>OX637321.1:16391716-17847383 GCA_951799385.1 Hyppa rectilinea | reverse complement strand
TTCAATTTTAAAGTAAAATTTTGCATCTTGTATCATATAACTACATATAGCACAAACACGGCAAATCCACCTAGTGGAACACCGATTTCTAGAAATCCATATAACTTTGCCTCCAGGAGTCGCTTTTTCGAGCTGTTTTCAGCGTTATTAATTTTAAATAGGCTCCCTACTGACGTGTGACAAGTTATTTTTGACAAAAAACGAAATTGATTTTCGTTCTCAAAGACTTGTGAAATTTTACATAATTTTCATACAAAAATTCGATTTCCTAAAGTCCGTCTGCAAAAATTATAAAATCCATTAGTGTCAATAGTATACTTACCTGCCTTGCGGTACTCCAGTGTGTTTTCAGCTTGCTCGGGTCCCGTTTGGTAGTCGTAATAGTTGTTTTTCTTCTCAATTTTCATCAAAATTTACGTTTTTCATTAAAAAGTCAAATTTTTGTTCTGGCAACACTTAAATTCCTCCATAGTTTGCTAGCGCCCGCCGAGACGCGTCTTTTGACACCCCTCACGTGCGTCTAGCCCCATAGAACACCCTCAAATTCAATTTTAAAGTAAAATTTTGCATCTTGTATCATATAACTACATATAGCACAAACACGGCAAATCCACCTTAGTGGAACACCGATTTCTAGAAATCCATATAACTTTGCCTCCAGGAGTCGCTTTTTTCGAGCTGTTTTCAGCGTTATTAATTTTAAATAGGCTCCCTACTGACGTGTGACAAGTTATTTTTGACAAAAACGAAATTGATTTTCGTTCTCAAAGACTTGTGAAATTTTACATAATTTTCATACAAAAATTCGATTTCCTAAAGTCCGTCTGCAAAAATTATAAAATCCATTAGTGTCAATAGTATACTTACCTGCCTTGCGGTACTCCAGTGTGTTTTCAGCTTGCTCGGGTCCCGTTTGGTAGTCGTAATAGTTGTTTTTCTTCTCAATTTTCATCAAAATTTACGTTTTTCATTAAAAAGTCAAATTTTTTGTTCTGGCAACACTTAAATTCCTCCATAGTTTGCTAGCGCCCGCCGAGACGCGTCTTTTGACACCCCTCACGTGCGTCTAGCCCCCATAGAACACCCTCAAATTCAATTTTAAAGTAAAATTTTGCATCTTGTATCATATAACTACATATAGCACAAACACGGCAAATCCACCTTAGTGGAACACCGATTTCTAGAAATCCATATAACTTTGCCTCCAGGAGTCGCTTTTTCGAGCTGTTTTCAGCGTTATTAATTTTAAATAGGCTCCCTACTGACGTGTGACAAGTTATTTTTGACAAAAAACGAATTGATTTTCGTTCTCAAAGACTTGTGAAATTTTACATAATTTTCATACAAAAATTCGATTTCCTAAAGTCCGTCTGCAAAAATTATAAAATCCATTAGTGTCAATAGTATACTTACCTGCCTTGCGGTACTCCAGTGTGTTTTCAGCTTGCTCGGGTCCCGTTTGGTAGTCGTAATAGTTGTTTTTCTTCTCAATTTTCATCAAAATTTACGTTTTTCATTAAAAAGTCAAATTTTTTGTTCTGGCAACACTTAAATTCCTCCATAGTTTGCTAGCGCCCGCCGAGACGCGTCTTTTGACACCCCTCACGTGCGTCTAGCCCCCATAGAACACCCTCAAATTCAATTTTAAAGTAAAATTTTGCATCTTGTATCATATAACTACATATAGCACAAACACGGCAAATCCACCTTAGTGGAACACCGATTTCTAGAAATCCATATAACTTTGCCTCCAGGAGTCGCTTTTTCGAGCTGTTTTCAGCGTTATTAATTTTAAATAGGCTCCCTACTGACGTGTGACAAGTTATTTTTGACAAAAAACGAAATTGATTTTCGTTCTCAAAGACTTGTGAAATTTTACATAATTTTCATACAAAAATTCGATTTCCTAAAGTCCGTCTGCAAAAATTATAAAATCCATTAGTGTCAATAGTATACTTACCTGCCTTGCGGTACTCCAGTGTGTTTTCAGCTTGCTCGGGTCCCGTTTGGTAGTCGTAATAGTTGTTTTTCTTCTCAATTTTCATCAAAATTTACGTTTTTCATTAAAAAGTCAAATTTTTTGTTCTGGCAACACTTAAATTCCTCCATAGTTTGCTAGCGCCCGCCGAGACGCGTCTTTTGACACCCCTCACGTGCGTCTAGCCCCCATAGAACACCCTCAAATTCAATTTTAAAGTAAAATTTTGCATCTTGTATCATATAACTACATATAGCACAAACACGGCAAATCCACCTTAGTGGAACACCGATTTCTAGAAATCCATATAACTTTGCCTCCAGGAGTCGCTTTTTCGAGCTGTTTTCAGCGTTATTAATTTTAAATAGGCTCCCTACTGACGTGTGACAAGTTATTTTTGACAAAAAACGAAATTGATTTTCGTTCTCAAAGACTTGTGAAATTTTACATAATTTTCATACAAAAATTCGATTTCCTAAAGTCCGTCTGCAAAAATTATAAAATCCATTAGTGTCAATAGTATACTTACCTGCCTTGCGGTACTCCAGTGTGTTTTCAGCTTGCTCGGGTCCCGTTTGGTAGTCGTAATAGTTGTTTTTCTTCTCAATTTTCATCAAAATTTACGTTTTTCATTAAAAAGTCAAATTTTTTGTTCTGGCAACACTTAAATTCCTCCATAGTTTGCTAGCGCCCGCCGAGACGCGTCTTTTGACACCCCTCACGTGCGTCTAGCCCCCATAGAACACCCTCAAATTCAATTTTAAAGTAAAATTTTGCATCTTGTATCATATAACTACATATAGCACAAACACGGCAAATCCACCTTAGTGGAACACCGATTTCTAGAAATCCATATAACTTTGCCTCCAGGAGTCGCTTTTTCGAGCTGTTTTCAGCGTTATTAATTTTAAATAGGCTCCCTACTGACGTGTGACAAGTTATTTTTGACAAAAAACGAAATTGATTTTCGTTCTCAAAGACTTGTGAAATTTTACATAATTTTCATACAAAAATTCGATTTCCTAAAGTCCGTCTGCAAAAATTATAAAATCCATTAGTGTCAATAGTATACTTACCTGCCTTGCGGTACTCCAGTGTGTTTTCAGCTTGCTCGGGTCCCGTTTGGTAGTCGTAATAGTTGTTTTTCTTCTCAATTTTCATCAAAATTTACGTTTTTCATTAAAAAGTCAAATTTTTTGTTCTGGCAACACTTAAATTCCTCCATAGTTTGCTAGCGCCCGCCGAGACGCGTCTTTTGACACCCCTCACGTGCGTCTAGCCCCCATAGAACACCCTCAAATTCAATTTTAAAGTAAAATTTTGCATCTTGTATCATATAACTACATATAGCACAAACACGGCAAATCCACCTTAGTGGAACACCGATTTCTAGAAATCCATATAACTTTGCCTCCAGGAGTCGCTTTTTCGAGCTGTTTTCAGCGTTATTAATTTTAAATAGGCTCCCTACTGACGTGTGACAAGTTATTTTTGACAAAAAACGAAATTGATTTTCGTTCTCAAAGACTTGTGAAATTTTACATAATTTTCATACAAAAATTCGATTTCCTAAAGTCCGTCTGCAAAAATTATAAAATCCATTAGTGTCAATAGTATACTTACCTGCCTTGCGGTACTCCAGTGTGTGTTTTCAGCTTGCTCGGGTCCCGTTTGGTAGTCGTAATAGTTGTTTTTCTTCTCAATTTTCATCAAAATTTACGTTTTTCATTAAAAAGTCAAATTTTTTGTTCTGGCAACACTTAAATTCCTCCATAGTTTGCTAGCGCCCGCCGAGACGCGTCTTTTGACACCCCTCACGTGCGTCTAGCCCCCATAGAACACCCTCAAATTCAATTTTAAAGTAAAATTTTGCATCTTGTATCATATAACTACATATAGCACAAACACGGCAAATCCACCTTAGTGGAACACCGATTTCTAGAAATCCATATAACTTTGCCTCCAGGAGTCGCTTTTTCGAGCTGTTTTCAGCGTTATTAATTTTAAATAGGCTCCCTACTGACGTGTGACAAGTTATTTTTGACAAAAAACGAAATTGATTTTCGTTCTCAAAGACTTGTGAAATTTTACATAATTTTCATACAAAAATTCGATTTCCTAAAGTCCGTCTGCAAAAATTATAAAATCCATTAGTGTCAATAGTATACTTACCTGCCTTGCGGTACTCCAGTGTGTTTTCAGCTTGCTCGGGTCCCGTTTGGTAGTCGTAATAGTTGTTTTTCTTCTCAATTTTCATCAAAATTTACGTTTTTCATTAAAAAGTCAAATTTTTTGTTCTGGCAACACTTAAATTCCTCCATAGTTTGCTAGCGCCCGCCGAGACGCGTCTTTTGACACCCCTCACGTGCGTCTAGCCCCCATAGAACACCCTCAAATTCAATTTTAAAGTAAAATTTTGCATCTTGTATCATATAACTACATATAGCACAAACACGGCAAATCCACCTTAGTGGAACACCGATTTCTAGAAATCCATATAACTTTGCCTCCAGGAGTCGCTTTTTCGAGCTGTTTTCAGCGTTATTAATTTTAAATAGGCTCCCTACTGACGTGTGACAAGTTATTTTTGACAAAAAACGAAATTGATTTTCGTTCTCAAAGACTTGTGAAATTTTACATAATTTTCATACAAAAATTCGATTTCCTAAAGTCCGTCTGCAAAAATTATAAAATCCATTAGTGTCAATAGTATACTTACCTGCCTTGCGGTACTCCAGTGTGTTTTCAGCTTGCTCGGGTCCCGTTTGGTAGTCGTAATAGTTGTTTTTCTTCTCAATTTTCATCAAAATTTACGTTTTTCATTAAAAAGTCAAATTTTTTGTTCTGGCAACACTTAAATTCCTCCATAGTTTGCTAGCGCCCGCCGAGACGCGTCTTTTGACACCCCTCACGTGCGTCTAGCCCCCATAGAACACCCTCAAATTCAATTTTAAAGTAAAATTTTGCATCTTGTATCATATAACTACATATAGCACAAACACGGCAAATCCACCTTAGTGGAACACCGATTTCTAGAAATCCATATAACTTTGCCTCCAGGAGTCGCTTTTTCGAGCTGTTTTCAGCGTTATTAATTTTAAATAGGCTCCCTACTGACGTGTGACAAGTTATTTTTGACAAAAAACGAAATTGATTTTCGTTCTCAAAGACTTGTGAAATTTTACATAATTTTCATACAAAAATTCGATTTCCTAAAGTCCGTCTGCAAAAATTATAAAATCCATTAGTGTCAATAGTATACTTACCTGCCTTGCGGTACTCCAGTGTGTTTTCAGCTTGCTCGGGTCCCGTTTGGTAGTCGTAATAGTTGTTTTTCTTCTCAATTTTCATCAAAATTTACGTTTTTCATTAAAAAGTCAAATTTTTTGTTCTGGCAACACTTAAATTCCTCCATAGTTTGCTAGCGCCCGCCGAGACGCGTCTTTTGACACCCCTCACGTGCGTCTAGCCCCCATAGAACACCCTCAAATTCAATTTTAAAGTAAAATTTTGCATCTTGTATCATATAACTACATATAGCACAAACACGGCAAATCCACCTTAGTGGAACACCGATTTCTAGAAATCCATATAACTTTGCCTCCAGGAGTCGCTTTTTCGAGCTGTTTTCAGCGTTATTAATTTTAAATAGGCTCCCTACTGACGTGTGACAAGTTATTTTTGACAAAAAACGAAATTGATTTTCGTTCTCAAAGACTTGTGAAATTTTACATAATTTTCATACAAAAATTCGATTTCCTAAAGTCCGTCTGCAAAAATTATAAAATCCATTAGTGTCAATAGTATACTTACCTGCCTTGCGGTACTCCAGTGTGTTTTCAGCTTGCTCGGGTCCCGTTTGGTAGTCGTAATAGTTGTTTTTCTTCTCAATTTTCATCAAAATTTACGTTTTTCATTAAAAAGTCAAATTTTTTGTTCTGGCAACACTTAAATTCCTCCATAGTTTGCTAGCGCCCGCCGAGACGCGTCTTTTGACACCCCTCACGTGCGTCTAGCCCCCATAGAACACCCTCAAATTCAATTTTAAAGTAAAATTTTGCATCTTGTATCATATAACTACATATAGCACAAACACGGCAAATCCACCTTAGTGGAACACCGATTTCTAGAAATCCATATAACTTTGCCTCCAGGAGTCGCTTTTTCGAGCTGTTTTCAGCGTTATTAATTTTAAATAGGCTCCCTACTGACGTGTGACAAGTTATTTTTGACAAAAAACGAAATTGATTTTCGTTCTCAAAGACTTGTGAAATTTTACATAATTTTCATACAAAAATTCGATTTCCTAAAGTCCGTCTGCAAAAATTATAAAATCCATTAGTGTCAATAGTATACTTACCTGCCTTGCGGTACTCCAGTGTGTTTTCAGCTTGCTCGGGTCCCGTTTGGTAGTCGTAATAGTTGTTTTTCTTCTCAATTTTCATCAAAATTTACGTTTTTCATTAAAAAGTCAAATTTTTTGTTCTGGCAACACTTAAATTCCTCCATAGTTTGCTAGCGCCCGCCGAGACGCGTCTTTTGACACCCCTCACGTGCGTCTAGCCCCCATAGAACACCCTCAAATTCAATTTTAAAGTAAAATTTTGCATCTTGTATCATATAACTACATATAGCACAAACACGGCAAATCCACCTTAGTGGAACACCGATTTCTAGAAATCCATATAACTTTGCCTCCAGGAGTCGCTTTTTCGAGCTGTTTTCAGCGTTATTAATTTTAAATAGGCTCCCTACTGACGTGTGACAAGTTATTTTTGACAAAAAACGAAATTGATTTTCGTTCTCAAAGACTTGTGAAATTTTACATAATTTTCATACAAAAATTCGATTTCCTAAAGTCCGTCTGCAAAAATTATAAAATCCATTAGTGTCAATAGTATACTTACCTGCCTTGCGGTACTCCAGTGTGTTTTCAGCTTGCTCGGGTCCCGTTTGGTAGTCGTAATAGTTGTTTTTCTTCTCAATTTTCATCAAAATTTACGTTTTTCATTAAAAAGTCAAATTTTTTGTTCTGGCAACACTTAAATTCCTCCATAGTTTGCTAGCGCCCGCCGAGACGCGTCTTTTGACACCCCTCACGTGCGTCTAGCCCCCATAGAACACCCTCAAATTCAATTTTAAAGTAAAATTTTGCATCTTGTATCATATAACTACATATAGCACAAACACGGCAAATCCACCTTAGTGGAACACCGATTTCTAGAAATCCATATAACTTTGCCTCCAGGAGTCGCTTTTTCGAGCTGTTTTCAGCGTTATTAATTTTAAATAGGCTCCCTACTGACGTGTGACAAGTTATTTTTGACAAAAAACGAAATTGATTTTCGTTCTCAAAGACTTGTGAAATTTTACATAATTTTCATACAAAAATTCGATTTCCTAAAGTCCGTCTGCAAAAATTATAAAATCCATTAGTGTCAATAGTATACTTACCTGCCTTGCGGTACTCCAGTGTGTTTTCAGCTTGCTCGGGTCCCGTTTGGTAGTCGTAATAGTTGTTTTTCTTCTCAATTTTCATCAAAATTTACGTTTTTCATTAAAAAGTCAAATTTTTTGTTCTGGCAACACTTAAATTCCTCCATAGTTTGCTAGCGCCCGCCGAGACGCGTCTTTTGACACCCCTCACGTGCGTCTAGCCCCCATAGAACACCCTCAAATTCAATTTTAAAGTAAAATTTTGCATCTTGTATCATATAACTACATATAGCACAAACACGGCAAATCCACCTTAGTGGAACACCGATTTCTAGAAATCCATATAACTTTGCCTCCAGGAGTCGCTTTTTCGAGCTGTTTTCAGCGTTATTAATTTTAAATAGGCTCCCTACTGACGTGTGACAAGTTATTTTTGACAAAAAACGAAATTGATTTTCGTTCTCAAAGACTTGTGAAATTTTACATAATTTTCATACAAAAATTCGATTTCCTAAAGTCCGTCTGCAAAAATTATAAAATCCATTAGTGTCAATAGTATACTTACCTGCCTTGCGGTACTCCAGTGTGTTTTCAGCTTGCTCGGGTCCCGTTTGGTAGTCGTAATAGTTGTTTTTCTTCTCAATTTTCATCAAAATTTACGTTTTTCATTAAAAAGTCAAATTTTTTGTTCTGGCAACACTTAAATTCCTCCATAGTTTGCTAGCGCCCGCCGAGACGCGTCTTTTGACACCCCTCACGTGCGTCTAGCCCCCATAGAACACCCTCAAATTCAATTTTAAAGTAAAATTTTGCATCTTGT
Source organism: Hyppa rectilinea (assembly GCA_951799385.1). Classification (NCBI taxonomy): domain Eukaryota; kingdom Metazoa; phylum Arthropoda; class Insecta; order Lepidoptera; family Noctuidae; genus Hyppa; species Hyppa rectilinea. The sequence goes on along the minus strand of OX637321.1, from coordinate 17,839,149 downwards.
ATCATATAACTACATATAGCACAAACACGGCAAATCCACCTTAGTGGAACACCGATTTCTAGAAATCCATATAACTTTGCCTCCAGGAGTCGCTTTTTCGAGCTGTTTTCAGCGTTATTAATTTTAAATAGGCTCCCTACTGACGTGTGACAAGTTATTTTTGACAAAAAACGAAATTGATTTTCGTTCTCAAAGACTTGTGAAATTTTACATAATTTTCATACAAAAATTCGATTTCCTAAAGTCCGTCTGCAAAAATTATAAAATCCATTAGTGTCAATAGTATACTTACCTGCCTTGCGGTACTCCAGTGTGTTTTCAGCTTGCTCGGGTCCCGTTTGGTAGTCGTAATAGTTGTTTTTCTTCTCAATTTTCATCAAAATTTACGTTTTTCATTAAAAAGTCAAATTTTTTGTTCTGGCAACACTTAAATTCCTCCATAGTTTGCTAGCGCCCGCCGAGACGCGTCTTTTGACACCCCTCACGTGCGTCTAGCCCCCATAGAACACCCTCAAATTCAATTTTAAAGTAAAATTTTGCATCTTGTATCATATAACTACATATAGCACAAACACGGCAAATCCACCTTAGTGGAACACCGATTTCTAGAAATCCATATAACTTTGCCTCCAGGAGTCGCTTTTTCGAGCTGTTTTCAGCGTTATTAATTTTAAATAGGCTCCCTACTGACGTGTGACAAGTTATTTTTGACAAAAAACGAAATTGATTTTCGTTCTCAAAGACTTGTGAAATTTTACATAATTTTCATACAAAAATTCGATTTCCTAAAGTCCGTCTGCAAAAATTATAAAATCCATTAGTGTCAATAGTATACTTACCTGCCTTGCGGTACTCCAGTGTGTTTTCAGCTTGCTCGGGTCCCGTTTGGTAGTCGTAATAGTTGTTTTTCTTCTCAATTTTCATCAAAATTTACGTTTTTCATTAAAAAGTCAAATTTTTTGTTCTGGCAACACTTAAATTCCTCCATAGTTTGCTAGCGCCCGCCGAGACGCGTCTTTTGACACCCCTCACGTGCGTCTAGCCCCCATAGAACACCCTCAAATTCAATTTTAAAGTAAAATTTTGCATCTTGTATCATATAACTACATATAGCACAAACACGGCAAATCCACCTTAGTGGAACACCGATTTCTAGAAATCCATATAACTTTGCCTCCAGGAGTCGCTTTTTCGAGCTGTTTTCAGCGTTATTAATTTTAAATAGGCTCCCTACTGACGTGTGACAAGTTATTTTTGACAAAAAACGAAATTGATTTTCGTTCTCAAAGACTTGTGAAATTTTACATAATTTTCATACAAAAATTCGATTTCCTAAAGTCCGTCTGCAAAAATTATAAAATCCATTAGTGTCAATAGTATACTTACCTGCCTTGCGGTACTCCAGTGTGTTTTCAGCTTGCTCGGGTCCCGTTTGGTAGTCGTAATAGTTGTTTTTCTTCTCAATTTTCATCAAAATTTACGTTTTTCATTAAAAAGTCAAATTTTTTGTTCTGGCAACACTTAAATTCCTCCATAGTTTGCTAGCGCCCGCCGAGACGCGTCTTTTGACACCCCTCACGTGCGTCTAGCCCCCATAGAACACCCTCAAATTCAATTTTAAAGTAAAATTTTGCATCTTGTATCATATAACTACATATAGCACAAACACGGCAAATCCACCTTAGTGGAACACCGATTTCTAGAAATCCATATAACTTTGCCTCCAGGAGTCGCTTTTTCGAGCTGTTTTCAGCGTTATTAATTTTAAATAGGCTCCCTACTGACGTGTGACAAGTTATTTTTGACAAAAAACGAAATTGATTTTCGTTCTCAAAGACTTGTGAAATTTTACATAATTTTCATACAAAAATTCGATTTCCTAAAGTCCGTCTGCAAAAATTATAAAATCCATTAGTGTCAATAGTATACTTACCTGCCTTGCGGTACTCCAGTGTGTTTTCAGCTTGCTCGGGTCCCGTTTGGTAGTCGTAATAGTTGTTTTTCTTCTCAATTTTCATCAAAATTTACGTTTTTCATTAAAAAGTCAAATTTTTTGTTCTGGCAACACTTAAATTCCTCCATAGTTTGCTAGCGCCCGCCGAGACGCGTCTTTTGACACCCCTCACGTGCGTCTAGCCCCCATAGAACACCCTCAAATTCAATTTTAAAGTAAAATTTTGCATCTTGTATCATATAACTACATATAGCACAAACACGGCAAATCCACCTTAGTGGAACACCGATTTCTAGAAATCCATATAACTTTGCCTCCAGGAGTCGCTTTTTCGAGCTGTTTTCAGCGTTATTAATTTTAAATAGGCTCCCTACTGACGTGTGACAAGTTATTTTTGACAAAAAACGAAATTGATTTTCGTTCTCAAAGACTTGTGAAATTTTACATAATTTTCATACAAAAATTCGATTTCCTAAAGTCCGTCTGCAAAAATTATAAAATCCATTAGTGTCAATAGTATACTTACCTGCCTTGCGGTACTCCAGTGTGTTTTCAGCTTGCTCGGGTCCCGTTTGGTAGTCGTAATAGTTGTTTTTCTTCTCAATTTTCATCAAAATTTACGTTTTTCATTAAAAAGTCAAATTTTTTGTTCTGGCAACACTTAAATTCCTCCATAGTTTGCTAGCGCCCGCCGAGACGCGTCTTTTGACACCCCTCACGTGCGTCTAGCCCCCATAGAACACCCTCAAATTCAATTTTAAAGTAAAATTTTGCATCTTGTATCATATAACTACATATAGCACAAACACGGCAAATCCACCTTAGTGGAACACCGATTTCTAGAAATCCATATAACTTTGCCTCCAGGAGTCGCTTTTTCGAGCTGTTTTCAGCGTTATTAATTTTAAATAGGCTCCCTACTGACGTGTGACAAGTTATTTTTGACAAAAAACGAAATTGATTTTCGTTCTCAAAGACTTGTGAAATTTTACATAATTTTCATACAAAAATTCGATTTCCTAAAGTCCGTCTGCAAAAATTATAAAATCCATTAGTGTCAATAGTATACTTACCTGCCTTGCGGTACTCCAGTGTGTTTTCAGCTTGCTCGGGTCCCGTTTGGTAGTCGTAATAGTTGTTTTTCTTCTCAATTTTCATCAAAATTTACGTTTTTCATTAAAAAGTCAAATTTTTTGTTCTGGCAACACTTAAATTCCTCCATAGTTTGCTAGCGCCCGCCGAGACGCGTCTTTTGACACCCCTCACGTGCGTCTAGCCCCCATAGAACACCCTCAAATTCAATTTTAAAGTAAAATTTTGCATCTTGTATCATATAACTACATATAGCACAAACACGGCAAATCCACCTTAGTGGAACACCGATTTCTAGAAATCCATATAACTTTGCCTCCAGGAGTCGCTTTTTCGAGCTGTTTTCAGCGTTATTAATTTTAAATAGGCTCCCTACTGACGTGTGACAAGTTATTTTTGACAAAAAACGAAATTGATTTTCGTTCTCAAAGACTTGTGAAATTTTACATAATTTTCATACAAAAATTCGATTTCCTAAAGTCCGTCTGCAAAAATTATAAAATCCATTAGTGTCAATAGTATACTTACCTGCCTTGCGGTACTCCAGTGTGTTTTCAGCTTGCTCGGGTCCCGTTTGGTAGTCGTAATAGTTGTTTTTCTTCTCAATTTTCATCAAAATTTACGTTTTTCATTAAAAAGTCAAATTTTTTGTTCTGGCAACACTTAAATTCCTCCATAGTTTGCTAGCGCCCGCCGAGACGCGTCTTTTGACACCCCTCACGTGCGTCTAGCCCCCATAGAACACCCTCAAATCCAATTTTAAAGTAAAATTTGGCCCGCCCACCCGCCCTTGAGTTGCGTACTATAGCAGACGGGTAAATTTTGGCAAAAATTCTTATTTTTGAAATTTATACCATTAGCTCTTATATTAACACCGCAACAGATTTTAACCGAATCTGTGACTTTAGGGCCTTAAAACATCACACGGAAGGCAAATTATTGTCGAATTTTACTTAGACGACTTCATCCTTTTTATAGGACGCGCATTACATCTACGTAGTACTTACGTAAGTAGTGACTTGCTGATCCCCCCTTTACAGGGATCAAGCACAACATCCAGTGTCCCCTGACCAAGTTCCTGTTACGCAGTCCCAAACCTACGCTCAAAAATGTTTGGCATCAGGACGCCAGTCACCAAGACTAAGGCTTCGGAGGAGAGTGCGGACGCGGGGAGGCCACGACTGGCTCAGGCTGGCCCCTCTGCCAGGCGTGAAGATGGAGAACGTGAGGTCGAGGTCGAGCCTCTTAAAACGCCCACGCCAACGAAGAAGGCCCCATTAACCACCCCCCCCAAACTCATTTCAAAAACATCTCTTTCTCGTCAGAACAGGGCAAGAACCGAGGAGAGCTCGCCACAGGAAGCGGAACCCGTGAGGTACCTTTCTAGAACCATGGAGGCTAAGGCGTGTCTCTCCAAGGCGAAAATCCAGCTGCTTAGGTCCCGAAACATCAAGAAAGAGATAAAGGATGAAATTACCAAAGCCGTCGAGCGCCTTTACCAGCTTGTGAAGGAGGCCGAAGCTGAGAAAGGAAGAGCAGGTGTTGTGGAAGAAAGGGTGGAGACACAAACAGAGCCACAGTCGGCTGCAGGTGGTCCGACAGAGCTGATGAGGAGCCTTGTTGAAGGTCTCAAAATTCACAAACAGGCGTTGGAAGAGAACCAACATCACACCCAGGCCCTGTCGGAGCAGCTGCAGCGGACCCCTCGCTTTGCTGCAGTCCAAGGTCCCACTTTCGCGGAGGTCGCCGCCGGCCCGAAGCGAATTATCCAGGAACCTCTTCACTCGGTGATTGTTTCGTCTGTCAACGATCAGGACACGGGTGAAGAGGTCATCGCGAAGCTGAGGACGGCGGTCGACGCCAAAAATGAGGGCACGAGAGTGGAGCGCCTGCGCAAGGCGAGGGACCAAAAGGTCGTGGTTGGTTTCAAGACCAGGGAGGAGCAGTTGAAGGTGGTAGATAAAATAAGGAAAGCGGGTAATCTGGTGGTAGAAGAGGTCAAGAACAAAGATCCTCTTGTCATCGTTAAGGACGTCCTCTCCTGCCACACAGATGAGGAAGTTACCCAAGCCCTAAAAAAGCAGAATAGTCACCTAGTTGGGGACATACCTGCAGGTGAATTGAGGCTGGGGGTTAAGTACCGAAGGAGGACGAGGAACCCCCACATGTGCCACGTTATCCTGCAGGTGTCCCCAACTGTTTGGCAGAGGCTGACATCGGCGGGACGCGTGCACATTGACCTGCAGCGAGTCAGAGTCGAGGACCAGTCCCCTTTGGTTCAGTGCACTCGCTGCTTGTGCTACGGCCACAGCCGTAAACTGTGCACGCGACCCGCCGATATCTGCACTCACTGCGGCGATCCCCACCTGCGAGCGGACTGCCCGTCACGGCTGGCTGCCGAAGCGCCGCGGTGCCATAATTGCCTATCGGCCAAAATGGAAAGATCGGACCACAACGCCTTCGACAGCGACTGCCCGATACGAAAGAAATGGGACGCGTTGGCACGCCTGTCGGTGGCGTATTGGTAAAGTGCAGCCAGCCGCAACCGGACACAAAAACCAGTGCAGTGAGCCCCGAATTGACCCCTACAAAGGTTCAAACAATGAGAACACAAGAATTCACACAATAAATCAAAAAAATTGCAGTCAATTTTATAAAAAAGTGGCACAATTAAAAGAAGGCACCTGTGTGAATTCTTTGGTTCTCATCAAAAACGTCATAGGATCTAAGTTAGCGAGCCATACAACCGACAGCATCAACGTAGGTTACAATTTGAAAATTTGTCACAAACTTACGTTACGCACGTGGTCAGACAAGCTCGCTAAAACGCAAAGGCAGGTCGAATTCGGCAGTCACCAAAATCAAAACGCTGCACCAGTCCGGAGAATGTGGATCGCCACGAGACAGAACCTGAAACAGAGAAAACACATTATTACCTATAAATGCCTCAGCGAGAAGCAGAGAAATCCAGTAGTTATACATGTATTAATAATAAAATCATTGCCAGTAGTAGATATAGGTAACCAAAAACAAAAATGTATTAAACTCGAGTTAGAAACTAGTAGACAAGGAAATAAATTTAAAAAAAAAAAAAAAAAAAAAAAAAAAAAAAAAAAAAAAAAACTAGATTAAGAAAATATGACTATTCGATATATTGTAGATATATTAGTATAGCCATAATAAATAAATATAGTTAAAATATAGACACTAAATATAATAGAATAAGCAAAAAACAAATAAAAATACAAAAATATTAGAGATAAAATTTAGGGTAATATTCATAAATGTAAGCATATAAAATAGAAAACATAATAAACTAGGTATAAAAGGATAAGTTATTTATAGATCGTAAATATAAATGTTACTGCTTCTATGAGCTCTCCATTTCCTGACACAGGACCGATGGACAAAATAAAACAAATTAGGAATTAAATACAAAAACAATAGAATAATAAGGTCTCTGATCATGTCAGAGGGACACTAGCAAGGGCAGGAGTGGGTTTTAGCCGGTAAGAGTCCGGCACTGCCCAGACTGGCTCACAAGTGGGCCAGTCTGGGCGTCCATGAGGATTTCCCACTCCTGCCAAAACAAAAAAAAAAAAAAAAAAAAACAAAACCTAACCTAACCTAACCTAACCTAACCTTTTTTTTTTTTTTTTTTTTTTTTTTTTTTTTTTTTTGCGCTGGGAAAAAATGCATTACGCATACCTCCCGCTCGGGGGAGCGGGAGGCTATGTGGGACTCCCCGAGCTAAGCCCGGTATACCCACTAAAAAGACCCAGCGGCATTCCCGCATCGTCTGAGTGGGGGAGGCCTGGGAGATCGGCGTAGCCTTTGCGTCCAGTCCTCCTCCGACGAACACCCACCCAACCCATCACGCCCTCCCCGTAGGGAGAGGGCCGGGAATGACTGACGAAGGTGGTGACGAGTGCAATGCGGGCGGAGGCACCCCCGTGCCGGACGCCCGCCTGTCACCACCAGGAGGAGGGAGAAGACGACCTCTTCTCCGACCTCTCCTTCGTCTCCGGAGCGGCGCAGCGAGAGGGTCTTCCTCACGCGCGCGCTCTGCCGCCTCCTTTTGCGAGATGACATCCTCGCAGAAGGAGGCGACCGCTGCCCAGGAACTCTCACTCTCCAGCATGGATTTGACCACGCCGGGCAGTGAGAGGTCCTGTCCGATCTCCGCAGTGAGACTGCGGCGCTTCTCGGACCAAGCTGGGCACACCTCGAGGGTGTGCTGCGCGTTGTCCTCCGCCGCGCCGCAATCGTGGCACGCCGCAGTCTCCTCCCTCCCGATCCGGTGCAGATACGAGCCAAAACAGCCGTGTCCTGACAGCACCTGCACCAGACGGAAGGAGAGGAAACCGTGTCGCCGCTCGAGCCAGTCCCGCAGGACCGGACCGAGCGCGTCCAGGGTTCGGCGGCCAAAGGTGGCGGAGGCGAGGTCCTGCGTCCAATGGACCACAATGGCGTCCCTCGCCTCCCTCCGCACGGCCTCCCGCTCCTCCGCGACGGGGCGCTCCCCGAGCGCTTTCCGGCGCGCCGTCCATTCGTACACTCTGGCGAGCACCCACGCCTCCAACTCCCAAGGAGGGGTGCTGGCCAGAGCGCACGCCGCCGAAAAGCCTACCGAACGGTAAGCCCTCGCAACCCGCAGTGCAATGGCCCTTTGTGGCCTGCGGATCGCTGTCGCGTTCTCCCTCCTGTGCAGGCAGTCCGCCCAGATGGGGGCCCCATATAGGGCCATGCTCCTCAGGATGCCGGCATACAGGCGCCGGCATCGTGCACTTGGCCCCCCTAGGTTCGGGAGGAGCCACGACAGGGCGTCCGCTGCTTTCAGCAGGCGCGTCGACAGCCCGCTGAAATGTGGGCCGAAGCGCCACCTGCTGTCAAGTACCAGACCCAGATACTTCATCTGGGTCTGTACCTCCACCCTGGTGCCCTCCACGATAATGTGGGCATCCGGAGGGCAGCGCTGCCGAGGCCCGTGGAAGAACACGGCCTCGGTCTTGTTCAGCGCCACCTTCAATCCCAGGTGGCGGATCCTCCCTGCGACCAAGGATCCGCCAGCCGAGGCCAGACAGGCCGCCTCCCTGAAGTTCCTGCCCCGGGCAGTGAGGAGAGTGTCATCCGCGTAGCAGATGACACTCGTGCCCTGGAGCAGGGCTCCCCGCAGGAGCCAGTCGAACCCGATGTTCCACAAGGGAGGGCCTAGCACCGACCCCTGCGGAACACCGGACTCCGCGCCGTACCGCCTGAGGCTGGCCGTTTTGTCTACAAGGAGGACTTCTCGGTCCTCCAAGTAGTTGGCCAGGAGGTCCCTCAAGTATTGGGGCACTCCATGATACCGGAGTGCCTCCAATATCGTCGAGTGGGGAACGGAGTTGAAGGCGTTGGCTATGTCGAATGACACCGCCAGCACTCCGTCCCCCGCCTCAACCGCCCCCTTCACTTGGTCCCTGAGAAGGGCCAGAGCGTCGATGGTCGACCGACCCTGTCGAAAACCAAACTGGGCGTCCGACAGGTCCGGCCCCACCCTCCGCAAATGGCTGCTAAGCCGGCGGGCGATTATCCCCTCGAACAATTTGCCGACCTCATCGAGCAGAACGATGGGCCGGTATGCCGAGGGGGAATCGACCGGACGTCCCTCCTTGCGGAGTAGGCACAGTTGCCCCTCCTTCCACAGTTTCGGGAACCTCCCGGCGCTTAGGCACGCGCTGAAGAGGTCCCGAATCCTGTCCTCCATTTGAGCGGCAGCTATGGCCACCACCCGTGCAGGGACGCCGTCCGGTCCAGGGGCCGTCTTCTTAGCGCGGAGGCTGAGCAGCCCCGCGTACAGCTCATCCGCCGTCACCGGAGGGACCTCCTCGTCCGGTGACGCCTCCCTCTGTGGAGGATCCATCGTCGGTGGGGCGAATTCGGTCCTGCACGGAAACAGGGACCGGACCACCCCGTCCAGCAGAGCCGGCTCAAGGGTCTCGGTCAGCGGGGGACCATGGGGCCGCAGTTTGTTCCGCGCCGCCTTGTACGGTCTCCCATAGGGATCCCGGTCGAGGCCTTCCAGCATCTCGGCCTTTGCCGCGTCTTCGGCAGCGCACATAGCCGACTTGAGGGCCGCCTTCGCCTCTGTGTAAGAGGCGTACAGACGGTCCTCGTCTGCCTCACTACGGACGCTGCGTCGCCGGCTCCGCGTGTAGGCCCTACTGGCCGCCACGCAGGCGGCACGGAGCCCCGCTAACTCCTCCGACCACCAATAGACGGCACGACGGGGAGGGGGACGGCGAGACCGAGGCATGCTGGAGTTGCACACCTCGGTCAGGGATTCCCTCAGCTGGACCGCTGCAGCATCCACGTCTCGGACCTCGACAGGGGGCGACAGCCAGTCCTGCAGAAAGGCCGCCTCCTTGGCTGCCTCCCGGTCCAGGCGAGTGAGAGCCCACCGAGGGAAGGGAGACCTGCCAGAGCGTGCCATCTCCCCTCGGGAGCTCGAACGCGAAGTGGAGATGTCGAACCGCACATATCTGTGGTCCGACATGGTCTCCGCCATCTCCACCCGCCAGTTCACGATGCGTGCGGCTAGCAAGGGGGTGGCAAACGAGACGTCAACCACCGAACCTCCGCGTTGCCGCACACACGTGTGGACCGACCCCCTGTTGAGGAGGGACACACCGCAAGACGCCGACCAGAACTCGACGGCGCGCCCCCGGACGTTGCAGGAGGCAGCGGGGTTGCCCCAGGCCGCCGACTTGGCGTTCAGGTCGCCCAGCACCACGACCTGTCGTGGCGCCGCCCTCCCTACGACAGCAGTGAGGACTTCAAGAAAAGCCTCAAAGTCCGAGAGAGGGCGGTTCGGGGAGAAATAGACCCCCACAAGGGCCAAGTCTCCCCACGCGGCGGCCACGTATCCCGGTCCCCTCTCTAAAAGCGAGAGGGGAGGGGAGTCTGTGGAAGACCGCGACACCACTGCCACCAAGCCGTCCCGGTCGCCTATCCAACGGCTAGGGACCGAGTACGGCTCGGCGACCACCGCCAAGTCCACCAACCACTCAGCCATGGTCTGCATCAGCAGGTCCTGAGCTGCCCGGCAGTGGTTGGCGTTCGCCTGAAGGATGCGATGTTCGACTCTATCCATTAGTCGGACATCGCACCTCCCTCCTCCGCAGCCGTGCTAGCGGCAGGCCCGACTGGCGCCTGCGCTTTGCCCCTCTTAGAAGGAGGATTGCACATCCTCCCCTTCATCATATGTCCTGCCGGGCGGCCACTGGCGGCACACACTAGGCAGTGTGGCGTGGCGGCCGTGCAGGACGCGGCTTTGTGATCGACCTTGCCGCAGCGGTAGCAACTGTCCGACCTGTCGACCTTGGACGGACAGAGGGCTCGGGCGTGGCCGATAGCGAAGCACCTGTAGCAGCGCAGAGGCAGGTCTACAAGTGCTCGGACCGCACCCGAGCTGAAGCCGACGCAGAGCCGTCCCTTCTCGAGGACGGCTTTGGCGGCGGCGACCGGGCACTCGAGACGAATAGTGCCCATGCCACCGCGGCCGGACCTGATGTCCCTGGCTCTCACCGCTGTGACACTGCAGCCCCCAATTGTTGCCACCGCCGCCACCACCTCCTCTTTGGTGACCGAATCGTCGAGATCGGTCACCTCCATGGCCGCCAGCTTCACTGGCCGGGCCACCCTGGCAACGTCCGCGACGGCCTCCTGCAGCTTGGCTGCGAAGAGGTCGGCGCTGGCGCTGCCCTCCGCCCCCGGGAACTCGAAGATTCGAGCCCCGGTTTGAGTCCGCCGGCAAGTAACATTGCCGATCCCCAGTTGGGCGGGATCGGCATTGGCACGCGCCCGCACTAAAATGGACGCGTACGTCTCTCCTTTCTCTGCAGCCTCCGCAGTGAGCGTCACCACGACGGCTGCAGACTGTGGGGGATTTCTCTTCCTCCTCTTCCCTCTGCCTTTGCCCTTGCCAGTCGCTTGTGACTGGCCAGGAGGCGTGCTGGCGGGGGCGGCAGGGGCGGCCGTAGCCGCCTGTCCGCCCTTACCCTTCCCCTTTCCCTTCCCAGTCACCTGCGACTGGCTGGGAGGCGTGGCGGTGGGGACGGCGGAGACGGCCTTCGCCGACTTTTTCCCCTTGCCCTTCCCCTTCCCGACCACCTCAGTCCAACCATGATCGTTGGATGGCGTGGTGGAAGGGAGAAGGGCATCCTCTCCTTGTGAGGAGGGCCCCGGCTCTTCTCGCCTCTTGTCCGCCGCAAGCGGGGGCCGGTGGCGTTGTTCCGGCAAGAGCCGATCCTCTATGCCGGCCAGGCAGGCTCTCGTGAAAGCCCGCTCCTCCATTACGACCTTTCGGATTATGTCCTCAAGGTTGGAGGAGGGGGCTTCCGCCGCAGGTCTCGGCTCCTGATTTGGCCGGGCAGTGGCGTCAGCCAACTTCTGATGAAGCTGGCTGACCTCCGACTGCAGGCGATCCACTCGCGCCTGCAGTTGCCGCGTTTCGTCGGTAGCTGTCCGCTTGACTAGCTCCTCGACGACGCCGCGCATGCTCGCGGCCCTGCACTTTAGGGCCTTCTGGAAGGTCCCTTTAAGGTTGGAGGACTTAGAGGCGATCTCCGCTATCTCCTCCTCGTCCTCCTCCGCCATCCGCGCCAGCTCGGCCAGCGAGTGGTCCGCGTACAGGACGCGGGACGCACCGTACCCGGACCTTGCCCGAGCAGCACGAGCACGCTGCTCCTTCGCAGCAACGCGCTCTTCCAGCTCCTGCTGATTCAGCGTCCGCCGAGCCAAGTCTAGTTGGCGTTGGGCGTCTGCGAGACCCACGACGTGTGAGTCCGCGGCAGTTACTGCCTTTTTGGGCTTCGACTTCCCGTTGGAACCCGAAGCCGAGGAACCCTCGGACCCTGCCTTCATATATTGGCGCTTCCGCAACCGAGAACCGCCCGCGTCAGAGACGCTGGCGACGGACTCGCTGTCAGAGCTAGACAGCTCGACCGCCCCTCCGAAGAAGCCAGCCGCAGACGGCGAGCGGCTTGCTTCTGACGCCGAAGCGTCTGAGGGGCCCTGAGAAGGGCCTTTTGGTTGGCCCTTAGAAGAGCCTTTGGGTTGGCCCTGAGAAGGGCCTTCGGGTTGGCCCTGAGAAGGGCCTTTGGGTTTTAAGAAACGCCCGAGGTCGTCCCGCGCGGGTGTAGGCATTATGGCCTCCAACAGAATCGTAGCAATACGGCAGTCAAGAGCTACGATGCACAGTGCACTTTGGCCGATCCCAGTCTGCCACTCCGTTACGGTGACAGAACTGGGTCGTTTCCAGGGGACGCGACGTGGACGCAAGCACTGTGGGGTGGTCCCCCAACCTAACCTAACCTAACCTTTTTTTTTTTTTTTTTTTTTTTTTTTGACCGGGTGGAAAATCCTCATGGATGTCCCCCGCCCCGGGGAGGGCGGGGGGGTCTGTCGGACTCTTACCGACTAAAAACCGAACCCGACTGTTCCCTCTCTCACCTGCGCGGGGGTCGCGGGAATCAAAAAGAATTCTTCCACAACCCCCGCTGGTGCCGGCCCGCCGTAGCGGGCCCCGTCTTGGTCGAGGGGGAGTGAGGTGTACGACACTCCCCCGCGCCATAGGCGCGCGCGTGGAACAGTACGCGCCGCCGCCTCGGGTCCAGGTGCTGTGGGGGGCGACGGACTAAACCCCGCGTCCGTCGCCCCTGGACCCATTTAGGGGGGCTGGAAGAGGGCATTGTCTGCCCTCCTCCGACGCCCGGTGCGCCTGCTGCGGGCCGGGTTGAGGGAGGTAATCTCCCTCTCCCGCTCCGCAGCCTCCTTCTGCGAAATGACTACCTCGCAGAAGGATACCACCGCGTCCCAGGCCTGTTCACTGCCGACCATAGCGTTAACGACGGCCGGCAGCGACAGGTCACTGCCTACTTCAGAGATGAGGGCACGGCGCGGCTCCAGCCATGCGGCACACTCTGCCAGCGTATGCCGTGCCGTGTCCTCCCGACAGTCGACGCAGTGGTGACACCGAGCGTCTGGCTCCCTGGTTATGCGACACAGGAACTTCCCGAAGCAACCGTGCCCCGAGAGAACCTGTGTCGCCCGAAAAGTCAGGGAGCCGTGCCTTCTTCCGAGCCACTCGCTGAGCACTGGTCGGATCGCCTCGATAGTGTCGAGGCCGGCGGTAGGGCGTGAGAGCCTGTCCCGCCAGTCCGCCACCAGGACCTCGCGGAGCTGTGACCGATGCAGCTCCAGTTGTTGCTGCATCGGTCGTTCGCCCCGCGCCCGCATTTCCTCGCGCCACCTAAACAGTGACGCGAGCACCTTGGCCTCCAGGTCCCAGGGCGGGGATCCGGCCAGTGCACATGCCGCCTCGTAGGAGATCGTGCGATATCCCCTTATGACTCTGACGGCCATAGCTCTCTGTGGCTTACGCAACACAGAGATGCTCCCGGCCGTCAGGTCAGCCGCCCAGATCGGTGCCCCGTACAGGGCCATCGATCGCACGATCCCCACGTAGAGCCGCCTACAAGTGGCGCTCGGGCCCCCCAGATTGGGAAGCAGCGTTGCGAGCGCCCCGGCCGCGCCCAATAACTTGGGCGCAAGCCGCCGGAAGTGGGGGCCAAAGTCCCATCCGGACCCCCCCAACCACAATGTGTAATCCCGGCGGAGGTGCCCGTCGGGGACCATGGAACACCATGGCCTCCGACTTGTTGAGGGCCACCTCCAGGCCGAGGCGCCGAATGCGGCTCACCACCTGTGAGACCGCCGCCGTCGCCAGCAACGCTGCTTCTCTGTGCGAGCTCCCCCGGGCCGTGACTAACGTGTCGTCAGCGTAACACGTCAGCTGCACGCCCGGCTGGAGCTCACCCCTCAGCACCCAGTCGTAGCCGATGTTCCACAGGAGCGGTCCGACGACCGATCCCTGTGGAACACCGCACGACATGGGGTGCTGGTGACCGCCATCACGTCCCACGTAGGTGACACCCCTCTCCGACAAATAAGCCCCAACGATGCGACGGAGGTAGAGAGGCACTCGATGATAGAGTAGTGCCTCTCGAATACAACTCCAGGGTAGGGTGTTGAAGGCGTTGGATATGTCCAAGGACACCGCCATCACCACACCACCCTGGGCCACCGCTTCCTCCGCGAGGACTCTCACCCGCGAGATCGCGTGAATGGTGGAGCGCCCGTGCCTGAAGCCGAACTGGCACTCGTGAAGGTCCGGCCCCTCTCCGCACAAGTGGCCGACGAGGCGGGCTGCGATGATTCGCTCAAACATCTTGCCCACCTCGTCGAGCAGCACTATGGGCCGGTACGCGGACGGCGAGTCCGCGGGGCGCCCCGCCTTCCTGAGCAGGACCAACCTACCGGTCTTCCACAACGATGGAAACTGGCCCTGCTCAAGACACGCGGTGAAGAGTCCTCTCACCTGGGGCTCTAACTCCTTTAGGGCGAGGGCCAACGCGATGCCGTGGATGCCATCAGGCCCCGGAGCCACGTTCTTGGCCCGGACACGCATCACGGCTGCCCTCATCTCTGCCTGTGTCACCTCTGGGACGTCGATGGCAGTCTCCTCCTCCGGAGGCTCTGCGGCTGAGGACATAGCCATCGGCGGCGGAGTGTGCTCCGCTCGCGCCGGGAAGAGGGTTGCGACGACCTCTTCCAACAGCTCGGGCTGGAGGCTCTCGGTGAGTGGGGGCGCGGCGGCTCTCAGTTTCCCTCGAACCGCACGATAGGGGCGCCCCCATGGATCTCCGTCGAGAGTCTCCAGCATCTCCTCCCTGGATCGCGATCTCGCATCGCCGATGGCCAGCCACAGAGCCTGCTTAGCCGCGCGGTACACCTCATACAACGCGGCTTCTTCGTCAGGGACCCGACGACGTCGTCTTCGGTAGTGGGTGTACGGGCGCCTCGCCGCGACGCACGCTGTACGCAGCCGTGCGATCTCGGCGGACCACCAGTACACCTGGCGCCTCTCTGACAGCGTGTGGATCCGGGGCATGGACGCATCGCAAATGTGCGTCATCGCCCCGCGGAACCACAGCGCCTCTTGATCGACGTCGACGGGTCCGTCCGTCGTCGACTCCCGGATCCAGGCCTGAACAATAGCGGCCTCCTCGAGAAGTTCCCTGTCGATGCGCTTACGCGCCCAGCGCGGGCCGCCCGTTCGCGGGGCCGCTGGACTGCGGCCGCTGGCGGTGTGGGCGGAGACGTCGAAGCGGATGTATCTGTGATCCGACAACGTCTCCACCTCCACGGCGACACGCCAGTCGCGCACACGGCATGCGACAGCAGGGCTAGCGAACGAGACGTCCACTATAGAGCCACCCCGCTGCCGCACGCACGTGTGAACCGACCCCCGGTTCAGGACGACCAAGCCAGTCGTGAGTAACCACTCCTCCAGCACCTCGCCTCTAGCATCGGTCACAGGGGATCCCCACGCCGATGACTTGGCGTTGAGATCCCCCAGCAACAGCACAGGACGAGGGTGGAGTCGGCCTACGACGGCACCCAACTCGACAAGGAAGTTCTCGAAGTCGGCGAGGCTCTTGTTGGGCGAAAAATACGCACCAACCACGCCAACGCCGTCCGCGAGGGCGGCTACCCAGCCGTGTCCCCGGGACGGGCTGACGAGAGCCCCGCCGATGATGGCCACCAAGCCGTCGAGGTCACCCACCCAGTTGTCGCGGGGGGGGACGAAATACGGCTCGGCGACCACCGCCACGTGGATCGACCACTCTGCCATGCTTTGGAGCAAAAGATCCTGAGCCCTGGCAGAGTGGTTGATATTGCCCTGGAGGAAATGGAACAGCGCCATTTATACGCAGTCCATCCCCTCCACGACACCTTTCCTAGGCCGGGAGTCGGCCGAGGGGCTGCCAGACTGAGGGGGGGGTATAGAGCCCCCCGCAGCCTTGGCACCCCTTCTTCTCTTCCTGTTGGCGGGGCCGCCACAGGACTTACCACCCGCTCGGTGCCCGGCGGGCCTCCCTGCAGCTGTACAGAGGCTGCAGTTCGGCGCCGCGGAGCACTGCGCCGCCTTGTGGCCGGGCTGGCCGCAGCGGAAACAAAGGTCGCTGCGGTCCGTTTCGCAGGTGCACCGCGCCCGGACATGTCCTACGTCCAGGCAACGGAAACACCGTAAAGCCCTGGGTTGCACCAGTCTTACTCTGGCCGCAACCCACCCCACCAACAATCGCCCACTTTCGGCGACCTTACTTGCCGCCGCCACCGGACACCGCAACCTAACCTAACCTAACCTTTTTTTTTTTTTTTTTTTTTTTTTTTTTTTGATCCGGGGGGAAAATCCTCATGGATGTCCCCCGCCCCGGGGAGGGCGGAGGGGTCTGTCAGACTCTTACTGACTAAAAACCACCCCGGGTGTTCCCTCTCACACCTTCGCCGGGGGTCGCGGGAATCAAAAAGAATTCTTCCGCAACCCCCGTGGTGCCGGCCCGCTGCAGTGGGCCTCGTCTCGGCCGAGCGGGAGTGAGGTGTACGACACTCCCCTCGTACCGTCTTGGAGGGGCGCGCGTGGAACACTACGCGCCGCCGCCTCGGGTCCAGATGTTGTTGTGGGGGGCGACGGACTAAACCCCGCGTCCGTCGCCCCTGGACCCATTTAGGGGGGCTGGAAGAGGGCATTGTCTGCCCTCCTCCGACGCCCGGTGCGCCTGCTGCGGGCCGGGTTGAGGGAGGTGATCTCCCGCTCCCGCTCCGCAGCCTCCTTCTGCGAAATGACTTGCTCGCAGAAGGATACCACCGCGTCCCAGGCCTGTTCACTGCCGACCATGGCGTTAACGACGGCCGGCAGCGACAGGTCGCTGCCTACTTCTGAGATGAGGGCACGGCGCGGCTCCAGCCATGCGGCACATTCTGCCAGCGTATGCCGTGCTGTGTCCTCCCGACAGTCGACGCAGTGGTGACACCGAGCGTCTGGCTCCCTGGTTATGCGACACAGGAACTTCCCGAAGCAACCATGCCCCGAGAGAACCTGTGTCGCCCGAAAGGTCAGGGAGCCGTGCCTTCTTCCGAGCCACTCGCTGAGCACCGGTCGGATCGCCTCGATGGTGTTGAGGCCGGCGGTAGGGCGTGAGAGCCTGTCCCGCCAGTCCGCCACCAGGACCTCGTGGAGCTGAGACCGACGCAGCTCCAATTGTTGCTGCATCGGTCGTTCGCCCCGCGCCCGCATTTCCTCGCGCCACCGGAACAGTGACGCGAGGACCTTCGCCTCCAGGTCCCAGGGCGGGGATCCGGCCAGTGCACAAGCCGCCTCGTAAGAGATCGTGCGATATCCCCTAATGACTCTGACGGCCATAGCTCTCTGTGGCTTACGCAAGACAGAGATGCTCCCGGCCGTCAGGTCAGCCGCCCAGATCGGTGCCCCATACAGGGCCATCGATCGCACGATCCCCACGTAGAGCCGCCTACAGGCGGCGCTCGGGCCCCCCAGATTGGGAAGCAGCGTTGAGAGCGCCCCGGCCGCGCCCAACAACTCGGGCGCAAGCCGCCGGATGTGGGGGCCAAAGTCCCACCGGCTGTCGAGCACCAATCCTAGGTACTTCATGGTAGGCTCGACAGCGATGCGGACCCCCCCGACCACAATGTGTGATCCCGGCGGCGGCGCCCGTCGGGGACCATGGAACACCATGGCCTCCGACTTGTTGAGGGCCACCTCCAGGCCGAGGCGCCGAATGCGGCCCACAACTTGTGAGACCGCCGCCGTCGCCAGCAACGCTGCTTCCCTGTGCGAGCTCCCCCGGGCCGTGACCAACGTGTCGTCAGCGTAACACGTCAGCTGCACGCCCGGCTGGAGCTCACCCCTCAGCACCCAGTCGTAGCCGATGTTCCACAGGAGCGGTCCGACGACCGATCCCTGCGGAACACCGCACGACATGGGGTGCTGGTGACCGCCATCACGTCCCACGTAGGTGACACACCTCTCCGACAGATAAGCCCCAACGATGCGACGGAGGTAGAGAGGCACTCGATGATAAAGCAGTGCCTCTCTGATACAACTCCAGGGCAGGGTGTTGAAGGCGTTGGAAATGTCTAACGACACCGCCATCACCACCCCACCCCGAGACACCGTTTCCTCCGCCAGGACTCTCACCCGCGAGATCGCGTGAATGGTGGAGCGCCCGTGCCGAAAACCAAATTGGCACTCATCTAGGTCCGGCCCTTCTTCGCACAAGTGGCTGACGAGGCGGGCTGCGATGATACGCTCAAACATCTTGCCCACCTCGTCGAGCAGCACTATGGGCCGGTACGCGGACGGTGAGTCCGCAGGGCGCCCCGCCTTCTTGAGCAGGACTAGACGGCCGGTCTTCCACAATGTTGGAAACCGGCCCTGCTCAAGACACGCGGTGAAGAGTCCTCTCAGCTGGGGCTCTAGCTCCTTCAGAGCGAGGGCCAGCGCGATGCCGTGGATGCCGTCTGGCCCCGGGGCCACATTCTTGGCCCGGAGCCGCATCACGGCTGCCCTCATCTCTGCCTGTGTCACCTCTGGGACGTCGATGGCGTGTTCTTCCTCCGGAGGCTCTGCGGCTGTGGGCATAGCCATCGGCGGCGGAGTGTGCTCCGCTCTCGCCGGGAAGAGGGCTGCGACGACCTCCTCCAACAGCTCGGGCTGGAGGCTCTCGGTGAGTGGGGGCGCGGCGGCTCTTAGTTTCCCTCGAACCGCACGATAGGGGCGCCCCCACGGATCTCCGTCGAGAGTCTCCAGCATCTCCCCCCTGGCTCGCGATCTCGCATCGCCGATGGCCAGCCACAGAGCCTGCTTAGCCGCGCGGTACACCTCATACAGCGCGGCTTCTTCGTCAGGGACCCGACGACGTCGTCTTCGATAGTGGGTGTACGGGCGCCTCGCCGCGACGCACGCTATACGCAGCCGTGCGATCTCGGCGGACCACCAGTACACCTGGCGCCTTGCTGACAGCGTGTGGACCCGGGGCATGGACGCGTCGCTAATGTGCGTCATCGCCCCGCGGAACCACAGCGCCTCTTGTTCGACGTCGACGGGTCCGTTCGTCGTCGACTCCCGGATCCAGGCCTGGACAATAGCGGCCTCCTCGAGAAGTTCCCTGTCGATGCGCTTACGCGCCCAGCGCGGGCCGTCCATTCGCGGGGCCGCTGGACTGCGGCCGCTGGCGGTTTGGGCGGAGACGTCGAAGCGGATGTATCGGTGATCCGACAACGTCTCCACCTCCACGGCGACACGCCAGTCGCGGACACGGCCCGCGACAGCAGGGCTAGCGAACGAGACGTCCACTATAGAGCCGCCCCGCTGCCGCACGCACGTGTGAACCGAACCCCGGTTCAGGACGACCAAGCCAGTCGTAACCAGCCACTCCTCCAGCGCCTCGCCTCTAGCATCGGTCACAGAGGATCCCCACGCCGATGACTTGGCGTTGAGATCCCCCAGCAACAGCACAGGACGAGGGTGGAGTCGGCCTACGACGGCACCCAACTCGACAAGGAAATTCTCGAAGTCGGCGAGGCTCTTGTTGGGCGAAAAGTACGCACCAATCACGCCAACGCCGTCCGCGAGGGCGGCTATCCAGCCGTGTCCCCGGGACGGGCTGACGAGAGCCCCGCCGATGATGGCCACCAAGCCGTCGAGGTCACCCACCCAGTTGTCGCGGGGGGGGACGAAATACGGCTCGGCGACCACCGCCACGTGGATCGACCACTCTGCCATGCTTTGGAGCAAAAGATCCTGAGCTCTGGCAGAGTGGTTGATATTGCCCTGGAGGAAATGGAACAGCGCCATTTATACGCAGTCCATTCCCTCCACGACACCTATCCTAGGCCGGGAGTCGACCGAGGGGCTGCCAGACTGAGGGGGGGGTAAAGAGCCCCCCGCAGCCTTGGCACCCCTTCTTCTCTTCCTGTTGGCGGGGCCGCCACAGGACTTACCACCCGCTCGGTGCCCAGCGGGCCTCCCTGCAGCTGTACAGAGGCTGCAGTTTGGCGCCGCGGAACACTGGGCCGCCTTGTGGCCGGGCTGGCCGCAGCGGAAGCATAGGTCGCTGCGGTCCGTCTCGCAGGTGCACCGCGCCCGGACATGCCCTACGTCCAGGCAGCGGAAACACCGCAAGGCCCTGGGTTGCATCAGCCTCACTCTGGCCGCAACCCACCCCACCAACAATCGCCCACTCTCGGCGACTTTGTTCGCCGCCGCCACCGGACACCGCACCCAAATCGCGCCGAGCCCGGAAGCGTCGGCGCGGATGTCGCCCGTCCGCACTTGGTCCGGCGGACACCCACCGGCACGGGCGATGGCCGCCACGACCTCGGCCTCAGTGGTCGAGTCGTCCAGGCCGTCGACACGCAACTCCGCTGTCTTGATGGGCCTGGACACCCGAACGTCCTCTGGGTTGAGGACCTCCCTCAGCTTGGCGGCCAGTATGTCCGCCTTTTCGCCGCTAGAGGCACCGGACACCTCCAGCAGTCGCGCCCCCGTCATCGCCGGCTTCAGCCTGAAGCCGGTCGGTGTGCCAAGGTCGGGGAACGCGACCTTGGCCTTCGCCTCGGTGAGGACCGCCTTGTAGGTGACGCCCCGTTCGACGGCTCCGGGCAGCAGCGTAATTACCACTGCCGCGGAGCGTGGGGCTCTGACCTTAGGCGGTCCTTTTGGCTTCTTGGGCGCCGGTGCTGCTGTTGGTGCCGGTGCCTTAGCGGCTGCCGGTGCCGGCGGTGCCGCCTTTTTCTTGCGGCCCCTCTTGACGACCGTCGTCCAGGCCTCTGTCAAAGGCCCGGGCGCGGTCGCCGGAGCTGCCGCCGTCTGGGTGGCGGGCGTGGACGCGCCCGCGGTTTTTCCCGCCTTCTTCGCCGTGACTGGTGGCGGATTGGCAGGCCCCTCCTTCCTCCGTCTATCCGCAGCAAGCGGAGGGCGCAGGTTCTCGGCCGGGAGGAGCCTGGACTCGAGCGCCTCCAGTCGCGCTCCGACCATCTGCCCGCACTGCATCATGCAGATGCGGGCGATCTTCTCGACCTCTGCATCTGCCAGAGCAGAGGTCGACGGCGGGGCCGGCGAAGGGGCCGGCCGAGGAGCCGTGACGCGAGAGGCGCCAGCGGCAGTGGGGGCTGCCCTCTGGGCGGCGGCGAACTGCCGCTTGAGGTCCTCTAGCTCGGATCGGAGACGGCCATTCTCCTCCCACAACTTCGCCGTCTCCTCCGAGCTGGTTTGATTAAGGAGGACCTCAACCGCCTCCTTAATCCCGTCAGCCGCCTCCTTCAGGGCGCGCGTGTACGTGCCCTTCAGGTTGCCAGATTTGGTGGCAACCCTCTGGACGATGTCCACGCCGTCCAAAACTTGGCGACTGAGCGCCACCGCCGTTGTGCTCTCCCCGGCCATCCGGGCAGAGCGTCGCTCACGGGCCTGTCGGGCCAACTCGCTGACCTCGTCAGCCACGACAGCCCTTTGTTGCGCCCGCTTCGCCGCGCTCGCCTCCGCCCGGTTGGTCCCGAGCAGTGACGAAGTGGAGCCCCCGCTGAGATCCGTCAGCGGGGCCCCTGGGTCGCTTTCCGCACCCTCCATCCGCTCCATTGGAGACGGAGTGTCGGGCCGCAGGAAGCGACCCCGACTGTCACGGGTGGGGCCTCCGCCCACCACCACGCGACCCCTACCTCGTGCCGTTGTAGGCACCTTGGCAGCAGCCAAGTTCTCCTCGCTGGAGGAGAGACTCCGCTTTCGAGATCTGGATCTGGATCTCGACCCAGATCTCGAGCTGCCTCCGCTGGAGCCTCCTCGGCTCTTGTTGCCAGTGACGGCAATCGGCGTCATCACAACGCGCAGGTCCTTCAGGTTCTCCTGAAGGACCTTTTGTCGCTCGCCGGTGATGTCGGCGTTGAGTCTGGTGGTGCCCCCCCCAGATACGATGGGGCTGCCCTCGTTAGAGGGGCGGGATTCTCCCCGAAGGGTACCCGCCTGGAGTTTGTTTAACACATCAGACTTTTCCATAATATTGTTCCTTTGAAGGGTGTGGTCCCTTTCCCCTTTTCCCCCCCCTGCGCTAGTGACCGGAAACCCTCCGGCCATTCATCCCCTCGGCACGCTAGACCTTGGGATTGGGGTGATTTTTTAAAGAGGTTTTCTTCCTCTCCCACCTTCCGCCTTGCGCCCACTAGACCGACCCTCTGGAAGCAGAGAGGACAGTGGACGCAAGGTGGACATCGACGGACTGGCCGTCCCGCCCCTAGCCAGGTTCCCTTCACCGACCAACAATAGATGATCGGTGATTGGAACCATGACCCTTCCCCGTTTGTTGAAGATTAGCCGTCGACCCCAACTGTCCACCAAAAGCCAGTGGGCAGTGGGGGCCGCCGTTGCCCAGGGTGCGCCACGAGGAGGCTCTTCAACCTGCACCCCAACCTAACCTAACCTTTTTTTTTTTTTTTTTTTTTTTTTTTGATCCGGGGGGAAAATCCTCATGGATGTCCCCCGCCCCGGGGAGGGCGGAGGGGTCTGTCAGACTCTTACTGACTAAAAACCACCCCGGGTGTTCCCTCTCACACCTTCGCCGGGGGTCGCGGGAATCAAAAGAATTCTTCCGCAACCCCCGTGGTGCCGGCCCGCCGCAGCGGGCCTCGTCTCGGCCGAGCGGGAGTGAGGTGTACGACACTCCCCTCGTACCGTCTTGGAGGGGCGCGCGTGGAACACTACGCGCCGCCGCCTCGGGCCCAGATGTTGTTGTGGGGGGCGACAGACTAGCCCCGCGTCCGTCGCCCCTGGACCCATTTAGGGGGGCTGGAAGAGGGCATTGTCTGCCCTCCTCCGACGCCCGGTGCGCCTGCTGCGGGCCGGGTTGAGGGAGGTGATCTCCCGCTCCCGCTCCGCAGCCTCCTTCTGCGAAATGACTTGCTCGCAGAAGGATACCACCGCGTCCCAGGCCTGTTCACTGCCGACCATGGCGTTCACTACGGCCGGCAGCGACAGGTCACTGCCTACTTCAGAGATGAGGGCACGGCGCGGCTCCAGCCATGCGGCACATTCTGCCAGCGTATGCCGTGCCGTGTCCTCCCGACAGTCGACGCAGTGGTGACACCGAGCGTCTGGCTCCCTGGTTATGCGACACAGGAACTTCCCGAAGCAACCATGCCCCGAGAGAACCTGTGTCGCCCGAAAAGTCAGGGAGCCGTGCCTTCTTCCGAGCCACTCGCTGAGCACCGGTCGGATCGCCTCGATGGTGTTGAGGCCGGCGGTAGGGCGTGAGAGCCTGTCCCGCCAGTCCGCCACCAGGACCTCGTGGAGCTGAGACCGACGCAGCTCCAATTGTTGCTGCATCGGTCGTTCGCCCCGCGCCCGCATCTCCTCGCGCCACCGGAACAGTGACGCGAGGACCTTCGCCTCCAGGTCCCAGGGCGGGGATCCGGCCAGTGCGCATGCCGCCTCGTAGGAGATCGTGCGATATCCCCTTATGACTCTGACGGCCATAGCTCTCTGTGGCTTACGCAAGACAGAGATGCTCCCGGCCGTCAGGTCAGCCGCCCAGATCGGTGCCCCGTATAGGGCCATCGATCGCACGATCCCCACGTAGAGCCGCCTGCAAGTGGCGCTCGGGCCCCCCAGATTGGGAAGCAGCGTTGAAAGTGCCCCGGCCGCGCCCAACAACTTGGGCGCAAGCCGCCGGAAGTGGGGGCCAAAGTCCCACCGGCTGTCGAGCACCAATCCTAGGTACTTCATGGTAGGCTCGACAGCGATGCGGACCCCCCCGACCACAATGTGTGATCCCGGCGGCGGCGCCCGTCGGGGACCATGGAACACCATGGCCTCCGACTTGTTGAGGGCCACCTCCAGGCCGAGGCGCCGAATGCGGCTCACAACTTGTGAGACCGCCGCCGTCGCCAGCAACGCTGCTTCCCTGTGCGAGCTCCCCCGGGCCGTGACTAACGTGTCGTCAGCGTAACACGTCAGCTGCACGCCCGGCTGGAGCTCACCCCTCAGCACCCAGTCGTAGCCAATGTTCCACAGGAGCGGTCCGACGACCGATCCCTGCGGAACACCGCACGACATGGGGTGCTGGTGACCGCCATCACGTCCCACGTAGGTGACACACCTCTCCGACAAATAAGCCCCAACGATGCGACGGAGGTAGAGAGGCACTCGATGATAGAGCAGTGCCTCTCTGATACAACTCCAGGGCAGGGTGTTGAAGGCGTTGGAAATGTCTAACGACACCGCCATCACCACCCCACCCCGAGACACCGTTTCCTCCGCCAGGACTCTCACCCGCGAGATCGCGTGAATGGTGGAGCGCCCGTGCCGAAAACCAAATTGGCACTCGTCTAGGTCCGGCCCTTCTTCGCACAAGTGGCTGACGAGGCGGGCTGCGATGATACGCTCAAACATCTTGCCCACCTCGTCGAGCAGCACTATGGGCCGGTACGCGGACGGTGAGTCCGCAGGGCGCCCCTCCTTCTTGAGCAGGACTAGCCGGCCGGTCTTCCATAATGTTGGAAACCGGCCCTGCTCAAGACACGCGGTGAAGAGTCCTCTCAGCTGGGGCTCTAGCTCCTTCAGAGCGAGGGCCAGCGCGATGCCGTGGATGCCGTCCGGCCCCGGAGCCACATTCTTGGCCCGGAGCCGCATCACGGCTGCCCTCATCTCTGCCTGTGTCACCTCTGGGACGTCAATGGCGTGTTCCTCCTCCGGAGGCTCTGCGGCTGTGGGCATAGCCATCGGCGGCGGAGTGTGCTCCGCTCTCGCCGGGAAGAGGGCTGCGACGACCTCCTCCAACAGCTCGGGCTGGAGGCTCTCGGTGAGTGGGGGCGCGGCGGCTCTCAGTTTCCCTCGAACCGCACGATAGGGGCGCCCCCACGGATCTCCGTCGAGAGTCTCCAGCATCTCCCCCCTGGCTCGCGATCTCGCATCGCCGATGGCCAGCCACAGAGCCTGCTTAGCCGCGCGGTACACCTCATACAGCGCGGCTTCTTCGTCAGGGACCCGACGACGTCGTCTTCGGTAATGGGTGTACGGGCGCCTCGCCGCGACGCACGCTATACGCAGCCGTGCGATCCCGGCGGACCACCAGTACACCTGGCGCCTTGCTGACAGCGTGTGGACCCGGGGCATGGACGCGTCGCTAATGTGCGTCATCGCCCCGCGGAACCACAGCGCCTCTTGTTCGACGTCGACGGGTCCATTCGTCGTCGACTCCCGGATCCAGGCCTGGACAATAGCGGCCTCCTCGAGAAGTTCCCTGTCGATGCGCTTACGCGCCCAGCGCGGGCCGTCCATTCGCGGGGCCGCTGGACTGCGGCCGCTGGCGGTTTGGGCGGAGACGTCGAAGCGGATGTATCGGTGATCCGACAACGTCTCCACCTCCACGGCGACACGCCAGTCGCGGACACGGCCCGCGACAGCAGGGCTAGCGAACGAGACGTCCACTATAGAGCCGCCCCGCTGCCGCACGCACGTGTGAACCGAACCCCGGTTCAGGACGACCAAGCCAGTCGTAACCAGCCACTCCTCCAGCGCCTCGCCTCTAGCATCGGTCACAGAGGATCCCCACGCCGATGACTTGGCGTTGAGATCCCCCAGCAACAGCACAGGACGAGGGTGGAGTCGGCCTACGACGGCACCCAACTCGACAAGGAAATTCTCGAAGTCGGCGAGGCTCTTGTTGGGCGAAAAGTACGCACCAATCACGCCAACGCCGTCCGCGAGGGCGGCTATCCAGCCGTGTCCCCGGGACGGGCTGACGAGAGCCCCGCCGATGATGGCCACCAAGCCGTCGAGGTCACCCACCCAGTTGTCGCGGGGGGGGACGAAATACGGCTCGGCGACCACCGCCACGTGGATCGACCACTCTGCCATGCTTTGGAGCAAAAGATCCTGAGCTCTGGCAGAGTGGTTGATATTGCCCTGGAGGAAATGGAACAGCGCCATTTATACGCAGTCCATTCCCTCCACGACACCTATCCTAGGCCGGGAGTCGGCCGAGAGGCTGCCAGACTGTGGGGGGGGTAAAGAGTCCCCCGCAGCCTTGGCACCTCTTCTCCTCTTCTTGTTGGCGGGGCCGCCACAAGATTTTCCACCCGCTCGGTGCCCGGCGGGCCTCCCTGCAGCTGTACAGAGGCTGCAGTTTGGCGCCGCGGAGCACTGCGCCGCCTTGTGGCCGGGCTGGCCGCAGCGGAAGCATAGGTCGCTGCGGTCCGTCTCGCAGGTGCACCGCGCCCGGACATGCCCTACGTCCAGGCAGCGGAAACACCGCAAAGCCCTGGGTTGCATCAGCCTAACTCTGGCCGCAACCCACCCCACCAACAATCGCCCACTCTCGGCGACTTTGTTAGCCGCCGCCACCGGGCACCGCACCCAGATCATGCCGAGCCCGGAAGCGTCGGCGCGGATGTCGCCCGTCCTAACATTGTCAGGCGGACACCCACCGGCACGTGCTATGGCCGCCACGACCTCAGCCGTAGTCGTGGAGTCGTCCAGGCCGTCGATACGCAACTCTGCAGTCTTCATCGGCCTGGACACCCGGACGTCCTCGGGGTTGAGGACCTCCCTCAATTTGGCGGCCAAAGCGTCCGCCTTTTCACCGCTAGAGGCACCAGACACCTCCAGCAGTCGCGCCCCCGTCATCGCCGGCTTCAGCCTGAAGCCGGTCGGTGTGCCAAGGTCGGGGAACGCGACCTTGGCCTTCGCCTCGGTAAGGACCGTCTTGTATGTCACGCCCCGTTCGACGGCTCCGGGCAGCAGCGTAATTACCACTGCCGCGGAGCGTGGGGCTCTGACCTTTGGCGGTCCTTTAGGCTTCTTCTTGGGCGCCTTGGTTGGTGCCGGTGCCTTAGCGGCTGCCGGTGCCGGCGGTGCCGCCTTCTTTTTTCGGCCCCTCTTGACGACCGTCGTCCAGGCCTCTGTTAAAGGCCCGGGCGCGGTCGCCGGAGGTGCCGACGTCTGGGTGGCGGGCGTGGACACGCCCGCAGCTTTACCCGTCCTCCTCGCCGTTGCTGGCGGCGGAATGGAGGGTCCCTCTTTCCTCCGCCTGTCCGCAGCGAGCGGAGGGCGGAGGGTTTCGGCCGGAAGGAGCCTCGATTCGAGGGCTTCCTGCCGCGCACCCACCATCTTCCCGCACTGCATCATGCAGATGCGGGCGATCTTCTCGACCTCCGCATCTGCCAGTGCGGAGGTCGACGGCGAGGCCGGCGTTGGGGCCGGCTGAGTAGCCGAGGCGCGAGAGGCGCCGGCAGTGGCAGGAGCCGACCTCTGGGCGGCAAATTGCCGCTTGAGGTCCTCGAGCTCAGCTCGGAGACGGCCATTCTCCTCCCACAACTTCGCCGTCTCCTCCGAGCTGGTCTGATTGACGAGGACCTCAACCGCCTCCTTAATCCCGTCAGCCGCCTCCTTCAGGGCGCGCGTGTACGTGCCCTTCAGGTTGCCAGATTTGGTGGCAACCCTCACGACGACGTCCACGGCGTCCAGCGCCTGGCGACTGAATGACAGCGCCGACGCACTCCCCTCAGCCACCCGAGCGGCGCGCCGCTCTCGGGCCTGTCGGGCCAACTCGCTGACCTCGTCAGCCACGACAGCCCTTTGCTGCGCCCGCCTTGCCGCACTCGCCTCCGCTCGGTTAACACCGAGCAGAGACGAAGTGGAGCCCCCGCTGAGATCCGTCAACGGGGCCCCTGGGTCGCTCTCCGCGCCCTCCATCCGCTCCATTGGAGACGGAGTGTCGGGCCGCAAAAAGCGACCCCGACTGTCACGGGTGGGGCCTCCGCCCACCACCGCGCGACCCCTACCTCGTGCCGTCGTCGGCACTTTGGCAGCCGCCAAGTTCTCCTCACTAGAGGAGAGACTTCGCTTTCGAGATCTGGATCTGGATCTTGATCCAGACCTCGAGCTGCCTCCACTGGAGCCTCCTCGGCTCTTGTTGCCGTCAGTGACGGCAAGCGGCGTCATCACTACGCGCAGGTCCTTCAGGTTGTCCTGAAGGACCTTTTGTCGCTCGCCGGTGATGTCGGCGGTAAGTCTTTGTTTGCCCCCTCCAGATACGCTGGGGCTGCCCTCGTTAGAGGGGCGGGATTCTCCCTGAAGGGTACCCGCCTGGAGACTCGTTTTTACAAGAGACTTTTCCATTTTGTTCCTTTAAAGGGTGTGGTCCCTATCCCTTTTCCCCCCCTGCGCTAGTGACCGGAAACCCTCCGGCCATTCATCCCCTCGGCACGCTAGACCTTGGGATTGGGGTGATTTTTTAAAGAGGTTTTCTTCCTCTCCCACCTTCCGCCTTGCGCCCACTAGACCGACCCTCTGGAAGCAGAGAGGACAGTGGACGCAAGATGGACATCGACCGACTGGCCGTCCCGCCCCTAGCCAGGTTCCCTTCACCGACCAACAAGAGATGATCGGTGATTGGAACCGTGACCCTTCCCCGTTTGTTGAAGATTAGCCGTCGACCCCAACTGTCCACCAAAAGCCGGTGGGCAGTGGGGGCCGCCGTTGCCCAGGGTGCGCCACGAGGAGGCTCTTCAACCTGCACCCCAACCTAACCTTTTTTTTTTTTTTTTTTTTTTTTTTTTTTTTTTTTTTTTTTTTTTTTTTTTTGATCCGGGGGGAAAATCCTCATGGATGTCCCCCGCCCCGGGGAGGGCGGAGGGGTCTGTCAGACTCTTACTGACTAAAAACCACCCCGGGTGTTCCCTCTCACACCTTCGCCGGGGGTCGCGGGAATCAAAAAGAATTCTTCCGCAACCCCCGTGGTGCCGGCCCGCCGCAGCGGGCCTCGTCTCGGCCGAGCGGGAGTGAGGTGTACGACACTCCCCTCGTACCGTCTTGGAGGGGCGCGCGTGGAACACTACGCGCCGCCGCCTCGGGTCCAGATGTTGTTGTGGGGGGCGACGGACTAAACCCCGCGTCCGTCGCCCCTGGACCCATTTAGGGGGGCTGGAAGAGGGCATTGTCTGCCCTCCTCCGACGCCCGGTGCGCCTGCTGCGGGCCGGGTTGAGGGAGGTGATCTCCCGCTCCCGCTCCGCAGCCTCCTTCTGCGAAATGACTTGCTCGCAGAAGGATACCACCGCGTCCCAGGCCTGTTCACTGCCGACCATGGCGTTAACGACGGCCGGCAGCGACAGGTCGCTGCCTACTTCTGAGATGAGGGCACGGCGCGGCTCCAGCCATGCGGCACATTCTGCCAGCGTATGCCGTGCCGTGTCCTCCCGACAGTCGACGCAGTGGTGACACCGAGCGTCTGGCTCCCTGGTTATGCGACACAGGAACTTCCCGAAGCAACCATGCCCCGAGAGAACCTGTGTCGCCCGAAATGTCAGGGAGCCGTGCCTTCTTCCGAGCCACTCGCTGAGCACCGGTCGGATCGCCTCGATGGTGTTGAGGCCGGCGGTAGGGCGTGAAAGCCTGTCCCGCCAGTCCGCCACCAGGACCTCGTGGAGCTGTGACCGACGCAGCTCCAGTTGTTGCTGCATCGGTCGTTCGCCCCGCGCCTGCATTTCCTCGCGCCACCGGAACAGTGACGCGAGGACCTTCGCCTCCAGGTCCCAGGGCGGGGATCCGGCCAGTGCACATGCCGCCTCGTAGGAGATCGTGCGATATCCCCTAATGACTCTGACGGCCATAGCTCTCTGTGGCTTACGCAAGACAGAGATGCTCCCGGCCGTCAGGTCAGCCGCCCAGATCGGTGCCCCGTATAGGGCCATCGATCGCACGATCCCCACGTAGAGCCGCCTGCAAGTGGCGCTCGGGCCCCCCAGATTGGGAAGCAGCGTTGAAAGTGCCCCGGCCGCGCCCAACAACTTGGGCGCAAGCCGCCGGAAGTGGGGGCCAAAGTCCCACCGGCTGTCGAGCACCAATCCTAGGTACTTCATGGTAGGCTCGACAGCGATGCGGACCCCCCCGACCACAATGTGTGATCCCGGCGGCGGCGCCCGTCGGGGACCATGGAACACCATGGCCTCCGACTTGTTGAGGGCCACCTCCAGGCCGAGGCGCCGAATGCGGCTCACAACTTGTGAGACCGCCGCCGTCGCCAGCAACGCTGCTTCCCTGTGCGAGCTCCCCCGGGCCGTGACTAACGTGTCGTCAGCGTAACACGTCAGCTGCACGCCCGGCTGGAGCTCACCCCTCAGCACCCAGTCGTAGCCAATGTTCCACAGGAGCGGTCCGACGACCGATCCCTGCGGAACACCGCACGACATGGGGTGCTGGTGACCGCCATCCCGTCCCACGTAGGTGACACACCTCTCCGACAAATAAGCCCCAACGATGCGACGGAGGTAGAGAGGCACTCGATGATAGAGCAGTGCCTCTCTGATACAACTCCAGGGCAGGGTGTTGAAGGCGTTGGAAATGTCTAACGACACCGCCATCACCACCCCACCCCGAGACACCGTTTCCTCCGCCAGGACTCTCACCCGCGAGATCGCGTGAATGGTGGAGCGCCCGTGCCTGAAGCCAAACTGGCACTCGTTCAAGTCCGGCCCTTCCGTACACAAGTGACCGACGAGGCGGGTTGCGATAATTCGCTCAAACATCTTGCCCACCTCGTCGAGCAGCACAATGGGCCGGTACGCGGACGGCGAGTCCGCAGGGCGCCCCGCCTTCTTGAGCAGGACTAGCCGGCCGGTCTTCCATAATGTTGGAAACCGGCCCTGCTCAAGACACGCGGTGAAGAGTCCTCTCAGCTGGGGCTCTAGCTCCTTCAGAGCGAGGGCCAGCGCGATGCCGTGGATGCCGTCAGGCCCCGGAGCCACATTCTTGGCCCGGAGCCGCATCACGGCTGCCCTCATCTCTGCCTGTGTCACCTCTGGGACGTCAATGGCGTGTTCTTCCTCCGGAGGCTCTGCGGCTGTGGGCATAGCCATCGGCGGCGGAGTGTGCTCCGCTCTCGCCGGGAAGAGGGCTGCAACGACCTCCTCCAACAGCTCGGGCTGGAGGCTCTCGGTGAGTGGGGGCGCGGCGGCTCTCAGTTTCCCTCGAACCGCACGATAGGGGCGCCCCCACGGATCTCCGTCGAGAGTCTCCAGCATCTCCCCCCTGGCTCGCGATCTCGCATCGCCGATGGCCAGCCACAGAGCCTGCTTAGCCGCGCGGTACACCTCATACAGCGCGGCTTACCCCAACCTAACCTAACCTAACCTTTTTTTTTTTTTTTTTTGACCGGGTGGAAAATCCTCATGGATGTCCCCCGCCCCGGGGAGGGCGGGGGGGTCTGTCGGACTCTTACCGACTAAAAACCGAACCCGACTGTTCCCTCTCTCACCTGCGCGGGGGTCGCGGGAATCAAAAAGAATTCTTCCACAACCCCCCGCTGGTGCCGGCCCGCCGTAGCGGGCCCCGTCTTGGTCGAGGGGGAGTGAGGTGTACGACACTCCCCCGCGCCATAGGCGCGCGCGTGGAACAGTACGCGCCGCCGCCTCGGGTCCAGGTGCTGTGGGGGGCGACGGACTAAACCCCGCGTCCGTCGCCCCTGGACCCATTTAGGGGGGCTGGAAGAGGGCATTGTCTGCCCTCCTCCGACGCCCGGTGCGCCTGCTGCGGGCCGGGTTGAGGGAGGTAATCTCCCTCTCCCGCTCCGCAGCCTCCTTCTGCGAAATGACTACCTCGCAGAAGGATACCACCGCGTCCCAGGCCTGTTCACTGCCGACCATAGCGTTAACGACGGCCGGCAGCGACAGGTCACTGCCTACTTCAGAGATGAGGGCACGGCGCGGCTCCAGCCATGCGGCACACTCTGCCAGCGTATGCCGTGCCGTGTCCTCCCGACAGTCGACGCAGTGGTGACACCGAGCGTCTGGCTCCCTGGTTATGCGACACAGGAACTTCCCGAAGCAACCGTGCCCCGAGAGAACCTGTGTCACCCGAAAAGTCAGGGAGCCGTGCCTTCTTCCGAGCCACTCGCTGAGCACTGGTCGGATCGCCTCGATAGTGTCGAGGCCGGCGGTAGGGCGTGAGAGCCTGTCCCGCCAGTCCGCCACCAGGACCTCGCGGAGCTGTGACCGATGCAGCTCCAGTTGTTGCTGCATCGGTCGTTCGCCCCGCGCCCGCATTTCCTCGCGCCACCTAAACAGTGACGCGAGCACCTTGGCCTCCAGGTCCCAGGGCGGGGATCCGGCCAGTGCACATGCCGCCTCGTAGGAGATCGTGCGATATCCCCTTATGACTCTGACGGCCATAGCTCTCTGTGGCTTACGCAACACAGAGATGCTCCCGGCCGTCAGGTCAGCCGCCCAGATCGGTGCCCCGTACAGGGCCATCGATCGCACGATCCCCACGTAGAGCCGCCTACAAGTGGCGCTCGGGCCCCCCAGATTGGGAAGCAGCGTTGCGAGCGCCCCGGCCGCGCCCAATAACTTGGGCGCAAGCCGCCGGAAGTGGGGGCCAAAGTCCCATCGGCTGTCGAGCACCAATCCGAGGTACTTCATGGTAGGCTCGACAGCGATCCGGACCCCCCCAACCACAATGTGTAATCCCGGCGGAGGTGCCCGTCGGGGACCATGGAACACCATGGCCTCCGACTTGTTGAGGGCCACCTCCAGGCCGAGGCGCCGAATGCGGCTCACCACCTGTGAGACCGCCGCCGTCGCCAGCAACGCTGCTTCTCTGTGCGAGCTCCCCCGGGCCGTGACTAACGTGTCGTCAGCGTAACACGTCAGCTGCACGCCCGGCTGGAGCTCACCCCTCAGCACCCAGTCGTAGCCGATGTTCCACAGGAGCGGTCCGACGACCGATCCCTGTGGAACACCGCACGACATGGGGTGCTGGTGACCGCCATCACGTCCCACGTAGGTGACACCCCTCTCCGACAAATAAGCCCCAACGATGCGACGGAGGTAGAGAGGCACTCGATGATAGAGTAGTGCCTCTCGAATACAACTCCAGGGTAGGGTGTTGAAGGCGTTGGATATGTCCAAGGACACCGCCATCACCACACCACCCTGGGCCACCGCTTCCTCCGCGAGGACTCTCACCCGCGAGATCGCGTGAATGGTGGAGCGCCCGTGCCTGAAGCCGAACTGGCACTCGTGAAGGTCCGGCCCCTCTCCGCACAAGTGGCCGACGAGGCGGGCTGCGATGATTCGCTCAAACATCTTGCCCACCTCGTCGAGCAGCACTATGGGCCGGTACGCGGACGGCGAGTCCGCGGGGCGCCCCGCCTTCCTGAGCAGGACCAACCTACCGGTCTTCCACAACGATGGAAACTGGCCCTGCTCAAGACACGCGGTGAAGAGTCCTCTCACCTGGGGCTCTAACTCCTTTAGGGCGAGGGCCAACGCGATGCCGCGGATGCCATCAGGCCCCGGAGCCACGTTCTTGGCCCGGACACGCATCACGGCTGCCCTCATCTCTGCCTGTGTCACCTCTGGGACGTCGATGGCAGTCTCCTCCTCCGGAGGCTCTGCGGCTGAGGACATAGCCATCGGCGGCGGAGTGTGCTCCGCTCGCGCCGGGAAGAGGGTTGCGACGACCTCTTCCAACAGCTCGGGCTGGAGGCTCTCGGTGAGTGGGGGCGCGGCGGCTCTCAGTTTCCCTCGAACCGCACGATAGGGGCGCCCCCATGGATCTCCGTCGAGAGTCTCCAGCATCTCCTCCCTGGATCGCGATCTCGCATCGCCGATGGCCAGCCACAGAGCCTGCTTAGCCGCGCGGTACACCTCATACAACGCGGCTTCTTCGTCAGGGACCCGACGACGTCGTCTTCGGTAGTGGGTGTACGGGCGCCTCGCCGCGACGCACGCTGTACGCAGCCGTGCGATCTCGGCGGACCACCAGTACACCTGGCGCCTCTCTGACAGCGTGTGGATCCGGGGCATGGACGCATCGCAAATGTGCGTCATCGCCCCGCGGAACCACAGCGCCTCTTGATCGACGTCGACGGGTCCGTCCGTCGTCGACTCCCGGATCCAGGCCTGAACAATAGCGGCCTCCTCGAGAAGTTCCCTGTCGATGCGCTTACGCGCCCAGCGCGGGCCGCCCGTTCGCGGGGCCGCTGGACTGCGGCCGCTGGCGGTGTGGGCGGAGACGTCGAAGCGGATGTATCTGTGATCCGACAACGTCTCCACCTCCACGGCGACACGCCAGTCGCGCACACGGCATGCGACAGCAGGGCTAGCGAACGAGACGTCCACTATAGAGCCACCCCGCTGCCGCACGCACGTGTGAACCGACCCCCGGTTCAGGACGACCAAGCCAGTCGTGAGTAACCACTCCTCCAGCACCTCGCCTCTAGCATCGGTCACAGGGGATCCCCACGCCGATGACTTGGCGTTGAGATCCCCCAGCAACAGCACAGGACGAGGGTGGAGTCGGCCTACGACGGCACCCAACTCGACAAGGAAGTTCTCGAAGTCGGCGAGGCTCTTGTTGGGCGAAAAATACGCACCAACCACGCCAACGCCGTCCGCGAGGGCGGCTACCCAGCCGTGTCCCCGGGACGGGCTGACGAGAGCCCCGCCGATGATGGCCACCAAGCCGTCGAGGTCACCCACCCAGTTGTCGCGGGGGGGGACGAAATACGGCTCGGCGACCACCGCCACGTGGATCGACCACTCTGCCATGCTTTGGAGCAAAAGATCCTGAGCCCTGGCAGAGTGGTTGATATTGCCCTGGAGGAAATGGAACAGCGCCATTTATACGCAGTCCATCCCCTCCACGACACCTTTCCTAGGCCGGGAGTCGGCCGAGGGGCTGCCAGACTGAGGGGGGGGTATAGAGCCCCCCGCAGCCTTGGCACCCCTTCTTCTCTTCCTGTTGGCGGGGCCGCCACAGGACTTACCACCCGCTCGGTGCCCGGCGGGCCTCCCTGCAGCTGTACAGAGGCTGCAGTTCGGCGCCGCGGAGCACTGCGCCGCCTTGTGGCCGGGCTGGCCGCAGCGGAAACAAAGGTCGCTGCGGTCCGTTTCGCAGGTGCACCGCGCCCGGACATGTCCTACGTCCAGGCAACGGAAACACCGTAAAGCCCTGGGTTGCACCAGTCTTACTCTGGCCGCAACCCACCCCACCAACAATCGCCCACTTTCGGCGACCTTGCTTGCCGCCGCCACCGGACACCGCACCCAGATCATGCCGAGTCCGGAGGCGTCGGCGCGGATGTCGCCCGTCCGCACTTGGTCCGGCGGACACCCACCGGCACGGGCGATGGCCGCCGCGACCTCAGCTTCGGTCGTGGAGTCGTCCAGGCCGTCGACGCGCAACTCTGACGTCTTTATAGGCCTGGACACCCGGACGTCCTCCGGGTTGAGGACCTCCCTCAATTTGGCGGCCAGAGCGTCCGCCTTTTCCCCGCTAGAGGCGCCAGACACCTCCAATAGACGCGCCCCCGTCAGCGCCGACTTCAGCCTGAGGCCGGTCGGTGTGCCAAGGTCGGGAAAAGCGACCTTGGCCTTTGCCTCAGTTAGGACCGCCTTGTACGTGACGCCCCGTTCGACGGCTCCGGGCAGCAGCGTGATTACCACTGCCGCGGAGCGTGGGGCTCTGACCTTAGGCGGTCCTTTGCTCTTCTTCTTCTTGGGCGCCGGTGCCTTACCAGGTGCCGGTGCCTTAGCGGGCGCCGGTGCCGGCGGTGCCGTCTTCTTCTTCCGGCCCCTCTTGACGACCGTCGTCCAAGCCTCCGTTAGAGGCCCGGGCGCGGTCGCCAGAGGCGCCGCCGTCTGGGGAGCGGGCGCTGTCGTGCCCGTTCCTACGGCCGTCCTGGTTCTTGTCACCGTGGCTGGTGTATCCTTCCTACGCCTGTCCGCAGCGAGCGGAGGGCGGAGAGTCTCGGCTGGAAGGAGCCTTGGTTCGAGGGCTTCCAGCCGCGCGCCCACCATCTTCCCGCACTGCATCATGCAGATGCGGGCTATTTTCTCCACCTCCGCATCTGCTGGCGCAGAGGACGAAGGTGGGGCCGGTGATGGAGCCGGCATAAGGGTCGCTGCGCGGGAGGCGCCAGCGGCGGCGGGAGCTGTCCTCTGGGTGGCGGCAAACTGCCGCTTGAGGTCCTCGAGCTCGGCTCGGAGACGGCCATTCTCCTCCCACAACTTGGCCGTTTCCTCCGAGCTGGTGCGATCAAGGAGGACCTCAACCACCTCCTTCATCTGCTCAGCTGCTTCCTTCAGGGCACGCGTGAACGTGCCCTTCAGGTTGCCAGATCCGGTGGCAAC
Organism: Hyppa rectilinea; assembly: GCA_951799385.1. Lineage (NCBI taxonomy): Eukaryota > Metazoa > Arthropoda > Insecta > Lepidoptera > Noctuidae > Hyppa > Hyppa rectilinea. The sequence goes on along the minus strand of OX637321.1, from coordinate 17,803,018 downwards.
CTTCAGGACAACGTCCACGGCGTCCAGCGCCTGGCGACTAAGTGCCACCGCTGACGTACTCCCCTCAGTCATCCGAGCGGCGCGCCGCTCTCGGGCCTGTCGCGCCATCTCACTGACTTCGTCAGCCACGACAGCCCTCTTCTGCGCCCGCTTCTCCGCGCTTGCCTCTGCTCGGTTGCTACCGAGCAGAGACAAGGCGGAGCCCCCGCTGAGATCCATCAACGGGGCTCCAGGGTCGCTCTCCGCGCCCTCCGTTCGTTCTCCCGGAGAATCGGGCCGCAAGAAGCGGCCCCGAACGTCACGGGTGGGGCCTCCGCCCGCCACCGCGCGTGCCCCTCCTCTGCGTGCCATCGTCGGCACTTTGGCAGCCGTCGAGTTGTCCTCGCTTGAGGACCAACTGCGCTTACGAGATCTGGATCTGGATCTCGATCCAGACCTCGTACTGCCTCGTCCGTGCGAGCCCCGATCACAAAGATCGGGACTGGAGCCTCCTCGGCTCATGATGCCGTCAATCGGTGTTAATGAAACGCGCAGTTCCTTCTGCAGAAGTAGCTGCGCGCTTCCCTGCTCGCCGGTGGTATTGGCGAGAAGTCTGTTGTTGCCCCCTCCAGATACGCTGGGGCTGCCCTCAATAGAGGGGCGGGATTCTCCCCGAAGGGTACCCGCCTGGAGACTTGTTTCCACAATAGACTTTTTCATGTTGATTTCCTTTGAAGGGTGTGGTCCCTATCCCCGTTTCCCCCCCGCGCTAGTGACCGGAAACCCTCCGGCCATTCATCCCATCGGCACGCTCGACCTTGGGATTGGGGTGATTTTTTAAAGAGGTTGTCTTCCTCTCCCACCTTCCACCCTGCGCCCACTGGACCCCTCTGCAAAACCTAGCTAACCTAACCTAAACTAACGTAACATAACCTATTTTGCAGAGGGGGGCAGTAGACGCAAGGTGGACAACGACGGAGTGGCCGTCCCGCCCCTAGCCAGGTTCCCTTCACCGACCATCAGAGATGATCGGTGATTGGAACCATGACCCTTCCCCGTTTGTGAAGATTAGCCGTCGGCCCCAACTGTCCACCAAAAGCCGGTGGGCAGTGGGGGCCGCCGTTGCCCAGGGTGCGCCACGAGGAGGCTCTTCAACCTGCACCCCAACCTAACCTTTTTTTTTTTTTTTTTTTTTTTTTTTTTTTTTTTTTTTTTTTTTTGATCCGGGGGGAAAATCCTCATGGATGTCCCCCGCCCCGGGGAGGGCGGAGGGGTCTGTCAGACTCTTACTGACTAAAAACCACCCCGGGTGTTCCCTCTCACACCTTCGCCGGGGGTCGCGGGAATCAAAAAGAATTCTTCCGCAACCCCCGTGGTGCCGGCCCGCCGCAGCGGGCCTCGTCTCGGCCGAGCGGGAGTGAGGTGTACGACACTCCCCTCGTACCGTCTTGGAGGGGCGCGCGTGGAACACTACGCGCCGCCGCCTCGGGTCCAGATGTTGTTGTGGGGGGCGACGGACTAAACCCCGCGTCCGTCGCCCCTGGACCCATTTAGGGGGGCTGGAAGAGGGCATTGTCTGCCCTCCTCCGACGCCCGGTGCGCCTGCTGCGGGCCGGGTTGAGGGAGGTGATCTCCCGCTCCCGCTCCGCAGCCTCCTTCTGCGAAATGACTTGCTCGCAGAAGGATACCACCGCGTCCCAGGCCTGTTCACTGCCGACCATGGCGTTGACTACGGCCGGCAGCGACAGGTCACTGCCTACTTCAGAGATGAGGGCACGGCGCGGCTCCAGCCATGCGGCACATTCTGCCAGCGTATGCCGTGCCGTGTCCTCCCGACAGTCGACGCAGTGGTGACACCGAGCGTCTGGCTCCCTGGTTATGCGACACAGGAACTTCCCGAAGCAACCATGCCCCGAGAGAACCTGTGTCGCCCGAAAGGTCAGGGAGCCGTGCCTTCTTCCGAGCCACTCGCTGAGCACCGGTCGGATCGCCTCGATGGTGTTGAGGCCGGCGGTAGGGCGTGAAAGCCTGTCCCGCCAGTCCGCCACCAGGACCTCGTGGAGCTGTGACCGACGCAGCTCCAGTTGTTGCTGCATCGGTCGTTCGCCCCGCGCCCGCATTTCCTCGCGCCACCGGAACAGTGACGCGAGGACCTTCGCCTCCAGGTCCCAGGGCGGGGATCCGGCCAGTGCGCATGCCGCCTCGTAGGAGATCGTGCGATATCCCCTTATGACTCTGACGGCCATAGCTCTCTGTGGCTTACGCAAGACAGAGATGCTCCCGGCCGTCAGGTCAGCCGCCCAACCCCAACCTAACCATGCGGGCGGAGGCACCCCCGTGCCGGTCGCCCGCCTGTCACCACCAGGAGGAGGGAGAAGACGACCTCTTCTCCGACCTCTCCTTCGTCTCCGGAGCGGCGCAGCGAGAGGGTCTTCCTCACGCGCGCGCTCTGCCGCCTCCTTTTGCGAGATGACATCTTCGCAGAAGGAGGCGACCGCTGCCCAGGAACTCTCACTCTCCAGCATGGATTTGACCACGCCGGGCAGTGAGAGGTCCTGTCCGATCTCCGCAGTGAGACTGCGGCGCTTCTCGGACCAAGCTGGGCACACCTCGAGGGTGTGCTGCGCGTTGTCCTCCGCCGCGCCGCAGTCGTGACACGCCGCAGTCTCCTCCCTCCCGATCCGGTGCAGATACGAGCCAAAACAGCCGTGTCCTGACAGCACCTGCACCAGACGGAAGGAGAGGAAACCGTGTCGCCGCTCGAGCCAGTCCCGCAGGACCGGACCGAGCGCGTCCAGGGTTCGGCGGCCAAAGGTGGCGGAGGCGAGGTCCTGCGTCCAATGGACCACAATGGCGTCCCTCGCCTCCCTCCGCACGGCCTCCCGCTCCTCCGCGACGGGGCGCTCCCCGAGCGCTTTCCGGCGCGCCGTCCATTCGTACACTCTGGCGAGCACCCACGCCTCCAACTCCCAAGGAGGGGTGCTGGCCAGAGCGCACGCCGCCGAGAAGCCTACCGAACGGTAGGCCCTCGCAACCCGCAGTGCAATGGCCCTTTGTGGCCTGCGGATCGCTGTCGCGTTCTCCCTCCTGTGCAGGCAGTCCGCCCAGATGGGGGCCCCATATAGGGCCATGCTCCTCAGGATGCCGGCATACAGGCGCCGGCATCGTGCACTTGGCCCCCCTAGGTTCGGGAGGAGCCACGACAGGGCGTCCGCTGCTTTCAGCAGGCGCGTCGACAGCCCGCTGAAATGTGGGCCGAAGCGCCACCTGCTGTCAAGTACCAGACCCAGATACTTCATCTGGGTCTGTACCTCCACCCTGGTGCCCTCCACGATAATGTGGGCATCCGGAGGGCAGCGCTGCCGAGGCCCGTGGAAGAACACGGCCTCGGTCTTGTTCAGCGCCACCTTCAATCCCAGGTGGCGGATCCTCCCTGCGACCAAGGATCCGCCAGCCGAGGCCAGACAGGCCGCCTCCCTGAAGTTCCTGCCCCGGGCAGTGAGGAGAGTGTCATCCGCGTAGCAGATGACACTCGTGCCCTGGAGCAGGGCTCCCCGCAGGAGCCAGTCGAACCCGATGTTCCACAAGGGAGGGCCTAGCACCGACCCCTGCGGAACACCGGACTCCGCGCCGTACCGCCTGAGGCTGGCCGTTTTGTCTACAAGGAGGACTTCTCGGTCCTCCAAGTAGTTGGCCAGGAGGTCCCTCAGGTATTGGGGCACTCCATGATACCGGAGTGCCTCCAATATCGTCGAGTGGGGAACGGAGTTGAAGGCGTTGGCTATGTCGAATGACACCGCCAGCACTCCGTCCCCCGCCTCAACCGCCCCCTTCACTTGGTCCCTGAGAAGGGCCAGAGCGTCGATGGTCGACCGACCCTGTCGGAAACCAAACTGGGCGTCCGACAGGTCCGGCCCCACCCTCCGCAAATGGCTGCTAAGCCGGCGGGCGATTATCCCCTCGAACAATTTGCCGACCTCATCGAGCAGGACGATGGGCCGGTATGCCGAGGGGGAATCGACCGGACGTCCCTCCTTGCGGAGTAGGCACAGCTGCCCCTCCTTCCACAGTTTCGGGAACCTCCCGGCGCTTAGGCACGCGCTGAAGAGGTCCCGAATCCTGTCCTCCATTTGAGCGGCAGCTATGGCCACCACCCGTGCAGGGACGCCGTCCGGTCCAGGGGCCGTCTTCTTAGCGCGGAGGCTGAGCAGCCCCGCGTACAGCTCATCCGCCGTCACCGGAGGGACCTCCTCGTCCGGTGACGCCTCCCTCTGTGGAGGATCCATCGTCGGTGGGGCGAATTCGGTCCTGCACGGAAACAGGGACCGGACCACCCCGTCCAGCAGGGCCGGCTCAAGGGTCTCGGTCAGCGGGGGACCATGGGGCCGCAGTTTGTTCCGCGCCGCCTTGTACGGTCTCCCATAGGGATCCCGGTCGAGGCCTTCCAGCATCTCGGCCTTTGCCGCGTCTTCGGCAGCGCACATAGCCGACTTGAGGGCCGCCTTCGCCTCTGTGTAAGAGGCGTACAGACGGTCCTCGTCTGCCTCACTACGGACGCTGCGTCGCCGGCTCCGCGTGTAGGCCCTACTGGCCGCCACGCAGGCGGCACGGAGCCCCGCTAACTCCTCCGACCACCAATAGACGGCACGACGGGGAGGGGGACGGCGAGACCGAGGCATGCTGGAGTTGCACACCTCGGTCAGGGATTCCCTCAGCTGGACCGCTGCAGCATCCACGTCTCGGACCTCGACAGGGGGCGACAGCCAGTCCTGCAGAAAGGCCGCCTCCTTGGCTGCCTCCCGGTCCAGGCGAGTGAGAGCCCACCGAGGGAAGGGAGACCTGCCAGAGCGGGCCATCTCCCCTCGGGAGCTCGAACGCGAAGTGGTGATGTCGAACCGCACATATCTGTGGTCCGACATGGTCTCCGCCATCTCCACCCGCCAGTTCACGATGCGTGCGGCTAGCAAGGGGGTGGCAAACGAGACGTCAACCACCGAACCTCCGCGTTGCCGCACACACGTGTGGACCGACCCCCTGTTGAGGAGGGACACACCGCAAGACGCCGACCAGAACTCGACGGCGCGCCCCCGGACGTTGCAGGAGGCAGCGGGGTTGCCCCAGGCCGCCGACTTGGCGTTCAGGTCGCCCAGCACCACGACCTGTCGTGGCGCCGCCCTCCCTACGACAGCAGTGAGGACTTCAAGAAAAGCCTCAAAGTCCGAGAGAGGGCGGTTCGGGGAGAAATAGACCCCCACAAGGGCCAAGTCTCCCCACGCGGCGGCCACGTATCCCGGTCCCCTCTCTAAAAGCGAGAGGGGAGGGGAGTCTGTGGAAGACCGCGACACCACTGCCACCAAGCCGTCCCGGTCGCCTATCCAACGGCTAGGGACCGAGTACGGCTCGGCGACCACCGCCAAGTCCACCGACCACTCAGCCATGGTCTGCATCAGCAGGTCCTGAGCTGCCCGGCAGTGGTTGGCGTTCGCCTGAAGGATGCGATGTTCGACTCTATCCATTAGTCGGACATCGCACCTCCCTCCTCCGCAGCCGTGCTAGCGGCAGGCCCGACTGGCGCCTGCGCTTTGCCCCTCTTAGAAGGAGGATTGCACATCCTCCCCTTCATCATATGTCCTGCCGGGCGGCCACTGGCGGCACACACTAGGCAGTGTGGCGTGGCGGCCGTGCAGGACGCGGCTTTGTGATCGACCTTGCCGCAGCGGTAGCAACTGTCCGACCTGTCGACCTTGGACGGACAGAGGGCTCGGGCGTGGCCGATAGCGAAGCACCTGTAGCAGCGCAGAGGCAGGTCTACAAGTGCTCGGACCGCACCCGAGCTGAAGCCGACGCAGAGCCGTCCCTTCTCGAGGACGGCTTTGGCGGCGGCGAACGGGCACTCGAGACGAATAGTGCCCATGCCACCGCGGCCGGACCTGATGTCCCTGGCTCTCACCGCTGTGACACTGCAGCCTCCAATTGCTGCCACCGCCGCCACCACCTCCTCTTTGGTGACCGAATCGTCGAGATCGGTCACCTCCATGGCCGCCAGCTTCACTGGCCGGGCCACCCTGGCAACGTCCGCGACGGCCTCCTGCAGCTTGGCCGCGAAGAGGTCGGCGCTGGCGCTGCCCTCCGCCCCCGGGAACTCGAAGATTCGAGCCCCGGTTTGAGTCCGCCGGCAAGTGACATTGCCGATCCCCAGTTGGGCGGGATCGGCATTGGCACGCGCCCGCACTAAAATGGACGCGTACGTCTCTCCTTTCTCTGCAGCCTCCGCAGTGAGCGTCACCACGACGGCTGCAGACTGTGGGGGATTTCTCTTCCTCCTCTTCCCTCTGCCTTTGCCCTTGCCAGTCGCTTGTGACTGGCCAGGAGGCGTGCTGGCGGGGGCGGCAGGGGCGGCCGTAGCCGCCTGTCCGCCCTTACCCTTCCCCTTTCCCTTCCCAGTCACCTGCGACTGGCTGGGAGGCGTGGCGGTGGGGACGGCGGAGACGGCCTTCGCCGACTTTTTCCCCTTGCCCTTCCCCTTCCCGACCACCTCAGTCCAACCATGATCGTTGGATGGCGTGGTGGAAGGGAGAAGGGCATCCTCTCCTTGTGAGGAGGGCCGCGGCTTTTCTCGCCTCTTGTCCGCCGCAAGCGGGGGCCGGTGGCGTTGTTCCGGCAAGAGCCGATCCTCTATGCCGGCCAGGCAGGCTCTCGTGAAAGCCCGCTCCTCCATTACGACCTTTCGGATTATGTCCTCAATGTTGGAGGAGGGGGCTTCCGCCGCAGGTCTCGGCTCCTGATTTGGCCGGGCAGTGGCGTCAGCCAACTTCTGATGAAGCTGGCTGACCTCCGACTGCAGGCGATCCACTCGCGCCTGCAGTTGCCGCGTTTCGTCGGTAGCTGTCCGCTTGACTAGCTCCTCGACGACGCCGCGCATGCTCGCGGCCCTGCACTTTAGGGCCTTCTGGAAGGTCCCTTTAAGGTTGGAGGACTTAGAGGCGATCTCCGCTATCTCCTCCTCGTCCTCCTCCGCCATCCGCGCCAGCTCGGCCAGCGAGTGGTCCGCGTACAGGACGCGGGACGCACCGTACCCGGACCTTGCCCGAGCAGCACGAGCACGCTGCTCCTTCGCAGCAACGCGCTCTTCGAGCTCCTGCTGGTTCAGCGTCCGCCGAGCCAAGTCTAGTTGGCGTTGGGCGTCTGCGAGACCCACGACGTGTGAGTCTGCGGCAGCCACTGCCTTTTTGGGCTTCGACTTCCCGTTGGAACCCGAAGCCGAGGAACCCTCGGACCCTGCCTTCATATATTGGCGCTTCCGCAACCGAGAACCGCCCGCGTCAGAGACGCTGGCGACGGACTCGCTGTCAGAGCTAGACAGCTCGACCGCCCCTCCGAAGAAGCCAGCCGCAGACGGCGAGCGGCTTGCTTCTGACGCCGAAGCGTCTGAGTGGCCCTGAGAAGGGCCTTTTGGTTGGCCCTTAGAAGAGCCTTTGGGTTGGCCCTGAGAAGGGCCTTCGGGTTGGCCCTGAGAAGGGCCTTTGGGTTTTAAGAAACGCCCGAAGGCGTCCCGCGCAGGTGTAGGCATTATGGCCTCCAACAGAATCGTAGCAATACGGCAGTTAAGAGCTACGATGCACAGTGCACTTTGGCCGATCCCAGTCTGCCACTCCGTTACGGTGACAGAACTGGGTCGTTTCCAGGGGACGCGACGTGGACGCAAGCACTGTGGGGTGGTCCCCCAACCCCAACCTAACCTAACCTAACCTAACCTAACCGGGCCAAGGTCCCACCTTCGCGGAGATCGCCGCCATCCCGAAGCAGAACGTCCAAGAACCTCTTCACTCCGTGATCGTATCATCTGTCGATAATCAGGACACGGGTGAAGAGGTTATTGCGAAGCTGAGGACGGCGGTCGATGCCAGAAACGAGGGCACGAGGGTGGAGCGCCTGCGCAAAGCGAGGGACCAAAAGGTCGTGGTCGGTTTTAAAACCAAGGAGGAGCAGATGCGGGTCGCAGAAAAAATCAGAAAAGCGGGCAACCTGGTGGTAGAGGAGGTCAAGAATAAAGACCCTCTTATCATCGTCAGGGACGTCCTCTCCTGCCACACGGATGAGGAGGTTGCCCAAGCCTTGAAGAAGCAAAACAGCCACCTAGTTGGGGACATACCTGCGGCTGACGTGAGGTTGGGGGTTAAATACCGAAGGAGGACGAGGAACCCCCACATGTGCCATGTCATCTTTCAGGTGTCCCCAACTATATGGCAGAGGCTGACATCGGCGGGACGCGTGCACATTGACCTGCAGCGGGTCAGAGTGGAGGACCAGTCTCCCTTGGTACAATGCACCCGCTGTCTGTGTTATGGCCACAGCAGGAAGCTGTGCACGCGACCCGCCGATCTCTGCACTCACTGCGGTGACCCGCACCTGCGAGCAGACTGTCCATCGCGGCTGGCGGCAGAGCCGCCACGGTGTCACAATTGTCTATCAGCCAAGATGGATAAAGTCGATCACAACGCCTTCGACAGTGAGTGCCCCATACGGAGGAAATGGGACGCGTTGGCACGCCTGTCGGTGGCGTATTGGTAAAGTGCAGCCAGCCGTTACCGGAAACAAGAACCAGTGCAGCGAAACCCAAATTCACCCCTGTTTAAATCATGAGAACAGAAGAATCTGCACAACAAAGGAAAGGAATTGGAGCCAATTTCATAAGAAAGTGTCTCAAATTACAGTGGGCAGTCGTGTAAATTCTTCTGTTCCCATCAAAACTATCCAGCAAACGAAGTCGGCGAGCCATAAAACCGGAAGCGGCAACATGGACAACAAACTAAAAATTTGTAATGAACCTATGTTGCCAACGTGGTCAAATGGGCTCGAAAAACTGGAAAGCAGGGTAAACTTCAGGAGACGATACGTTCAGATCGCTGCACCAGTCCGGAGCACGCAGACAGCCGAGCACCACCTGAAACCAAAAGAAAAAATTAAAAACATCAAACAGGAAAACTTAGTTTTAAAACGTAAAGTAGCTATATCAGTTTTCAATCAATTAGTAGTCGTAAAAAATAAGTTAGAACAAAAGTGGTACAAAATAGTTTTAAAAACACGTAATATAGGAATTAAAATTTATAAAACTAGACTAAGAAAGCATGTCTATACGATATATTGTAGATATATTAGCATAGCCATAATATAAATATAGGTAAACAACATAAAGATAATAAGTACAGTAGAACAATAGGATAAGCAAAAATAAATAAAAATACAAAAATACTAGAGATAAAATTTAAGGTAATATAAGAATATTTTAAATGCTAAGTATATTAAATAGAATAGTTAACAGATAAAACATTATAGTAATAGGATAGTTTCAAAAGCGATGCTACTGCCTTAAGGAGCTCTCCATTTCCTGACACGGGACCGATGGAAAAAACAAATCTAAACAAAGAACAACAAAATAAAAACAATTGAATAACCAGGTCTCTGATCACGTCAGAGGGACACTAGCAAGGGCAGGAGTGGGTTTTAGCCGGTAAGAGTCCGGCACTGCCCAGACTGACTCACAAGTGGGCCAGTCTGGGCGTCCATGAGGATTTCCCACTCCTGCCAAAACAAAAAAAAAAAAAAAAAAAAAAAAAAAAAAAAAACCTAACCTAACCTAACCTAACCTAACCTAACCTAACCTTTTTTTTTTTTTTTTTTTTTTTGATCCGGGGGGAAAATCCTCATGGATGTCCCCCGCCCCGGGGAGGGCGGAGGGGTCTGTCAGACTCTTACTGACTAAAAACCACCCCGGGTGTTCCCTCTCACACCTTCGCCGGGGGTCGCGGGAATCAAAAAGAATTCTTCCGCAACCCCCGTGGTGCCGGCCCGCCGCAGCGGGCCTCGTCTCGGCCGAGCGGGAGTGAGGTGTACGACACTCCCCTCGTACCGTCTTGGAGGGGCGCGCGTGGAACACTACGCGCCGCCGCCTCGGGTCCAGATGTTGTTGTGGGGGGCGACGGACTAAACCCCGCGTCCGTCGCCCCTGGACCCATTTAGGGGGGCTGGAAGAGGGCATTGTCTGCCCTCCTCCGACGCCCGGTGCGCCTGCTGCGGGCCGGGTTGAGGGAGGTGATCTCCCGCTCCCGCTCCGCAGCCTCCTTCTGCGAAATGACTTGCTCGCAGAAGGATACCACCGCGTCCCAGGCCTGTTCACTGCCGACCATGGCGTTAACGACGGCCGGCAGCGACAGGTCGCTGCCTACTTCTGAGATGAGGGCACGGCGCGGCTCCAGCCATGCGGCACATTCTGCCAGCGTATGCCGTGCCGTGTCCTCCCGACAGTCGACGCAGTGGTGACACCGAGCGTCTGGCTCCCTGGTTATGCGACACAGGAACTTCCCGAAGCAACCATGCCCCGAGAGAACCTGTGTCGCCCGAAATGTCAGGGAGCCGTGCCTTCTTCCGAGCCACTCGCTGAGCACCGGTCGGATCGCCTCGATGGTGTTGAGGCCGGCGGTAGGGCGTGAGAGCCTGTCCCGCCAGTCCGCCACCAGGACCTCGTGGAGCTGAGACCGACGCAGCTCCAATTGTTGCTGCATCGGTCGTTCGCCCCGCGCCCGCATTTCCTCGCGCCACCGGAACAGTGACGCGAGGACCTTCGCCTCCAGGTCCCAGGGCGGGGATCCGGCCAGTGCACAAGCCGCCTCGTAGGAGATCGTGCGATATCCCCTAATGACTCTGACGGCCATAGCTAACCTAACCTAACCTAACCTAACCTTTTTTTTTTTTTTTTTTTTTTTTTTTTTTTTTTTTTTTTTTTTTGATCCGGGGGGAAAATCCTCATGGATGTCCCCCGCCCCGGGGAGGGCGGAGGGGTCTGTCAGACTCTTACTGACTAAAAACCACCCCGGGTGTTCCCTCTCACACCTTCGCCGGGGGTCGCGGGAATCAAAAAGAATTCTTCCGCAACCCCCGTGGTGCCGGCCCGCCGCAGCGGGCCTCGTCTCGGCCGAGCGGGAGTGAGGTGTACGACACTCCCCTCGTACCGTCTTGGAGGGGCGCGCGTGGAACACTACGCGCCGCCGCCTCGGGCCCAGATGTTGTTGTGGGGGGCGACAGACTAGCCCCGCGTCCGTCGCCCCTGGACCCATTTAGGGGGGCTGGAAGAGGGCATTGTCTGCCCTCCTCCGACGCCCGGTGCGCCTGCTGCGGGCCGGGTTGAGGGAGGTGATCTCCCGCTCCCGCTCCGCAGCCTCCTTCTGCGAAATGACTTGCTCGCAGAAGGATACCACCGCGTCCCAGGCCTGTTCACTGCCGACCATGGCGTTCACTACGGCCGGCAGCGACAGGTCACTGCCTACTTCAGAGATGAGGGCACGGCGCGGCTAACCTAACCTAACCTAACCTAACCTTTTTTTTTTTTTTTTTTTTTTTTTTTTTTTTTTTTTTTTTTTTTTTTTTTGATCCGGGGGGAAAATCCTCATGGATGTCCCCCGCCCCGGGGAGGGCGGAGGGGTCTGTCAGACTCTTACTGACTAAAAACCACCCCGGGTGTTCCCTCTCACACCTTCGCCGGGGGTCGCGGGAATCAAAAAGAATTCTTCCGCAACCCCCGTGGTGCCGGCCCGCCGCAGCGGGCCTCGTCTCGGCCGAGCGGGAGTGAGGTGTACGACACTCCCCTCGTACCGTCTTGAAGGGGCGCGCGTGGAACACTACGCGCCGCCGCCTCGGGTCCAGATGTTGTTGTGGGGGGCGACGGACTAAACCCCGCGTCCGTCGCCCCTGGACCCATTTAGGGGGGCTGGAAGAGGGCATTGTCTGCCCTCCTCCGACGCCCGGTGCGCCTGCTGCGGGCCGGGTTGAGGGAGGTGATCTCCCGCTCCCGCTCCGCAGCCTCCTTCTGCGAAATGACTTGCTCGCAGAAGGATACCACCGCGTCCCAGGCCTGTTCACTGCCGACCATGGCGTTAACGACGGCCGGCAGCGACAGGTCGCTGCCTACTTCTGAGATGAGGGCACGGCGCGGCTCCAGCCATGCGGCACATTCTGCCAGCGTATGCCGTGCCGTGTCCTCCCGACAGTCGACGCAGTGGTGACACCGAGCGTCTGGCTCCCTGGTTATGCGACACAGGAACTTCCCGAAGCAACCATGCCCCGAGAGAACCTGTGTCGCCCGAAAGGTCAGGGAGCCGTGCCTTCTTCCGAGCCACTCGCTGAGCACCGGTCGGATCGCCTCGATGGTGTTGAGGCCGGCGGTAGGGCGTGAAAGCCTGTCCCGCCAGTCCGCCACCAGGACCTCGTGGAGCTGTGACCGACGCAGCTCCAGTTGTTGCTGCATCGGTCGTTCGCCCCGCGCCCGCATTTCCTCGCGCCACCGGAACAGTGACGCGAGGACCTTCGCCTCCAGGTCCCAGGGCGGGGATCCGGCCAGTGCGCATGCCGCCTCGTAGGAGATCGTGCGATATCCCCTTATGACTCTGACGGCCATAGCTCTCTGTGGCTTACGCAAGACAGAGATGCTCCCGGCCGTCAGGTCAGCCGCCCAGATCGGTGCCCCGTAGAGGGCCATCGATCGCACGATCCCCACGTAGAGCCGCCTGCAAGTGGCGCTCGGGCCCCCCAGATTGGGAAGCAGCGTTGAAAGTGCCCCGGCCGCGCCCAACAACTTGGGCGCAAGCCGCCGGAAGTGGGGGCCAAAGTCCCACCGGCTGTCGAGCACCAATCCTAGGTACTTCATGGTAGGCTCGACAGCGATGCGGACCCCCCCGACCACAATGTGTGATCCCGGCGGCGGCGCCCGTCGGGGACCATGGAACACCATGGCCTCCGACTTGTTGAGGGCCACCTCCAGGCCAAGGCGCCGAATGCGGCCCACCACCTGTGAGACCGCCGCCGTCGCCAGCAACGCTGCTTCCCTGTGCGAGCTCCCCCGGGCCGTGACTAACGTGTCGTCAGCGTAACACGTCAGCTGCACGCCCGGCTGGAGCTCACCCCTCAGCACCCAGTCGTAGCCGATGTTCCACAGGAGCGGTCCAACGACCGATCCCTGCGGAACACCGCACGACATGGGGTGCTGGTGACCGCCATCACGTCCCACGTAGGTGACACACCTCTCCGACAAATAAGCCCCAACGATGCGACGGAGGTAGAGAGGCACTTGATGAAAGCGCAGTGCCTCTCTGATACAACTCCAGGGCAGGGTGTTGAAGGCGTTGGAAATGTCTAACGACACCGCCATCACCACCCCACCCCGAGACACCGTTTCCTCCGCCAGGACTCTCACCCGCGAGATCGCGTGAATGGTGGAGCGCCCGTGCCTGAAGCCAAACTGGCACTCGTTCAAGTCCGGCCCTTCCGTACACAAGTGACCGACGAGGCGGGCTGCGATGATACGCTCAAACATCTTGCCCACCTCGTCGAGCAGCACTATGGGCCGGTACGCGGACGGTGAGTCCGCAGGGCGCCCCGCCTTCTTGAGCAGGACTAGACGGCCGGTCTTCCACAATGTTGGAAACCGGCCCTGCTCAAGACACGCGGTGAAGAGTCCTCTCAGCTGGGGCTCTAGCTCCTTCAGAGCGAGGGCCAGCGCGATGCCGTGGATGCCGTCTGGCCCCGGGGCCACATTCTTGGCCCGGAGCCGCATCACGGCTGCCCTCATCTCTGCCTGTGTCACCTCTGGGACGTCGATGGCGTGTTCCTCCTCCGGAGGCTCTGCGGCTGTGGGCATAGCCATCGGCGGCGGAGTGTGCTCCGCTCTCGCCGGGAAGAGGGCTGCAACGACCTCCTCCAACAGCTCGGGCTGGAGGCTCTCGGTGAGTGGGGGCGCGGCGGCTCTCAGTTTCCCTCGAACCGCACGATAGGGGCGCCCCCACGGATCTCCGTCGAGAGTCTCCAGCATCTCCCCCCTGGCTCGCGATCTCGCATCGCCGATGGCCAGCCACAGAGCCTGCTTAGCCGCGCGGTACACCTCATACAGCGCGGCTTCTTCGTCAGGGACCCGACGACGTCGTCTTCGGTAATGGGTGTACGGGCGCCTCGCCGCGACGCACGCTATAAACCTAACCTAACCTAACCTAACCTTTTTTTTTTTTTTTTTTTTTTTTTTGATCCGGGGGGAAAATCCTCATGGATGTCCCCCGCCCCGGGGAGGGCGGGGGGGTCTGTCGGACTCTTACCGACTAAAAACCGAACCCGACTGTTCCCTCTCTCACCTGCGCGGGGGTCGCGGGAATCAAAAAGAATTCTTCCACAACCCCCGCTGGTGCCGGCCCGCCGTAGCGGGCCCCGTCTTGGTCGAGGGGGAGTGAGGTGTACGACACTCCCCCGCGCCATAGGCGCGCGCGTGGAACAGTACGCGCCGCCGCCTCGGGTCCAGGTGCTGTGGGGGGCGACGGACTAAACCCCGCGTCCGTCGCCCCTGGACCCATTTAGGGGGGCTGGAAGAGGGCATTGTCTGCCCTCCTCCGACGCCCGGTGCGCCTGCTGCGGGCCGGGTTGAGGGAGGTAATCTCCCTCTCCCGCTCCGCAGCCTCCTTCTGCGAAATGACTACCTCGCAGAAGGATACCACCGCGTCCCAGGCCTGTTCACTGCCGACCATAGCGTTAACGACGGCCGGCAGCGACAGGTCACTGCCTACTTCAGAGATGAGGGCACGGCGCGGCTCCAGCCATGCGGCACACTCTGCCAGCGTATGCCGTGCCGTGTCCTCCCGACAGTCGACGCAGTGGTGACACCGAGCGTCTGGCTCCCTGGTTATGCGACACAGGAACTTCCCGAAGCAACCGTGCCCCGAGAGAACCTGTGTCGCCCGAAAAGTCAGGGAGCCGTGCCTTCTTCCGAGCCACTCGCTGAGCACTGGTCGGATCGCCTCGATAGTGTCGAGGCCGGCGGTAGGGCGTGAGAGCCTGTCCCACCAGTCCGCCACCAGGACCTCGCGGAGCTGTGACCGATGCAGCTCCAGTTGTTGCTGCATCGGTCGTTCGCCCCGCGCCCGCATTTCCTCGCGCCACCTAAACAGTGACGCGAGCACCTTGGCCTCCAGGTCCCAGGGCGGGGATCCGGCCAGTGCACATGCCGCCTCGTAGGAGATCGTGCGATATCCCCTTATGACTCTGACGGCCATAGCTCTCTGTGGCTTACGCAACACAGAGATGCTCCCGGCCGTCAGGTCAGCCGCCCAGATCGGTGCCCCGTACAGGGCCATCGATCGCACGATCCCCACGTAGAGCCGCCTACAAGTGGCGCTCGGGCCCCCCAGATTGGGAAGCAGCGTTGCGAGCGCCCCGGCCGCGCCCAATAACTTGGGCGCAAGCCGCCGGAAGTGGGGGCCAAAGTCCCATCGGCTGTCGAGCACCAATCCGAGGTACTTCATGGTAGGCTCGACAGCGATCCGGACCCCCCCAACCACAATGTGTAATCCCGGCGGAGGTGCCCGTCGGGGACCATGGAACACCATGGCCTCCGACTTGTTGAGGGCCACCTCCAGGCCGAGGCGCCGAATGCGGCTCACCACCTGTGAGACCGCCGCCGTCGCCAGCAACGCTGCTTCTCTGTGCGAGCTCCCCCGGGCCGTGACTAACGTGTCGTCAGCGTAACACGTCAGCTGCACGCCCGGCTGGAGCTCACCCCTCAGCACCCAGTCGTAGCCGATGTTCCACAGGAGCGGTCCGACGACCGATCCCTGTGGAACACCGCACGACATGGGGTGCTGGTGACCGCCATCACGTCCCACGTAGGTGACACCCCTCTCCGACAAATAAGCCCCAACGATGCGACGGAGGTAGAGAGGCACTCGATGATAGAGTAGTGCCTCTCGAATACAACTCCAGGGTAGGGTGTTGAAGGCGTTGGATATGTCCAAGGACACCGCCATCACCACACCACCCTGGGCCACCGCTTCCTCCGCGAGGACTCTCACCCGCGAGATCGCGTGAATGGTGGAGCGCCCGTGCCTGAAGCCGAACTGGCACTCGTGAAGGTCCGGCCCCTCTCCGCACAAGTGGCCGACGAGGCGGGCTGCGATGATTCGCTCAAACATCTTGCCCACCTCGTCGAGCAGCACTATGGGCCGGTACGCGGACGGCGAGTCCGCGGGGCGCCCCGCCTTCCTGAGCAGGACCAACCTACCGGTCTTCCACAACGATGGAAACTGGCCCTGCTCAAGACACGCGGTGAAGAGTCCTCTCACCTGGGGCTCTAACTCCTTTAGGGCGAGGGCCAACGCGATGCCGTGGATGCCATCAGGCCCCGGAGCCACGTTCTTGGCCCGGACACGCATCACGGCTGCCCTCATCTCTGCCTGTGTCACCTCTGGGACGTCGATGGCAGTCTCCTCCTCCGGAGGCTCTGCGGCTGAGGACATAGCCATCGGCGGCGGAGTGTGCTCCGCTCGCGCCGGGAAGAGGGTTGCGACGACCTCTTCCAACAGCTCGGGCTGGAGGCTCTCGGTGAGTGGGGGCGCGGCGGCTCTCAGTTTCCCTCGAACCGCACGATAGGGGCGCCCCCATGGATCTCCGTCGAGAGTCTCCAGCATCTCCTCCCTGGATCGCGATCTCGCATCGCCGATGGCCAGCCACAGAGCCTGCTTAGCCGCGCGGTACACCTCATACAACGCGGCTTCTTCGTCAGGGACCCGACGACGTCGTCTTCGGTAGTGGGTGTACGGGCGCCTCGCCGCGACGCACGCTGTACGCAGCCGTGCGATCTCGGCGGACCACCAGTACACCTGGCGCCTCTCTGGCAGCGTGTGGATCCGGGGCATGGACGCATCGCAAATGTGCGTCATCGCCCCGCGGAACCACAGCGCCTCTTGATCGACGTCGACGGGTCCGTCCGTCGTCGACTCCCGGATCCAGGCCTGAACAATAGCGGCCTCCTCGAGAAGTTCCCTGTCGATGCGCTTACGCGCCCAGCGCGGGCCGCCCGTTCGCGGGGCCGCTGGACTGCGGCCGCTGGCGGTGTGGGCGGAGACGTCGAAGCGGATGTATCTGTGATCCGACAACGTCTCCACCTCCACGGCGACACGCCAGTCGCGCACACGGCATGCGACAGCAGGGCTAGCGAACGAGACGTCCACTATAGAGCCACCCCGCTGCCGCACGCACGTGTGAACCGACCCCCGGTTCAGGACGACCAAGCCAGTCGTGAGTAACCACTCCTCCAGCACCTCGCCTCTAGCATCGGTCACAGGGGATCCCCACGCCGATGACTTGGCGTTGAGATCCCCCAGCAACAGCACAGGACGAGGGTGGAGTCGGCCTACGACGGCACCCAACTCGACAAGGAAGTTCTCGAAGTCGGCGAGGCTCTTGTTGGGCGAAAAATACGCACCAACCACGCCAACGCCGTCCGCGAGGGCGGCTACCCAGCCGTGTCCCCGGGACGGGCTGACGAGAGCCCCGCCGATGATGGCCACCAAGCCGTCGAGGTCACCCACCCAGTTGTCGCGGGGGGGGACGAAATACGGCTCGGCGACCACCGCCACGTGGATCGACCACTCTGCCATGCTTTGGAGCAAAAGATCCTGAGCCCTGGCAGAGTGGTTGATATTGCCCTGGAGGAAATGGAACAGCGCCATTTATACGCAGTCCATCCCCTCCACGACACCTTTCCTAGGCCGGGAGTCGGCCGAGGGGCTGCCAGACTGAGGGGGGGGTATAGAGCCCCCCGCAGCCTTGGCACCCCTTCTTCTCTTCCTGTTGGCGGGGCCGCCACAGGACTTACCACCCGCTCGGTGCCCGGCGGGCCTCCCTGCAGCTGTACAGAGGCTGCAGTTCGGCGCCGCGGAGCACTGCGCCGCCTTGTGGCCGGGCTGGCCGCAGCGGAAACAAAGGTCGCTGCGGTCCGTTTCGCAGGTGCACCGCGCCCGGACATGTCCTACGTCCAGGCAACGGAAACACCGTAAAGCCCTGGGTTGCACCAGTCTTACTCTGGCCGCAACCCACCCCACCAACAATCGCCCACTTTCGGCGACCTTACTTGCCGCCGCCACCGGACACCGCACCCAGATCATGCCGAGTCCGGAGGCGTCGGCGCGGATGTCGCCCGTCCGCACTTGGTCCGGCGGACACCCACCGGCACGGGCGATGGCCGCCGCGACCTCAGCTTCGGTCGTGGAGTCGTCCAGGCCGTCGACGCGCAACTCTGACGTCTTTATAGGCCTGGACACCCGGACGTCCTCCGGGTTGAGGACCTCCCTCAATTTGGCGGCCAGAGCGTCCGCCTTTTCCCCGCTAGAGGCGCCAGACACCTCCAATAGACGCGCCCCCGTCAGCGCCGACTTCAGCCTGAGGCCGGTCGGTGTGCCAAGGTCGGGAAAAGCGACCTTGGCCTTTGCCTCAGTTAGGACCGCCTTGTACGTGACGCCCCGTTCGACGGCTCCGGGCAGCAGCGTGATTACCACTGCCGCGGAGCGTGGGGCTCTGACCTTAGGCGGTCCTTTGCTCTTCTTCTTCTTGGGCGCCGGTGCCTTACCAGGTGCCGGTGCCTTAGCGGGCGCCGGTGCCGGCGGTGCCGTCTTCTTCTTCCGGCCCCTCTTGACGACCGTCGTCCAAGCCTCCGTTAGAGGCCCGGGCGCGGTCGCCAGAGGCGCCGCCGTCTGGGGAGCGGGCGCTGTCGTGCCCGTTCCTACGGCCGTCCTGGTTCTTGTCGCCGTGGCTGGTGTATCCTTCCTACGCCTGTCCGCAGCGAGCGGAGGGCGGAGAGTCTCGGCTGGAAGGAGCCTTGGTTCGAGGGCTTCCAGCCGCGCGCCCACCATCTTCCCGCACTGCATCATGCAGATGCGGGCTATTTTCTCCACCTCCGCATCTGCTGGCGCAGAGGACGAAGGTGGGGCCGGTGATGGAGCCGGCATAAGGGCCGCTGCGCGGGAGGCGCCAGCGGCGGCGGGAGCTGTCCTCTGGGTGGCGGCAAACTGCCGCTTGAGGTCCTCGAGCTCGGCTCGGAGACGGCCATTCTCCTCCCACAACTTGGCCGTTTCCTCCGAGCTGGTGCGATCAAGGAGGACCTCAACCACCTCCTTCATCTGTTCAGCTGCTTCCTTCAGGGCACGCGTGAACGTGCCCTTCAGGTTGCCAGATCCGGTGGCAACCTTCAGGACAACGTCCACGGCGTCCAGCGCCTGGCGACTAAGTGCCACCGCTGACGTACTCCCCTCAGTCATCCGAGCGGCGCGCCGCTCTCGGGCCTGTCGCGCCATCTCACTGACTTCGTCAGCCACGACAGCCCTCTTCTGCGCCCGCTTCTCCGCGCTTGCCTCTGCTCGGTTGCTACCGAGCAGAGACAAGGTGGAGCCCCCGCTGAGATCCATCAACGGGGCTCCAGGGTCGCTCTCCGTGCCCTCCATTCGTTCTCCCGGAGACGGAGAATCGGGCCGCAAGAAGCGGCCCCGAACGTCACGGGTGGGGGCTCCGCCCGCCACCGCGCGACCTCCTCTGCGTGCCATCGTCGGCACTTTGGCAGCCGTCGAGTTGTCCTCGGTTGAGGACCAACTGCGCTTACGAGATCTGGATCTGGATCTTGATCCAGACCTCGTACTGCCTCCGTGCGAGCCCCGATCACAAAGATCGGGACTGGAGCCTCCTCGGCTCATGATGCCGTCGACTGGTGTTAACGTCACGCGCAGCTCCTTCTGCAGAAGAACCTGCGCGTCTCCTCGCTCGCCGGTGTTCTTGGCGTTCGGTCTAGTGTTGCCCCCTCCAGATACGCTGGGGCTGCCCTCAAAAGAGGGGCGGGATTCTCCCCGAAGGGTACCCGCCTGGAGAATAGTTTCGACATTAGACTTTTTCATTATTGTTTTTTTTCCTTTGAAGGGTGTGGTCCCTATCCCCGTTTCCCCCCCGCGCTAGTGACCGGAAACCCTCCGGCCATTCATCCCATCGGCACGCTCGACCTTGGGATTGGGGTGATTTTTTAAAGAGGTTGTCTTCCTCTCCCACCTTCCACCCTGCGCCCACTGGACCCCTCTGCAAAACCTAGCTAACCTAACCTAAACTAACGCAACCTAACCTATTTTGCAGAGGGGGGCAGTAGACGCAAGGTGGACAACGACGGAGTGGCCGTCCCGCCCCTAGCCAGGTTCCCTTCACCGACCATCAGAGATGATCGGTGATTGGAACCATGACCCTTCCCCGTTTGTGAAGATTAGCCGTCGGCCCCAACTGTCCACCAAAAGCCGGTGGGCAGTGGGGGCCGCCGTTGCCCAGGGTGCGCCACGAGGAGGCTCTTCAACCTGCACCCCAACCTAACCTTTTTTTTTTTTTTTTTTTTTTTTTTGACCGGGTGGAAAATCCTCATGGATGTCCCCCGCCCCGGGGAGGGCGGGGGGGTCTGTCGGACTCTTACCGACTAAAAACCGAACCCGACTGTTCCCTCTCTCACCTGCGCGGGGGTCGCGGGAATCAAAAAGAATTCTTCCACAACCCCCGCTGGTGCCGGCCCGCCGTAGCGGGCCCCGTCTTGGACGAGGGGGAGTGAGGTGTACGACACTCCCCCGCGCCATAGGCGCGCGCGTGGAACAGTACGCGCCGCCGCCTCGGGTCCAGGTGCTGTGGGGGGCGACGGACTAAACCCCGCGTCCGTCGCCCCTGGACCCATTTAGGGGGGCTGGAAGAGGGCATTGTCTGCCCTCCTCCGACGCCCGGTGCGCCTGCTGCGGGCCGGGTTGAGGGAGGTAATCTCCCTCTCCCGCTCCGCAGCCTCCTTCTGCGAAATGACTACCTCGCAGAAGGATACCACCGCGTCCCAGGCCTGTTCACTGCCGACCATAGCGTTAACGACGGCCGGCAGCGACAGGTCACTGCCTACTTCAGAGATGAGGGCACGGCGCGGCTCCAGCCATGCGGCACACTCTGCCAGCGTATGCCGTGCCGTGTCCTCCCGACAGTCGACGCAGTGGTGACACCGAGCGTCTGGCTCCCTGGTTATGCGACACAGGAACTTCCCGAAGCAACCGTGCCCCGAGAGAACCTGTGTCGCCCGAAAAGTCAGGGAGCCGTGCCTTCTTCCGAGCCACTCGCTGAGCACTGGTCGGATCGCCTCGATAGTGTCGAGGCCGGCGGTAGGGCGTGAGAGCCTGTCCCGCCAGTCCGCCACCAGGACCTCGCGGAGCTGTGACCGATGCAGCTCCAGTTGTTGCTGCATCGGTCGTTCGCCCCGCGCCCGCATTTCCTCGCGCCACCTAAACAGTGACGCGAGCACCTTGGCCTCCAGGTCCCAGGGCGGGGATCCGGCCAGTGCACATGCCGCCTCGTAGGAGATCGTGCGATATCCCCTTATGACTCTGACGGCCATAGCTCTCTGTGGCTTACGCAACACAGAGATGCTCCCGGCCGTCAGGTCAGCCGCCCAGATCGGTGCCCCGTACAGGGCCATCGATCGCACGATCCCCACGTAGAGCCGCCTACAAGTGGCGCTCGGGCCCCCCAGATTGGGAAGCAGCGTTGCGAGCGCCCCGGCCGCGCCCAATAACTTGGGCGCAAGCCGCCGGAAGTGGGGGCCAAAGTCCCATCGGCTGTCGAGCACCAATCCGAGGTACTTCATGGTAGGCTCGACAGCGATCCGGACCCCCCCAACCACAATGTGTAATCCCGGCGGAGGTGCCCGTCGGGGACCATGGAACACCATGGCCTCCGACTTGTTGAGGGCCACCTCCAGGCCGAGGCGCCGAATGCGGCTCACCACCTGTGAGACCGCCGCCGTCGCCAGCAACGCTGCTTCTCTGTGCGAGCTCCCCCGGGCCGTGACTAACGTGTCGTCAGCGTAACACGTCAGCTGCACGCCCGGCTGGAGCTCACCCCTCAGCACCCAGTCGTAGCCGATGTTCCACAGGAGCGGTCCGACGACCGATCCCTGTGGAACACCGCACGACATGGGGTGCTGGTGACCGCCATCACGTCCCACGTAGGTGACACCCCTCTCCGACAAATAAGCCCCAACGATGCGACGGAGGTAGAGAGGCACTCGATGATAGAGTAGTGCCTCTCGAATACAACTCCAGGGTAGGGTGTTGAAGGCGTTGGATATGTCCAAGGACACCGCCATCACCACCCCACCCTGGGCCACCGCTTCCTCCGCGAGGACTCTCACCCGCGAGATCGCGTGAATGGTGGAGCGCCCGTGCCTGAAGCCGAACTGGCACTCGTGAAGGTCCGGCCCCTCTCCGCACAAGTGGCCGACGAGGCGGGCTGCGATGATTCGCTCAAACATCTTGCCCACCTCGTCGAGCAGCACTATGGGCCGGTACGCGGACGGCGAGTCCGCGGGGCGCCCCGCCTTCCTGAGCAGGACCAACCTACCGGTCTTCCACAACGATGGAAACTGGCCCTGCTCAAGACACGCGGTGAAGAGTCCTCTCACCTGGGGCTCTAACTCCTTTAGGGCGAGGGCCAACGCGATGCCGTGGATGCCGTCTGGCCCCGGAGCCACGTTCTTGGCCCGGAGACGCATCACGGCTGCCCTCATCTCTGCCTGTGTCACCTCTGGGACGTCGATGGCAGTCTCCTCCTCCGGAGGCTCTGCGGCTGAGGACATAGCCATCGGCGGCGGAGTGTGCTCCGCTCGCGCCGGGAAGAGGGTTGCGACGACCTCTTCCAACAGCTCGGGCTGGAGGCTCTCGGTGAGTGGGGGCGCGGCGGCTCTCAGTTTCCCTCGAACCGCACGATAGGGGCGCCCCCATGGATCTCCGTCGAGAGTCTCCAGCATCTCCTCCCTGGATCGCGATCTCGCATCGCCGATGGCCAGCCACAGAGCCTGCTTAGCCGCGCGGTACACCTCATACAACGCGGCTTCTTCGTCAGGGACCCGACGACGTCGTCTTCGGTAGTGGGTGTACGGGCGCCTCGCCGCGACGCACGCTGTACGCAGCCGTGCGATCTCGGCGGACCACCAGTACACCTGGCGCCTCTCTGACAGCGTGTGGATCCGGGGCATGGACGCATCGCAAATGTGCGTCATCGCCCCGCGGAACCACAGCGCCTCTTGATCGACGTCGACGGGTCCGTCCGTCGTCGACTCCCGGATCCAGGCCTGAACAATAGCGGCCTCCTCGAGAAGTTCCCTGTCGATGCGCTTACGCGCCCAGCGCGGGCCGCCCGTTCGCGGGGCCGCTGGACTGCGGCCGCTGGCGGTGTGGGCGGAGACGTCGAAGCGGATGTATCTGTGATCCGACAACGTCTCCACCTCCACGGCGACACGCCAGTCGCGCACACGGCATGCGACAGCAGGGCTAGCGAACGAGACGTCCACTATAGAGCCACCCCGCTGCCGCACGCACGTGTGAACCGACCCCCGGTTCAGGACGACCAAGCCAGTCGTGAGTAACCACTCCTCCAGCACCTCGCCTCTAGCATCGGTCACAGGGGATCCCCACGCCGATGACTTGGCGTTGAGATCCCCCAGCAACAGCACAGGACGAGGGTGGAGTCGGCCTACGACGGCACCCAACTCGACAAGGAAGTTCTCGAAGTCGGCGAGGCTCTTGTTGGGCGAAAAATACGCACCAACCACGCCAACGCCGTCTGCGAGGGCGGCTACCCAGCCGTGTCCCCGGGACGGGCTGACGAGAGCCCCGCCGATGATGGCCACCAAGCCGTCGAGGTCACCCACCCAGTTGTCGCGGGGGGGGACGAAATACGGCTCGGCGACCACCGCCACGTGGATCGACCACTCTGCCATGCTTTGGAGCAAAAGATCCTGAGCCCTGGCAGAGTGGTTGATATTGCCCTGGAGGAAATGGAACAGCGCCATTTATACGCAGTCCATCCCCTCCACGACACCTTTCCTAGGCCGGGAGTCGGCCGAGGGGCTGCCAGACTGAGGGGGGGGTATAGAGCCCCCCGCAGCCTTGGCACCCCTTCTTCTCTTCCTGTTGGCGGGGCCGCCACAGGACTTACCACCCGCTCGGTGCCCGGCGGGCCTCCCTGCAGCTGTACAGAGGCTGCAGTTCGGCGCCGCGGAGCACTGCGCCGCCTTGTGGCCGGGCTGGCCGCAGCGGAAACAAAGGTCGCTGCGGTCCGTTTCGCAGGTGCACCGCGCCCGGACATGTCCTACGTCCAGGCAACGGAAACACCGTAAAGCCCTGGGTTGCACCAGTCTTACTCTGGCCGCAACCCACCCCACCAACAATCGCCCACTTTCGGCGACCTTACTTGCCGCCGCCACCGGACACCGCACCCAGATCATGCCGAGTCCGGAGGCGTCGGCGCGGATGTCGCCCGTCCGCACTTGGTCCGGCGGACACCCACCGGCACGGGCGATGGCCGCCGCGACCTCAGCTTCGGTCGTGGAGTCGTCCAGGCCGTCGACGCGCAACTCTGACGTCTTTATAGGCCTGGACACCCGGACGTCCTCCGGGTTGAGGACCTCCCTCAATTTGGCGGCCAGAGCGTCCGCCTTTTCCCCGCTAGAGGCGCCAGACACCTCCAATAGACGCGCCCCCGTCAGCGCCGACTTCAGCCTGAGGCCGGTCGGTGTGCCAAGGTCGGGAAAAGCGACCTTGGCCTTTGCCTCAGTTAGGACCGCCTTGTACGTGACGCCCCGTTCGACGGCTCCGGGCAGCAGCGTGATTACCACTGCCGCGGAGCGTGGGGCTCTGACCTTAGGCGGTCCTTTGCTCTTCTTCTTCTTGGGCGCCGGTGCCTTACCAGGTGCCGGTGCCTTAGCGGGCGCCGGTGCCGGCGGTGCCGTCTTCTTCTTCCGGCCCCTCTTGACGACCGTCGTCCAAGCCTCCGTTAGAGGCCCGGGCGCGGTCGCCAGAGGCGCCGCCGTCTGGGGAGCGGGCGCTGTCGTGCCCGTTCCTACGGCCGTCCTGGTTCTTGTCACCGTGGCTGGTGTATCCTTCCTACGCCTGTCCGCAGCGAGCGGAGGGCGGAGAGTCTCGGCTGGAAGGAGCCTTGGTTCGAGGGCTTCCAGCCGCGCGCCCACCATCTTCCCGCACTGCATCATGCAGATGCGGGCTATTTTCTCCACCTCCGCATCTGCTGGCGCAGAGGACGAAGGTGGGGCCGGTGATGGAGCCGGTATAAGGGCCGCTGCGCGGGAGGCGCCAGCGGCGGCGGGAGCTGTCCTCTGGGTGGCGGCAAACTGCCGCTTGAGGTCCTCGAGCTCGGCTCGGAGACGGCCATTCTCCTCCCACAACTTGGCCGTTTCCTCCGAGCTGGTGCGATCAAGGAGGACCTCAACCACCTCCTTCATCTGGTCAGCTGCTTCCTTCAGGGCACGCGTGAACGTGCCCTTCAGGTTGGGACCCCAACCTAACCTAACCTAACCTAACCCAGTACCGATCACAAAGTCGTCTAGATAACATCACCTCCGCGTTAAAAATTCATTAAAAATCAACGCGTCGAGATACGAGTGTGAAACAGTCATCAGTGCAATTGTGTGTGTCTAAATCATCAGGATTACTGTGGGCAAGTGTCTACGTCCAGGGGTTGCGGAGCAGGAACACGAAAACTTCAGCCGCAAACAACTCGGGACAGGTTAGTGGAGTCGTTCTGCCCACAATAATTGGAGAAGTCGCGGCAGAGGCCTATCCAGGGACCCAAGAACCATCGAAATCGGAGCAGGATCAAGGGAGTTATAAGGGTACGAAAATCGCCAAAACACGTGGGTTTAGTGACAGAACAACCTCACTTTTTCCCCACGTGTTTCTACAACACGAGGCGTGACGTAAAAGCCAGCCATCCCAGCCTTCGCTGAAGACTCCGAACCCGGCCGAGGAATCTGCCTGCAGACCAGCCATCAGTGTGACGACTCCACACGTCCATCATCAGGTGAGCCCGAGGGAACTCCTAAACCCTTAGTCCCAGCCCCCCCGAGTTTGGACTCGTCTGAACCGGGACACCAGGACCTTCCAAGAACCACCAAGGGTCCCCTCACCCCAAACCACCCCCCCCTCCTCCATACCTCCCCCCCTCCATACCCCCCCCTTACTTCATCAAGAGAGGTACCCCCTCTACTTGACGAAGTGAGTACCCCACTCCCCCCCCCCCCGCCTTTTACTTCCCCCTCCACTAACCAAGGGAGGTACCCCCTCCACTTGACTAAGTGTTGGTGGTGGTATATACCCCACCACCAACCCCCACCACTACCCCTCTACAGTACCCCCCCCCCCCCCCACCCCCAAATAGTCTCCACACGAGACCCCCCCCCCCAACCCCCCTCCTTCACCCCCCCTCAGAAGTCTCCCCACGAGACCTCCCCCCCCTCCCCCGACCCCCCTCTCAGGGCTACCTCACCCCCCCGCGGCCTATCTTCGCACCCGTTGGAGCTAGAAAGCCGAGTTTGGACTCATTTGAAAGGGCATCAAAAGCTCTTCAACTTGGCCCCAACAGAAACCTGAAATTCGGCAGCCCACCCACACAGCAACCCGCCGACACCACAAACATCCACTGTTGACCACCATCATCGCACAAGTGGGCTTCACACCATCCAGCCCACTTCAATTATCGGACTCCTCATCGGACAGCGGCAGCAGAACATCAGCGGACCGTCCGTGAGTTCATCCTAAATATAGAATTGTAAAATAAAATATAAAAAATCACAGGCTTAGTTATAAGTATTAGTTTAAATAAGTAACAAGAACTGTTCATACAACCCCCCCCCCTCCAATTAATACTCACAACAATGTCGTCATCCTCGAACACATCCCGCCAGATGACCACGGAAGCCGCAAAAGCCCCTCGTACCCTTCGGGAAAGGGTTCTTAAGAACACGGCCAAGTCAGTGGCATCAGAACAGTCGGCCCGACCATCAAAGAGGCCACAGGCGACAAAGGCAGCGTCGGAGTCGGAAGTGACGAGCAGGTCACCGCCTCTGCCGTTGGCGCCTGAGACTGCCCAGGAGAGCAACTCACGGGTCTCAGAAATTGTCATCAACTGGGAGCAATGTGGCATTTCCCCCCCACGCCAGATCATCTCGGACGAGGAGAGCTCGGTGGCTTCCACCGTGAGCCAAGCCGACCGTCCCCAGAGCGGGCGGCCGAGCCTCCTCTATAGGACACCACGAAGAGGCACTGGCGTGGAAATGGATCTAGCCACCCGTGAGGCAAACGAGCTACTCCAGAAGGGCAAGGACGCGTTGGAGGCAGCCGGAAACATGAAAAGAGAGTGTAAGACCACAGCCCATGAGTGCCTCCAGGGTCTCTATGAGGTGTCCCTCTCATTGGCGGACTCGAGAGCGCGCCATAAGTATAACCTCGAGAAGGAGCGCTCTCGACACGCACAAGAACTTGTGCGGGTCGAGAGAGCTCACACTCGAGAACTTATGGCCATGAAGGTGGAGCTCTCCCTCATGCGGACCGACGTCACGGAGACGAAAAAAGAAACGAAAGGGATCCGGGAATGGCTCGGACATGAGACCCTTGAGGCCTTCAACGGCATCAAGGAGCTCAAAAACGAGGTCGAGAAGACGAGCCTAAAAGTCTCAAAGGAGCATGAGAAGACTAGGCAGGAGAGTGTCAGGGCCCCTGGCGACCCCAAAGGGGACGCCATGGGCCCTGGCCTCTCACGCCTCGAAAACACCGTATCCAGCATCTCCAACCAGCTGGACGTGCTCCGAAAAGCCTTGGAAAGGCTCAAAGACGACCTCACCAGACCAGCCACCACCACCAACGAACCGGACCCTGGAAACCGTGACGAAGGCCTCCTCACCACAGCAACTTTCGAAGAGGTCATGGAGAGGTTCAGCACTCAACTACGGGCCATCGCCAACAGGCCCGTAATCTCACCCCCACCACCACAGCCACACATAAACATTCAAGAACATATTACACCAATAGCGGAGAGGTTGGAACTGGTTTCGGCGGACCTCCGTGTACTGCGCGACAGAGAGCCGCAAATCCAGGCGCCCCCGGCGCTGAATCTGGAGGCGGAGATCGCAGTCGGGGAGGTAAAAAAGAGCCTCCAAAACATCGAGAAGGGGGTAGCAGACCTGAGCAAGGTAGACAGAACGCCTCACCAACAACAGGGCCCAAAAACCTTTGCCCAGGTCGCCAGTACACCTAAGCCGCCGCCGAAACCAGCACTCACACAACCCAACCACACCCTGATCGTCTCGTCGACGAACCCCCAGCACACTGGGGACAACGTGATCGAGAGGATCAGGACGGCTCTGGACCTCAAAACAAGCGGAGCCCGGGTCGATACGGTCCGAAAGGCGCGAAACCAGAAGGTGATCCTGAGGTGCGCCAGTAAAAACGACCTCAAAAAGATCAAGGACCAGGTCAAATCGAACCCAGGGCTCAAGGTCCAAGAGCCCAAACCCCAGAACCCCTTAGTGTGCATCAAGGGTGTTCTGTCCAGCTATGGCGACGGGGAGATCGTAGATCTCCTGAAAGCGCAGAACCAACATCTTCTGCAAGACGTGGCCGTAGAAGGGCAGATCATCAAAATGCGGTACAGGAAGCGCGCCAGGAACCCCCACGAGTGCCATCCCGTGCTAGAGCTCTCCCCGGAGATCTGGAAGAGACTCACAGCAGCAAAGAAAATCCATGTGGGCATCCAGCGATGCTCGATTGAGGACCAGTCCCCGCTAGTCCAGTGCACAAAGTGCCTTGCATATGGTCACAACAAGACCATATGCAAGGCCCCAACAGAAGTCTGCGGCTACTGCAGCGGCAAGCACAACATCAGGGACTGCCTCACTCGAGCGGACGGCAAACAGCCCACATGCGCGAACTGCAAGTTGGCACATGGGAAGGACAGCGACCTGGCACACACCGCGTTCAGCGCAGACTGTCAGGAACGCCAAAAGTGGGATGGTATAGCACGATCTCGCGTTTCCTACTGCTAAGGGCACCACCGACACATTAACCAACCAACTGGTCACCCCCGAAATCGCACCAAGACCGACAGCAAGATTGCGTTTCATCCAAGTCAATCTTCAGCGCTCAAAGCTGGCCACAGAAGAACTCCACGTGGCGGCTCGGACCAGGGGAATATCAGTAGCACTTGTTCAAGAGCCCTATGTAGGAAGAACAGGTGTGATGAAGCAAAGCCCCGGCACACAAGTCATCCAGTGCAGTCTGAACCGCCAAAAACCAGTAAAAGCAGCGATCGTCGTCTTCGGTGACAACCTGGAGGTAATTCACGACCCCCAGCTTGTGACCGAAAACGTTGCCGCGGTTTTACTGAAAGCGGACCGGCTCAGCTTCGGAGTGCTATCGGTCTATTTCGAGGGCGACCAGGACATAGAGCCATACCTCACCCTAACACAACACACAACACATAAACTCAACACACACAACATCGTGGTGGGGGGAGATGTGAACGCCTGGAGCCAGTGGTGGGGAAGTGTCTCCGAAAACCATCGCGGGGCGGCGTACAGCTCATTCCTCAATGAGCGGGATCTCCACATCCTCAACACAGGGCAAACGCCAACTTTCGAGACGTACAGAGGAGACAGGTGGTGTACGAGCATCGTCGACGTGACTGCGTGCAGTACGTCGCTGCTGGGAAAGGTCGAGGAGTGGCGGGTTGAAAGAAGTGTAACAACTTCAGACCACAACGCGATCACCTTCTCGATGCGTTTAGAGAAGGCCTTGGAACCCCTAAGGCCAATCTCGACACGCATCTATAACACCAAGAAGGCAAAGTGGTCCGACTTCAACACCCACTTTAAGACGACCCTAGCAGACCACAACATCACCCAAGTCAGAGTCTCGGACGTGGCAAACCCTGCGGATCTGGAGACAATAATATCACAATATACAGAGACCATCCACCGTTCATGTGAGGAAGCGATCCCAAGGCTGGGATCATACAAACACGACGCCAAACCACCGTGGTGGACACCTTCTCTGGAGCGGCTCAAAAAAGACGCCATGACCAAGAAGAGAAGGATCCGGAACGCGGCCCCAAGTCGAAGACACTTCACCATCCAAGAGTACGTAGAGGCGAAACAAAAATGCACCACAACAGCAGCGGATGCAGCCACAGCCAACTGGAAGGAGTTCTGCTCAAAGCAGGACCGAGAGAGCATGTGGGACGGCATCTACAGGGTATTAAGGAAGACAGCCAGAAGACAGGAGGACGCCCTCCTAAGAAACACCGCAGGCGAGACGCTCAGTCCGGAACAATCCGCCGATCTTCTGGCAAAAACCTTCTACCCTGACGACTCAACGGACGCCGAACAGCCATACCACCAAGAACTCAGGAGGCTAGCGGAGGAGAAACATCCACAGGGATTGTCTGCCGACGATCCGCCCTTCACAACCGCGGAGCTGGAAATGGTTCTCCAGAACCAAAATCCGAAGAAAGCCCCCGGTCCCGACGGGTTAACGGCAGACATCTGCACTGCGGCAATAAACTGCGACAGGGAAGTGTTCTTAGCGATAGCCAACAGATGCCTGTCGCTGTCCCACTTCCCCAAGCAGTGGAAGGTCGCCCACGTGTGCATTCTCCGCAAGCCAGGAAAGGACGACTACACCAGCCCCAAGTCGTACAGGCCAATAGGCCTGCTCTCGGTCCTCGGTAAAATCGTCGAGAAACTCCTGGTAGGTAGACTCCAGTGGCACTTCCTCCCAACACTAAACACCAACCAGTACGGGTTCATGCCGCAGCGCGGAACCGAGGACGCCCTCTATGCCCTAATGGGCCATCTTCGAGCCGAAATCAAAGCCAAAAAGATCGTGCTTTTGATATCATTGGACATAGAGGGAGCCTTCGATAACGCGTGGTGGCCAGCACTGAAACGACAAATGATAGCCAAGAACTGTCCCAAGAACATCTACTCTCTCGTCACCTCATACCTGGAAGACCGGTACATCAGGGTCAACTATGCCAGAGCGACTAGTGAGAAGGGTACCACAAAAGGATGCGTCCAGGGCTCAATTGCCGGACCGACGTTTTGGAACCTCATCCTAGATTCGCTCCTACACAAGATGGCTAGTATGGGGGTATACTGTCAAGCGTTCGCAGACGATGTTGTCTTGGTTTTCTCGGACTTTACATCCAGTCCCCTGCAGCAGACAGCCAACCACACGCTAGACATAGTATCGGAATGGGGCGTCCAGAATAAGCTACGTTTCGCCGCGCACAAGACCAACGCGATGGTGTTAACGAGGAAGCTTAAGTACGACGTTCCGGTACTCCACATGTCTGGCACACGGCTGAACCTGGTCCAAGAGGTTAAGCTGCTAGGTCTCACAATAGACTCCAAACTCACCTTCAACGCGCACGTGGCTGCGACCTGTAAAAAGGCCGCAGACATCTACAAGCAGTTGGCATGCGCGGCGAAGGTGACCTGGGGTCTCAACAGAGAGATAATCAGGACAATATACGTGTCGGTGATAGAGCCCATCGTGATGTATGCAGCGAGCGCGTGGGCCCCCGCAGCTGAGAAACTGATGACAAGGAATCAGTTTGACTCACTGCAGAGGGGCTTTGCGCAGAAGATCTGCAAAGCATACCGCACGGTGTCTCTAACATCGGCACTTATTCTGTCAGGACAACTCCCCCTAGATCTCCGGGTACTCGAAGCGGCAGCCCTGTTCAAGATCAAGAAGGGCCACTCCCGAGAGTTCATACCACCGGGTCGAGAGCTGGAGTGCAACGTGCACTTCACTAAACATCCCCATCCAGCACTACTCACAACAACAGAGTACGCGCGCCTAGAAGATTTGTCTCCAGAAACCCTGGAAACCCACCAAGTAATCGGTCCCCAAATATACACCGACGGCAGCAAGATAGAGGGGAAAGTCGGAGCTGCCCTAACTTGGTGGGAAGACGGGAAGGAGACAAGGTTCAGCACTTTCGGCCTGGAGCCTCACAACACTGTCTTCCAATCTGAAATGTACGCACTCTTTAGAGCTGTCAGGATGGCAAGAGAATCCAAGGCGGCCTCCGTAAGCATCTTAAGTGACTCAAGATCGTCACTCGACCTGCTGAGGAGACCGTCCGTCACTCACCACCTGGCACTCCAAGTTAAGAAGAGCGTCCGAGAAATCAGGGAGGAGGGCAGAGAAGTGAGACTCTTCTGGCTCAAGGCCCACGTGGGAACCGCCGGGAACGAGAGAGCGGACGAGCTAGCAAAGGAGGCAGCCCTACACACAGAGTCAGCGGACTACAGCAAGGTCCCCGTATCGTTCGTGCGGAGGAAGATACGGGAGGGTACAATCGAGAAGTGGCAAGCGCGGTACGAGTCCTCAAGTACAGGAGCGGTCACAAAAGTGTTCTTCCCAAACGTCCTCGCGGCGAAAAGAACACTCAGAGACACAGTTCTCACACCGGTCCACGTACAAGTCCTCACAGGACACGGAGGATTCTCAGCGTACCTCCACCGTTTCCATCTCAAAGATAGTCCCTCATGCGTCTGCGACCCTAGCTGCGAAGAGACAGTCTGGCACTTGCTCTTCGAATGCCCAAGATTCGGTCAAGACAGAATGGAGCTGGAAGTCAAGATCGAAACCCAGCTCAGCCAGTCCACACTCCATACCATCATGGGGAGACCGGCTACTAGAACTCCATTCCTGGCATTCGTGAGCAAAGTCGCAACAGTTGCAGCAGCGGCCAACAAGACAGACGCAACCTTGCGAAGTCGACCACCAACTCGGATTCTCAATACAATAACAACAACCGTACAAACAACCACACAAACAACGACACCACAAACATTGACCTCGCAAACAACAACCTCACAAACAATGACCACACAAATAATGACCACATCATCAACAATAACGACTCAAGCAACGACCACACAACCACCAACAACAACCACACCTACGACAACACAAATCACTACACACTTATCACCAACTAACTTACAAAACCTACACACCAACACCATCATGCATGCACCGGCAACAACATCAGCAGCAGCGGAAGCCAGCCTACAACCAGCCCCAGCCACCATGTCCACCACACAATTCCTGGCATGCGGAGAAGACGGAGTCCCAGGAATCAGACTTCGAGGCGTGGCTCTGTTCATGAACAGAGACCATGAAAAGTTAGGCATAGGTTTCTGCATCGGCTCCAGTCGAGTTGCGGCCCGAATACCCATCTCACCAGGCCTCGCCGCCCTGATCAACGGAAGTACCACCAAAACGAGCATCAAAGGCAGCAAGTACGCTGCACTGCCCCAAGTGGAAGTGGCCTCTCACCGATGCCGTATAGTGCGAACCAAAGGAAAGACGATCGCACTATTCGAGTGGGGAGAGACTACTCCATTTGCGCAGGCGAGCTCACTGCTCCAGAGGATCAGGGAGGCAGGTGAGTACACGGCGGCCACAGCCCGTACCATAAGTGTAGACGCAATGGCGGTGGGAGGAGAGAGAGGGGACGTCGCGGACCGCCTCGGCTGTCTAAAGGCCTCGGAACACCATGAGGTAGTTGTCTACGAGGACAGAGGGGAAACCCTAAGTTTCCTCAAAGCCCCCAGACAACCGACAGCCAGTGTGACGAGCCCCAAAACAAACCCCACCACTCTTAGCGGTTCGGAGAGGGCCCAGCAGAAGGCAGCTGCCGAGAAAGCTGCAAAGGAGCAGAGCACCACCACCAGCCCAGAGGACCGGGCCCGGTCGAGGAGTCGCCTGAAAGCCTTCGGCACCTACCTCAGCGCACTGCTCCCAAGCACCAGCCGACCGACACAGCAGGAGGCAGCAATACAACGGTTCTTCAGAAAATCTCCAAAGGAACCAACCCCCCAGAAGCCTAAGCCAACAAGAGCCGACAAAGGGCAAGTCAGCCCGCCGACCCTCGTAGTGAAGTCTGGTTCTACGGACCACGTGAAGAGCGCCTTCCTTGAGTACGTAGCAATCGTGAGAGAGACCAGGCAGGTCAATCTCATGACATGCAGCAAGATCCTACAGACCTTCCGAAGAAAAACGGAGGGTCTGCTAGGGGTCCTACTCAAGGAAGCCGAGGCAGCAGTGTACGACAACGCCACTTCCCAAGTCATCGTGGGGGAAATGACGGGGTCGTACATGGCAGCCTACAGCGCGAAGGACGGTTTCGTGACCTTGGACAAAGAGGAGACGGAGCGCTCAGGCAAAATTAAATTCAACACTCCAAACGACGACCCGATAGTGGTTACCGCCAAATGTACCAAAATCATGCTGAACGACAGGATCCTGGAAATGGCGCAATCCATTTTGGGGACCCCAGACGATTCAGCATCGAAGGAAAGTTGGGCGGTACCCAATGTCAGGTGGGTAAACGGAGTTCCGGGATGCGGCAAGACAACCTGGTTGGTCAAGAACTTCGATGAGGACAGGGACGTGGTAGCCACCACGACAACCGAAGCTGCCAAGGATCTCAGCGAGAAGTTAGCGCACCGCTTAGGAGATCGAGTAAAGACCAAGGTGCGCACTATGGCCTCAATCTTAGCAAATGGGTTCAAGAGCCGAGACAGATGCTACCGCCTCACGGTAGACGAGGCGCTCATGAACCACTTTGGGGCCATAGTCATGGCAGTGAAGTTGTCAGGGGCAAGCGAGCTTGTCCTCATAGGAGACGTAAACCAGCTTCCATTTTTGGACAGAGAGAACCTCTTTGAGTTAAGGTACACCCGTCCAAATCTGGTGACTGGCATCACCCAGGAGCTGCTTTGCACGCACCGCAGCCCAATGGACGTCGCCTTTGCACTGAGCGAGATATACTCAGGTATATACTCCTCCAAGTCCTCGCTGTCGCGGGTCCACTCCCTGAGCGTGAGGGGTTACACAGGAGCGCAAATACCGAGCACCGCCGAGAACACCCTATTCCTGGTTCACACCCAAGAGGAGAAAGCTTCTCTTGCGAGCCAGGGATATGGATCCGGCGAAGGGTCGCGCCTGTTGACCATTCACCAGGCTCAGGGGTTGACCTACGACAGCGTCATCATCATTAACACCCGGACCAGGAGACTCAAGATACACGACAGCGTGTCCCACGCGGTAGTGGCGGTGTCCAGACATACCATCAGCTGCGTCTACTACACCGACGACGCCGACGACGCCACAGGCCGCTTCGCGAAGAAGGCGATGGACGCGCCGACTAAAATGGTCGTCGAATACAACCTCAAGACGGCCATAAAACACCGAGACGAGGCCGTGATAGAACAGCTGATGCGGCTAGCGAAGTCCCTGGTCATCAAACACCCCCGACTAACATCCTGAAAAAGTCCAACTCCAACCCATACACACAAACACTCACTGTCCCTACCCAAACCCAACAACACTGTAAAAACAATAGCCTCTAGTATAATAGCATGTAAACTATATCAAAGTAAAAATAAGTAATTCTGTTAAGCACCAAATATGTAAAATGTAAGACCATAGCATGTAAAGTATATCAAATTAGAAATAAGTCACTCTGTAAAGCCTGTGGAGAAAAAAAAAAAAAAAAAAAAAAAAAAAAAAAAAAAAAAACAATAGTTATAAACCATACAGCATGTCACTAAAATAATAATAATAATTAAAATAATTAAAAAAAAAAAAAAAAAAAAAAAAAAAAAAAAAAAAAAAAAAAAACTAATATATATATTTATAAGGATGAACTCACGTAGTATTTAAGATAACCTTAGAGTAAAGATGTCCGAAGGAGTTTTGTAATTGATTAGAATTATATAAAACAGAATAAACAATTAACAATAAATAAATAATGGCGCGGACCCCCATGTCCGCGGTAAAAGACTCATTTAAAAAAAAAAAAAAAAAAAACCTAACCTAACCTAACCTAACCTTTTTTTTTTTTTTTTTTTTTTTTTGATCCGGGGGGAAAATCCTCATGGATGTCCCCCGCCCCGGGGAGGGCGGAGGGGTCTGTCAGACTCTTACTGACTAAAAACCACCCCGGGTGTTCCCTCTCACACCTTCGCCGGGGGTCGCGGGAATCAAAAAGAATTCTTCCGCAACCCCCGTGGTGCCGGCCCGCCGCAGCGGGCCTCGTCTCGGCCGAGCGGGAGTGAGGTGTACGACACTCCCCTCGTACCGTCTTGGAGGGGCGCGCGTGGAACACTACGCGCCGCCGCCTCGGGTCCAGATGTTGTTGTGGGGGGCGACGGACTAAACCCCGCGTCCGTCGCCCCTGGACCCATTTAGGGGGGCTGGAAGAGGGCATTGTCTGCCCTCCTCCGACGCCCGGTGCGCCTGCTGCGGGCCGGGTTGAGGGAGGTGATCTCCCGCTCCCGCTCCGCAGCCTCCTTCTGCGAAATGACTTGCTCGCAGAAGGATACCACCGCGTCCCAGGCCTGTTCACTGCCGACCATGGCGTTGACTACGGCCGGCAGCGACAGGTCACTGCCTACTTCAGAGATGAGGGCACGGCGCGGCTCCAGCCATGCGGCACATTCTGCCAGCGTATGCCGTGCCGTGTCCTCCCGACAGTCGACGCAGTGGTGACACCGAGCGTCTGGCTCCCTGGTTATGCGACACAGGAACTTCCCGAAGCAACCATGCCCCGAGAGAACCTGTGTCGCCCGAAAAGTCAGGGAGCCGTGCCGTCTTAACCTAACCTAACCTAACCTAACCTAACCTGAGCGAACCTAACCTGAGCGAACCTAACCTGAGCGAACCTAACCTGAGCGAACCTAACCTGAGCGAACCTAACCTGAGCGAACGTTAAGGGGAGTATTAAAAAAAAAAAATAGGGGGTTAAGCAAATGTCGGGGGGGGGGGGTAAGCAAATGACGGGGGGGGCTAGGCCATAAAAAAAAAAAAAACAAGGTTATTGACATTGAGGTCAAGGTCAGAATTTCTAAGATCAACCTCCGCGATTCTCACTGACATTTGAGGTCAAAGTTAGTAACCCCAAGACAAAAGCGGAT
The DNA here is from genome assembly GCA_951799385.1 of Hyppa rectilinea. Taxonomy (NCBI): domain Eukaryota; kingdom Metazoa; phylum Arthropoda; class Insecta; order Lepidoptera; family Noctuidae; genus Hyppa; species Hyppa rectilinea. The sequence goes on along the minus strand of OX637321.1, from coordinate 17,766,336 downwards.
TTTGACCTTAGGAAATTTGACCTTGACCTAAATGGCAAAGACCATGAGGTCAATGTTAGTGAGAATCGCGGAGTTCCAGTTTAAGAATTTGAAACTCACCTCATGGTCAATTGACCTTTAGGTCGGGGTCAAATGACCTTGAGGTTAGGTTTAAATCAGCTATTTTCCTGCGGTTACCTTGACGTCACTGTCTTTTACTTTGAGGTCAAAGTCAACGTTCCAAGTCACTAACCTTGTCCATATGGTTCGTGACCTTGAAGTCAAGATTAAAAAGCCGGAAAGCATGATCTCTGATATTCAGGAGCAGTAACAGGTCATTGTTCATGGTGTCCTTGAGGTCAAGGTCAAACGACATTAGGGTCAAGAACAATGACTTTAAGGTCAAGCTCAAGTGATTCCGGAGTAATATCGACGGAGCTCCACTTCGCGGGGCTCCTTCTTCTGGGTGGTTTATAAAAAATAACCAAAAGTCATCCTTTTTCGTGCATGCAGCCGGTGTTTATCGATTTATTAGACGTTGTCACGTGAAAAAGGAGATTTGCAGTATCGTTATTGTTGTTATTGTTGCGATAGGAAATTGTACTTGGTTGAATCACTGTTATGTGTAGTCATCTAATTCATAGAAATTTGCGCATTAGCATTTAGTAGTTCTTATTATCTGATATATTGAAATATTGGGGGAAAACTTACGTGCATCATGTAAACGTAAGCACCCACTGAGACTCTGATTAAGCAAACTGTCAAGTATCTTAGCTGTTGTTGTGGCAAGTGAGATGGGGCGATAGTTTGTCCTATCTGATACATCCCCTGTCCTGTTCTTAAGAATGGGTACAACCAATGTTTTCATCAGCGATTGCGGTAAGTATACCGATACATAGCGTGAAAAACATAGCCAGTACACGCGGTAGATGTACACCTGCATGTCTGAAATGCTCAATGCTGAGACCGTCATACCCTGGAGATTTACCCCTTTTCATCTTTTGAATTGCCGCTGCAACTGCTTTTGCTGAAAAGCGTGTCTTTCTCTCGGGCACGCCGGCCCCAGCGCCGCCTGTATCGGTCATCGCTGGTCCTAGGGGGAATCTTACCATAAAGTGGTCTCTAAAATTATTGGCAATACCTTTAGGATCAGTAATGCCACCGACGCTCACAGGTACACGTGGCGTAGGGTTCATCTTGTTTGTACTCTTCCAGAAGGCTGAAACTTGGGGTTTATGGTGTTGAATTAAGCATAAAACTAATAAATCCGTTTGAATTAATAAAATCGAGCAAAGGGTTCTGTAGTTATAAGCAAAATTATAAGGTAAACATTCATAAACTTCATAAAAAAAAATTCTAGAATAATTTTATATTGGCATATTTGTCAAATAGTCGCCCACTACAAACGTTTCCGAATAGTCGGCTCATCACTATCATTAATGCATAAGCTAAAAGTTGCTTGAAAATTAATACACGAACAGATTACACTTGACAAAACTTCGCAAATTATAAACACAAATTTCTCTCGATCCACATGCAGTTCGATAAGTAGGCACTTAAAGGAGATGGAAAACGGTGGGCCCTTATGTAATAAGATGAGATATGATCTAAAAAATAAGTCGTGTTTTTTTTTAATTTAGAATATGAAATAGGCGCGTCAGAAGTTATACTTGTTTGGCATCATTATTTTCACTTGTAGTAGTTAATATTAATCACTACTATATTAGCCCCTTCCCTGGTTGATTCTGCGGTGCCGTACTTGACCGACGCGGTGAACGCCTGGAAAGAGGCATGCCCGGATACCTATTGATCGGCCCGTGAACCCATCTTCCCAGAGGCAGTGGGATGAGCCGCTCTGCAGGTTGGTACGGAATAATCTTATTAATACGTCCACCAACACTGCTGAGCGTGCCCGCCTGCTGGCTGTGTTCCGTCACCCAACATAGGCACTATGCTGGGTGACACCACATTCCGGTTCGCTACATGTTTGCGCCTGGGCGCTCTTTGCGTGGCTCCGCATCGCTGCCAATGCGGTGATGTTGTCGACTGCCTCGGACATCATGGTCTATCTATGGTCATATATTATCATATGTATATATGATTACCGTGATGGCTCAGTTAGTTACAAACTCTTGGTAATGTTCCCGGATTCGACTACGGGTTATAAAACTTCCTAGTACTTTTAACGATATACCTACATTGTTAAATTGCGGTGCGAACATTTCATGATTTTCTTCTAATTACGGAAACATTACAAATCTATGTGTTTGCTATAGACAAAACATTTTCTTAAATATTTTTTTTTACCGAAGTTAAAAGATTATTTGGCAATATGCCTTACATAGAAAACAATAAACCATAATATTGCTAAACAATACATTTGTTGATTCTTCCTATACATAATATCTATACTTCGTTTATTGGTAACGTGATTAGTATAAGTATGGGATATGATTAGCATACTTTAGCACCTTTATTACCAGGAGAGTGGGAGGAGGGCTACTTCCCTGTACCATCCCCACCCTCCGGAATCCCATGGTTATAGACATATCCATGGTTAAAGTTTTTAAGTTTAATATCTACAGACGGCAGTATCGAATAATCGTCTGTCGCACTTGGGTAGTGTCATTACTGCACCAACGTACTGTCGAATTACAGTACTGACGCACTACCGTAGTGTCGAACCATTGTCGCGCAATCGTTTGTCGCACTAGCGTGATGTCGATCTCCAGTGTGTCGCGTGTCGGTCGCACAAGCGTGCATTCGAACTATGGAGAGTCGCAGTACAGTTTTGTGTAATAAGCGTTAATCGCACATTCATTTGTCGATCTCACGTAGTACACTCAAACACTAGGGCCATGGGGTCCGAGTGCCCACTATGTTTATCGAGACATCGCCAAGCGATTGGTCGACTCTTCACATGACCACAGGGCTGGCCCATTTTTCGGTCAAAAAATCAGCATTGCCATACAACGTGGCAATGCTGCTAGCTTTTCGGCAGCTTGAACCGAACTTCGGCATTCGGCCGAAATTCGGTTCAGATGCCGAACATTCGGCACAAGAAAAATAATACCTACTTGCACTATTTTGACTGAAATTCAATAGAATTAGAATAGCATTGCTTTCAAATAAAATTATCTCTTTTACTCAGTCATGGTCATTTATTTTAGATATGAAGTTTGTAAAATAACCATAAATTACAGCTTTTCTTAATAGTTTCAAAATCTTTGCCTAATTAATTAGACATGCTTTTACAATAATGAAATAAACTTAGTATTCTTCTAACAAACGTCTGGACAATTCGTAAATTGAATAAAAAAAACACGTTTTGGTTGGTTCACAAACTAAACATTCATTAACATCAAATATTTTTTATTACAAAGGGTATAGGTCAAATTAAACAATCAAAAGAGTTCGTTCTATCAAACGACTGATTTTGGTCAATTTTGTTTCGTAATTGTCAGAATGCGTAACATTATATTAGCAAAACTGTGCACGTTATGGGTAGCTAAACTCTTCATCTTGCATGGGGCTTGAAGGGTTTTTACAAAAAAAAATCATAACGAATAGTAAACATTCAATAATATCAAAGCCATTTTTAACAAAATTGACGTCAGAGTTGACCATTGTTTCAGGAAAAACTACGAGCAATTTTGACCATATCAAAATGTATCTGATCTAACAACAATATGTAATCCTTTTGTTTTTCTGTTGATTACTTTTTTCCGTTCCCATATAAAAATCAGCAGAAAAAAAATGATGAAGTTACGTCATTTTACGGCAAAATTCAGACACTACTTAATGTATTTTTTTTCGAATGTTTCGCTCGGTATTTAAGAAATTAAAAAACAACACAATAATCTCAAGTTATTTTAATTAAAAATTTTGTTGCGAAATTTTGTGAATACATTGTGTGTTAAGAAAACAGCTTTGGATTTTTAACCTACTACAAAATAGGAGGTTCTGTATTCGAACCGTTTGTATTATGTATAGTACGCATGTCCACTTTTTAGGGTTCCGAAAGAAAAACAGAACCCTTATAGGTTCACTCGTGTGTTTGTCGGTCTGTCTGTCTGTCCGTCTAGGCACAGCCAGTTTTCTCCGGATCCACTGGACCGTTTCTGTTGAAATTTGGTACACATATGGACTTCTGTGACGAAAACACGGACTTGTTACGTAAATTATTACTTTTTTAGTATGGGGGTCACTTTTGGGCCCAAACTAGAAAAACTCAAAAAAGTTTTTATAACAATATTGTGCGACATATCAAATGAAATTTAGAATATAAAATAGAAATTTGCATAGCTGGACCCTACAGGTTTTGATTTGCTAGCTTGGTTTTTTTTATGTGTCAATTCGTATTATTGCATTTCTAGATAATGGGGCGAATGGCACACAATACCAGTGTGTCAATAAACGAAAACGGAACACTTCAGGAATGGAACGTGCCAGACAACCACTAAGAGAACGCAATCAACTGGCTACCACTTCTTCGTCCATAGATAGTGTAAGTTTTAGTTACTTTCGGCTCAAATAATTACAAAAAATCTGCGTTTTTACAGCACGTCGAGGCTGCATCTGGTTGTTTTTGTGCTTATTGCTATGCATTTTGAAAATATATTGAAAAATAGGAACATAGTACTGTAATACTAATATTTTCTTATTTTAAGAAGGCTAATAACAACAGAAGCCCTAAAAAAATTATCATGACTGATGATGTCGACTATTCAGGCATGGTATGTTTCTGGTATCCCACTAATTGAAACTTGCAGAAAACTTGCAGTTTTGCTATGACCATTTTTTTTTTCAGTATTAATATAGATATGATTTATTGCAGAGTAAAGAAAATATTCCAAGTCAAGGAAGCTGTCCGCCAATAGATTTTGATTTAAGCGATGACTTCGAAATTGAATCAAACAAGGTATGATATACCTGCACAAATTAATGAACATAAAAAAAACTTGAGAGATGTCAAGGGACACCCGGATGGAACGAAGTTCCTTTCGATTAATTAGAAGAGAGGTTATAGTGCGTACTTGCTAAAAATACAAAAGCATTTTTTATTATCTGTATATAATCTCTACTTACCTAACTCCATCAGCAATATCCGGAACTTGTGCAGAAACACTGTCAGGATTCATTATTATTATTATTTTTTATTATTTATTATTTACAAAAAACCTGTATACACTCAACAAAAATAATCGTCGCGACACCACACTGTTCAATGCGAAATAGAAATAAAAATATCTGGCTTGCTTTCTATAAGACAGAGATAGACACACAGAGAAACATGCGACGCCGCACAGCTTACAATAGCTTACTATAGCAAAAAGTGTCGTGACAACTTTTCATAAGTTTTTTTTCCGTCTAGCCCCCTTTCACAACGCGCGATAAGGAACTACGTCACCAGAACCTACGTCACTAAAACCTACGTCACCGAAACCTACGTCACCGAAACCTACGTCACCGAAACCTACGTCACCGAAACCTACGTCACCGAAACCTACGTCACCGAAACCTACGTCACCGAAACCTACGTCACCGAAACCTACGTCACCGAAACCTACGTCACCAAAACCTACGTCACCGAAACCTACGTCACCGAAACCTACGTCACCAAAAGCTACGTCACCAAAAGCTACGTCACCAAAACCTATGTCACCAAAACCTACGTCACCAAAACCTACGTCACCAAAACCTACGTCGCCAAAACCTACGTCACTAAAACCTACGTCACCAAAACCTACGTCACCGAAAACTACGTCACCGAAACCTACGTCACCGAAACCTACGTCACCGAAACCTACGTCACCGAAACCTACGTCACCGAAACCTACGTCACCGAAACCTACGTCACCGAAACCTACGTCACCGAAACCTACGTGACCGAAACCTACGTCACCGAAACCTACGTCACCGAAACCTACGTCACCGAAACCTACGTCACCGAAACCTACGTCACTTAAACCTACGTCACCGAAACCTACGTCACCGAAACCTACGTCACCAAAAGCTACGTCACCAAAAGCTACGTCACCAAAACCTATGTCACCAAAACCTACGTCACCAAAACCTACGTCACCAAAACCTACGTCGCCAAAACCTACGTCACTAAAACCTACGTCACCAAAACCTACGTCACCGAAAACTACGTCACCGAAAACTACGTCACCGAAACCTACGTCACCGAAACCTACGTCACCGAAACCTACGTCATCGAAACCAACGTCACCGAAACCTACGTGACCGAAACCTACGTCACCGAAACCTACGTCACCGAAACCTACGTCACCGAAACCAACGTCACCGAAACCTACGTCAACAAAACCTACGTCACCAAAACCTACGTCACCAAAACCTACGTCACCGAAACCTACGTGACCAAAACCTACGTCACCAAAACCTACGTCACCGAAACCTACGTCACCGAAACCTACGTCACCGAAACCTACGTCACCGAAACCTACGTCATCGAAACCTACGTCACCGAAACCTACGTCACCGAAACCTACGTCACCGAAACCTACGTCACCGAAACCTACGTCACCGAAACCTACGTCAACAAAACCTACGTCAACAAAACCTACGTCACCGAAACCTACGTCACCGAAACCTACGTCACCGAAACCTACGTCACCGAAACCTACGTCACCGAAACCTACGTCACCGAAACCTACGTCACCAAAACCTACGTCACCAAAACTCTGAACACAAAATATCTGATTTGCTTTCTATAAGAGAGAGAGAGACAGACAGAGAAACATGCGACGCCGCACAGCTTACAATAGCTTACTATAGCAAAAAGTGTCGTGACAACTTTTCGTAAGAATTTTTTCCGTCTAGCCCCCTTTCACAACGCGCGATAAGGAACTTCGTTCCAAAAAATCGCATTCATACGACAGCACACATGAGTTTAAAACTCTTGTTCTTTCAGGAATCACCGGTATCATCATTGCTCATCGAAGGGCGAAGAATAGTGGACTTCCAATATTTTTTTGACCAGTGGATACACATCACAAACCACAGTCTTCAATTCGGATGCAATGATTGCAGCAAGGATTTTTGTCAACATTTTCACTATGTTGTACTATGTGTGGCAGTCGACTTCTACTGAAAACGTGCCAGAGTAACACAAATGTATTGGACGTCAATCAAAGTGCAGTTTCGGGAGTTATAAGTATTGGATGTGGTCGAGCCAACTTGAATGAGCTAGCTGCTTCCCTAAACTTGCCATTTATCAGCAAAGAAACGTATAAAAATTGTCACGATAGCTTATTATAATAATAATAATAATAATTCGTTACTGACATAAATATGTTTTAACAAAAGTAGTGAGGCCCTGACTCCTGCGCTAGGTATAGTACCTGTGTTACAGGAGCCAGTGTCTTCTCCCAATAATTATGAGTCGAGTTTTATGCAATGCCGGCTGCCAATGTTTTATGCCGGCTTAAGTACTGTCAAAATAGGCGAGACCAATTAAAAATGGACGTATTAGCAGAACAACGCGCGACAAATAATTTCTGTGCATTTTGGAAGTCCACAGGTAAGTTGGAGTCTACGCCTGGTCTCGCGGCGTAGGTAGGAGGGGTTACTGAGCATGGGGACATTGTTAACTTATTTAGGGACTATTTCAAAGTAAGTTCTCCACTTGGCCCCTCAGTATCGGCAATCGGCGTTGAGTCTCATGACCGGGGGCAGGAGTTGCTACTACGCTTCACCACGAAGCAAGTAAAATCGGTGATTAATAGTATGAGTAGAGGCAAATCCCCTGGTCATGACGGGCTTAGTATAGAACCTTTAAAATATGCAGGCTTGCATATGCCGAGGGTCCTGTCCTTGTTCTATACGATGTGTCTCAGCCATTCATATCTGCCGGCAGACTTAATAAAGACCATTGTAGTACCCATCGTGAAGAACAGGACCGGAGACATCTCGGACACGACCAACTACCGCCCGATCTCTCTTGCAACGGTTATGGCTAAGGTGTTGGACAGTATGCTTGACTCCTGTTTGGAGACTTATGACACGATGCACAGTTTGGGTTCTGTCCAGGACTATCAACAGAGAGTGCTATCCTGGCTGTCAAGCATACTGTCAAGTACTACACTGACCGTAGGACACCGGTGTACGCCTGCTTCCTTGACCTCTCCAAGGCTTTTGATCTCGTTTCTTACGATGTGCTTTGGAGCAAGTTGAGGAGCAGGGGTATACCGGAGGAACTGCTCAGTGTATTGCAATATTGGTATAGTAGCCAGATAAACCATGTCAAATGGTCGAACGCGCTCTCGGAATCATATGGGTTGGAGTGCGGGGTCAGGCAGGGCGGTTTGTCGTCTCCCAGGCTCTTCAATCTATATGTGAATGACCTCATTGCCGAGCTTAGCAGCATGCGTGTTGGATGCAAGGTAAATGGTGTTAGTTGCAACAACATCAGCTATGCGGATGACATGGTGCTGCTGGGCCCGTCGCCGGGAGCGATCGTGGAGTTGCTTCATGTTTGTGAGACCTTCGCTGCTGCACATGGACTGGTCTATTATGCAAAGAAAAGTTAATGCATGGTCTTTGGGGTCGCTGGTGAGAGACGGGAAAGTACACTCGAACTTGCCATAAACGGTACGTCAATACGTAGAGTGACTAAGTTTAAATACCTTGGGCATTTTCTTACCGACGACCTCAGTGACCATGTTGACATTGAGCGGGAGCGTAGGGCTCTGGCGGTCAGGGGTAATATGTTGGCCCGAAGATTTGCTCGGTGCACTGACCAAGTAAAAATAACGCTTTTTAAAGCTTATTGTCAGAGTTTTTACACCGGTAATCTTTGGGTCAAGTACTCGAAAAGATCGCTGGATGTCCTACGCGTCCAATATAATAATGTTTTTAGGATGCTGTTGCGATTGCCTCGTTTCTGTAGTGCCTCAGAAATGTTTGCGGTAAACCATACCGATGGTTTTCATGCTATCATCCGCAAGAAAACGGCCTCGCTCCTGAACAGAATACGGGGCAGTCATAACAGCATCTTGAAAGCCGTGGCGGCCGATACTTCCTCCACCATAATAAGGCAATTTGTAAGAAGACTTATACCCTAATATGTCTAGTTGTTGCCCTAGTTGCTGGGCTGGGGTGGTCTTCTCATTAATTGGTCTTTAGTTAAGTTACTAATAATAGTTTTTAAATACAAACCTGTTACTAACAATTTATGGATCTCATGGTTATCCGAAATAAAATGATTTATTATTATTTATTATTAATAAGAATTTAACAAAAACACAAGTACAAAAATTAAAGTAAAAAATAAAGAAAATGAAAATAAAAGAGAAAATTATAAACACGAGAAATATTTCCAACATGGAGTAATTTAAAAGAGTGCTATTGGTATAGTGTGTGAATATGGTGTGAAGTGTGTGAATATGGTGTGTAGTGTTTGTGGTGTGTGAATGTGTAATGTAGGTATGTGGTGTGTGACGTGTACCTATATACTATTTTAAAAGGAGTTCGGTTTGTTCATAGTCATGCGTAAGTAGCCATGATTTAACCTTACTTTTAGCTTCCTTCATTGTGAGAGGATTTATTTTAAGCACTATGTTTGTCTTATTATATAAATGAATAGATAAATACTTATGTTGTTTTCTAGCTGATGCGGTTCGACATTTAATTATTAAACAGATGTTTCGTGTGGTGCATTTTTTTATAACACTATTATCGTATGGCGTGATAAGGTGCTGTTCGATGACGATATCTAAAATATACATCTGCCGTACCGTTAATATTTGACATTTCTCATATAAGGTTTTGGTGGGAAACCTGAATCGCCTGAATGTCATTACTTTCAGGACAGATCTTTGGGCCCTTTCAAGGCAAATCATATACGTCTTACACGCGCCACCCCAAACTCTAATGCAGTATGCGAGAACTGATTGTATTAGTGCGTAATACACAGTGCGTAATAGCTCAAGGTCAGCCACTTGTCTGAGTCTTTTAAAAATCCAAATTAATTTTCTAATACGCGCGGTGGTAAGGTCAATGTGCTGGCGCCAGCTTATTTAACTGGTGGAAGGCTACCGCCGAAGCAACTATGATAGAAGCTGGCAAAGAAGAAGCTTCTTTGGCTCTGGAGAGTGGAAGCTTGAGTCCTTCAGGTGTTCCTACTATAGCTGTAACAGCTGATGCTGCTTGGGGAAAACGGTCGTATAAAACTAACTTCTCCTCCGCAGCAGGCGTTGAAGCTATAATAGGGTTACAAACGGGTAAAATAAATAAATATATATGTTGGCGTTAAAAATAAATACTGTGTCGTATGTTCCCGTGCAGCGAATAAAAATATAGCACCCCCGGCACACCAGCGCAACAAAAATCATGCAGGTTCTTCAACAAGCATGGAAAAAGCTGTCATCGTTGAAGGATTTAATAAATCTTTAGACACGCATAATTTGGTGTACGCAAAACTTATAGCAGATGGAGACTCAAGCGTGTACAAAAATGTTTTAGAAAGCAGACCATACTCCAACATGACGGTGAAAAAAATTGAGTGTTTCAACCACTTAATGCGTAACTATAACCGGTAGAATTTAAGTTTAATTAAGGATACATCCATCCCATTATACGAGCGTAAACTACTCAGTTCTGAACGCGTAAACCGATTATGCATAGCTGTGAAGGCAGCAGTAAGGTTTAGAAAAGCTCAAAATAGCCCGATACCCGAGCAAATAAGAAGTTTGCAGAAAGACATCATAAACAGTCTAACACATATTGTCGGAGAGCATTCCCATTGCGAACCATACTACTGTACGGACGAGAACAAGTCAGACGTGAGTCTTGTGCCTCAAATCCAAACATTAATGCTCAAACTAATGGCAAACACGTCCCATCTATCTTATCATGCTCGTAGTTTGTTACACAATTTGAATAATAACAGAGCTCAACAATTTAATGCAATTGTAGCTAAGTATGTAGGTGGTAAACGGACCAACTATTCACAAAAAAACTCATATGCTCTGAGATGCTATGCTGCAGTTGTCGCCTACAATACAGGAAAACCAATTAATACATTTCATTAAAAAACAGTCCCTCAACAGCAGGAAAAAAATACGAAACTAAAAAGGCAAAAACCAATTTAAAAAAAAATCTGGAAGCCTAAAAGAAGATTAGGATTCGATGACAGCCATATTGACTATGGCGATTGTTATCAAAAGCCTGACTTGTCAGATGAGGAATTTTCATCAGCCAAGACTGCATTTTGGAAAACCTCATGTCCCAAATTGAAAAGAGACATGAAGTTGAAAGAGACACAATATTGCAAGCAGAAAGCGCGTTGTGGCTCGAATAACGCAGATGTCTTGTAAAAAATTTACTTTACTCTTATTTGCTTGACCATGTTGCAGCAATACAATGAATTCAACATGGCAAAACAAATGAACAGAATGCCCTAATTCAGCTGCAAAGGCAAGAAAATATTGTAGTAGAAAAATGTGGTCTGTTCATTGATGATTAACATTTTTTTCTGGGTGCAACGCCAGATGGTCTATTTGACAATGGTATCGTAGAGCTAAAATGTCCATTTTCGGCATTTGGAATGAACCCTGATGAAGCTGTCAGAGAAAAAAAAATACGTTTTGGAAAATCCAAAACGAGAAAAACGATAATCAATAAAAATCACGACTGGTGGTACCAGATTCAAGGCCAACTGCACATTACAAAAAAGGGTGTGTGTTTGTTTGCAGTATGGACAGGTTCTAATTATACAATGAAAGTCGAAAGAATTCATAAAGATAGTTTTTGGAAAACAAAAATGGAGAAAAGGCTTGTGGACGTTTATAACACATGCTTGTTACCTGAAATTGTGGATCCAAGGAAATCTCGTTCCATGCCACTTCGAGACACTTCATTTTAAAATAGATGACAGAACAGCGTGCGTGTCACAGAATAAATGCAATATCTCTTAGGGAGTCATCGTAATCATCATTATGAACAACTTATACAATGAGAAAAACACAAAATTGAAAAAAAAAACATCTGCTGTTCGGTACCTGTAGGTACCTAGGTCGAGTTATGCGCACAGAATTGTGGGCAAGTCGATCTTTATCGCGTTTTCAGTGTTGGTCCAATAGTAAAATTGTTCATAATTATTAATACAATGACCCCTTAAGAGGTATTGCGTTCATTATGTTATTGGTTATGTAGTTTTAAGGTCATTGCAAACCAAAAACTAATTTCATTATTTGTCGTCTCTAAGATTCATAAACCAAGCTTTCAGGATTCGCTTTTTCAGGTATGGCACATGTATTTAAAAATAAACTTTTTTTTTTCATCGGTTCCGAGGTCTAAAAAAATGGCGATGTAAAATCAGCGAAATTAAAAAAAAAACACCGAAAATTGTTGCTTTTTTGTTGCTAAATTAGTTGCTAGAAAATTAATTTTTTTGCTTCTACCGATCGCGAAAAATCGGCAATAACGCTAACTTTTCAATAAGATAGCGTGGAAATCACTGGATGTGGGCTGATCAATCAAGCGAATAGTGGTCAATTTGTTGCTAATTAATTGCTAGAAAATTAATTTTTTTGCTCTAACCGATCGCGAAAAATCGGCAATAACGCTAACTTTTCAATAAGATAGCGTTTGGTGACGTAAGTTTTGGTGACATAGGTTTTGGTGACGTAGGTTTTGGTGACGTAGGTTTTGGTGACGTTGGTTTCGGTGACTTTGGTTTCGGTGACGTAGGTTTCGGTGACGTAGGTTTCGGTGACGTAGGTTTCGGCGACGTAGGTTTCGGTGACGTAGGTTTCGGTGACGTAGGTTTCGGTGACGTAGGTTTCGGTGACGTAGGTTCTGGTGACGTAGGTGTCGGTGACGTAGGTTTCGGTGACGTAGGTTTCGGTGACGTAGGTTTCGGTGACGTAGGTTTCGGTGACGTAGGTTTCGGTGACGTTGGTTTCGGTGACGTAGGTTTCGGTGACGTAAGTTTCGGTGACGTAGGTTTCAGTGACGTAGGTGTCGGTGACGTAGGTTTCGGTGACGTAGGTTTCGGTGACGTAGGTTTCGTTGACGTAGGTTTCGGTGACGTAGGTTTCGGTGACGTAGGTTTCGGTGACGTAGGTTTCGGTGACGTAGGTTTCGGTGACGTAGGTTTTAGTGACGTAGGTTTTGGTGACGTAGTTCCTTATCGCGCGTTGTGAAAGGGGGCTAGACGGAAAAAATTCTTTCGAAAAGTTGTCACGACACTTTTTGCTATAGTAAGCTATTGTAAGCTGTGCGGCGTCGCATGTTTCTCTGTCTGTCTCTCTCTGTCTTATAGAAAGCAAGCCAGATATATAGACCAGTGCCGAAGCCTTTGAAAATGGTAAAACGTGAAAAAATATAAAAATAGGATGAAACCCATTGGAAATGGAAGAGAATAATATAACAAAAATTAAAGAAAAAATAATTTACGGGCGATCTGAGGTCGGGAAGTGGATGGGGGTGCGTTTTTAAGGGTATAAACGGTTTATCTCGATTTCCGGCAAAACTATAAGTCCTATGGAAAAAAGTTAAATGACAAAGACGTGGGTAATAAAGATCTACAACTTTTTTACTAACACTTTTTTCACATAACCTCAAAATTTATGTGAAAAGTTGTAATAACTAAGATTTTGGATTTTAATTTTTATCTTTTACAAAAAATATTTTTTTCCACGTTTGGTGAAAACATATCTTTCTATATTCAAAACTTCCACACTGTAATATTTTTGATTTAATACATTTATTTTTCCACCTTATTTTGAGTTAATATCGAAAAAGCACCCTCATTTTAGATCAAAAATTCTTACGTCAAAATATCAGCTTTTTTTAAAAAGTCGGTGAGCTTTATGTTCGTTGAAATCTCTACTGTCTGATGGTGTAAAAAAAATATACATTACTATGGTAAATGTTCTCAGAACGGTCTATGTTCGGCCGAAGTTCGTTTTTCAAACCACATTCGGCCCATCTCTAATATTATTATTTTAGAACAGAATAGTGAAATAAAAGTACTTTTGTTCAGGAAACATATTTTAATTTAATATTTCACAACAACTTAATCCGTTTATTATAACACTAGCTTCTGCCCGCAACTTCGTACGCGGACCCTGTCGCTTATGCCAGCGACAACGGGGTCGCCATTTATGTTATTTTTTATCATTTTTCCCATTTAAATCTTTTATCACACTGAGCTTTAGTTTTATTTCATTCCAACAGTACAGTCCAATTGTCATCGTTTTCATTTTGGTAACCGCATTATTATATTCCCCACTTGTCTCTAGAGACCTAGAAGTCAATGCGTAGATACGGTTGGAACTCAAGCACAATTCTCTATCCGTGAACGTCTCCGACTCGCGAGACAATACATGACGTTCACGATCAGCGGTCAGTCGCACATCACGTGCCCCACTTGTCTCTAGAGACCTAGAAGTCGATGCGTAGATACGCTTGGAACTCAAGCGTAATTCTCTTTCCGTGAACGTCCCTGACTCGCGAGACAATACATGACGTTCACGATCAGCGGTCAGTCGCGCATCATATTCTTCACTGGTCTTTAGAGACCTAATGAATACGCTGAGAACGCAGGCGTGCTTCGCGACCCGAAGAGGTTTCCACGGAGCGAGTTGCAGCCTAATGTTCTCGAACAGCATCAAGTCTCTCCTGACGCTCTTCGGTAGATTCTTGGGATCTTATGATCCTCAATCTTTTAGCTCTCTTGGAACATTGGGAAAGATTTGACCTCTTTGTAGGCATGGCCATAGTTTTATAGTGAAGATACCTGATCAATAAAAATCTAAATTAAAATGACTGCTCCCCTGCGTTACCGGGTAGGCTACCGTGTCACGAAGATAAATGGAAAAGGAAATTAAACACTCAAACAACATAAGCCCGAAGGCAAATTCATACGATAAAATAAAAAAATAAATAGGAGTTTTGGCCAGTAGAGTCAAATTTTCAATGATATACCATCGTCATCAAAAATCAGTCCTAAACTGTTACCGCCTTCAACGCGTGCAGGTACTCCCAGTTTATGTTATTCTATAATTACACAGTAAAATTAGTGATAGCTTTGATTGCCACATCAGATGTTTCTGATCTTCGATTTTTATAAGTCAACAGGAAATGCCCATCAGATTGAACAACAAAGACGTCAAAGACGTCATTCCTATGTGTTATGTTGTAGCTAGGCTCTTGGAGTTCCACAACAGGTGTTCCAGATCTTCGATTTTTATAAGTCAACAGAGAGTGCTCATCAGGCTGAACAACTTTCGCTAAGACGTCATTCTTATATGTGTTATGGTGTAGCTAGGCCCTTGGAGTTCCACAAAAGGTGTACCAGATCTTCGATTTTTATAAGTCAACAGGAAATGCCCATCAGACCGAACAACTTTTGCTTAGACGTCATTCCTATATATGTAACAGTGTAGCTGGGCTCTTGGAGTTCCACATCAGGTGTTCCAGATCTTCAAATTTATTCTCTCAGCAGAAAATGCTAATCACGTGGAACAATTTTTGCTAAGGTATTATTTTTGTATCTCTTATAGTTTAGCTGGTCTGTTGCGGTTCTGCATCAGGTATTCAAGTTTCCAAGATAAATTATAGCCTATATGTTGCCCAGACTTAATACCTATACAACAAAAAAAAAATCATTCCAATCCGTCTAGTAGTTCCGAAGATTAGCGTGTACAAACAAACAGACAAACAGACAAACAGACATACAGACAAACAGACAACATTTTTTTTTTGGATTCGTGCTCTATTACTGTTTCTAAACCCCCCTCAATTATTTTTTTTTTAATATATTCAATGTACAGACACAGTTTTTTTACTGTTTTATTATATGTATAGATTAGAATACTAAATGCTAAATAACGACAGTTATTGTGTAATATTGTGTAATATTGTGTAATATTGTGTAATATTGTGTAATATTGTGTAATATTGTGTAATATTGTGTAATATTGTGTAATATTGTGTAATATTGTGTAATATTGTGTAATATTGTGTAATATTGTGTAATATTGTGTAATATTGTGTAATATTGTGTAATATTGTGTAATATTGTGTAATATTGTTGACATAACTGCACTTCACAGTTGTTGTTTTAATGTAAATGGTTAATAGATAACATTGCTTCGTATGTAACGTGAAATGGTTAATAGATAACATTGCTTCGTATGTAACGTGAAATAACGGAGATCAATATACGTCTATAAGTATATTAGAACTGATTTTCGATGACGATGGTAGGTACAGACGCCAGCACATCAAGCTATCCCTAACTGTCAAATTTTCTTAATTAAAAATGAACCTTATGTCTTTGCAATAAAGTTGAAATACTATCAAAGAAATTTGACAGATTGTGGTAACTTGATGTGCTGGCCTCAGTACCTAATCCCATTGATCCCATTATTTTTTTATTTTATCGTATAAATATGCCTTCGGGCTTATCGGCGTGACACGGTAGCCTACCCGGTAACGCAGGGGAGCATTCATTTTAATTTAGATTTTAATTGATCAGGTATTCTTCACAATAAAACTATGACCATGCCTAGAAAGAGGTCAAATCTTTCCCAATGTTCCAGATGCAGGATCATAAGATCCCAAGAATCTACCGAAGAGCGTCAGGAGAGACTTGATGCTGTTCGAGAACATCAGACTGCAAGTCGCTCCGTGGAAACTTCTTCGGATCGCGAAGCACGCCTGCGCTCTCAGCGTATTCATTAGGTCTCTAGAAACCAGTGAAGAATATAATGCGCGACTGACTGCTGATCGTAAACGCCACGCATTGTCTCGCGAGTCGGAGACGTTCACGGATAGAGAATAGCGCTTGAAATTTTATAAAAAAATAACAAATTGCAACCCCGTTGTCGCTGGCATAAGCAACAGGATCCGCGTACGAAGTCGCGGGCAGAAGCTAGTTTTCAATATGTATAATAGGTATTCATTTTTAACCGACTTCAAAAAAGGAGGAGGTTATCAATTCGACGGTATGTTTTTTTTTGTGTTTTGTTACGCGATTACTCCGCCAATTGTGGACCGATTTTCAAAATTCTTTTTTTTTTCGAAAGGAGATACTTCTGACGTGGTCCCATAGTTACCAAGTTAGGATCTGATGATTGGATCCTGGAGAAATCGAGGGCAACCCTCAAATTTATGGGCCCACACATCGTTTTTCGCCAATCTTATGAAGTAATTTAAGTACTTGCGTATGGTAATTATTACCTCATGTAGCTGAGCTGATGATGGAAGGTACAACTCCTTAACAGTAAGGTGTAGGCATCGACTGATTTAGTAACTTATTACTATGATGTTTGAAAGGGCGTTTGCCATTTTGGTCTCGTGATCATCAGGTCAGGAGGTGATGGACTAACCTTAAAATTGTAACAATAATACAGTAAATGTGTAATTTATCATTGTTACATCTAAATTTTTTTTACAGTTGTAGATATGTTGTGTATGTGTAACTTGTCCCTTAGAACCAATCTTGAGAGAAACGGTTTTGTAGCTTCATTATTTTAAGAAACGGCACAACACGGCATAAAAATTGTTCTTCCAATTTTGGAAAATTAGTTAGTTCCTGAGGTATAGTCGCGACTTTCATTTCATTCCAGAAAGCTGCTGGTGAAATTTTTCATTTCCTTATATTGTTTTGACAGCGAGAGCATGTTACGATTTTACCCAGACGCACCAATTCTTCGGGTATTAACGTACTGTAAGCTTTATAACAAATAGCACATGGCATATCAGCGAAAATGTTAATAGTCTGTTCAAAATCGTTTACTGATGATACTCCCTACGATTACGACTAGCTTGTCGCATAATATCTAATCGAGTCGCTCTGGATTCGGCAGATTCATTGGATAGACGCTCGTATTGCACGTATAGACGACGGTAACTTTGCTCCTCGGTTTCGTTTGATAAGCGCTCCTGAATCAAACCGAGACGATGAGAACGTTGCTCCTCGGTCTCGTGAGACAAGCGTTCATTGAAACCGACACGATGAACACGTTGCTCCTCGGTCTCATGAGACAAACGTTCATGAATAAAACCGACACGATGAGCACGTTGCTCCTCGGTCTCGTGAGACAAATGTTCATGAATTAAACCGACACGATGAGCACGTTGCTCCTCGGTCTCATGAGACAAACGTTCATGAATTAAACCGACACGATGAGCACGTTGCTCCTCGGTCTCGTGAGATAATCGTTCACTAATTAAATTAAGACGATGAGAACGTTGCTCTTGAGTCTCATTTGATAATCGTTCACGAATCAAACTGAGCCGCTGAGCACGACTTTCTGGACTTTTATTAAACCTTGATAATTTCGTGTTTGCTCTCTTCTGAGAAAGTCTATACGCTCGCTGCTCATCACTCTCATTTGAAATGTTTCTAGTATTACTTTCCCTACTTTTCTTTAAACGTTCTTCCCTTTCGTCGTTACTTTAGACTGCCAAATGGCGCTGTCTCGAGCAGCGCGTTTATTAGGCCTACCCATATTAAACAAAAGGATTTTCTTTCTATTTAAGATTGAAAAAGAAACTTCAAAACTATGAACTATGTACAAACTTAAACTAAAAACTAGAAAATAAAATTATTTTTCAATAAAAAACAAAAACCGACTACAAAAACCTAATAAACACTAAAAATTTAAAAATAATATTAAATTGAATAACTATAATCAAGAATTATTAACCAAAATAACCTTACCTAACTTTAATCTACATTATATTTTACAATTTAACTATTTTTGGAGTCGGTGCCAAGCCCGCACTCACAAAATATTAACCTAAAAAAAAGTACAATAGCAGCAAAAAAACCAAACAAACTGAAAAATAACTACAACACAAAACAGAATATCAACTGAAGAAGACAGTTGTTTTGAAAAGGGTACAACTTACGTACAACAACAAAACTTTTAACAGCTTTGTAAAAATATCAGTACCTAATAAAAATTAAGGGAAAATATTTTATGGTCACTTGGCTTGGCACCGACTCCAAAAATTGTTAATTGTAAAATATAATGTAGATTAAAGTTAGGTAAGGTTATTTTGGTTAATAATTCTTGATTATAGTTATTCAATTTAATATTATTTTTAAATTTTTAGTGTTTATTAGGTTTTGTATGTAACGTTAATTTGACCTAATATTCTTTTGACCTAATTTTCATGTTTAATGGTCATAGTTCTAACCTAACTCAAATGGCTCCTAACCAAACCTTAAAATATTCTATGCATGGTTGAGAGTGGGCTTGGTCGACGGAGCCCAGCTTAGCGGGACTCTGTCGACTCCGACTTCTGGGTGGTTTATAAAAAAGTAACCACGAAGGTCGTGCGAGCGAGCGAAGCGAGCGAATAACCCCGCCATCCCCTTCTAACCTAACCTGTTCGAGCGGCGTGCCCTAAATTCCAGATTGTATATAGTTTCTCCTGGTAACAATAGTTGAGGGTGGCACTGGCAGGTGTATAGGGAAAAAAGCGAAGAAAAAAACTTGAGAGGTGTCAAGGGACACCCGGATGGAACGAAGTTCCTTTCGATTAATTTGTGAACGAAATGTAATAACATTTTATTTCTCTTAAGTTATAATAATAATAAAAAATCTGATCTAAAATAAACCAATCAAAAAATATTGATTAAAAAGACATCATATTTTACTCCAAAAAAGTGTAGTTACAACTTTTGGTCTTAATTCCCGTGATGTTCCTTATCGCGCGTTGCGAAAACGACACTTTTTTTTATTATTGAAGTATGATGTCTTTTTAACCAATATTTTTTGATTGTTTAATTTCAGATCAGATTTTTTTTGATTATTGTAACTTAAAAGAAATAAGATTTTATTACAATTCCTTCACTAATTAATCGAAAGGAACTTCGTTCCATCCGGCTGTCCCTTGACACCTCTCAAGTTTGTGTCTTGTTTGTATGTGGATGAATGTACTTGTATGCAATATACCTAATGCATCTAATTAAAGTCATGTTAATTGTTTGCTCAAAGAATCAGCATCGCCATACAACGTGGCAATGCTGCCAGCCTTTTGGGAACGTTTCCTGTTGACAGCGATGTGGACGAATTTTTTTATGCCCTTTGATTCATTTTCTTATTTTTTCCGCCCCGTTTTATAAAGTTATACATAGTTATATATACTAATATTATAAAGAGGAAAGATTTGTGTGTATGTTTGTAACGAAAAACCAATATTTTGACTATCGATTTTATATCGATTTAAATCAGTCTTTTATTTTTAATTATGTCACCAGAATGACAGCTGTCTTTGACACAAGACAGTTAGGTACCTTTTTCGTGTTTTCCGATGCAATTTGAATGCTTTGCAGATTATTTTTCATATTCAATAACCACTGCTTTGTTTTTACGTATTTCGAGCCGGCCTACTTTGTACCTACGACCTTTGCTTTCACTCTGGACACCGAAGATCAGTCACACGTTTGATTTTTTTTTTTGAGGGTGGAATCATCGAATCTTCCAGTGACTTCGCCCGCTCTGGGTGGAGCGGAAGGGAGTGTCAGACTTTTACTGACTAAAACCCACCCATGTTCCTTCCGTAGCCCTTTATGTTCCGGGGTAGCGGTAACCCTTTCGGACAATCCCGCTTACCCGGCAGGCTCGGCCCTGACGGGCCACTTCAAACACGTTTTACTTGGAATTGTTATTTGGGATTTTACCGACAGCTTGAGGATCCGGTATTGTTGTAAATATGGATTGCTGTGTGAAAATATATTGACATAGTAAGGGCCATAAGCCGTAACAAGGTTGGTACCTATTTATAAACAAACAAAAGAATGAAGAGTGATGGCCAGACACCGTATAAGTTACTAACTGCTGCTTTTTGTTTCTGAGGGGGGGAAATCATCCAATGACTTCTCCCGCTCTGGATGGAGTGGAAGGGAGTGTCAGACTCTTACTGGCTAAAACCCATCCATGTTCCTTCCTTAGACCTTTATGTTCCGGGGTAGTGGTAACCCTTTCGGACAATCCCGCTTACCCGGCAACTAACTGGTACCTGCCACTTCGTTCGCGTGGAAAACCAGATGTCAACGTCATAATAACTAAGTACCTCTATGCCAAATTTCAGCCCAATCCGTTCACTGGTTTGAGCTATGTCAGTCAGTTTTGGATTCTTTTTATCAATATGTATAGAGAAGATTCGGTAGACTGCAAAGATTTAATTAGACCAGTATAAGCTAAGCCAGGACGCTGGCCACTACCAGTATTATTTCAATATAACTTCGCGGAGGGAAAGAGATGGAGTTGTACGTCCTGTATAGCCCCGTCTCATTCTGACACTGAAGAAATATTGCTGCTATAAGAAGTGTTGACGATGCTGGTCCAGAGTCAGAATAAAATTGAAAATCCGCCCCTAAGGCTACCCACTGACCAATTGTTGGTTGGTTTTATATCTACCTACTCGTACGGAAATGCGAACTGTGAAGTCTAGCACGGATTTATTTGATCAAAACTTGTACCAGAGATAGGCAGACGTGGACTCACCTGATTTTAGGGACCGTACTCGCTCTCGCTGTTTTTGGAATAACTGCCTAAAGTACAGAACACGCAATGTCTCAGCCCAAATAGGCTATCGGAGTAAAACACATCACACACTGGCACTCGCGAGGTAGGTGCGTCATTCGCCTTTGATATTTGTAAATAATTGCGCTAGTAAATACATTTCCCACGTTCTGACAACACACATTGTTACGTTGGCGAGTGGCGCGTGCGCGCGCGTCGCGGCGCGTGCCGCGTGGCCCGCGACCTATTTGTACTGAACATGGAGCACATACAAAGAGGAGATGTCATAATGTTAATGTGCACTGTGACAATAAATGTGTCCTGACGTCATCACGGTGGGCGTGGCCTCGGTCAGTTGGCGGCACACGTTGCGTAGGTACTAACTACATGTTTACAGTCCAGTGTTCAGTCTAATTTATTATTTTCTATCTTATTTTAAAGAACAAGATGAAGTGTTGTGTGCTATCATGTAAAAACTATTCAGATAGACGTTCTGGTGCCTTGGACGGCATAACATTTCACGTGTAAGTAATTTTATTTCATAAATTATTAGAAGCGTTCTAGAAAAATCTGTGCATTGTCTCTTAACAATAGTGTCACTGCTGGACAAAAAATGGCGCCACTTTGTATCACATCATGTCACCTATGCACTAGTGACATCTAGCGAAATCTAGCTAAAACGACATTGTAACAATCGACAAAGTTTAATCTATTAATTGTCCTATTCACCGCTAGATGGAAAATAGAGAGGGGCGTGGTTTGTAACGTCTCTCGCTCCCCGTAAAGTGTCACGCATTATGTTACAGGGAAATCCAGTTACGGCATCTCCTCTTTGTATGTGCTCCATGGTACTGAAGGACTATATTGTGACGATGCGGCGGAGGGAAGCGCGCGCCATGTCGGAGCCGCGGAGCCGCGCGCCCGCTTCAATGACATGAAATATGTAGGTACTACGCACAGAAACTAAATAAGACGGAGTCAGTATTTATTATATAATATATCATGGTGATGATGGCAATGATGGAAGTATTTTTTTATATTTAGATTTTAAAAAATATCGTTGTTGTAAAAATGTAGGTAGTTGTGGCGTCTTTACCACTTAGTAAGTATATATGTTTCTGTTGAAATGTTTCGTGGCATTGGTAGAGGTTAAATTAGTGTATATATATATATTATTATACAATCGTTACGGGTAGTCAGAAGCCCGAAAGTCTGACAGCCAGTCTTGTCAAGGTGTATCGCATTACCCAGTTTCAGACTGGGTTGCATAGTTGATAGGCAGTCGCTTCATGTAAAATACTGGTACTCAACTGCATCCGGTTCGACTTGAAGCTCACCCCAACATAGTAGGGAAAAGGCTAGGCAGATTGATTTTGGGTACAGGTTCGATTACTATCTAAACATGATGCAGACCGATGCTCATCGCTGCAGTGATAGTATGTAGGACTAACAAGTTTTTCCAAGTCAATGAAATGTTATGGTGTGGAGCTACGATCAGTTTTGTTACCAATGTGTGAATGTGTACACGCGCGACATTGGTCAGTTAGCGAATGGAGAACGCGCCACTCTGGCCACGTTTTTTACAAGTTGTTACTGGTTGCATACATGAATCCGCATCCATAAAAGCTTCACATTAACTGATGCAGATGGATGCGTACATAGAATGAATACTCTAAGCATGCGGATGAATATGCCGCATTCGCGGACGCGGATTCGACCCCTAGCGTGAAGCACCGTTACCGTCACAGCCTGACAAATACGCTTGGCAATGATTGCATGATGTGCGTACTGTGGACTCAAAAGCCGCAGGCGCTAAAACGGGAGCAAGGTGATGCGACGTTACAAATAAAATAATAAAAAGTGCAGATAGGAATTAGTACAACAAGAACCGTTTGCAAACATCAAAATGCACGTGTATTAACTAGATCATTTAATTGTTTCATAATAGTTATGAACAAAATATTATACTTATAAAATGGTTGTAAGTCGGTGCCACCGTTCTATCTAAATAAAAATACAAATAACGCATTTATCTGACACTAGCACTTCGCCCGCGACTGCGTCCGCCACATTTGTTTAACGCACGGGTAGGGCTAGTGCCCATTAATCATATAAATGATAATACGGTAAAATAATTATCAAAAAAAATGAAAAATAAAAAAAAATCAAACAAACTTCAAAAAAATTTATTTAATAAAACCCACCCATATTTTAAGCCTGATACAACTGCTATTTGTCTTGTTCTTTGTTAATGTTATATACGAACTCTTTTTGAATTTAATACACGAACAGATTCTCTTGACAAATTTTTCGCAAATTATTAACGACAATTTTGCTCGAATTAATTATATAATAGATAACAACAAAGAAACGAATAACAGCCCCAAATTGCGAATCTATAATGAAGAAACCAATACCTATATCCTTGAACCAAGATTTTATTTAATTACGAGAGCCAATTGAAAATATGATTTTTTGTTCGTTGAGATATTGTAACGATTTCGTTTTCAAATTAAAGGATCTAAAACCATTTTATCCGTTTGATTGTCGTGAATCGCGTTTAGGAGATAATAATAGATTAATGAAAATGTAAATAACCAGTGTTTTTTATATTTGCCTATATATATTTTTTATATTCCCTATTAAAAGTGTCGGATACGCAATTTTCTTAATTTTGATTTTATTTAATTATTGACCTATATAAATCATTGTCTTTCAGTAGCTTTAAAATGTCGTATATAGCACGACTGTCCGTTGACAATGATCGACATTTAAAAAAAAAATAGTGATAGGCATAACTTTAATAAGTAGGTACCTACTAGAAATAAAGGTAAAATATCAACCATTTTTCAGATTATCAAAAGTACAGACGCCAGCACATCAAGCTATCCCTAATTGTCAAATTTTCTCAATTAAAAATGAACCTTATGTCTTTGCAATAAAGTTGAAATACTATCAAAGAAATTTGACAGATTGTGGTAACTTGATGTGCTGGCGTCTGTACATACATCTTTTATGGGGTCTGTGTTAAATGTTACAACAAAATACCTTGTGACATACCTACTGCAATTAAATGAAAGAAAATTAAAAACTCGTATTAAAAGTAAACAACTTAGTAAACCAGCTTATTACAAATTAGAGGTTTATTTAAAGGATAAGGATGCTTGGAAACATGCTGGTCCTGCTCCACAGGACAATCTAGTGTCTAGACAAAATTAAACTGGTTGCTAAGTAAATTAGCTAATCATTTATAATTTGTATGTACCATACTATTTTAACATATTGGAATAACTTCTCACACATTGATTGATTAATTATCAAAAAAACTAAGCTCCGCAGCATACGCTGTTAGAAAAATTCGTACTTTAACTGACAAAGAGACAGCCCGCTTAGTGTACTTTAGCTATTTTCTGTCGTACGGTATTCTGTTGTGGGGAAATGCCGCCGATATTCAGACTATCTTTGTTTTGCAGAAAAGAGCTGTTCGAGCAATTTATAAATTAAGTCCGAGACACTCTCTGAGAGAAAAATTTAAAGAAATAAATGTAATGACTGTACCTTCACAGTTTATTTTTGAAAATCTTTTGTATGCCCATAAAAATATAAAATTGTTTAAAAAATATAGTGATATTCATGATAAGAATACTAGGAACAAACACAAATTTGTTGTACCCACTACAAGGCTCAAAAAAATAGGAGGCTCGTTCAGATGTCAATGTATACGCTTTTATAATAAACTTCCAAGCCACGTTCAAGATCTAAGCCTTAATAAATTCAAATCGTTCGTTAAACGCAAGTTGTGCCAGAATGCTTATTATACTGTCAAAGACTTTATTGAAGACAAAAGGGCTTGGGATTGAGCTGCTCCAATTGTTTACATTATTGAATATACTTAACTAATTGTTTAGCATCTGAGATTACTCCTGGAGCTGCTGAAGATTCACAAAAACTTTTTGCATTATATAACTTCAATCTCTTAGCATTGTATAATTGCATAGCACGTTTGTGAGTACTATGTACCTACTATAAAGCTACCATTTACTGAGTACGTCTTACATTGACTTGAATGTGCCCTGGCGGCTGGGAGCATGTCATGCTCCCTGTAATGTCTCACTGATGGTGGCGGTGTTTTGGACCATTTAGCTCCCATCAAAATGGTTGAGCTGAATGGTGCTAATCCATGCGTCATGTTCATGGGCGGGCACCGTCAGTAGGGGCTGGTCACCTCTTAGCTGCCAAGGCTGTTTTAATATTTAAATTAATTTTAAATTGTTTTTTTAAATCTTGTAATGGACGCTTTTATTAAGTTCTGCATCGTTCTCACGTGTATATTTCAACATGAGTGATGTAACCCAGTTTTTGTAAACATATTTTGATTTAAAAGAGTGTCCATGGAGTTTCTTGCCCGTTCTTCTCCATAGGTACCTACTGCTTTGGAATGGGCAACTAGCTTCATCTTTCTGACTGACCGACCCCTTGACAATTCAAAAGTGCCTGTAATTGGTTTATTTGAAATAAATGCTTTGAGTTTGAGTTTGAGTTTATTAACTTTTAGAATGTTTGTAAAAATGTGAGCACCATGTACTTATGACATACGTAAGTTTACCTGCCATTGCTATATGTGTTTTTTTTTTCAGTTTTCGTGCTGTAGTGTTTTTATTCTGGGTGCATCGTCTTCACATATAATGTTATAATTCACGTATACAAAACATTGTAAAACATTTTAAAAGGTTTTAACGGTGGAATTTCTTGCCCATTTTTCTCCACACGAAACTACGTTTTGGAAGGGGCGCCGAGAATCAATTCTAATTCTTGTTCATTTTTCAAAAGTGCCTTCCTTGTGCCTATTTGAAAAGAAATGTTTTGACTTTGACTTTGGTGATATATTTATTTATGCACTCTCATTAGAAAATAATGAGCCTATTCTATAATAATTATTTAACATTGAGTAATTTTGTAACGTCTTGCGGTGACGCCTTTCGCATAAACTTGCTAATATTAGCAAGTTTTCCTTCAAGTCAATATTGACTTGCGATGACTTGTATGGAAACCAGCCCCGGATCTTCAATTTTCAAAAACTGAAAAATGCCGTCCCCTCCCAGTTATACTTATTTTTATCTTAATCATGTTTATATTTTTAACCGACTTCAAAAAAAGGAGGAGGTTCTCAATTCGGTTGTATTTTTTTTTAATTTTTTTTTATTTTTTTTCCTTCTCCACACGAAACTACCTTTTGGAAGGAGCAACTAGAATCAATTCTATTTCTTGTTCATTTTGACGTTCAAAAGTGCCATTCTTGTGCCTATTTGAAATAAATGTTTTGACTTTGACTTTTGACTTTGACAGACTTTTTCTGACTAAAACCCATCCCTGTTCCTTAGCGTGTTCGGTGGCAGCGCAAAGATCACTCTTGAACTGATGTGATTTGACTTTTGATCATTGTTTTGTTTACTAAGGAACTGCCTTTAATGGGCATGTGTGTAACACATGCGCCAACAAACATTTGTATTGTCCAATCGGACAGTTTGTTGGCGCCTGCTACTTTCGTGTGCGCATCACACACTTCATGCAACAGAATGCCTAGCGTATTTTTCAAGCGCTTAAAACTGTCATGCTTCACACTACAACATTCTAAGAAAAAAATCTGCCTCATTAGTTGAATGTTGTGTTACATACCCTGTACCCCACTGTTAACGCCATATGTGGAAAATATCTCTATAAAATAATATTGTATTGTAAGTTTACCTCATGGTTCGATAGATGGCGTTGGCCGGTTTAAATTCGCGCTATGATGTACTTCCTCTAAGAGGACAGACATCGGACCGCATTACCTATTTCTGTTCTAAAAATATATGAATAGCGTTATTAATATTTAAAAAGGATTGTTCAGCTTCATTGAACGTTCCCTTCGTGTTACTGAGCAACACTCCAGTGTACCGACACCAGTCCTTAGGTCGGCCCGCTCCTAAGTGTAATAAGAATCGTACTGACGTTGTTGTTAAAATGTAAACAAAGCCAAATATGACACACTTGTTCGTAATCATAAAAATCTAGATACTACGCATTAAAGACTATAAAATGTTTTGTCATCCTAACTACAATGAGTAATTAATTACATACAATGCTTCACTTTGTTACGACAATTAGAAGTATAGGATCAAATTGGCTTGTAAGATTGTATTACATTGGCTTTCACGGCATCATGCGCAGGCGTTGCGTCTCGGCACAGGGTCCGCACCAGCTCCAGCAGCATCCTGACCACTATAGCTGACAGCTGGAACAGCCCCATATTGGGACATTGGAATCGCCTGCATGCCACTGTGGCGTAAAAGTGAATTGTTTGTGTTGTTTGTTTCTAGTAGATGTAAGTACTAACACAGTTTATAAGTCGTGTAACTAACTGATTTTTTTATTGTTAGTTAGTTACAGATGAAGCTAATAAAAGCTTCATCATTGATTTTTTGTATTGGTCCGCAGTCGTTTTTGGATTGATTGTACTTACTCTTTACAATACAAGGAGGACGAAGGTCGTGTGACGTGACCTGACGTGGGGGGAGGGGAGGCAGCCCGCGCACAAGTGTACAAATAAATAGAACATCGTTTTGCTGGGAGCGGCCTTAGGAAACCCTACAGGCACAGATTTGCGTCGTTCCGACCTCGCCGCCGAGGCCCGTCGCGACGACCCTGTCCATCCCCTTCCCCCCGACCCTTGCAAAGCCAGCCCGCGTAGCCGCCGAGCCAGTAGCTTTAAATACCCCGATCCAGCTGTCCCATGCTGTCCTCCCCCAGTGACGCCCTAAGCCGAGGTCCGTACCCCATAGGGGGTGCCCTTAGCGTGTAGTCGCTTGTTGTAGTTTGTAAGTTAGTAATAGTTTTATTAACTAATACTAACTTACAAACTTCAACTGGGCTGGCGGCTGGCTGGCTGGCAGGCTGGAGGCTACAATTCTTTTGTGGCATCCACAGGCAAGCCCGGTTAAGCAGTAGGCAACCCTAAATGCTCATAGCGCGAGCACTCGCGGGTGAACTTGAAGCTAACAGTAATATAATACGCAAGGGGCGGAGGCCTAGTCTCCTGGCGGTCTTACCTACTGCCCAATCTCAACTGTCCGCCTTGTTTATTACGTGATATGTGTTTCTTACTGACACGTATCATCACTGGGTAACCTATTGCGATAGTGTATTTATCTAAACTCTTATCCTCACTTAGGTATTTTTATTACTAACTAGCTTCTGCCCGCGACTTCGTACGCGGACCCTGTTGCTTATGCTAGCGACAACGGGGTCGCCATTTATGTTATTTTTTATCATTTTTCCCATTTAAATCCTTTATCACACTGAGCTTTAGTATTATTTCATGCCAACAACCACCAAAACATACAGTCCATTTGTCATCGTTTTAATTTTGGTAACCGCATTATTATATTCCCCACTTGCCTCTAGAGACCTAGAAGTCAATGCGTAGATACGCGTAGACGTTCACGGATAGAGAATTGTGCTTGAGTTAAGCACAACTCTATCCGTGAACGTCTCCGACTCGCGAGACAATGCGTGGCATGCACGATCAGCGGTCAGTCGCGCATCACGTGCCCCACTTGTCTCTAGAGACCTAGAAGTCGATGCGTAGATACGCTTGGAACTCAAGCGTAATTCTCTTTCCGTGAACGTCTCTGACTCAGGAAATGCTCATCAGATTGAAGACCTTTTGCTAAGACGTCATTCCTATATGTGTTATGTTGTAGCTAGGCTCTTATACTTACTGTGTTACTTACGTACCTGTGTTACTTACAACTTTTGCTAAGACGTCATTCCTATATGTGTTATGGTGTAGCTGGGCTCTTGGAGTTCCACAACAGGTGTTCCAGATCTTCGATTTTTATAAATCAGCAAGAAATGCCCATCAGACCGAACAACTTTTGCTAAGACGTCATTCCTATATTTGGGTGTAGCTGGGCTCTTGGAGTTCCAACAGGTGTTCCAGATCTTCAATTTTTATACGTCAACAGAGAGTGCTTATCAGGCTGAACAACTTTTGCTTAGACGTCATTCCTATACAGGGTTATTTGTAAAACACCAGAAACCTCTTAAGACGTCATTGTACTCATCATTATGAACAACTTTTACAATGGGACCAAACCTGAAATCGCGAAAAAAAATTCAGCTGTTCCCTACATTTATGTTCGTACTAGCTTCTGCCCGCGGCTTCGCTCGCGTGGAGGTCGGAAATTATCCCACAGGAATGTTCTACCGGGATAAAAAATATCCTATGTGTTAATCCAGGATATAAACCATCTCTGTGTCAAATTTCATCCAAATCTATACAGTAGTTTTTACGTGAAAGAGTAACAAACATCCATACATCCATACTTACAAACTTTCGCCTTTATAATAGTAGTAGGATAACTCGTCAAAATGTAAGGAACAGCTGATTTTTTTTTCGCGATTTCAGGTTTGGTCCCATTGTAAAAGTTGTTTCTGGTGTTTTGAAAAGTCGAAAGCTGCCAGTTATTTTGTAACCCACCAGCTAGGTTCCACTTAAGGTTTCACCTGGGCGCCACAGTACAGACCAGTCAGCCGAGCCGACTGCGCCGATAACGCGGCGGTCGGTCCGATCATACCTACAGCGTGCTATGTGATGGCAGTCAGCTTATCTGGGTGGACACTAGGTATTGCGATAAGGAGCCGCAGATAAACGGAGCCATCTCGCTATCGTCAGGCGAGAGCGGGACGGGGCGGTAGTGAAAGGCATGTGTAGGTACATAGTATGTGTTTATTGTTGCTAGGCGGTACGGGGGTGCTGGGCGGCGCCTACTGCTTGTTGGCGGCCTCGTGCAGCTTCTTCTGCATCTGCTCGGCCTGCTTCACGAAGTCGTCGTACGCGGACTTGATCTTGGGGGCCAGCTTCTGGTTGGTGGCCTCCATGTTGCTGGCGACTTCCTTGGCCAGTTTCTGGGTCTCCTGGCAAACCAGACAAGGAACACGTTAGTCAGCTCAACAGACTCAAGCGGTTTCAGTTCTGCTCATATGAACCGACCCAAAATCTTTTAACAATTCATTTAGTTCGTTCAGTGTCAATCAAAGCTATATTATTAGAATAGAATAGCCTTTATCATTCACGCCATAAAAATGACAGATGTAAATTTGCAGCATTATAAAATGGGTGACGCAATGGGCGGTCTTATCGCTGGAAGCGATCTTTTAAAGAGAACCTTTGGATTTATTAAGGGAGAGAGGAAAAACGATGCTGCAGGTAGTCCAGTGGTGTGCCGTGTACAATAACAGTCCAACATGAGCTAGAAAACGTATGTTCAGAATAGTTTTAAAACGGATCAGTGTAAATATCCGAATAAATGATTAAAATGTGACGTGGCTGGCTAGGTACCTGCAGGCCGCTCTGCACGGCAGCCTGCAGCTTGTCGCGCAGCGCGCCGGCCTGCTGCTCCACGTCGGGGTGAGCCTTGCGCAGCTCCTCCGCGGTCTTCTAAATGATTAAATGTGACGTGGCTGGCTAGGTACCTGGAGGCCGCTCTGCACGGCAGCCTGCAGCTTGTCGCGCAGCGCGCCGGCCTGCTGCTCCACGTCGGGGTGAGCCTTGCGCAGCTCCTCCGCGGTCTTCTCCAGGTTGGTGCGCGTCTGCTCGAGCGCGGCCTTGGCCTTGCTGTTGGCGTCGCCCATCTGTAACAAGCACATCATTCACGACTAGCTCAAGCTCGAAGCATGTATGTCACACAAACTATTCATTTCAGTACAGGTTCTTTGGAATTGTCAGTGATACGGCTACGAGTGCTACTACGTTGAAGGTTGCCCGTTCTTGACCTTCCTCTGGAAACGATCGGACACACAGTGGACACTCATTTAAATTCAGCCGTATGAACTCCTGGCGACGTAGTAGTTACATCTATGAATATGTGAGGACAATGGAGATGACCAGTCTCAACCAAAGACGCCCCCTTCACGAACATGCCGCGTGAACAACCCAATACCATTTACATCATCAGCCTAACATGTTCCCACAGGTGGGCCACAGGCAGGGGGAGCCATCTCTCACGACGTTTTTCTTTACCGTTTAGAGAGCACGGTCATGAAATTATATAAAAAGTAAAAGCTTTTGCACAAAGTAAAAGAGCCTGCTTGAGTTGGAACACACGAGTCGTAAGTCAGGGCCGTTACCTCTGGCCCACCACTCCCCGCCAAACCATTTAGCTCAATCGTTGTGCAGGAAACCGAATGAGGCACTTTTAGCACAGGGGCTCGTATGGGCACGGCAGTGGCGCAGATAGGTACAGGCATGGTACTGACCGCGTTCTGCAGGCTGTTGGACAGAGCAGACAGCTGTTGCAGCACAGAGTCGGAGCCCTCCTTGAGCGCCTTGTTGACCTCCTGCGTGTTCTTAGAGTTGACGAGTGAGTTAAACTGCTCGCTGATCGTCTTCTGGAACTCGGCGGCGTGCTTCTCGATGTCCTGCAGCGGTGAGGCGGCGGCCGCGTCGCGGCGCACCATAGCGGCCTGGCTCTGTGGACAGAATTGGCACGTGAGTGTCGCGGACGGGCGGACGGACGGACGGGCGCGGGGGCGTCAGAGCGCACCGGCGCGGGTACTCACCAGGGCGATGCAAGCGACCAACACGAACAACTTGGCGGCCATTGTGGACTGAGATTCAAGTCGGAGATGAAGTCGGGATACAAGTGTGCCTGCCTGTAACACAACAGTGAATGTGGCGAGGGATGGCGGGCCGGCCGTTATATAGCGCGGCGCAGGCGGCGGCCGGCGATAGCGAGGGGCGGGCGGCGCCGGGCGGCGAGCCTACACCGCAGGGTAACTTTCCTGGCGGCTGCCCCCCCCCCCGCCCGCGGCCCTCGCGCCCCCTGCGGCCCTGCCCTCTGCACCCTGCATGTTTACAAACACGCAGCCATCCGGGAGCGCGCCGGTGACCGTGCCGGCGATAGCGTGCACCAGCCTGCTAACCTGTGCTCTAGGAGCACTCTGCACACTATCTGCCGCGACCCACGGCGTCACGTGCCGCGCTAGGCCCTAGAGCATGCGCCTGCCCACAATCCGCCACTCATATACAATCCTACATTTTAACCGAATTAATAAAAGAGGAGTTTTTGAATCCGACCGAAATTTCTCGACTTTTTCATGTAGGTACTGTTATCGTAGAAAATATCTGTGATTAATATTTCTAATCTAGTAAACCTTTGCAAAATTGAATAAGTACAAAATACAAGCATATCTAAACGTGTAATATTAGATTTTTTGAATCCCGTGAGACCTCCGAATACGTTTAGTTTTTTTGACCGGCAGGAATCGGAAAGTTGGGCGTACGGGTTCCGTTGTCGACTTACGCAGAACACTTTAAGAATAACAGGAATGTAGTATTATGTGAGGTTAGCGAGGGAAGCAAGCCCGAAAATCATTGCTCATCGGCTCGGATCTCTCGTCTCACCTCGGAGTTGATGTTATCTTTTGGCAATTCAGAAATAGTTCATTTGTTGCCTTATCTATGCGAACAAGCTTGAGTCATGGCCCGTATCTGACCCGATTGGTAAACATCTTCATACAAAAACCACAGTAATTTGAAGTTACGGCTACCTACTTTTTATCTATACTATAATATAATAAAGAGGAAAGATTTAATTGTTTGTTTGTTTGTATTGAAGTTCCATAACTACTGAACCGATTTGAAAAATTCTTTCACTGTGGAGCAGCTACACTTCGCGGGTGAAATACACTTTATCATATTTTTTAAAAAAAGCTAGGGATCCTTGCTAAAACTCCAACAATGTAAGAGTTTCCGACAAGCACGCGGGCGAAGCCGAGGGCAGAACTTGTGCCCACGGCTTCGTTCGTTTCATACAAACATTTTATTGAAAATCGGTGGGAGAAAAAAAGGATACATACATTCGCGCAGAGGTTCGATTGCCAGTACCTGAACCATTGCTGTATGGTTCACATATTGCGCAATCGAAGTATTTAATAATTATGTTTATGTTTTGTGTTTTTATTTTATTGTATGTGTATTTTTGTTTTGTATGTGCCTATGATCCTGTGTTGGTCGAAATAAATGATTTATTATTATTTTGAAATTCATTTCTTGTTCTCGGCTAGCCGGAAATAACTGATAACACGGGCCAAAGCCAAGTGATTATCAGGTGGTTAAACGTGGTCTTGTGCAGCAAATTGCACAGAAGATGGAAGCGTATCTGTATGTGGGTTTTCTGATTCACATAGCAGGAACTTTCTCACAAGTCTGCATGTGTTTATTATTATTATTAAGCAAAACCGCATTTTCGCATGAAGAGTTTGTTTGTTTGAACGCGCTAATCTCTGGAACTACTGGTCCGAATTAAAAAAATCTTCTCTTTTTGTATTGGATGTCTATTTATCGAGGAAGACTATAGGCTATTTAACATCACGCTACGACCAAAAGGAGCCGAGTAGCGGCTGTACCGGCGCGGGAGCACCTAGTGTCTGACATGATATAATTCATCCGCGAGATGAAAAATAAACTCTTTAAATAATGCGCTGTGTTGTTTAGCGGTATTCCATCGGTAGGGTTCATTCATATACTTCGCTCTCGCTAATTCATCCACTATTCTATACGAATTTTCTGCATTTACTAAAAAAAAAAACATTTTTTTTACTATAATTCGCAATACTCACAATAATGTGTTACATAATCATTGCAAACCAAATATTTCTGTATAAATCGAGCCCTACTTAATATTGATATTGGTGCGCCGCGGCCGCGGGTAAACATAATACAGATATAAAGTAATATTCCACTATGTACAATAGCTAGTTCGGCGACACTTGTCATTGCAAGCTGTAGTTTTCTGTTACTAGAGCCAGCCTTAGTTATAGGAACGATTTCGGGCTCGATATGGTTTTTATACTTCACTTTCTAGCTAACCACCCATACATTAGGATACAACACCATATATTATGCACTCACCATATAAATATATTTTTCCATAATGGACAATTCCCACAGTGATGCGACACATACCATTGCCAACTATAAATATTGACCTGACCGACCCTTTGTCATTTCTGGACGCCGTGGGTTTGGTTTTCATACTTTCATGGGCCATCCATGACCTTTGGGAATGTAAGAGATAAGAGGGTACGAAGCCAGCCCCAGGCCCCCAGCGGCTAGCGCCGACGCGCTGACGTTGCAGTTCCTACATCTTGCTTCCCCCTACTCTTCCAGCGTCCTTGTGGTTTTATTCTGTCTGTATTATATATTATATTGTACTGGTCCATTTTGCTGAGTAGGTAATCATTTGACAAGCCCTCAGTAGTTGGTCATAGTATATATAGTACCTATACATCAGATCATCACGATCTGATGTATAGTTTCGGAGCGCCAGAATGGGACTCTTCGTGGAGGATAACAAATCAATGGCGATGGCTTCAATTGCGACACTTATTGTACCTGTCAGCTCACAACGTGCGTGTACCTGCGCGAGCGCCGCGAGCAGGTAGCGCGCGACTCGCGAGCCCACCGGCGGCGGCGCCGTGAGCTCCGGCCGGGGCCGAACGCTGCTGTTGTTTACTATGTTGGAGCATTCTACAACAAGTGTTTATATGCAGTATAGTACACAACCGATTGCCAGAAAACTACTTCAGTCGATGATTTCTGAAAAAGTGTGCTGTTAAACGATGTCTCTATCGTTCAATTTATTCCTGTATTCTTTACATAAACTTCTATTTCGCAAAATAGTTTCAAAGTCGAAAACT
Organism: Hyppa rectilinea; assembly: GCA_951799385.1. Taxonomy (NCBI): domain Eukaryota; kingdom Metazoa; phylum Arthropoda; class Insecta; order Lepidoptera; family Noctuidae; genus Hyppa; species Hyppa rectilinea. Next base: position 17,731,096 of record OX637321.1, on the reverse strand, counting down.
ATGCGGCCTAAAAAGAACAAAAGAATGTTTGAGAACGTGCAAACAGCGCTCTTTCAAATGATACCCCACATGCTCTTATAACCCCTTTCAGTCCCTGTTGCAAAAATTAATATTTTTTTCAGATTTGCAAAATAGGTCAAACGTCATCCAAAAGTAATCCAAGATAAGATTTGTGCAGCTGTGACAGGCGGACAGACAGACGGACTGAGTCGCGCCCGCGCCATTTCTTTTTACCATTTTGGTACGGAACCCTAAAAACTCACAGAGTCTAACTCAGAACCTCTTCCTTTTTCGAAGTCGAATAAAAATGCAAGGAAATATAATCATGGGACATGACAATTGACAAGCTTCGCCCTCATCGCTGTCCGCAGCAGAAGATCGCAATAGGCGGATAGCTGATGCTTTGAGCTAATGATTATATTAGAGAAGAGAATAGAATACTCATTGTTCATTTTATTGTTGAATGAATCAAATCCAAGCAGTTGAGGTACTGCTTGGATTTGGTTAGTTCGAGATGTCCCATCGTAGGTATGTGATCCGTGCCTGCCACCGAGCGGGCAGGCGGTACTCGCTCGGGTGCGGCCATGCGGCCATGCGGACCTTGGACACAATTACCTACTAATGTGTCCCGGCCGTGCTATCAATAGCTAATTAATGATTATCTCTGTAGTTAAGTGTCGGTGACAAAGTTCAGCGCGTATCAGTGGCAGCTCATCACCATGTTTCTCGTTATGAACTCCATTGTATGCACAAATATTGTCTTTCGAATATTAATTATTTGTTTTAATATTCATCATTGTACATTTTTGTCTGTCCGATGGGTACTCAGCTATGTTTCATTATATGTTGAACAGGAATACCAGGGCCATTCATCACGAATGAAAGATCAATATACCGAACTGGCGACATGTGGCGGTACTACGTTTAGAAAAAACATCTGTATAAATGATAGCGCCGACTACAGACTAAGTACATTAAAGAGAACCCTGTAATGATTTTCAATAATCCACAAAAAGTGTTCCGCCACATAACAGTGCCGCCAGCGCAGTTCTGGCGCTGCCAACTGCTGGGCGCGGCGCGGAGCCTGTTGCCTGGTCGGTGGCAACGAGCGCCGCCGTTTGGCCGACAAGGTCGCGGCGAGCAGGAAGCGAGCCAGACGACGGCCACCTGTCCGGACGGCCCGGACGACACTCTACGTTACCTACATATACGCACAGCCAGTATTGGTTCTTATGCGTGAGCATGACCGAGCGTCCGGGAGTTATGTACCTACGTTCTTAGTAGGTAGCTCTTTCAGACATTGGGCAGTTGCGGGCTTCTGAGTACCTGACGACCGACGGTACTTTCGTTAATAATATGACTAGAGCCAGTGGGCTGTGTCTGCGCAGATATTGGTCGGCGGTCGGACGTTGACCCTCCGTCAGGAGCAGGCACTTCGGAGTGATAAGCAAGCCGCTGACCTTCAGGGCGTCCCATGTTTCAATTGGCTTCATAAATATTGGCCGATTCACTTATGTATAATATATCTTTGAACGACATGTTTGGTTAGAATGTACAATTTATGGAGCCCGCTGAACATTTGATCGGTGGAGCAATAAATGAGCACGACTGGGGTAGCTTCCAAAAGACTGAAAAAAATCCTCCATTATGACTAACTTTGTGATTTGTTAAAAAATAAACAGCTTCGATCTCAATCAATCAAGATTGAGAACGATCAGCAGGACCCGAAAGTTGACGCGGCCGAAGCCTAACGCGCACTGAGTTGATCCAAGTGCTTTCAAATGGTTTTCAAGAATATTACATTACTAGCTTCTGCCCGCGTGGATGATGGCAATTGCATGATATTAGAACCTTCCTCTTGAATCACTCCATCTATTAAAAAATACTGCATCAAAATCCGTTGTGTAGTTTTAAAGATCTAAGCATACATACAGACATTAGGACGCGGGAAGCGACTTTGCTTTATACTATGTAGTGATACAATAGTGATTTGTGCATCAGACAATGTGATTCGTTACACCAGGAAGTACGTGCCGGCGGAGCATGGGCAGTACAGTAGGGCACGGGCGCGTGGCCCTGCGCCGGCGCGGCACCTTGCACCCCAGCTAATGAGCGAGCCGGCTAACGATAACGAGTGGCCACGTCCCCGCCCCGCGCCGGCCCCGCGGCCCGCCGCACGCGGGCGCGGCGTGCGCCCGGCGGCTGACCACTGCTGCAGCACTCACCTGGCTCCGCTCCGGCCGCACGTCAGCTCAACATTAAGTAGCAAATAGCCATTGTCCCCTTTATATGCTGCTTACTGTTACAGACAAACGACCAAGGTGTACATAGGGCTGACGTGACCGGTGATGGACGATCATGTTACGGTACTGATTTTACAGTTATTTCGAATTCCGTCTCAATAAGTCTATCTAAATGCCTATTTGCCGTATCCTAAAAAGGTGCAGGTCATATCTGTCTATAGATTACTGCAGCTTTTTACCCGACTGCGGCGCGGCGGAGCAAACAGGGATATGTATGTATGTATGTTCACCCCTTCCCTCGTAACCGCCTTTCCCAACTATGTTGGGGTCGGCGTCCAATCTAACCGGATGCAGCTGAATACCAGTATTTTACATGGAGTGACTGCCTATCTGACCTGCACAACCCAGTAACTGGGCAATACGATACCCCGTAGTAAGACTGGCTGTCAGATTTTCGGGCTTCTGACGACCCGTAACGACGCGATGGTCAAAGATGCACAAATGACAGCCGGGGCCAACGGCTTAACGTGCTTTCCGAGGCACAGAGGAGTCTAGGTATGTAAAGATGGTAACCCATCCACGGTCAACCCCGGCAAGCGTAGCTTAACCTGATGGGTCGACCTGTGCGGCTGTGAGTACTTAGCCACGAGCTCCTCGCGGGTAAAATCTAGTAGCTATACTATAAGCAGCTGCTCGCGGGTTTGCCTGCACCCGATATCATTCTCCTGCCCTTATCCCAATTTATTTGCGGTCGGCGCAACATGTCTTTTTCTTCCATACTACTCTATTAGTCGTCATCTCCGTGGTCACTCCCTTCCTAGCCATATCATCTTTCACACAATCCATCCATCGTTTTTTTGGTCTCCCTCTAGTTGTATAGCCATGCACATTCATGCTCACAACTTTCCTGACAACATTTTCCTAACGCACCCGATAATTGAATCACGCCTCAAATGGGATTTCGAAACATAAACCTATGTAAGTTCATAATTTTTGTAAATTATATAAGTAACCCACAGTAGAACCTACCCTAATAAAAAACCACTACATTCTAACAGTGTACCTAGTAGGGTAAACATACCGGTTTACCGGCCACTACCCCTTTTCGGCCACTTCGCACGTTATTTTAAATAATAGACAGTGTTATAGACCGCTCCTTACTAATTTCGCGCCATTCGATCTGGACGAACTACACGGTTCATAATCCAACGGCATGGCCTCGAAATGTGCGAACTGAGCCCTCAGTCGCCATTTCAAAATTTGGTGTCTGGAAACGTGTCAAATTTAGCGAAAAAAATAGCAGGTGGATTGATTTTCAAAGGTAAGTTTTTACGTGTTACTGTTGGTTTATTGTTCATTGATGGGGTTTCTGTGTGTTTAGCATGTCTAATTTCAATATTCAAGTGCCCAAACTCATCAAACTTTTCATAATTTGTGATTTTTTTTGGTGGTCGGACAATACGTTACGATTAATTTCAAAATCTACTTTCCGACCGGGTGGTCGCATAACCGGTTTATTCACGTCATTTCACTTTGCCTTTATTAGAGAAACCTTAAATTCACCAACATAGATTCCATTATATTTGTGAACAGCTAGAGTTTTGTAAATTTAGAACTAGATTCCGGCCACCAGTAAACCTCATATTTTCAAAGATATGACCTGTAAAAATACCGAATGTTTAGCGGCCGATAACTAGTAAAAATAAAACCTGTCTCCGGCCGTTTAAATGGACGGCCGAAAATTGGTAAAAATTACACCTGATGCCGCCTTTCGAAAAAAGAACGGCCGATAGTAATTAGTAAATAATAAATCGATTTGATTTTTAATGATTCTAAAGTCAAAAGTAGCTGTAAGTTGTAGAAGAGAGTAAAAATACACCGCTTTTTTTAATTTATTAATTGTTTTACTTTCATACTATTATAAACCCTATGAACTACAGAATAAGAGTTGTTTTTCTACCGTGAATTAGGTGGCCGATAACCAGTGCACTAGTGGACGATAACTGAGTGAAAAGGCCGATAGCCGGTATATTTGCAATTTTTGCGAATATATATTTTTTTTAAATTATGTATCACTGATACGTCTATAAGCATAAGGTTTTATGAAACTGCACTATTGTAGGCTGAAACGTTTTTTTGTTTTTTTAATCTTGGAGTACAGCATTATGTTAAAAATCACCTCTAAAGTCAACAAGCCGCTTAAACGGCCGATAACCGGTATGTTTACCCTAAGCGATCTCTAGGACAAAGTGGCATACGGCCATGGCTATCCTCTGAAACTGAACGTCACTGTGGATTACTGAAATACGTTCAAATTAATTGTGTTCGTGAAGTTGTAATATACAATGTAAGTACATGACAATTTCTCGCTTCATACTTTTTAGATCGTGATTTTTCATGTAGGTAGTTGTAAGTAGGCGAGCTGTTGGCAGCCCTGGACAGTGGACAGGTCGTAATAACAGACTCCAAAAGAGCGGAGTGAAGGTCGCACGTGGCCGCTCCTTGCGGCGCGGCGGTCACATTGTGTCCGTGTACTCGCGCGGGCGCCGCGGGCGCTCGGGACTAACGCACGCCCATTCGGAGCCACTACTAAACTATGTATAATTAAAGTGACCTGGTGTAGGTATAACACATCATCATGATAAAATACGTAATATCGAAGCTAACTCAAAAACTGTTCAAGCGAAACGAGACGAAAAAAAATTTAAATCGGTCAATAATTAACGAAGAAATAGTTGGACATACATAAAAAAAAACTTACACACAGTCGAACATAGAAACTCTTTCTTTTTCAAAATCGGTTAAAAACGGAAGAGCTCATTAGGTGGGCATTCAAATCTTCGTCCGCATCGCTGCAGTGGCACATGTGCCCAAAAGGCTGGCAGCATTGCCACGTTGTTGGACCGTTTATCATAGCTATCTTAGACCTAAAAAAATCACATTTATTTTGAATTTAGTTGTTGTATGTATAGGGTGGATAGCCAAACGATCCCGTTCGGTTTAGAGCCAGCGCGCACAACAGTGTCATTGTACCAATAGTTTGATCGCTATTCGCTACCGTCCCATATCGTGCACTGACACAGTAGTCGCTCCATAGACCACAGACACACTCGTTGCTTGAACATTGAATACCGGTCAACAAACAGTGGCTGGTGCGCGCTGGCTCCAAGTGCTGGCCAAGTCAGAAATAAAGCACAAAAGCCCTTTTCCATACATTTTGTAGGAAACTAGCTTTTACTGTGCGTTTTAGCGTGGAGTTGGGTTATTTCGCAACATCGGGATAAAAAGAAGTGTTTCAGGTATCAAGCATCTATTTGTTTCATTTGTTTAAGCCATTATAAAGCACACTTTGAGGGGAAACTGAATTCGTTTGAATCCAAAAAGAAGATCTTAAGACATTAATTAAAGGATTTCGTGGTTCAAATACAGTTTCTCCTTGCGCACGATGCAACTTTTAGTCTAGTTTCGTTACGCAGTTGCGGGGGTTCTAAATTTCACAACAACATAACAGGAGTGCCCACGCGCAGAATAAGCTTATGCTATGGAAGACCCGATTGATGGTGTCAGTGGTTGCCACGTGCTCTAAACCATTTGAATAAGGTGTTTCATACAAACCGAATCTCCCGTTTCACCCAAGCAGTTAATTTTTAAAGTCTTTTGTGACTGTACATTTTTTGGACTTAATTATAAGTAGGTAGTGCAGTAAAATCTCCTTTAAAATGTACCCTTAAGAGTTGGATTTTCAATAAACCGTACATAAATACTCAGCTAATCGGATGGCGCGTTAAAATTCTTCCATACAAAGTTTCACAAACCTCCCCTTTAGAAGTTTGTTCAGAAAAAACAATAATGGAAAACTTTATAATATTTATGCTAAGTTTCAAGTTTAATAACTTAAGTAATAAGATTTTTCATACAAATTTTTATCCCCTATTTTACCCCCTTAGGGGTGGAATTTCCAAAAATCCTTCCTTAGTACACACTAGTTCCTTACAAAGTTATCTTTGTGCAAAATCTCAAGTGTCTAGGTCCAACGGTTTGGGCTGTGCGTTGATATATCAAAGTCAGTCAGTCAGTCAGTTTACCATCTATAATCTTAATCTTAATATAAATAAAAATCAATTGCTGCTAAAACTCAAGAACGACTGGGCCGATTTAGTTGATTTTGGTGTTGAAATGTTTGTCGTAGTCATCGATCACTAATAAAGAACTAGATACACAATCTCATACAAAAGTTCTCCTAAAAATGTCGCCAATTGTGTTTAGTTAAATAAATCTATATTAATGTAATTTCAACCTTACTTGCAAGTTTTAAAGCCGTATTCACAAAGCTATTACAAAAAGCAATAAAATTTTACGACCGGTACTCGCTGCTCAAAATACATCAAAACAATTTCAACCTTATACGCATGCATTAAAGTAACAATTACTTAGTGTCAAAAAAAGTAATATAATGTTACAACTAGAGATGTGTCCCTCACTCATGAGGTGCCTCGTTTGAGGTACTTCAAAAAAAGGAGGAGGTTACTCAATGCGTCGCGTATTTATAAATATTTATTTGTTTTTTTATGTTTGCACACCACCGATAAGTCGAAGACGAATCGATCGATTGAGATGATTCATTACGTTAGGTTTGTTCCCAAGTTGGTCCTGTTTACATCTAATCCTTGTTCTGATGATGGAATCTATTAGGAATTGAGGCAACGCCTTAAATATTAAAGGCATACAATCAGCAATTTTGGATTTTTTTTAAGTAAATCAGAACTTTACATTCAGAAAATATAAATTAGTGAAGTGGAAAAATAAATAAATGGTGGTAAAATAAATAAATGTCACCGCATTTACTTATTAATGAAACTAAATTACAGTCATTTATTTATTTATTCTTTATCTTGTGTCAACAATTTTAGGATATTGCTTGAGAAACTATGAATAGTGAATACTACTTACTACTACTTTTAAAATAGAGCAAAGAGCAGAACTCTTTTAATTATTCATTCATAGGCTAATAAACACATAACCCTCCCTTGCATCGCGCAGTCAGGTAAATGAAAACAAGAATCAAATCTCGCATTAAAAAAAAAAAGAACTATAATAGCGTCTCCAACAAATGGAACAGAGTCAACGCGGATAACCCAAACAATTTAAGTGGACATGCGTAAGTATGATTAATACATTTAGTAAGAGTCTTTACAATTGAGCTGCATTATATCGCCAGCTATTTGTTGCGACTTAATTTAAAATAAAGTTTTTACGATGATTTCTTGACAAAATATTAGTATTTACAATACAGTGTTAACAATTATAATATATAATGATAATATTAATACTTAGAAAAAATAAGAAACTCGATCCTTTTCTAGTGTCCTAGACGTGTGATTTTTGCAGTTTTTAAACGAGCACTGAGGCATGTTTACCGTCGGAGCGTTCCGAATGCTACTAGATGAAAAGACCACCCAAATGTTCAAGTGGGCGGTCATTCGGTGAGGAGGACATTTTTTGACGCTGATTGTGTATCTAGTTCTTTATTAGTGATCGATGGTCGTAGTCCAGGAAAGGTTTAAAAGGAGAGAAAAGTTAGGTAGGTAGGTAGGATAGGTAGGTAGGTAGGTAGGTAGGGTAGGTAGTTAGTTAGGGTAGATATCATAGTTAAGACAAGACAAAGTCTGTCGGGTCAGCTAGTTTTAAATAAGTATATAGATATGGATAGAAGATGAGACTAAATAATAAAAGAGCCGATAATAAACAAAAAACTTTAAGTGTAATTTTAGAAGGTATCTAAAATTACATAGATAATTATATAAAAGATTCTTCACGTCACTTCATTAAATACCAAATACGTTGTAAGTATCGAAGGCGAATAATGGATTGCAAGGATTGTATGTAGCCTGCAGCCCGCGGAGCAACAAGGCGCTTCCAACAATACACATACATCCTCGTTTCGTGGCGCCAATAAGAATTTGCTCTTGCAGCATCCCAGTGCAGCGCATGAATGCCACTGGATTAATCTGAGCCAGCACTGGGATGCTCGAATGTACCCATTCCAGTGAACAGTGAAGTGACCAGTGTCCAGTAACTGGAATAACAGTGTACTTTTGGAACGAAGTTCCTTATCGCGCGTTGTGAAAGGGGGCTAGACGGAAAAAATTCTTACGAAAAAGGTTGTCACGACACTTTTTGCTATAGTAAGCTATTGTAAGCTGTGCGGCGTCGCATGTTTCTCTGTCTGTCTCTCTCTCTCTTATAGAAAGCAAGCCAGATAGTTTGTGTTCAGAGTTTTGGTGACGTAGGTTTTGGTGACGTAGGTTTTGGTGACGTAGGTTTTGGTGACGAAGGTTTCGGTGACGTAGGTTTCGGTGACGTAGGTTTCGATGACGTAGGTTTCGGTGACGTAGGTTTCGGTGACGTAGGTTTCGGTGACGTAGGTTTTGTTGACGTAGGTTTCGGTGCCGTAGGTTTCGGTGACGTAGGTTTTGGTGACGTCGGTTTTGGTGACGTAGGTTTTGGTGACGTAGGTTTTGGTGACGTAGGTTTCGGTGACGTAGGTTTCGGTGACGTAGGTTTCGGTGACATAGGTTTCGGTGACGTAGGTTTCGGTGACGTTGGTTTCGGTGACGTAGGTTTCGGTGACGTAGGTTTCGGTGACGTAGGTTTCGGTGACGTAGGTTTCGGTGACGTAGGTTTCGGTGACGTAGGTTTCGGTGACGTAGGTTTCGGTGACGTTGGTTTTTTTTTTAGCAAGTACGCACTATAACCTCTCTTCTAATCAATCGAAAGGAACTTCGTTCCATCCGGGTGTCCCTTGACACCTCTCAAGTTTTTTTTATTCCAGCTCCTCTGGAATAGTGTAGTCTACGTCAAAAACGAGGGGTTGTTATAAGTTTGTGTGTGTGTGCGTGTCTGTGGTATCGTAGATCCTGAACGGATGAACCGATTTTAATTTTGTTTTTTTGTTTGGAAGGTGAATTTATCGGGAGTGTTCTTAGCTATGTTTGATGGAATTCGGTCCAAGAGTTAAACCGAACAAACAGATAAACAGACATACAGACAGAATTTTTTTTTGATTCGTGCTCTATTACTGTTTCTAAACCCCCCTCAATCATTATTTTTTTAATATATTCAATGTACAGACACAGTTTTCTTTACTGTTTTATTAAATGTATAAGATTTAAATGTATTAAAATCTCTCTTACAAGTATCGTTACAGGAGTATACCCTGTGAGTATACCGAATGCGGTAGCGCGGTCTTAAAGTTAACTTACACAATTTAAAACTATAAAAACGATAGCAACTATTATTCTATATATCTTGCATCATCTTCTAGATTGTCATTACTAGTCCAACCGGATGCTGCTGAATATCAGTATTTTATATGAAACGAGTACCTACCTGACTGAACTACACCACGCTTATCATTTATTTTGATGAAATTATTTCTCCAAAAAATGAATGTATAAGTAATCATTTACAAAATGATCACGACCTTTCTTCAATACAAAAATGAAAATGTTTTTTGTTCCAGTCATTAGCCCCGGTGGCCGCCGGCTCGCGCAGCGTCCTTGACATCTGCACGGCTTTATCTGTGTGTTATCCACATTTCACGATATTCTTGACGGTTTCGTTCTGAACGTCGCTCTCATACTTAGGTATTATTTATCTGCAAAAACTAAATTGCCAGTTTGAAAATTTACGGCAAAGCTAAATCAGGTAATGGTTTTGGCAGGTATGTACCTATGTGTGTTTGTATGTATGTTCGTCTGTTCCTTCATAACTCGTATAGGTACTACTCGCCGCAATTTAACAATCGAGGTACCTATCGTCGAAAGCGCCACGTTGTGCCGCGGGTTGATAGGCTATCGGGCGTCACAAACAATCCAAGTGGCGGTTTACAGCGGTGTAAAGTGTTCATTTTTTTTTTAATTTTAGATTCATATATCGTGTTGGTCTTAATGAGTATACTTTCTGATTATTAATGAATATTGAATATTTTGGATAAATAAACCAGTAATTATTCATACATAAACCCAAAATAAGAATGACCGCAATTTATGTTAATACAACACCTTCAAAATTTCTTCTAAAATGAAATTTAGAGTCATAGGCTGCTCAACAAGTCATAGGGAGCTCATTTTTGAGTAAGTAGATATAAAGTAAATAGGTACTAGCTCATGATAAAATACGTAATGCTAAATATCCAATGCAAAGCTCCTGAAATGATAACTTCAAACTCCAGGTTACAGCTGGGTATACGAAGGTTAAGCGGGATTGTCCGAAAGGGTTACCGGCACCCCGGAACTTAAAGGAGTAAGGAAGGAACATGGATGGGTTTTAGTCAGTAAAAGTCTGACACTCCCTTCCGCTCCACCCGCAGAGTGGGAGGGGTCATTTGATGTCTTCCCTCCCTCAAAAAAAAGGTAAGTATACAAAAGTGTGGCAGATCTTACGAAGGCAACATTTGTACTTGATGGTTTAAGTGCATCATTCTGTTTTTTTTAGTGTGAAATACTATACTTAATTATTCAAAAATGTACCCCACTTTTAACAATATAAAAGGTTCACTCGATCACCGTTGCCATGTCGTCGCGCTTCCTCCTAACCGATCAACACTTGCACCACTCACAGTCTCACATACGGTACAGATAGGGTGCGGATCGTGCGAGCCACCTTGACCTTTAGATATATTATCTTCTGCGTTTGTGACCACGGAATGCAATCTCCAACTCGAGAATTATTTCGAAATTCTATCTTTATTGAAATCTCGTTCGAGATCCCGACTTACACACGAAGGGAAACATTACCGGGATGGGAGAGAGAAAGGTCCTCCCGTCCCAGCCGCCGCAGGAGACGCCCCGGGCGTCGGGAGCCACGCGACGACTCCCGGCCACCGTAGGCGCGGGCCTGCGGACGGTGAGTAATGGGTGACTCACCGTCCGATCAGCACCAGACCCGTGCCGTACGGCGCGTATATGTTCCACGCGCGCCTCAAAGAGATGTCAGCATATGAAGGGGCCCCTCAGGCCCGTGCCGGGCCCGGAAAAAACTCTCTTCATCTCCCGGGGTCCACAATTTTTGACGATTGTTTTCCAATTTTCATTGAAGAGAACATTCAACATTTTAATAACGTGTCGTGTTTTCAAAATTAACATCCATTCAGCCTTCATACTCCTTCGATACTGTTGCGTTGGTCCTAAATTTACATAATATGCTGACGATCTAAAATTGCTGCTAGCTGTGAAAGAGCAAAAGGACTTGGAACGCTTACAGGAAGACATAGACAGGGTTGTTGAATGGGGAAAGAAGAATAAGTTGGTGTTTAATACGTCAAAGTGTTCGGTAATAACTTTTAGTAGAATGAAAATGCCCAAGAAATATGATTACAGGGTGGACAGTATGGATTTAGGAGTACGCCTTGACTCGGGCCTGGCATTTCGTAATCACATTGTGAATGTTTGTAAAAAAGCCTATAGGAGCCTAGGTTTCGTCTTAAGAAGAGCAGAGGGTTTTACGAGCATCGCTGCGCTAACTTCATTGTGCAATGCATTGGTAAGAAGTCAGCTCGAATGTAACGCAATCATATGGGCTCCGCATGAAGCTAAATACAGTCTCATGCTGGAGCGTATACAAAATAAATTTACTAGGTTTCTGTACCTAAGGTGGTATGGTGTATATCCATTTTATCCATTGATGTATCCAACTCGGTTTGTTATAGGCATGGGTGGGATACAATAAATTGGAAACAAGGAGGGACATAGCTCTTGCTACTTATGTTTTTAAATTATTGCGTGGCAAGACTTCAAACCCAGGTATATTAAAAGAAATAAACCTGTGTGTGCCCGACAATTATGTATTGCGAAGGCGACAGCCACGTCTATTGGCAGTGCCCAGTAGTAGAACCAATCTACTGAGTAAAGCCCCTATAACGCGCACCTTGCGTGTACTTAATGACGTAGCAGACAGGTTAGATCTGTTTACTTGTTCTCTGAGTGAGTTCACAAAAACAACGATGTATAGAATATGTTATTGTACTTAAATAATAAAACTGTAATTATGGCCACACTATTGAATTAGGAAATTCCTGTAAGGATAGTGATGATGAGAAAATAAATAAATAAATAAATATGTATAGCGTTCGTTCCTCTCCTTTTTGGAAGCATTCACAACTTTTAGAAAAAGTAGACCACATTATTAGAAACACTCTACCTTCAATGCTAAATGTGGCCCTGCACGACCGAGCGTGGCAGCAAGCCACACTTTCCATTCGCCTGGGTGGTCTAAGTTCTAAGGTCTAATAAGTTTACCGGCTTTCCTTTCCTCTGTCCACAGTACCAATAAATGAACCAGGAATATTTTATCATCCTCGCTGGTCAATTTTGAAGTACCGTGTCCCAATAGTGATTTGCCCGACAACCTGTCCTCCCAGAGACGGTGGGACGCGCCACTTTGCACTATTGTTAACACTTCACCAAATACTGTTGAGTGTGACATTAATATTTAGAGGGGCTCCCATACAACAAAAGTATTTTTATATTTATAGACAGATAGATAGCTGCTGCCAGCGGCTTCGCCCGCGTGGATGTCGGACATTATCATTTTTATATTTATAGACAGATAGATAGCTGCTGCCAGCGGCTTCGCCCGCGTGGATGTCGGACATTATCATTTTTATATTTATAGACAGATAGATAGCTGCTGCCAGCGGCTTCGCCCGCGTGGATGTCGGACATTATCATTTTTATATTTATAGACAGATAGATAGCTGCTGCCAGCGGCTTCGCCCGCGTGGATGTCGGACATTATCATTTTTACAGAATAAACCATTTAATTTAATTTCACAGTTCGGTGGAAATGGCGATCCGTCCCTTGTTTGTTCCGAAGCAGCGGTATCATTTGTGGCACCAATGAGGCCGTCTAGCAGGCTCTAAGCGAAGGTCGTGACGGCCGCCGCGCGCCACCACCGACGGCGTGACTCACACACTATCTGTTCTCTGCACGGCGCAACCAGTGCTGCACTAACAACAACTGATGTTGAAGGAGTTGTTCCTGCTCGAATAGGTATAGGAAAGTCTACTTACTTTATTATCATTATAATTAGGTTCATGGAAGTGTAGAAGGTTAGTATTGTACCGCAGGTGCCCCATCGTCTGACGACGATTCGCGTAACTGTACCTTTCAGATTGAACTAATAAGTACATTTCTTCTCTCTTTTTTGTAACGGACAGCGACCGCTCGCCTAGCTTGCTTGGACTAGATTATAATATCTTATATATCGTGACCTATAGTAGTAGATGATAATAATTATGTCGTTTCATGTGTTTATTTGTTTGTTTATAACATCATTATCACGTAACTAAACGTAAGGTGTACCTATATTTTTAAAAGTAAGGTGACTAATTAATTACCATTCCAATCTATGGCATTATAATAAAAATTGAATGGTTTCACTTTAAATTGTTATTATGTGGATTATCTACGGATAAACACAAATAGTGAGAGCGAAATGGCATAAGAATCAGCATTACAATTATCGGAATTACAAAAGATAACTGACAATATTCACTTTACTCGCTAACTATAGGGACAAACGGCACTGGTTTTGATGTCTTGTTTTTTATTAGTAAATTTTCATTATTACAACTCTTCACGTAACGGTAATATGAATTTCTCTAAATGGCATTATTAACTTATTTCAATAATTGTACGGTTGAAATAGTTGCACCGGTGACTGAGAAGTTGCGTGGAACAACCGCGCCCCTGCCCTAATCGAAACGATCATTAATTGTTCAAAGTCAAAGTCAAAACGGTTTCTTCAAATCTTCAGTCATGGTGCATTTAATCGAATGAACAGTTTTTTGTAAGTATATTTGATAATAAAAAGAAACTAAAGATTAGGAGTATTTCTTTTTTAGTTCATGCCAGCAAGGAGTCCCAATTAACTAAATTGAACTAAGGTCTAATGGGAATAGGCGATTTCACTGTGACTTTGAGCTACAACTGAGCGGCCTGCTGACTGCCGAGCTAGTGACTCGCGTGCCGCATAAGGATTCACTCTGTGGTGCCTACTGCGGGGCTACGGTGGAGTGCGCCCGGGCGCGTGGGCTCCAGCTCCGAGTGTCGAGCATGCTCAGCGTCATACAGCCGCGCACACGCAACTACCTGCTATTTCGCTCAAGATACTTTACACGCAGTAAGCACGTGTCATTTATTCACCGAATCACAGAGTAGATAACAGTGCTTACTATGTACGTCAGAGCCGTAGTTTAAAAGTAATAACAAAGCAAAAGTAAGCAAAAAATTATCGGCTGATTGCGAGAGAGGGGTTCCAACAAAGAGACTCAGCTTATGGCCCTTGTCTACCTGCACGCTGGAAGAGTCGGAACAATACGTTCTGTTGGGGGCAGGCATTGTTACCGGCTGGCGGCCCGCGGCAGGTACCGGCGCGGCGGCGTCAGCGGCGCGGAGTGGCCGCACGTGGTGTTTGTGGGGAACACCCGAATACTCCGAAATATTTTATTCCGAATTTCGATGTTCCGATTTTCAAAAGTCCGAATTTCTTAATAGCTAAGAGTTATAATGTCTATAATTTTAAAATCACGAAATTCATTTCACTGAAAGTCGTAAATTAATGCCATTTTGTTTCGTGTTCGAAGAATCAAATGCTCGATGGGACTCTTAAATCCGAAAAACGACATTCCGATTTTTAAAACATCGAATAATCTGCTAAAATTAGGATTGTAATTTAGATTCCCATCGCCATTGTTTTGTCCCCGACCTTTCCTTCCCTGTTAGTGCCATTAGTCTTTAGGTGATTATTGACAAACTGAAACAGTTACCTACATTTGTAGAATAAGTTTGAACATAAGATTTATAGGTAAACTAGCTTCCGCCCGCGGCTTCGCCCGCAAAATATGTCGACAAATTATACACATAAACCTTCCTCTTGAATCACTCTATCTACATATTATGTTTCCGAGACGTTAACATGCATTTTTTCAGTAAGTTGCAATCTTCTTCTTTTTCGTGTGGTTAGTAACTAACCTGGTGCCAGAGTTTTAATGCATGTGTGTGTGTTTTCTGTTTGCATGCATGAGTGTGTTTTAGTTACAATAGCTTTTGTACTTGTTTTTATGAGGTTCACTATTTTTATATTTTAGTTTATAGTGTAATTTACTTTTATTCCTACAGCTTATTTTTATACCTTTCTAGAAAGCCAGTTTCATTTATTTAAGGCTTTATTTGTAACTTATACCCGACTGATAGGGAAACATAAGTTATAGAATAGCAGAAATGTATCGATAAACTTGTGGAATGCTTCGTTTGTTGAGTTTTCTTCAAATACGTCACTAAAGACAGACATGAGATTGAGTTTTAAAATTTATCCTTAGTGTCTGTTATGTTATTATTATTGTTAAATTGATACCACCATTTTAAAACAGGCTGATGTATTTTTGTAACAGCCCAGGAAAATGATTGGGATGAGTGATCCGATGAACCTAAATTATGTATTTTGCACACATTTTCATTGCTGGTTATAATGTGATCAAGCAAGTTTGTGCCTTTTCTGTTACTCCAGTATGTGTCAAAAGAGCATGTTTTACGTTGTAATTATTTAAGAAGTAATTACTTTAAATATCGATATTTGTGATCCCGCATTTTTTTTTTCTTGTATTACGATATCGCAATATCGGGATAACAATAGCAGATTGTTAGGTGCACCGAGGACAAAAGTGACATAATATGTAGAAGGGCGCTAATAGTTCGAGTGCCTACATAATATGTAGAAGGGCGCTAATAGTTCGAGTGCCTACATAATAATATATGTAGAAGGGCGCTAATAGTTCGAGTGCCTACATAACACACTGCTCCTTCTCCCGAGCCAAACCAGCGATGCCAGACGTACGATAATTATCGTACATGTACGTTAATTTCGACACTCGTACGATGTACGATATAATATGTATTATCGTACGCCAAAGTACGATAATTTCCAACCTTCCTCCGAAGTGGGGTGAAAAGACTATTATCCAGTGCCTTAAAATCATCTAAAAATACAAAATAATGTTGATGGATGGGTATTTCCCTTCGAATCTATCAAACCAACGAACGAATGACAATGATAGTTCATTTATTCAGTACTACTTAGTCTGTGATTTATTCTTATTTATGGTTGAGTTCGCTAGCCTAGTGTAACTAAGTTTGAAATTGATAAAAGGTTCTAAATTACTTGGATTATCGTACTTTCAACTTTGGTAAGTGACTAACTTTGTTTTTTTACTTTTTAGTTGCTTGTGGTTGTGTAACAATGTGCACATCGTCCAATTTTAGTTAGCAATGTTTTTTTCCTGATTAAATAGGTAGGTATTTATTTAGTATTATTCGGGATTTCAGGTAAATAAATAAGATCTTAATATGTCAAGTGACACCGATGACAACAGTGAGGTTTTGGGATATCAAACCCCAAAAAAAAAGAGGATAGATAATTCAAAGCATCGTCTTCAAAAATATAGAAGTGATTGGGAGAAAAACACTAAGGATTTTGGACCTGACGTATCATTGTGGTTAAAACCTCATCCTAACGATAAAGGAAAAGCTAAATGTTCTTGGTGCGATTTAACCTTATCAGCAAATAGTACAACAATTAAACTGCATTATGCATCCAAGCGGCACCAAAAAGTTATGAAGAGTCGAGACGCTACTACCTCAAGCATGATGGCCAAATTTGTTGAAAAGGGTTCATCTGGATCTGGAGTGTCACAACTGAAAAAACAAATTACTGAAGCGGAGCTGAAGATGAGTGCCTTTTTTGCTACGCACAACTTAGCGTTTAAAATAATGGATCATCTTGTTCCAACGCTAAAATCCTGTTTTCCTGATTCTACAATATGCCAAGGAATGCAAATGAAAAGAACTAAATGCACACAAATTGTGACTAACGTGATAGGTGCTGCACACGAAGAAGAAATATGTGATAAATTGAAGAAGGTAAAATTCTCTATTCTGACAGATGAGTCTACTGACATGTCTTGCAAGACATCATGCATTATGGTCCGATTTTACGACTCGACAGCGGGCCGTATTGTTAGTAGGTTGTATGACTTGCATGATGTATTCCCAAAAGGAGATGTGGCTGCTGCAGAGGAAGGTGCCACTGGTGCGCGGCTTTACGAGCTGATGATAAGCTCTTTAAAAGCAAATGATATACCTTTGGAAAACTTATTGGGCTTTGGATGTGATTCTGCAAGCAACAACGTTGGTGACTACAACTCCATTATAAGTCGTCTACGACAAGAATGTCCAGGTGTTATCCTAATGAAATGCGTATGTCATTCTTTGCACCGGGCGTCCAGTGATGCATGCAAGACCCTGCCACGATTATGTGAAGATTTGGCCCGAAATATTTTTTCCTATTTCAGGCAAAGTGCCAAGAGAAAGGCTCAGTTGCAGCAATTTCAAGAGTTTACATCCGTAAAGGATCACCAGATGCTTGGCTTGGCTATCACACGCTGGCTCTCCTTTCTACCTGCGATAGAACGAATTTTGGAACAGTGGCAAGCTCTTCGGCTTTACTTTACTGATGTCTGGCTTGCAGAGCGTACACTTGCAGCTGAACAAATTTTCAATGCACTTCAAGACCCATTTACGAAATTGTTCTACAGCTTCTTAGCTTGGGTGCTTCCGAAAGTCACTTATATGAATGCATTTTTTCAGTCAACAACAGTTGTGGTCACGACACTCCATGACAAAATGGCAACTGCATACCGTGAACTTCTTTCCACGTACATGTACCAGGACTATGTTGCAAGGACAAATCTCACAGAAATTCAACCTGACGATACTAGCAGATTCATACGGCTGGAGTGCATATATTTGGGAGTCGCTGTCATGGAAGGTCTTAATAATCCTGATGTGACGGCAAGGCCTGACCTTGTTACAAGTTTCAGATCAAAATCCCGAGACTATCTGCTACATTTATGCAAAGGAATTAAAGATCGCTTCCCATTTGACGACAAATTGCTGGTGGCGCTACCAATTCTACAACCAGAAAAAGCTTTGTCGGCAAGACAGCGAGACAGCACTCCGTCGCTCTTATTTTTGTGTGAACTATGTCCCCGAGCGAAGCCAAGGGACCTTAATGAATTGCAGCAACTAGACGATGAGTGGCGACGTCTACCGTTGGATCAAGTTAGTCCCGATGTCGCCCAGGAAAAAGAAGTTGACGTATTTTGGCATAAAATTTCGCAAATGGCTATTGATGGAGAGAAGACATACACAGTTTTACCTCAATTTGCTCTGGCTGTTTTGACACTTCCACATTCAAATGCAGACACCGAACGACTATTCAGCAAAAATAATTTGACGAAAACCAGAATAAGAAACAAACTTGCAACAAAAACTGTTAAAGGGGTTTTACTTTCAGCGCAATGCGTAAAAAACCAATCAAAAGAATGCTGTTATGGTTTTAAACCAACTGATAAAATGATATCACGAATGACTTCAGCAGTCCTTTATTCAAAAACGGCTGGCGCTGCTGCAGACGTAGAAGTAAATACCGATACCGATGATCCCACTCTTATATAAAATAAATACCGTAAGTTATTTTAAAATTTCTGTCTAATTTCACAACTTTCTAAAATTCCTATCCTATTTCTAGTTTTGCGAAATAGCGCGTTTCGCGCGGTTTTGGTAGGTGTACGATAATTTTTCATCTGGTACGACAATTTTCGAATAGTGATACGATAATTCACTCGAACTCGTCTGGCAACCCTGAGCCAAACACTCTGCTGTTCATTTCAAACATGATATGAGGGAAGGAAATAAAAACCTGATTACATAAACAGGAATATTTTATCTGTTAACGTAAATAATTAGCACTCGACAAAACAACTGAAGATCAATTTCCCGCCTGTTTCTTTTTGTGAGGCATTCCACCAGCCAGTATCATTCCACCAGCCAGTATCATTCCACCAGCCAGTATCATTCCACCAGCCAGTATCATTCCACCAGCCAGTATCATTCCACCAGCCAGTATCATGATGGTGATGATGATGATGATGGTAATATTCTGCTGAAATCTATCTAACTAACAATTTATTGAATACTAAATTAGATAAAGTCTTGATACAGAATTGTTATAACAACAATTGTTGTCGTTGTTTGTTGTTGTTATTGTTTTGATTGTTGTTGTTGAATGTAGTTGTTGTTAATTGTTATTGTAGTTTGTTGTCGTTGTCAATTACAGTTTTACGCTCCGATATTATAACAGAGTGGCTGTATAGGCTTGCACAGTTTTTATTTTTTTTGACAGCAGGGAAAATCGTTTCCCCGGGACGAAGAGCGTAGGCACACAGGTGAATAACAATGAATTGAAAGAGATGGTAGAAGCCGATCCGAGCCAAACTACCCAGGAATTAGCGGTATGGTTTAACGTTACCTTAGTCAAAGTCAAAGTCAAAGTCAAATCATTTATTTCAAACTAGCTTATGCCAGCGACAACGGGGTCGCCATTTATGTTATTTTTTATCATTTTTCACATTTAAATCTTTTATCACACTGAGCTTTAGTTTTATATCATTCCAACAACCACCAAAACATACAGTCCATTTGTCATCGTTTTCATTTTGGTAACCGCATTATTATATTCCCCACTTGTCTCTAGAGACCTAGAAGTCAATGCGTAGATACGGTTGGAATTCAAGCACAATTCTCTATCCGTGAACGTCTCCGACTCGCGAGACAATACATGACGTTCACGGTCAGCGGTCAGTCGCACATCACGTGCCCCACTGGTCTCTAGAGACCTAGAAGTCGATGCGTAGATACGCTTGGAACTCAAGCGTAATTCTCTTTCCGTGAACGTCTCTGACTCGCGAGACAATTTATGACGTCCACGATCAGTCAGTCGCGCATCATATTCTTCACTGGTCTCTTGAGACCCAATGAATACGCTGAGAACGCAGGCGTGCTTCGCGACCCGAAGAGGTTTCCACGGAGCGAGTTGCATCCTAATGTTCTCAAACAGCATCAAGTCTCTCCTGACGCTCTTTGGTAATTCTTGGGATCTTATGATCCTCAATCTTTTAGCTCTTTTGGAACATTGAGAAAGATTTGACCTCTTTTTAGGCATGCTCATAGTTTTATTGTGAAGATACCTGATCAATAAAAATCTAAATTAAAATGACTGCTCCCCTGCGTTACCGGGTCTTCGTGACACGGTGGCTACCGTGTCACGAAGACCCGGTAGAAGATATTATGGAAAAGGAAATTAAACACTCAAACAACAAAAGCCCGAAGGCATATTCATACGATAAAATAAAAAAATAAATAGGACTTTTGGCCAGTAGAGTCAAATTTTCAATGATATACCATCGTCATCGAAAATCGGTCCTAAACTGTTACCGCCTTCACCGCGTGCAGGTACTCCCAGTTTATGTTATTTTTTAATTACACAGTAAAATTAGTGATAGCTTTGATTTCCACAACAGGTGTTCCAGATCTTTGATTTTTATAAGTCAAAAGGAAATGCCCATCAGACCGAACAACTTTTGGTAAGACGTCATTCCTATATGTGTTATGGTGTAGCTAGGCTCTTGGAGTTCCACAACAGGTGTTCCAGATCTTCAATTTTTATACGTCAAAAGAGAGTGCTCATCAGGCTAAACAACTTTTGCTAAGACGTCCCTCCTATATGTGTTATGGTGTAGCTAGGCTCTTGGAGTTCCACAACAGGTGTTCCAGATCTTCGATTTTTATAAGTCAACAGGAAATGCCCATCAGACCGAGCAACTTTTGCTAAGACGTTTTTCCTATATGTGTTATGGTGTAGCTAGGCTCTTGGAGTTCCACAACAGGTGTTCCAGATCTTCGATTTTTATAAGTCAACAGGAAATGCCCATCAGACCGAACAACTTTTGCAAAGACGTCATTCCTATATGTGTTATGGTGTAGCTAGGCTCTTGGAGTTCCACAACAGGTGTTCCAGATCTTCAATTTTTATAAGTCAAGAGGAAATACCCATCAGACCGCACAACTTTTGCTAAGACGTCATTCCTATATGTGTTATGGTGTAGCTAGGCTCTTGGAGTTCCACAACAGGTGTTCCAGATCTTCGATTATTATAAGTCAACAGGAAAAGCCCATCAGACCGAACAACTTTTGCTAAGACGTCAATCTTATATGTGTTATGGTGTAGCTAGGCTCTTGGAGTTCCACAACAGGTGTTCCAGATCTTCGATTTTTATAAGTCAACAGGAAATGCCCATAAGACCGAACAACTTTTGCAAAGACGTCATTCCTATATGTGTTATGGTGTAGCATCAGACCGAACAACTTTTGCTAAGACGTCATTCCTATATGTGTTATGGTGTAGCTAGGCTCTTGGAGTTCCACAACAGGTGTTCCAGATCTTCGATTTTTATAAGTCAACAGGAAATACCCATCAGACCGCACAACTTTCTCTAAGACGTCATTCCTATATATGTTATAGTGTAGCCGGGCTCTTGGAGTTCCACATCAGGTGTTCCAGATCTTCAAATTTATTCTCTCAGCAAAAAATGCTCATCACGTGGAACAATTTTTGCTATGGTATCATTTTTGTATCTCTTATAGTTTAGCTGCTCTGTTGCGGTTCTGCATCAGGTGTTCAAGTTTCCAAGATAAATTATAGCCTATATGTTGCCCAGACTTAATACCTATACAACAAAAAAAAAACATTCCAATCCGTCCAGTAGTACCGAAGATTAGCGTGTACAAACAAACAGACAAACAGACAAACAGACATACAGACAAACAGACAAACAGACAAACAGACAAATTTTTTTTTTTGGATTCTTGCTCTATTACTGTTTCTAAACCCCCCTCAATTATTATTTTTTTAATAAATTCAATGTACAGACACAGTTTTTTTACTGTTTTATTATATGTATAGAATAGATAGGCACAAGTAAGGCACTTTTGAACGTCAAAATGAACAAGAAATAGAATTGATTCTAGTCGCCCCTTCCAAAAGGTAGTTTCGTGTGGAGAAGAATGGGCAAGAAACTCCACCGTTACTCTTTTAAAATGTTTTACAATGTTTTGTATACATGAATTATAACATTATATGTGAAGACGATGCACCCAGAATAAAAACACTACACCACAAAAGGTGAAAAGAAAAACACATTATAGTAATGGTAGGTAACTTAAGTATGTCAAAAGTACATGGTGCTCACATATTTACAAACATTCGAAAAGTTAATATATAATAAATCAATCAATGTGTGAGAAGTTATTTCAACATGATAAAAATAGTATTTTATAAATAATAAATTATTACCTAATTTACTTAGCAACCAGTTTGATTTTGTCTAGACACTAGATTGCCCTGTGGAGCAGGACCAGCATGTTTCCAAGCATCCTTATCCTTTATATAATCCTCTAATTTGTAATATGCTTGTTTACAAAGTGTATTTTTAATGTGAGTTTTAAATTTTCTTTCATTTAATTGCAGAATGTCACAAGGTATTTTGTTGTAACATTTAACACAGAACCCCATAAAAGATGTATGTACTTTTGATAATCTAAAAAAGGGTTGATCTATTTTATCTTTATTTCTAGTATTAAAGTTATGCCTATCACTTATTTTGTTAAAAAGATGTCGATTTTTTCTTACATACATAATGTTTTCATAAATGAATTGGCATGGTACCGTCATAATATTAATACTTTTAAATAGTTCCCTAAGCGATTCGCGGCGACGTAGATTGTAAATAGCTCTGATAGCTCGCTTTTGCAGAATAAAAATGGATTCAATGTCACCAACCAACCAACCAACAATAATGACTCATTTGCGTCAAATCAATAAAATAAAAAAATATGAGTAACGGGTGCCTCATGATTTGACTGATCTGCAGTAAGAAACGCGTGTTGATACTTGTGTTGCCTTGTTGAATTGATACAGAAATGAAGGAATATTGGATCGAATTAAGAATAAGAATAATTTTATTTGCAGAAAATACAGGTTTTACCAGTTGTAAAAATTGGTGGTTTATGCACAATCCATATTTTGCCTGTTTAGGGCATGCAAATTAGTTTGAAGTACTTACATTAATACCAGGTAGGTACTACAAAACTATAAAATATGTTCTAAGTATTATAAAATAACACAACAACTATAACAAACATAACAATGTTCAGTTTCTATTAATATAATACCTATTTATTAAATATCTACCTACCTATTTTCAAATAACAATTTTTCTTTATGCTGCATGATCTTGTATATTATAGAAACAATTATTTGTTAGCCATCTTCGCAGTTTAACTTTAAAATATTTAAATGGGAGTTCTCTCATATTTTTTGGTAGTCTATAATAAACAATAGACTATTATAGACTACCAAAAAATATAAGAGATAGTTATGCACATATGGTAAACATTATTTTTAATTAATCTAGTATTGCAAAACGGAATCAATATTTTTGTTGCATCTCTTGGTCTCGTGACATGTGATGACAAGTGGGTTCTTTACGATGACCGTAAGCGAAAAATGCAATGGCTGACCCCAGGTCAAACGCCGCAACAGTGTCAGAGCAAAGCTTACCAATAACGAGGTAATGGTAACTGTTTGGTGGTCGCAGCAATCAGCATAATAATATCCTTGGACAATTCGCACAACGCCATATCGTCCCAAGCTAAGCAACCTAATGCTTGTGTTATGGTAACGTGATGGCTGATAAACTACTTATATACATTTTTTTTGTAAATACATACATATTATTACAGCCAAGCGTATTATAAATTGGGAGATTACATTGCTGACAAAAATGCTTGGGTCAATGCTAGTCCAGCTCCACAAGGGCGCACCAACTAATTGTTAAAAACTGTTGGAGCTGCGGAAGAGAAGAACAACAAATCTACAAAAGATACAGAAACTTTTGTAACGGTCTTCTGAAAAAGATAAAAAGGAATTATGAAAAACATTTACTAGAAAATACTAACTGTACTAAAGATAAATGGAATGCTGTCAAATCTATTATCAGTACCTCAAAACAGAAAAATGCTGGGGACCACCTCCTAGTACCACAGAAAAGTGGATCAACTGCTGTAAATGAGATAAACACCTACTTCTCTAATATTGGTAAACAGCTAGCAGATAAAATAACACCAGTTCAAAATAATTATAAATTTGACATAACCCCCATCCCAAATTCAATAGTGTTACTTCCGCCAGACGAAGCCGAAGTTGAAGCGTTGATTATGAATCTCAAGAGTGACTGTGCTACTGGTTGGGATTCTATCACAGCCAGGTTTCTTAAATTAGCTAGACACATTATCATCCCTCATCTGACTAAACTCATTGAGATCTGTCTTGACCAGGGTGTTTTTCCGAAAGTATTCAAGAAGTCCCTTATTACTCCTGTCCACAAGGGGGGAAAGAAGGACGATGTTGGAAACTACAGGCCCATCTCAGTTCGGCTCACAAACTTTCTGCAACACAATAACATACTGTCAGAAGCCCAATTTGGTTTTAGGTCGGGGAAAAGCACTGAAGATGCCGTAAACCAATTGGTAGATCACGTCACGCTAAAATTAGATCAACAACAGAAATGCGTCGGCATATTTCTCGACCTGGCCAAAGCTTTCGACACCGTCATGATTTCTCTCCTTGTGGACAAGTTAGATAAGATTGGCATTCGCGGAAATGCTCTAAACATTTTTAAGGATTTTCTCTGTGACCGTACACAAAGAGTTAAAATAAATGAGTACGTTAGCTCTGATGCTAGGGTTACCTATGGCGTCCCACAAGGCAGTATTCTTGGCCCAAGTCTCTTCTTGATTTACATAAATGACCTGTGTCAGCTGCCACTTGCAAACGGCAAGATCGTTACCTATGCTGACGATACAGCATTAATATTCCATGGAGGGACCTGGGACGAAGTTCGACGAAGCGCGGAACTGGGACTGCACAGGGTAAGCCATTGGCTGAGATCTAACCGACTCACTCTGAACCTTTCCAAATCTACATTTATCCAATTCTCGTTTTCTAAAATTAAACCCGCCAATTTAGATATCAGATTACATGACTTTAACTTCGCTTCTTCATCGCCTTGTTCATGCTCTACTTTGACTAAATCTACACATGTAAAATACCTTGGTGTGATTTTAGATGAAAAACTTGGCTGGCGACAACACATAGATCTCACCACAACGCGTATCAGAAAACTGATCTGGGCATTTAAAAAGCTTAGACACGTAGCAGATTTTAAACTCCTTCGCGCTGTGTACTATGCGCTCGTGCAGTCAGTCGTGGGATATTGTGCTACTGTATGGGGTGGTGAGTGCAAGACTTTTATGATTCACCTGGAACGGGCCCAAAGATCTCTGCTTAAAGTCATGACTTTCAGACCCTTTAGATTTCCCACAAAAGTCTTATACGAGAAGTGTGAAGTACTCACAGTAAGACAGAATTACATTCTGCAAATAGTTTATAAGCAGCACAGTATTACCCCTTATAATGCACAAAATAATAATAAGCGCACTATAAAAAACGTTAGCTTACCTTCACGCTGTCACACGGCGTCCGCTAGGCGACAGCGGATATATCTTGCCGTTGTCCTTTATAATAAACTAAACAAAATCCTGAACATAAATCCCCTTACGACTCGTGAAACAAAAAACAAGGTAAAAATCTGGCTACTGACACGGGACTACAACGCAACTGAAAATTTATTGCAATCAACATAAATATTTAAGAACACAAATAATTGGTATTCACACACACATACACACACACACATACTCACACACATCCACACAAACATATACACACACCCATTTACACCCACGCCCAAATGCACATTGACATACCCGTAATATTACTTTTGATTTATTCTAATTTTATTGCACGCTATTGTTATTATTGTTTTTTTATTTATTTATTTTTTTACTACAATCATTATTTTTACAATTAATATTGTTTTAAATCAATTAATTAATTATTCTAAATTTTAATCCTGATTTGATTTTCTCATTAATTTGATTTGATTTGTTCTAATTTTATTTTAGTGTTTTTTTTTTTTTTTTTAAGGCTGGGAAATCATCCAATGACTGCTCCCGCTCTGGGTGGAGCGGAAGGGAGTGTCAGACTCTCACTGACTAAAACCCATCCATGTTCCTTCCGTAGCCCTTTATGTTCCGGGGTAGCGGTAACCCTTTCGGACAATCCCGCTTACCCGGCAGGCTTGGCCCTGAGGGGCCCCTTCATATGCTGACATCTCTTTGAGGCGCGCGTGGAACATATACTCGCCGTACGGCACGGGTCTGGTTCTGATCGGACGGTGAGTCATCGATTACTCACCGTCCGCAGGCCCGCGCCTACGGTGGCCGGGAGTCGTCACGTGGCTCCCGACGCCCGGAGCGTCTCCCGCGGCGGCTGGGACGGGAGGACCTTTCTCTCTCCCATCCCGCCACCTCCTTCGCGAGCATAACTTTTTCGCAGAAGGAGGTGACTGCCTCCCACTCCCTCTCGCCCCGGACCATGGCTTGCACCAGGGCCGGGCGCGAGAGGTCGCCGCCGCCGATCGCCTCTACGAGGACACGGCGGTGCTCCGCCCAAGCGGGGCAGGTTTGCACCGTGTGCTCTACCGTGTCCTCTGGGCGATCCTCGCAGTGGTGACACCCGGGCGTTTCCTCCCGCCTGATGATGTGCAGGAACCTCCCGAAACATCCATGTCCGGTGAGGATCTGCGTCAGGCGGAAGGTGAGGGCGCCGTGACGCCTCTCTAGCCACTCCTCAAAGAGGGGCCTTACCGCCACTATCGTGGCGTGCCCTTTATTTTAGTGCTTAAGTAGTTAAATGTTTATTGATTGCTATTGAACTTAATTTTAAGTACCAATAAGTTCGTCACCCTCTGCTGCATAAAACTTGCAAATTGTAACCTAAATGGAAGAAGTCACTGGCTCCTGAAATACAGGTACTCCAACCTAGCTCTGGAGCCAGGGTCTCACATGTTTCTGTAACCTGTTTTTATGCCAATAAAGAAATTTATTATTATTATTATAATTTATTAACAAAAAAACTATCTTTGCATTGTATAAATTCAATCTCTTAATATTGTATAATTGCTTAGCACATATGTGAGTACTATGTACTATAAAGCGACCATTTACTGGGTACGTCTTTCATTGACTTGAATGTGCCCTGGCGGCTGAGAGTATGCCATGCTCACTTTAATGTCTCGCTGATGGTGGCGTGTGTGTTGGATCATTTAGCTCCCTTCAAAATGGTTGAGCTGAATGGTGCTAATATGTGCGTCATGAACGGGCGCTGTCAGTAGGGACTGGTCATCTCTTAGCGGCTAGGGCTTGTTTTAATTTAATTTTTGAATAGTTTTTACATATTTTATATCGGATGCTTTTAACGTTCTGCATCGTTCTCACATGTATAATATTAATATGAACTATGTAACCAATATTTTGTAACCATATTTTGTTAAAAGAGTGTCCATGGAGTTTCTTGCCCGTTCTTCTCCATAGGTACCTACTGCTTTGGAATGGGCAACTAGCTTCATCTCTCTGACTGACCGACACCTTGACAATTCAAAAGTGCCTGTAATTGGTTTATTTGAAATAAATACTTTGAGTTTGAGTTTATTATAGATAGAAAAACACCCAGACCCGTAACAAATACTTGCAGGTCGTACAAATGTTTGTTCCGTGCGGGAATCGAACCCGCGACATGCTGCGCAGCAGTCAATCGCTCAACCGCTGCGCCAACCGTGTCATCGAACATGCAGCATGGTGTTATTCACTATAGCTTTTTCCGATCTGGTCAAGCAATAACGGCAGATGTCTACTGTGCCGAACTGCGAACAATGATAGCAAAACTAGCAGTGAAATAGCCCCGACTCATGAAGCGATCTTCACCATTATTGCTCCATGATAACGCGAGACCTCATACAGCACGAGCAGACCCCTCTTTCTCGCTGGGCACTCTGGGCAAGTGCCCAGAGCCCCGTGATCGCTATGGGCCCCCTAGTCCCTGCCAGATCGCTAAACGATAACTGATATTTATTGCCGAAAAACTTTTTTGATTCGAATAAATCGAACCTAAATTACCTATTGACTACAATATTAACCAGTTTGTCGCTGATGTCCATAGAATGAGATGTGCTCAAAAACCTCGATTTTGAAGGAGTGATTAACGGTTTTGCCCATCTCAAATCGAGAAGGGTTCCTCTTCAATCAACATAGATTCTTAACTTTACTTATCTGTGAATGTTAAAAGAGTTACTTTTGTGGATTATATTATATGACTGTCAATAAAAATAAATCTAGAAGCTTGCTTTTTCTTTGTTTATTATAACAAAATAGGGTTCTGTCAAAGTCATAGGGGCCCATTATCCTAATTTGCCCAGAGCCTCTAAAAAGTTAAAAACGGCTTCGACCACGAGAAACCGTTTTAACTCTCTACAGGAACTGCAAAAAGAAACCATTCGTCACCCTTCGTATTCGCCACCCTTCGTATTCGCCACCCTTCGTATTCGCCAGCCTTCGTATTCGCCACCCTTCGTATTCGCCAGCCTTCGTATTCGCCAGCCTTCGTATTCGCCACCCTTCGTATTCGCCAGCCTTCGTATTCGCCACCCTTCGTATTCGCCACCCTTCGTATTCGCCAGCCTTCGTATTCGCCAGCCTTCGTATTCGCCACCCTTCGTATTCGCCAGCCTTCGTATTCGCCACCCTTCGTATTCGCCAGCCTTCGTATTCGCCAGCCTTCGTATTCGCCACCCTTCGTATTCGCCAGCCTTCGTATTCGCCAGCCTTCGTATTCGCCACCCTTCGTATTCGCCAGCCTTCGTATTCGCCAGCCTTCGTATTCGCCAGACCTTGCTCCAACGCACTACTATTTTTTTCGTGATTTGGACAATCTTCTACGTGATAAAAAGTTTTCTTCTCAGGAGGCAGTAAAAAATGCTTTCACACAGTTTGTCGAATCTAGATCACGAGAGTTCTATCGCAAAGGAATAAATGACCTTCCTATTAGATGGCAGCAATGTATAGATAATAATGGTAATTATTTTGATTAAATAAATATGTTAAATTAAAAAAATATGTTTAATTAAAAAAAAAACTAATTTCAATTATTCAGTACTAATCGGCAATTTCTTACTTTAACCCCTAATATAGCGTGTTATTATTTCCAAACCAAATGAATAAGATCTTTCATATACACTGTATCCCCCATGTCACCCTCAAAGGGGTTAAGTTTTTAAAAGGTTTTTATTATTTTCCCATTATTTGACTTATGGGTTATTTATAGCAATTTTCGAGTTATTCACGGCACGTAGTAATATCCCCTGAAAAATTGGCCCATTTTCGCCTTCTTAGGGTTACATATACAAAAACCTACACGATATTATTTATTTTTGTATACATATAGTTTTTTAATACAAACTGTGTGTGTGTTCAATAAAATTCATCCATACACAATTTGGCAGGTAACAT
Source organism: Hyppa rectilinea (assembly GCA_951799385.1). Lineage (NCBI taxonomy): Eukaryota > Metazoa > Arthropoda > Insecta > Lepidoptera > Noctuidae > Hyppa > Hyppa rectilinea. The sequence goes on along the minus strand of OX637321.1, from coordinate 17,701,370 downwards.
AGTGGGGGAACGTATCGTACGACGACGTAACTAGTCACTTTACCAGCGCTGGATTTACCCTAGGGGCAGTCGGGGCGAGTGCCCAGGGCGGCAAATTTTTTAGGGCGGCAAAATTTCGAAAGTGAGAAAAATTGTTTTAGTCTTATCAAGATACAATACAATATAAATTACAATATACCTAAATTAAAAAATTCTATTAATTAATACTTTTTTGACATTATTTTGATTATTGTGACAGTTGTCATACTTATGTCGAGTGTTAATAAATGTTCGTGTCAGTGGCGGATTTACAGATTTGCCGCCCGTAGGCTATTTAGTTGTGACGCCTACTGATACCATAGTCCACAATCAATTATCAGTTTTCTATCAATCAAATTCCAACTTTAAGATTTGTGCTCCATCATCATCGTTACATCATCTTTTCCCGTTTGGTATTGAGAACTATGGTACTGTGTTAGATCCTCTCTAGCTACTCCTCAAAGAGAGGTCTTACGATCACTATCGTGGCGTGCCCTAAATAAATATATCTTTTCTTAATTATTTGTTAGTATTATAATTTTAGTTAAATTATAAAAGCATTATAATACTTTTTTGTGTATAATATATTTTTTTAAATTTACAAATCGAAATAAAAAAAATATGAACTAAATTTGCCGCCCTAGGCTCCAGCCTATTCAGCCTGCTGGTAAATCCGCCACTGACCCGTGTTATGTCACCGAAAGTTAATACTACTTATATTAACTTTCGGTGACATAACAGTTAGTCGAAAGTTAAAGGTGTCAGTCAAGACCTTTTTTTTTACTTTAAGCACTCTCTGAGTCTCTGCAACGAAAATGTGGAAAAAGCTCAGATTTTTTTTTCTCATTAAAAAATAATTATGAGCTTTTCAGAGCAATAAACGTGATCCTTTAATTTTTCAAAAATTCGATCGAGTGAAACAAAAAAACGGCTGGCTAATTTGGCTCTTTGCAGAGTTTTTGTGGACATATTGAACTGTTAAAGGCACACTTAACATTATTGGTTTTCTTAAAATTTTCGATCCAGCAAGGCTAGTCCCCATTAGGCTGATCCGGGGGTACCGCACGATTTCGGTCAAGGCGGCAAGCCTCCTTGCCGGACTGCCGCCGTGGGATCTGGAGGCGATAGTCCTCGCGCGCTTGTACGCGATCTCATGGTGGCCTGGAAACAGCGACTGCTGCAACCCAGCGCAGGGCACGCCACGATAGTGGCGGTAAGGCCCCTCTTTGAGGAGTGGCTAGACAGGCGTCACGGTGCCCTCACCTACCGCCTGACGCAGGTCCTCACCGGACATGGATGTTTCGGGAGGTTCCTGCACATAATCAGGCAGGAGGAAACGCCCGGGTGTCACCACTGCGAGGATCGCCCAGATGACAGGTGGAGCATACGGTGGAAACATGCCCCGCTTGGGCGCAGCACCACCGTGTCCTCGTAGAGGCGACTGGCGGCGGCCTCTCGCAACCAGCATTTTTTTGTTGCTGGTTTTTCTAAGATTGCTCAAAAATCGCTGACGTTACAAAATTTTTAAGTTCTAATCCAAAAACCTTAATTTTTTTTTCTATACTTACGACCATTTCGAAGTTACGGCCTTTTGAAAATTGACCAAAAATTTGAATATTTTTGTAATCCCTTAATTTCTTCCAGCAGTGTATAAGTTTAAGTAAAATTCCAGTAATGGGGCGGATTTTTTTCCGGTGCGCAGGGGCGGCATTACGTTTAAATCCGGCCCTGCACTTTACTTACTTTCATTATTATATTTATTAAAGCCCTAAAGATTGTGCGATGGCTAATACATTAAAAAATGCACTACCAAGTGAATTAGATAAATACATGTCTTCGTTCTGAGTACGTGTTTTAAATTAACTCCCTACATACTCGTCGACAAAAAATGACCATTTATAACGCCTGATTAATTCGTTACTCGAATCATAACATTCAGGTTACTACTTATTGCTATGAATTTTTTGTAAGGATGCATACTCTATTATTGGATATAATTGCTATTACTTGGTTCGCAGGCGTATCCTTTGATTATATTATTTGTGTTGGCAATTACTCTTGCCCGTACATTGGAGTCGGATCGGCGCAGCAGGTTTTCTTCTTCCATTCCTTTCCATTGGCCGTGATCTCAGTAATGAACTCCTTTCTGGACACATCATGTTTCAAACAATGCACCAATAGTGGTTTTGGTTTTCCTCTACTTAGTTTTCTAACCGCCCACATTCATACTCGAAGCTTTTCTCACGACAAGGTGCCTATTGCTCCTCATCTATTTGCATTCCCGGCAACCGTTGTAAGACTAAGAATGTATTTACCCAATGAAATTGAACGCGATTAACACATCTAAACCGCGTTCAACAGCTATTAATGTAGTCGTACGATTAGATGTGTAATCGTGTTCAGTTATATTGGCGGAATTCACCCTCAGTATCATATGCGTTCGTAACACTGCACCTAACCCCTCTTACTTCCTTATGACCCAAATGTAATACATAGCTGCGTGTCTTTTTTGTTAAGGGTATAATGGGACTGTCATACGCAAAGCGGTTGTTATAGTCCCTAATTTGTTGTAATCAAAAAAGAGATTAAATAAATCCCGCGTTTTATTGAAGCGGTACGCGGGAAAAAGAATCTTGAAATTATTTATTGGGACATTTTTTTTACCGTGAAGAAGAGTTACAAAAATAAAATGATAAGGTGTACCAGCGAAGAAGCGAGCAGTCATATTCCGCTTGCCCACCGAAGCCATTTTTTATTGTCGTTTGTGGTTGGACTGGGAGTCGAATATTGGGGCTTAACTGAGGGATAAGTATTTTATTAGATGGGCAGGTGCCATGTCAGATGCGTACAGGTTGGAGTGCGGCGTGAGGCAGGGGGGGCTTAGCTCACCCAGGCTCTTCAACCTGTATATGAACCGGCTGATATGTGAGCTCAGCAACACCCAAATAGGTTGCTCCATTGACGGGCAATGTATTAATAATATTAGTTACGCGGATGATATGGTGTTGCTGAGCCCATCCATCGGTGCGTTAAGGAGGCTCCTCCGAATTTGTGAAGACTATGCGGTGGCTCATGGCCTCAAGTATAACTTGACCAAAAGCGAGCTCTTAGTGTTTAATGCCCAAAATAAAATGTACGACATTGTTCCACTGGTTACTTTGGGCGGAGGTCCGCTAAAAAGAGTCACTCGTTTTAAATACTTGGGACACTGGGTCACCGATAGGCTGTCGGATGACGCCGATCTGGAGAGGGAACGTAGGGCATTGGCTGTCAGGTGTAACATGCTGGCCCGCAGGTTCGCACGGTGCACGGGGCAGGTAAAAATAACACTGTTCAGGGCCTACTGTCAGTCGCTGTACACGTGCGCACTGTGGGTCAGTTATACACAGGGCTCGTATAATGCCCTACGAGTCCAATATAATAATGCGTTCCGGGTAATGCTGGGCTTGCCGCGCTTCTGTAGCGCGTCGGGGATGTTTGCGGACGCACGCGTTTCGGATTTCGGTTCGCTGCTGCGTCTGCGAATCGCATCACTGATGCGTCGGGTGCGCGACAGCCCCAACAGCCTCGTGGCTACTGTAGCCGGCAGGGTTAATGGCCCTATAATACATCACTGGATGGCGGCTCACAGACCGCAATTCAGGTATGTTAGATAATAACATAACATAGTTTTAAGTATTTTATTGTCACTAACACTATGAGTCTTGGTACTTGAAATAAATTATTATTATTTAATTCGGCTACGTGTGTGGCGCCATCACTAGCGTCCCTCAGTTCCTGTATACGCATACTGTATATGCATACGGAAGAACACGCAGGACACGATATTAAGTGCCCCTCGTTGTGCCATTAGGTACTATGTATAACTATGCAGGCGTTCATTAATTCACTAAAAACTTCGCCAGCAATAAGAAATTGCTACTGAAGACTGGGTATCAATATCAACGTCAGGGCGACTTGCTTCTCTCGCAGGCAATTGAACGCCGCTTGCTTCAGTCGGCAGTCCTGACTCCGTCATGTTGGCTGCCGAAACCCAAACTAGCAACGTAGTCCACAGGGAATTTTTATAAAAATGTGGCTGTTTATTAGTATAGTGTGGTATCTGACGACTTCCACGAACGTAGGCGCAGGCAAAAACTAGTACACCACCGCCGAACGCTGTTGGATTCGTGCTGGGGCTTTGGGCGCTCTGAGCTCTAGAGAGAAGCGTGAGAGGGTACAGTACAGTTTACTCTGCCAAAACAGGTCAAGGGTGAAAGGCCAAACCAAGAGAGATACATAAACCCTCAGGGCAGCGTGTGGCGGGCTGTTGGGCACTAGTGAACCCACGGACTTCATCTCCCAGGAGAATTGAAGAACTGATCTCAAATAATCGATATCTAAATTAATGTAATAATTAAGTTAATTAATATTAGGAACATGTTTTAAAATTGTTAATTTATTATGTATTAATTTTATTTCAAACTTAATTTTATACTTTTTGCTGTGTCCTACAGGGTCCGTAATTGTTCCATAGCTTTAAGCCCATCGTAAGATCTTTGCACATTATTGAATGCAATTCAATATATGAATATGTATATGAATACTCGTCCCTCAATTCATGCTTTCTTTTATTGTCCGGCTGGAGTGACAACCGACGAGGAACACTAGTTGCGTCTCTTTCTTGTCTTTATCGGCCAGATTGAGATTCGCAAGAACCAAAGTGCTCGGAGAAAGTATTCCAGTAAGTGCTGATAGGGATCTTGACCAACTGCTTTCTTCTTTTTTGGGGACTGTCTTATGTGATTTGAAGTTAACACAGTGATGATTTTTAGCCAGGATATTCTGTGAAACCAGCATGTCTCAGGCAAGGTGAGGGAGATTGAGATCACTCTCCCTTCCAGCCACCGTAAACTGGCCCGGAGGGAAGCCGCCCCTGTACAGCAGGACCGGCAGCGAATCATTCCACGTGCACCTCTACTGGACACAGGGGTCTAACACCTCACCACCCTCTCGGCCTCTCGGGCGTGACGTGGCACGCAAAGGCGGGCCGGCACTAACCGGGGATCGTGGAAGGCGCACAAGTTCCCATGATCCCCGGTCCACGTGAAGGGGTGGTTTTTAGTCAGAACAGTCTGACCCCTCCGATCACCGATCAGCCCAGGGCGGAGGACATTCAGGACGATCTCCACCCCGGAACAAAAAGAAAGAAAAAAATAAACGGGTCTCAACGTGTAACGGGCCTCAGCAAGTTGGCTCCAGCCCCCCGGACACCTTCGGCCCCTCGTAAGCCTTCCAAAGGTCTGGGACCCTACGGTCCCGAGATATGCCAAAGACATTTAAAAAAATTATACGAATATTCATTTATTTACCACTTAAATAGTTTTTAACTTAAAATCTACCATTTTATAGCATTTCCCTTAAACAGAGTTCAAAACCGAATCGAATATTTGTGTAAATAGCGTACACGGTTAGATTTATCGGAACAACACTAGCCAAGTTACACTGAGTGCGGGCTCGTCCACCATGCCCCTCCAAACATGATTAGCGGTCGCAGAGACGGCAAAGCGTGAAGTGAACAGTGAAACATCGTTTGGAGTAACTATAAAAATACGTTTAATACTAGCATTTAATACATAAGACTAAGCGTAGAGCGAGTGGCGCCGGGTGCGTCACCGGTGCGGCAGCGGCGGCAGGAAGGAGAGCGCGCGCAACACCTTGTCGACGCGCGCGACCAGCGGCTCGCGCCAGCGCCACAGCGCCTCGTCGCGCACCGCCTCGGCCTTGAGCTCCTTGCAGGACTTGAGCGCGCTCACGCAGTCGGCGCGGTAGTGCTGCAGGCGCGCCAGCCGCGTGTCCAGCGGGAACGTGCTGCACGCGCCGCCCAGGCACGCCAGCGGGAAGTGGTTGTGCAGCGCCAGCACGCGGTCCGTCTCGTGGAACGCCTGCAACACAACACGTGCGGCGTCAGTGCCGTGGACTGATCCGCACTAGCGGCGGGAACAGTCACTGGTCGCGTGGCCCAGCTCACAGATTCTACTACGAAAACACAAATAAAAACTGAGCTGACATGAAAATGACTGTCATTGTTTTTGAAATATACTATAAATATGATACTAATTAATATAAATGGTCCCTTAAAACATTACACTCCTTTATTTAACACTAACTGTCAGCTGATGCCCGCGGCTTCACCCGAGGCAAATTATATATATGAAAACCTTTCTCGACAACCACTCTATCCATTGGTGAAAACAGTATGAAAATCGGTGCAGTCGTTTTTGAGTTTATCGCGAACAGACAGACAGACGCGGCGGAGGACTTGGTTTTTATAATATGTAGTGATATTATGTATTGTGTATTATTAGTAAGTTTCTTTATTCCGCTATATCTCCTAAATGTCTAAATAGATTTGGATGTATGGCATTATTATTATTATTTATTACTCTCAACACAATGTATACACATACACACATCAAAAGTGTCTAGAGATCAACATATATTTTTGCAATAACTTTTCTCTTGATTGATATTAATTTAAATTTTCTTTAAGGATTCATCAAATAAAGTGTTTTCGTTTGTCACAGTAACGATAAACCAAGTCACCTTTGCATTAATAAAGAAATTTGCCATTTTCCTAATAAAGGGATTTTTGACATTTGAACCACTAACATTAAAGTTCGAAAAAAAGACTGAAATAACAGTTTTCTTTAAAATTTTATTGGGTAACTTAAACAATTAATAATCCGTGTTTCTAACGCGAACACTAACAACACAAGAACATCGGTTTGGCATACTCAAAATGAGTTCATCCAAATCACGCTGTGGAATGGCCGCCCATGTTCGTTGCAACAACAAAAAAAGGTCTTCTTGCAACTGGATACCCTCCATATTCGGCAGAGCTCTTCTCTGTAGCATATCCCATGCATGCTCAATCGGGTTCAAGTCTGGCGACTGAGCAGGCCAGGGCAGGACATTGATGTTAGCTGCGGCGAGAGTCTGTCTTACAACTCTTGCGGTGTGCGGTCGTGCATTATCATGCATTAACTGAAATAAGGGACCGATTTGCACTTGTAGAGGAACGATGACGTCAGATACAATCGTCTCAGCATAAATTTGAGCGTTGAGGTTGCCTCTGATCCAAATCAACTCAGTTCTTCCGCCGATCCAAATACCCGCCCATACCATGATGGTTCCACCACTATAAGGATGGACTTCCTGGCAGGATTTTAATCGCTGTTGGCGTCCAGGGGTTCTCCAGTGTCGTATACGTCTTGTATCCGGTCTCATACCAAAACGAGACTCATCAGAAAAGCACACGAAACGCCATTGTTCTTCTGCCCAATTTCTGTGTTCAAGAGCCCATTGATATCGAATCCTACGATTGTGCATTGCTATAGGTGGTACCCGTAGCGGTCTTCGGGAATGAAGGTTCACTTCATGCAAGCGGTTTCTGACTGTTTGGTCGCTAATTAAGTTCCCTGAAGAGTGATGAAGCCTCACGGCTAACATCATGGCGGTTATTGTTGGAGCTCTTCGAGTTAAGATTTGAATGTATCGGTCTTGTCTCCGTGTGGTGCAGCGATACCGTCCTTCATGGCGCTCAGCCACGGTACCAGTGCTTCGGTAACGTGTCCAAAGTCGACTGATAACACCTTTTTTTGTTGTTGCAACGAACATGGGCGGCCATTCCACAGCGTGATTTGGATGAACTCATTTTGAGTATGCCAAACCGATGTTCTTGTGTTGTTAGTGTTCGCGGTAGAAACACGGATTATTAATTGTTTAAGTTACCCAATAAAATTTTAAAGAAAACTGTTATTTCAGTCTTTTTTTCGAACTTTAATGTTAGTGGTTCAAATGTCAAAAATCCCTTTATTAGGAAAATGGCAAATTTCTTTATTAATGCAAAGGTGACTTGGTTTATCGTTACTGTGACAAACGAAAACACTTTATTTGATGAATCCTTAAAGAAAATTTAAATTAATATCAATCAAGAGAAAAGTTATTGCAAAAATATATGTTGATCCCTAGACACTTTTGATGTGTGTATATGTATATATTGTTAAGAAATTTAAAATGACTTATGATTTACGGAGTGTCATTAAAACCGACATCATCCCGAGTGACGCTGGCTATACTTTTATTCTAATCAATATGTCAGCAGAGTCCATTCTCCGATGTGAAAAACAAAAGAAACTATTACTACCGTGTGGTTATCAAAAAGAAGGTCTTGAACTCTTGATCACCGATGTAAGAAACAAGGGTCTTGATGCTCAATTCCAAAACTTTTTAATGTATTGGCATGCATTCATTTTATATGGTGTAATTATAACAAATGAAGCTAAGCATGTATGTGCATCACTACGAAAATCGTATAATTTTGTTAAAATAAAAAAATACACCAAAACGTACAAGAATGTATAAAAATCTAAAATTAAAAAGATTCTTTTTTATTATCCTCTATAAAATTAGTGGGTCGATTTTGTTATTTACGGTAGTAGGTAATGGTCAATTTTACGGAGACGGGTTTTTTGTTTTTAAATTAACCTCTTTTTATTTCGCATAGTTTTTATTTCCAGTAGCGTAGGAATATTTTTATTATTATTTATTTATTCCTAATTAAGTTATTTCTCACTGTATTAAGTAGGTAACTCTTTGGGCAGCGTTATAGAAGAACTCTAGTTTTATTTACTTTGATTTGCTTTTCTTTTATTTAGATAACGTATCGATCATAAAGGCACGCGTCGTTACCGCTGCTTACTTCGTACGCTCCCGGAGCCCGACACAACATGACACTCTTCTCGGAGCCGCTACTTTTGCCATTATTGGAACTGTATTAATTTCTACCATCTTTGAATGTCATAATGTCATAATATGTGACTTATTGAGAGTATACGCGTATATACGCGGAGTCCAATTATGCGACAGCCAAACCGTGACCCAGAGTTCTACCATTTTTCTTAATAAGACGCGTCACGTTTATTTAGGCACTCTTTATCTTAAACACAAAATCTTATTCTTAATTCTTCCTGAAGCTTCACTTGCGTCACGTGTACGGAGCTGCTTCACGCGCGATTGTTTTACATTTCATGTGAAAAATAAGAGTAGGAACAAAGACAGTTATTAGTAGTTGTGACAGTATTAAAAGGACAGACAAAATGAAATACCTGGCTATTATATTAGATGAAACCCTATCCTTCAAACATCATATGGAAGCTCTAAATAATAGAATTCCTAAGCTGATATCCGTATTCAAAAAGCTACGATTTATTGCAGAACCAAAAATAATTAGGCAAGTAGCTTCTAGTAGTAGCTCTTTGTTTGTCAATTTTGACTCACTGTAATAAACTTTTGTATTGCCTATTGAGAGAGCTATACCAGCAGAAGCTAAGAAGAAAGATGTGATGCTCACCTTGACGTACTGGCCGGGCTTGGTGAAGTTCTTGGTGCGCGTGACGTGCTGCAGCATGTGCATGTAGTGCGGCACGCCGTCCTCCCAGCCGTGCTGGTGGCCCAGCGAGTCCAGGAAGTACAGGTTGGACGCGTGGTAGGAGGAGCGCGGCGGCTTGCCGGGCGCCGGCGTGGCCAGCGGCAGCACGCGCCGCAGCAGCGCCGGCCAGTCCGCGTCCTCCAGCGGCACGATCACCTCGTCGATGTCCAGCAGGGCCAGCCAGCGGTACTCGTACATGTGCCGGTACAGGCAGTCGTTGTAAGGGATCAGCTCCATCTGCCGCTTGTGGTTGAGCTTCTTCTTGAGGTACATGTGCTGCAGGCCCGGCAGGTTGGGCTGCCCGCCCGGCAGCGTCACGGGCGTCACGGTCACGGCGCCCTGCGCGGTGTAGTAGTCTAACACCTTGGTGATGTTAGGGTGCACCTGCAGCTCGTAGAAGAAGATCTTGTCGGCGCCCAGTAGGCGCACCAGCTCGATCCATTCCACCAGGCGCACGGACAGGTCCTCGTACAGAAAGTCCAGGCCCTTCACGCACACCGCGAAGTCCTTGCGCACGGCGGGCGGCGCGGGGCGCGCGTAGTGCACGCGCAGGTTGTTGGTGGCGCGGTCGCACGCGCCCTCCACCAGCGACACGGACGCGGGCACGAGCGCGCGCACGTCGTGCGGCAGCACGCACGCCAGCAGGTAGGGCTGCAGCACGTGGTTGCGGTAGTTGCCCCACTTGTTGTTCCACACGTACTTGTACTCCAGCACGCGCACCACTACGGGCGCCTCCAGCTCCTCGAACCACAGCTGGCAGTGCGTGGCCAGGCGCGGCTGGATGCGGTCGTGCACGGCCAGGATGCGCACGGCGGGCCCGATGAGCGACGTGTTGCGCGCGTCCAGGTACGCGCCGAACATGTGGAACACGCCCTCGGACGAGCGCAGCGTCTGCCAATACGTGTTGTGGAACTCGAGGTCGTAGATGGACGGGAAGGGTGCGCAGTCCTTCTTCTTGAAGAATTTGTTGTGATCGTTGCGGTGCTTGTGCCAGTAGGAGAGCGGCAGCGAGGGCAGGCGCCGCTCGGCGTCGGCGCGCAGCTCGGCCTCGGACAGCACGCGCGTGTCGGTGTGCGGCAGCGCCGTGCCGGCGGGCGGCAGCGCCGTGGACGCCGCGGGCTCCGACTGCAGCAGCAAGCGCGCCGGGGGCGCAGGGGGCGCGGGCGGCGCGCGGCGCGGCGGCGGCGCCAGGCGAGGCAGCGCCAGCGCCGCCAGCGCGCCCCAGCACAGCAGCGCCGCCAGCCAGCGCAGGCGCGCGCGCGTCCCGCCGCCCCACCGCACGCACCACCCGCGCATCACCTGCGGACAGACACACGTCAGCTACCGCTCGACACAAAGCTGGTCGCACTCCGCTCCGGCCGGCACTCGCCTGGAAGCCGCACCGCGCCGCCCTCACATTGCGAGATAGCTCAGGCGGACCTCACTATAATTTGTTCGGTGAACTTGTCATAATGAACACAGAACCCCCATTCAACGGATGCTCCCCTTATAAAATTCTCACATTGTTTGAGTGCTGGTATAATTTAAACATTTGTGACTATGGCAACTGTGACATGTGCCACGCTTGACAGATCAGAAAAGCATAGATCGAAGAGTGCATTAGCTGTCCGTGTAGGTTCAGTCGAAAGAAGTGAGTGAAGGATAGCCAGCAAGGGGCGGCGCGCAGCGGAGCAGGGGTACCTCGTGCGGTTACACCTGCAGACGGCGGAGAGGCTCTACGAAGGAACTGCGGCCGTGCGACACTATAATACATAATTAAGTTAAGAAAGACGACCAATTGCTCTGGGGCTCGTTTAACTAAATGCGCCAGCGAAGTTTATCAGCCAGAATTAGTACAAGGAACACCGTTTGGCTTTAGTGAGTGAGTTTGACACAGACCTGGCGCCGCCATCACACGGACGTCCACAGAGATTAGGGTTGTTACTGGATTTGATACCCTTGAAGCACCACGCGAGTGCTAAGCCTGTGCGAGGAGCATGGCGATAGACTTCGTGAAGCAGACAAGGCGGCGAGTCTAGCAGTTCAGCCGTGGAGCTGACACCTGACTAAGACTGATCACAACGTCTGATAGAGACACTGTACTCCGTAGAAGGCGCCGGCGCCGCTTGGTCGGATTATCGGATGGGAATGTCTCTGAAGGTCGATACTCGAAAATATCGAAACAACCGTGCCCCCGCCAAGACGAGCCAAGCGAAGCGGAAGGGCACTACCTACCTGTTCTTGAAGCGCTTCGTCGTTTTTTTGAACCCTTATAGCTTGGATTTGGATTATGCGAAATTGACAAAATTTTCGGGATATGTTGTCAATAGCGGACTTATTAAGCATATAAAGTTTTAATTGCATAGCTCCTATACTTTAGATTTTAGATATCTAAAAACCCTGATTTCGTCACTGACTCACTGATGATTATCAAGATTCTTAGGGTATTTACGAATGTCCTAGAAAGCTGAACTTTTGTATGTAAGCTAGTATTAGTACACAAACAACAACAAAAATTATAAGACTTGTAACTTTTATCCTTATATCCCTATACCCCTTAAACTAGGAGCTGGGAGTTTGTATGAGACCTGCAATTTTGACGCTAAAGCCACATATTTTTAATAAGGTGTAGAGTTTGTGAAGATAGGCCTTGTAGAGTTAGGGCGTGTAGAGTTAGAAGCTTGGCTCTACATGAGATCTGATAACTTTTTGTCAGTCCGAGTCATATGGTCTCGTCTTGACAACATTTTACATGAAAATGTTTTAGTGGGATCTATTATTTCTGGATATATTCATAAAGCGATATAATATAACATAGTTTAACTTATTCAAAAAAATATTGTTACGCAATGATTCAACAATTAGGTACTAATAATTATTATGGTTTGTCCCGTATCACGTACCGTATGCGGTGTTAATAAAACTCGAAAGTAACCAGACGAACAGGGCATGCCAAGTGTTCTTGCCTGTTCAACAGTAACTGTTAGGTACCACATCAACCGTTGAGTGTAACACTCGCATAAAGTAACCAGACGAACAGGACATGCCTAGTGTTCTTGCCTGTTCAACAGTAACTGTTAGGTACCACATCAACCGTTGAGTGTAACACTTGCATAAAGTTCGCACTAACAATAATGTAATCTAATATTAAAGCGAAATGACCTTCTTTTCTATTTTAATAGTATTGTTGCGAATGGGTGGTTAGTGGCCCAATATGGACATGGTTGTTGTAATGCGCAGAGGCGGCGTGTGCAGACTGCGGCGGGGTCGTCGACCGCGCACCTGGAGCGCAGGGACCGGTCCCGGCTCCTCCCGCCGCCACTATTGGCGCGCCCAGCTCTGGCGAGTGTCAGTCGCTGCTCACTATGTGTTTCAGGCATTCTAATTACACAACGCCGGTGTATCAATACCTGTGGATCACCGATCGAGCTACACAAGTTGTGTGTATGGTATGATTCACATACTATTAATTACCATCACATTAAATATCAAGTTGCAGTGGCAGCTATCGCAGATTGCGATGGACAGGAAGTCAACACATAAAATATGAGTGCAGCCAATGAATTGCAATGCCCCCACAAAACGGCTTGCGAATGAGCAGCCCACACTTTTCTAGGCATATTGATCGGTAGACAGTAGATAGTGTAGTCAAAACTAGTGGGAAGTGATAAATAAGCGCTGCCTGCTGCGTGCGAAGTGAGCGCGCCAGCAACTGGCGACACACAAGTATGGACCCAAAGGAATACTGCACGATACAGCGATCTAATATGAGTAAGTAATATTATTGACAGCTGGCTCCCTGATGCACTTGTCAAAATGGGAGCTTTGCATAGAACATATTATTATCCATGTAGTTCATGTTGGCACGTCGCGCCGCGGGTACAGCCCATGCAGATGTCACAAGTTATGTTGCCAAGGGCGCGGGCCCGCGACTGCTCAGCCGTGTAATTGGTGTAATGTACATTAAATTAAAGAATTTCAAAAAAATTTCAATAACAAGGGTCTAAAATCAACAAGTTTAATATAAGAATCATCTATCTTGCATGATTATAAGTATTAAATATTAAACGTTAAATAAAAGTATGTACCTACATAATATAAAATAGCTTTACGATGATTTAGAGTTGTACCCAAATGTACAACGTTGAAATCACTTCAGGTCACTAATACCTGTCCATTGTGCTCCTGGGTCCCGCAGGGGTCTCGCCTGTGGTTGGCGCATTCGCGCGGCGCGGACATCATATGATTGATAAAAGTATGCGCTGTCTGCGCTGCTTTGTTTGATACCAACAAACCAAACGTGGAGTGCAGCCCCTGCGTCCTCGCCTAGAGAATCACAGCGGGCACTCATCATTATGTGGTTCACACTGCTGTAGAGTTTTGTAACGCCCCAATATCGTATTGAGCTATCAAAGTTAATGATTGTGGTAGCGTGTGACGTGTGTGACGCACCTCCATTCCTCCACCCACCACTATACCAATCAGCCTCAGCATGCGAATGATTCAGATGTGTCTGTCGGACCTTTAGGGAGTATGAACTTGAAAAGAGCCGCCAGCACCTTTGTCTAACGTTGTGCTACGAGTATGGTGTTCTATACGGAGTATAGAGCTACGATGATCTATAGACGTGGGCGCGTCACATCCTGGCCTGCTGTTTTCTTTTCTCTATGTATTAGTTAGTTCCCTCTTTGGTGTTAGTAATTAACTCTGTAACATAGACTGTGTAAAAATTAAAGGAAATAGTTTCTGTCATGTACCCGTACGTACGTATCCCAATTCTGCGGCCGCGAGTGGACCTCTGACACTATGTAGTGGCAACGACAGCTGGCGGTTAAGCTTTTGAAGACGCACTGCGGAGTCTGCAGACCGATTAGCTTGGAATTTCATGAAGGAGTGTAACTATCACAGCGGGGTCGGCAGCGCTCGGAGGCGTTCGGGGCAGCTCGGAGCGGCTCGGAATGCCGAGCAGTACAGTTAGCGGCACAGATAGCTCGGTCACGGACGCTCGCACCGCTCTCCGCCACTAACTGTACCGGCTGAGGAGACGTGGAGAGTGTGCACTCGTTACGTCATGTGGGGAATGTCTACATCACTAAGACGAGCAGCTACAATGTTTTGCGCACAAACATATCGAACTGGTGTAACTTAGAATGCGCGACGGTTCCTTGTGACTTATAGCCGAGCGCCTCAGACGCAAGTTCTGCGGAACAGGTCTCAGGTCCGCGCCGCCCCCCCTCCCTCGCCCGCACTCCGCTGACTCACACAACCTTCTAACCGGAAATAAGCTTGTATAGTGTTGCAGTTCAATGGTTTGTTTTAATGCCGCCTGCCTCATGCACGTCGTAAGCACGACGGGAACAGTGTCACGCAAACAACACGCAGCTTACACTTCCTTGTCATCATACGTTGGAGTGGACTCCTTGAACACTGCTGATAGTGGCACTTCCACTGACAGACTGACGCGCAGGCGCAGACATGCCATGTGAGGTGACGGTACTAGTCAGTAGTAAACTCCTTTCCTTCGAGTCAACCCTTTGATCACAATGATTTTTAAGAGACACTGTTTCCTTGTGAGCAGCGGGAGCTAGTGGTATCGGCCCCGATCTACGAGACGCAGCCTGGCAGGGCGTGAGTTCGAGCCCAAAGAGGCACGTTACTGTATCATCAATCACCACTGCTCTCAAAACAGTGAAGGAAAATATTGTGAGGCAACCGGCATGTCCTAGCCTAGAATAAAAAATTCGAATACTAGTGACATCCACTAACCCGCACTGGGTCCGCGTCTTGGGCTATGGCTCTCTCTCACAGAGACTCGTGAATGTACCTCCTGGAGGTATGTATGAATGTACGTGAATGTACCTCTAATGTAGGAGGTACATTAGAGGCCGACTATGGATGCTCTTTCCTTCGCTCGTTCCCTGCACTAAGATCTCCCTAGGAAACAGGCAAGTCATAATGATAATGATATTTATTTTTGTAAAACATGAGTACAGATTATAGCTCTTGTATAAATTAAGGAGCTACATGTTTTGCCATATGAGGCGTACAAAATTACAGACATTAAGTGGAAATAAAACTAAAACGAAATGGATGAGTAAATACTTAATGAACAGGTTGGCATCCGGCACCCGTCGCCCCGGGGAGGCGTGGACCGTGGGCAGTGTTAGATGTACGCTCTCTGGACGTGCCCTGAATGTTTTACTTAAGAGAGATGCTCAAAGTTCGCGAGTTCTGCTTTGTGTCATAGTATACTATAAACGTGATGCAGTTGTGGAGTCCGCAAGCCTCACACTCCCGATGATACCGTCCATGTCATGTCGCAGTTATACACGATAATTATCAACAACACAAACATTTAATTGCAAACTGGTAGATTCCGATCGATAAGGTAATCTTTAAAACATCAGGTCTGATCGATATCGGCGCGCGCCGAGACCATAATATCTGATGGTCTGCTATGAAGTGAAACGTCTTCTCGAGTGAACAATTGACACTTGCTGCGGACACCAACTACCGCAACTCTATGGCATGGAGCTGCCAGCGTATCGTGAGGCAATGCATGAGCCAAATGCAACAATACGGTGACCAGCGCCTCCATCGCCGCGTCGTGTTGTCAGCTTGCCACCCGATGACGAGACTCGACCCCGACTCGCCAGACGTTGGAAGTTTATTTGACTCGGATTGTTTAACATAAAGAAAAAAATGAACGTGTACTAGAGTGATTGTTCTCATTAGTGATCTGTCTGATATTACCTTTACGAACACATTAAGCACGGCAACTCATTAATTTGTTTGATAACGTCGCAACAAGCGTATGCATTTGAGCGCTATTAACGTGCGGTACTAATGAAACAATGCGCCACAGACGCACGGTCCAGGTGCGGCAAGCATGCGACGGAATTAGCTCGTCGGCACGCGGAACGACTCCGAGCCGGCAGCTTGCACCGCGCCGTAGGCCTGACGCCTCGCGACAAGCTATGTGGGCGGCGTGCCTGACGGAGCGGACACAAGACAGCCCTCCTGCAGTACTGCGCTGCAGTCATCATACGTCATGGCGGAACGTATTTATATTTCAGAATAGCAGTTCCTCACTATGCATCTGTAAGCTGTATGACGCGCCACCGAATATGCCGAGTTGAACCTGGCTGTGGCGTGACCTCCATGTTCTATTATACGTACTACTCTGTCAAGAAAGTACCGGGAAAAGATCAATAATACACAAAATGTCTGTTATTCATCCAAATTTATTTTATCACCTTCAAAGTATGCTCCTTTAGAAACGATACACTTGCGCCAACGAATAATCCATTCATAAAAACATTTTTTAAACGCTGCTTCCGGAATTGAGTTCAGTTCTCGCGGCGAATTCTCCTTTGTCTTCTATCGATTGAAAACGGGTGCCACGAAGTGGTAATTTGAGTTTAGGAAAAAGAAAAAAGTCAGCAGGAGCCATATCTGGTGAATATTGTGGTTGCTGGATGGTATTTGTTGAGTGTTTGGTCAAAAATTCGTTCACAATGATAGCCTTGTGCGAAGGCGCATTGTCGTGGTGCAAAATCCAAGAATTTTCTTTCCACAAATCTGGCCTATTTCGTCGAATTTGCTCTCTTAAACGCCGCATAACGCTCAAATAATTTTCTTTACTTACCGTTAGACCTTCCGGTAAGAATTCAGAGTGCACAACACCGCGATAGTCAAAGAAAACAGTCAACATGACTTTGACTTTTGATCGACTTTGGCGTGGTTTTTTCGGTTTCGGTTCAGTTGGAAGGCGCCACTCCGAAGCTTGTTGTCTAGTTTGCATGTCAAACTCGTAAACCCACGTCTCGTCACCAGTAACAATGCGTTTCATGAATGTTGGGTCCGAACTGACTCGTTCTAGCATGTCCTCAGCGACTTTCATGCGATTGAGTTTTTGGAGAAAATTCAGATCTTTTGGGACTAGCCGAGCAGCAACATGTTTCATACCCAAATGATTAGTTAAAATGGTACGGATCGACTCGTGAGATACAGAAAGTTCGGCGGCTATCTCTCTCAGAGTTGAATGGGGATTTTCAGTCACTATTTTCTTCACTTTTGCGATGTTAACTTCAGTTGCAGACGTTGACGGCCTACCAGAGCGAGGCAAATCTTCCATCACATCTCGACCGCTTTTGAACGCTTTGAACCACTCATAAGCACGAGTTTTTGATAAAGTCGATTCACCGTAAGCCTTCTGTAACATTTTCAGTGACTCCGAACACGAAATTCCATTGGCGATGCAAAATTTAAGACAAACTCTTTGTTCGATATTTTTGTCCATTATGAAATTCGCAATACACACTATAAGTATATGATATTACTAAAACCAGCACTGTATTTTTAATATAAATAACAGATGCAACTCAAACTCCGCGCCAAAATGGAAAACAGTTGTGCCAATCTAACAACTACAAAAAAACAAAAATTTGAATTTGGAACCATAAACAAATCATCCAATCCCGATACTTTTTTGACTGAATGTATAGTTTCGGCCGGCTGCAATAGCATTATTGTTACACTTCTCATATTCTGAATTTCTGATGAAGATAAAAACCTTAAAATTATCTTTTTACTAACGGAACCTATATCGATAAAAACGTGCGCGCGCGTTGACGTTATACAGCACTAAACAAGACAGAGCGTGCGGCGCGCGGCGCGACCTCCACACAGCGCACACACAGTGCGCTAACGCTACGCTAAATAATATACTTGTGTGCGTCATGGACATTATTTTGCCATTCCATTTTTAAACAAAATTAAATGTTTGGAGATGAAAGTCCCATCTCAAAACATAATTATCTACATTTATAATTATAGTAACTAGTTAGTTTTGTATCCACGGCACATCTTAGAGAAACCCCCGCCGCACCATGGGGAGGAGGGAAGAGAAGAGATTCTAGGCGCAGCCGCCACTCCCTAGTGAAGTCGAGGATGGCCCTGCACTGCCGGTCGATTCTGTTAACATATCACCGTGAGAACATAGATGGCGTGAACGTGAAGTGAGCTGCTGTTCCACGTAATGCTTAGGGACTGACACTATTGACAGCTCACGGTATACACCCTTCACCTTCTTCTTCACCGTGAATAGCACTACTGGTCCATGATGCACGGAACGATAGGCACATCAAAGACGTTTATAATTTCTTGCCTATGTTATTTCACCGACCGAGTGCCTACTAAGTTCAAGTAGTAGGTCAGAGATGGATGCGGGAGACCAGCTTATTAGTCGATTGGCACGACTTTACTCTCCCTCCCGAAACGGGTGAATCGACACTCGACATGAGCAGCATTCACTCAGCGTTGAGGAGACACGGACACGGACTCAGTACATTTACAGTTTGGTTCCCCCGTGGAGCCCGTGGACTTTGTTTGTCCCCCCGTATGACTAATTCGTGACAGTATTATGGAGGACGTTACTTCTCATGTCTGTGTTTATTCCAAGAACTATCGCTGCGTCACACTTCAGTGCCTCGCCCGGCGCACTAATAGAACTTCCAGTTTTTTTACTCGTGTGCGAAGGCGCGCGGTGCTCGCCGAGACGCCGACTTCAAACGACGCGACATGTTTATACGTCGCATCTTCGAGATGAGTGACACCTGTGACGCCTCCGAGCGCCGTGTGACGTGGCTCTACGACGGGACGGATTCCTTTCTGCACGTCGCGTTCGCAGAAGTCGGCGGCTGATTCCACGAGAGACAGCACCCACATAACGTACGAACGAGTAGATGCAACGATAGTTAGACTAGCGGACATTACGATCGGCGGGTGCGATACCGCACAATAAATAGCGTTTGATTATAAGAGCTGCGAGGTGCGCGAGAGCGCTCACTCTCGCGTCTATTAATACCGGAGCTAACGAGCATCCATCACTGCGCTTGTAGCTTCCGCCGGCGTTGCTGAGGTTGCTGTCACTGGTGAGGACCACATAAACTGATAACGCGAGGGGGCGGTGACCAACTCACCTGCAAGCCTCATGCCACACTCACGCCACACTCACGCTGCACGGAACCCACCAGGATCACCTGGTCACATTGCAATTTTAGTGAATTTTCTGATTTTGTTCGCTGTGTTCGCAGATGTGAATTTAATTGGCTTCATGTTGATCTGCACGCGAGCATTGAATAACTTCCATTCGTAAAATTACAGTGAACGTATCGAGTTTGAGACCGGTACCAGTTCCACACTTATTAGATAAAGAGCGTAACGGAACAAGCTTGTTGTACCAAAGTCAAAGTCAAAGTCAAAGTCAAAACATTTATTTCAAATAGGCACAAGAATGGCACTTTTGAACGTCAAAATGAACAAGAAATAGAACTGATTCTAGTCGCCCCTTCCAAAAAGTAGTTTCGTGTGGAGAAGAATGGGCAAGAAACTCCACCGTTACTCTTTTAGAATGTTTCACAATGTTTTGTATACATGTATTATAACATTATATGTGAAGACGATGCACCCAGAATAAAAACAATACATCACAAAAGGTGAAAAGAAAAACACATGTAGCAGTGGCAAGTAAACTTAATTATGTCATAAGTGCATGGTGCTCACATATTTACAAACATTCTAAAAGTTAATAATAATAAATTAATCAATGTGTGAGATGTTATTCCAATATTATAAAATAATATGGTACAAATTACCTAATTTACTTAGCAACCAGTTTGATTTTGTCTAGACACTAGATTGTCCTGTGGAGCAGGACCAGCATGTTTCCAAGCATCCTTTACAAATTAGAAGATTATATCTTTGATATAATCTTCTAATTTGTAATAAGCTTGTTTACAAAGTGTACTTTTAATATGAGTTTTAAATTTTCTTTCATTTAATTGCAGTATGTCACAAGGTATTTTGTTGTAACATTTAACACAGAACCCCATAAAAGATGTATGTACTTTTGACAATCGAAAAAATGGTTGAATTATTTTATCTTTATTTCTAGTATTAAAATTATGCCTATCACTTATTTTGTTAAAAAGATGTCTATTTTTTCTTACATACATAATATTTTCATAAATGAATTGGCAAGGTACTGTCATAATATTAATCCTTTTAAATAGTTCCCTAAGCGATTCGCGACGACGAAGATTGTAAATAGCCCTGATCGCTCGCTTTTGCAAAATAAAAATGGATTCAATGTCAGCAGCCCGACCCCACAGTAAAATGCCATACGACATAATACTATGGAAGTAACTAAAATAGACCAAACGCGCGGTTTCTACGTCTGTTAACTGCCTTATCTTTCTAACAGCATAAGCGGCCGAGCTTAGCCGTCCCGCAAGAGTTGTTATGTGGGGACCCCATTGCAACTTGTCGTCTAGCGTGATTCCCAGGAAAACCGTCTGCTTAATAAATTCCAGCTTTTCTCCGTTCAATATGATGTCACAATCGCTACTTTTAACATTAGGTAATGTAAATCTAATGCATTTGGTTTTTTTTTCATTTAGTACCAAATTATTTACCGTAAACCAATCTTGGACCTGAAGAATAGAGTTATTCACGTCGTCAAGATTTTGTGAGCGTCTATTAATTTTAAAGATTAATGAAGTGTCATCTGCAAATAACACCATCTTCGGTTGATTTTGAAGTAATTGGGGTAAATCGTTAATATAAACTAAAAAGAGAAATGGACCCAATATCGAACCTTGAGGAACGCCCATTGTCATTTCCGACCCCAGCGAGTTCACACCATTTACTTGAACTTTAACCTTTCTATCTTTCAGGTATGATCTAAGTAAATCAAGGGCTGTATTTCTAATTCCATAGTGCTCTAGTTTCAGCAGAAGCGTCTCATGTTCTACGCAATCGAACGCCTTAGAGAGATCGCAAAAGATTCCAATGGCATCTTGTGCTTCTTCCCAGGCGCTAAAAATGTTCTTTATTAGGGTGACACCAGCGTCAGTAGTACAACGCCCTTTGGTGAAACCGAACTGTTGGTCATGCAAGATGGAATTTTTATTAAAGTGACGTAACATTTGATTGAGCATCAACTTTTCAAACACTTTACTGAGAACTGGCAGAATTGACACGGGCCTATAATTGTTGGGTTCTTTACTATCACCGGATTTGAACAATGGCACTACTTTACTGTGTTTCATTAGATCCGGAAAGACTCCTTGGTCCACACTAGAATTAAATATGAAAGCTAAATAGGGCGCAATGGTATCGATAATAGAACTACAGACTTTTACAGACATTCCCCAGAGATCTTCTGTTGATTTGATTTTAAGATCTTTAAAAGCTTTTATAACAGCCTGGGGGTTTGTATGCTGAAATGTAAATTCTAAAGGGCATGCCTTTACATTTTTTCTAAGTAAGGCAGCAGAAAGTGCGGCTGAGGAATTTAATGATGAAGTAGTTTTGAGAGGAATATTAGCAAAAAAGTTTTCAAATTCCTGAGCTATTTCTATATCTGAGTTGATGCGGCCATGTGCAGTCTCTAAATTAAACTCAGTATTACGCTGCTTTTTCCTACCTGTTTCATTATTTATTATTTGCCAGGTAGTTTTTATTTTATCATCAGCTGATTTTATTTTATTGCTAATATAAAGAGCTTTAGCTATTTTGCACACACTTTTAAAAGTTTTAGAGTATTTTGCAACATACTGATGAAAGTTTGTATTATTCGTATGTTGCTTGAGGCCATAAAGTTCAAAAAGTTTTGCCCTGCTTTTGCGAATACCAGGAGTCGCCCAATCGCTAAATAAAAACTTTGTGAAAATGCTTTTAGTTTGTAGTGGAAAAGAGTCATTAAATTGCTTATTCAATAGTAAAAAGAACTCGGCGTAGAACTCACTTGGGTCAGATATATTATTAAAATTCTGAACACATAAATTACTGGCCAAAGACTTATTGAATTTGTTTAAATTTGTACATGTAATTGGCCTAAATCTTATTTGAATTTTATGAAGAGGCATATAGGAACAAAATGTTATAGTTTGTCCACTGTGGTCAGATGGCAACTTATTTAAGATATCTTTATGTAAGTATTCGCAATTACAAAAAATATTATCTATACAAGTGGCAGAGGAGGCAGTTACTCGGGTTGGTTCCATAAAAACGTTGGACAAATCAAATGACCCAAAAAGACTTAATAATCTGACAGTATTCGAGTTATTTTCTAGTAAATTAATATTAAAATCTCCACATATGATTATTGACTTGCTACTAGTACTTAGTTTCTTTAACACATCTTCCATTACAGAATCAAACACAGATAGATTCTGGTAATTTGGAGGTCTGTACACATAACATGCTTATCTAGCTCAACACAGGACAATTCAATGGTGTGTTCAACAGATAGTCCGATGATGTCTTTTCGTTCTTTAGATTTTATTGAATTTTTAACTAATATTAATGACCCACCGTGTATCATTTGTTTTCGGCTAAAATAGCTAACTACGCAATAATTTTCAAAATTAATTGATACTACTTGATGATCTTTTAACCAATGTTCTGTTAAACAAATGACATCAAACTTGGTATTTTCCAAAAACAATTCTATTTCCAGTAACTTGGAACCGGCACACTGAAGGCTCAGCAGTAGCTGGTAGGGCTTTTCTCTGCTCGCGCTGCCCTCGTTCTCGTACATTTCAGGAGTCAGGACGATTTTTTCGGTAACTGTGGGACTTATGAAACACAGTAAAAAATATTAAAATATTGAATAATCTACTAAACCGACATGAACCTTTTGTTCTGGTTACATGGACATAGCAACACTATGGAGTAGAGCTTATTAACAATCTGTGAATGATTAAATAAATCCACAAAACAACACAACTGACAATAACTTATCGTTCAAACACCAGTGATCTAATTGATGTGAAGATGGCGGAGCTCACGAGTCTAACGAAAGGATAACAGCAGGAATGTGAGCTCAAGTTTGTTAAACCCTCAAAAAGACAACGGTCAGAATATAATCCATGAATTGCAAGTTGAAAACAACCGCCTGTCTTGAAAATAGGGTGCGACAGAGGGAAATATGTTTGCTACACGTAATAACTCCACCTTACATTGAACTTGTATTACATAGGTTTGGTCATCTATTAAATACATAACATGGAGCAAAGACCACAGCCTCCGCTACTCGGTACCCAACATCGGAATGTACTGGCTTGGCGCGATTGCAAATGTTGGAGATGGAGACTGGCCGACATGCATCTGGGTAAGGCTCCATTACCCAGGAAATTGAAAAGTGCCTAAATACAATATTGTAGCATCAAATTACGCCACCGGGCAGTGTCACTCGCATCTGAAGTCGCTGCACACGTAAGGCCACAGCCGTGACGTCACACGATAATGTCAAAGGCTATGTCGTGAGAGGACGGCGGTGGGCGTTGCACGCGGAGAGAAAGCGCGGAGATCGCCGCCCGAACCGACTGATGAATATTCTAAAGCACGGTATGTAGCGCGATCCGCGATCATCTTGGTTTCTAAACTATCTTGATTGTATTGATTTATTTGCCTAATAAGAAGGAATCACTTGACCAGTCTACCTAATGTAAATCAATGTAATCCCCACCCCAGCAAGTCCTCGGTAGTGTCGATCAGCACTTGGAAAGTGAGTGCACAGCTCACTCGAGCCTGCGCCACCGCAAACGACCAGCGCAGCGTACTGAGAGTCGAATACTACTTAGTCCGCCTGGAGTCCCAGCAAACCGGACAAGCAGACTTCAGTCACCGCGACATACCCCGGAGCAGGCAAACGGCCAAAGATTGGTGATACGATGGTGACCGAACTGCCTTCTTCAGATGTGTCTGGTGTTCTATTGCTGCAATGCTACTAGTTCCTGGTGCGGACGCAGCTGCCGTGCGGCCGCGCTCAGTGCTCGGACAATTCGCTCACCGAGCTCCTAACACCATTCCTAAAGTTTTATGAACACTTGCATAAGATATTCGTTATGCATAACTACGTTGCGCCGCCTCACATACGCTGTCTGTATTTCAGTGAGTGTGCTGTAGCGTCGGAGAGCGGGCGCGGAATAGATGCTCGGTAGAAAGTGTGTCGCGAGCCGCTCGAGGGACATGGCCGCGAGATAGCGCTCGCACACCCACTCCTATATCGCTCACTATGCTGCAATAATATGATGTACAAGCAAATCCCTCTAGATCCGATCTCCTATCTGAAAGGCACAAGTACACTCGCGAGTGAGCCAGGTACCATGGCCGCTGCTGCGCCGGAGCTCGCCCTAGTACCCACTGGTGACCGTCGGCGTTACAAGTGGATGCGCCAACACTCGCATTCTAGTGAATGTTACAGTTGCACTATTGCACATAATGTGCATCGCGGGAACAAACTACATTGCAACACCAAACGATTCTCAGTTCTTAACGTTTCTGCCAATACATTGAATATCTTTAATAACAGTAAGTAGTTGAGGACACCACTAGGGATCATGCCACAGGCGGGCGCAGGCCTATACTTAGCCATGGGTGAAACAAGGCTAAAAACCGGGTGCTAAGTTTTTCTAAAACTGTAGGTAGATGCAAGATAGGATGTGATGACACGTAATGCCAATGTAGTACGATAATGATTATTATGTACTCTCGTAAAGGTGAGACAGTACAGCGCACACATCTCTGCACGCGTGCAGCTCGGCGCGGCTATGACGTCACTGGCAGATAACCAAACTTCATTAATACTTATCAACGAACATAACGAACTAACTGAGAGCCGTAATAGCTGTAAATTACTGTAATTTTTACTTTCTAACAGCATAGCTGGAACTTTCTGACATTCATTCAGTCAAATGGCAGTTTCGACACGAGTGCTGGTTCGATCCGGCTGCCTATCCGTGTGTCGCAGGCGCATGTCTCGTGCGCGTGTGTGATCTGGCGCCAGCTGTGCCGGCGGTGGTCCCTGACGAGGCATGTCCATAGATAACATCGCATTGATCTCACGCGGCTTTCGCTCGGGTATAGTTAGCCTCGCACCAGTGATTGTTAAGTCATGAAGTTAAGTCAAGCACATGTTGCGCAACCTGCTTCAATATTGGACAGAGTATGCGCAGCGGCGGCTGGCGCTGGGGGCAATGCGGCGGGGGAGCCTTTTGTTGACTAAATTGAACGCATGCGACGATATCTCGCACGCTAACGGGACTGAAACGACACCGCGGAATAAACAACCACGAGCCACGATCCTAGCATATGCTACGTTTAACTGGTGACGAACTAGTCTCGTAGTTGCGTCTCCTTGCGCCCCGTGATGCCGCTCAGCTGATGGCAGATAACACAGACAATGGAGCCCCCCCCCCCCGCCCCGGTACTACCTTGCCGACGTGTTTATATGCAGTGTCGGGCAGCAGCACATAATAGCATCGTGGTGTTGATTATTTAATCGTCATGTTATGATCAGCGTGCGAACGCTCCCAGCGCGGTTATTGTGGCGACGAGCGGCGGTGGAGTGCGTGCGCTAGTTTCACCGCTCGGAGAAACCGGCGCGTTTCACTGTGTGACACTGCCTGTTCCTGCCGCCGGCCACTCGCACGATAGCACGACACGTGCGGCCAGCAGCACCGTGCTGACCGCTCTGGACACCCCGGGACACGGTTCGTATGCTCGCAAGTCAGCACGTCTAGATGAGTCCAGTTATTGAGTTAGTTGAGTTAGAGAGCCACGGGCTACTGGCTACCTGCTACAGTTTAAAGATACGGACTGGCGAATTGATAGTCAGGATTCCGTGGCCACTCTTTGGAAAAAATAACAGGTCTTCTAAAGTTGTAACATGGAAATCATTGCGTTGTTAGCTAGTGTAACTTATGGGGTACGATACTTAGTTAGTATACATATTAAAATCTCGCTCCTATCCAAAGCTGCGCATATTACTTCTTATCTACCTGCGCGTGAACTATTAAACACTCGAGGTTTCTAGTGCGCACTCGAACCGAGTACTGATATAGAATCTCTTCCACGGAGCATTGCCGAGTCACCGAGTGCTCCCGACCAACGATCATGGAGCCACACAGCCCCGACAAGTAAGTACATCGAGTCGCAGAGGGCGGCGCCACCAGTGGAGCAACCAAGAAGTAGCGACGTTAGCTATGGGCAGTCTAATGACAATCATTTTACAATGAGAACGTAATGAGAATGACGGTACTGTAACCAGGTGAGCAGGCACAGTACTTAGTTGCATGGATCTGCTCACTGTGTGTGCCACTACTAAAGATGGCGCAACAATGCCAACATACAACTTAGCGAAATGCTAAAGGTCCCCTTGATATTAAACAAAAATCCTAATCTTTATTGACAAAGCTTTTATAATATTAAAGAAATAAGATGCGATGCCGGAGACCGACCAAACGATGTCGACGAAAAGATAAAATGCAAACATTTGTAATAAATGTCCGCCTCAATGGAGGAACATTGATTTATGGAATATGGAACCATGGGTTCAGTGGCTCTCAGCCCGCACTCCGCCACTGCA
The DNA here is from genome assembly GCA_951799385.1 of Hyppa rectilinea. Classification (NCBI taxonomy): domain Eukaryota; kingdom Metazoa; phylum Arthropoda; class Insecta; order Lepidoptera; family Noctuidae; genus Hyppa; species Hyppa rectilinea. The sequence continues at coordinate 17,674,464 of OX637321.1, read as the reverse complement.
TTAGGAAGGTGCCAACTTGCAACCTGCGCATACTCCGCACTCCGACACAACGTATCGCTGCATCCTGGACGTGCGCTACTTTGATATTATTTGCCACAACTTTCATAAACACATATTACATACAATATTATTATATATATATACATAAATATTCATTTTGTTTATCTGTTTGGTAGCCTATTAAAAACACCACTCTGATAGGCTCTAGTAATTCACAAACTGCCAGATGTGTAGGAACCTAGTTGTAATTACTCACGTTCACATAAAATAAACGATACTCTTTCTCTACTTTGCATTCGTTCCTTTACATTTCTAGATTTCACAGTAAGTAAGTAAATTTTTATTTGTTTAAACATGGTGTACATTTGCATGCAGGATAGTAATGAGATACAGAAAAGTTCTAACATGTTCAGCCACGTATTGTGGCGTACAAATTGGTAGGAAGAGATGGTGCATAAACCGTGATAATATTCATCAAAATTACATTTCATTATTCATTAAAGATTAGGTATTCAAATTCAAAAAGTACATTTTTAGATACAATTAAATGTCAAAGTAGTCATTAAATAAATTGGTCAATTAGATATCAATTACTGTCATTACAAATTTCAATTCCAAATTACAATTATTCCAAAAAATACAATAGATCAATAACATAATGTCAAAAAATACAACATTGTCATCTCAAACACGAGGAAAATTGTCCTCTTTCATAAACTCTGCTATACTGTAATATGCTCTTTCAGTTAGTAAACTCTTCAATTTACTTTTAAGAGCAGATGTATTTAATGTTTTCCATGATTTGGGCAATTTATTAAAAATGGTCGGAGCCATGCAAAAGATGCTCTTACGCATAAGAGTTGTTTTAGCGGCATGAACACATAGTTTGAAATTATCACGTCTACAGTGTACTACAAATTATCACGTCTACAGTGTACTACAAATTATCACGTCTACAGTGTACTACAAATTATCACGTCTACAGTGTACTACAAATTATTACAGTGCGGAGCTATAAGTAAGCTTCAGCTCGTTCATATACTGTCGGTTTTCAGATTTGTTTAGTTATATCATTAATAACGTACGCACATTAAAATACTTTTAAATACGACATTATATTTATAATTTATGTACACAATAAACGTGGGTAATTTGCCTGAATATGAATATCAATTGAAGTGCTATGCTCAATAGGCGAAGATATCATGTAGAGGTGCACACACTAGAGCGGTGAACTGGTCGCGTGTTCTGAACGTTGCAGTCGGACAACTTGTTGCTACTGAGCAATGGAAGATCATAATATATCTAATAACGTAACTAATGTTTGGTAATGCTTCGGAGAAGGATTACCTCCAGGGAGCGCGCATGGTCCGCGATACACCATGTTTTTGAACATGTGAAAAAATTATTAAGTATTTCATACCGAATCTATTGGTAAGCGGGATTGTCCGAAAGGGTTACCGCTACCCCGGAACATAAAGGGCTACGGAAGGAACATGGATGGGTTTTAGTCAGTAAGAGTCTGACACTCTCTTCCGCTCCACCCAGAGCGGGAGCAGTCATTGGATGATGTCCCAGCCTTAAAAAAAAAATACCGAATCTATTGTAGAAAAATGTAAGTACACACTGCTATATATAGCACTTTATATATAAAGTGATAACTAGGTATCAGTAAAAATAAATTTGCCGAATGGGTACAAATTAATAAAGAAAGCCCATAACCTTGTGGCTGTACTAACTTAGTGAGCACTAGCTGCTCTGTTGTATGGGAGCGATGTGATATAGCGATTGTCAGGAACAAAAGGTGGAGCATGACCAGGAAGAGGTGATAGTATGTAGTTCTGACGCATAACAAAGGACGCCGTAAACTTCGTCGAAGTCACAAGCTGCGGTCCTAGCCACACGTCCGGCAGAGGTAAAGAGTAAATACAAATGCTTGGTAACGTTTCAGCTTCAGGCATTACTAGTATCGGTATCACGCATACAACATTTAGACTGAAAACTTCGCCATTGCTGGACTTTATGTGTAAGTTGTTTGACATAAATTAGTCCTTTCGCAGAATGTCCGTAACATTTCCTGCTTGGTAGCTTGGTAAAAACCCGTGCATTTCAATATTGACTGAATGTTTCATTTTTAGGTCAAAGATTCAGCATTGCCATGCAACGTGGCAACACTGCCGGGCTTTTGGGCACTTTTCCTACTGACAGCAGTGGCGGATTTACAGATTTGCTATCCGTAGGTTATTCAATTGTGCCGTCTCTAAATTTTGATATCATAGTCCACAATCAATTATCAATTTTCTATGAATAAAATTCCAACTTTATGAGTTATGCTCCATTATCCTAGTTACATCATGTTTACCCGTATAGCTAATAGCATTGAGAACTATGGTACCGCCTTAGATCCTCTCTAGCTACTCCTCAAAGAGGGGTCTTACGACCACTATCGCGGCGTGCTCTAAATACATATATCTTTTTTTAATTATTTGTTAGTATTTTATTTTAAGTTAAATTATAAAAGCATTACTATACTTTTTTGTGTATAATATTTTTTTTTAATAAAAATGTATGAACTAAATTTGCCGCCCTTGGCTTCAGCCTACTCAGCGCTGGTAAATCCGCCACTGACTGACAATCAAATTCAAATTCATTTATTTCAGACTACAGTGGTCCATAATGGGTTAGTATTACAAAAAAAGCTTATGTTCTAGTGTTAGTATAATTAGTTAAAATTGTAACAGTCTAAATTTTAATTAAACATTGCATACGTGCCGAGGATGACTAGGCAGGAAAGCATGTTTGCTATCTAATCACCCTCCGCACAAAATGTCGGATATCCGGAGTATACTATAGCTCTCCGCCACAGTTCTCAGGATATAGTTACGACTACTCCTTATTCTACACAACAGCGACGCAGATTTTTGCGCATTATAGCTTGGAAGCCATCTGTGTGTCTCAGCAAACATTTCCGATGCGCTGCAGAAACGGGGCAGTCGCAACAAAATCCTGAAAGCATTATTATATTGCACTCGCAGGACATCGTGTAGTTGACCCATAGATTGCTGCCTGCTGGTACAAAAGCTCTGACAGAAGGCCTCAAAAAGAATAATTTTTACTTGGCCAGAGCACCGAGCAAATCTACGCGCCAACATGCTACCTCTGACCGCTAGAGCCCTGCGCTCCCTCTCAATGTCTATATCATCCTTAAGGTCGTCGGTAATGAAATGTCCAAGATATTTAAATTTGGACACTATGTTCAAATTTTGCCCATTAAGTTTTATAATGTCTTAAAAAAAATATATATTCACTATTGGTGACATTATAAGAGAGTCCGTGTGAGGCAGCATAAGTCTCACAAACTTTTCATTGAGCAATTCCCTGATTGCCCCAGCAGTCGGGCTCAGCAGCACTTTGTCGTCCGCGTAGCTGATGTTAATCGCTCACTCCATTTATTTTACATCCAACATTCATGCTGCTGACCTCGGTGTTGAGGTTTCAGTATTTCAGCAGGTGTACCTCTTTTTTTTTTTTTTAAGGCTGGGAAATCATCCAATGACTGCTCCCGCTCTGGGTGGAGCGGAAGGGAGTGTCAGACTCTTACTGACTAAAACCCATCCATGTTCCTTCCGTAGCCCTTTATGTTCCGGGGTAGCGGTAACCCTTTCGGACAATCCCGCTTACCCGGCAGGCTTTGCCCTGAGGGGCCCCTTCATATGCTGACATCTCTTTGAGGCGCGCGTGGAACATATACGCGCCGTACGGCACGGGTCTGGTGCTGATCGGACGGTGAGTCACCCATTACTCAACGTCCGCAGGCCCGCGCCTACGGTGGCCGGGAGTCGTCACGTGGCTCTCTACGCCCGGGGCGTCTCCTGCGGCGGCTGGGACGGGAGGACCTTTCTCTCTCCCATCCCGCCACCTCCTACGCGAGCATAACTTTTTCGCAGAAGGAGGTGACTGCCTCCCACTCCCTCTCGCCCCGGACCATGGCTTGCACCAGGGCCGGGCGCGCTGTCCCTCAACTCATGCCAAAGCACATCATAGGAGACGAAATCGAAGGCCTTTGAGAGGTCAAGGAAACAGGCGTACACCGGCGTCCTACGATCGGTATAATATTGAACAGTATGCTTGAGACTTTAGATAGCAGTTTCAGTTGATAGTCCGGGCTGGAACCCAAACTGTGCTTCGTGCAGTTTTAAAATATTTTTCAAATATGAATGCAGACTGTCCAATACTTTAGCCATGATCGTTGCCAAAGAAATCGGGTGATAATTTCCCTTATTCGATATGTCCCCTACCCTGTTCTTAACGATGGGAACTACAATAGTTTTCATAAGATTTGGGCATGTATGAATGGCTTAAACACATCGTGTAGAACAGTGACAAGACCCTCGGCATGTGCGCTCCTGCATATTTTAGGTGCTCAATACTGAGTCATGACCGGGAGACTTGCCTCTGCTCATTCCCTACAGGCAAGCGTCGCTAGACGCTTTTGACTTGCTTGGCAGAGAAATGCACCTGAAAGTGTTTCATAAACACTTTTCCCCTCCACACACACACCGCCAGATCCACAGGTAAATTGGATTTAAGGCCTGGCGCCTTAAATCCAATTTACCTGTGGATTTCCAAATTTTACCAAAATTCTTAGTTGCTCGTGTCTAGCTATTAGGTCCTGATTATTTTGGCACCATTTCAAGCGACTTTTGAAAAAAAAATCTTTTATATCTAAACTAGTACAGCCACATATTATTTTTAGGTTATAAATGTACACACATCAAAAGTGTCTAGGGATCAACATATATTTTTGCAATAACTTTTCTCTTGATTGATATTAATTTAAATTTTCTTTAAGGATTCATCAAATAAAGTGTTTTCGTTTGTCACAGTAACGATAAACCAAGTCACCTTTGCATTAATAAAGAAATTTGCCATTTTCCTAATAAAGGGATTTTTGACATTTGAACCACTAACATTAAAGTTCGAAAAAAAGACTGAAATAACAGTTTTCTTTAAAATTTTATTGGGTAACTTAAACAATTAATAATCCGTGTTTCTACCGCGAACACTAACAACACAAGAACATCGGTTTGGCATACTCAAAATGAGTTCATCCAAATCACGCTGTGGAATGGCCGCCCATGTTCGTTGCAACAACAAAAAAAGGTCTTCTTGCAACTGGATACCCTCCATATTCGGCAGAGCTCTTCTCTGTAGCATATCCCATGCATGCTCAATCGGGTTCAAGTCTGGCGACTGAGCAGGCCAGGGCAGGACATTGATGTTAGCTGCGGCGAGAGTCTGTCTTACAACTCTTGCGGTGTGCGGTCGTGCATTATCATGCATTAACTGAAATAAGGGACCGATTTGCACTTGTAGAGGAACGATGACGTCAGATACAATCGTCTCAGCATAAATTTGAGCGTTGAGGTTGCCTCTGATCCAAATCAACTCAGTTCTTCCGCCGATCCAAATACCCGCCCATACCATGATGGTTCCACCACTATAAGGATGGACTTCCTGGCAGGATTTTAATCGCTGTTGGCGTCCAGGGGTTCTCCAGTGTCGTATACGTCTTGTATCCGGTCTCATACCAAAACGAGACTCATCAGAAAAGCACACGAAAAGCCCTTGTTCTTCTGCCCAATTTCTGTGTTCAAGAGCCCATTGATATCGAATCCTACGATTGTGCATTGCTATAGGTGGTACCCGTAGCGGTCTTCGGGAATGAAGGTTCACTTCATGCAAGCGGTTTCTGACTGTTTGGTCGCTAATTAAGTTCCCTGAAGAGTGATGAAGCCTCACGGCTAACATCATGGCGGTTATTGTTGGAGCTCTTCGAGTTAAGATTTGAATGTATCGGTCTTGTCTCCGTGTGGTGCAGCGATACCGTCCTTCATGGCGCTCAGCCACGGTACCAGTGCTTCGGTAACGTGTCCAAAGTCGACTGATAACACCTTTTTTTGTTGTTGCAACGAACATGGGCGGCCATTCCACAGCGTGATTTGGATGAACTCATTTTGAGTATGCCAAACCGATGTTCTTGTGTTGTTAGTGTTCGCGGTAGAAACACGGATTATTAATTGTTTAAGTTACCCAATAAAATTTTAAAGAAAACTGTTATTTCAGTCTTTTTTTCGAACTTTAATGTTAGTGGTTCTAATGTCAAAAATCACTTTATTAGGAAAATGGCAAATTTCTTTATTAATGCAAAGGTGACTTGGTTTATCGTTACTGTGACAAACGAAAACACTTTATTTGATGAATCCTTAAAGAAAATTTAAATTAATATCAATCAAGAGAAAAGTTATTGCAAAAATATATGTTGATCCCTAGACACTTTTGATGTGTGTATATTGTATTTAAGATATATGTGTGACTGCGGTGACAATATAATTAGTGTGCAGTTTCTACCATAGGGCAAGCTAAAGTATGCGACCAATCTTTGGTATGGTGCGTAGGTACACTGAGTGTGCATGCTGACTCAAATGTCTCGCTGACGGTCTGACGGTACGCCAGGTAGCGCGTGTGTTGGAATTTAGTTCCCATCGAAATGGTTAAGCTGAATCGTTCGGCTCCATGAACTATGTTACTAATATTTTGTACCAATATAACACGTTGGGTTTCACCTGCCTAACGTGGGATAGCGTAAATTGAACATTGAACCAGTGAACTACTTTTGAGATCGCGCTATACTATAATATACCGTCAGTGACCCGCTGCTGACATTCAAATTTAATAAAAAGTGTCAACCGCAAACAATATAAGGTAAATCATGATTATCCTTTACGAGGAAGAAGGCAAATCATTAATATAATAAGAAACGAAGAAACGAACGTTTTGTTTTAAAATAAATGCAATGTAACACAGGAACTAGACGAATTGTGTTCATTTCTTTAGAGATCTGCTTATTGAAATTAGCATCTTGTGATTATGATACTTAGCCGCCAATTTATAGCGATATGTATTGTTACAATTTATATACTTACCGTCTTTTATTGCAAATATTTTTATTTATTTTTTTAATCAAAAAAGGTACATTTTAAGTTTTATAACATACATTATGTCCAACAAAACTATAAACATAGTTTGTCTGAATTTACTGATATGATTATTCTTTTTCTTTTTCAACGTATGTTACGTATCAAATAATTATGTGTTTAACACCTACCAAAAAAAGCCACTTCTCGTGAGCCATATCTTCCCGCAACCCCTAATTAAAAAAAACTAAATATGCTTTATAAACAGGTGTAGCATCGGAAAACAATCAAGAGATGACGACTAACGACGCCGCCCTCGGGCTGGGCAGACCAGCCGGACGGCGGCGTGGGCGACGCGTCGTTCTTCGAGAAGCTCGGCGCCGAGACTGAGACCAGGATGGAGGAATTCTTCCAGTGGTGGGGAACCATCATGGCGTCCAGGCCTTGGATCGTCCTGTTTGTTGGTAAGTGCTCTCAGATATACAATGCGTCTGAGAAAGGTCTAGCGAAAAGTAAGCGTCCGTTTGATGGTCTGTACCACACGCTTAATTTTCGCTATACCTTTCTTAGACACCTTGTATAGCCATTTTAATTTAAAAAAAACGAGGGACATACTTTCAGGTGTATAGCACTCATGGAAATCAAAAACTTTGTCCATGGGACCAACTCTGAAATATGAAAAAGGCATGATTTCAGGTATAGTTCCATAGTCAAAGTTGTTCATTTTCATGAGTATAGTACTGTACATACCATGTCCCCGAGACATTTCCCGTTTGCGAAATAATTTCATCCCCTATTAAACCCCTTTTAAGTGATGGATTTACAAACACTATTGTCCTAAACTTCATGCTTTAAGTTAAGACGCAGCGGTTGTCCGTTATCCGTTTGTAAATTAATGAATTTAAGATTTTTATTAAAATATGTGTAAAAAGACCCATCACCACGTCGAAACATGCTAATTCTGTTCTAACAAGTAACATAGAATAATAATTACAAATCAAATAATCTAATTTGATGTGATAGGTACTTTAATAGGTAATTAAGTCAATAAATGTAACTTATTTTTTTTTGTTTTTATTATTTAACATTCTTTAAATAAAAACAATTAGGTAGTCAATAACTAAAACAGTGTTTTAAAGATGGGAGATAGTTGATACCTAGTGGTTGGTGTGGTCCTCCTCGATGCCTAAAGCTCTTCTGACATCAACAATGGAGTGAGATTTATTGATTCTATGAGATGATGCGTTTCTATTGTTATATTTACTTGTTTCTTATTTTAGGTATCAATTTATCGTTTTCTATTTTTATTAAGTTTTTATAAAATTTTACTTTAAGCATAACTTAAAGTCTTAGGTTTAGGTGTATTTGAATCTGATATTTAAGTAAGTAGGTACTTATACGTCAAAAAAGCGGTTTTTTTAACTTTTTTAGGTTTGAACTTACACTGTGTGACTAAACCCAAGTGTTTAATATAGTAAATGTGTATAATATACACATAGTAAGTAGGTACTTATACGTCAAAAAAGCGGTTTTTTTAACTTTTTTAGGTTTGAACTTACACTGTGTGACTAAACCCAAGTGTTTAATATAGTAAATGTGTATAATATACACCGCCCCTAAGGCTACCCACTGACCTAATAAATTCCTGGCCGACAAAATAGTAACGGTCTCCTTTCCCAAGAAACAGGCCGCGGTACAATTCTATAACTATGTAGTAGAATCCACTCCTGTGGTGATGTCGCAGGTAGTCGAAACTCGCCTGGTCGCCCGCCCCCTCCCGAGTTAACTAGGTTGCACCCGTTGCGAGCACAGAGGGCAGGCTTAGTGACGGATGTAACAGTGTTGTTTAGAGGTAATGTTGCTAAGTGAGAGAAATATGTCAGTCGTGTTTGAAAGAGCGTAGGCACCTTGACACCATTACCGCAACTGGTTTTAGACCAGGCACTCAGTTTCTAAACGTCTTGCGGAAACAATGGAGCACCACTAACCAGTAACTACTCTAATGATCCCACTATTGACCGACACTTCAAGCTTTTGAACCGATACTGTGTAGTTTACATTTTATGTAGGTACATACCTACAACTGTTACCCAAATGCGCACAACACAATTATCTGAATTGACAGCGGCGCGCCTCGTCTAAAGTTGCATAGCCAAGCGAGGTTAATTACAATGTCTTGTCAATACCCTCAGAGCTTGTTCGATTCCATCATAAAATATATTATGCATTATTGTGATAATCCACTCATTATTATGATAGTCAGCTCCACGGTCGATCTAGTCGGAGTCTTCAGAGGCGTGCCCACACTCAAATTAAGACCATTTGATATATTAACGATACAGAGCGGAGCGTGTTCACGTTTGCTCCGAGAGCTCTGTCGCCTGCGGAGAGCGCACAACCGGTTAGCATCGTCGGCTCGGCCGCCGTCGTCGGCCGGGGGTAGGAAGCGCAGCAGGGGCTCACCTTGTGGTAGGGAGCTGTGCGGGTTGCAATCACTAATCGGAGGACAGGCGGAGCGGCGGCCGGAGCGGGCGCGAGCTCATACTCGCGCGGTCGACGACCTGTTGCTGCGCCACGGCACGTAACTGTACAACACACACACTTCACTCCGCGACTACTGGTTGCGCGCGAGTCGCGACTGGTGTCTAAGGGACCGCGGGGCAAACTGAGCCGGCGGCCGGCGCTGGGGCTTGGGCACCGCGTGCGCCGGCGGCCTTGACCGCCCCCTGCCGCGCCGCGCCCCCGTGCGCCCCCCGCGCGCCTCCTGCGCCGGCGCATCCGCACCGTTGCTCATTGCTCCTTGGTGGGTGATGGTGTCTGCAGCGGGCAAGTCATTACCGTTAGAAAATGATTTCAATTTGTTTTTGTTGCTATCTGATACCGGCAATGTTGGCCCGAGCTTGCCAACAGACACACTGACATATTTTCACAATATTTTCTCATTTTCACATGTGACCTCATTCTTGACCGAGTGACGGAGCTCCCTTCGAATTTACTAATTACAAACTAAAGTAATTCAAAATTAGACTGTCTTGCTGAAAATGCGAACCATGGAGCAATTAGCGACGCTGATGACTTCAAAGACTTCAAACATGCAAGCCTCTTAACAACGGGGATGAGTCAGGGTGTCCAAGTTCGTACCGCCTAGGTTAGCGGCAGCAGGTGACATCTCCAGAATGTTGCATTCCCTGAGTTATAAGGATGCCCATTTCGCCAAACACTCAGCCGTCGACTGCAAGTTCGCTTATATGCCACCGACGCATGTTGTTTAATACTTATTGGACATTGGCAGGGTTTGTGTGGAGTTGGATCTAAAACTACAAATGCTTCCCAAAAGTGAAGGAGCCTAGTCCACAACGCATGTGCTACCGTGCGCACTTGGCGAATAAACGCTACAATGAAAATAGTGTAACTTTTGCAAAAGCGAAAGGAACTTGTTCCAACCCCACGAGCCCTGTTGTTCATCCAGCTCTTGACTGTTCTAAGGTTCCATAAATTGGAATGAAAAAACGGAACCCTTGTGGGTACACTTCTGTCTGTCACAGCCATTTTGATCCGAAATTAATAGACATTTGGTACACATGATTTTTTGTGAGCCAAACAAGGTGACGTTAATAAATTCATTTTGAATGTAGGGTCGCTTCTGGAAGGCAAATCAAATAAGTTTTTCAAATTGTAATGTGTGACATAGGTGCCTATCCAATTAAAGGGCTCATTGTGGGGGTATAACAATAAATTGAAGTGTGTTTGTAATCTATACATATAATAAAACGGTAAAAAACTGTCTGTACATTGAATATATAAAAAAAAAAATGAGGGGGTTTAGAAATTAGAAACAGTAATAGAGCACGAATCCAAAAAAATAAATTTGTCTGTTTGTCTGTTTGTTTGTACAAGTTAATCTTCGGAACTACTGGACGGATTGGAATGATTTTTTTTTGTTGTATAGGTATTAAGTCTGGGCAACATAGGCTATAATTTATCTTGGAAACTTGAACACCTGATGCAGAACCGCAACAGACCAGCTAAACTATAAGAGATACAAAAATGATACCGTAGCAAAAATTGTTCCACGTGATGAGCATTTTCTGCTGAGAGAATAAATTTGAAGATCTGGAACACCTGTTGTGGAACTCCAAGAGCCTAGCTACACCATAACACATAGGAATAACGTCTTAGCAAAAGTTGTTCAGTCTGATGGGCATTTCCTGTTGACTTATAAAAAAACCGGCCAAGTGCGAGTCAGACTCGCGCACCGAGGGTTCCGTACAAACCTGTAGGTATATAAGTAAAAGTTATGGTATTTTTATTGCTAAATGAAATCCATAACATAACAATGTGGAAAGCTGACGGTACCTTGTCAATACATATATGAAAACATTATGTATGTTCGGAAAAATCTTCATCTCTTTAAGAAGAGAAGTGATAGACATAATTTTAATACTAGAAATAGGCACAATTTGGATCAATCTCGGTTTAGATTGGCTAAGGTACGAAATTCTTTTATGGGGAATTGTGTAAAATTTTATAATAAAATACCACTGCGGATTCTACAACTGAACGAGACAAAATTTAAAACATGCATAAAACGCACACTATGTAGACAAGCATATTATAAATTAGAGGATTATATCCTTGATAAAAAAGCTTGGCTGAACCAATTTGCATGAAATTTTGTGTGCATATCGGGTAGGTCTGAGAATCGGCCAAAATCTATTTTTTTATTTTTTTTTGTTAATCGCATAACAACGTTTGCTGGGTCAGCAAGTCTAATATATAAAATTCTCGTGTTGCGGTGTTTGTTTCCAAACTCCTCCGAAACGGCTGAACCGATTTGCATGAAATTTTGTGTGCATATCGGGTAGGTCTGAGAATCGGCCAACATCTGTTTTTTTTTTTTAATCGCTGAACAACGTTTGCTGGGTCAGCTAGTAAGTTTATGATTATTAAAAAAAATATACTATGTGATGTAACTAAAAATTTAAGATTTTCGGAATTTTTCCTATATGTGTACTTTATAACGTTGCTTCATGCCAAATTTCAAGATTCCAGGTCGTCTGGAAGTATCCTTTAGGTTTTGATTCCCTTGCGAGTAGTTGCGAGTTTCAAAATATGCGGCTTTAATTGCTGTATCTTTTGATTGCGTTGACGTAGAAGTTTGATTTTGTTACAGCTTAAAGATATTATAGACTTGAGTATTTGTTAAGAATTTCAATATAATACCACTACGCGTTCATGAGTAAAGGGGTAATAAGTTTAAAATTATTAAAAATATTTTTATTATATGATGTAACTAAAAATTTATGCTTTTCGCAATTTTTCCTTTATCTGTGTTATAAGACGTTGCTTCGTACCAAATTTCAAGATTCTGAGTTCACGGGAAGTACCCTGTAGGTTTTGATTCCCTTGCGAGTGTCGAAAATTTGCGGCATAAACGGGAGTATCTTTTGATCGCGTTGACTTAGAAGTTTGATTTTTTCACAGCTCCAAGAGACCATAGACTTGAGTATTTGATATGAATTTCAGCTTGATACCTCCACGCGTTCCTGAGAAAAAAGGTCTTGACAGACAGACAGACAGACAGACAGACAGACAGACGGACAACAAAGTGATCCTATAAGGGTTCCGTTTTTACCTTTTGAGGTACGGAACCCTAAAAATCGAAGATCTGGATCACCTGTTGTGGAACTCCAAGAGCCTAGCTACACCATTACACATATAGGAATGACGTCTTAGCAAAAGTTGTTCGGTCTGATGGGCATTTCCTGTTGACTTATAAAAATCGAAGATCTGGAACACCTGTTGTGGAACTCCAAGAGTCTAGCTACACCATAACACTTATAGGAATGACGTCTTAGCGAAAGTTGTTCAGCCTGATGAGCACTCTCTTTTGACGTATAAAAATTGAAGATCTGGAACACCTGTTGTGGAACTCCAAGAGCCTAGCTACACCATAACACAAATAGGAATGACGTCTAAGCAAAATTTGTTCAATCTGATGGGCATTTCCTGTTGAAGTTGTTGTACCTGCACGCGGTGAAGGCGGTAACAGTTTAGGACTGATTTTCGATGACGATAGAGTATCAATGAATATTTAACTCTACTGGCCAAAACTCCTATTTATTTTTTTATTTTATCGTATGAATATGCCTTCGGGCTTACGTTGTTTGAGTGTTTAATTTCCTTTTCCATTTATCTTCGTGACACGGTAGCCTACCCGGTAACACAGGGGAGTAGTCATTTTAATTTAGATTTTTATTGATCAGGTATCTTCACAATAAAACTATGACCATGCCTAGAAAGAGGTCAAATCTTTCCCAATGTTCCAAGAGAGCTAAAAGATTGAGGATCATAAGACCCCAAGAATCTACCGAAGAGCGTCAGGAGAGACTTAATGCTGTTCGAGAACATTAGGCTGCAACTCGCTCCGTGGAAACCTCTTCGGGTCGCGAAGCACGCCTGCGTTCTCAGCGTATTCATTAGGTCTCTAGAGACCAGTGAAAAATATGATGCGCGATTGACCGCTGATCGTGAATGTCATGTATTGTCTCGCGAGTCGGAGACGTTCACGGATAGAGAATTGTGCTTGAGTTCCAAGCGTATCTACGCATTGACTTCTAGGTCTCTAGAGACAAGTGGGGAATATAATAATGCGGTTACCAAAACGAAAACGATGACAAATGGACTACAGTCCATTTCAACCAAAACATACATGTTTTGGTTGGTGGAATGAAATAAAACTAAAGCTCAGTGTGATAAAAGATTAAAATGGGAAAAATGATAAAAAATAACATAAATGGCGACCCCGTTGTCGCTGGCATAAGCAACAGTGTCCGCGTACGAAGTCGCGGGCAGAAGCTAGTGACAAAATATATTATCAAATATATTATAGTATAAACAGCACTTGTAACATTCTCTCGATATTGTGCTGAACACTTGCAGTTGGAATGTATGACAGAATATGATATGAGAGCATAATATATCATAATTATTTTGAACTACAATGTTAAGTATGGTCTTGGTATAGGTACATTCGTCCTAACTGCGGAGCCTGTCACTGTCTCACATGTCCTCGGTCAGTTTTTATTTTGGTTTTCCTGCACGCAGCGCGGAGCTCTGTAGGTTCGAAGCCGTCACTCATGCGAGTAGGTACTATTGAACAGATAGTTCAAAACCACTTCTGCGGAGGAGAATCCTGTATCATGCGGTCGATTCGTATTAAAATTTGGTACCGAACACGTACGAAGGTGCGACCAACTGACCGTCTACAAGCAAATAAATGTCACGGTCAATATATTTGAAAGTATCCACTGCCAGAATGAATATCGTCTATCTGGCTTCATTGGATCTGAGCTAACATTTTTAAACACGCTTTCAATACTTTCATTGGTAACTTAAGACAATTGTGTAAATAATTGGGTTATTCCCTTAGACCCGTCCCGGAAAACCCCGAACGCGATAAATATGATTTATCTTTAATATTTTTCCTATTGTTTTAAAAATTTTACGGTCGACATAAAAATACTTGAAATTTAAAGATTGAAAATGAATAAATTTCTTTTTTTTTACTTTTATTACTGTGTTGATTATTTTTAACACGCTTTTATTAGCTCGGGTTGTATCTATGTATGTATGTAACGGAATCTTTGAGCTTAATTTTCACCGGTTTCTAAAAGTCTGATCAACTTGAAACTTTGCACACGTCTCAAGGACCGATGACAATGCAATAATTTGATAATAGTTTCCCATTATCCTTATTTTTACACGCTTTATATTAGCTTCACTTGTATGTATGTTTCTAACCGACTCATTTGGAAGCGATTTTGACCCACTTTAAACGGCCAGATTTCGTTCAAACTATGTAGATTTATCGAGGACCGATGACAATACATTAATTTGAACTAAAAAGTAGGAAATAAAGAATAGTTTAAAAAAACTTAAAAAAACTCGCTTTTTATAGAAAACCGAACTAAAAATAGAAAATAAATTTTACTTTTTAAAAAGCGTGGGGTGCATGGTGGTGGTGAATATTATCTTAAAAAGCACCCCACGCTTTTAAAAAAGTAAAATTTATTTTCTATTTTTAGTTCGTTCGTTGATTTTTGCATGTTTTGGGACTTAGTTAATAATCAATTTAGGAAGCAGTTTTGATTTTCTGAATTGTACAAAAAATAAGAAAGTGAAAATGATAGTAGGTATTTACTATGCTACATACCTAAAAAATATTAATAAGTAACAATATACAAGTATATAACAGGAGGGAAAAAATAAATAAAAATAAATCAAATAAGGGCATCAAAAAGTTCGTCCACATCGCTGTAAACAGGAAAAGTTCCCAAAAGGCTGGCAACATTGCCACGTTGTATGGCAATGCTGATTCATTGACCGAAAAATAGGCCAGCCCTCTGGTCACGTGTAGAGTCGACCAATCGCTTGGCGATGTCTCGATAAACATAGTGGGCACTCGGACCCCATGCCACCCCCGGCACTAGTGTTTCAACCACAAACAGCTCGAATATATAACTTATTTTTTATTTTATTTTTATTTATTTAATCACAAAATCCACAGCTCTTAAACAATTTTACTAAAATAATTATTCTTAACCTACAGCCAATAACGGATTTACAATTTATTATCTACACTTATTATAAGCATCAGAAAACAAAACATGATGACTTATCTAGTAAAACATACCCAGGTGTGTAGTGTAAATGGGTGTGTAGGAGTGTATGTGAGAATTGAAATGATGCCTTAGGTACACTACGCGCCTACTAACAACCTTATTGGAACAGTAATCTATATTTTTGTTCCAATAAGGTTACACTTGCGCCGTTTGAGGTTTTCTGCCCCTGCAGCAGCTGCCCCAGCACAACCCACCGTGCAAGGAAGATGGGATGGCGCAAGGGTGTCGACACACGTTGCATCCCACACCAACGGCCGACCTACCTTCCAAGGCATTAGTGACATTCCATCTGGTAAAAATTATATAAAATAATTTCTAAAACTTAGACAGTTTTTGCGTACATACGTATTTTTCAAATGATGTTAAACTTTTATGTAGAGTAGCCGCCCTACCTCCCTACCTGCGCCTACTAATAAACGTCGTATAGCGCCCATAGTTACACAACGCTTTGTCTTCTTTTGTTCTTCTGACGACTGAAAGAGAAACCGGTGTGGAACTATTCACCTGTTATAACACGTTTATTAGGGAGGGGGTTCGTATTTTGTTTTTCTACATAATATTGTAAAGATAACGTTGTGATGTTATAAAAATCTGAGATTGCTCTGGCAGATTCTAATTCTCTTACTTTAACCAGCTACGAATTAGTAATTTTTTGCTGATCCTTAAAATTAAGTACTGTACTTGTTAGAAAAAAAAATATAACAAGTATTCAAAAAAATTATAGAACCTGTTTTTATTGCACACGTCTATATATATATAATGGCAAACTGTCTGACTGACTGACTGAGTGATATCTCAACGCACACCAAACCGCTTTTTTTTTTATGGTGGCAAATATCAAATGACTCCTTCCGCTCTGGGTGGAGCGGAAGGGAGTGTCAGAATACCTACTGACTAAACCCATCCATGTTCCTTCCTTAGCCCTTTATGTTCCGGGGTAGCGGTAACCCTTTCGGACAATTCCGCTTAATTCGGATAATCCCGCTTAAGCCCAAACCTACCTAGAGACTTGTAAAATTTAAAAATACTATATTTAAATTGACTTATGTTAGTTACGATAAAAGTGTTTAATAAATGTAAAAAAACCACCCAATGTTTAATTCAAAAGGTGTGCAGTGGTTTGGTTGAACTAATTAAAAGTACACCCCATAGTACACAAAAATAAAAAGCGCTCCACGGTTTTAGAATTGGGTAACCACTGGTCATAAAACTACCTAGCAAGCTCTTCAAGCTTCAAACTACCTAGAGTTTAGTGCTAATGACGCAGGTAACAGCGAAGGTACTATGATCACCTTCTATGTCTGCCTGCCTAGCATTTTCCCAACTATGTTAGAGTCGGCTCCCAATCTAACCGGATGCAGCTGAAAACCAGTATTTTACACGGAGCGACTGCCTATCTGAACTCCGCAACCCAGTCAGTAACTGGGTATTACGATACTCCTTGGTAAGACTGGCTGTCAGACTTTCGGGCTTCTGGCTACCCGTAACGACTGTCAAAGATCCACGAATGAATGACAGCCGGGATCGACGGCTTAACGTGCTTTCCGAGGCACGGAGGAGTCTCAGATACACTATCTGTGTAGAAATACAGCACTACATCTGTGGCCGGTAGGAGACTGGAGGAGCCGTCCTGTGACACTTTCCTAAGTTATGATTGACTTGTAGCTTGAAACATTCAATGACAGACCCGCTGGTTCTATTGTAAAGAGGTTTTTGTTTATGAATTTTCCAGAAATCTCACCTGCCTAGTATTTTCCTACTTTGCCTTTTTTTGTACTTTACTTTGAAAGCTTTACCTACTTGACTTTGATCAGTCGACCAGCTTACTGTAGTCACTGATTCCTAAACGCGCTGCTCTACACAATCATCCTGCTTTCTTTTCTCCAAATGAGTTCAGAAGAACGAAGTGTCCAACTATTGTTGGCTGAAGCAGATGCCGCCCCGGCCTCTCGGAGCTGTAGTTACTATCGAACAGTGTTCAGCGTCGTCCTACTATCTAACCCGTCCACGACGCAGTGGACGCAGGCGCCGCGCGCCGCCCCTCGCGCGCTCACATCTGGTTTTTGTAAATGTGACGCTGTCATGTTAACTCGAGTGGTATTCGTTAATTATGTAAGTGCCTATATTTCTGTAATTATTATTTTATTTTAGATTGTACCTAGCATTCCAAATAAGAGCGGCTTACCTACCGAACATTGCACAACGCTGGCACTCCTGGCAGAACGTACATACGCCGCACGAGCTGCGCCGCAAGGCCACCAGGAGGCTCCCCGGAGCTCCCGGAGCGAGCTCACCGACTTATTTTTTATTTTATTTTATCACATGGGAACAACAAACAGCTACATTATAACATAATAACATAACTAACTTAAATAATAATGTAGCCCACAACGCAGTTCACAGATTACAATACTGAGTAAACCTTAAATTGCTAGGAAAAGCTGTTCATGCATGACATAAAACATTTTTTTTTAACATTACAAATACAAAAAGAAAAAAAATAAAATAAAGTATTACTCCTACTAATCTTGAAGTTACTAAACTGTACATACTTAACATTAATCTAATAGCTTAAGTGTCTCATATAAAAGACTGTGAAACTTCTGCATGGAGCATGTAAGTATATGACGGCACAGGATCAGACATATTGTAAAATAGATAGAAGACGTTAGGTTAACAGTAAGAAATAGAATTATTTGATCAATGAATTTTACAGCTACTCACTTAATCAGTTTTCAGGGAATAATTAATTCAACACCTTATAATAATAGCCACGACACCTCAGTAATACAGTAACAGCTTAGTTCACACAAAATAGCAAGAATGTACAGAGAGGCAGAGTAACAATAATTAAGAGCAATACAACCTGTGCACCGGGCGACGCCTGTAGTCAGAATGCCGTTTTACCGCCGTGCGGCCCCTTTTATACGCAGTGCTACGACGTAGCGCATACTAACTCCGCCCCGTAGCAAGGAGGCGGGAGAATGACGCAGCGCGCTACGGTGCTACGGCGCCACCGCGTGTTGTTTATAATGCGACGCCGACACGGCCATGCTGACGTGCGGACGTCCTCGTACGCTTAGCTTATAATGTCATATCTAGAACAGAAAACTGATTAGGCACCGTTTGGTCATCCTGCTATATTTTTTTTTTTTTTTTTGCCCGGTCTTCTTAGACCCTTCAAAGTAATCCCTTCAGAGTAATAATCTGGTCCGGTCTATCGACCCTTCAGAATTATTACTGCTTGGTCATACATGACCCTTCAAGGCTTGTTTCTTGGTCCGGTCAACTTTTGACCCTACAAGATGAGCTCCTTTTTTTTCTATTTTTTTTTTTTTTTTTTTTCTTTTCATTTTTTTTTTTTTTTTAATGTCCCTGGTCCGGCTACTGCCCTTCAGATATATCCCTTCAGTTAAACTGGACCGGATTTACTCCCTGGTCCGGCAACTGCCCTTCAGGTGTTATCCCTTCAGTTAAACTGGACCGGATCCTTTTTTTTTTTTTTTTTGTATCCCTTCAGTTAAACTGGACCGGATCTTTTTTTTTGGGCGTGGGTTCGAATCCCACTTCTGATGACGGCACAGGATCAGACATATTGTAAAATAGATAGAAGACGTTAGGTTAACAGTAAGAAATAGAATTATTTGATCAATGAATTTTACAGCTACTCACTTAATCAGTTTTCAGGGAATAATTAATTCAACACCTTATAATAATAGCCACGACACCTCAGTAATACAGTAACAGCTTAGTTCACACAAAATAGCAAGAATGTACAGAGAGGCAGAGTAACAATAATTAAGAGCAATACAACCTGTGCACCGGGCGACGCCTGTAGTCAGAATGCCGTTTTACCGCCGTGCGGCCCCTTTTATACGCAGTGCTACGACGTAGCGCATACTAACTCCGCCCCGTAGCAAGGAGGCGGGAGAATGACGCAGCGCGCTACGGTGCTACGGCGCCACCGCGTGTTGTTTATAATGCGACGCCGACACGGCCATGCTGACGTGCGGACGTCCTCGTACGCTTAGCTTATAATGTCATATCTAGAACAGAAAACTGATTAGGCACCGTTTGGTCATCCTGCTATATTTTTTTTTTTTTTTTTGCCCGGTCTTCTTAGACCCTTCAAAGTAATCCCTTCAGAGTAATAATCTGGTCCGGTCTATCGACCCTTCAGAATTATTACTGCTTGGTCATACATGACCCTTCAAGGCTTGTTTCTTGGTCCGGTCAACTTTTGACCCTACAAGATGAGCTCCTTTTTTTTCTATTTTTTTTTTTTTTTTTTTTCTTTTCATTTTTTTTTTTTTTTTAATGTCCCTGGTCCGGCTACTGCCCTTCAGATATATCCCTTCAGTTAAACTGGACCGGATTTACTCCCTGGTCCGGCAACTGCCCTTCAGGTGTTATCCCTTCAGTTAAACTGGACCGGATCCTTTTTTTTTTTTTTTTTGTATCCCTTCAGTTAAACTGGACCGGATCTTTTTTTTTGGGCGTGGGTTCGAATCCCACTTCTGATGACGGCACAGGATCAGACATATTGTAAAATAGATAGAAGACGTTAGGTTAACAGTAAGAAATAGAATTATTTGATCAATGAATTTTACAGCTACTCACTTAATCAGTTTTCAGGGAATAATTAATTCAACACCTTATAATAATAGCCACGACACCTCAGTAATACAGTAACAGCTTAGTTCACACAAAATAGCAAGAATGTACAGAGAGGCAGAGTAACAATAATTAAGAGCAATACAACCTGTGCACCGGGCGACGCCTGTAGTCAGAATGCCGTTTTACCGCCGTGCGGCCCCTTTTATACGCAGTGCTACGACGTAGCGCATACTAACTCCGCCCCGTAGCAAGGAGGCGGGAGAATGACGCAGCGCGCTACGGTGCTACGGCGCCACCGCGTGTTGTTTATAATGCGACGCCGACATATATCTATGTGTTCGAGTTCTTTATTGTATAATGCTGCCATTCGCCGAATTGGTGAACGTTCACCAGTATTTGATCGGCAGGTACCTATTGCAAATAGTGTACCTGCACGCACCTGGCGTCTTTGAACAGTTCTAGGGACAACATAACACAGTACATTATTCAGGTCGATACAGTCAAATTTGCCATTAACAATATTATACAAGGTCATTGCTTCTAATTGTTTGCGTCTGGAACTGAGCGTCAGAAGTTTGTATTTATCGAGCAATTGGTCATAAGGCAAATACATTCTGTGACATCTGGAATTTGCGTTGTACATTCTCTAGCATATCTATATATTTTTTATAATACGGGTTCCAGATGGGCACCGCGTATTCAAGCTGTGAGCGGACTAGAGTTTTATATAGGCAGAAGTACGAAGAGGTCCGTTTAAAGTCATGGGTTGATCTCATTATAAACCTTCTACATCTTGTATGCTTTATTGATGATTTGTTCTATGTGTAAATCCAAGCAGAATTTAGCATCAAGCAATACACCCAGGTCACGTACCGAGTCAGCTTTATTCAGAGAGATGCTACATAAGGAGTACACAAACCTAATAATGTTTTTATTTTTGGTAAAATTTATATAGTTGCACTTCGGAATGCTTAGAAGAAGCTTACTTGTGTAACAATAGTCCGTCAGTCTGTCCAAGTCCTCTTGGAGGAGATCGCAATCCTCTATATTTCGAATGGGTCTGTATACCTTAAGGTCATCTGCATATAACAAAAATTTTGAGTTGCGAAAACAGTTACCAATATTATTTATAAAGATAATAAATAAATAAGGACCAAGAATAGAAACTTGAGGGACGCCTGAGGTAACCTGAATAGCATCAGAGTAGTAACCATTGATTATAACCCGTTGACAGCGATTAGTGATGTAGGAAATGAACCATCGCAACAAGTTACCCCGGATGCCATTGAAGGCTATTCGGTTCAGCAGTAATTCATGATCCACCTTGTCGAAAGCTTTCTGAAAGTCCGTGTACACCGCATCAACCTGTATACGATTATCCATCTTTTCAAATAGATCGCTGGAGAAAGCTAATAAATTTGTTGTTGTTGATCGTTTTTTAACAAACCCTGTTGTTCTATGATGGCGTGATGTAGGATAGGGTACACTTCGTTGTGTACTAGTCTTTCGAAAAGCTTCGACAAGGTGGACAGAATAGAAATTGGTCGGTATTGTTCAACACTACGTTTAGATCCGGCCTTGTGTACAGGCGTGATATTAGCTTGTTTCCATACCGTTGGCATGACACCTTCAGCGACGCATTTATTATAAATTATGGCTAAGGGTCTACATATGACAGTAGCAGTATTTTTGAGAAAAAATGCAGACAGACCATCTGGCCCTTAGTTGGATCCAGTGATTTCAGTTCTGTCATAATTGTTTCCTCTTTGAAGTGAAGGTCAGAAATAACTATGTAATTAGACATTGTTTCAGAAGATGGCTCCCATCGGGAAAGGGCAGGTGAAGCAGGCTCATATACGGAAGCAAAGAAATCGGAAAACATATTGCAAATCGATTGAGGGTCGTTGGATACAACGTTGTTATATTGTACTTTTGCCGGTATACCGGGTTTGTCTTTGCGATTTGCAACATAGACCCAAAAGTCTTTAATATTTTTATGAATGCCATCCTCGTTCGACTGGATGTATTTCGAGAAACATTTGTCACAATTTTCCTTAAATAAGGCTCTGTACTGAGAAAAAGTTTCGTAGTCAACAAGATTGCCATACTTTTTTACCCATGATTTTTGTTTTTTTTTCTAAATGTTTTAATTAAAGATTTTGTGAACCAGACTGGAAAGCCAACGGTTCTGGATGTAGATAGTGGTGTGTGCTGCTTTATAATTTCATCGATCTTATTGTAAAAAGTGCTGAGTGCCTCTTCGGATCGGTTAGTAGTTCCATCCAGTCGGTATTCTGATTTTTACGGTTGATGTGCTCATAGTCAGATTTATAAAAGTTGTATTTTTGTAGTGGCCGCTTTTTCATGGGAAGAGTATCTACATTTAGACTTATATCACAGACAAAAGGTCGATGATACGTGTCTATGGGAAGTAAAGGCAACAACGCACTCGATACCTTACATGGGTGGTTTGATATCAGTAGGTCAAAAATTTTACCATAGGTATTTGCCACGACATTGTATTGCAAAGCATCAAGTAATGACATTAAATTATTTAACTGTGTACAAGTCGTAGATGAGCCTAAGCCCAACCCACCGCCGATTAGTGAAACCGTTGGACCCGGTATGTTCCAGGTTATTTCTGGGAGATTATAGTCCCCTACTATGTAAAAATAGTCAACGGAAGGGTCACCCAGTACCTGCTGTAAGATTTCAAAATGTTGTTCATATGCAAGCATAGCCGTTTTAGGAGGTATGTAAGCCGCACTAATGATATGCCTCTTGGATGGTCTCAAACTAGGCACTTCTATAAGGACATGTTCAACAATGTTGCAAAATAGCGAGTTGGCCGGAGTTATAGAAATACCACATTCAGAGGACCTGAGTGTCCTCAGCAAGGCAGCCAACACTCCCCCGCCATCCATTTTTTTAGTGCTAATACGATCACGATCACACCTGTACACAGTGTACACAATATAACGCTGATCGATAAACTCATTATTGTTAATCTCAGGAATCAACCAAGTCTCTGTGAGTACGATGATGTCGTGGTTACTGTTAAGAATGTTCATGTATAGTGTGTGTAATTTTGTACGGATACCTCTGCAGTTTTGGTAATATATAGATAAATATTTGTTACTCATCACGAGATATTAAGGATTCAACATAGTAATTACCAGCAGTTCAAAAGTTAAAATTATATTTTTCAGTTACATAATTGACACCAACCACACACCAATATTTGTATTTAAAATAAATCTCTTCAAAATGGTTACTTAGAACAATATTATTGCGTAGTGAGACAATTATCCAAAATTGCAGCAGAAATCATTTAACATGTTTGCTATAGCGACGCGTTGACAAGTGTAACATAAAATAATTAATAATAAAATCGTTATTTTCATTCGGGCATAAAAAGCAGATTGTTAACACAAAAAAGAAAAAAACGAACAATCCACGACGT
Organism: Hyppa rectilinea; assembly: GCA_951799385.1. NCBI lineage: Eukaryota > Metazoa > Arthropoda > Insecta > Lepidoptera > Noctuidae > Hyppa > Hyppa rectilinea. The sequence continues at coordinate 17,650,723 of OX637321.1, read as the reverse complement.
GCTCAGTTGGTGTTACAGGAGTGAGGTAGCGATGATTCTACACCTTATTATAGACATGATGCTGAGCCGACGCGGCGGATCCATAACGGTCGTGTTGGAGCTTCAAGTTGGTGAGTTCTACTTTAATTAATTTCTTTCTTCATATGTGGTGTAAATAATTTTTTTGAATAAAAACCTGACCTGACCAGAACCTGTTAAAATAATCGAGAAGGGTACGTCGTTTCTTTTATACGGCTAATATTACCGTGAATTTGAGACGGCATGCAGTCCATCCACGAGCCGGTTGCTGGCTGGTGGCGCGGCGGGGCGCCAGTACTGCGTATGTAGAGCATTGCAGAATTCAGTAGTTTGTATAAGCCTATTGAAACGTAAAGCTGCCGTTGCCAAATACTTCTGTTCTCTAATGGTTGGAGTCAGTACTTGCGATAGGCGTCAAGCTCGCCCCGCCATGTGCCGCCTGGCGGCCAATGGGGCTCACTACTCGGTTCAGGACAATAGCTCCATCATAGCTGAGCAGCGCACAACCTGTTCCAGGGAAATTGTTTGTTGAGGTGTCAGCGTTGATTACCAATGTGCCCCACAGCCAGAGAGAGAGACAGAGGCTTTCTTTCTAATCATGTAATAACAGATATCCTATTTAATTTTAATTTTAGCAATAACAAAATAACGCTGTTACAAATAATTGCCTCAGTTTGGCTAATTTAACCAAACACTAGCTTCCGGCAAGGAAGCTAGTGTTCCAGTCCATTTCTTCTTCATAGGGACAGATTAGACAATGGCTAGTTAGCTTTTTGTGTCAAAACCAGAACAGAATCAGAATTTAACCATTTCAGAATTTGTCCTTTTATATTTTTGTAAAAACTTGTACTACTAAAATTCAAGTCACATGAAGAAGTAGTAAACCTGAGTGCGCTGCCACTGGCGTGTGACTCCGCGCTCACGAGCGGGGGGAGTGGGGGAGTGAGGCCGCTCCGCACCGCACCGCACGGCTAGTAGCTACTTGTAACGCGAACCTTCGCGCCGGATGGGCTCATTGGAAACAGATGCACTCGAATAACATAATAGCGTGCGCTTCCTAGAACGTCCAGTATAGCAGTCATAGTAGCATTTGTTTGTTTTGTAGGTTCCAGGATACCCAGCTACTGACAGCATTTGTACGAAGAGACAGCAACTTAGGGATCAGAACCCAAAGCAGTGCATGTACGTAGGCGGGCGGGAGTTCCGGGCACAGGCAGGATGCGGCGCGCGGCGCCAATGAAGGCGAAACTTTCAGCAATCAAACTATTCGTTCGACGACCTTTAGCTCGGTTTAGCTTAATATGCAGAGCTTGCTTGGGCAACATAAGTACAAAGTAGTCGGTAACCCAGGCCTCTCTGACAGTTCGCCAGCAGCGTTCATTAAGTGGGTTCGAGGTGCTCCTTAGACCAGGAAAGTTTGAACAATTTCCCACTCGCCTGCAAACTACGCACCCAGCCGAGCTCTCGGAGTTGCGTCAGCACTCAGCCGGTTACACCAATGCGAAATGCGCTGATTGCACTAGGAACTAGTGAATGTTAGTTGCCAGTGAGCCCAGCTCCGGGCGGCTGGTCGTCAACAGCTCCGGGCGGCTGGTTCACCGCGCCTCCACTTTGTTCGCGCTGTTCAACATATTATTGGCTAGCGCGTCGGTGGCGCGGGCGCCGCTTTCTATGTGCTAATAAGAAGATAACAATTCAGCTAAACCTAGTTACTGTTAAGCTATCAAAATAAAACCTGTTACGTTTTCGTGAAGGTAGCTACAGAGTCGCTTCGTATGAACTGCTTTATATGTATCAATGGATATCGCATGAAGCGTGAAATTAACATAATTTTCAAATCGTATAGTTTAGGTGATGAACTCGAGGTTGGCACGTCTCCCGTAGTCCCGTCACAATCAAGATATGAATATTTATTTACAATAAGTATTCGTTTCCTTGGAATCCTTAATTATTTGACTATAATAGTTATGCGCTGCACACCACTTCCTCCCGTGTCTCCTCACCTACGTCTGCTCGTCGGCCCATAGCGTCCATGTAGCAATTCTGTGTACCTAGTTCAGTTTGTTGTAACTTTTTACAAACAAATGATTTGTATTTTGCCAACATGTCGTGAATGGGCGGTATGACTGCGACCCAAATAGTTAATTGTTGTACCTATAATTAGAGCCGGCGCGGGGCGACGACCCAAATATTTATATTTTCACGCGTTGCCGCGACAAGCCGCGTGTCACCGCGACGCTTCTCGGCGTGACGCGTGACGCCTTGCAGCCCAGAGCCGAGGGAGCCGCACGCAGCGCTCACTATCCATTTAATATTAGCTAGCAAGCAATGCAGTTTTTCTTAACTCTAAAATGGATGACGTTTTCAAAACTTTTTCCCCTCAAATACTTCCATACCGGGTACACTACATACCACGAAAAACATAATTCCGGCAGTCGCTAAGGCGAATTTCAAAATACCGATTTATCATTCATCCTATTTTTATAGTTCCGAATTTTCAATATTCCTAACGTTTATAACTGTTCTCGAAATACTGAGTTTTAATATATCATATAACAAAAATTCCGAATGAATGGTAATTCGAAACATCAAAAATACGAATTCCGATTAGAATTCTGAAATAAAGACAAGGAGACGGGGACTATTTCATAATGTGAAAAATCAACTCAATTTATAATCTGGAAAATGAGAAATCCAATAATGAAGTTGAGTTAAGCAGGATTGTCTTCGCCCGCTCTGGGTGGAGCGGAAGGGAGTGTCAGACTCTTACTGACTAAAACCCATCCATGTTCCTTCCGTAGCCCTTTATGTTCCTGGGTAGCGGTAACTCTTTCGGACAATCCCGCTTACCCGGCAGGTTTGGCCCTAAAGGGCCCCTTCATAATGCGTACCAGCTGAAATCTCTTTGAGGCGCGCGTGGAACATATACGCGCCGTCCGGCACGGGCCTGGTGCTGATCGGACGGTGAGCCACCCATTACTCATCGCCCGCAGACCCGCGCCTACAGTGGCCGGGAGTCTTCACGTGGTTCCCGACGCCCGGGGCGTCTCCCGCGGCGGCTGAGACGGGAGGACCTTTCTCTCTCCCATCCCGCCACCTCCTTCGCGACCTGCTTCGCAGAAGGAGGTGACTGTCTCCCACTCCCTCTCGCTTCGGACCATGGCTTGCACCGTTTATCGTCCTGAGACCCCATCAAGAATTTGATTCTTCGAACATAATATGAGAATCGGAAAACAAACAAATCGCATTTACAACTTTCGGTAAAACAAATTTCGCGATTTTTAATAATAGACATATTAATTCTTAGATATTATGAAAATCAGAACACCGAAATTTGGAATAAGTATAATATTTCTGAGAATTTAGGTGTCTGTCCATACCACAGGTCTCCGTAATAATGATCTATCTTGTGAATAACTCTGTATACTGCAACTGGTAGGAGCTATCTAGCTATGATTCACCACAGTACACAAATAGCAGCGTGCACCAGCCAGCGCCGCGGCACCAACGCGAACGACACGACTTCTCATTCGTTCATTACTCAAGTTGCTGCCGTTGATATTATGACTTCATATACCTACGAGAAAAATTGTAACAATCCACAAATTGTAGCACCGTAGCGAACACTCACCCTAAGAGTGTTTCGTTGTCTCCTCTCTCCACATTGCCAGGTGCTGCAAATGTCGGCATTTCAACGACAATCTACACGACTGCGCCTGCGCACTGCCGGTACGTGCGCGAGCGCATTTCTTCCTCGCGTCGCACTACACTGCCCCTCAGCTGCAAAAAAAACTAATTATTCAGACAATTAAGTTTTAACACGTTCGTAAATGTTATACCTATTCTTATTACATCATTGGAGTTCATGCAATTAGAATATTGATCGCACCGACCAGCACAGTTACCTGAGTATTCATTATTTTCTTGCTGTAACACATTTTTAAAGTTATTCCAAAGAGAAGAGCGATCTTTGCATCCACTGTCTGGATAGTGGCACAAATGAATGGTCAGTATATATGTTTGTGTATTTCGTCGTTTGGTTATTTTCGTCGTATTTCATGAAATGTTTACTGGTACATTAGTGCAGTGTGCACTCATCACCAACAGCTGTCGGTCGATTCTTTTAAAGCTCACCGTCAACACTAAGGTGGCGTGGCGTGAACAGAGCACTTTAAGCTCGCTTCTCCTACGTGTTCTGGGTGTTATTTTTACTGGAATTGCTGCTCGTACTAAGCGTGACGTATAGAGGAAGCTCCTCGTTACAGCTACCAGGCGCGCAGGAGCCCGCGAAGGTCGCGTCCGAGTCGCTCGCTCCAGCTGCGCTATAACTGTCCCGTGAACTAGATTGGACAATGAAATCGTCGCGATCCAGTGCAGGGACTCGGGCGCTATGTGCTGCATGCAATCACGGCCAATTACTGTCAGCGGTTGAGTTATTCTTAGATGTTATTCGCGGATAAAGATCATTAGCGACGGAACTACGAGTACTAACTACTCATCTTAATTGGCAAACCTATATGCGGCTAAATTCTAACCACAGTTTCCACACCACTCGAAGGGCTATTTTAATTTCCGTTCAGTTTTCAAGGTATTTGTGAGCACTGCAGTTTTAAACAAACTCATTAAAGTTAAAACAAAGACCCTACGTGCGCGTACTATTTATAGTTAGCGACAGCGATGGTCATGGCCCCAGGCAACTCGCGCGCGATGCATCCCAACCAGCCGCAGCGACCACTGACGAATACTTGATGACCGGCCCCCGCCCGCGCCGCGCTGCGTCGCCGCGTCCTCAGCCAACCACGACCATTACCTTACCTGCGAGCTGCGCCGACATAACAAACAGCCAATTAGCGAGCCGGACGCCATAGCAAGTAGCATTCTGTTAACATAATGATGATGAAGCAGTATTAACTTCTAATAACTTCTTGCAAATGACATGCGATCGATAGCGGGGAGGCCGCGCGCGATGTGTGACATTTGGCCGCAGTCAGCGGAATGATGATGAGCCGGAGACATTTGGAGAAGGACGTGACCTGTGACTCGTGTGTATAAATAAACACACTGAGCGCAGGCGAACGTTAGCGATTTCACTTTCGGAAATGTCAAACGCTAGTGTTTGTAACGTATCGCTCGTCCTCTAGGGACAGAAATGTCCGTACATTCTGATAAAGTACGAGCTAAAATAATGTGCCTACTATGGTATCCTCATACCAAATTATCGTAGCCGAGCTACTATTCGTGAGCACTGAGCAGTAGCTCAGTGGCGCAGTGCAGCAGTGGTGGCAGCCGCGACCTACGAGTAGGTTCGAACCCACACAGGTGCTTTACTTTGTGTAAATAATGTTTCTTTACCATGACTGTTCTCAAAAACGACGAAAATAACATCCCGGTACCGCAACCGGCGGTGAACCATGTCCTAGAACCAAATGTCATCGTCATGTTCATGAACGGCATGTCCTAGAACCAAACGTCATCGTCATGTTCATGAACGGGCGCCGTCAGTAGGGACTGGTCACCTCTCAGCTGCCACGGCTGTTTTAACTTTAAACTTAATTTTGAATAGTTTTTTTTAAATATTGTAATTATGGGCGCTTTTATTAATTTCTGCATCGTTTTCACGTGTATATTTCAATATGAATGATGTAACACAGTTTTTGTAAACATATTTTGATTTAAAAGAGTGTCCGTGGAGTTTCTTGCCCGTTCTTCTCCATAGGTACCTACTACTTTGGAATGGGCAACTAGCTTCTTCTGACTGACCGACCCCTTGAATTCAAAAGTGCCTGTAATTGGTTTATTTGAAATAAATGCTTTGAGTTTGAGTTTTAGTTCAAACATTCGACGTCATAGGGCACCTATCAACCCGTGTGGTGGACAACGGCCCGCTCTCTCTCGCCGAGAGGGGGCCTGTGTCCCAGCAATTATAATTCACGACGGCTTGCGACGGCTTGGTAAAGGCTCGGAAATTATTACTTACCTACAGATGTTTTATGAAATGCGACAAACCGACATGCATGACATAGAATAATATAATGATAGAATTAGAGATAAACGAACATGTAGCCACATAAGCAAAAATTAGCGTAATGTGACCTGCGCATGATTGTCCATTGTGAAGTAATGCGCGCGCACACAAGTACACGCGCCGCAGGCGAGCGCTCGCGCTAATGTAGTTATAGCTAATGAGTACGACGGTGACACCCTTTATTATTAACGTAATTAGATTACTATCGTGCAGGACAAACGCCACCAAATGATCCGCAATTTCTCAGAGCTGGCGGCCACTACCCGCTGCTGCTGTGAACTAGGCGCAATCAGCGACTGTGTCTTCTATGTCGACTGCAGGTTTCCCCTTTTAGCGCCTAAGAATCAAAAGTACATAGTTACATACTCTCAGAAACGTAACTATCGATCCAAAGTTTTGGTAGCTAAGTCGATGCCTCGTTGTAAGACACAGCGTTCAGTAGCAAACCTAGACTGGGCTACCTACTTGTGGGTACCCACTGGGTGCACGCGCGTCGCGTCACGAATGTGTTATGTCGCCCCGTCTCGTGCGATACCAGCTGCGCACAACACACGTGAGGGCAGGAAACAACGACCGGTCGTTGGCAGGAAACGACTCCGTCTGAACAGCTCTTGGAAAAGGACGTAAGTATACCCATTTAATTATAGTCACTACGATACATCAGCCACCCTCCTTCCCTTATCCTGATTTGTTGAAAGTCGGCGCAGAACCCTTACTGCTTGCATACAGAGCACATTACAATATCAATGTATCTGGTTCGAGGAGCAGCCCTTCCTCGCCGTCTCGTGAACACGCTATTTCTTCTTTCTATGAATATTTTGTTTAAAAGAGTGTCCACGGAGTTTCTTGCCCGTTCTTCTTCATAGGTACCTACTGCTTTGGAATGGGCAACTAGCTTCATCTCTCTGACCGACCCCTCGACAATTCGATAGTGCCTGTAATTGGTTTGTTTGAAATAAATACTTTGAGTTTGAGTTTGTATTACCTATATGAAAATAGCCCGTGTTGTGTCGTGTCGTGTTACCGATATACAGCATTGTTGTCAGGTCTCTTAGTGGACAACATTTTTATTTCATTTCACATAATTAATATCGAGGAACAATGCAAGATGACAATATTGAAACGAAATGGAATGACATCGGCTCACTCACAGCTGGGCTGTGACCCCCGCTCGCCCGCGCGACACTGCCCTGTGCAAATCAATGAAACAAAATACGTACGGTTAGTACTTACATATTATGTTCTGTAAATATAGTAAACATAGTCATGATTTTGTAAAACAATTCAATACTTACACATTTCCATTTTAGAAAGTTCCGTTTTGGGAAGGAATAATTAGTCTTAACATGACATCGGATAGGCAAATATTAGACTAAAAACAATAATATAGGTAACATTCATATTTAAATAAATATCAGATTCTTCTTTTTTTGTCCCGAGGTGGAAAATCCTCATGGAGGGCCATTTGGAGGTTTCGATAAACAAACCACGAGCAGCCGGTCCCGCGGGCGCACGGCCGACAGTTTCTACTGGTTTGTTTAGTCACACTCTGTGAAAGGACTACGACAACTAATTTCGATGATAACAATGGACTAGCGATGGATGGCACCGAGGTTCACTATGGCTCCTCCTGCTGCCGCGTCTGCCAGCCCGGCCGGGCGGCCATGCGGCACGTGTCACCCGAGTCGCTGGCTCACGTGACCTCCGAGTGCTCGTGCACGACGCCGCGCCATGACACGGCGCTCCGCTAGCCACTCTATAGGTTGCTGCTCCACATGCTCCGTAATGCACACTCACGTGACCTCCGAGTGCTCGTGCACGACGCCGCGCCATGACACGGCGCTCCGCTAGCCACTCTATAGGTTGCTGCTCCACATGCTCCGTAATGCACACTCACGTGACCTCCGAGTGCTCGTGCACGACGGCCGCGCCATGACACGGCGCGCGGCGCTCCGCTAGCCACTCTATAGGTTGCTGCTCCACATGCTCCGTAATGCACACTCACGTGACCTCCGAGTGCTCGTGCACGACGGCCGCGCCATGACACGGCGCTCCGCTAGCCACTCTATAGGTTGCTGCTCCACATGCTCCGTAATGCACACTCACGTGACCTCCGAGTGCTCGTGCACGACGGCCGCGCCATGACACGGCGCTCCGCTAGCCACTCTATAGGTTGCTGCTCCACATGCTCCGTAATGCACACTCACGTGACCTCCGAGTGCTCGTGCACGACGGCCGCGCCATGACACGGCGCTCCGCTAGCCACTCTATAGGTTGCTGCTCCACATGCTCCGTAATGCACACTCACGTGACCTCCGAGTGCTCGTGCACGACGGCCGCGCCATGACACGGCGCTCCGCTAGCCACTCTATAGGTTGCTGCTCCACATGCTCCGTAATGCACACTCACGTGACCTCCGAGTGCTCGTGCACGACGGCCGCGCCATGACACGGCGCTCCGCTAGCCACTCTATAGGTTGCTGCTCCACATGCTCCGTAATGCACACTCACGTGACCTCCGAGTGCTCGTGCACGACGGCCGCGCCATGACACGGCGCTCCGCTAGCCACTCTATAGGTTGCTGCTCCACATGCTCCGTAATGCACACTCACGTGACCTCCGCGTGCTCGTGCACGACGGCCGCGCCATGACACGGCGCTCCGCTAGCCACTCTATAGGTTGCTGCTCCACATGCTCCGTAATGCACACTCACGTGACCTCCGAGTGCTCGTGCACGACGCCGCGACATGACACGGCGCGCGGCGCTCCGCTAGCCACTCTATAGGTTGCTGCTCCACATGCTCCGTAATGCACACTCACGTGACCTCCGAGTGCTCGTGCACGACGCCGCGCCATGACACGGCGCTCCGCTAGCCACTCTATAGGTTGCTGCTCCACATGCTCCGTAATGCACACTCACGTGACCTCCGAGTGCTCGTGCACGACGCCGCGCCATGACACGGCGCTCCGCTAGCCACTCTATAGGTTGCTGCTCCACATGCTCCGTAATGCACACTCACGTGACCTCCGCGTGCTCGTGCACGACGGCCGCGCCATGACACGGCGCTCCGCTAGCCACTCTATAGGTTGCTGCTCCACATGCTCCGTAATGCACACTCACGTGACCTCCGCGTGCTCGTGCACGACGCCGCGCCATGACACGGCGCTCCGCTAGCCACTCTATAGGTTGCTGCTCCACATGCTCCGTAATGCACACTCACGTGACCTCCGAGTGCTCGTGCACGACGCCGCGCCATGACACGGCGCTCCGCTAGCCACTCTATAGGTTGCTGCTCCACATGCTCCGTAATGCACACTCACGTGACCTCCGCGTGCTCGTGCACGACGGCCGCGCCATGACACGGCGCTCCGCTAGCCACTCTATAGGTTGCTGCTCCACATGCTCCGTAATGCACACTCACGTGACCTCCGAGTGCTCGTGCACGACGGCCGCGCCATGACACGGCGCTCCGCTAGCCACTCTATAGGTTGCTGCTCCACATGCTCCGTAATGCACACTCACGTGACCTCCGCGTGCTCGTGCACGACGCCGCGCCATGACACGGCGCTCCGCTAGCCACTCTATAGGTTGCTGCTCCACATGCTCCGTAATGCACACTCACGTGACCTCCGAGTGCTCGTGCACGACGCCGCGCCATGACACGGCGCTCCGCTAGCCACTCTATAGGTTGCTGCTCCACATGCTCCGTAATGCACACTCACGTGACCTCCAGTGCTCGTGCACGACGGCCGCGCCATGACACGGCGCTCCGCTAGCCACTCTATAGGTTGCTGCTCCACATGCTCCGTAATGCACACTCACGTGACCTCCGAGTGCTCGTGCACGACGGCCGCGCCATGACACGGCGCTCCGCTAGCCACTCTATAGGTTGCTGCTCCACATGCTCCGTAATGCACACTCACGTGACCTCCGAGTGCTCGTGCACGACGCCGCGACATGACACGGCGCTCCGCTAGCCACTCTATAGGTTGCTGCTCCACATGCTCCGTAATGCACACTCACGTGACCTCCGAGTGCTCGTGCACGACGGCCGCGCCATGACACGGCGCTCCGCTAGCCACTCTATAGGTTGCTGCTCCACATGCTCCGTAATGCACACTCACGTGACCTCCGAGTGCTCGTGCACGACGGCCGCGCCATGACACGGCGCTCCGCTAGCCACTCTATAGGTTGCTGCTCCACATGCTCCGTAATGCACACTCACGTGACCTCCGAGTGCTCGTGCACGACGGCCGCGCCATGACACGGCGCTCCGCTAGCCACTCTATAGGTTGCTGCTCCACATGCTCCGTAATGCACACTCACGTGACCTCCGCGTGCTCGTGCACGACGGCCGCGCCATGACACGGCGCTCCGCTAGCCACTCTATAGGTTGCTGCTCCACATGCTCCGTAATGCACACTCACGTGACCTCCGAGTGCTCGTGCACGACGCCGCGACATGACACGGCGCGCGGCGCTCCGCTAGCCACTGTATAGGTTGCTGCTCCACATGCTCCGTAATGCACACTCACGTGACCTCCGAGTGCTCGTGCACGACGCCGCGCCATGACACGGCGCTCCGCTAGCCACTCTATAGGTTGCTGCTCCACATGCTCCGTAATGCACACTCACGTGACCTCCGCGTGCTCGTGCACGACGCCGCGCCATGACACGGCGCTCCGCTAGCCACTCTATAGGTTGCTGCTCCACATGCTCCGTAATGCACACTCACGTGACCTCCGAGTGCTCGTGCACGACGCCGCGCCATGACACGGCGCTCCGCTAGCCACTCTATAGGTTGCTGCTCCACATGCTCCGTAATGCACACTCACGTGACCTCCGCGTGCTCGTGCACGACGGCCGCGCCATGACACGGCGCTCCGCTAGCCACTCTATAGGTTGCTGCTCCACATGCTCCGTAATGCACACTCACGTGACCTCCGAGTGCTCGTGCACGACGGCCGCGCCATGACACGGCGCTCCGCTAGCCACTCTATAGGTTGCTGCTCCACATGCTCCGTAATGCACACTCACGTGACCTCCGCGTGCTCGTGCACGACGCCGCGCCATGACACGGCGCTCCGCTAGCCACTCTATAGGTTGCTGCTCCACATGCTCCGTAATGCACACTCACGTGACCTCCGAGTGCTCGTGCACGACGCCGCGCCATGACACGGCGCTCCGCTAGCCACTCTATAGGTTGCTGCTCCACATGCTCCGTAATGCACACTCACGTGACCTCCAGTGCTCGTGCACGACGGCCGCGCCATGACACGGCGCTCCGCTAGCCACTCTATAGGTTGCTGCTCCACATGCTCCGTAATGCACACTCACGTGACCTCCGAGTGCTCGTGCACGACGGCCGCGCCATGACACGGCGCTCCGCTAGCCACTCTATAGGTTGCTGCTCCACATGCTCCGTAATGCACACTCACGTGACCTCCGAGTGCTCGTGCACGACGCCGCGACATGACACGGCGCTCCGCTAGCCACTCTATAGGTTGCTGCTCCACATGCTCCGTAATGCACACTCACGTGACCTCCGAGTGCTCGTGCACGACGGCCGCGCCATGACACGGCGCGCGGCGCTCCGCTAGCCACTCTATAGGTTGCTGCTCCACATGCTCCGTAATGCACACTCACGTGACCTCCGAGTGCTCGTGCACGACGCCGCGCCATGACACGGCGCTCCGCTAGCCACTCTATAGGTTGCTGCTCCACATGCTCCGTAATGCACACTCACGTGACCTCCGAGTGCTCGTGCACGACGCCGCGCCATGACACGGCGCTCCGCTAGCCACTCTATAGGTTGCTGCTCCACATGCTCCGTAATGCACACTCACGTGACCTCCGAGTGCTCGTGCACGACGGCCGCGCCATGACACGGCGCTCCGCTAGCCACTCTATAGGTTGCTGCTCCACATGCTCCGTAATGCACACTCACGTGACCTCCGAGTGCTCGTGCACGACGGCCGCGCCATGACACGGCGCTCCGCTAGCCACTCTATAGGTTGCTGCTCCACATGCTCCGTAATGCACACTCACGTGACCTCCGAGTGCTCGTGCACGACGGCCGCGCCATGACACGGCGCGCGGCGCTCCGCTAGCCACTCTATAGGTTGCTGCTCCACATGCTCCGTAATGCACACTCACGTGACCTCCGAGTGCTCGTGCACGACGCCGCGCCATGACACGGCGCTCCGCTAGCCACTCTATAGGTTGCTGCTCCACATGCTCCGTAATGCACACTCACGTGACCTCCGAGTGCTCGTGCACGACGCCGCGCCATGACACGGCGCTCCGCTAGCCACTCTATAGGTTGCTGCTCCACATGCTCCGTAATGCACACTCACGTGACCTCCGAGTGCTCGTGCACGACGGCCGCGCCATGACACGGCGCTCCGCTAGCCACTCTATAGGTTGCTGCTCCACATGCTCCGTAATGCACACTCACGTGACCTCCGAGTGCTCGTGCACGACGGCCGCGCCATGACACGGCGCTCCGCTAGCCACTCTATAGGTTGCTGCTCCACATGCTCCGTAATGCACACTCACGTGACCTCCGAGTGCTCGTGCACGACGGCCGCGCCATGACACGGCGCTCCGCTAGCCACTCTATAGGTTGCTGCTCCACATGCTCCGTAATGCACACTCACGTGACCTCCGAGTGCTCGTGCACGACGGCCGCGCCATGACACGGCGCGCGGCGCTCCGCTAGCCACTCTATAGGTTGCTGCTCCACATGCTCCGTAATGCACACTCACGTGACCTCCGAGTGCTCGTGCACGACGGCCGCGCCATGACACGGCGCGCGGCGCTCCGCTAGCCACTCTATAGGTTGCTGCTCCACATGCTCCGTAATGCACACTCACGTGACCTCCGAGTGCTCGTGCACGACGGCCGCGCCATGACACGGCGCTCCGCTAGCCACTCTATAGGTTGCTGCTCCACATGCTCCGTAATGCACACTCACGTGACCTCCGAGTTCTCGTGCACGACGGCCGCGCCATGACACGGCGCTCCGCTAGCCACTCTATAGGTTGCTGCTCCACATGCTCCGTAATGCACACTCACGTGACCTCCGAGTGCTCGTGCACGACGGCCGCGCCATGACACGGCGCTCCGCTAGCCACTCTATAGGTTGCTGCTCCACATGCTCCGTAATGCACACTCACGTGACCTCCGAGTGCTCGTGCACGACGGCCGCGCCATGACACGGCGCTCCGCTAGCCACTCTATAGGTTGCTGCTCCACATGCTCCGTAATGCACACTCACGTGACCTCCGAGTGCTCGTGCACGACGGCCGCGCCATGACACGGCGCTCCGCTAGCCACTCTATAGGTTGCTGCTCCACATGCTCCGTAATGCACACTCACGTGACCTCCGAGTGCTCGTGCACGACGGCCGCGCCATGACACGGCGCTCCGCTAGCCACTCTATAGGTTGCTGCTCCACATGCTCCGTAATGCACACTCACGTGACCTCCGAGTGCTCGTGCACGACGGCCGCGCCATGACACGGCGCTCCGCTAGCCACTCTATAGGTTGCTGCTCCACATGCTCCGTAATGCACACTCACGTGACCTCCGAGTGCTCGTGCACGACGCCGCGACATGACACGGCGCTCCGCTAGCCACTCTATAGGTTGCTGCTCCACATGCTCCGTAATGCACATACACTATTACACACATTCCGTAGCCTGTACGCGCTCCGTGGCTAGCGGTGTGCGGAGGCACGCTTCTCTGAAGTATGGAGGTGGAGCCTAGTCAACGGATACGTGTTAAAAATAACTCACTGAACGCGCAACAATGTGTGGCTGCTTCTCTGCAGTTGACAAGGCACCTGGCCGGACTACTGTTCCTGTAAGCAAGTTATAATCATAATCATTTATTCACTTGCAAACATGGGTAATGAGTACAGGTGTTTCATATAAAATAGGTCCTCCATATTCTACCGTCAGCATGCAAATAACATTACATTTCAAATTAAAATAAATTAAATATTGACATTAAAAATGCAAAAAATAATAATAGTAGATAATGTCAAATCGAAACAAATGTCAAAATGGAAAAGATACATTTATGTCAAATTAAAACAAAATAAACTTTTAACTTAAAATAAATTTGAACATGTCAATTAAGCCGACCCCAACATAGTTGGGAAAAGGCTAGGCAGATGATGATTGTCAGTTAGTCAGTGACTTATTATCAGTTATCTTTCAGGAAGTCGTCAATTGTGTTGTAACATTTTTTAATCTAAATTTATGTTTTAGCGCCTTTTTAAATTTTAATACAGTCATATTTTTAATATAATTAGGTACCTACTTTATTGAAAATGCGTGGCGCAATACCAAAAAAGCTTTTTCTATTAATGCGGTTTTACATTTCACTTGACTCAATTCATTGACATACTGAGACTGTATTGGATTTATTCTGGTTGCTGACAAACTCTGAAATGGGTCTGGATTATTTTTAACGAACAAAGCTGCTTCCAATATCAGACACGGAAAAGTTAAAATTTCTAAAGACATAAAATAAGTAAGACAGCTATCTGTTGTCTTAAGACCACACACTGACCCTACACATCGCTTTTGAATTCTGAATACCAGCTCCCTATCAGTAGACTGCCCCCAGAAAATGATACCATATCGTAATACAGAGACAACCAAACCATAGTACGCTGTTAAAACAGCGTGACTGCTGACCCTCCCTGACAGTTGGAAGAGAGCGCATGCGGACCTACTAAGCCTTTTACACAATCCCTCAATATGAGGCGTCCACGTAAGCTTATTGTCGATCAGTATACCCAAGAACTTAGCCGTATTTGTTTCTTCAATAGAGCAACCTTGGTAGGCCACACTAACTACTGGGTTTTTGAAGCCTTGATGAAAGTGCATGACTTTTGTCTTATCAATTTATAATGTCATGTAAACAAGTATTAATGTTATGCTCATAACTATTTTGGTTTGTACACTTTACTACAGCTGTACTGTCGTCTGCAAAGAGAATCATTTTGTTTGCTGTTACTTTTGGGAGATCGTTTATGTATATAAAGAAAAGTGGCGGCCCACGTATACGCTACCAAGGACCATCCTCGCAAGGAGTCGGCGGTACCTTCACAGAAACACTCTACACCACGACAAATAGTTGATGCCACATACTAGCCTACATCATTCGAAACAAAAATAACAGTGTCCTGTTACTGTTTGTAGGACGTATAAAGAATGTACAATGAACCCAGTATTCAGACTGGAGGCTCACGCGCACCTAACAGAACTGGTCACCCCGGCGTCACCCTATTGACATCTACGCATTCGGATCATTACATCTATAATGTTATAGACTTTTTTGAACGCGGTAAAGTAGTTTGCGTAATAGTCTGTCAAGATGTAAGCAATCATAGGTTTTGCAAAATCACAGAATAGGTACATTGTATTTTGCAAGTTATTATTGCATTTTTATTATAAGTAAATAAATAAATAGATTCGTTGTAAATTGGTAAGTAGCTATATGATTTTGTATTTATAGAGTAACCGTCACAAGGTCGTAATGGAATTGCGCAAAAAATGCGTCTTAGCGTTTGCAAGATAAAAAATAGCGTACGTCATCGCGTCGTATTTCCCTGGCCAGTCGACGCGGCGTCGTAGCTACTAGCTAGGCGCCAAGCGCCGCTCTTCTCTGAAATCTATATAATAAACGATGTCGTTGCCCTCGTGCTGTCACAATAATTATAGACAATTACTATTATTACTACATTACGAACCCACGCGAGTGGGATGCCTGCACCCACTCGCTCCATCGCCAGCTAGTCAATCTGCTCCGGACGATGTTCAGATAAAAAGTTACCTGAAAGAGCGGTTCAGGTAACACTCAAATATTAGCTCTGATTAAACAAGTGTTTCGTGTCATAAAATAGTATTTGTCCACGACCATTTGGACCCTCGAGTCCTGCGTGAACACAGATAACATAAACTAATGAGGTCTTCGACTAACTAACCAAGTGTCAGCAGGTAGCGCGCTGCCCTGCCTCGCTATGACGTTCTTCCGCAGTTTGTACCATGGTAGATGATGTGGAGGTCACTCAAATGACAAATACCTACGATTTAATAGTAGTCATTATAATATTTTTTAACAAATCATTTGGTATGTACGATTTTTTGTGGTGATTTAAGGCCAACGCAGACCGGAATGGGATGGCAAAGGATTTTGCCGTCAGTCAGCGCACACTAGCTGCTTAGATACCGCGGCACCAGCGCTTTGCCACGGCATGACACGGTATGCCACAGCGCGCCGCGGCACGACCGACCATGCCTCGGCAGCTCCCTCTTCCCGATACACATTTCATGGTGCGCACCCGCCGCCTCACTCCGCGGTATGTCACAATGAGCGCCGACGCGCCGGCGTCCTCGGCATGCCTCCGCCGTTGCGAGTCCGTCGAGTCCGTGGCGCGTCTTTCAATGCCATGCAATGTAATCCCTTTCGATGCCACGGCATCATTTTAAAGCATAGCAATTTATGTCGTATTTCTATATACGTATCAATGTTTATTGTAAACATTTAAATCCCTTGGCATCCCGTCCCGGTCTGCGTTGGCCTTTATTGGATAACTCATTAGATGTGTACTCTGTGAAGCGAATGACAAAACAAAACTTATTCTAATCGTACGTAATGACACTACCGAGCGCAGACACCCGGTCGTTACGTTGTGAATGTCAACAACATAGGCGAATCGAAAATGAGCTGCCACAAAATTAAATAATGACTTTGGCGTTGTAGTCATAATACTAATTAATCGCAATATAAGCAATTTCAATAATGTGTGGTCATGCTGAAGAACCGTGTAAAGATTTTCTTAACTTTTTCTGCGAATACGCAATAAGAAAAGTATATCAGCGCACTTCCGTTAAATTGACATGAAATGAAAGTAAAAGGAATCCTCGGTATGTGCCT
This sequence comes from Hyppa rectilinea, assembly GCA_951799385.1. Classification (NCBI taxonomy): domain Eukaryota; kingdom Metazoa; phylum Arthropoda; class Insecta; order Lepidoptera; family Noctuidae; genus Hyppa; species Hyppa rectilinea. The sequence continues at coordinate 17,633,729 of OX637321.1, read as the reverse complement.
CGCACAACGAACAGTGCTAGTGCACGGACAGTGTTACTGCTCGATACCTCACCACTGCCGCGCGACACACGCGCGTGTGGTGAACAGCTGGCAAACACTTCAGGGAATGTTCGGCGCTTCATTAACGTTAATCCGAATGTGTTCATTAGGAGCGCGGGGCGACGACCTCGGGCGGTGACTCACTCGCGACGTCACCTACTAATATCTGTGCTCACGTGGACGGCAATCGATCGGCTGTCGTTCATCTCCGATATCTTACAGGGGCCCGCAACAATCACAATACGTCTCACGTCGTGGCTTGCGAGCTCCTGAAACCTAGCTCTGTCCCAGTAGAGTTTAGTTTGCCGAAACAGGTCTAGGAGGAGCCAGACCAAGAGCGATACTTACACGCAGCAGCATAGAGAAGCATGTGGCGACCTGGTGGGCTTAGCGACAGGCTGGCGACCGCCAGGGGGCCCATTTCTGAGTGTGTAAGTTACCCTCTGCCATTTTATCCGTTAATATTATATTACCATCGAACGGGTAGAGGTCATGGTTCTTCCGTAGTTGGTTAATCCGCCGTGACGGGACTATGAGAAGCTTCAAGACAAGGAGACCAGCCCGGACAACGTGCAGACGTTTGTGGCGAAGAAGCTGCACAAGCTTCCACCCGTCGTCTTCGCCCACGTTCATGCTCTCCGCATCGTTCAAGCTTTCTGAAGGACCGTGTCTTTCTGAAAACACAGTCGCCGATGTGCACTAAGAATTTAGCGAGTTGCGCAACAGTGAGGCGGTAACTAGGTCATCAGTCGATGCATGTCATGTAAACATGTGTCGCGGCGCCGGCTTCGATGAATCGTCGTGGAGCCGTGTCGTGGAGGCCCGCGTCAGCAGTGCGTCGCCAGCCCGTCGCACTGCCAGTGTTTGATACCCAACCGGGATTGTCTGTGGGGCACTCGCCTACTGCTTACTGGGATATTCGTCGGTTGATGCCTCACTCTTTTTAAATAGTCTAATGGACCTCTGCAAGAAGGCTTCGGTCCCTCGTACGCCTTCCAAAAGTCTAAATTAAATTCTTTAAACTAAAAAAAATATTATAATTTATTTACAACTCAACTTATCATCACGCCTTATTTCCCCGAAGGGTTAGGCAGGTGTACCTACCACCAGGGTCCAGGCAGTAGGCACACAAGCGTTGCGTCACCGGTTGGCCCACTGTCACCGAGGTGCGACCTTCCGCATCATCACGCGCGCCTGATTGCGAGCGCCAATTAATGACGCCGACAATTATCACTTACGACACAATGACTCGTGGGCCAATCGGTCCCTAGGCCTGCGTTGGTGGCGAGCGCTGATCTACTCATCACATGCCGGTGGCACAATGTTTGACGATACGGACCGTCGGAGAATCACTGTTGTTTGACCCACGCAATCAAATCTATTGAATGAATATACTACTTAGTGATTGCACCAGAGATGTACCTATTTATATTGTCATTTCTTTTGATATGGGTTCAAATACACAGGTGTAGCTGTAGAACCCACAGAATAGACCGTACCCTTATTCACAGTTTAACGTTTGTGGTTATAGTAAGTATATCATAACCGTCATCACATCTCGTCAGCTGTACCATTCGATGACTGTCTGGTTTCCTTCCTAGCGATATACCTAAAAAAACCTGTATAAGCAAAATTCTATAGTTTCCAGTGAAATGATCGCGGCAAGTTCCCGTGTGAGTGTCGATGTGTCGTACATTATGCCAAGCGCTCAGCGCTCTGTTTCCAGTAACTCGACGACATATTTAACTAGAAAATGTATACATCATGATTCGCTGCATGCACACTCGACTGGGTTTAGCTTTTCTTGATCGGAGCCGTGTTGTATTATTGCAGACCTTGATGGCAATAGCGCAGCCCAGACTGTTTGCCGGGGCAGTGAATACGGCAACAGTATCGGGTTGCCGTTACCGTTCGAGGTTCTTAACACCATCTCTCTTCGCCTAGAACATCGTGTACCTGCCTTTATGCCAATTTATTTGCCGTTACGTATAGCACGTCTTCTTCCATACATTGCTATCAGCCGCCGTATTCGTAAGCACTCACCCTTTTTAACCGACTTCTAAAAAAGGAGGGGGTTCTCAATTCGACTGTATATATATATTTTTATGTTTGTTCGCGCATAACTCCGTTGCTTGCCAACCGATTTGAAAAATTCTTTTTTTGTTGGAAAGGGTATACTTTCCAAATGGTTCCATAAAAATTATATCGAAATCGGATAAGCGGTTTCTGAAAAATCAACAAAAATAAAAAAAAATCCTACTTAATATATGTGGACGATGTTCTAATAAGTTTCTGTCACTGTAATTTACATACCAGGTGGTGGTATTAAAATGGGGGGGGGGGTTGTGTAGGTACCACAACTAAAAAGTGAAAAATAAAAACTTTATTACAAAAAATTTAAATTTTGATTTCGGAAGTCGGTGGCAAAAAATGAAAATACAAAACCGAAAACACCGACTTCCGAAATCAAAATTATTTTTCACTTTTTTTTGTTGTTTTTTTGGAAGTCGGTTTTATTTTTTGTAAAAAAGTTTTTTTCTGCCCCTCTTTTCTATATGTCACGCTCTCAAAGAAACTATGTTTAACTGCGGTGAACATGACGCAAAGAAACACGTCGGGGTAACATCGTAAAAGGGTAAAGTACGAAAATTCTCATTTACCTGAGATTTAGGCAAAAAATTTTACTTATGGCAACCTAGCGATGAACGACAACTCATGCCGTCCCCCACCTCAGTCTGCCTCGAGCGTTCTAACCGTGTGTTTGTGTGTGAAATGCATTTCTTGCCAACGGTCATTTTCGACGAAGTTATGAAGATTTTCGATCTTTACCCATCATCTATAACTTTCCTCTCAGGTGAGATATTTATATGTTTTATACTTGTAATTGTTTATTATTACGTTATTAGTGATAACAAAGCCGTAGATAGTTCATAAATAGTGCTATTTCGGATATTTTTGTATTTTCGATCTTCACCAATCGTTTTGATAAGAGGTAAGTTCGGAATACTATTCATTCGATCTTGCCCCGTTTCAAAAGCTCATATAATAGGCAGGGGTTCTCAACTTGGGTCATATTATATCGTTTTAAGTTTGTCATAACAAATTAAAATGATAAAACATTAATATTATTGAGGTTATTACTGTTTATGTAATTAAAAGGACTGTGGATATTTTAGGAAGTAATTAGGTTCATAGAAAAGTCGTTTTTTATGCAATGTAGATTTTCTATTTTAAGATGATGATGATGAATGATTATGTTCCTTTGGGAAAGTGGTGTAGTTTTGACACATAATAATATGACCAATTCCTAAATATGCTCTTTTCTTTAGAATATCCGGAATGTCTAATTTGTTTTTTTACTTAATGGTTTAATTGATATACATTTAGTTGACTTTGGGTTTAAATTTAAATTTGGTTACAGATTAATCATGCCACGAAAATATTATAGAAAATCGCTTCGTGCCACCAATTACACTCAGGAAGATTTAAATGCTGCCTTAGAAAGTATAGCAAAAGGGGAAAGAAGCCAATATGCTGCTGCAAAACATTACAGAATACCAGTATCGACACTCAATGACAGGATTAAGGGTAAAACTAGAATAAAAAGCCAAACCCTGGGTAGACCAACCGCCATTCCTAACGAAGTAGAAGTCAGATTAGCCAATGCTCTAATAATACTGGAAAAATGGGGTTTTGGTCTCTCCAGGGTCGAAATAATAAACCTCGTCGAAGAATTTATCAAACTTAATGCAATCGCTACACCGTTTTGGAATGGGAGGCCGGGATCGGACTGGCTGTATAATTTTCGCAAACGCCATGGCCTTTCTGTAAAAAAAACCACAGCCTATAGAACATGTCATGTGAATAAGACTGATTTAAGTATAACATTTTTAGTTCTCTTTAACATTGTTTTTATTTTTAATACCAAACAAAAACGTTTGCTTGTTCCTTTTGATTGTTACGTTATTAACATGAGCCGTTTATAATATTTTTGTAATGTTGTATCTTTCTGTAAGTGAATTGTGCAATTATTGTTTGATTATTAAAAATATAATTTGTATTGCCAAATTTTGTTTCCATACATTTCCTAGTTATGATAACTACTACGTCAACATTTAAACGTAGATCATCAACAAGGGACAATGGATAGTAATGTACTTACACAACTATTATGATATTAAAACAGTTGAGAACCTCTGTCTGAATTTGGTAGGAGTGGGGAAAGACCGGAATATAAAATTCATTATTTTGCAATATTTCATACTTTTTTTTACTTTAAAATACTTTGATGAAGAAACACGTATACTTTTACATGCTTTACACAATTTGTCAGAGAATCAGGGATCTAAAACGAAAATTTAAAAAAATACCACCAATTGTCGGTCTTCCCCCCTACATTACGATCTTTACCCGTTTTCATTATTTTCGTTTGTGTGTATATTTTTATTAATATTTATATTAATATATAAGAATAATGATTCTCAGCCTGGTGTAAAGTAAAGTACAATCTGTTGGTTTTATTGAAAGTTTTATAATTTGCTGCTACAATATGTGTTTCGGATCCATATAGACGCTTAAAAAAAATATACCTCATCTCATCAAAATCTCGTTCGATGTTGCCCCGATCCACCTTATGTTTAACTGCGGTGAACATGACGCAAAGAAACTATGTTTAACTGCGGTGAACATGACGCAAAGAAACTATGTTTAACTGCGGTGAACATGACGCAAAGAAACTATGTTTAACTGCGGTGAACATGACGCAAAGAAACTATGTTTAACTGCGGTGAACATGACGCAAAGAAACTAAGTTTAACTGCGGTGAACATGACGCAAACAAAGAATACAAAAACAAAAAGTGGGGGCGAGGTAAGTTGTGAAGTTGAGGGAAAAAGTGCGTCACATTCATGACAGACGGCTGTCGCTTTACTCCTACGTTTATAGTCATCCCGATTCTAATTTTTTTACGACATGTTCCTTAATCCGCTTCGGCGTGCTGCGAAGACCAAATTGTTGCTCGCTAGAGCTGCAGAGTTTCGGAGGCGAGGTGGGTGTCACGTGCCACCACTTATCAGTCAAGACAGGCTCGCGCGCCCGACGCGCCGTGATTGATCGCAACCATGCCACACTCTTGGAGTGGTGCGGCTAAAACAATTTTACGCCCATTAGAGCGTGCTCAAAGAGCTATTCTAAAGGTTGCTACCTTTCGCCCTTTTAGATTTCCTACGCATCAACTCTACACAGCATGTAAGGTGCTTACAGGACGGCAATTATTTATTTTAAATATAGTACTACTCCAGCACACTGCACTTCCTTTTGACCCTGTTCCTTCTGACAAGAGAAGGAAGGACTTAGTTTGCATTAAGCCTCATACTAGACATGCGTTTGCTAATCGTTTCTATCTGTTCTTGGGACCTTTTCTATATAATAAGCTCAACAAGGTACTAAGTTTATATAGTGTAAGGTATAAAAAATGTAGTGAAATGTTATCCGAATATTTAGAGACACTAAATTACACAGACACAGAAAAACTTCTAGAAATTTTGGCATGATGATTTTGATCCCGCGTAAGTGTTTATTTTTGTAAAATTACATAGGCTTAGTTTTAGATATTAAGGTACCATTAAGCTTTTTCTCCTAGTTCTTATAATATTCTTTATTTTTATACAGCTTAACTTTAAATTGTACTAGACCAAAGTAGTTGGATTGTAAAGTGATGGCCTGAAACATAGGTTTAAATTAACCTAGATCGGGCTGGTCGCTACATAAAATTGCAATTCCGAACAACCATTACTTGCAATTATAATAAAATCTTAGTTTTAGGCACTTTAATTGTATGGAAAACTTATTACTGTTGGCTACATGTACACTTTTTGTAAACGTTTATTTTGAAATTATTACTTGGCCGCGGCCACTCAGGCGCCCAATGCAGAAGGCGCAGTGCTTCCAGAGGACGCGCGAGCGAGTTCAGTCAGGACTTGTTCGAGTAGTACCTATGAAATAGAATTATTACTTTTCTATATCTCTGACGGATCTTTTTTTGGTTTTATTTACCGACGATGTAAGCGGGATTGTACCATGGTACAAGTACAATACTACTTGTTTTTAGTTTTTATTTTAAAATATGCAGGTGGACTGCGCTCCGCAATTTTCGCGTACGGTTTACAATAGACTAAACCTTTTGTGTCCGTCTGTAAGAATAGCGCCACTGCTCGCTGTCGGCTACCGGCACACCATGTCTACCTAAACGTTTAATTATTAAGTACTTCGTAACAACGCCCAAGTATTAATGTCCCACGAGCTAGACGGTAATCATAATCGGTGTGATTATGATTACCGTCTAGCTCGTATCACTCGCCATAATCCTCTAACATTAATCGATTGTGGAGTATAGATAGTAAGATAAGATCATTTATTTGTCCAAAACATAATACTGCATACACACATGGCATGAAACATGTTACATAAAATAGCACAGTTATGTAATCAATGTTTGTGGTCACAACTAACAGAAGACGCGAATAGTGTTGGGTCGCAACAAATGCAGTGAAAAGTCAGCCTGAGTCTGCCTGAGTTAGCCGCACGTCTGTGGAACAGCTCGACTTCGGCAGCATAGAAGCAGTAAGAGTGGCTTTCGTAGATCAAGTGTAACTGCTGACGTGCGGTTGTCAGACCGTACCATCGATAAGTTCCGCCCTCCGCCGCCGGGAACAGAACGATGTTTAGCAAGAACTTCACGTCTCGCACGCACATGCACGGCTCGCCTCCCGTACTCCCGTGGGAACGTTACCTACAGCCTGAATGACGACCGGTACAAAGAGTGATTTTACTTGCAACAATTCGTTGCTAATAGGTGTCGCTGTCCCGACGGCCATTAGCTTCTTGATCTTTGAGGCAGTCACAACGAACATCGGCACGGAATCTGTAGGTACTGACGTTAGCATTTTACATACCTACTAATAAACGCAAATGCGTGGTTTGATTACAGCTAATCAAAGATCAATTGGTAATGACCGTCCATCTATCTTCTTATCTGTCGGTGTGTCAGGTGATCAGGTCAGCACCGACGGCCGGCGGAGGCAAAGGGACAATAGTTATACATTAGCGAGACAGCGCTTCAGAACGCTCTGGATATTAAGAGAAAGGTCGATATCGTAACAAACTAACCCGAGGTATGCGGGTTGCGTCGCGCACTCGCGGTGACGTCGCCGCGGCATTGTGGATCGTGGACGATGCAATGCAGAGCACTCGCCATCATGTGGCTATTAAAGTAATTAGCACGAGAGGCTCGCTGCTCGGTGCTTATGCCTGCGCACACACGCAATCTACGAACTTTTACGAACAAAATTGCTCGATTCTGATTCTCCGTTTTACTTTACTGCGTGTGAGAAAAATATCTTTCATCTTAGTTGTACGTTTTAAGTAAATATGCTTGATAATTCTTTTTAGAAGTGTAAACTTCCTCGAATCCTTTAACTTCTTTATCTTTGCGAATATGATTTAGTTTATTTCCAGACTTTCACAATGCTTATTAATTTACGAACAAAAACGAAGTACTACCGGTGCGCGATAAGTTGAGACCCGCGTGGAATGCTAACTCCCCGCCCGCCACCCCTCCACGAGCTCGATTGTGCCCGTATTGTGCCAGACATGACTTCACTGCGCTCAGGTCTCAAATGATCGCGCACGGGTAGTACTGTTTAGTTATAGGCATGCGTACTAGCTAAAATATCAACCTAGCCGAGACGTGGAACAGGTTCCACCAGTGCGCCAGGAGTGCGCGGCAACGCCCGGGGGCGGGGAGGCACCCCGCGACCAGCCCCACCAGGTAACTGTACAGCTATACGCTCAGCCGCACTTCTTAACGTATCGATGGCAAACATAACACGAAATATTTGTTTCTAACTTAGGCCACACTGCAGCACAACTTGAACTACAAACACCGCCCTTGCTGCAAGTGAACAAAGGAGCGATAACAGTCAAAATGTTACCTTGGACGTGCGGCTGACTGTCCAGTGAACCTAGCGACAGCACGCGCAGCACGCACTTGTACATGTCCGCTTTATGGAGTCGCAGTGATGGGTGCCAAGAACCGGCAATGTCGTAACCTCGCCCATCACTCAGTATGGCATGCAGGAATTTCGATGAGAACAACCGTTTCGTCTGCAATATCACAGCGAGCAGGTCCACGTGGCCCACTTCTTAGTTCACGTTTGGTCTACTAAGCATTGCGAAAGTGTCACAACGATACAACACAGAGGACAGTTGCACGAGATCCCTCAAATGTGCAGTTGTGGAGAGCACTGTACCACTGTTCCATTTTTGTTTAATAATAAGTGCAACGTGTGCATCTGGTGTTGAGACCATTCGTTATTCAACATAAAGCCGAATGTGACAGTCGCGGAGCCGCTGCGGATCGTCTATCAGCTCCAACACACATTAAATATAAGTTGTTACAGCGAGCCCAGGCCCCAGAGCCAACCAAACAAAATGTTATTGTGCACACTTCCGCCGAAACGTCGAGATTCTAAGAAGCCGGTTCATGTGCGGGGTGCTGCACACGATGCACACGATGCACACGCCATTCGTTCCTCAAATGTCAACCCACATGAACACTCAAAAGGCTTAGTGACTTACATTATAATTTTGTGAATCACACTGAATTGTGGTCTTATTATGTACTAGCTTCCGCCCGCGGCTTTGCCCGCATAATATGTCGACAAATTATACACATAAACCGTCCGCTTTAAAAAAAACGCTTCAAAATCCGTTGCGTAGTTTTAAAGATTTAAGCATACATAGGGATATAGGGACAGAAAAAGCGACTGTTTTATAATATGTAGTGATAGGTACCTACGTTATATTGTAATGACATATAAGTAATAATATATTGTTGTTCAGTAAGGTATTCAATTGTGTATAAATAAATAAATAATATGTGAATAATTACTTCTCTGTCTCGTAAACAATCAAACTATTGTGTGGTGATTAACAGCCGCCTGCCGCGCTGCTAAGTTGCGGCGTTGCGATGCGGAGTATGTGTGAGTCGAAAAAACATTACGATTTCTATTTCGTCCAAACAGAATTGTCAAAGCTTGTTTTGCGCATTCCGTAGAGTTGACTTTCTGTATTATCTCCTCGGTGTCGATGTCGTTGAGAAGCAGTAAAGACGTGGCTAAAATAATGAGCACACATTAGCGCGCACTAATAACGCGAGAGCCGCGAGAGAGATTAATACCCGTATGTACCACCCATGGTCGAGACGCAATGGACGATACACGAATGAAAATACATCACAAAGACTTTGTAACAAAAAATTAAACCGACGCAAAAAGAAACTGAAATGCAAAAAAATATCCTTTCACTCTAACTAAGCTCCTAAATCCAGATCAATGTAAATACGAACTCTGAGTCGGCGCCAAACAAATAATTAACGCAGATCATTAACGCAGATCAATTAACGAAGATCAATCAAGCTGCCATTATTTTACCTGGCATCTTTGTTTGTCGATTTGGGAACATCCTCCTTTTGTCGTCGGTGTAGAAGGCAGCTGCAGCAGCAGATGTGATGGAGAAGCTGTGAGATGATATAAGAGTAGGAAATACTAAAGAATCTATCGACGAATTGCGTAAAAGATTACAAAATATGACTAGATGGGGTGGCTACTGAGATGCCGACTGTTGATAGAGTTGTATGGAAAGAGAAATTATGCTGCAGCACCAAATAAATGGAGATACCTGCAAGGAAGACGAAGCGCTGCTGGGACTGGCAGCGCGACAGGAGCTGCCGGAGCAGGCGCCGGCTCCGGCCACGTTCAGCACATACCGGCGGGGCTGCCGGCCCGCGTGTCACATGCTCTGATTACCGCGACGCCACCCAATTGAACACGCACACCGCACACGGGCCGGTGCTGGCACTATCATTCACACCCGACTTACTAGAAAAACATACTTCGCGTACAGGTTAACGTGGAAGTAAGATAGTATACGAATACGTACCTACATTTGATTGTACCTGACGTTGTGAGCCGTGTGTATTACCATATTCCTACACGGGGTTTTTACTTGAGATAAAAACCAGTTAGTCATGAAGTAAACTGGTAACACTTACCTTGCGGCGCACAGCGGCTAATCCATAAGGTAATTATAATCAAAATGTTCGGAGGTGGTTGTCGCGCTACTATCGCCTGTCGACCTAGTTAGGTTAGGTTAGCGTCGCGTTCAGCGCGGCATCATACGTGAACTATAAGAACGCCCATTGTATAGAACGCGTATTATCTCGCGCACTTGGTGGGCAGCGCGCACCTCGGGTACTTTCCTAAATCTGCATTAACCATTACATCTCAGTCGTTAACATAATCTTCCTACGGCTGGAACATTACATCTTAAACACAATGTGACATTGTCTTCTCCTTTCTTGTCTTCTAAAATGGTAAACTGACTGCTTGACTGACTGACTAACTGACTGACTGGGTGATATGTGTCAACGCACAGTCCAAACCGCTGGATCTAGAGACTTAAATTATGCACATAGATACTTTATATAATGTAGGCATCTTTGGAACGATTTTGGAGATTCCACCCCTATTACTCCCTAGGGGTGGCAATTCCAAAAATCCTTTCAAGGGGATGAAAGTTTGTATGAAAAGACACTTAAAACTTGGCATGAATATTTATCTTAGTAAATTATAAAGTTTGTCATATTTTAAAAAACCCCTAAAGGGGGATTGGGGTTGTCAAAGTTTATATGGAACAATTTTAACGCGTCTCCCGATGAACTCGAAACTCAGTATTTAGAAGAATAACGTGTGCCAAAGTGTATTTTAAAAGGGGTACTTAGCCGATTTTAAAGGGGATTTTACTGCGTGTCTTGGTTAACTGGAAATGATACCTTAAACACTTCTTTTGCGATATAACCGAACTTCACGCGGACGAAGTCGCGGGCTAAAGCTAGTATTACCATAAACATTAACCATCACGCCGGGGATTATATTATTAGAATCATTATAGCCTGTCTTTTTGACACACGATACCTATAATGATATTATGTACGGACGTGTTTTATTACGTTGTTATTATAATTTTATTTATTCTTTAGACGACAATAATTTATGTTAAAATTTAAATCTCATTTAAGTAACCAGTATAATGTTCTTGTGACAAATAAACATTCTTACAACCTATACCACAGAATATATAATTAGTACCTTCCTATATTAACAGTACGTGAGTCCAAGGTAATTTATTTTAATTGCCTGTTATATAATTGGTAATCCTTCTTTCAACTAATGACTGGTAATTGCCTCACGCTTCGTGTCTGCAAACGAAGCTCACGACTTGACTCGGACTTTTTAAACAAATTGCAACATCTTCCTACTAAATATATAGCGACTAGGTTTAGCCCGCGACTTCAACCGAATGGAGTTCGGTTATATCGCAAAAGAAGTGTTTCAGGTATCAATTCGAGTTAACCAGGACACGCAGTAAAATCCCATTTAAAATCAACTACTTACCCGTTTGAAAATATACCTTGACACACGTTATTCTTATAAATACTGAGTTTCGAAATAATTTTCACGTTAATCGGACGACGCGTGTTAAAAATTTAAAATTCTTCCATACAAACTTAAGTCATAAGTCAAGTGCAAAGTGTCAAGGGGGATTGTTTAGATAAACAAAAATGGCAAACTTTATCATTTACTTAGATAAGTATTTGTGCTAAGTTTCAAGTTTATTAACTCAAGGAATTAACAATTTTCATTCAAACTTTCATCGTCTCTTTTCATCCTCTTGTGAGTTTCGAGTTAATCGGACCGCGCGTTACAATTCATCCACACTGACTTGGACACCCCCCATCCCCCTTTAAGATTTTTTGATTTGTTTAGCAAAAACAAAAAAATACAAACTTTTTAATTTAGATAAGCATTTGTGCTAAGTTTCAAGGTTTAATAATCCTGAAACTTAGCATAAGATTTTTCATACAATCTTATTCAAGACATCCCCTATTTTATACCCTTAGTGCTAGAATTTCCAAAAATCCTTCCTTAGTGGGTGGCTACTTTATATAAGGTATCTTGTGTGCAATGTTTCAAGTCTCTAGGTCCAGCGGTTTGGGCTGTGCTTTGATGTATTACCCAGTCAGTCAGTCAGTCAGTTTACCATTTTATATATCTAGAAAATGAAGGTTGAGTTCCGCTAAATGATAAAAAAAACTGTAAATTCATGTGTGTACACTATTATCACGATTATCATAAAAGATTCTTTTAAAACTTTAAATTTCAGTGCCAGTGCGGCCCCCTGGCGTACGTCGTCACAATGCCACGTACTGGCAGGCTGTTAAACTGCCATAACGTTGTCGCGCGCCGTATAATTATCTCCGATGATTGCCGCGCTGCTTGTAAGTTAGTTATGTCACGAATTAGTTACAGACGTAGAAGTTACCAAATGTTGGGGTCATGTATGCAACTTGTGTTTACAATAATATTTTGCTTAGCTCGCGTTACGACAAAAAGCATTAGGCGAAATAAAGTTGAAATTTCAATGTTCGTCTTTAATAAACCTATAGTTTAATTACCATGCCGTGCCGCCAATGTACGCCGGGCCTTATCCGCCAAGGTCGCGTCGTAGGTTTAAACATTTTCGTGAAGCTCACCTAAGTTACGTTCAAACTATGACCTATTGGAACAACGACCTCCGAGGAGTCTGTTCCCGCACACAAAGCTCAGTTGACACATCGAACATGCGCCCCCCCCCCGACCCTCCCCCGCCTCCGTCCGTGTCGCAACACATTCCTCTTCGCTGCGCACATCTTCCTTGCACAATATCTGAACTGGACAGGATTAGGTCTTACTTACAGTAAGCTGTTAGCAAACTTTGAGCACGTAGTGATGCGGGGCGCGGTGCGACCCAGTGACGTACTGATGCGATCACGTGTCGCCGAACTAGTTCAAACAGTGCAGCCTCCGCCGACCCTCGCCTACATAGCGTACAGTGCTGTGTGCACAGCCGCCGAATGCAGTTCGAGGACGCGACACATGATGCTTACAACGCGTGAACTATTCGGAACTAATTAATGGAATCGTATTCATTCTTTCCATTCTGATTAGTGAATAAACATTTGCCATTGAATTTAAATTAGGCATGAATTAGTGAATATTTTTCACTGCACCAAATTAATTGTTTTCTCTTCCGCAGTAATGAGTCTGGTTGATTATAATAATAAGTTATAGCATTTAAATTGCTTTGTGAATTAAATATAATGGTCGAAAATATGGAGCAAGTCGTTAATTATTTTAACAACAGTTGGTGAGATGCTGCTATTGCTGCTGATGAAGCTCTGCTCGAAGCGATAAAGAAACACAAGTCACAAACGTTGTGCTTGCGTGTGCTCACATAATATCTGGTAAACTCAATGAAAAGCCCTTCCGTCATTACTTCATTTGTGTTCGTTCCAAAGAAGCGCGTGCGTGGATTGGTACCTACCACTCGAGTGATATGTCATCATTCGAGTGGTACCAGTCCACGCACGCGCTTCTTCTATGTCATCGCTTGTTTTCGCAACGTTGACAGTCACGTATTTTGTGGCGAGCACCAGTCGTCATGTGACTAGTCTGCTTCCAAGGAGGCATCCCTCGTGTGGCATCTCACCCTAATTTATTGGTGTTACGCGTATTAGATCGCCTTATCCTTCCATTCATCAATATTAGCCGTCATCGCAGAATTCACTTCTATTCGAGCCATGCCGTCTTCCACACAATCCATCTATCTAAGTATATTTTCTTTAGTCTGCTACTTCTCTTACAGTACAGCCAGTCATCCAAATTGTCTCAGACTAGTCTAGGACACGTGACCTCCACGACAGTCTAGGACCAACTGCAGCTAGCGTCACGTGTCCTTCACGATAGTCTAGGACCAACTGCAGCTGGCGTCACGTGACCTCCACGACAGTCTAGGACCAACTGTAGCTGGCGTCACGTGTTCTCCACGACAGTCTAGGACCAACTGCAGCTGGCGTCACGTGTCCTCCACGACAGTCTAGGACCAACTGTAGCTGGCGTCACGTTTCCTCCACGACAGTCTAGGACCAACTGCAGCTGGCGTCACTGTCCTCCACGACAGTCTAGGACCAACTGTAGCTGGCGTCACTGTCCTCCACGACAGTCTAGGACCAACTGTAGCTGGCGTCACGTGTCCTCCACGACAGTCTAAGACCAACTACAGCTGGCGTCACTGTCCTACTTCTCTTACAGCCAGTCATCCAAATTGTCTCAGACTAGTCTAGGACACGTGTCCTCCACGACAGTCTAGGACCAACTGCAGCTAGCGTCACGTGTCCTCCACGACAATCTAAGACCAACTACAGCTGGCGTCACTGTCCTCCACGACAGTCTAGGACCAACTGTAGCTGGCGTCACGTGTCCTCTACGACAGTCTAGGACCAACTGTAGCTGGCGTCACGTGTCCTCCACGACAGTCTAGGACCAACTGTAACTGGCGTCACGACAGTCGGTTACTTTTTAGTTTTTCTGTGACAGACGAAACTAATTTTTAACCATTCCTTATCGTATTACCTACTTACTTTAGTTACTAAGTTTCTTTAATATCTATTGTTACCTTAATTTGTATTCTTTCGTTTATGTTTATTTCATTGCTAAAGATTCAGGACAATTACTTAGCGTTATCTGTGCTATACTACTTCAACACCTATTGCTAACTGTGTAAACAATGTTTATACGCCTTGCAAGGCAGCACATATTGACACCGCGTTTCTTATTTTTAACTGCATACACCAACATTGCGAATACCTACGTGTACAAACAAATAAATTAGAATAAGTAGGTATCCTTCCTCGTGCACACAGCTCTCTTCAAGCCGACTTGCCCTGTCCTGCCTTATTGTGGTTTCTTTTAGTTGTAGCGCAAAACTCCATCTTACATAGGTACCTATACAAATAGATTTAACTTATCATTACGTTGTAATTTCCGCGTTCAGCGAGTGACTTGCCAGCGTTCAGGTATTTGTTGTGCTGTGTGTAATAAGGTGGACAGGCGTCTTGGTACCCGAACTTAATAGTATGTTGTTTAGAGGTTGTAAATAATTTGTGAATAACAGCGTCGTCGCCTCACGCCGCTGCGTCTGAAACTTGTCGACGATAGCGATGGACTCAATAGTAACTTGTACTTTTTTTTTGATGGTGGGAAATCATTCACTTATTTCTCCCGCTCTGGGTGGAGCGGAAGGGAGTGTCAAAAGTTGTACCCATTACTTACCGCCCGCAGGCCCGCGCCTACGGTGGCCGGGAGTCGTCACGTGGCTCCCGACGCCCGGGGCGTCTCCCGCGGTGACTGGGACCGGAGGACCTTTCCCTCTCCCATCCCGTCACCATCTTCGCGAGCATGACTGCTTCGCAGAAGTAGGTGACTGCCTCCCACTCCTCGCGCCGGACCATGGCTTGCACCAGGGCCGGGCACGAGAGGTCGCCGCCGCCGCCCATCGCCTTTACAAGGACACGGCGATGCTCCGTGTCCTCTGGACGGTCCTCACAGTGGTGACACCCGGGCGTTTCCTCGCCCGCCTGATTATGTGCAGGAACCTCCCGAAACATCCAAGTCCGGTGAAGACCTGCGTCAGACGGTAGGTGAGGGCACCGTGACGCCTCTCAAGCCACTCTCAAAGAGTGGCCTTACCGCCACTATTGTGGCATGCCAGCCCTAATAGAACTTGTACATGACATTTTGTTAGTTTGTTACTTCGAAGTAGAACCACTGTCAGTCGAATAATGCTCAATGTAAAATAACTTAAGTACTCAAAAAATTCTGTTGATCCGACTGAACCGAGTCAGTTATCAAATAATCAATTTTCCAGAAACTAACGAAGCGTAACAAATTAGTTGTGTGCGGAACGTGTTCAATTACTTAGCACAAGCGAAGCAACAGCGCGCTGCTCACTGTAATAGAACAATCTTTTTTTTTAAATTCCCATGCGTTAACTTAAATAATATAATAATTCCCCTATCTCCCAGGAGGAGTGAACACTGACGAGGAACAGAGCTCCCACCTCATTCTTGGTAGGTATAAATGTTGTGAAAATAATTAACATAGACTAGCTGAGCTGTGTCAGCGTCTTAGTCGCCATAGGGCGCAGGCGGCCGAGCTGAGCCTGCTAGGCTTGATATTAATATAATTATGTGGGCTCCATCCCAGTATGGCATCTACTGTTATGCTTAGAAAGACTGCTGTACAAGAGTGCTGTCTCTTTACCTCTGTCGATTGTGGGTCCTATATTATATTTCGAACATTCGGTAAGGCGAACTTTATACATTTCTTTTTCTTCTCATTGAGAACTACACTTGAAATTATTACAATTGTTGTCAAACGGTACACGAAAATACCAATTAGTTTTGTGTACCGTTTGTCAATAATTTAAGCCCGTAATACACATGCTTGTAACTGGTATACAAATAAGCAAGTAGCATGCATGCCATCGCGACTCTCACCAATGGCATACAAGCCACACGCATACTTCTGGGCAAGTTATAGGCATGTGTCGTACGGCCTTAAAGCTCTATATACCCTCGCAAACGTAAGTACGCGCGTTTCATCCTTCATGAAGAAGATATACATAGCCAATACGCCAGTGCATCGCAATATTGTAATTTAATCGCTGTAATTCACGATATCAAGCATCTAATCTGAAGCGATATTAACACCAGTGTATTACCTACGAGCAGATTTTGTTATTCTGATAGGCACGACATGGATCAATTATTTGATAAGCTCATCATTAATGATAAGAACAGCTTATCCGCCTGGGCGATTTGTTGAGGTAGGCCAGAACAGCACATCAATCATTATTTGTTTTTTTCAAATAGGAACATCAAACTGAACTGGGCACTTTTGAACGTAAATAGAATTACGCGTTTTAAATAGAAATGATTCGAAGCACCGAGGGGTGCTTCCTAAACGGAGTTTCTTATGGAGGAGAATGGGGAAGGAACTCCTCATTATTCTTCTGCAGTTTTCTAAGATCTAATGTTATCATGTAAGTAATTTAAAGTTAATTACTTACATATGTGGTCCATGACACTTTGAATACCTCAGATTCAGACTTTTCTATACTTACTGGCCTTTCCCAATGAATCACGACGTGTAAAATATTTATCTACAATCAGTGAACAACGCGTCAACTAAAATTGACCGACTAATTGAAGCAAGTACAGTCACGAGCAAAACTAGGTATACACTTAGCTAATTTCGTAGGCGGTTTTCTGCTTAGTTATTGAATGAATTTGTATGTTGTCACACACATTGCATTTCCGATTCCATAGGTTTACCGTACATGTCGTATCTCAAAGTTTAAATAGTTAATTTACGAGAAAATGGTGCTCGTGACTGTACACTTTAGTAAGATGACCGAATGTAGAAGATGACATAGCTGCGCTAGTCGTGATGATGTAGAAGATGACATAGCTGCGCTAGTCGTGATGATGTAGAAGATGACATAGCTGCGCTAGTCGTGATGATGTAGAAGATGACATAGCTGCGCTAGTCGTGATGATGTAGAAGATGACATAGCTGCGCTAGTCGTGATGATGTAGAAGATGACATAGCTGCGCTAGTCGTGATGATGTAGAATATGACATAGCTGCGCTAGTCGTGATGATGTTGAAGATGACATAGCTGCGTTAGTCGTGATGATGCTGAAGATGACATAGCTGCGCTAGTCGTGATGATGTAGAAGATGACATAGATGCGCTAGTCGTGATGATGTAGAAGATGACATAGCTGCGCTAGTCGTGATGATGTAGAAGATGACATAGCTGCGCTAGTCGTGATGATGTAGAAGATGACATAGCTGCGCTAGTCGTGATGATGTAGAAGATGACATAGCTGCGCTAGTCGTGATGATGTAGAATATGACATAGCTGCGCTAGTCGTGATGATGTTGAAGATGACATAGCTGCGTTAGTCGTGATGATGCTGAAGATGACATAGCTGCGCTAGTCGTGATGATGTAGAAGATGACATAGCTGCGCTAGTCGTGAGGATGTAGAAGATGACATAGCTGCGCTAGTCGTGATGATGTAGAAGATGACATAGCTGCGCTAGTCGTGATGATGTTGAAGACGACATAGCTGCGCTAGTCGTGATGATGTAGAAGATGACATAACTGCGTTATTCGTAATAACGGAGTGGGACCAGGAGAGCCGCAAGCCGCCAGTCCAAGGACTGTAGAGTCTTTTAGTTCTGAAGAATCCACACAGGAATCCTGAGCGATCTCAGCGATTCCTGTGTGGTTCCTGTCGGTTCCAGTTGGTCTCTGTGTGATCCCTATGGAACAATGACGCAGTGCGTCAAACGCTATAAACTAGCTTAGTGATTTTTGGGGTTCCGTAGCCGAAAGGTGTAAAACGCAACCCTATTACTAAGCCTCCACCGTCCCTCCATGCATCTGTTTGTCTGTCAGCGGGCTGTATCTCAAAAAGCGCAATATGAATAGACGGTTGAAATACTCTGTTTTGTTTCTTTTAAGAAAAAAAACGTTTGCCCTCAATAGGTTGCGCTCCCCCGTCAGAGGTAAGTTTGTAACATGACGAGGCAGGCTGCAGGTGACGACACACACGATACATTCACAGCACCCCCATGAGCCCGAGTGATAACGTATGTCGTATATAGCGGGTATTGTAGTATAACACTTGTTCGTTTCGTTTTTGTTTTCTAATATGCGTTTGGTTGTCGACTGGAGTCAGGATGCTGCATTAAAAAATATATCTTCTAACGCAGTCCTTCGTATAAAAATGATCGAACCATACAACAGGTAAGTTCGTTTGATCACTTTTTATATACCATGTATGCTTAGAGGTAGCGAAATGGAATAATAATTATGTAGTTCTACTCATCGCAGAGACGTGATATGTAACAGTTTGCGACATTTTAATTTCTTATTTGTACATTACATACCTCGAATAACCAACATTGACTGTGCACATGACATACGTAAGCTTCTCGAAACAGCTGAAACAATACCTTTTCAATCGCTATCACAAAACTTCAATTTATCAGGCGCAAACTACTTGTGTCGTGTACAAACGGTACCAAGTAAGAGATAGTTGTCAGCACCGGAGTGATTAAGTCCCTCTTGATACAGAAGTGCATGAATATTGAAATTGAATAACGAGTGTGTGATGGCGTCGCGGGTACCAAGTACATACTGCACATAGCTACGTACACGGTCCACAACACACGCCACTTCAGAAGGACCGCATTACACGTGCGTGCCTACAGGCACGCTGGAGTGACGCTGGATACCATTGGGGTATCGCGCGTGCGGCCTTGAAACCTCTTCAGTTGAATAAACGTATTGTAGGAATTTGTACAGTCGGCCAGAACGTCGTTGGTGACACTTTAACCTTGACCTTCAGAATAAGAGGTGAGCTTTTAGTTGTTTTCGCTCCATACGAGTGACGTATGACTGAAGGTTTCAAGGCGTTGCCTGTGTATTTACTGAAGCTAGGCGTTACCTACCTTCTTCTTCAACCTGTTTCTTATAATCAGAGGCTATTTCGAAACCTATCTAGGAGAACTAATGTGCTTGGTACATTACCTCGCCATGTCCTGGTCTTAGTTCCAACAACAAATATAACAAGCAGCGCGTTTGTATTCCACGAAGAGTTACGCACAGGTCCTGCTATAGTACAGCCACATGTCGCCAGTGATGTTGAGATCCCATGTAACAGGGGTGAGAATATAGCCGTCGACCGCGCACAAACCCAGACTCCGGGCTGCTACTGAGCAACTTTGAATAATAAATCTTCATATTACTTACCGACTTTACTCACCTTCGACGCGATTGCCACTTATGGACGGACCTTTTGCAACGCGGCGGAGCGGGGAACAAGTGGCAGGACACGCTGTAATGGTCCTGCGGTAATGACACCGCCCGGACCGGTCTGGACCGGTCGACGGATGCAGTCGCCATCTTACTAGTGAGGGCTAAGGGTGGCGATGGAAGCTGTGGATGCAGGGCTATATATGCGATCATCTCAGCCATATAATATTTTGAATATGAATGTTATAAAAATAGGGAAAGGTCAAAAAATCGATAGATGGATTGTGTGGAAGATGATTACGGCTAGAAACGGGGTTGACCACCAACATGACAATAAATGAAAAGGCTTCAGACAATTCATAGACAAAATCAAACTGGTTGCTAAATAAATTAGGTAATAATTTATAGTTTGTACCATATTATTTTATTATATTGGAATAACATCTCACACATTGATTAATTTATTATTGTTAACTTTTAGAATGTTTGTAAATACATATGTGAGCACCATGTACTTATGACATAATTAAGTTTATTTGCCACTGCTACATGCGTTTTTCTTTTCACCTTCTTGGTGTATTGTTTTTATTCTGGGTGCATCGTCTTCACATATAATGTTATAATACAACATACAAAACATTGTGAAACATTTTAAAAGAGTAACGGTGGAGTTTCTTGCCCATTCTTCTCCACACGAAACTACTTTTTGGAAGGGGCGACTAGAATCAATTCTATTTCTTGTTCATTTTTGACGTTCAAAAGTGCCTTTCTTGTGCCTATTTGAAATAAATGTTTTGACTTTGACTTAATAATAAATCTCGTAAAATACGTGGTGAAGTAACTATAACTAAAATCAAAGACCATGTTCAAGTACCTACGTTAACTTAGCTTTAATTTTAATGTTTAAATTAACTCAAGGTGTCCCCGTCAGTCTCGGCCGCCAAGGTTGCCGAAGGCCGCAATGGCAGGAAATATAAAAGTTAATTGAACCGATAGTATCAATACTGATTCAGTCCATGTGAATGACATTCCCTTTAGTAGCTCATTACCTCATCGTCATCCGTAGCCTCAGAGCGGGCCTACATTATTAAACTTCACGGACACTTAAAGAAAAGGTTTCCGGAAAATTGGTTGGCCACTTCGATCGTATCTGTGCTTCTAGCATCTAGAAAATGTTCGGCCTTCGCCAGGTCATCGGTTCACCTTGCAATACTACGTCGACGGGTACGCGGTCACCACTCCAGAATCTGGGGACATCGGCCATTTGTTCTGAGTACCTTGCTGTGCCACTGCCACTTAAGATTGGCAACTCTTGACGGTTATCTTGGTTCTCCGACGGATCTTTTCATTTCTGATTCGACTCGTAAGACGACTTCAATCGCAGCGCTCTCCATTGCCTTCTGAATGACTTTCAGGCTTGTAATGAGGTCCATCGTGTGCCGCCACATTTCAGGACCGTAGGTCATCACAGGCCAAACGCACGGGTCAAAGACTTTAGTCTTGAGACACTGCGGTACATGGGGCGAGAAGACAGTAGTTAGCTGCCCGATCGCTGTCCAACCAAGTCGGATTCTCTCTCTTTCTCGAAGTTGGACGTACGTACCTAACTGGACAGTTTCAAGTGTGTTGAATTTATCGACGACTATCTTTACTGAGTACTCAGAGGAGAGAGTAGGATCTTTATGAGGAAAATTCGCAGTAAATATCGCACATTATAACTCATCTGAGCACTAGAGCTCGCAATCATTTTATAACTCATCTGAGCACTAGAGCTCGCAATCATTTTATAACTCATCTGAGCACTAGAGCTCGCAATCATTTTATAACTCATCTGACCACTAGAGCTCGCAATCATCTTATAACTCATCTGAGCACTAGAGCTCGCAATCATTTTATAACTCATCTAAGCACTAGAGCTCGTAATCATCTTATAACTCATCTGAGCACTAGAGCTCGCAATAATTTTATAACTCATCTGAGCACTATAGCTCGCAATCATCTTATAACTCATCTGAGCACTAGAGCTCACAATCATTTTATAACTCATCTGAGCACTAGAGCTCGAAATCATTTTATAACTCATCTGAGCACTACAGCTCGCAATCATCTTATAACTCATCTGAGCACTAGAGCTCGCAATCATTTTATAACTCATCTGAGCACTAGAGCTCGCAATCATCTTGTAACTCATCTAAGCACTAAAGCTCGCAATCATCTTATAACTCATCTGAGCACTAGAGCTCGCAATCATCTTATAACTCATCTAAGCCTCGCAATCATCTTATAACTAATCTGAGCACTAGAGCTCGCAATCATCTTATAACTCATCCGAGCACTAGAGCTCGCAATCATCTTATAACTCATCTGAGCACTAGACCTCACAATCATTTTATAACTCATCTGAGCACTAGAGCTCGCAATCATTTTATAACTCATCTGAGCACTACATCTCGCAATCATCTTATAACTCATCTGAGCACTAGAGCTCGCAATCATTTTATAACTCCTCTGAACACTAGAGCTCGCAATCATTTTATAACTCATCTAAGCACTAGAGCTCGCAATCATTTTCACTTTCAGTCGTACATTATTGTCTAGTTACGATTTAAAATATGAAAGAAACATTCGCCTGAGCGATTGCAAATTGAGATCAATGCTTTCAATGATTACTTCATAGTTAATACACGAATCTAGCGTAATCGTTATGATTTATTATTATATTATTTTTACTTTTAATGCAGTGTGACGCAGCTGGCGTCACGACAGTCGGTTACTTTTTAGTTTTTCTGTGACAGACGAAACTAATTTTTAACCATTCCTTATCGTATTACCTACTTACTTTAGTTACTAAGTTTCTTTAATATCTATTGTTACCTTAATTTGTATTCTTTCGTTTATGTTTATTTCATTGCTAAAGATTCAGGACAATTACTTAGCGTTATCTGTGCTATACTACTTCAACACCTATTGCTAACTGTGTAAACAATGTTTATACGCCTTGCAAGGCAGCACATATTGACACCGCGTTTCTTATTTTTAACTGCATACACCAACATTGCGAATACCTACGTGTACAAACAAATAAATTAGAATAAGTAGGTATCCTTCCTCGTGCACACAGCTCTCTTCAAGCCGACTTGCCCTGTCCTGCCTTATTGTGGTTTCTTTTAGTTGTAGCGCAAAACTCCATCTTACATAGGTACCTATACAAATAGATTTAACTTATCATTACGTTGTAATTTCCGCGTTCAGCGAGTGACTTGCCAGCGTTCAGGTATTTGTTGTGCTGTGTGTAATAAGGTGGACAGGCGTCTTGGTACCCGAACTTAATAGTATGTTGTTTAGAGGTTGTAAATAATTTGTGAATAACAGCGTCGTCGCCTCACGCCGCTGCGTCTGAAACTTGTCGACGATAGCGATGGACTCAATAGTAACTTGTACTTTTTTTTTGATGGTGGGAAATCATTCACTTATTTCTCCCGCTCTGGGTGGAGCGGAAGGGAGTGTCAAAAGTTGTACCCATTACTTACCGCCCGCAGGCCCGCGCCTACGGTGGCCGGGAGTCGTCACGTGGCTCCCGACGCCCGGGGCGTCTCCCGCGGTGACTGGGACCGGAGGACCTTTCCCTCTCCCATCCCGTCACCATCTTCGCGAGCATGACTGCTTCGCAGAAGTAGGTGACTGCCTCCCACTCCTCGCGCCGGACCATGGCTTGCACCAGGGCCGGGCACGAGAGGTCGCCGCCGCCGCCCATCGCCTTTACAAGGACACGGCGATGCTCCGTGTCCTCTGGACGGTCCTCACAGTGGTGACACCCGGGCGTTTCCTCGCCCGCCTGATTATGTGCAGGAACCTCCCGAAACATCCAAGTCCGGTGAAGACCTGCGTCAGACGGTAGGTGAGGGCACCGTGACGCCTCTCAAGCCACTCTCAAAGAGTGGCCTTACCGCCACTATTGTGGCATGCCAGCCCTAATAGAACTTGTACATGACATTTTGTTAGTTTGTTACTTCGAAGTAGAACCACTGTCAGTCGAATAATGCTCAATGTAAAATAACTTAAGTACTCAAAAAATTCTGTTGATCCGACTGAACCGAGTCAGTTATCAAATAATCAATTTTCCAGAAACTAACGAAGCGTAACAAATTAGTTGTGTGCGGAACGTGTTCAATTACTTAGCACAAGCGAAGCAACAGCGCGCTGCTCACTGTAATAGAACAATCTTTTTTTTTAAATTCCCATGCGTTAACTTAAATAATATAATAATTCCCCTATCTCCCAGGAGGAGTGAACACTGACGAGGAACAGAGCTCCCACCTCATTCTTGGTAGGTATAAATGTTGTGAAAATAATTAACATAGACTAGCTGAGCTGTGTCAGCGTCTTAGTCGCCATAGGGCGCAGGCGGCCGAGCTGAGCCTGCTAGGCTTGATATTAATATAATTATGTGGGCTCCATCCCAGTATGGCATCTACTGTTATGCTTAGAAAGACTGCTGTACAAGAGTGCTGTCTCTTTACCTCTGTCGATTGTGGGTCCTATATTATATTTCGAACATTCGGTAAGGCGAACTTTATACATTTCTTTTTCTTCTCATTGAGAACTACACTTGAAATTATTACAATTGTTGTCAAACGGTACACGAAAATACCAATTAGTTTTGTGTACCGTTTGTCAATAATTTAAGCCCGTAATACACATGCTTGTAACTGGTATACAAATAAGCAAGTAGCATGCATGCCATCGCGACTCTCACCAATGGCATACAAGCCACACGCATACTTCTGGGCAAGTTATAGGCATGTGTCGTACGGCCTTAAAGCTCTATATACCCTCGCAAACGTAAGTACGCGCGTTTCATCCTTCATGAAGAAGATATACATAGCCAATACGCCAGTGCATCGCAATATTGTAATTTAATCGCTGTAATTCACGATATCAAGCATCTAATCTGAAGCGATATTAACACCAGTGTATTACCTACGAGCAGATTTTGTTATTCTGATAGGCACGACATGGATCAATTATTTGATAAGCTCATCATTAATGATAAGAACAGCTTATCCGCCTGGGCGATTTGTTGAGGTAGGCCAGAACAGCACATCAATCATTATTTGTTTTTTTCAAATAGGAACATCAAACTGAACTGGGCACTTTTGAACGTAAATAGAATTACGCGTTTTAAATAGAAATGATTCGAAGCACCGAGGGGTGCTTCCTAAACGGAGTTTCTTATGGAGGAGAATGGGGAAGGAACTCCTCATTATTCTTCTGCAGTTTTCTAAGATCTAATGTTATCATGTAAGTAATTTAAAGTTAATTACTTACATATGTGGTCCATGACACTTTGAATACCTCAGATTCAGACTTTTCTATACTTACTGGCCTTTCCCAATGAATCACGACGTGTAAAATATTTATCTACAATCAGTGAACAACGCGTCAACTAAAATTGACCGACTAATTGAAGCAAGTACAGTCACGAGCAAAACTAGGTATACACTTAGCTAATTTCGTAGGCGGTTTTCTGCTTAGTTATTGAATGAATTTGTATGTTGTCACACACATTGCATTTCCGATTCCATAGGTTTACCGTACATGTCGTATCTCAAAGTTTAAATAGTTAATTTACGAGAAAATGGTGCTCGTGACTGTACACTTTAGTAAGATGACCGAATGTAGAAGATGACATAGCTGCGCTAGTCGTGATGATGTAGAAGATGACATAGCTGCGCTAGTCGTGATGATGTAGAAGATGACATAGCTGCGCTAGTCGTGATGATGTAGAAGATGACATAGCTGCGCTAGTCGTGATGATGTAGAAGATGACATAGCTGCGCTAGTCGTGATGATGTAGAAGATGACATAGCTGCGCTAGTCGTGATGATGTAGAATATGACATAGCTGCGCTAGTCGTGATGATGTTGAAGATGACATAGCTGCGTTAGTCGTGATGATGCTGAAGATGACATAGCTGCGCTAGTCGTGATGATGTAGAAGATGACATAGATGCGCTAGTCGTGATGATGTAGAAGATGACATAGCTGCGCTAGTCGTGATGATGTAGAAGATGACATAGCTGCGCTAGTCGTGATGATGTAGAAGATGACATAGCTGCGCTAGTCGTGATGATGTAGAAGATGACATAGCTGCGCTAGTCGTGATGATGTAGAATATGACATAGCTGCGCTAGTCGTGATGATGTTGAAGATGACATAGCTGCGTTAGTCGTGATGATGCTGAAGATGACATAGCTGCGCTAGTCGTGATGATGTAGAAGATGACATAGCTGCGCTAGTCGTGAGGATGTAGAAGATGACATAGCTGCGCTAGTCGTGATGATGTAGAAGATGACATAGCTGCGCTAGTCGTGATGATGTTGAAGACGACATAGCTGCGCTAGTCGTGATGATGTAGAAGATGACATAACTGCGTTATTCGTAATAACGGAGTGGGACCAGGAGAGCCGCAAGCCGCCAGTCCAAGGACTGTAGAGTCTTTTAGTTCTGAAGAATCCACACAGGAATCCTGAGCGATCTCAGCGATTCCTGTGTGGTTCCTGTCGGTTCCAGTTGGTCTCTGTGTGATCCCTATGGAACAATGACGCAGTGCGTCAAACGCTATAAACTAGCTTAGTGATTTTTGGGGTTCCGTAGCCGAAAGGTGTAAAACGCAACCCTATTACTAAGCCTCCACCGTCCCTCCATGCATCTGTTTGTCTGTCAGCGGGCTGTATCTCAAAAAGCGCAATATGAATAGACGGTTGAAATACTCTGTTTTGTTTCTTTTAAGAAAAAAAACGTTTGCCCTCAATAGGTTGCGCTCCCCCGTCAGAGGTAAGTTTGTAACATGACGAGGCAGGCTGCAGGTGACGACACACACGATACATTCACAGCACCCCCATGAGCCCGAGTGATAACGTATGTCGTATATAGCGGGTATTGTAGTATAACACTTGTTCGTTTCGTTTTTGTTTTCTAATATGCGTTTGGTTGTCGACTGGAGTCAGGATGCTGCATTAAAAAATATATCTTCTAACGCAGTCCTTCGTATAAAAATGATCGAACCATACAACAGGTAAGTTCGTTTGATCACTTTTTATATACCATGTATGCTTAGAGGTAGCGAAATGGAATAATAATTATGTAGTTCTACTCATCGCAGAGACGTGATATGTAACAGTTTGCGACATTTTAATTTCTTATTTGTACATTACATACCTCGAATAACCAACATTGACTGTGCACATGACATACGTAAGCTTCTCGAAACAGCTGAAACAATACCTTTTCAATCGCTATCACAAAACTTCAATTTATCAGGCGCAAACTACTTGTGTCGTGTACAAACGGTACCAAGTAAGAGATAGTTGTCAGCACCGGAGTGATTAAGTCCCTCTTGATACAGAAGTGCATGAATATTGAAATTGAATAACGAGTGTGTGATGGCGTCGCGGGTACCAAGTACATACTGCACATAGCTACGTACACGGTCCACAACACACGCCACTTCAGAAGGACCGCATTACACGTGCGTGCCTACAGGCACGCTGGAGTGACGCTGGATACCATTGGGGTATCGCGCGTGCGGCCTTGAAACCTCTTCAGTTGAATAAACGTATTGTAGGAATTTGTACAGTCGGCCAGAACGTCGTTGGTGACACTTTAACCTTGACCTTCAGAATAAGAGGTGAGCTTTTAGTTGTTTTCGCTCCATACGAGTGACGTATGACTGAAGGTTTCAAGGCGTTGCCTGTGTATTTACTGAAGCTAGGCGTTACCTACCTTCTTCTTCAACCTGTTTCTTATAATCAGAGGCTATTTCGAAACCTATCTAGGAGAACTAATGTGCTTGGTACATTACCTCGCCATGTCCTGGTCTTAGTTCCAACAACAAATATAACAAGCAGCGCGTTTGTATTCCACGAAGAGTTACGCACAGGTCCTGCTATAGTACAGCCACATGTCGCCAGTGATGTTGAGATCCCATGTAACAGGGGTGAGAATATAGCCGTCGACCGCGCACAAACCCAGACTCCGGGCTGCTACTGAGCAACTTTGAATAATAAATCTTCATATTACTTACCGACTTTACTCACCTTCGACGCGATTGCCACTTATGGACGGACCTTTTGCAACGCGGCGGAGCGGGGAACAAGTGGCAGGACACGCTGTAATGGTCCTGCGGTAATGACACCGCCCGGACCGGTCTGGACCGGTCGACGGATGCAGTCGCCATCTTACTAGTGAGGGCTAAGGGTGGCGATGGAAGCTGTGGATGCAGGGCTATATATGCGATCATCTCAGCCATATAATATTTTGAATATGAAT
Organism: Hyppa rectilinea; assembly: GCA_951799385.1. Classification (NCBI taxonomy): domain Eukaryota; kingdom Metazoa; phylum Arthropoda; class Insecta; order Lepidoptera; family Noctuidae; genus Hyppa; species Hyppa rectilinea. The sequence continues at coordinate 17,605,533 of OX637321.1, read as the reverse complement.
GTTATAAAAATAGGGAAAGGTCAAAAAATCGATAGATGGATTGTGTGGAAGATGATTACGGCTAGAAACGGGGTTGACCACCAACATGACAATAAATGAAAAGGCTTCAGACAATTCATAGACAAAATCAAACTGGTTGCTAAATAAATTAGGTAATAATTTATAGTTTGTACCATATTATTTTATTATATTGGAATAACATCTCACACATTGATTAATTTATTATTGTTAACTTTTAGAATGTTTGTAAATACATATGTGAGCACCATGTACTTATGACATAATTAAGTTTATTTGCCACTGCTACATGCGTTTTTCTTTTCACCTTCTTGGTGTATTGTTTTTATTCTGGGTGCATCGTCTTCACATATAATGTTATAATACAACATACAAAACATTGTGAAACATTTTAAAAGAGTAACGGTGGAGTTTCTTGCCCATTCTTCTCCACACGAAACTACTTTTTGGAAGGGGCGACTAGAATCAATTCTATTTCTTGTTCATTTTTGACGTTCAAAAGTGCCTTTCTTGTGCCTATTTGAAATAAATGTTTTGACTTTGACTTAATAATAAATCTCGTAAAATACGTGGTGAAGTAACTATAACTAAAATCAAAGACCATGTTCAAGTACCTACGTTAACTTAGCTTTAATTTTAATGTTTAAATTAACTCAAGGTGTCCCCGTCAGTCTCGGCCGCCAAGGTTGCCGAAGGCCGCAATGGCAGGAAATATAAAAGTTAATTGAACCGATAGTATCAATACTGATTCAGTCCATGTGAATGACATTCCCTTTAGTAGCTCATTACCTCATCGTCATCCGTAGCCTCAGAGCGGGCCTACATTATTAAACTTCACGGACACTTAAAGAAAAGGTTTCCGGAAAATTGGTTGGCCACTTCGATCGTATCTGTGCTTCTAGCATCTAGAAAATGTTCGGCCTTCGCCAGGTCATCGGTTCACCTTGCAATACTACGTCGACGGGTACGCGGTCACCACTCCAGAATCTGGGGACATCGGCCATTTGTTCTGAGTACCTTGCTGTGCCACTGCCACTTAAGATTGGCAACTCTTGACGGTTATCTTGGTTCTCCGACGGATCTTTTCATTTCTGATTCGACTCGTAAGACGACTTCAATCGCAGCGCTCTCCATTGCCTTCTGAATGACTTTCAGGCTTGTAATGAGGTCCATCGTGTGCCGCCACATTTCAGGACCGTAGGTCATCACAGGCCAAACGCACGGGTCAAAGACTTTAGTCTTGAGACACTGCGGTACATGGGGCGAGAAGACAGTAGTTAGCTGCCCGATCGCTGTCCAACCAAGTCGGATTCTCTCTCTTTCTCGAAGTTGGACGTACGTACCTAACTGGACAGTTTCAAGTGTGTTGAATTTATCGACGACTATCTTTACTGAGTACTCAGAGGAGAGAGTAGGATCTTTATGAGGAAAATTCGCAGTAAATATCGCACATTATAACTCATCTGAGCACTAGAGCTCGCAATCATTTTATAACTCATCTGAGCACTAGAGCTCGCAATCATTTTATAACTCATCTGAGCACTAGAGCTCGCAATCATTTTATAACTCATCTGACCACTAGAGCTCGCAATCATCTTATAACTCATCTGAGCACTAGAGCTCGCAATCATTTTATAACTCATCTAAGCACTAGAGCTCGTAATCATCTTATAACTCATCTGAGCACTAGAGCTCGCAATAATTTTATAACTCATCTGAGCACTATAGCTCGCAATCATCTTATAACTCATCTGAGCACTAGAGCTCACAATCATTTTATAACTCATCTGAGCACTAGAGCTCGAAATCATTTTATAACTCATCTGAGCACTACAGCTCGCAATCATCTTATAACTCATCTGAGCACTAGAGCTCGCAATCATTTTATAACTCATCTGAGCACTAGAGCTCGCAATCATCTTGTAACTCATCTAAGCACTAAAGCTCGCAATCATCTTATAACTCATCTGAGCACTAGAGCTCGCAATCATCTTATAACTCATCTAAGCCTCGCAATCATCTTATAACTAATCTGAGCACTAGAGCTCGCAATCATCTTATAACTCATCCGAGCACTAGAGCTCGCAATCATCTTATAACTCATCTGAGCACTAGACCTCACAATCATTTTATAACTCATCTGAGCACTAGAGCTCGCAATCATTTTATAACTCATCTGAGCACTACATCTCGCAATCATCTTATAACTCATCTGAGCACTAGAGCTCGCAATCATTTTATAACTCCTCTGAACACTAGAGCTCGCAATCATTTTATAACTCATCTAAGCACTAGAGCTCGCAATCATTTTCACTTTCAGTCGTACATTATTGTCTAGTTACGATTTAAAATATGAAAGAAACATTCGCCTGAGCGATTGCAAATTGAGATCAATGCTTTCAATGATTACTTCATAGTTAATACACGAATCTAGCGTAATCGTTATGATTTATTATTATATTATTTTTACTTTTAATGCAGTGTGACGCAGCTGAGTCAATAACGCTCATGTATCCGTCGTATCATACGCTACACGTTGTCTGTGAGGCCTCGTATCAGTGAACCGAAGTAAACAAGAGAACAATTTAAAAATTACTCCAAAACCTCTTTGAGATTTAGCAACAACTGTTTGCTTGCTTGATTTGCTGCTTGCAGTCGAGTGTCTTGCTCACCACGAACTCTTTATATTTAACTTTATAATGTCACCTCTTCCCAAAACAAAAACACAGCAAGTGTGATAACAAAGCATTTCAGGGGTGGTAACTGTAAGGCGGTTCAATCTCTTGAATCAAGTACTAACACAACATAAGACACTTTAGTACGACCCACTCATATTGAATAGACGCACAAAACATGCGCATTTAGTTTGTCCACAAATTATTTCTTTCAAAACTAAATTCAGCACTCGTTCGGCTCCGTTTATTGGCCCCTGTCCCCTACATCTAAAAAAAGCTAAACAAGATCCTCAACGTATACCCGCTGACTCGAAAACCTGGTAGAGTTAAAGTAAGCGATTACCTTCAGCAACTCACGTATGAGGAAACAGAACAGTTACTCCAGGTACCCACATTAGTTATAAGTTCTGTTTTATACATTCATTTTATTATTCTGTTATTTCTAAAAATAAAATTAAAATTTTCCGCAATCTCACACCCTGCCACGCTTCCTCACACCCCTACCTCCCACAAAGAGAGGCCTGCTCACACACCTTTTTTTTTTTTTTAAGGCTGGGAAATCATCCAATGACTGCTCCCGCTCTGGGTGGAGCGGAAGGGAGTGTCAGACTCTTACTGACTAAAACCCATCCATGTTCCTTCTGTAGCTCTTTATGTTCCGGGGTAGCGGTAACCATTTCGGCTCACACACCTACCGTGCTAAGTATGGCATTTAACTTGTTTTTTTTTTTTCTTAAGTACTTGTTTTTTTTTTCCTTTTCTCTGTCTTGTATGAGCCACGTACATTCTAAAATTGAATCATTAAAATACTTAATTTAAATATTTATTTGCAACTGCAGGGGATCGGCGTCGAGAGCTGAAATACAGGTTATGCCTAGTTCGGCTCCAAATGCTAATACTGTTGTGTACACTAATTGTAGATTAAGCACTCTATTGGTGAAAAAACGTACAACGTTTTCTATGAATAAAGATTATTATTATTTCTAGCTACAAACAGCAGGATCAGTGATAGGTACCGATCATAGAGTCATACTAAAAGATCGGCAGAATACGGAGTGCATGCGGCGCGCTGTGAGAACTGCGGTACAGTTAGCCGCCCATTGTCCTCGTAAGACCGCCGCCGGTGCATGCCTGATACGAGCACTAGTCTGACGTGCCCTTGTTGGACGACATAACCATCGACGAAATACTAGGCAGCCGTTCGGATTTGTGGATTTGGGTTATTCTGGCAATTGACACGAGTTCTGTGTTACTGCAACAAAGTATATAGCGGAATTGACAAAAGCAATTTTGCTTTACTTTATTTTATGTTTTGCGTCCTGGCAATCGCTTAGTCACCGTATCCCATCCTGTATTCAAATTATGTATGCCATCCACGCGTTGCACAAGACGGATGCAGACAGAAGGTTCATAAGCTAATGACCACAATTATTAGCTAGCAGCTACCTACCAACGTGGATGGTCACCTGACACACTCACATTGGACTCACCGTGAGGCAGAAGACCATCCACTTTCGAACACATTCGCCCAAAACCAGCGGTGAATGGTATAGAGCGGTGGTAGAGCCGCTACCTATAGCAGCGCAGAGTAGGCTTACTGCGCTCGTTACGATACTGGGGCAATGTTCCTGGAAACGGCCCCTTGGTCCTTGCCATCTGCAGTTAATTGCACCAGATTAACCCGTTCCGAAGACATGTCAGCCATTATAGAAATTATGCGTTACTCGGAAACACGTTTAAATGGAACAGTCGACACTGAGGGATTGAGTGATTATCATAAATGCGCCGAAGTAGGCGTTCGTCTTACCAAAGCTTCCATCGTATAGTAACACTCGGATGCTGTTTAATCATCTGCCATATCTGCAGCACTAGTAAAAACAACAACGTCATCCCGTAACTTGGTGTCAGTACTTCCAGTCCAATAGGATTGCGGCCGTCACCAACTCTAAACTATAATCGTAACGAAGCAGTAGTTACTAGCAACTGGTCGTAATTCGCAGCTCGTAATAACAGCGGCGACTCGAGACAACAGCTCATTACGGCGACACGAGTGACATAACGAGGCGTAGGACGCAACGTCGCCGGTGAGAGGCTACACGATAACACGACCCGAGCGGCGGTGACGCGACCCCGCACAATGTGAGAAAGTCATAGATTCGTTCACACACATACACAATGCACGTAGTTAGTGCACAAAATCGTAGGGATGAGCAAGCGCAATATCACTGTCACTGGGTGACTAGAGCAAGAGAAACACTTATGCTGAAATAGCAATACTCTCGTAGGTTCAATTTTTTTACTTTTTAAATGCGGTATTTGTCCCACACAAATTCGTATAACACTTCTTGCTATATCAACACATAGCGACTCAAAAACTATCCTAGCAAAATTTTCTACCAATTGAAAAAGTACAATCACGTAAATCAGCCAATCACGGATCACGGCGAAATTGATGAGTCGTATAAAAATTACGTAAACTCCTCCATTTTTGAAGTAGGTTCAAAACAATAACTCCGCCGATGTAAGTGTGAAGGTACCAGGATGCTGGCCGCACGGCTACCTACACTCACATAGAATCGGCACTTACTTGAATTCTCTATAGTTAAAGAGGGTCAAAGGTCTTCCAAAGCCTTTCTTATAATTCATGAATCGTTTGTGAGTCGAAGGTGAGCCGACATTCATTAGGACAGCCATGACGGATCACGCACAGGGCGGGGCCCGCGTGCGAGGGGCGCGGGGGCTGCGCCGTCGCGAATGCACCCATTTGCTTAGCTAATTACAACACGTGTGCAGAACTAACTGTGAGCATGCGATATTATGGCCACCGCCTTTACACCGCTCGCAGCTTGCAGGGAACTTACTGCTTATAAGAAATGCCTAGTTTTGGTTTAATTCAATTAAGTACAGATATTATTTTAGTCTTATAATTTAATTTTGTAATCGAGGCATCTGAGGTTTTGCGTGTAACTATGTACGAGTATACAGTTTTAGTAAAGAAGTAAGTTTACGTTAATGCGAGCGAGTAAGTATATATCTCGCAGTAGGCTCTCAAATACATGGTAATTACAAACCACTGTTGTGTCGCATTCAGTCGCTATTTCCAAACATTTCGAAAACACTTCGAAAAGACCGCCCTGACGTGGCCAAGCTTAGTGAACGTCATGCTCTATTATGCTAGGACAACACAATGCTACGATAAGCTACTCTTTACTACGCCGCGCTACGCAACGCTACGATTACGGTCTTTTTTTATAATACCTGGTTTAGGAAACTTTTGGCCTCAAACGCGAAGGAAACCCGGCAAACAAGGAAAGTTTTGTTCATGCTAAGAAATAAACAAAACTTTGGCATTGGGCGAACAAGGAAAACACTCATATGGCGCACTACAATATTTATGAAAATTCCCGTTTGGTCAAAGTCACGATGGGCAAGGGACAAGATAAGATAAGATGGCCAATACTGCTGAGCGTGTCCGCCGGCTGTGGGTGAATGGAAGTCGGACTCGGGCTTCAGGCACTACCGTCCCCCAAGATGGAACTATGCGGCTTGTGTGACTCTGTGACTCCGCTTCACTACCAATTAGAGAATACAATCCCGAGCATGTTTTTCGATCCCGGGATTACGGGATTCTTGATGCGTAATCCCGGGATCCCGGGGCTATCCCGGGATTAGACTATGTGGTTACTGATTGGTGTCAAATGTAGAAAAAAAATCGGCCGAGCAAAAATCGGAAATCCAACGCGTCATCGGTGAGATACAGCCACATCTCTGTGCAAAAGTCATGGAAAATTCCATGAGTAATGGCCTGTCATCGGAGCCGTGGGGGTCATTTGCCGGATATTTTATTCCATACTTAATCGGAACATGTCTTCCTTACAATACAATAAAAATATCATAACTCTGTCATAAGATACTTGTTTTTATTTTAAAACTAGCTGTCGCCCGCGGCTTGGCTCACAAAATATGTCGACAAATTATACACATAAACCTTCCTCTTGAATCACTCTATCGATCAAAAAAACCACATCAGAACCCGTTGCATAAAGTGGGTAAAGTACGCGTACTTTAAAATTGCCGCGCAAGTTTGCCGCCGATCCAATCGGTTTGAAATCTTACTCGTAGCTCTTCTTGGCTCGTACGTGTGGCAGTACTGCGAGCCGCGAGCCGCCAATTATTTTTCGTCAGTTCATGCAGATGCACGAGGAGGGATAAAGATACAATTCCTAAATAACACAAAGCTTCTTCCGTCGATGACACGGTAATACAATGTGAGCCAGCTTCTCGTGTGTCACCGACGTCGAGCCGAGTAAGTTCGCGATCTTAAAAACCGCGTACTTAAAGTTCGCACGTCTATCACCCACTTTAGTTTTAAAGATTTAAGCATACATAGGGATATAGGGACAGAGAAAGCGACTTTGTTTTATAGTGATGATGAAAAAGCGCACTCTTACTGAGACACCCTTTATAATCTAGGCAAGGTCAAGGCGCAACGGTGTGTATGTGCAAACTAGACCTGTTTGGCAATCCCGAAAATCCCGAGATTAGCCAATCACAGTCCCGGGATTTTCGAGGTCAGAAAACGTCCGGCATCCCGGAATCCCGGGATTGTATTCTCTACTACCAATGCATTTAAAGTGTATTAGGTGGACGCTATAGCCTATCCGGCAGTAAGAGCGCAGGCCGAGTGGCATGGCACGCTATCATCAACCATGCTGTGGTCGCTGCCAGGGTGCCAGCTCTTTTAAAACGCAATGTCTTGGCACGCGATGATGGAAACAGACCAAACGGAATTACCATAACGCCTTGGAAATTAGGCTTTTGGTGTGGGATGCAACATGAGTCAACAGCCTTTTGCCATCTCATCTTCTTAGCACGACGGCTGTGCTGGGGGACAGCCGCAGGCAGTCACAGAATACAATTTGCCATCTCATCTTTTACCATCTCATCTTCTTAGCACGACGGCTGCGCTGGGGGACAGCCGCAGGCAGTCACAGAATACAATTTGCCATCTCATCTTTTGCCATCTCATCTTCTTAGCACGACGGCTGTGCTGGGGGACAGCCGCAGGCAGTCACAGAATACAATTTGCCATCTCATCTTTTGCCATCTCATCTTCTTAGCACGACGGCTGTGCTGGGGGACAGCCGCAGGCAGTCACAGAATACAATTTGCCATCTCATCTTCTTAGCACGACGGCTGTGCTGGGGGACAGCCGCAGGCAGTCACAGAATACAATTTGCCATCTCATCTTTTGCCATCTCATCTTATTAGCACGACGGCTGTGCTGGGGGACAGCCGCAGGCAGTCACAGAATACAATTTGCCATCTCATCTTTTGCCATCTCATCTTCTTAGCACGACGGCTGTGCTGGAGGACAGCCGCAGGCAGTCACAGAATACAATTTGCCATCTCATCTTTTGCCATCTCATCTTCTTAGCACGACGGCTGTGCTGGGGGACAGCCGCAGGCAGTCACAGAATACAATTTGCCATCTCATCTTTTGCCATCTCATCTTCTTAGCACGACGGCTGTGCTGGGGGACAGCCGCAGGCAGTCACAGAATACAATTTCCCCACATAGTCTGCTTTCCAATAACTTCAAACAAATCTCAAGGGTAGACACTAAAATCTCCGGGAATAGATTTAAGAAAAACTCGCTCAGTAGTTGGGTCATTTTGGTACTCACTAATAGATTAGTATAGAATGTAGTCTATACAGTAGTTTTGTAGAAAATATGGTGAGACTGTTGATACCTGAAACACTTCTCCTTATCCCGAATTGCGATATCACCGAACTCGTGCGGACAAAGTCGCGGCTAAAAGCTAGTATTAGGTACACTGTTACTCTTTGAGCCTATATTCAATCCGATTTTCGATTTGCAATATGTGGCCCGAAGATCGCGAGAGAAGACTGTGCTTAACACTATATTATTTTAAGTACTCAATCGACTTATATTGAAAAATGATGATTTGGGAATCTAATAAAGCGAGCAGACGAGTTCACAAATTTGGCCAGCAATATATTAGCCAAATTTTATCGACCGATAAAGCGTCGATCCAGCAAGGGCGTCAGCACTGTGGTTAAAAAATTAAGAAAATCGTGTCACGTGGTGTCCGATTGGTTCTGACTTTCTGAGTCGAGATATCGCCAATCAGTTGGTAGACTTGCCACGTGACCAGACTGGCCCATTTTTGAGCAAAAGAATAAGAAGTGCCATAAACACACTGTCGACAGCGATGCCGACGTATGTTTTGAGCCCTGTAATTGTTATCACAGGACCCTTTCGGACCCCAGACTCGCCCTTTGTAAATTAACTAGCGCAATTACGCAGACGTGATGGGTATATCTAAACATCATGACCTGCAGTGGAACACTTATGGGCTGGTATTCATTATTAGCAGTTGATAATCGTCGAAGCCCTCAGGTGGTAGGTTCCACTACTACCTAGTGAGTATATGCCAAAGAGTATTACGCAGCAGTCTAACGTGCTCTGATGCACGCCACTCTCAACACGCAGCTAACGTGCACTGATGTACACCACTCTCAACAAACGGTTTTATGTATTTTAACCACGATTAAGTTAATACTATTTCGGTAGTGTACTTCGTGCCACTGGCACGTGGATTGGTTGCGACGTGTTCGTGGTTCGCAAGTAAAGATCTGCACAGTCCGCAACAATACTTCCAAAAGTAGCAAGTCATGCTTGTTGTTGTACAACAGTTGGTTACGAGAAACATTGTTGATTACATTATTGGTGCAAAATTGGTTTCACGCTGCTTCGCAAACATCCTAACGGTGAGCCTATACCACCTATACATATAAGCTGAGCAAGTCACTCAATCACAGCCCACAGTGTAGCTAATAGCTATATCGTACTCGTTAATCTTCCACCACTTGGTCAACAACAACATCCCAGCTCACGAGTGGCAATAGAGACGCAGCGGGCTGGATTCGCTGGTCCGCAGCGCCTGCCTTTGTGTGACGTCATGTTTGTATTTGCTTCCTCCAAACACGTCATTATGAGAGCGTGCATGCGTCGTGATCACGTCGTTCACCACTTATTAACATTTATTGCGTGCTCTAAAATGAGGAAATCATTAACTAAATCGACGCGGACTGATTTATTTATAGTATAAGCACAGTTTAAGGCAGTCCTTACTGATGCTTATCGTTCTTATATCAGAAAAGGAAAGGCGAATCGTGTTAACACGATTTGAATGGCTCCCGCACTCGGTGGAGGTTAAGCAATGTTACTGAGTTCAATTGAAAAACAATTGGACACAGTCTCCAATTGTTTTTCAACTGGGTCGGCAAGAAGATTATGTCAATATTATAGTATTGACTACAATGTGTCATCCTCTCTGCAACCCCGGAGTTCCATAAAATCTTTGTTTGTAGTCAATACTATCATCGTCATCGTCTGCCAACCCTGGGCCGAAGCATGAATCTTTGTGCGTGTAGTTATCTGAGTGACCGGTCAGATGTTCTGCTTCCGGTGGCCTTACGTACAATTGAGTGACTTTACGTTTAGTTATTTGTTTATTGCACAATGTACACCAGCATAGTAACACCGCTGCTGCCTCGAATACCCCAAGGTAAAGATGCAAAATGGTAAGGAACATCATTATTGATCATGTTCTGATATCTAGGTAATCGTCAAAGCGCGACGGCAAAGGTTTTATCATTACCTCCCGATAAAGAATAGACACGTACCTATTGATCATGTTCTGATATCTAGGTAATCGTCAAAGCGCGACGGCAAAGGTTTTATCATTACCTCCCGATAAAGAATAGACACGTACCTATTGATCATGTTCTGATATCTAGGTAATCGTCAAAGCGCGACGGCAAAGGTTTTATCATTACCTCCCGATAAAGAATAGACACGTACCTATTGATCATGTTCTGATATCTAGGTAATCGTCAAAGCGCGACGGCAAAGGTTTTATCATTACCTCCCGATAAAGAATAGACACGTACCTATTGATCATGTTCTGATATCTAGGTAATCGTCAAAGCGCGACGGCAAAGGTTTTATCATTACCTACCGATAAAGAATAGACACGTACCTATTGATCATGTTCTGATATCTAGGTAATCGTCAAAGCGCGACGGCAAAGGTTTTATCATTACCTCCCGATAAAGAATAGACACGTACCTATTGATCATGTTCTGATATCTAGGTAATCGTCAAAGCGCGACGGCAAAGGTTTTATCATTACCTCCCGATAAAGAATAGACACGTACCTATTGATCATGTTCTGATATCTAGGTAATCGTCAAAGCGCGACGGCAAAGGTTTTATCATTACCTCCCGATAAAGAATAGACACATTCCTTTGGGTATCCTCTAACACGGCGAAAATAATGAGTAATTCAAAAGGTTTGTTCAAGTACTATGTACCACACATCTGGAAACGCGTGGCTATTCCAATAATTTAATATTAAAAAAGCTTCAACTGCAGAATTCGCTATCAGTAATATAAATCTTCGTCGTAGTTCAGCGCGTCGACTGAGCCCGGAAGCTGGTCCGCCGAGCCTGGGAAAAGGTCAACCCTGTGTGTGGCAGCAAACTGGAACATGTTGCACAAAGAGCAGGAGCATGATGGCATCAGTCAGATCGTGATATTATATCACCGCGGATCATCTCGCCCCATCATACCATGGCACACAGGGTACAAGCGCAGAAGGTGCATTACACACAAAAAACCCCATCGTATTAAGTTTCAATCAGAAACAATGCGGATGAATGGAAGAGTGCGTGAAGCAGAGGAGCAACACTAAGGAATGGCAGGAACAGACAGACAGTATCTCGTCCGGACATATCCGCGCCGAGAATTAAATTATACTGGCACTGTCACATAGTCACATAGTAGTCCCATTACGTTGGGAATGGAATAGACCAAAGATAACAGATTCGAGTAGGACAGATAGACATAAGATTAGGGAAAGACCAAATTAATTAATGCTGAACGGATTATGTAAAAATGATGATCTTTCTGTAATATGATACCAGCTAATAGAGATGAGAGCCGCACAAGACATGGTTCGCCGCACCAAAACCATTAAGGACAGGAGGACGATATGGACTGCCGTATTATTTATTGTATGTAACTTGAGAAGAAAAAAAAGCCTTCTGTACTGCCTCTTCTTGTGTCATCCAGCCATGTTTATGGATGCGTAACGGCGAGGTCTCGGCGGGTCGGTGCGGGGGCGTGACGTGCGCGGGTGAGGGACGAGGCACAAGGTCGCACGCACGACGCGCATACACAGCACCAGGCACACGAGCAGCACGAGCCAGCGGGTGACGTCATCAGTGAGCTACTACTGAAGCAGACAGACTGGATTACTGACGGTGGTGGTGATTGTTAGCGAACATCGTTATGGTGGATGGTAAAAACAAAGGTACGTCAGTGATTACCGTAGAGGTAACATAAACTAAGCGGCAACTCTAAAATCTGAATGTTTATTTATTTATTTTTATTTTATTTATTTGGCTCACCAACAATTGAGTACTTACACTGAAACATGTTCATGTACTTAGTTCTTACTTTAAGGTAAACATCTACAGTCGATTTATAATGTATGTCTACTTGAACAGTGCTGGGTGCTGGCAGCTAGTTTTCTAAATAGAAAGCCACTCTACGCAAACGCAGAATTTTCTACTTGTGCTAAGTAGCAAAACATTCACAGACAACGATAAGAAGAATACGTAAGATAAGTGATGTGGCTGCACCATCTTTAAAGAACTAAGAAAGCTTCCCCTGCGAGGAAGTAGATGTTATGTAAGGCATCTATCTAACTGTAAGCCGCGGCGTGCTACATACAGCGAAGCTTAGAAAGTCAACGAGTTTCAAACATTTCATTTCGGCCTGCCCTAACGTTATCAGAGCCCTATTCACGAAGGAAGCCGCCGGCAGTCCGCGGAGCTAGGCCAGGGGAGGACGTTGACGTTTTCACTTGTTGTGTTTACCATCGACGACGGCGCTAAATGGCTTTCGAGCGTATTTGTGAAGCAATGTAGGGCACTTGGGGCCAGTTACCTTTTACTAAGCATTGAAGCAGTGTACACAAGATAGATATATGAGTTTGCAGTTTTTTTCATAATTACGACCGACGGAGGAATCTCGTCAAACTCGCTGGCGCTCTGAACTTGATGCGTGGGTATCTTCCACGGTTACTAGTAGGTTACCAGTATTTCATTTTATTACTTCAGAGATACCTATAACGCTTAGCGAGTGCTGTCCATATTATACCCGGACCTGACCTCTTATCATGGCGCAAGGTTTGTAGAAACAGTTAGACTCTTTCTAATCGCCATTTGCCATTTAATCGGCCGGGTACCTACTGTAAACAATTTAGGGTTCTGTTGGCAACGAACCTACAAATCCTTCGGCGGAGTGAACCACTTTGTTTGGGTGAGCGGCTGCCGGCTGGTTGGTTTGCCAAGCTAAGGGTCAGCTCACACCGAGACGCGACGCGACGCAATGCTGTGCGCACATTTTAATAGAGCGACTCAAAATACAACTTTATTTACTACACGAAAAGGTACTCATTTTATTGTGAGAATTCAGATTACGTTGCACCACGCAGCGCTGCGCATCGCGGCGCCGCGCGGTGCTTCGCGACGTAGCGGTATATTACCGGTACGCCCGGAGTGCGGCGCCGCGCCTGGCTAAGCCGCGCGACACGTCGCGTCACGGTGTGAGCTGACCCTAACACTAAACAAACCGCTGATAAATGTGGTGTGCTAACGTTAGCCGAGATCAACACTCTGCAAGCCAAGCTCTCTTCGACACCGCGACATGTTTGTATTTCTGATGACGTTTTGTGTTTACCATCATCGCCGCTAAACGGCTCTGATCGCATTTGTGAAGCAATGTGGGTCACTTGGTGCCAGCTACCTTTTATTATTTTGCATTTTTTTCTTATTTGACCTGTGAGCCACGGTATCTTCCTAAAGATAGCATTAGTTATTTATTTAAAACATAAGATGCGTCGTGCGAAGGCTCTGGGCAGCAGACCGTCTGCGGGCTCAGCCTACGGCCTGTAGAATGTACGGCGTTACAGATCTAAGGTAAGTGACAACGAGCAGTACAACTATGTTTTCTTGTGAGTGACGTCAGAGACGATTATCTGATTGAATAAGCTCAACGTGTCAAGCACCGATATAATGGTAAACTGCAATAAATCCATTTTCATGATGACTGTAGTTATGTATTCACGTCGATAGCTTATCGACGGCAATTGTCACACATTTCGCGTTCGTAGGTAATTATCTACCGGTTATTCCTAACATAGCGTGTTTCTATCTGTATCTATGAGTACAGCAGACTTCGCCAGATAGTTGGTACAATCTAGTCTAAACTGGTTATTAAATCAGCCTAGTCACTAATTTCGCGAGAAAGGACTAGAACGAGGAATGTAAATGAGTCGGTCGAACTTGACCCTTGAGTCCTGAGGCCGCATCGGTATTCATGGCGCTATCGGCCGTCGGATGTGCGGTACATTACTCCGACACGTAATAGTGAATGTGTCGCGGAAGCAGCGCAAGCTTATGTCCGGTGTGCTATCGCGACTACAGCGCAGACATACAGTCACGTCACTCATACATGTGTTGATGTAGGTGAAGTGAGTACTTCACCTACATCAACACATGTCATGTATCTCGTAATATTGTTCGCCATTTGCGAATCAGCCCCGCTTCGTCACCTCTAAACTCGTCATGGATAACGTTGTATAATGAATGCGAACACTAGGCGTCCTGTGTGAGAGATAAAGGGTTCATGTCTTCTAAATAGTATGCAGAATGGTATCGCCATACCACTTCACACCGTCACATCGCCGGCGCCTGAAAGCAGTCAACGACTTCAATTGCCGATCATCATGTGCTGCAACATAAGTAACATAACTCACGTCACACATACTACACAAGTAACGGAAGAGCTAAGTACATTTTAACGATTGTCGTCATCGTGAGCTTAATGTTTCTAAGTCGCAAACTCATTGTCGGGCTTTCGGAAGCGACCACTTACTCACAAGCTTTCTGCAAGGCGAAGTCCGCTGAGGAAAAGACTTCTTACGACATTTATCCCTTCCGATCACTATGTATAGGAAGGAATGAGTCAAGAGAAAATAAACAGAGAGGAAGAGAGATAAAGGCAGAGAAAAGGGATGGGAAAATGGATCGAGAAACGAAGAGGAGAATTATGAATAATGAAAAGGAAGGCTTAGCGTCTTCCACTTTACTAATAACAACATACTGCGACTAGACCTTCTGTCAAGCGTTGATCATAGCCATTTCTCTCCCAATATTATAATATTTAAATGCAGACATTGTAATGAGGACAGAACACACTACTGGGCCGCAAAAATAACGAGTCACATGGAAACACTGCGGTCTCCCGAGTAGTGCTTAAATTGTTTGTGCAAGAAACTATAATAATATCCCCACAATAATAGAAATTATAGTGAAGTCAACAAAATAATATCTCTACGTTGACGTCGTGGTGGGGCTTGCGCGCGAGTTCAGAGTTTACTTTGCCGAAGCAGGTCTAGGGTGAGGGAGAGATACAAGAACCCGCAGGGCAGCATGTTGCAAGCTGTTGGGGAGTAGCGACCCCACGGACCCTATCTCCCGGAAGAGGTTTGCCTTTATTGGGGACAGAGGACAGAGAGGACAGACCTCCCGCGTCATTTTTGCGTTTTTTTCGGCCGGCTTGAATGGAGATTCAAGAGGAAGAGCTCAGAGGAAACAAGTATTCCAGTAAGATGCTGGTAGGGGTCTTGACTATCCTTCCAGGATTGTCCTGATAGCCATGGGCGCACTTACATAGTGCATACAGGGACAATCGTGGGTTGGTGCCTCGTACGCCTTCTAATCCGGTCCGGGACCGCAGGGTCCCGAGAAATATTAAATGACGAAATAGTTGTTAAACCTAAACTTGTTCTACCAATAAACCATTTTTTTTTCTTATTTGTTATGCAAGGCTACAAAGTCGATTTTTGCGCGAGTAATTAGTAAGTATCAAAGGTACGAGACACAGAAAGCTTTGCTGCCGAGCGAAACACACAATTTTTCACCACACTACAGCGAGGAAAATACTAGGTGCAAGAAAACAACAACGTTGAGTTTTATTTTATTTATGAGATACATAGAATATATACAAAATTAGATACCCTGTATATTTTTCTTAATCCTCAATACTTGTTATTTATTTTACTCCGACCTTTAGCTCTTGTGTAAGTTCAAGATTCACTTCCGTAGTACTTTAAGTAAAAGTAAAGTTCATGTGAAACTACCAGTTCGTACCGTGACGTCACGTATGACCACGGTGCACGGCGCGAGGGTCGCAGACTACTCCCTCCCGAGCTGCAGGGCTGCCCGAACCTTGATACGAGGCTAGTCGGCTAATCAAACAATCAACACTTTGACTTTGAATGCTTGATGATTATCTGTTCGTCACGGCACGCTTCCAAACTTGCGCTTGATTCAAATGAGCGTAGCGGCCCGTAGCCGTAAAGATAATAATATCACACTCATTGCTTAAAGTAGGGTGCCGTACATGAATTATGTATTAACACCCGTATGAGGCTTCCTACTTAATTTCTCACCATTCGCTAATAGACGTATAGTAATGTGAAACAGAGCGGGCTTGAAGGACTCGTATAATATGATAAGAGCCACGGTCGTGTAAACTAATTTTATTTTACACGTGCAATCAAACGTGTCTGTCAAAGCCTGCGTGTCTGGCAGTTCTTAGTGTAGTAGTGGCACTCAGTGCTGGGAAAAGGGTGTATACTGTGAACCATGAAACCAGGCGAGCCTTACATTAAGATAGTAATGGTGAATGAGATGTCGCAATGTCCGGCGTGAAGCCACGCGAAGCTCTCCACTGAACACATTTTGGTGTGTGCTGTGTTGTGCAACCTACGTCAAGTACGAGTGATAAATGACAAACGACTTCAAGCGACAAACCCTAGGCGACAGACGACCAGTAACACCACATTACAAGCACAACAGTGCAAATACCTATGCACTACTGCTAATCAATTAACATTTGTATTCATAAGTCTTCCTTAAAAGGAGGATAATTGTCTACTGATGTCATGACTGTACTTAATGAGAGTCCTCTGAGTTACGACGGACTCAAACACGCATACAATATAAACGTACGATTCAGAATGTCATTTAAGTAGAGAGGTCAGCACATAGTAACTTCTTTACAAAAGACACACAAATCGTTGAAGGTCATTTCGCGTATTATCAGATAGTTGCGAAACCGCTCGTCCTCTGCAAATCGAGCCCGGGCCCTCCCTCGACCCGCTTAGACTCAGCCCGAAGAATAATACCAGATGTTTTATTACCAATTCAGTGCCATTTGTACAGTCAGGCAAAGTGGTATTTTAATTCGAAATAACTTATTACATACTAGCTTCTGCCCGCGACTTCGTACGCGTATCCTGTTGCTTATGCCAGCGACAACGGGTTCGTCAAAATCGAAGATCTGAATCACGATCAGCGGTCAGTCGCGCATCACGTTCCCCACTTGTCTCTAGAGACCTAAAAGTCGATGCGTAGATACGCTTGGAATTCAAGCGTAATTCTCTATCCGTGAACGTCTCCGATTCGCGAGACAGCACATCAAGTTACCACAATCTGTCAAATTTACTTTGAGTTTGAGTTTCAACTTTATTGCAAAGACATAAGGTTCATTTTTAATTGAGAAAATTTGACAGTTAGGGATAGCTTGATGTGCTGGCGTCTGCACCATCGTCAGCGAAAATCAGTCCTAAACTGTTACCGCCTTCACCGCGTGGAAGTACTCCCAGCTTATGTTATTTTATAATTATACAGTGAAATTAGTGATAGCTTTGATTTCCACATCAGATGTTTCTTATCTTCGATTTTTATAAGTCTATAAGAAATGACCATCAGACCGAACAACTTTTGCTAAGACGTCATTCCTATATGTGTTATAGTGTAGCTGGGCTCTTGGAGTTCTACAACAGGTGTTCCAGATCTTCGATTTTTATAAGTCAACAGAAAGTGCTCATCATATTGGACAACTTTTGCTAAGACGTCATTCCGACAGAGCCATTTTCTAGTTTTTAGTTTAAGTTTGTACATAGTTGATAGTTTTGAAGTTTCTTTTTCAATCTTAAATAGAAAGAAAATTCTTTTTGTTTAATATGGGTATGCCTACTAAACGCGCTGCTCAAATGAGACAGCGCCGTTTGGCAGAAAGTAACGACGAAAGGGAAGAACGTTTAAAGAAAAGTAGGGAAAGATACCTACACAACAAAAAAAATCATTCAAATCCGTCCAGTAGTTCCGAAGATTAGCGTGTACAAACAAACAGACAAACAGACCGAATTTTTTTTCGGATTCGGGCTCTATTACTGTTTCTAAATCCCCCCTCAATAATTTTTTTAATATATTCAATGTACAGACACAGTTTTTTTACTGTTTTATTATATTATAGATAGATTTTAAGGAAAATTTAGAAAAAGAACCTAACCTACAAACCCTAAAATATAAATAAATGAAATATGCAAACAGTCAGTATTCAAGTGAATCGTAATAATCGAATGCCTATACTCTCCAGGATATGTGCGTTCTGTTACATCTTACCTTTGTTCCCTTCCTGGCCTACTCAGCAGCCTACGCTGCATTCCCGCTGCTGACGCAGCATCCTATCATTCCTCTCTCCCGCTCCTCGCAATCCAGCACCTCAGTCGTCTTCCATCCTTCCAACCGTGCACATGTAACTTGCACTCGTGTATTTAAAAGTATAATACAAAGTTTATTTTTAGTTTAAATGGTTTTTCCTTTTTTTAAAAACCTAATCCGGAACCCCGTTATAACATTGGTGGCAGCGTAAAAGGGATTAAATATCCTTGGAATTCCGAAAAGTGATAGTCCTTAAGTGAAAAGTGCCAAGTTCTAAAAAGAAAAGTGCTAAATCCTAAAATCCTTTAAATTCGAAGTGCCAAAGTGCTTCAAAAGCTCCGGAGACGACTCATCTCACCGGTAAACCCGGTACTGACCAAATTCAAGGTCAATCCAGTTCCAGTTCCAGTTCCAGCTCCAGATCCAGTTCTATCCAGCGAAAACATGAAGAAAATGTGCGCAATAATACTGTGAGTTGTGAAGTTACCTTTTTAAATACTAAAGTGATCAAAGTTCTATCTACAAATATCTCACAACAGTTTATGTTGAACATTCCAATCCTCGTATCAACGGATGTTGTCTCGCCACTCGTCGCAGTTCCCGTCTCAACGCAGAGCATAAGCGATAAGGAGAGCTTCTAAGTTACATTGTTTAATTATTTTACTTACAGCTATCTAATCTTATTCTTTTAATTTTGTAACGATTTATTATTGTTAGTAATTATGTCGAAAGAATCAAAAGCCCTGAAAGAGGAGTCTAAAGAGGGAATACCCTTAAATGTTATCCTTAAATTCATTAAGCCCTTTGATGGCAGTAGAGAAAAATTAAATGCTTTTATAAATAATAGCGATAATGCAATTTCCTTAGCCTCCTCTTATCAAGTTGACATAGTATTTAAATACATTATCAGCCAATTGGACGGCAAAGCTGAAATTGCATGTTCAATTAAGGAGTTCGATTCGTGGCTATCCCTCAAAGATTTCCTCCAAAAACAATTTGGAGAGCGTAAACATTACGCTCACCTCCTAGCAGAGCTCCAGGATTGCAGACAAGGCGCACAGGAGAATGTTAACCAATTCTCACTTAGAATAGAAACCTGTCTGTCTAAATTACTCACAGAGATCTCCGTATCCAGCCACAAAAAGAATGAAATTCCCGGCAGAGTAGCTGCAATGGAAGATCTTGCTCTCCACACATTCACGATGGGTCTTATTCCCCGCATAGCTAACATTGTTAGGTGCAGGGACCCGAAAAACCTTAATGACGCGATAAACTACGCGATTTCTGAAGAAAAATTGCAGCAATATTCCTATAAACAAAATTTAGCTGCGAAATCATTCCGTCAAAATGACACTGGGTTTAAACCAAATAAATCCAATAATTCTAATAATTCTAATAATACCCAATTTCAAAAACCTACCTCTTATCAGCCTTCCGTTAATGATTCGTTCTGCAGATACTGCAAAAAATCAGGGCATATTCTAGAAAAATGTCAACACCGCGAATTCAATAATAAAAGATTTAATCAATACAAACCTTCCACTTCCAGCGCGCAACCGAGCACATCTACTTTCAAACCCCATATTAATGTCGTAACCGAAGTAGAAGGTTATGATACGGTTGACAATAATTTAAACTAAATAATGTCCCGATTAGGCGTCGCACGGGACAGATAACCTCTATAACAGAAGACGCCAAAACGCAAATAATGACCCATGGACAGGGTAACCAGCCCCAAACTCGAGGTCATCATTCCATTGGAGCCAAGCAGCAGGGTAACCAGCCCCAAACCGTAGACTCTATTTCCTTAAAAAATATTAAAGTCAAGCAACAGGGTAACCAGCCCCAAATCGTAGACTCAAACCCTTTAAAAATTCATGAAGTCAAGCAACAGGGTAACCAGCCCCAAACGTCGTAGACGTCATCCAGAATCCTGAAAATAAAAAACATATTAATAAAGAAATATACGAATTTACATCTAATATACCAAATAAATACTTACCTTATATACAAGTGAGTACTCCCGTATCCACTAATGGTCTATCCCTCCTCGTCGATACTGGCGCATCTATAAGTATAATAAAAAAATCAGCCATTAGCAATATGCCCATAATTAATAAATCAGTTACATTTAAAATCAAAGGCATTGATTCAGCCTCTGATAATCCTCTACGCACACTAGGACAAATCCCTATAACTATGTATACACATGATAAATCCCACAGTGATTGCAAATACCTTACACATATATTCAATCTAGTCAATGAATTAAGCCTACCCTATGATGGTATTATTGGCAACGATTTATTCAATTCCATAAGTAGCCAAATTAACTATGACGAAGGTATACTACACCTTAAGGACATTAAACTTAAAATGCATTTCAATGAACCCGTCTATAGTATTATTCCACGTACTGAAACCGTAATTGAATGTACTGTAGCAAACCCAGAAATCGGAGAAGGCTTAATAATTGACCAACATATATCCAAAAATCTATTAATAGCAAACTGTATAGTCCAAGTTAAGAATAACAACCGTGTTAATATTTCTGTTGTTAACACCTCAGAAGAATCTGTAAGCATTGAGTCTGACCTTAGATTACGTTTAATTCCTTTTGATCCACAAAGTTCAGTATTCATCGGTACCACAACCGAACCTCATATTCATGAACGCACAGAAGAGGTTTTAAAACAGCTTCGCGTGTCCCACCTTAATACAGAAGAAACTGAGGCATTATACTCTGTCTGTTCTCAGTTTTCAGACATTTTCCACCTACCCAACGACCAGTTAACTTGCACTGATGCAATAGAGCATAAAATTAAAACCACTTCTGATAACCCAATTCATGTTAAAACATACAGATTCCCCGAATGTCACAAAAAAGAAGTTGACTCTAAAGTTGAAAAAATGTTAAAACAAGGTATAATAAAACCTTCTATGTCCCCATGGTCCTCACCTATTTGGGTAGTACCCAAGAAGCTTGATGCGTCCGGTCAAAGGAAATGGCGCGTCGTAATCGATTACCGTAAACTTAACGACGTGACCATTGGAGATTCCTATCCTATCCCAAACATAGCCGAAATCCTAGACCAATAAGGCAAGTGCAAATACACACATCAAAAGTGTCTAGGGATCAACATATATTTTTGCAATAACTTTTCTCTTGATTGATATTAATTTAAATTTTCTTTAAGGATTCATCAAATAAAGTGTTTTCGTTTGTCACAGTAACGATAAACCAAGTCACCTTTGCATTAATAAAGAAATTTGCCATTTTCCTAATAAAGGGATTTTTGACATTTGAACCACTAACATTAAAGTTCGAAAAAAAGACTGAAATAACAGTTTTCTTTAAAATTTTATTGGGTAACTTAAACAATTAATAATCCGTGTTTCTACCGCGAACACTAACAACACAAGAACATCGGTTTGGCATACTCAAAATGAGTTCATCCAAATCACGCTGTGGAATGGCCGCCCATGTTCGTTGCAACAACAAAAAAAGGTCTTCTTGCAACTGGATACCCTCCATATTCGGCAGAGCTCTTCTCTGTAGCATATCCCATGCATGCTCAATCGGGTTCAAGTCTGGCGACTGAGCAGGCCAGGGCAGGACATTGATGTTAGCTGCGGCGAGAGTCTGTCTTACAACTCTTGCGGTGTGCGGTCGTGCATTATCATGCATTAACTGAAATAAGGGACCGATTTGCACTTGTAGAGGAACGATGACGTCAGATACAATCGTCTCAGCATAAATTTGAGCGTTGAGGTTGCCTCTGATCCAAATCAACTCAGTTCTTCCGCCGATCCAAATACCCGCCCATACCATGATGGTTCCACCACTATAAGGATGGACTTCCTGGCAGGATTTTAATCGCTGTTGGCGTCCAGGGGTTCTCCAGTGTCGTATACGTCTTGTATCCGGTCTCATACCAAAACGAGACTCATCAGAAAAGCACACGAAACGCCATTGTTCTTCTGCCCAATTTCTGTGTTCAAGAGCCCATTGATATCGAATCCTACGATTGTGCATTGCTATAGGTGGTACCCGTAGCGGTCTTCGGGAATGAAGGTTCACTTCATGCAAGCGGTTTCTGACTGTTTGGTCGCTAATTAAGTTCCCTGAAGAGTGATGAAGCCTCACGGCTAACATCATGGCGGTTATTGTTGGAGCTCTTCGAGTTAAGATTTGAATGTATCGGTCTTGTCTCCGTGTGGTGCAGCGATACCGTCCTTCATGGCGCTCAGCCACGGTACCAGTGCTTCGGTAACGTGTCCAAAGTCGACTGATAACACCTTTTTTTGTTGTTGCAACGAACATGGGCGGCCATTCCACAGCGTGATTTGGATGAACTCATTTTGAGTATGCCAAACCGATGTTCTTGTGTTGTTAGTGTTCGCGGTAGAAACACGGATTATTAATTGTTTAAGTTACCCAATAAAATTTTAAAGAAAACTGTTATTTCAGTCTTTTTTTCGAACTTTAATGTTAGTGGTTCAAATGTCAAAAATCCCTTTATTAGGAAAATGGCAAATTTCTTTATTAATGCAAAGGTGACTTGGTTTATCGTTACTGTGACAAACGAAAACACTTTATTTGATGAATCCTTAAAGAAAATTTAAATTAATATCAATCAAGAGAAAAGTTATTGCAAAAATATATGTTGATTCCTAGACACTTTTGATGTGTGTATTTCAGCACATTAGACCTAGCTTCCGGATTTCATCAAATTAATATGTCTCCTAATGATTCTCCCAAAACAGCATTTTCAGTCCCGACAGGGCATTACGAATTCACACGTATGCCATTTGGACTAAAAAATGCACCGTCCACCTTCCAGAGATTAATGAACTCCGCTCTATCTGGTCTCCAAGGCATTCAATGCTTCGTATATTTGGATGATATTGTAATTTACTCATACGATATCCCTTCTCACATAAATGACCTAACTAACGTATTTTCTAGACTCCGCCAATTCAAATTAAAACTACAGCCAGACAAGTGCGAATTTTTACGAAAAGAAGTTTCTTATCTAGGCCATGTCATTACCGACAAAGGCGTAAAACCAAACCCTGAAAAACTAAGAGCAGTTCATGAATTCCCTATACCAAAATCTCCCAAAGACATTAAATCATTTCTTGGATTCGTCTCTTATTATCGCAGGTTCATCTCTGATTTTTCAAGTATCGCAAAACCCTTAACAAATCTGCTGAAAAAAAATTTAGAGTTCGTATGGACAAATGAACACCAATTATCCTTTGAAACCTTAAAAAACAAACTAACTACAGCTCCGTTACTATCATATCCTGACTTCTCCAAACCATTCCTTCTCAGCTGCGATGCATCCAATTATGCAATCAGCGCTATCCTTTCCCAAGGCGAAATAGGCAAAGATAAGCCTATCGCCTATGCTTCCCGTACACTCAACAAAAATGAGTGCAATTATAGTACAACTGAAAAAGAACTACTTGCAATTATTTTCGGCTGTAAAACTTTCCGTCCATACCTCTATGGCAGAAAATTCACTATAATCACTGACCACCGTCCTTTACGATGGTTATTCAATCACTCTGACCCCAGTAGTAAACTCCAGAGATGGAGACTAAAATTGGAGGAATACGAGTATGAAATAGTATATCGAAAAGGGAAACTAAATAACGCCGCTGATGCATTATCCCGCTATCCCATAACTAAATCCATTAATCCTATACCGAGTACTTCTAATCAAAATGTAAACTCACCTGATCACGATGAACCATTAAATCCAGATATCCTTCCAGCTGTTTCTCCGGATGATTTAATTCAACTCGAAGATCTTACAGATCCCCTTATCCAACCTTCGAGCTTACCAGAGCTAGGCAATCTTGATGACCTAGATAATATAGTTAATGAAAATTTAACTCCACCTCCCACTAATCATCCAAATCCAACATCACCTCCTGATGTCTTGAGCCCTAGTAGCTCCAATACTCCAGATGGTAATTACTCAGAATTCCTTAAAACCATTTCTAAAGACTTTGATCCTAATGTTACTATAATAGAACATAACGAGAGCCTATCTAAAACTGATAAAAGATATGTTATCATCCCTACGTCTATAGATATGGATGAATCCATCCCGTATACTGAAGAGATCGTATCCAATATTCCTAATTTAAACGAGTTTTCCTTACTAGAAAGAACACTGCATTCTTTCCTTAAATATGAATATCAAGATAAAATTTATTATTTTATTTTTACCAAGGTCAACCACTTCGACACCTGTACATATGAAGATATCTACAAGTGTCTTAAATCCGTAAGAAATGAGTTAGTTGTCAGTCTCACAGGTCAAAATAACCCTGAAATAGCTATTTCCGACTTCAATAATCCTTTCGATACTCATCAGTATATTAAACTATATAATATGATCCTGTATTTATTTCACAACTCAGAAATGACAATACACATCTATAAGAACACTATTATCTATCCATCACTCAGTGAAATTCCTAAAATCATGAAAGAGAATCATGATCTCCCTATAGCCGGTCACTTAGGTTCTGGTAGAATGCTGAAACGCATACAGGAAAAATATTACTGGAAAAATATGCGTGCAGACGTAGAGAATTACGTAAAGAAATGCCCGCAATGCCAAATCAACAAAGCCCTTCGAAAAACCAATCGTGCCCCTATGCAAATCACATCTCTTTCCACGCGCCCTTTTGATCGCGTAGCTTTTGATATAGTAGGACCACTACCAGAAGCCGGTAACGATAGATATAAGTATATCTTAACACTCCAAGATGACCTTACCAAGTTCTCAGCCGCTTATTCAATCATAAACACTACCGCTGAAGAAACATGTGAATGCTTGGTCCACTTTATTACATTATTTGGAATACCCAAAACAATCCTAACAGACCAGGGCACCAACTTCACAGCAGAGCTGTTCAAACAAACATGCAATTTATTAAAAATAAAACAGTTATGGTCCACCCCATACCACCCTCAGACTCAGGGTGCTCTTGAGAGAAGTCATTCTACCCTAAAAGAATACTTAAAGTCCTATGTAAACGAACAACAAAATAATTGGCCTCGCTTTGTGTACACGGCTATGCTTGCGTATAACACAGCCATTCATTCAACCACTCATTTCCCTCCCTACGAACTTGTGTTTGGACACAAACCATATATACCTAATTCCATTTACGAAGAAACATCAGGCGCCACTTATCCTGAATATGTCCGCATACTTCAGAATAGACTTAAATATTGCCGAACAAAGGCAATAGAACATATCCAAAAATCAAAGATAAACTCTAAAAATTATTACGATACTCACACAAGGCCAATTAAATATAAAGTCGGTGATCTTGTTTACCTTAAAAACCATTTGCGCCTTAGGAAAGCCCTTTCTGGAAAGGCCCATTTAAAATCGTGAAAATCCACGGAAATAATACAGCATCACTACTAATAAATAGACGTCACGTCAAACATCATTTCGATGAAATTAAATTAGCCACTACTAACGAGACAATTTCGTTAATTTAAGTTACATTTCCTTCCAGAATTGGTTACATATATCCTATCCTGGCGTCGAACAGCCAAGAATATATCCAGCCAGCATCAGACGACGCAGGCATATATTTCGACCCCATTGGCTCTTTAAAAATAACCGATGATACTCTAGATACACACATCAAAAGTGTCTAGGGATCAACATATATTTTTGCAATAACTTTTCTCTTGATTGATATTAATTTAAATTTTCTTTAAGGATTCATCAAATAAAGTGTTTTCGTTTGTCACAGTAACGATAAACCAAGTCACCTTTGCATTAATAAAGAAATTTGCCATTTTCCTAATAAAGGGATTTTTGACATTTGAACCACTAACATTAAAGTTCGAAAAAAAGACTGAAATAACAGTTTTCTTTAAAATTTTATTGGGTAACTTAAACAATTAATAATCCGTGTTTCTACCGCGAACACTAACAACACAAGAACATCGGTTTGGCATACTCAAAATGAGTTCATCCAAATCACGCTGTGGAATGGCCGCCCATGTTCGTTGCAACAACAAAAAAAGGTCTTCTTGCAACTGGATACCCTCCATATTCGGCAGAGCTCTTCTCTGTAGCATATCCCATGCATGCTCAATCGGGTTCAAGTCTGGCGACTGAGCAGGCCAGGGCAGGACATTGATGTTAGCTGCGGCGAGAGTCTGTCTTACAACTCTTGCGGTGTGCGGTCGTGCATTATCATGCATTAACTGAAATAAGGGACCGATTTGCACTTGTAGAGGAACGATGACGTCAGATACAATCGTCTCAGCATAAATTTGAGCGTTGAGGTTGCCTCTGATCCAAATCAACTCAGTTCTTCCGCCGATCCAAATACCCGCCCATACCATGATGGTTCCACCACTATAAGGATGGACTTCCTGGCAGGATTTTAATCGCTGTTGGCGTCCAGGGGTTCTCCAGTGTCGTATACGTCTTGTATCCGGTCTCATACCAAAACGAGACTCATCAGAAAAGCACACGAAACGCCATTGTTCTTCTGCCCAATTTCTGTGTTCAAGAGCCCATTGATATCGAATCCTACGATTGTGCATTGCTATAGGTGGTACCCGTAGCGGTCTTCGGGAATGAAGGTTCACTTCATTCGTTCCTCTACAAGTGCAAATCGGTCCCTTATTTCAGTTAATGCATGATAATGCACGACCGCACACCGCAAGAGTTGTAAGACAGACTCTCGCCGCAGCTAACATCAATGTCCTGCCCTGGCCTGCTCAGTCGCCAGACTTGAATCCGATTGAGCATGCATGGGATATGCTACAGAGAAGAGCTCTGCCAAATATGGAGGGTATCCAGTTGCAAGAAGACCTTTTTTTGTTGTTGCAACGAACATGGGCGGCCATTCCACAGCGTGATTTGGATGAACTCATTTTGAGTATGCCAAACCGATGTTCTTGTGTTGTTAGTGTTCGCGGTAGAAACACGGATTATTAATTGTTTAAGTTACCCAATAAAATTTTAAAGAAAACTGTTATTTCAGTCTTTTTTTCGAACTTTAATGTTAGTGGTTCAAATGTCAAAAATCCCTTTATTAGGAAAATGGCAAATTTCTTTATTAATGCAAAGGTGACTTGGTTTATCGTTACTGTGACAAACGAAAACACTTTATTTGATGAATCCTTAAAGAAAATTTAAATTAATATCAATCAAGAGAAAAGTTATTGCAAAAATATATGTTGATCCCTAGACACTTTTGATGTGTGTATTATCATTCCCATAGATGTTTCTTTTATACAACCACATTTAGATAATATAAGGGATATCCTAAGAACTTCTAAATTGTTATGTAATCAAAGCAATGCATACTATGAAGGCGAATGTCACTATTTGTTCTAACCATTGTCATCTCGTTATTCTGATATAGTCAGAGACTTTGATTCTATTTCCCATCTTATATCCAAATCTCATAAGAGATCAGCTTGGTTTGGCGGAATCGGCTCAGTAATTAAACAACTATTCGGTAATATGGACCAAAATGATGCCGAAAAATATAGTAATGCCGTCCAAACCTTAGAGAATGATCAAACCAAATTGGCGACCCTCATGAAAGAAAACATGATGGTCACAACATCCACACTCTCGTCTCTGAAAGAAGTTGTCGATAAAATTAATGCTAACGAAGTTAGTCTAAGTTACGCTATTGATACCCTGAACCAGGAAATGGCGAATTTAACACTAGTTTCCAATAAACTATTAATGAGATCTAAAATATCGGGACTGTCGAATATTTTAGAAAGTAGTTTCTTAACATTATCATTTAAGTTAGAAGATATTATTAGTGCTATTATGTTTAGTAAGTCTAATATACTATATCCATCTATTATTACTCCCAAACAACTGTTTTCAGATCTTGTGGGTAATTATAGATTTCTACCTAGTTCTAAGCAATTACCTGTACCTTTAATTTTAGATAATATCCATATTTTAGAAAATATATCTGATGTGTCTAGTTATTACGCAAATAACAAAATAATATTTGTATTACAAATGCCCTTAGTAAATACAAAAGAATTTGACTTGTATCATATTACACCTTATCCCATTGCCCTTAAAACTGTAAATAATACTTTGTACTCTACAATTATACCATCCACTAAATATTTGGGCATAACTAAAGATAAATCATCTTATTGTAAATTAAACTCACTCAATTCCTGTAAAGTTATAAATACACAATATTATATTTGTGAAATGCCCAACGTATACTCCACGTTAGCCGTACCAATATGTGAAACTGAGGTTATTTCAAAAGCTTTGACATCTGTTCCGCCTCTTTGCAAAACTGAGTTTGTAAATGGTAATTTCGAAACATTTCATAAATTACACAATAACCAGTGGATATACATGATTAGTCAAAATTCTAAAATTACAATAGAATGTAAAAATCAAGATCTATTTGAATCTTCCATTTCCGGTACTGGTATATTAACCCTTTTCTTGTCAATGTATCTTGTAAGATACACAATGTTTTAAAAAAATACAGCTCTTTTATAATTCATATAAAACGAAACGTTTACTTATTTTTCTTTAAAATATACGTTTCTGAACGCACACTAATGACACAATGACAGCTAACGTCAACTACTTTTTCAAAATTTGTCAAAATGGCAAACCGGTTGAGTGCAATTCCGCAGAAGAAGGTAAGAATTTATTATTTTTAATAGTTTTTCTTTTAAAATTGCATGAGGTATTGGTGTTATAATATTTTATATGTTTGTACTTATGCTGGAAAGTAATTAAACAGGAGAAATAATTAGGCTTGGCTTCGCAAACTAACAAATAAAGTGAATGTATCCTACAGGATACGTTGCAAGGTGTACTAAGATTCTTTGTATAAGGTTAGCGTATCTTATAGGATACATTGCCAAGTGCACTAAGAGTTTATTAATGTATATTTTTTAACTTTATTTTGGGGAAAGTGAATTGTATGCTTGGCATGAGTGTGAGAGTGGACTTTTTTTTTCAGGGAGGGACGCAACCATCTTTTTCCAGAGCAAAAAGAATTTGTGCTCTAGTACCAAAACCACGTAAAAAGTCTGACGACGATGAGTCTGAATCCGAAGATGAACTTCAGCAGATTCTAATTGGCTTGAGTCTTGTCCATACCCATGTGACTGACTCCGATTCTTCACCTGCGCCATCTTTGCCTTCGTCTATAGAAAACTTGAATTTGCTATCTGATGAAGAAATAGTAGACGTACAAGACGCTGTTACTCAGTCTCCTTTGCTACCTTCGCCTGTGCTGCCTTCACCTCAGCCGCTTCCAGCTCGACTACCATTTTCATTGACGCAGAATGGCTCTCCTTCACCACTTTCTTTGCCACCATCTCCGTTAATTGCGTCTAACAGCCGACCAAGAAGACAACCTACTACATCCGGAAGGACTGCAAGATTAGTCATACCTCGACGTATTTTTCAAAAGCCTCTAAATTTTCAGTGGACTAAAAATAAATTCCAACATTGTCGCAAGTCCTAGATATTTGCGTAAATAATAGCGGGGTTTTATACAGACGGCATAGTGCGGGAAAGACAATGCCTCTAAAAAATTTCAGGTACCAAGTAGCACAGAGCCTCCTGAAACAGGGCCGAGGAGAAACTGTTGACAACCGTGAAGTTTCAGGACCAACTCCGTCAAAAATAATACAGTCACCTGTAGCATCACGACCTCCACCGAATGTAAGGTACGATAAGGTCGGCCATTTTCCAATTTTTGGTTCGAAAGGGCGATGTAAATTTTGTGTCAAGGGCCAAACTACGGTAATATATGCCAAGTACTCGTTACGCTTGTGTTTTTAGCCAGAAAGAAATTGTTTTTTGAAATTCCATACTGATAAGTAATTATTTCAGCTAATAGTACACCTCAAATGTTTCGGTGCCTTATATTTTTTCTTTTTGTTTTAATTAATCTTTAAGTTAATTTTGGTTTTATAACTTTAATTGTTAGTACATGCAAATTTTATACATAAATATAATTAAGAAAATTTTGTGTATTTTATTTCTTCAAACCTGGCAACGTATCCTCAAAGACACTTACACATAAGGTCAAAGTTTTCTGCTAAGCTGACAATGTATCTTCAAAGATACATGTAGAATCTCATTATCTGGTCATGTGCGATTTTTTTATATATTTTTCCCTGGATCCTAGGTTCATAATTAACATCATATTTGAAAATTATTTGAAAATATATATTTTTTTTTTTTGCTAAGAAAAGGGTTAACTATACCAGACAATTGTATTGCCTATTGCAACGACAATAAGTTAATACCAAAACATAATATTGAAATAAAAATCAAACCAATAGTATTGCATTTTGAATTAATTAACGATACTTGTTGTAGTTCTACTACATACATAAAAGACAACATAAGAGTTCCTTACGTTAACTTAAAAAACATAGATAATTTAGACTCTCTTTTCTCAAATTATAATAAAGTAACCAATCAAATTAAAACAAACCTTAATGAAGTAATTGAAAAACCTCATATTGTCCTTTACGGTAACTATTATTCCTATACTACTGTTATTATAAGTTTAATTATAATCTTAGTTATTTCATATAAATTGTATCGTTATTATAAGTTAGTTAAGACTTCTAGATGTAATCCTGTACCCGACACTCCCATAGAAATGGCATCCATAGATGTCGAAGATATTCCTGCTCCTCGACTCCGGTCGTCCTAAATACCTGGAAAACTTACCTTTTCCTTCCCCCGTCAACTTACCTTAAACCCGTAAGTTTCCTCCTAATCGGGGGGCTGTTACATCTTACCTTTGTTCCCTTCCTGGCCTACTCAGCAGCCTACGCTGCATTCCCGCTGCTGACGCAGCATCCTATCATTCCTCTCTCCCGCTCCTCGCAATCCAGCACCTCAGTCGTCTTCCATCCTTCCAACCGTGCACATGTAACTTGCACTCGTGTATTTAAAAGTATAATACAAAGTTTATTTTTAGTTTAAATGGTTTTTCCTTTTTTTAAAAACCTAATCCGGAACCCCGTTATAACAGTTCGCTACGAATAACTGAATCCTTATGGCAGCGGCGTGTTTTATTTTTGATAATGGCATCTCGCAGCTCAACCATAGGGTTGTATATTGCTTAATCGGACTTGCCTGTGGATACCACAAAAGAATTGTAGCCTCCAGCCAGGGCTTATAAAAACTTACAAACTAAGCGAGTACACGCTAAGGGGGGCCTTGTGGGGTACGGACCTCGGCTTAGGGCGTCGCTGGGGGAGGACAGCAAGGGACAGCTGGATGGTAAGCGGGATTGTGGTAAGCGGGATTGTCCGAAAGGGTTACCGCTACCCCGGAACATAAAGGGCTACGGAAGGAACATGGATGGGTTTTAGTCAGTAAGAGTCTGACACTCCCTTCCGCTCCACCCAGAGCGGGAGCAGTCATTGGATGATTTCCCAGCCTTAAAAAAAAAAAAAAAGGGACAGCTGGATCGGGGGTAACAGCGGCGCGGCTCTCAGCGCGCTTTATATAGCCACGGACGCGCAGGCGCGATGCGTATACGTACTCTGATAGAATACCTTAACAAATGATTGCCGTGATTCTTTAAATTGACATAACTTTTTTATTTATGAACCGATTGACATGAAATAAACACTAAATGTTAAGTGAAGCTTACTACAATATATTAGTGAAAACCGTATCTAAATCGAATAAGCCGTTTCTGATATTAGCGTGCACAAACACACAGACAAACAGACAAAAAAAAAATTAATTACAATTTCGGGTTCGGCATCGATATAATAACAACCCCTGCTACTTTTTTTTTATTTATTTCTATTGTACAGACACCACTTTTCTACAAATTTATTATATGTATAGATATGTAAGTATAGAATATTTTGTTATGATATGATAACTACATAAGTAATTTATCCTGGTAGGTAGTCAGTGGTTTCGTTTAAAAAATGTAGCTTTATAAAGATCTCGACTTAGCCCTTGCTTAATTTTGTACTGCAAACTAATCTTTGTTTTGTTCTTACTTGAATGTTGATTATTTATAGAAAATTGTTTTTTTTTTTCATAATAGTTTTTGGACCTATTGCTGAAAACTTTTAATTGTGATAACAAATTCTGATGTTCCTACCCAGTTGTGTATTCTTTAAGATACCTAGTACAATTTATTTTTAAAGATAATCTGGTCAATCATGTTTTTTATATTTTAGAAGTAAGAACCTACTTGTTAACCGAATAATTATAATCACGTGTAAAGACTTATTCAATACTAGCTTCTGCCCGCGACTTCGTCCGCGGAAAATTGCGATATACTGTAACTGTTTAGGTAGCGCATGCAAATAATTCTGTTTTCGGAGGTATATCTTTCCGCCTTGCTAGACGAACATTGCGATAGCTCGGCTAATATGTATGATATAAATATAATTTATAGCTAGCACTCAGGAATAATGTAGCTTTCTATCAGTGAAAAAAATTTTGAAATTGGATCATTAGTTCCGGAGTTAGTTCCCCTACATACAAACTTACAAATTTTACCTCTTTATAATATTAGTATAGATGTAGGTAGGTATACCACCGTGCCACTAACTATAAGATTGTAATGATAATTAACAATATTATATTACAATTCATACTAAAACGTACAAAGCATATACTATATTAAAAAAGGATAAGTACTTACCTACTTGTTTAATTGTTATTTATATATTTATCCAAACATTATTTTAATTTAGCAATCTCTGTGGTGAACGCTAAATTAACACTTGTCTGTCGGTCTATACATCGACGTTTTTACGCCTATCAAAACAGAACCATCGTGGTATTATTGTTCGGGTCGAGTCCAAGTCGAGTCGAGTCAGACCGACTGCGCCAGGAGCCCAGGAGCCTGCAAGTCTTCTGATAGATCTTAACTCATTAACTGTACTGAGAAACTATTCTAAAATACTACGTCTACTTTTACAATGTTTGTAAATATATCGTACGGTAATTAATGTATATCTAATTATGTTATTGCATCAATTTTTTATTATTTTTACATATTCACAAATCTTACGATAGCCAAAATAAATGTCGTCATCATTTTGAGGCACAAACCGACGGACAGCGGTTCGACAGGTAACGATGCACCCGATGTACTGGCCCGGAGAAGGTTGGCCATGCTTCCGCACTCTGGTTAGGAAATGCACCAGGAACCAACATCAAAAACTATACTGCCTACAATTAGCTAGCAAGCTAAGTGCATGCAGGCCAAGGAAGCACTCCCTACAATCGATGGACGCCTCACGAAACAGTTTCTCCAACTAAACAACATATCTAACATTTAAAGCAGGGCTACGGGTCATTTAATAAACATTTCTTTATCTTAGCAGTCACGGACAGTCCGCTGGGCAGGGCTGCAGGAGGACGACCGCTGCTTTTGTGCTTCTAAACTGCCCGGTGGCACATACAGGGTATTATAGTACTTCGGTAATCCCAGGTCTGTGACACTAAGGCGTTGCTGACCTTCCTTTAGGAGCTAAGGTAGATCGAATGATTGATTGATGGAGTTCACCTATACTTTTCCACGTGAACCGGAACTGGCACACGGGAGTTCTCTGTTGCATTCTTAATTATAATAAATTACCGCCGGTTCGTGGCTGAAAGCGATGATGTAATTTTTTTGGTGTCATAACATTCTGCGCTATTATTTATTCAGTTCGGATAACAATATACTTAGTCCATTT
This sequence comes from Hyppa rectilinea, assembly GCA_951799385.1. Classification (NCBI taxonomy): domain Eukaryota; kingdom Metazoa; phylum Arthropoda; class Insecta; order Lepidoptera; family Noctuidae; genus Hyppa; species Hyppa rectilinea. The sequence goes on along the minus strand of OX637321.1, from coordinate 17,571,412 downwards.
TGTTAGTAGTTCACAAACAGGCATAACAAAAAAAAAACAATGAAGTAGGTTGAAGTAGGTGTCTGAGGCGGGATGTGCTGAGAACGATAAACCAAGGAGTAAGCTACTGCCCAAGTGCCCATTCTCCCCACACAGTGAGGCAGAATACCGAGTAAGGGTCTCCCCACATTTATCGACGCGGAATCGGCTTAAGCTGGTCAAAAAAGCCTTTATATCTACGTAATAAGGGTGTTACTAATACCATTCGCATCGGCTCGGCTCGGACGACGCGTCGCGACGCCGGCCGACGGCGAAAAAAGCCGTTTTCAACATACGTCGCAACAGCTGATCGGCGATACGTCGAGTAGTGTGGTGATACGCACTCGGCTTAAGCCGATTCCGCGTCGATAAATGTGGGGAGACCCTAAGGGCTCTCCACCACTATTTTCAGGATGCTGTAATTGTCACTGACCCGCGTTCTACACATCAGTGACGCGACGTGAATTTTTTGCGAATCACTGCATGGAGTTCGTCAGTTCGGTGCTGAACAAACATGATGCGCAACAGAAAAAGGGCAATTTTATTATATAATATTATTACTTTATACAGTATAATATTATTGTATAAGACGCGTAAGACATCTAGCGATCTTTTGCTCCCCCATGGATCCCCCGCGTGCACACCTTGACAAAACGCCTTGAACAGGGTGATTCTTTGCTTTTGACTTGGTCCGAAGATCGCAGCCAGTAGCAACAACATGCATTACAACATTCACATCCCATTATTGAAAGTCTCAAAAGTTCCAGTAACATGCAGCGCCATCTGTTTTACGATCTAGAAACCACCGATAGAACTGATGATTAATAGGTATTATTTTCTTTGCTTTATATTAAAAGCTTCAGACCCGTCTAAGCAAAATCTATCTGCGACTGCACTGCTTACCCAGGTCCCTGGGTAACGAGCGTGAAGGTTATCTATGTTGTTTGGTATGTGTGTCAAGTGTGTCAAGTAGTCGCTGCGAGTAACGAGGGGGAACGCCACGCTTCTCATCGTAACACGTAGTTAGCCGGTGGGTGGGTAGCAATACTAGTCGTGCTGAAAGTAATGTTTAAATAGTCAATTCTTTACACAGTATTGCGAATTGCAGAAGGTTCATTTCTCACAAACACAAGTCATAGTACCTACCTATAAGTACCTAAGCATTAATTAGATCTAGCAAGGTACTGTTCATATTTAGTCTTAATTCTCGAATCAATCCACAGTCTATCGCAGTCGAATGCTGGACAAGGACCACTGCCTAAGTTGCACAGTACAGCTTCCGGCTCGCCGCCTTGCGCATCCAGTTTGGTCCCAAAGGGTTTCAAGGTCTTCAAATGAATTCCCGTGACTCGTCAGTCGCCACATTGATAGACCTGAATAGACTTATATCGTTCATCAGCGATATACAGGCCTGCAAGATGCACCATGACTTTGCAGATTCACATGAGAACGGCGTATTTTTGTAAGAGACAAATAATGATTGCTCTATGGGCCTATGCACACCACGTTTTTTAAACGCGCCGTCGACGCGCGTTTGTGGAGATACAGACGCGATACGCACGCAAGTCATACGCAGCCTGTAGACCTTTGCACACCTGACGCGCTTGTGTAGCGATACAGACGCGATGCAAACGCGCGTGTGTAGCGATACAGACGCGCGTGTGTAGCGATACAGACGCGCGTGTGTCTCGTCTGTACGAGATGCAAACATGGTTTTGAATTTCAGTTATAAAGTTTTCTGTGTCGAAAGGCTCCATTTTTTTGTTCAAAAGACGTGCGGTGCATCAAATCGCTCGATTGCTACTAGCGTAGATTCACACTTCCCTTTCCCTCGTTGCTAGCGCTCGTATCGGTGTCGCGCGTTTGAATCGATACAGACGCGCCGGTGCCGCGCGTTTGTATCGATACAGACGCGCCGGTGCCGCGCGGCATCCTTCGCCTACACTAGGTAATGCTAAGCCGACTACAGAAAAAGGTGAAATTTTCGTTTAACAGGATATACTTTCGAGGTGGTCCATTTAACATATTGGATAACATAACAGAGTGTGGCAAATGTGCTATCATTTGAAGCACTTTTTTTTTTTTAAGGCTGGGAAATTATCCAATGACTGCTCCCGCTCTGGGTGGAGCGGAAGGGAGTGTCAGACTCTTACTGACTAAAACCCATCCATGTTCCTTCCGTAGCCCTTTATGTTCCGGGGTAGCGGTAACCCTTTCGGACAATCCCGCTTACCCGGCAGGCTTGGCCCCTGGGGCCCCTTCATATGCTGACATATCTTTGAGGCGCGCGTGGAACATAAACGCGCCGTCCGGCACGGGTCTGGTGCTGATCGGACGGTGAGTCACCCATTACTCACCGTACGCAGGCCCGCGCCTACGGTGGCCGGGAGTCGTCACGTGGCTACCGACGCCCGGGGCGTCTCCTGCGGCGGCTGGGACGGGAGGACCTTTCTCTCTCCCATCCCGCCACCTCCTTCGCGAGCATAACTTTTTCGCAGATGGAGGTGACTGCCTCCCACTCCCTCTCGCCCCGGACCATGGCTTGCACCAGGGCCGGGCGCGAGAGGTCGCCGCCGATCGCCTCTACGAGGACACGGCGGTGCTCCGCCCATGCGGGGCAGGTTTGCACAGTGTGCTCTACCGTGTCCTCTGGAAGATCCTCGCAGTGGTGACACCCGGGCGTTTCCTCCCGCCTGATGAAACGCCCGGGAGGAACCTCCCGAAACATCCATGTCCGGTAAGGACCTGCGTCAGGCGGTAGGTGAGGGCGTCGTGACGCCTCTCTAGCCACTCCTGAAAGAGGGGCCTTACCGCTACTATCGTGGCGTGCCCTGCGCTGGGTTGCGACAGTCGCTGATTCCAGGCCGCCATGAGATCGCGCCGGAGGTCCGTCCGCTCCGCCGCAATTTGCTGCGGAAACGGAGTTTCCCCCGGCGTAGTACCTCCGCACGCCACTCGTACAGGCGCGCGAGGACTATCGCCTCCAGATCCCACGGCGGCAGTCCGGCAAGGAGGCTTGCCGCGTCGCCCGAGATCGTGCGGTACCCCCGGATTAGCCGAATGGCTACCACCTTTTGGGGCGCGTTCAGGTAGTGGGCGGCTCGCCGCCGCAATGAACGCGCCCACACCGGGGCTCCGTATAGGGCCATGGACCGCACGACTCCCGCGTAAAGCCTCCGGCAGGAGGCGTTTGGCCCCCTCAAATTGGGCAAGAGCGGCTTGAAGGCGGCCCCAGTCCGTTCCAGCTTGGGGGCCAAAGTCGGAAATGCTCCACGAAATTCCATCGGCTGTCGAGGACCAGACCTAGGTATTTCATCGTGGTCTCGACGCCGATGTGAACCCCTCCTACATCATTTGAAGCACTAGGGTGTTATTTTTTAAATTTAAAATGCATTGCTAGCCTAGTATTCTAACACATTCTTTTAACTAGTGATAAAGCTCTAGCTAAACTAGATCGAATCTCGCGCGAAAATCGCCCGCGCCAGTTTAGATAAAAAGACTTGAATGCATTTTCTAGCCATTCAAACCGAAGAACGCACGAGCGCTCTACACCCGGCGCGCGCTGAACTTTTTCGAGTTAGATAATGGAACGCGTCCCAAGCGAGCAGTCATCTGTTCTTTTGTTTTGTCATTCATTGTCATTTATGTCAATCAAATGTCAAAGTGACTTTTGCTTTTTGTCAAAACACAATTTTTCAAGTAATATTTTGAAGCTTGTTTTTTATTTACGCACAAAAATGCGTTTGTTAACATTTAGTTTTCTGAAAACCTGTAAATATAAGAATTTATGCATCGGTCTTCCTCGCAGGATTAGCAGCTTCATGGAACCAGCAGATAGGATCGCATTACGTGGGTCCTTTAAAAAAAACACATTCTCTCGTACAAAATACATTATTTAGTTAATTATCAATAAAAATCTAAATTTATATATTGCATTACCTCAAAATAGATGTTAAGAAAATATATTTTCATGAATATTGACTTAATATATTGAACAGTTGTCAATGGGGATAACCCTTTAGTACTGAACTTAAACCCAGCAGTCAGCGGGTGCTTGTATCACTTCAATTAATCTAATGCAAGTCAAATAAATGGCCTCACACAGGGGACCCAACTCTAGTGGAGATCAGTCCGTCGTGGAAGGAGAGTGACAACCCCAAGCTGCGCAGCGCAGTGGTGCGGGACATGCAGCTGTACCCGGAGTTCATCACGGAGCGAGAGGAGAAGGCCCTCCTGATGGAGCTGGAGCCAGTGCTGCGGCGCATGAGATACGAGTTTGATCACTGGGATAATGTTAGTACTGTGCAATCTTATTATTTATTATAAAAAGGGGTTGCCAATTACTTCCACAAGCAGTGATACATAATTGAATGCTTAGTTTGTATTGGGCTGTGATTCTCACTTTGTCTTGTAGAATGGCAAATATGTAAATACAGTGAAAGCTATTCTTTCTTTGTTTGTGATTGAACAAGGAAACAACTTCCACTAATAAACTGATGCCACAGAAACGCTGATATCATCACTGCAAGGTTGCTCTTATTCTGTACTGCATTTGCAGCAATTCTTGTCATACAACTTACCACAGTCATTATGTAATATTCAATTGCTTATTATGTAATAAACAACAACAACAATTTAAGTTAAAAAATTTAGTTAGATTAGTATTACGGACCATCAGGGACAGCAAAATAGTAGCAGAGAGAAAGTATTTGTATTCATAGCAAAATAATGTTTTCGAATCATTTAAACCACAAATATTATACAAGTGAAAGTTAGTGAGTGTGTGTGTTTGTATGTTTGTAACTTTCTGAATCCAAAAAAATTGGCACAAATATAATTTATACCCTGGACTAACACAGGATACTTTTATCCTGTAAAAATGTATGATGCGCGTGAGATAATTTCCGACATCCACATGGGCGAAGCCGCTGGCACGAACTGGAAAAATATAATATTGTACTTTAAAGTACTCACATAATAAAAATTATTATATAATATGACACTTCGCATCTACAGGATCATCAATGGCTTGTAATCACTTTTGCAGGCAATCCACGGGTTTCGCGAGACGGAGCGCAGCCAGTGGTCGATGCAGAACTCGGTGGTGCTGAGCCGCGTGCGCGCGCTCGCCTGCAGCGCCGGCGCGCGGCCGGCCAGCGTGCTGCCGCTCGTGCACGTGCTGGACCTCGCCGCCGCCGGACACATCAAGCCGCACGTCGACGCCGTGCGGGTAAGTTCAGGCACTGCCGTCACTCAGTTGCAGGCGATACGATCCGAGTGTTCATTCTAATTTCTTCGAAACGTCACCTCCACCTGTCCCAAATGTAGCGTGCGTGATATATATTTACAATGCGACGCTGTCCTTTTCGCATTTCGTAAAGTCATGCCACAGTATTTAAAATTTGCAGTTGGTCAGTGGCGTAACTTTAGGGTGGCAAGACTGGCAAAATGCCACGGGCCCCCGGCCTAACAGGGCCCCCGGGTCGAGAGGCTGCGAGCTCAAAAGTGACTCATTTTTAACAAAATTTAGTAAAACCACAGATGGTACAGTTACGCCAATGCAGTTGATCAACAGAATGGACTTAAAATAATGTCAACCATATCTAAGTTATAGGAGAAGTGTTCTTAGATTCGATTTCTTCCCATAGGTTTGCATTTTATGGTACCTACGGTGTAGTGCACCAGAATGATTGCATGTAATGTCCTATGTAGGTACTGTGAAGACCAGATGGGCCTTCACTGAGGGAGCTCTCAGAGGTAGAGCTGGTGTAGTGTGTTGTAGGGATTTCTATCCTACAAATTAAAACACCGGGGCAGCAGCTATTGCTTATAGTACTTTCAAAGAATACACGTGTCCAGCAGCACGGCTGCTGTCAGACCAATTAATATCTTTTATAAAAACCTATCAAAATATTCCATCAAGTGTTAGCTTTTGAACGCCATAGTATAAACGCACGCGCCCTCCACGCCATGCTACAAATTTATTTTTCACCTCACAGGCTCGGAAAGAGTCTGTTTGTCATTCGAAATCTGAGCCGAAAATCGATTTTTGCTCTCTAGCGTGGAAAGAGTTTTTAAAATTCGAACCTTTCTATTTAATAATTTTCTATACTGCCAGTCCACTGAAAATGCATGACACGGTCTAAAATAAAATATTAAATAATACCGCTCACCTTAAAAACTTCCGTCACAGTACAGAAATTAAATTTTTTGCGAGGATAATATATAATTATTGTAAAATTGGAATTAATGTTAATAAAAAGTATTCCATTTGATTAAAATAATCTGTGACGTCACATTTGAATATGCCATAAAAATACTACCCTGTCAAATACTCAATTGTGTAGTAATTCAAGTTTAATTTTTTAAATAAAATAAATACTAATATAGTATGTTAATTAACTCTTTGCTTGGCAAAAATAAATATGTATTACTTAAATTAAATTAGTTAGTTATTTACATGTATTAAATTAGTTTTTTTCTTTAAGTATCCTTAGAGGATAAGTAGGATATAGAACAAAATACAGGGTATCTAATTTTGGACATATTCTATGTATGTCATAAGATACGTTGCCTATCTGTTATTTTCTTTACATGAGTCAAAGTATCGTGAGACGTTCGAACAAAATAAAACTCAACATATAACACCTGTTTTCTTGCACCTAGCAGTTTCCTCGCTGTAGTGAGGTGAAAAGTTGTGTGTTGCGCTCGGCAGCAAAGCTTTTCTGCGTCTCGTACTTTTGAAACCTGAGCGTAGCGAAGGTTTCAATACAAGTACTCGCGCCAAAAGCAACTTGCCTTGCATAACAAATAACTATCTTCTTGTTATCATGAATTTCCCTATAACCATGGTGTCTTCTAATTTGTTTCATGTCATTATATACTTACGAGAGCTTCCATTTTTACGATATCTAAGAAAAGAACACAAAAGTAAAGATTTAATTGTTTATTTTGTGTTGATAGTATACCGCATTGTCACATATTTGTGTTGTTGGCGTACAGGGCATGCGCTTGCTTGTCACGTATATGTGACAACGGCGTTCAAAAGGTTAATAAAAGCCCGTTCGGCGTAGTTCTGCGGCGACGTGATCTGTGGGCTGTGCCTGGTGTCGAGCGCGGTGATGCGGCTGCAGCACGTGGCGCACGCGCACATGCAGGTCAACGCGCTGCTGGCGCGGCGCGCGCTCTACGTCATGAAGTAAGCATTCCCTACATTTCATAAAAAAATATAGTACCTACTATCTTTTTTTCGTGTGATTAGTTACTAACCTGGTTTCAGAGTTTTTATGCTGCCCATGGGCCTCTGACTTAGCTTCACATGCTGTTGAGAAACTTACCTATTACAATTTAACTACAAAGTCATAGAAGAGAAATTGTCACGTTGTACACAAACTCTACTTTGAGTGGTCAGCAAAAATAAAAAATTTGTCACATCTGTCCTGATGAAAGCTCTGACCAAACTGACGCGAATCTCACATGTTACAAGACAAATGACATTTATGCCCTAATCATGTCGAGCCAATTCATATTTTTAAAATAGCCTTTATTAATGCAAACTTCTAAAACAAAGCTAAGAAGCTGAAGTAAATAAAAATGAGGTTTAAACCTTAACATAGTAGTCTAGTTAATCAAAGCATTGGTTTAAGAGTTTCGGTTGCATTTTGGATTTAATGGCGACGATTACTGAACACACACACACACATAGCGAACACACACACACACACACATAGACCGAATGAACTTATTCTTTATAATATACCACGATAACCACTGGCCACCACTTCACAGAGAAGTTTAATAGACAGTAGGTACTTGTGAATAAAATATATGAAGCCAAACTATGATTATGAAAATCAAACTATGCAATAGCATAGTTTGATTTTCATATCATAGTTTGGATACGCATCCGCTACGCAGCTTAGCCCGTCTCTGATGGAAAGGCTACCTTGGGATAGTTATTAACATCTCGAATGGGAGAGTCAAATAATGGATTAAACATATAAAAAGTAGGTTCTGGAATGACTTGTAATTTATGGTTGTGGGTAAAAGATTAACCATCTGAAAACACTGACCCTGGTTGGCATCGCTATTATCCGGAAACGTGCCCAAGACTGGCAGCATGTGTAGCTTTTGGACATAAGGCTATGCATGTATAGGACGTTGGTCACGGTGCTTTCGCTCGCGCCGCTCGTGTCAACTTGTGGAGGTACGAGTGGCGCCGGTCCTTGTGACTTCTTAATAATTAAAACAATCGACAGCATGAGGTTTTCGTTCAGTGTAACCAATGTATTTGAGCAAGCGTTCCACTTTCCAGAGGCGTAGCTCGCTACGACTTCACGCACGCGGTGCTGGGCGGCGAGGACAGCCAGTGGCGCGGCGAGAAGCTGCCGCGCCAGCGACGCGTCGCGCTCATCTGTCGCACGCGCCCGAGCGGGGCCGACGAGCCCGGCCTGCTCGACCCGCTCGACCCGTCCGGCCCGCCCGGCCCGACCGACCCGCCCGGCCCGACCGACCCGCCCGGCCCGACCGACCCGCCCGGCCCTACCGGCGGCTCAATGGCGAGACCATTATAAGTTTTTGACAGAGTTTGCAATTCTGTCGAAAACTCGCAATGGAGAGAACATTTATTTTGTAAATTAGCGGACTTGGCCCCCGGGAATGCGGGAAAACCCAACAGAACTGAGTGAAGATACGACGGTTATCTTAGAAAGCAGTGCAGTCACTTAGCCGCTGAAGTGAGAGGGTGCCAAAACGGTTTCGACTCTTAATGGACATCGTTTATAATTTTGAGGGTACTGCTTTCTTGAGAAACCATTAGAGTGTCCGTTACCCTAGCATAATCATGTCGAAAATTGCCATTTAAATCTTATAGATAATTAGTTGCCCCATTTCTGTAATTGTTGCGCACATTTTTAAATTTGTTGCACTTATAGTTTTTTAGTTATTTAACAAAATCATTTTCTGCTGGGGTAACGTTACTAACGTTACCGCAGCCAGACCTTTTTCTTTTTAATGGGAATATTGAAATAAATATTAGCTATATAATTAGTTGTCTAGACGAGGTAAATGTTGCACCTTATTTTGTATTTGTTCTTCCTTCGGCTGCGAAGTTATTCAAGATCCTGCTGGAGTAACGTTTCTGGTTTTGCTGGATCTCTGAAACGGGTAAGCGGATTCTTATCATCTTTTGTACATGACTTCTTAGGAATTAGTTCTAATTAGTTGTGTAATAATAAAACCAAAATAATGCACCGTTTAAAAGTTATTTAATTAAATATAAAAACGCTTCAATAGGTCCTACCACTCTGAATAAGAGCTCTACAGACTTACTTTAAGCGATATTCTGTAACTTGTAACTACCTTCAAATGTATGTGAAGTTTCATTAGTATACTATAAGTAATTAACAAATTATGATGATATTCAGTTCTCCACGTTCACGGTCACGATGCGCGCGGAGTTATTTGGCCACCGATAAGCCTGCATGTGTATATTTAAACTGAATGTTATACCAATAATTAGTTGCTTACTTCAGTTTTATACCTGTAAAATTTCAGCATCGTACATACAACAATTAACGAGATAATAAAATAAAAGTCATTAGGATGTGTAACCCGACCAAGTTTAGTGGTTACAAAAAAGCGACCACGTAGTACAATATGCTATCTTCTAAAATGTTTAGTATAATATACCTTATAAGTTCGGTACAGACGCGTACACTGTTAAATACATAACAATAATTTATAATATCCTGTACTATGAAAACATTATTATTATTATCTTTCGGCTACTTATTATTACATAGGCATCTATTATGTGCATAATAGGGAATATGCAAGTTATTCAAAACTTTTTTATTTTCTAAATATAAGTACATTGTATATAATAACTTTTAAACGGTGCATTATTTTGGTTTTATTATTACACAACTAATTCCTAAGAAGTCATGTACAAAAGATGATAAGAATCCGCTTACCCGTTTCAGAGATCCAGCAAAACCAGAAACGTTACTCCAGCAGGATCTTGAATAACTTCGCAGCCGAAGGAAGAACAAATACAAAATAAGGTGCAACATTTACCTCGTCTAGACAACTAATTATATAGCTAATATTTATTTCAATATTCCCATTAAAAAGAAAAAGGTCTGGCTGTGGTACCGTTAGTAACGTTACCCCAGCAGAAAATGTTTTTGTTAAATAACTAAAAAACTATAAGTGCAACAAATTTAAAAATGTGCGCAACAATTACAGAAATGGGGCAACTAATTATCTATAAGATTTAAATGGCAATTTTCGACATGATTTTGCTAGGCTAACGGACACACCATTAGACCGTCGGTGCGGCGCTGTGACTGGAGATATGAAAGTTAGCACGTCACGCACTCCCGACTCTCCTCTCAACGACGTAAGCTGCGACATTCTACTAACACATCACTGAGGTAACCATGCTAAGCATGGACTCGGTCAGGGTTCGAATTGATTTCGGTTTCCGAGTTCCGCGGCATGTGTTAGTGTTCCTTCCAAAAGATAATTATTTATTTAAAATGCATACAACTAATTAGTAGTTACATGCGACCCTTACCTAATGTATTGTAATATTGTTAGTAGACATAAAAATATTTTTCCACGATTATTTAGTATTGTAATGTTGTTATCATAAAGTATTATTGTTGAAGCCTTACTTGTTTTAAATCAACCCTTTTTGATTAATCTCTCCATACATCCATCAGTATACTTTGCGTTCACCGTGTTCTGGTGATCTAGATAAGCATTATCTAGTGGGAGAAAACTATTTTAATAATAACACAATAATGCAATTAAAAGTACGTATATATTCACTTGTACATAAATCTTAAGAATGAAGGAAAGGAAGTCATACAATGTATGTAGGTACTTGCATTTTATAATGTGATTATCAGTAATCTTATTATATCCAAGTTATCATACCCAAGTTGGTTACATTTTGTTTAAAAGAATGTCCATGGAGTTTCTTGCCCGTTCTTCTCCATAGGTACCTACTGCTTTGGAATGGGCAACTATGTACGATGTTTCCAAACAATGTGCATAGATAAATTGCAAGTATAATTTTTTGTGACTTGTTTATGCCTAGATATAAGCAATTAAAAAGCGCCAAGCCCATATCGACTCGGCGACGCGGCACGCACCTCTGACTTTTCACCTTGCATTGCGAGAATCACCCGGAGGACAGGGTGCAACATACGATGAAGGTCCGCCGCGCTCGCGCGGAGCATCGCCGGGTCCTAGTAGCGGCGGCCTGTCGTGCGGCATGCGCGAAGCAGTTATGCTAGCGAAAGAGGTGGCGGGACGCTCCGGGCGTCGGAAGTCCCGTGAAGACTGCGGACGGTTAGTAATGGGTAGCTCACCGTCCGAACAGGACCAGACCCAAGCCGAATGGCGCCTTCGTGCTCCACGAGCGACTCAGAGATGCCAGTACTAAGGAAGGGGCCCATTAAGGCCGATTGTCCCATTGAAAATGAACCTTATGCTTTTGTAATAAAGTTGAAAAACTATCAAACAAATGTGGCAGATTGGGGTAACTTGATGTGTTGGCTTCTGTACATAGATGTTACTTTTATCCCGATAATCTCACGGGATTGAAAATTACGCGGATGAAACCGTGAGGCGCAGTTGTCCTATAGCTTCATAAAAAAAAAATTATTATAATTTGTACTACCTGTAAAGATGACATCAATAATGCTGAATTATTGTTCTAAATGCATTATTATTGACATATTTTCATTTTGACTTAATTATAATTTCTCACGTTAATTGCAATAAAGGAAAACAATTAATTCATAATAATTTTTAATGCATGCTAAATTAGGATAAAGGTAGGCGAATGATGTGATTGCAATATTCGTAAAGGCTGCTAAGTCTTAAGTACCTAGGTACTAACATAACTCAATGTGAGTCCTCCGGCCCTGTGTACGTTACTCCAACAAGAAAGTATCTCCTAGAGATATATGAGTAGAACGTATAGTTGGTGCCTTATCTGCTGTAAATGTGCCCCCACATAAAAAATGTGTGCCCCCTGTCGTTTTGAAAAAAAAACGGAAAAACGATTCTTGCTGGGGTAACGTTTTTCTAGCAGGAAAATTCTAAACGAGTGATCGGAGAGAGAAAAATTGTGCATGGCCAGAGAGCTTATATGTGTGCCACAATGTGCCCCCAAAAATAAAATCTGTGCCCCTTCAGATTTTCGAGATATTGCGTTTCCTGCTGGAGTAACGTTTTGATGAATCGTATATCTCTAAAACCATTGCATGTGCCCCTGTAGAATAAACATACACGAGTAGCTCTTAATGTGTGCCCCTATGTGCCCCAATTAGATTTAAGAAAATATTTATAGTTTTCAAGTTATCGCGGTTTTGTGAAAACCCGAAAAAACATCGCAGCGCCTAAATGGGACAAGGCATAAGTTCGCTGAAAACTGTATTCGGTCCTTCTTGACGCTAATAATAACCATACAAAGTTTCAAAACGCTTCATGCATGCGTTTTTGAATAATCTTGCTAAAAGTCAAAACGATGGTGTCCTAACAAGGAACTGGCTAAATCTCAGATATGTAGGTGTAAACCAAAATCATGTGCCTTTAGTCAAAAATATATGGTGAAAATATTGAGCATGGAATGTTTCGCATTAAGTAAATATAAACAAAAAACCAAATTAAGTAAACAACGGCTGGTTATCCAACCAAATTTGAATGACTACTAAAAAGCGACGGATTCATACATATCGATGACCTTCTTTATTGGACGTATTATACCTAAGCTGTTGTCCGTACAGTTGCGTTCAAAAGTTTTGGGGGCTAATTAAAAAATATATTAAATGCACCTTGTGACTATATTAATGAAACAGCTTGTTGATGTGCGGGGCCAGAGATATATGCAGCGGTGTGGGGAGGCGAAAAAAGCGAATCTTCTATTTACAGGAATGCTCCAACCAGCCCGCGAAATTCAAAATTTCTTGCGTTTTTCGCAATTTGCAGGCCAGTGCTAGGTTGTATGTTGATTAAAATATTATTCGCGGCTGTAAGACGTATGTAGTTACATAATTATAATCATCAAAATCACCAATACAACCCTCCAAGTTCATAAAGGTGTAGGAACAAAAAAAAAACAGAAAAAGTCATTCCTGCAGCTTTATGAACTTGTTAATTTATCTAACCTACGGCTTATCAATAAATATATATAGATAAAGACAAATACGGGCTTTTTATTTATATAAAAAAAGAGCCACCTCTTTTAAGTAGTAGTAGGTATTCAACATACATTTCATGAACTATATTTTTTTTAAACATCGGGACCAATCAAATTTTTGGTCAAAGACCTAGCAAATATCTGGATGCATTTCTTTCGTTCACACATATATTACTGGATGTATTTTAATGAAATTTAGAATGGAGAAGATAGCTTACCTTGGAATAGCACTTAATTTACTATTTACTAGCTTCTGCCCGCGACTTCGTACGCGTATCCTGTTGCTTATGCCAGCGACAACGGGGTCGTCAAAATCAAAGATCTGAATCACGATCAGCGGTCAGTCGCGCATCACGTTCCCCACTTGTCTCTAGAGACCTAGAAGTCGATGCGTAGATACGCTTGGAACTCAAGCGTAATTCTCTATCCGAGAACGTCTCCGATTCGCGAGACAAAGCATGACTTGCACGATCAGCGGTCAGTCGCGTATCACGTTCCCCACTTGTCTCTAGAGACCTAGAACTCGATGCGTAGATACGCTTGGAACTCAAGCGTAATTCTCTATCCATGAACGTCTCCGATTCGCGAGACAATGCATGACTTGCACGATCAGCGGTCAGTCGCGCATCATATGCTTCACTGGTCTCTAAAGACCTGGATGTAGATGCGTAAATACGCTGAGAACGCAGGCGTGCTTCACGATCCGAAGAGGTTTCCACGGAGCGAGTTGCAGCCGGATGTTTTCGAACAGCATCAAGTCTCTCGTGACGCTCTTTGGTAGATTCTTGGGATCTTATGATCTTCAATCTTTTAGCTCTTTTGGAACATTGGGAAAGATTTGACCTCTTTCTAGGCATGTTTATAGTTTTATTGTGAATATAAGTGATCAATTAAAATCTAAGGGACTGCTCCCCTGCGTTATCGGGTAGGCTACTGTGTCACGAAGATAAATAGAAAAGGAAATTAAACACTCAAATAACATAATTCCGAAGGCATATTTTATATTTGGTAAAATAAAAAAATAAATTAGAGTTTTGGCCAGCCGAGTCAAATTTTCAATGATATAAGTACTATCGTCAGCGAAAATCAGTCCTAAACTGTTACGGCCTTCACCGCGTGGAAGTACTCCCAGCTTATGTTATTTTATAATTATGCAGTGAAATTAGTGATAGCTTTGATTTCCACATCAGATGATTCTGATCTTCGATTTTTATAAGTCGTCATTCCTATATGTGTTATAGTGTAGCTGTGTGCTGGGCTCTTGGAGTTCTACAACAGGTGTTCCAGATCTTCGATATTTATAAGTCAACAGAAAGTGCTCATCAGATTGGACAACTTTTTTTAAGACGTTATTCCTATATATGTTATAGTGTAGCTGAGCTCTTGGAATTCCACAACAGTTGTTCCAGATCTTAAATTTATATACGTCAACAGAGAGTGCTTATCAGGCTGAATAACTTTTGCTAAGACGTCATTCCAATATATGTTATAGTGTAGCTGGACTCTTGGAGTTCCACATCAGGTGTTCCAGATCTTCAAATGTATTCTCTCAGCAGAAAATGCTCATCACGCGGAACCATTTTTGCTATGGTACTATTTGTATTTAGCTGGTCAGTTGCGGTTCTGCATCAGGTGTTCAAGTTTCCGAATTAAATTATATCTATTTGTTGCCCAGACTTAATACCTACACAAAAAAAAAACATTCAAATCCGTCCAGTAGTTCCGAAGATAAGCGTGTACAAACAAACAGACATACAGACAATCAGACCGAATTTTTTTTGGATTCGTGCTCTTTTACTGTTTCTAAACCTCCCTCAATCATTGTTTTTTTAATATATTCAATGTACAGACACAGTTTTTTTACTATTTTATTATATTATAGATAGATTTTAAGGAAAATTTAGAAAAAGAACCTAACCTACAAACCCTCAAATATAAATAAATGAAATATGCAATCAGTCAGTATTCAAGCGAATCGCAATAATCGAATGCAACTATTCGCCTATACTTTCCAGGATACGTGCGTTCGCTACGAATAACTGAATTCTTACAGCAGCGGCGTATTTTTTTTTTGATAGTGGCATCTCGCAGCTCTACCATAGGGTTGTATACTACCAGACCCGTGCCGGACGGCGCGTATATGTTCCACGCGCGCCTCAAAGAGATGTCAGCATATGAAGGGGCCCCTCAGGGCCAAGCCTGCCGGGTAAGCGGGATTGTCCGAAAGGGTTACCGCTACCCCGGAACATAAAGGGCTACGGAAGGAACATGGATGGGTTTTAGTCAGTAAGAGTCTGACACTCCCTTCCGCTCCACCCAAAGCGGGAGCAGTCATTGGATGATTTCCCAGCCTAAAAAAAAAAAAAAAACCTTAAAAAAAAAAAAAAAAGGTTTGTATACTTACTGCTTAACCGGACTTGCCTGTGGATGCCCATGCCACAAAAGAATTGTAGCCTCCAGCCAGGGCTTATAAAAACTTACAAACTAAGCGACTACACGCTAAGGGCAGCCCCAGTGGGGTACGCACCTCGGCTTAGGGCGTCTCTGGGGCAGGACAGCAAGGGACAGCTGGATCGGGGGTAAAAGCGGCGCGGCTCTCAGCGCGCTTTATATAGCCACGGACGCGCAGGCGCGATGCGTATACTATACGTACTCTGATAGAATACCTTAACAAATGTTTGCCGTGATTCTTTAAATTGACATAACTTTTTTATTTATGAACCGATTGACATGAAATAAACACTAAATGTTAAGTGAAGCTTACTACAATATATAAGTGAAAACCGTATCTAAATCAAATAAGGCGTTTCTGATATTAGCGTGCACAAACACACAGACAAACAGACAAAAAAAAAATTAATTACAATTTCGGGTTCGGCATCGATATAATAACAACCCCTGCTACTTTTTTTTTATATATTTCTATTGTACAGACACCACTTTTCTACAAATTTATTATATGTATAGATATAGATAATGTACTTAATCATGTGTAAGGTCATAGAAACAGCTAGTAGAACATAATCCAATAACAACTTTATTTTATTATTTATTACTTTTCTACTTCAGTGTACTCAGGCACAACACGTGTGAACCGGTTAGTGAGTAAAGTAAAGAAGGTCATCGATATGTATGAATCCGTCGCTTTTTAGTAGTCATTCAAAGGAGATTGTTCTAGACCGCCCTATAACCAACAAACATTTGACGTGTACGTTAATTTTAATTATATTTTAATATGCTTTTTAAAAATAATAAATTCAAGCGGACACTGTTTAATTCTTAATAGGTTTTTAAAAGTGACCTCATTGATTTTATTACCAACTGAACTCGCCATCTTTCAAGGAATTGTCAATGTGAATGCCACAAAAGATTTGACAGTGTCGCTCTCGCTCATATTACATAAATATCGATATCGACGACGATGTCCATAATATCTAGTGATAAATAATGGATGTTCGATATTTAACACTTCCAAAACATTGAAAATGTGCAACATAAAAGGTTTTCATGCATATTTTTTTCATGGAATTAGTTCCGTGAACATTTTAATGGAACTTATGATGAATATGGCCTAGAACGATTATGATGAAAATATAATGAACAAAACAAACTCACAAAATGTACTTACTAGTCGAATGAGGGATTTTCTCACAAGTGAGAAAATATAAGTTCAAAAGAGGCATTGGTAAAAAATACGTCACTGTCTCAGGTTTTTGACATCAAATAAGCTTTCTTATTTACGGATCTTGTTTTTGTTATCAGTAGCCAGTAAAACAAAGACGTATTTTTTACCCATGCCATCTATTGAACTATGTTTTTTCACTTGTCAGAAAATCTCTCATTTAACGATTGAAATGTCATTTACGACGCAACTCTAGTGAATTGTTCTCATAACCATTTCACGACTTCAATAGCCATATTTTTACTTTTTAAGTACTTAAACTCTATTTTTAAATGTCGCAAACTAAAACGTTACACATTGTTCGTTGGGAACAAAATATTTTATTTAAGCATTTAATTTAATCGAAGTAGAATCATAGCAACAACGTGTTTATGTTTGAAACGGAACAAATTAATTTACTTTTGACATATTGATCTGTCATTTTGGTCTACTAAATTAAAACCACAGATTAAATAGGTGGTCATTGATAATCGAAATACAATGATTGATCTTCGAGAGAGCATCTCTACTCTACGTCACTACGTCAGTCGGAGCGTCTCACCGAGACGAACCTGTGGCAGTGTTGTGTTGTTGTGACTACGTACCTATTTGGCGATTTCTTTTGGCGTTTTTGATTTTGTTTCTCTTTAACGGACTACAATTTGGATTGCTTTCAACGTGACCTGGCTTTGAATAACTGATTCTGTGATCTGCTCAAACGACACCTTAGCATTTTGACAACGGATAACGGACTTCGCTTAAAGTAAACTTCAACCAATAAATAATAACTGTACCTAAAAGGCATAATACAACTGTATTTACGGTAATATTTTACTGTATTTGAAGTTTAATGCTTTGTAGAAACCAGAAATAGCGATTTTAGAAGGAATTACGTATACTTAAGTTTTCTTTTATTAAAAATAACCTCAAAATCGGTTCCTTTTCTTTAAATAAATCTTTTCTCTAAAGTGTCCGTCAGCAAACTTTGTTCTTATGGGCTACTAAGGGCAGTTTACAAATAGAAAATGATTTTTTCTTTGCTGTTGGCTCCAGGGCGAACAATGTATGGGCGTAGAACAATCTCCTTTGGTCGGATAACCAGCCGTTGTTTACTTAATTTGGTTTTTTGTTTATATTTACTTAATGCGAAACATTCCAAGCTCAATATTTTCACCATATATTTTTGACTAAAGGCACATGATTTTGGTTTACACCTACACATCTGAGATTTAGCCAGTTCCTTGTATTTTGCCGTCAAAGTTATGACACCATCGTTTTGACTTTTAGCAAGATTATTCAAAAACGCATGCATGAAGCGTTTTGAAACTTTGTATGGTTATTATTAGCGTCAAGAAGGACCGAATACAGTTTTCAGCGAACTTATGCCTTGTCTCATTTAGGAGCTGCGATGTTTTTTCGGGTTTTCACAAAACCGCGATAACTTGAAAACTATAAATATTTTCTTAAATCTAATTGGGGCACATAGGGGCACACATTAAGAGCTACTCGTTTATGTTTATTCTACAGGGGCACATGTAATGGTTTTAGAGATATACGATTCATCAAAACGTTACTCCAGCAGGAAACGCAATATCTCGAAAATCTGAAGGGGCACAGATTTTATTTTTGGGGGCACATTGTGGCACACATATAAGCTCTCTGGCCATGCACAATTTTTCTCTCTCCGATCACTCGTTTAGAATTTTCCTGCTAGAAAAACGTTACCCCAGCAAGAATCGTTTTTCCGTTTTTTTTCAAAACGACAGGGGGCACACATTTTTTATGTGGGGGCACATTTACAGCAGATAGGGCATACGTTCTACTCATATATCTCTAGGAGATACTTTCTTGTTGGAGTAACGTACACTCCGGCCCTCATGCCGGCCGGACAGAGCCTCATGGCCGAAAGGGTGACGGGCACCTCGGAACATGGATGGGTTTTAGTCAGTAAGAGTCTGACACTGAGAAATGACTTCTTCATTTGATCTTCTTCTTCTTCGTGTGGTTAGTGACTAACCTGGTGTCAGAGTTTCAATGCTACCCATGGGCCTCTGACTTAGCATCACATGCTGTTGAGAAATCAATCATTCATCATTGTTCATTTGATGATTTGTCACCCTCAAAAAAAAAAGGACACATACATTGCAATCATTTAATTATATAAAAATCAATTGCTGTTCGTTGGTCTTGCTAAAACAGAATAGCTAGTTAGATTTAGCTGATTTTGGTTTTGAAATTATTGTCGTAGTCCAGGGAAGGTTTAAAAGGTGAGAAAAATGGCGTAAGTGGATAGGTAGGGTAGGTAGACCTACCTACCAACCCTACCTACCCACTTACAGGTAGGGTAGGTACGTAGGTAGGTAGGTAGGGTGGGTAGGAGGTAGGTAGGGTAGGTATCATAGTTAAGACAGGACAACGTCTGTCGGATCAGCTAATATTTTATATTTCGTCGATTAAACAATGTTCCCAACTCAAAAATCACTAATGAACTCTTCACAAACTTTACATTAATTCATTTAACCTGAATAACCGTGCAATTGGGCCTAAGTAGGCACTTTTTGTTTTTATTTACACTTATCTACTTAATTTGAAGTCTTTTCAAGAGGCTCGTATTATGTAGCGAATAGAGAACCAATTAGGGCTCGTACCTATGTAGGAATTAGCTAATTATAGTATTTTACGGACAGCGGGATAACGCAATAGAAAGGGAATCAATTTAATTGAATATAGCTATACCTTAACTAGTCAATCAAAAGTAGTAACAAGTATGATAAGAAAAGATCATTAATGATGGCGTCCATGTGGAAGTGAGTGCACGTTGGATGTGTACACAAACGGATTATTTTGTAAAGATGTCAACACGAGAATGTGTTTCTGCAACAATATTGTAGGTACCTCTTTCCTTTTCTAGCAGTGCTCCGTACTGCGAGTGTGTTTTTGTATATCTGCTCAACTGTTCCAAAAGCATCTGATGAATGTAAGAGAATGTACCACTGGATGCCAATGTGTAGTGCCACGTAGAAATTGAGTGCTTGATAGTATTATTGAAATAGTTTACCCCGAAATTCTAATTTTAAATTGCTTCAGTTTTTCGTACCTCCAGCGCCACAACTTCATATTAAGTTCTTCAATTCAACTATTTTGTCGGTAAGGATGTATAGCTTGGCGCTGGGCGAGGCAGCGCGTCCTGAGTACATTGGCGATGAAAATATGAAAGATGTTTTTCATTTGACAATTGAGTTTCAAATAAATAAACTAAATTTTCGTTGAAGATACAATGTGATAATGTGGTTCAAACGAGAATAATAATGGTTGAAATCAAGGATTGAGGTATTGTTGACACTTTCATCAGATACTTTTGGAACAGACATTATAAGTGTCAGTGAGTTGTCCTCATTCCATGTGGTGCACGTCGGGCTTGTGGTCGTAGTGCTCGGCGTCGCGGAACACCGGGTCGTCCAGCTCGTCCACCTCCAGGTACTCCACCTCGCCGTCCGCGTCGTCCGGCTCGGGCCGCCCGCCCGGCTCGGGCCGCCCGCCCGGCTCGGGCCGCCCGGCCGGCTCGCGCGGCCCGCGGTGCACGCGCGCGTGGCGCTTCATGGCGGCCACCGAGCCGAACCTGCCGACACAACGTTTAGTGGGCACACTGCTTTAATAGTATTTTATGTCTGGCAGCAGCAACCCAAAAACAAATGTATTGTGCATGCAGGGGTAAAATAACCGTGACAGAATTGTCTCCTCTAACAAGTGCTTAGGGATCAAGGCAATTCAAATGCTAATTTAGATTAATTAAATAATATGTTTTCCTTTGTGTGGATACACGAAGTACTGCGAGGATCAGCTTTTAACATTCTGATCTGCTCTGATCTCTCTCTCGGCTCTGATCATTTTTTCTCGGCTCAAATGACCTTTACTGCCCATAATACTGTTTTGATCAGAAGTATGACCTAAATTTTATTGATTTGGCCTCAACCCCGTTGCAAGATTATATAAGGAATAAGATTTGAAGATTTTCAGTTTTTGACTGAACTTCCAAAACGATACCCTTTTCAAATGACGAAATTTATTTAAAAAGTTCCTATAAGAGTTACAAAACATACAATTAAAAAACCAGATTTTAATTACTAGCAAAATGTGCTTGGTCCCTAGAAACAAGAAATAAATACACGAAGCCAAAAGCCAAATAACATTTCCTATAGAAGCGAAACCAGTTTTCATTGCATGAGCCAATACGGCACTATTACGGTAAAACTCACTTTGAAGCGTATGATACTCATCCGCCATACCTTTATAATAAAATTGTAGTATCAAAAAAAAAAGAGTTTTTTGATAATACACGGTGAAATCGCGAAAAAAAATCAGCTGTGCAGTACATTTGACGAGTTAGACGAACATAAATGTACTGAAC
Source organism: Hyppa rectilinea (assembly GCA_951799385.1). Taxonomy (NCBI): domain Eukaryota; kingdom Metazoa; phylum Arthropoda; class Insecta; order Lepidoptera; family Noctuidae; genus Hyppa; species Hyppa rectilinea. The sequence continues at coordinate 17,550,109 of OX637321.1, read as the reverse complement.
AGCTGATATTTTTTTCGCGATTTCAATTTCGGTCCCTTAGTAAAAGTTGCTCGTTATAATGAGTACAATGACCCCTTAAGGGGATTAAAACGACTTAAATTTAACCGTGTATACTTTTTGATATTTAAGTCTTGACTGATTGTCAAGACTTAAATATCAAAAAATTATTATAAAGGTAAGTATATTGTTGTGTATAAAAAAAAATTGATAAGGTATACTGTTCGGTATTGGTAAAAGCAAAATGAGTATGTATACTGACGTGCGGCCGCAGTCGTCGCAGGCGGCGGCGGGCGCGGGCTCGTCGGGCTCGTCGGCCGCGTCGCCCGTGTGGCACTTGCGGATGTGCGCCATCAGGTTGCTCCTGCGCACACTCACACTTACTTGCTACGGACCACTACTACAATATTGGCACTTCTAGATCGCATACTACTATCCGAGCAACTAAAGAAAACACTTGATACGCTTATTTATTAATTTAAACCTATTTAAAGAAATCTGAACACATACAAAATGCACCATCAACATCATTTCGACCGAAAGACGTCAACAGTTGAACATAGGCCTCCTTCTGATATACAATGAAATATTTTCAAATAAACGATTTGCTCTTTCCTGTAGTTTCACCCGCATGAAACCGGAAACGTATGTATTACGTCTGACACCTATAGCTAGGTCCCTTGCCTAGGTCTAACCAAGGCCTTGGATTATCCGTATGCCCTGCATCTGAATTCGTGCAGCCCTTAAGGCGTGAAAAGGTAACAAATAGGTGGACAGACAAATAAAATACCTACAGACAATGTGTATGGGTCTTTCTTCAAAAAACCATTGCAGACGCCCATTTACATAGTGTTTAAGTGATCTAGCCAAGATTATGTGTGGACATTAAAAGAGACTGCGATTGTCAATGAGATTGTTTCGGGCTTTCTTCTCAGAGTAGTCAGTTAGTGTGCGTTAGTGTACGTTAGTATACGTTAGTATACGTTAGTGTACGTTAGTGTACGTTAGTATACGTTAGTATACGTTAGTGTACGTTAGTGTACGTTAGTATACGTTAGTGTACGTTAGTATGCGTTAGTATACGTTAGTGTACGTTAGTATACGTTAGTATACGTTAGTGTACGTTAGTATACGTCAGTATACGTTAGTATACTATGTATACTTAGTATACTATATAATAACCGACGGGGTGAGGCTTGTTTAAATTTTGACGTTAGTAGAATTGAAGTTAACCTTTATCGTTTTTAGGCTATTTACAAAATATTTCCTTGCGAATACAATTTAAAATGGGATCAGAGCGTTTTGTTTTGGATTTAATTAATGAAGACAGTTCTTCCGATGACGATTTCAAATTTCAACAAGTAGTCTGACAAAGACAGAGAAGTTTTCGTCAGCGAACTGATTTTTTTTTATGGGAGGGAATAGATTTAAGACCACGCATGTAAATTGATTAGATTCTCGTCTCACACGTTTGAACAAGAGGTGAATCAATCTTTATCCATAATAATATGGTTTCAAAGAAAATTTACCCCAATATAACAACTACTGTTGGTGATGAACCAGGAACATCAGGTTCCGCGCAAGAACACTTGCGACGATGACGCCTTCATCAAGTTGGAGAGGAAGAAGAGGAAGCCTACTTATCGGAACCAGTGCGGGCCGACGCGCCAGTGGGCTGAATTTCATTTTTGGGGAATTAGGGGAAAATAAGTTCAGATATTACTTCTAATGATTTTTATGAACATTTTATGTTAAGCAACCCTTATTCAAAAACTCCTACTTTCGGAGTTATAACGCATACAAAATTAATAAAAAAATATTATATTTAGTCTTAATATACATCCATTTTATTTGTCATAATGTGTTATTTGACACAAAATACGGATGTTCCTTTTTCCACACCACCCTAGAGGTCAAGAACTAGGCGCGTTTTTTTTATTGTGGTATCCCCAGGAGGCCTAATCAATCAATCAATCAATCAATCCTAGATATAATTCACTATAAAATCACTATTTTTTAAACTTCCACTTTCTTTTAATTTCAAAAATAAATCAAGATTTGTAACTAAATCAGTATTCAAATCCATGATTGAAAAAATGACGTATGTAAAAGCGCCCGTTAACAGCAAATGCAAATAACAGACTGAGTACTGATCGCCCGGTTTGTGGACTGAGACGGTAGCAGTAACATTTTTCTCATTGGTCCTCGCTATCACGTGCTTGATTGTGATTGGCCCGCAAGCTAATGACGTCATTTGTTAACTCAAATTGCACGACCCTTCGAAATTCCAAATACATGACGTCATTTGTTTACGCATATTGTAAAAACTATTAAGTACCACGTAAATGGTGAAATTAGTGAACTTGTTGCGGTTGATTATAATGTGTCCCATTTCTTACAACATTCTAAACTAAAAGTGAGCAAAAATAGTGTAGTTCTTGACCTCTTTACAAAGACATGACAATTTAATGATTTTAAAAATAAAATCTTGAAATGACCCACTTCCGAGGATTTCCGAGGCACTAGACGTGGTATACATGTAGGCACAAGGACCTATTTATCAGAACCATAAATTATATTTTGAGAAAATTTGAGCTTTTTGATTTATTTGACTTTTTGTGAATTTTTCCATACAAAAAAAAATACTACGTCCTATAACTTTTAAAATAACAGCCGAATAAAAATGTGGTAGAACAATAAAGTGTTCGTATCAACTAGTAGGACATTACTGTAATACTTTTTTTCAATTAAAAAATAGTAAATTTTTAGCTGCCCTAATTCCACTGAGAGCCATTTTCAGCCCACCGTCCGGCTGGATGTAACATACTGCTACGTCCTGCAGTGCCGACGACGCAGCTGTACGTGTCCCGTTTGCACCACTCTACGCAAGCTGAGGACGTCGTACAGTACATGCGGGTGAAGACTAACTGGACCTTGCGGGTGATGAAATTGGAGTCGCGCCATAACACTAATTTCAAGTCGTTTGTGGTGCGCGTTCCCACTCACCATTTGGTGACCTTCTTCAAGGAAGAGTTTTGGCCGAAAGGTGTGCTGTATCGGCGTTTCCGCGGCCGGCTACGCGACACCTCGCAGCGTAACTCCACGCCGCCGTCACAACGAGTGCAGTAGTTTTTAAGTTCATTTTAAAACTATGTATTAGTGTATAGTTATTATTTTTTATACATGTACTATGTTATATGGGCCTCCGTTGCGTAAAGGACTCATTTTCTTTAAATGTCCAAATTATTGCTGATGCTAATTTCTACATCACAAATATATTTATATCGTCTATTTCCTTCCAACAACACAACCAAAGAGTAAGTATAATGGCGGCCATACACGCTAGGGTTTGCATGATGGTTTTGACCTTTTTTTTTTAAGGCTGGGAAATCATCCAATGACTGCTCCCTCTCTGGGTGGAGCGGAAGGGAGTGTCAGACTCTTACTGACTAAAACCCATCCATGTTCCTTCCGTAGCCCTTGATTTTCCGGGGTAGCGGTAACCCTTTCGGACAATCCCGCTTAATGATGGTTTTGACCTTGCATGCGTAACCGATAGGCAAGCCCTAGCGTGTATGTGATAAAACTGCACAGTTATCGATGCATGCGATCGAGTCGCAAGCGTAATGCCGTATTAGAAGAATTCATAGAAATTTATAAGTCGGAACCTTAGAGAGGTACCAACTGGGAGGTAATGTCAAAACTGTACTTGCAAACCCTAACGTGTATGTGCAATATGAAACTCAGTTATATCTGTCGGTTATGCATGCAAGGTTAAAACCATCATGCAAACCCTAGCGTGTATGGCTGCCATTACACAACAATGACAACTTGACAGCAAAAAAAGAAACACAACGAAAACAACAACAAACAAACAACAAACGACAATGTTTAAACAAATATCTAATATTATCTTATCTTAAAACAATGTTAGCAGTCGAAAAAATTATTACCCATCGAAAAATAAGGGAAGGTATAAGAAATTCTACTGGAAACACTTTTAACCCCTGTCTGATTTAACCGCTGCGTAAAATATTTTTGGGCAACGAGCAACGAGCAACCGGGCCTTTAAAATTTCTTGATATCATTACGGAGGATTTCAACTTTTAACTTTTAAAATTTCTTGATATCATTACGGAGGATTTCAACTTTTAACTTCAGTACGTGTGACGGCAGACCAGATGGATTTAAAGAGTTTAAACATTTTTGAAGGTAATGTACATGTGTGCTCGATGTTGCACACTGTGTCGATGGATGAACAGTTCTGTTCATCTGTTCTGTGGATGGACTTGTAGCATTCGCCAGCTTTTTAGAGTCGGGAACGACGCGGCAGCGTCGAACAGTACGCGTACTGCATTTTTATACTCGTGATAACTTTGAAATTATATGTCCGGTTCCGGATTCGAATGAATTACAAAATAATTTACTGCTACATAAAATACTCTTGATGATGAAACTATTTATTTGAATAAGAATTGATACTACGATAGGAATGTAACCAACGTTTGGCGGCGATCTAATTAAATTAGAGAACACAAAAGTTGCTATTGTGACTTTACTATGATAGTTAGATACACTCTTTCGAGGATTTTTTTGTTGCTTGTTAGCAGTAAGTAATTTGGAATGTTGGTACGATGACTATCAGAGGAGAGAATTAGCAGATGTATTAAAAAGGCTTACTATAGTACCAACGACTACTTAAACGACGAGAATAGTTGGTCGCTGTGATTAACACAAGACAAAGTTTATGTTCTTTCTCCAGAATTAGCTTCATAAAATTATTTTTGTTATGTATTCTATTCATTGTGTTTTGACTGTTTTTTTTTTATTCATTTATTATTGACATAATCTACTCATTAGAATGTTTTTTTATAATTAGTTGTACTTATTGCAATATGTGGTTAGCTAGAGACCTCGACAGTTGATCAAATTTATTTATCCTGATACTTATTAGCAATTAATTGATTGATTTTACTTCGATGGTCCTATATAGTTTATCATTTGTAACTTCGAGTTACGGCTGTATGGAGATAGTACAGCATTGCACATGTAAGCAGGCTCGCCATTTTACCTGGAGGCTCCGTTTTTCTTTATTTTTTAATTTACGCGTGAGTACAGTCAGTTTTTAATGTTTTAATTGGTATATTGGCGTGTGCTAGCTGACATGTGGATTGATTTTAATGTGATGTGTTTCGTAATGTTAATTACTTCTTATACGATAAGTGTGTAGAGTCGATTCTTCCAACTAAACAGACAGCTGTGCTGCTGGGGAGTTTGTTGCGCCACTTCTTCCTCCCAGCTAAAGCACTAGGAAGTGGTGAAGGGTGGGCGTTTTTGGAGGACTGTCTTATGTAACTTTGGCCTTCAAAAAGTGCTGATTTTCAGTCTAATTTTAATAAATGACTTTTGATTTGATTGATTGATTTTGAAAAAGGCGACGACTGAATATTGCGTGTCTGCAAGAGACTAAATGGAAGGGTGCAAAGGCTAGAGAGATAGGAAGATATATGTTTTATTACTGTGGATGCGATGGCAGGCGGAATGGTGTTGGTCGACATTAGCGGTAAACAATTAAAAAAAAAATCGCTATAGTTGTTGTTTTTGGGATGAAAGCAAAACAACATACCTGGTCCCAAACCGGAGTATACAGCCGTCATACCCGCAGACGAATTGTTTAGCCTGCCGGTGTCGCAGCAGGTGAGCCGACAGCAGCTCGGGCGTGTCGCACGTGCGGAAGCACTGCGGGCACACGTGCGGGGCCCGCGCGCTGCGGCCGTGCGACGCCGCGCAGTGGGCCGACAGCGCCGCGCGGTCCGCCTGCAGCGAGCCTGCGGGCAGGGCCGAGTGTGAGTGGGCCGAGTGAGTGGGCCGAGTGTGAGTGGGCCGAGTGAGTGGGCCGAGCGGGAGTGGGCCGGCGGGCAGGCGGGCTCGTGGCGCGGGTCGTGCGCGCGGCCGCACAGCGCGCAGCCCAGCGTGCGGCGGGCCGGCCACGTGGGCGTACCTACCGCAGGCGGGGCAGCGCGGCGGGCAGGCGGGCTCGTGGCGCGGGTCGTGCGCGCGGCCGCACAGCGCGCAGCCCAGCGTGCGGCGGGCCGGCCACGTGGGCGTACCTACCGCAGGCGGGGCAGCGCGGCGGGCAGGCGGGCTCGTGGCGCGGGTCGTGCGCGCGGCCGCACAGCGCGCAGCCCAGCGTGCGGCGGGCCGGCCACGTGGGCGTACCTACCGCAGGCGGGGCAGCGCGGCGGGCAGGCGGGCTCGTGGCGCGGGTCGTGCGCGCGGCCGCACAGCGCGCAGCCCAGCGTGCGGCGGGCCGGCCACGTGGGCGTACCTACCGCAGGCGGGGCAGCGCGGCGGGCAGGCGGGCTCGTGGCGCGGGTCGTGCGCGCGGCCGCACAGCGCGCAGCCCAGCGTGCGGCGGGCCGGCCACGTGGGCGTACCTACCGCAGGCGGGGCAGCGCGGCGGGCAGGCGGGCTCGTGGCGCGGGTCGTGCGCGCGGCCGCACAGCGCGCAGCCCAGCGTGCGGCGGGCCGGCCACGTGGGCGTACCTACCGCAGGCGGGGCAGCGCGGCGGGCAGGCGGGCTCGTGGCGCGGGTCGTGCGCGCGGCCGCACAGCGCGCAGCCCAGCGTGCGGCGGGCCGGCCACGTGGGCGTACCTACCGCAGGCGGGGCAGCGCGGCGGGCAGGCGGGCTCGTGGCGCGGGTCGTGCGCGCGGCCGCACAGCGCGCAGCCCAGCGTGCGGCGGGCCGGCCACGTGGGCGTACCTACCGCAGGCGGGGCAGCGCGGCGGGCAGGCGGGCTCGTGGCGCGGGTCGTGCGCGCGGCCGCACAGCGCGCAGCCCAGCGTGCGGCGGGCCGGCCACGTGGGCGTACCTACCGCAGGCGGGGCAGCGCGGCGGGCAGGCGGGCTCGTGGCGCGGGTCGTGCGCGCGGCCGCACAGCGCGCAGCCCAGCGTGCGGCGGGCCGGCCACGTGGGCGTACCTACCGCAGGCGGGGCAGCGCGGCGGGCAGGCGGGCTCGTGGCGCGGGTCGTGCGCGCGGCCGCACAGCGCGCAGCCCAGCGTGCGGCGGGCCGGCCACGTGGGCGTACCTACCGCAGGCGGGGCAGCGCGGCGGGCAGGCGGGCTCGTGGCGCGGGTCGTGCGCGCGGCCGCACAGCGCGCAGCCCAGCGCGGCGCCACAGGCCGCTCCCGCGTGCGCGCGCAGGGCCCCGCGCGACGCGAACTGCGCGCCGCACGTCCAGCACGAGTGCAGCGCGTCCGCCGCGTGCGTCGCCGAGTGCGCGCGGTACTCTGCCACGCGCTGCAAACGACACGACATACTAAATATCACCCATTGTCCCACAATTCTGAAGGTACAAGAAACCCATGGATATTAATTTTGAGAACTAAATCAACATGTTGACAAGTTTTAAGTATCCATGACAAGCAGCGTCTCTAACCGCATTGATCGGGATCCACGTTGTACTGTAACTATGTTCGCACCTGGAAGGACAGCGGGCACACGGAGCACTGGTACACGGAGTCGCCGCGCGCGTTGCGAGCTCGCTCCAGGTCGTCGTCGTCGGCCGCAGCGGCGGCTGCCAGCGTGTCGCGCTCCACCATGATGATGTCCTCCTCGGAGTACGCGCCGCCCGCGCCCGCGCCCCCCACCACGATGAAAACGTCGATCTTCTGTGTCAGCTCATGCAATCTTCCGCCAAACAAAATAAACTATAGTTCTGAACTAAACTACCTTTTCATACATAACAAACATGGTGTGTCCATCAGAACCACGGTGTATGACTTCCAAATAGATCTAAAATAAACGGGTACATAACATTTGAATGTCGAAAATTTTAGTACATTCTGGTAAAAAAAACTTGAATAGTCCAGTCAGTTCAGCGATCAATCTGAAAACTGAATGAGAGATAATAAGCTGAATTTTTGTATAAACCTTCATTTTGTTGTTCTCAAAATCAAAAGTTGCCTCAAAGTCTACTATATAACTATATTCAAGATTAATTAAAGGTCCCAAAAATCAGTTTTTTGGGGTTAGTTAGGTCTCTCTAGCACCAATGATGTTAACATTCATTGTAAAATTATTATTGTAAAGCATAAAATTTGCGACAAATTTTGCCGTAGTCTGTTGAGACACAACAAGGTTATTATGTGTCATGCTTTACACTGCTATGTTTCCTAGATGAAGAAGAAGACATTGTTAGTAATCTATCTGTTATGTCAATTTATGATAAATTTTGAGCCATTAGTATTTTTGGTATTTGAACAATGGCAATCTCTACTCTGAACAAGCTAAGAGATGTCACAGTTTGACCAACATAACTAATAAAAGAATTCAACAGTCTGCTCACCTCCTCCGCAGCGCGCGGATCTTCTCGCTGAGCGGCGGGGCCCCCCGGGAGGACAGCGCTGTGCTGAACTCATAGGACTCCAGCGTGCGCCGGATGCAACTGCCACACAGACGCCCGTCAGGAACCACCTACCAACCAAATACTTTGATGAACCATATACTGCTGTAAAGTGGCAGCCACTTAAGTACTTAATACTAATTTTGAATGTGAAAGTAGACCCTGGCAAAGCAAAGTAAAAATAATTGATAAAAAAAGATCCTAATAGTTTTGTCTGTTTTAGAAGTAGTCGTCTGGTAGTCCCTGGTGGTAAGAACAGTCGAAAACGTAGCCAGCGTCTTCGTTGATGGTTCCCGCCCAACATATTATAGGTTATGAAATTGTTTTGATGAACCAACGAATAAGGTACCATAGCGGTGTCTCCATATTGTACCTTGCTAGAGTTGAGGTGCACTAGCATAGTGCGCAGCGGCACCTGCATAGGCGGAGCGCCCGCGTCGTGCTCCTCTGGCGACAGTAACTCGCCGCCGCCGCCGCAGACGCAACACGTCTCCATCTCTAACTCAACCTTCATGACTTCTGCTGCCATGGTTTGCAAAATTCGCTATAAGTTTGCTGCTTCAAATTAAATTGTAACTATCTATAGAGCAATCTTCTAAAAACGCCACCAACAAGAACAACACAACAGTTTGCACAACAGTCAACACAATTACCTTTGACAATTACACATTTTTTTTTTTTATTCGTTCCCGACGGAACAGGCTAAGGTCTGAGACCATGCTGCCTAGTCATCAGAGACAATTACACAACTTTGAAGACAGATTATTATATTGACAGTTTTTTTTTAAATTGACAATTGACTAGGAGCATTGACATCTAGATATTTCATCTAGATTCATAATAGACAGTAGACTACCCTTTTCTGGTATTTTACAGTTTCTGAACTATTTATATGAACATAAGTTAAATGCTAAGTATGAACCTCCCCTATTGTTATTATACTCTTTGGTATGAACTATTTCTGATAGCTGGCCAAAGAATCAGCATTGATTGCATGAAACGTAGTAATGCTGCCAGGTGCCAGCCTTTTGGGCACGTTTCCTGTTGACAGCCATGAGGACAATTTTTTGATGTCCTATGCGCTAGTCTAGATACTTAGAGCATTTAAGATATGGTAATTTTTTATATTTTTAAAAAATACTATTTACTATGACCATTCAAACTATTTGGTTTTTTTTTATCAATAGTTTCATTTGCTAATTATACACTGACACCTGGCAACACTAATAAATAACGTTTCGAAATTTCGATGATCGCTAGAAAATAAGTTTTTCTTGTCTATTGATGGTGTTTTGTTTGGCTATCTTTCGCGAAAAATAATTTGTGGAATATAATCCATTTTCATCCAAACAAAACCTGATAAATCGTTACTAGTTTAAAGTGTTAGTGCTTCTGAAAGTGTAGAGATGTCGATTGGTGTTCCTATTAAAGTACTTCACGAAGCGGAGGGTCATGTAGTGACTTGTGAAACAAATACCGGTGAAGTTTATCGCGGCAAGCTGATTGAGGCTGAGGATAACATGAATTGCCAGATGACGCAAGTTACGGTGACATACAGGGACGGGCGAGTCGCCCAGTTAGAGAATGTGTACATCAGGGGCTCTAAAATCAGGTTCCTGATATTACCAGACATGTTGAAAAATGCTCCTATGTTCAAACGACAAGGGAATAAGCCGACTGCCGGGCGCGGCAAAAGTGCGATATTACGAGCACAAGGTCAGTATCTAAGACTCCAGCAGATAGTTTTTGCCCTAACGTTTGTATGTGTCAAAAAACAAACATTGTTTTGAAAACATTTTTCTGATGCTATGTAGTAAGTAGGTACCAAACTAAGATTGCAGCTATCCACAATGCTCTCAATATCAATGAATTTTATTGGTAATGATGACAAACAACATAATATAGGTGGTTCCAGTAAACGGTCAAAACAATATAACAAATTGAAAGCCTCTATATCAATATCTACTTCTTTGTCTGCCTTTCTTATTTGAGTTCCAGTCATGCTATTGTAATAACATGCAGCTAGTGAAGCTTCTGTTGGGATTTATCAATATGGGTGGGTTAAATCTAATTAACTAGTGTAGTCAGATAGGCAGTTGCTCCATGTATAATATTGGTATAGCTGCATCTATAACTATCTATCTTTTTAGTTATGACTTGAAGTTGACCCCAATATAGTTGGGAAAAGGCTGGGCACATTAATTAATTGAATGTATGTCCTGGTTTGTAGCACATTGACATTCAATTAGTATTTACCTATTTATGATTATTTTTGTAACTTTTCAGCTGCTGGTCGGGGCCGGGCAGGTGGTCGAGGGGGTGGGCATCGTGGAGGTTGGCAGGGTGGCTCTGGACCATCACGACGTTAAACTTTTGTCACTATGAACATCTCTTTGTGTTTAAGTATAATATATATAGTAGGCTACTTTAACTTTTATTTTAGTTGTAAGTCCCATAAATGTGTCTATGCTGTTGCCTTTTTGGACAGGGCCACCATATTCCCAATAACTAGACCCTTGACTCAAGTTCTATTTTGCCTCAAATCATTCTTTATTTAGTTGTGGCCCTGCCTGAAAGTGACTATGTTAACATGTCACATAGCTCTAATGCCAGCCAACTATAGCAGTACTGTGTATTGTTTTTGGTATTAGGTAAATAATTTGACTTAAAATAGTGCAGTGGTTGGAGACCTCGTCCTGATAAATTAATGTATCAAGTTATGCTGTAAATGTGTGATCAGACTGGTGTGTAAGATACAGAATAAAGTCTTTGAAATAATTTCCTTTTTTAATCATCTACAACAGTGCTTAGTTATATACTTACGGCCTTACTTATAAACGATCATTAAAGTTTAGACACAGTTAAACTACCTATTAAAAAATATTTTAACTCATAAACGATGATTAACGCTAACTAATGTCTTAGCGACTGCTTAAATAGCTGTCAACTTAATCAGTGTCGGACCCTTGTTTAAGGACCTTAATTACCAAAATGGCGTCCGAAATTCGTAAAAGTAACAGCTGTGGTATATCTCAACAATAACACCACATGCAAACTTCGCATTGAATTGTGTTCCGTTTGCTGGGCTTTGTTCCGCTACTTAGTAAAGTGAAGTGGATAAATATTAAAATGGATATATTTGACGACGATAATGAATTACGCACATACCGAGACGAGATAGAAGAAATAAGAAATTTCAGGGATGTTGGTTCAAGAAGAAGGAGAGTAAAAATATATAATTCAAGAGCGAACCCAATGGAGGAATTGAGTGAAAGCGACTTCAAGCATCGCTACAGATTCAGTAAAGGAAATATGGTATACAAAAACACCACACTACTGTGTTTATACAACAACAAAAAAATACCACTCTTTTGACAGTAGTTGACACAATTTAGAATTTTGACGTTTTGATTTTTTAATTTCTCTTTGGATAACAGGAATTTTACCATCACAATGCAGCTTTACGTTTGGTATTGGCAGCGTAAAAATAAAAACGTTAATTAACCATTGCTTAGTTAAGTGACGTGTAAACAGTGTTTATAAGTAAGAAATAGTTAATTGATAATTAAGGAGTTAATGAGTTATTAGTTAATTAGTTGCTTAGCTGTTGATTAGTTGATTTTTATAAGTAAGGCCTAAGGCCAGTAATTCTTATCTGATTATTTAACGTTAAAAAAAACTTTTAAACAAAAAAAAATGCAAAAAAACTTTGTTTTCGTTTTTTGCCACTGACTTCAGAAATTAGTTATTTTTCAATTCTTTTGTGTTTTTTATTTTAGTTATAAAAACGTTTTTTTATTTTTCACTGTTGTGTTACGGTTTCTACCCCACAGTTCCCACACCAATTCGTATCCACTACTAATCTTTCTATGTAAATAAGTAATCTAATTTCTCCGTCAGATATTGACTGAGAAACCACACATAAGTACATAAAAAACATATGTTCCCTTCTTTTTCGAAGTCGGTTAAAAAGAAAACATGTATGAGCTCAGCGTCTGATTATGTTAAAGTTGGTAGGGGAGTAATGAAATAACACAAAAATAACTATTATGTACAGATTTATTGAACTGAACTTGACGCCTCAAGAGGACAAGGTGAATCACCTTCATCACAATGTTATAGCAAATTGAGATCAAACTTCCGAAATATGAATGAATCACTGGTAAGTACCTACAGGTCTCCAAAAGTGATAATGCGCATAGAAATCTTCGCCACTGTTCGGCAACGGTCGTATTCCCCGAGCGTCGGAAGACGATATGTATATAGAGTGGTTAAGTGCATTTTCTTCATGCATAATTTAGTAAGATTATGTGTTTTGTCCTAAAAGAGATAAATATTGATTTATCAGTAACGAAATTTGATTCAATAATTCCATGTAAGTAAATAGCGAGCTATATTTTCATGTATGCCTAAATCTTATTTTAAATATGTTTTTTCTAGTACTTAATATGTATATTACGTAGGTATTTTAATTTTTTTAATATTGAAAAAACGTGAAAAATGTTAGTATATTTAAATATTTTACAAAATTAACTATTTAAATTTAAATAAGATAATTAAAGTTGAAATTAAATTCACCTTTGAAAACAAAACCAAGAATGGTGTGTAATAGCAGCTCTATATAATTCCAGACAAAGAGAACACGTGCAATCACCACCAATATAACAAGACGACTGACGGACCTTTGACTGACCGCCGACCGCCGCCGACCGCCCCAATTGTTTTCGATTGTGTGCACATGATATTGACTCCTATTTCTTTCGAACAAGGTGCAAATTGTTAAGGACTCGAACGATTCAATGATTCGGGTGTTTCCGGGAATACGACAATTAGCGAAGATCTGCATGTGCATTATTAATTTGGGAGTACTGTACATATCCTTTTTTTTCTTTTTCACCATGCCTGACTCTTACTTCAACAACATATTATGGTTCAAAGAAATTTTATGTTCACTCAAGGCTCAGTTCAGACGAAATCCTATATGTTTTTGTAACACACACGGCTAGCTAAGTCTTTCACCACGAGCGACGCCCTTACGCATGATGTACTATCCCATTACGTTGCCTCGAGGAACAGCTGCCAATACAACTACGTATTGGTCACCAAGGAGCGCCACATGCGGCTAGTAACATCCCTAAAGAATAGGTGATAAGTTCAAAGTAAAAGCAGCTGTTCCGTACGAGGTAATTTCCCGGATAGTAAACATTTCTAGCTTATAACTATGTTAATCAGTTCATCTAGCACTGTATTGCGAATGACCCTGTAGGCACCATGGACAATAATGTCTAACTACATTATATAGGTTCTAATTCGCGTTTAATAATAGCTTGGTATTACCAAGTTGTGTGATGTTACAATGTTACGAAAGATCTGTCAATAGGTACTTAGTTCACACTAAATATTACAGATTTTTTCGCTCATTAATTAAGTACCTAATCAATTTGTTTACTGCTCGGTGTTCTGTTTCATTTTCTAATAGAAAAATATAAATATAAAAAGCGGCTTTGCAGTGTCCAGCGCTCTAGTTTGTCAACTTAGAACTTAAACTTACTGTTCATAATTATTCTTTATCATACATGTCTTCTATGGAGGCAAAATAATTATTCGTTCTGCTGCCTAATTAGGTTCGGTAGACAGTAAATTATTAAAAAGATTGTTAGATACAATTCGCTGCTACAGTTCTGGGAGGAACCCATAATTTTGGAACCAATACACAAGTAGGTCCAGCCTAGAACAATTGAATAAGCCGCCCAAGATCCGCGAAGATTCACAATCACAGCGTTATAACAAATTGAGAGCTACCTAAGTTTTGTACACAAACGTGTCCAAGTCTGCCGAACATCAGCAGCGTATGACAGACAGTATGACTTCTCACTTTAGTGGAGTTTTTGTAAGCACTCGTGTCGTACTGCTCTGTGTGCGGGATGTTCACAAGTCAGCCTTGTCGGTGGATTTGTCGTGGTTGGGGGGCGGAGACGCCGGCGCCCGTGCCTCGGTCCGCGGCGCCCGCGTGAGCGCGCGGTGCAGGCGCTGCGCCGGCAGCTCCACCAGCAGAGCGAGGGGCAGCGCCATCATATAAGACACTGCAGCCACGCCGAACCACTCCAGGATCTGGACAATTCAGAATAATTATTATCAAGATGGTGAATTAAAATAAATCCAACCGCGGGTGAGATCGGTGTACTGGACTGGCTTCAGTTAAGCTTGTCGCGATCAGGATGAATAAGTGACCTTTGTCAGACTATGCTTTTTTACCTGATTCCTGATTGTACAATTGCCCATCCATGTTTCAACCCTACGACATTCAGCCGTTGCCACGATCTCAAGACCAAAAGATGGTGCTGTGGTATGAAGAGTAGCCGAGGATCGAATCGAATGGCAGGCAATTCCATGGGCCTGGACTTGCTACCCGCAGTGGACTGGTGTAACTAAATGATGAACTTCAAAAAGGACTAAAATCTGTTTTTAAAGTTTCTGGAGAGAGTTAAATAATGGCATTCACAGCTACGTTTTCGCATCCATTTGTAAAGATTTTCTTGAGATAGTTTAGGAACAGACTAGCTGGTACATTACCGCGGACTGCCTGTCCAGCATGGAAGGCATGAGCCTGGCGGCGACCAGTGACTTGTTGATGGGCATGTGCAGCAACAGCGCGCCGAACGACAGGCGCGCCCATGATGCCCAGCCGCGCCACGACAAAAACCGACGCACCGCCGCTGAAAACAAGAGTTAATGAGTTTTTATTCGTATATCTAAGGTAGGTAGGTATTAACATAATAACACAAGTCACGGGTTTTTAAGCTAGGCACAAGCCAGGGCAGGGTTTTACGATGAAAACCATAGGTGGGTACCGATACCCAGTTCGCTGTTTGGCCACGTAAAGATTTTGGGGAAAGCCCCATAACCGATTGTGGCATCAGTGTTTCCAACATGATTATAATCCAGTTCATATCACTGAAAAGGAAAGCTCGAGTAGGAATATTGACTTTGTTTAACCTGTTGAACGCCAGAGCATAAGCGCACGCGCGTGCCCTCCACGCCAAGCTACACTTCTTGTTATCATGAATTTCCCAATATCCATGGTGTCTTTTGATTTGTTTCATGTCATTAAATACGTACGAGAGCTTCTATTTTTAAGACATACCTTATACACTCACAAAAGTAATGATTTAATTGTTTATTTCGTGTTATAGTGAATAGTGTAGTGTTGCCATTGTCACATATTTGTGTCGTTGGCGTACAGGGCATGCGCTTGCTTGTCACGTATATGTGACAATGGCGCTCAAAAGGTTAAGCAATACCACCGCAGAATAACTAGTAGTACTTACCTACTAATCCCACTAAACTTCATAGCCAGGGTAGGTACTAGGTATAATATTTAAAAAAAACCGGCCAAGTGTGTGCCGGACTTGGTTCCGTAGTTTGAATGAATTTATCCCGAGAATAATCTTAACATAGTAGTTGAAATAGACGCTCTCCCGACAACTGTACATTCCAACTGCAAATCGCGCAATTTGGGAGATTTGCAATGTTATTTTAAGACCATTTTTCCTACAAGTACCTAATCTATAAGTAGGTATACCTACGTAAAACCATTTTCTGTATTTCTTATTATACTTACTACGTTTACGTAAAACGTCCGTGTTAGGAACACAGAAATTGTTACATATACCAAGATTCAGAATAAATTGGCTGTGATAGACGGACAGACAGACACGAGTGATCCTCTATGGGTTTTGTTTTTATACGGATGTTCGGAACCCTAATAGCCGCATAGAGGTAAATGACTGTTATGAAATAAATGACTCGCAATGCGCAAATAATTCGTAACCGCGGCTAAAAGACCACTCCACGGCAAACGTTAGATAATAGAAAGTTCACGAGTCTCTGAGCAATAAAGCCAAGAACAAGATGTTTCTAGTATACATATATCCATAAATTATTAATGTTGAATAGTACCTGACGACTGTTTTATTATCATAAACAGCATATGAACAGTAGATACATGTGTGCATTATGCAATCACTTGCGCCACATAACTAAAAGACGAGTCTTGCTTAAAGTGAAGCAGGAAGCTTGTACGTACAATCACATAGGAAGCGACGATCAGTCGATCAGGGTACGCGGTTACAGAGATGCCACTAGATGAGGACATTACGTGTAGGTAGGTGCAATTCTTTCAGAATGCACATCAGCAGGTTAATTCAATTTCACGACAACAGTACGGTGTTGTAAATTTTGTAATGCTATTTTTTGAATTGTGTGATTTATAACAAACTCACTAGCCTGGGCCGCGGTTTCGCCCACATGGAGGTCGAAAGTCATTCATGGTCGTACGAAGTACTGGGATGAAAGTCCTGTGTTCTCACCGAGGTTATGGTCTATCTGTTTATCTAACATCGGAGTCCGATCAGCCGTAACAGCGTGAATGGTAACAGACTAACAGGTACACAGAATGTAACTTACACGGCACTCCATCCATGGCTCCGAGAAGTGCCATAGCAACGAAGAAGGAGAAGACCGGCCGCTCGATGGCAGCTAGCGCAGCTGCCGGCAGGCGGCCCGGCGGCCCGCGCCCCAGCGCCAGCGGCGACGCGCCCACCCACCACGCCGCCACCGGCACCGACGCCACTGACATCCATCCGAACATCTGCAACACAACTCACCATTAACAACTGGTTTAAGGACAATCAAGATCTCTTTCATCTAGTTCTTGGTCTATAGGTTCTTAGGTCTTACAAATTGAACTCATTATAATATCTTCTAAACTAAGACCCGACTAATTCGGTGACTTCGCGAAAAATTGCGACTAATTAGGGACAAATTTGGGAGAAAGCAGATCTTCGCTAGGTGCCCTAGCTTTTGAGTTTCAAAATGGACTAAGTTGGGGAGATGCTCCCCAGATCGGCCTTATAATTTTTGAAACCCCTATAACTTTTGAACCAAGTAACCGACTCAGATATCTGGCGACAATTTTTTTGTAATCAAAAGTAAAAACTGATGAATGGGTAGGTAAGTTGTATATGAGATATGATATGATAAAAACTGAATCTAGCTATAGGTAATTTTATTTGATAATCATCAGTTAACATAATAAACGATTAATATAATTTCAAAAGAACTAATTTTTATAAGCATAACTTAACTAAATTGAATATAAAATCGTTTGCTAAGCCACCTACCGTTCAAAAGACATAAAACTTATTTAGTCTCATATGATAAAAACGCCTAGTTTAAATATACATTCAGTCAAAAAGGTATCGGGAATGGATGATTTGTTTATGGTTCCAAATTCAAATTTTTGGTTTTTTTGTAGTTGTTAGATTGGCACAACTGTTTTCCATTTTGGCGCGGAGTTTGAGTTGCATCTAATATTTATATTAAATACAGTGCTGGTTTTAGTAATATCATATATAGTGTGTATTGCGAATTTCATAATGGACAAAAATATCGAACAAAGAGTTTGTCTTAAATTTTGCATCGCCAATGGAATTTCGTGTTCGGAGTCACTGAAAATGTTACAGAAGGCTTACGGTGAATCGACTTTATCAAAAACTCGTGCTTATGAGTGGTTCAAAGCGTTCAAAAGCGGTCGAGATGTGATGGAAGATTTGCCTCGCTCTGGTAGGCCGTCAACGTCTGCAACTGAAGTTAACATCGCAAAAGTGAAGAAAATAGTGACTGAAAATCCCCATTCAACTCTGAGAGAGATAGCCGCCGAACTTTCTGTATCTCACGAGTCGATCCGTACCATTTTAACTAATCATTTGTGTATGAAACATGTTGCTGCTCGGCTAGTCCCAAAAGATCTGAATTTTCTCCAAAAACTCAATCGCATGAAAGTCGCTGAGGACATGCTAGAACGAGTCAGTTCGGACCCAACATTCATGAAACGCATTGTTACTGGTGACGAGACGTGGGTTTACGAGTTTGACATGCAAACTAGTCAACAAGCTTCGGAGTGGCGCCTTCCAACTGAACCGAAACCGAAAAAGGAGAATACGCGGCGAGAACTGAACTCAATTCCGAAAACAGCGTTTAAAAAATGTTTTGATGAATGGATTATTCGTTGGCGCAAGTGTATCGTTTCTAAAGGAGCATACTTTGAAGGTGATAAAATAAATTTGGATGAATAACAGACATTTTGTGTATTATTGATCTTTTCCCGGTACTTTCTTGACAGAGTAGGTAGTACAAAGACAACACACCTTGAAAAAACAATAACTTTTTGTTTAATAAATAATTTAAAGTTAATTTTCTGCCATAGTTAATAACCTGAGTAAATATACCTAACTGTTAACCACCTGCGAAAATAGGTCAACGGAGCCCCGCTTCGCGGGCTCCTATATCTGGGTAGTTCTTCTTCTTCTTCTAACCTAACCTGTCCAAGTAGAGGAGCCCAAAGTCCCGAGCTCGCTAAGCTCGCCCTTGCATCCTAAATTCTCCTAGAACAGTTATATTGCATTTTGTTCTAACCTATCCTTGGATTGCTCTGAATCGGAGTTTTAACCATAATATGGTATCAATATTAGATAATATGTTTTTAACAATTTACCTTCTGATTTTCGATTATTTCAGATTTTTGTCTACTTACCTGTGGCAAACAATAAATAAATGAATTATTATTATAATTGTATCAAATAAAGTTATACGAAATAATTTTAAGAATAAGTGATTATGAATGTTATTACGTAAAGAAATTATATCAACAGTTGGTATATCTCACGTTTATTATATCTTGTGAACGTTATTGAAATGAAAATATACCAAATGATATTATATGAAATGAGACGCACCCATCTAAACGCATTGGTCAATTACTGACATTAAGTACCTAACTACCTACTTGAAGATGGGTGGAATTGTAGGTATATTACTTGCAACTACAATGTCATACTAACTTGTCGATATGTAATCAGCTAACATCTTGCAATCATGACGAACTCTTGTCTCGAATGAACTCGAATCATGATTATACGTTAAAAAAATACCTTCTACTTAAGAGTGATGTGCCATTGTTTCTGATGACAGATAAGACCACAGAACAGATAAAGAGGTTAGAAGATA
Organism: Hyppa rectilinea; assembly: GCA_951799385.1. Taxonomy (NCBI): domain Eukaryota; kingdom Metazoa; phylum Arthropoda; class Insecta; order Lepidoptera; family Noctuidae; genus Hyppa; species Hyppa rectilinea. The sequence goes on along the minus strand of OX637321.1, from coordinate 17,530,637 downwards.
CATATTGTAGTCTTTGGTTAGAAGGGCCTTGTGGGCGGGACAGGCGCGCCACACATTTGCGCGGGCGCTCCAAACCCAACCGAAATTAGAATCACCGGTCAACAGTCACGCTCTTATTGTGAAAGCGTTCAATTCTCCGCGGAAAAAAAGAATTATGCCGTCTTGCCCAATTATAACGTGTCGGAAAAGAAGTCAGGAGTGTAATGTGGCCCGAGGAGGGATTTCTTTTCACCGGTAACTCCAAAAACCTTAAAATACGAGTGATATTTGTAATTATTACAAAAGTATTATGTAGTTTGTAGACAATAACGATAAAATCGCATTCAGATGCAAAATTATACATTGCTTGCATTACATTGGTACGATCTTGCACGACGTAAGCGGTCGCGCAATGTATTGCGTTCCCTGCGAACGTCGCGTGCGTCGATCCAAAGCTTCAATTCTGGGAAATCTATGCGCGTCGATAGTGTTGTACCAAATTGTAAACAATGTCGATATTAAGATGTGTATACGAATGATTATTGTCAGTAATATAACAATGAAAATAACTTTGTTTATATTAACACCAATTATTGTATAATGTGGATTATTAATTTAGTTTCTTAGTTGGTTTTTCGTCTAAAATCTAATTTACGATGCAAACACTTTTTTTTAACTGTCCATAAGATCCTGTTACAAGAAAACTGTGGTTTGAAGCAACTGGTAGAATTGAATGGATAGGTACTAAATGTAGCACAATTTATGATCGCAACATTTTGCAGAAAATGATTATGTAACGCGGGTGAAACCGGCGGGCACAGATATTATTCATAATTAACATGATAAAATTAATAAATACTTTTTCACGGAGTAGTTCACAATAAATTAATTAGATTATATTATGTTAATTCGACTTAGCATTCGATATGGACGTGAAATTTGAAAATTTCTTTATAGTTTTTTTGCATATTGTAGCATTGTTTTACGTTTTATGTCTATTTTTCTTTCTCTCTATTATTATGCCGTAAAACAGAGCTGCAACTAGCATAAACCTAAAGAAAATTAAAATTTCCCGGCAGTATCGGATGTTCCCCCTTAATTTGTCTTTGATTTAAGTTTATTTATATGTAATTAGGAAGTTATTCGTACCGTATCCGCAACTTGAAAAAATGCAAAACTTTAATTAACTAAACTACAGTAATTTTATCGATATGATTAATCGACCTTTTGGTGGCCGTAACATATATGAGAAATAAATTGCTTTTACACGTGTTTGGGTGTGTGGGTAGTGTGAGTTGACTTACGGGTGTAGATAAATCAAAGTCCTTCCGTTGGTATACACACTTTAATGTCCGCACACACACACACTACACAACAATGTCAATGTTTATTTTTGGAAGGCGCAGAACAGAGAAAGCACAGTATGTAAAAGCAAGCGTAAGAAAGTTTTACATAATCAAGCGATATAGCGGTTTAGCGCGGGTATACGGAAACGTGAATTACACAAGCGAGCAAGCGTCCAGCGTCAGAGATAGGTCGGGACTGGCGAGCGGCAGGCTGAGTGACCGCGGGGAAGGCGCGCGCGCATACGTCACAGCGATCGTATGATGCGCTACGTCACGCGCCTTAAACAAAGGACTCAGCAGGCAATGCGCATGTCCAGTGTATTTGTGTAACTGACGGACGGGCCGTTCGGTACGTGATTTGTTTGTGTGTACGAAATATGTATGCGTTTAATACATTTTGCATTTGAATGAATGTTGTTTGTATGTATGTTGTATGTATGTATGTTGTATGCATGTGTTATGTATGTTGTATGCAGTGAGTCACCTACATCACTCCCCTCCAGAGACCGTTCTACGGGCGATAGTAGTCCGGAAAGTAGACTCTTCTACCAGAACGAGTGGTTTTGACTGGTGGTGGTTCGGGTACTGGTTTATTTGGGTTAGGTGTGTCATGGGTGTCGTTCAGTAGGTAGGCTGGTTTCAGGCGGTCTACGGATACTGTGGCGGGTTTTCCTTTTACCTTTATTTTAAAAACTTTGGCACCTCTTTCTATCACTTCGTAGGGGCCAGTATATGCTGGCTGGAGTGCACCCCTCAACGCATCGTCCCGCAGAAAGACATGGGAACAAGATGACATATCTTTGTAAATGAAGGTTTTTTCTTTTGAATGGTGCGACGTGGGGACTGGCTGTAAATTGTTGGCAAATGATCTGATACGGGCTGTGAAGTCCGTTATATCAGTCGTACATTTGTCAACTTTATGGCCGAAGAATTCTCCCGGCAGCCTTAAGGGTTCACCGTATACTAGCTCGGCAGAAGACGATTGTAGATCTTCTTTGAAGGAACTTCTTATGCCGAGCAGTACAAATGGTAGGGATTCGGTCCAGCGGCTGTCTGCATGGCACTTGATTGCTGCCTTCAGCTGCCGGTGGAATCTTTCGACTAGACCGTTGCACTGAGGATGGTACGCGGTAGTCTTGCGATGTCTGAACCCAATAGACTTTGCGAGGTGTTGGAAGATGCCAGACTCGAATTGTCTCCCACGATCGGTGACAATATCGGTTGGGCAACCAAATCGTGCTACCCAGTGTTGGAAGTATTTTATACTTTCGTATATTGCCAGTAGTTCTCTGTCGTATGGTGAGTACTTTTGCTGTGATGGGCTCAGCTTGCGGGTGAAAAATGCCAACGGCTGCCAATTCCCATCTTTAAGCTGTTGCAAGACTCCGCCAATGGCGAAATCAGATGCATCCGTGACCAGGCCCAGTTTGGCATTTGTGTCTGGATGAGCCAACAAAGCTGCACTACACAGGCTGTCTTTACAGTCTTCGAAAGCCTGTAACGAGGGTCCGGTCATGTCGACCGGCTGAGAGGCTTTCACGTTCCCGGTCAGCAAAGCGTGTAAAGGCGCTTGGTTCTGGGCAGCCCGAGGTAGAAATCTCCGGTAAAAATTTATCATGCCCAGGAACCTTCTTAATTGCCTAGCTGTTTTAGGCACCGGGAACTCCCTGATTGCCTGCACCTTGCTTTCCAAAGGCTTCGTTCCGTGTTGCGAGATGTGGTAGCCTAGGAATGTGACCTCTGGTGCACCAAAAACGCATTTGCCTGTGTTAATCAGCATCCCATATTCCTTCATCCGCGAGAACAGTTGGCGAAGGTGGTCTTCGTGCTCGGCTTCATCCCTAGAGTACACCAAAAAGTCATCGAGATAGGGGAAACAGAAGTCTAGGCCACGAGTCATCTCGTCAACAAACCTTTGGAAAGTCTGCCCGGCGTTCCTCAGACCGAACGTCATAAACGGAAACTCGTACAGACCGAAGGGTGTAGTGATGGCGGTTTTTGGGATGTCCTGCTCAAATACTGGTATTTGATTGTAAGCTTTCACTAAATCGATAGTGGAGAAGATCTTACAACCAGATAGACTGTGGGCGAAGTCATGGATATGCCTGATTGGGTACTTATCTGGAATTGTCCTTGCGTTGAGCAGCCTGTAATCACCGCAAGGACGCCAGCCGTTGTCTTTCTTCGGGGCGAGGTGGAGAGGCGCCGCCCAAGGGCTCTCGGATGGTCGAGCTGTGCCGTTTGCCAACATTGCCTCGAACTCGGCTTTGGCAATTTTCATTTTATCCGGGGCTAGTCTGCGTGGAGAACAAGATACTGGGGGGCCTGATGTGGTGCGAATGTGGTGTACTGTGTTGTGTTTTGGTGTGAATGGTGCGCCTGCTGGCCGTGTTATTACCTGGTAGTCTGTTAAAAGATTACGATATTTGCATTCGCCAGTCACGACCTTTACACTTGAAATTAAGCTATCTGGATGTGCGATAGAAGCAATTGCTGACAGATTAGTAATGCCATCGATGAGGCGTTTGTTGCGGATATCTACTATCAGGCTATAATACGACAGAAAATCGACACCTATGATGGCTTTAGTGACGTCCGCTACAATAAAGCGCCAAGGAAAATCCCTACGCAGACCTAAATTTAAAACAACCTGGAGGTAACCGTAGGTGTTGATTGTCGTCCCGTTGGCTGCACACAACTGGTATTCCGTCTTTTCCCGTCGTTGCTGTGGGAGCGCAGATCGTGGGTAGACGCATAAGTCGCTTCCCGTGTCCACTAAAAATTGGACTTTCGACCTGCGATCTGTCACGAACAGGCGACCAGTGGTGGATGGGCAATCTTCAGCCGCCATTATTGACTGCCCGCAGCGTTTCCCGACTTGAAGTCACACGGGCGGACGCATTTCTTCGCCTGGCTACCGAATTTATGGTGGTACCAACAAGTCGGGAACTTCCTGTAGTTGGACTGCGACCGTTGTGATGGACTGCGATTTCGGCTGGATGTTCTCCTGGTGCGTGGGCGGGAGCGATCGTACCTCTCAGTAGTCAGCGCGTCGACCTTTCTCGTCAGTTCCATGATGAGTTTCATCATGTCCGTTTGTGGGTCTGCTCGTGATGAGGATGCTGCTGCGACTTGAGGTGAAGGAGGCGCGATGTCGTGGACGCTATCTGCGAGGTCTGCGAGCTCGCTGAGGCTCATGGTCAGGCGTGATGCGATGACCGTCTGCAGGTTTCCTGGCAAGCGGCTCGTCCAGATCGTGCGTAGAAAATCCTCAGGGATCGATGGTCCTGCCAAGTGTTGGAGGTGCCGCAAGAACTGGGACGGTTTTCGGTCACCTAGTTCTTCTGACTGAAGGAGCTGCTTGACTTTCCTCTCTTTGGAGACGGAGAGGCGCTTGATGAGTTCAGTCTTTAGCTTTTTGTAAGCTCCAGTAGCGGGTGGATCGGTGATGATATCTTCCACCTCGATGGAGTACTGCCGGTCCAGGTGGCCAAGGACGTAGTGAAATTTCGTGTGGTCGTCTGTAATTCTGGCGAGTTTGAATTGGCCTTCTATTTGGCAGAACCATATGTTTGGTTTTTCTGGCCAAAATGGTGGTATGCGCACGCCTACACGAAAAAGTTCCGGTATCGATTGTTCTGGATCGGGGTCAGTGGACACGCGCGCACATTTACTCGGCCGGCGGTGCGGCGCAGGGCGCTGCGATGTTTCGGTGTCACTACCGTCACTGCTCATGCTTGCTTATTGTCTCTGCACTCACTGATTTTCGAAAATGTTCAATTCGGGGTCACCAGTTTGGGTGTGTGGGTAGTGTGAGTTGACTTACGGGTGTAGATAAATCAAAGTCCTTCCGTTGGTATACACACTTTAATGTCCGCACACACACACACTACACAACAATGTCAATGTTTATTTTTGGAAGACGCAGAACAGAGAAAGCACAGTATGTAAAAGCAAGCGTAAGAAAGTTTTACATAATCAAGCGATATAGCGGTTTAGCGCGGGTATACGGAAACGTGAATTACACAAGCGAGCAAGCGTCCAGCGTCAGAGATAGGTCGGGACTGGCGAGCGGCAGGCTGAGTGACCGCGGGGAAGGCGCGCGCGCATACGTCACAGCGATCGTATGATGCGCTACGTCACGCGCCTTAAACAAAGGACTCAGCAGGCAATGCGCATGTCCAGTGTATTTGTGTAACTGACGGACGGGCCGTTCGGTACGTGATTTGTTTGTGTGTACGAAATATGTATGCGTTTAATACATTTTGCATTTGAATGAATGTTGTTTGTATGTATGTTGTATGTATGTATGTTGTATGCATGTGTTATGTATGTTGTATGCAGTGAGTCACCTACACGTGTGTGAGTGTACGTCCAGAGCAGTATTTGCGTTAGTGTGACAACCAATAGTAAACACGCGATGTAAGTGCGTGTGGTTTATTTGTGTGCGTAATGCGCGTACGTATTATCTCTTGCTTGTAGTGGAGAGACAAGAGTGGGAGACATGCGGCGACACGCGTTCTAATACAAATCAGGAACTACTTCCATTCTAACCTCTTTATCTGTTCTGTGGATAAGACCATTCTATAGAGTGCGTGATGTTGCTGGTCCGTAAATATACTTGTGCTAGCAAAATATACTTGTGCTAGCAAAATATACTTGTGCTAGCAAAATCACGCCCATGTCAAGCGTAACGGATCGTAAGTTAAACGCTTGCGTGTTGTAACTACCTACCTACCTACCTAACATTATAAATATGTAGATTAAAAAGATTTTTCTTCCATGCGCTTGTCAGTTCCGGGTGCTGACTATTAAAATCTTTTCTTCCTCTCTATTTGTATATAACTAGAGAAGGTTGTATAATAACTAAATATATTAAGAATCTCTAGAGTTCCTTCCTACCTATCTCAAACCGCGCGCTACTTCTTGATCCTGCAGGACAGTACGGAACTGCTTTTAGGATATCCGATGTTTACATTTTGGACAACGTGTTGGTGGATACCCTTCTGCTATAACTGGAAGGCAGATTGCAGATTTATTGTTTGTATATCTCCGTAAGTTACCCACGGTGACCGCGTTGGCGTTCAACGTGTCATTTATTAAGCATAGAAAAATAACTTCAATGTACAAATACCATTTTTGTGGTACGCGGCGAGTAGTTAGGTACCAGAAGTTGTATCGGTACTTGTTTGGTGGAGTTCCCGTAGGTACCGTCTACTACCCGTACTGTCTGAACCGGTATCCGTCGGTAATCGGGGTCCATGTCCAGCGGCGACTAGCACAGCACGTTGAATGATAACTTCTCGTGTCACTAAGTACGTACCTTGTAGCGCGGCAGCTGCACCTCCATGTCCAGCAGCATGTGGTGCAGGTGCGCGAGCAGCAGCCCCGCCAATGCGCCCGGAACGTTGCCCAGCGGCGACTGGTACAGCACGTTGAACGACGTCTCCTCGTGGTACGCCAGTCGCACCGACCTGCAACGTGATAGCATAGATTAGTTATCAGATTATTTGTAATCCTCACACGGAGGTGTGCGATCCATACTTTATTAAATCAGTGGCCTAAACCTTCATGCAATAAAAATCAATAGCCTTCATGAACTCACTCAGGCCGATGCATGACGTAGGTGGGCACGAGGTTCCAGGAGTAAGCCAGGCCGAACAGCAAGGCGACCGATCCGACTAGCAGTCCGGTGAGCACCGCCACTGCCGCGCGCCGCCAGCGCCACAGTGCCAGCGTCAGCGCCAGGCACACTGCGTACAGCTGCATGTCTGCTGCCAGGTACCTGCGGGGACATGGGAGGGTATTACAAGTTGTAAAGGACGTATTTGACATGTGAGAGATATGGTATGACACTGCAAGTTCATCATCAGCCGATACCTAGCAGTCTGCTGATGTCCATAACCCTCTCAAATTGCACGACGTCTATATTCCTAACCATCGAGTTATATAAATGTGGTGCAATTTGAGAGGCTGAGAATCGCATAACTCTCTTTCTGGCTGCCTAACACATGTTGAGTTGTTACTCGCCCACTAAATAATCCTAAATTACATACTAACATTTTATGAAATTCTAAAGAGCAGTGTGTAAAGAATTATGTAGTTAATTCGAGAAGGCGAGAACAATATGGACATAGTTCCAGTAACAGTAAGCAAAGGTAGTAGTGAGTGTAACCCACCAGGTCTGTATGAGGCACTTGTCGTCGGCGTGCAGAATGTTGTTGAGGTACAGCAGATGAGTCCACCACTTGCGTCGGCACACGGCCGCCTCGCTGCCCACCAGCGGCGCCCACATAGGCCCCCGCCCCATGCGCTCCCACCACGATGCCGCGAACCACACCACCACCCAGTATGAGGGGCTCACCCTGTAGTAAAAAATTGTTATCACATGTTCTGTATCATCATCATCCTCCCGTCTACATTTTATTTAGAGTTGGTAAAGCTTGTTTTCTTCTTCTAAACATGTCCTTAAGCTGCCGTGTCAGTAATCATCTCCTTTGTTCATCCATGTTTTTTTACTCTTTCCCTACTCTAAAGGCCAGTCACTTTGATACTCCTAACCTTTCTCATCACATTTTTGTACTGCATCTACGTGTAGCAAAACTCAGTTTTCTTTTAATGGAGGCCTGAGCGGTAGAAAGACATGCGGCAGCGACCACATGATGAGCACGTGTCTATACTCGAGTTCGACAGCGCTTGATTCTTTTGACGATACTATCATTATTCCATGACTTTCCTGATGATCCTGTTGACCATGGTCTCCACGAAAGTGGAGACGGGTGGCACGTTGTCTCCGCGTCGACGCTGCTGCAGGAGTTTGTGCGCCAGCAGGAAGGAGGACATGATGAAGAAGATCTGCACCACCAGCGTGCTATTCGTCATCAGGACCACATCCACTGAGCCACGAATCTAACGAGAATAACATAGTGAGCTTTGTAATGTTTCCATTTATTTGTTAAGGGCCAATGGCTACGCCTGCGTGGATGTCGGAAGTTATCCCACGGAAACCTTAATTTTTTCTACATAACAAGTAGCCTAGGTAGGTTCTTTTCCAGACTAACATCTTTATCTGTGCCGAATTTCATCTAGATCCGTTCTGCCGTGATTGAGTAACAAACTTTCACGTTTATAATATCAGTAGGATTACAAACGAGAGAAACATTACGATTATTTTCTACTATATCAAAACTTATATACATTATCCTGTAGGTAATGCACACTCAATTACAGTTGACAGGTAACCACAGCCTAGGTACACCTTATCGTGTGTATATGCTCTGAATACATAATTTAATTAAAAATACATATAAGATTAGGGTTTCTTCTTCAAGCAATAAACAACGTGATTCGTCTAAAAAGGAAAGAGTTTTATTTATTACTAGCTTCCGCCCGCAGCTTCGCCCGCATAATATGTCGACAAATTATACACATAAACCTTCCTCTTGAATCTCTATCTATTAAAAAAACCGCATCAAAATCCGTTCCATCCAAAAGCATACAATATAGGGATATAGGGACAGAGAAAGCGACTTTGTTTTATACTATGTAGTGAAATACAATTACTTGTACTACAACAAAATATGAACTCATGAAATACATACTAACCTAAAAAGAAAAGAGAATCAACAATTAACCCAGTAACTGGGTAATACGATACTCCTTGGTAAGACTGGCTTTCAGATTTTCGGGCTTCTGACGACCTGTAACGACTGTCAATGATGCACAAATGTCAGCCGGGACCAACGCGCAACGGCTTAACGTGCATTCCGAGGCACGGAGGTGTCTCGGTATGTAATGTTGGTCACCCATCTACGGACTAACTCCGGCAAGCGTTACATAACCTGATGGATCTACCCATGCAGCTGTTATTACTTAGCCACTAGATTCTTTTAAATATGTCATCTCATATTTGTATGCACAAAAACTACATTAATAAATATTTTATAATATTTCATTATTTGTTTGCTAAAGTATAATACCCCTTGAATGCCATGCGAATCGGCTTAGCTGTAATTATGTATGCTTAGCGAAGACACGTTAACATGATCAGTCTATAGCAGTTCACTGCTGGACATGTCATAATCAGCTCCTCTAATCTAGCTGCAATGCCCGTCGGATCGCCTGCGTGCGTAGGTACTTATGTTTAGCGATTCTTCAGCGACGGTCTTCAGTCAAGCACAGCTCTACTGCAACCGTCATCGCAGGGAAGAGAGTCGTAGTTCAAATGTGTCTTAGTCAGATCTAACCTGTTCGTAGATCTTGGTGTCAGTGAGGTAGGTCTGCGTGGTGATCCAGCAGACGTGCTCGATAATGACCACCAGCATGGTGAGCACGCGCAGCCCGTCGAACGACGCCAGGTCGGTGCGCGCGGAGCGAGGGGGGGACGCCTGCAGTGCACGCCAGCACGACGGGATGGACCACGCCAGCGCCCATTCTGCTCCTAAGGAGATTAGGACCTTGTGAATATGTGCATTTAATAAAGTTGTTTTTATGAAATTTACAGTTTTGTAGAACAAGCTTCAAGGCAATTACTACTCCAGAAGGACCATACCGTTGTTATTTCTGTCGACTCCCACGTTAGTGGTACTTAACGCCGGCCAGCCCATTCATTCATCAGACGATGCTGTAACGCATATAAAAGTGGTTTACAGATTGCCTCATTGTTATTGATCCGGCACGCCTGGCCCCGCTCCCCCGCGCTGAACGAAAGTGAGCCGCGCTCCAGTTAGCCAGGCAAAAAATATGGAGATCCGCAGTTCCGAATACCGTCGAGGTGCGAATTATGACATCGGCACAAATTGTAGTTGAACAGAGCGAACACTTACAACAATGTAGGTACTGACTGACGACAAGTAGAGCTCTCTCAGTTGAAAGTGTGACGAAGTATTCATTAATGTTGAAAATGATATTTATTAGCCCTCTCAGTTAATAACTTGTAGTAATATTTTGTACGAAGCGTCGTTTTTTCGGGGGATGGTGAATTTAAATAGGAAGTTTACAGCAGCTACAAATTTACAATAGCATGTGCATTGTTGTTGGAGGTTTTAAAGTTTATGAGCTGTTCAGTTACTAGTGCCCAGGAGGTGCCGCATGTACACTAGGTATCGCCAATTAACAAGCTCGATCCCAGTCTACGGAAATGGGTAATTTTCTCTTACAAAGGAGCATCTCCCGAAGGTTGACTGGTAGAAAATGCCTATGGCATTAAGTCCGCCTCTGTACATTTCTGTGCTTAAAGTATTAAATAAATAAATGAAATGGCCATTGATCAGCAGGACTATTGGCTGTTGTTTATTACATTACTAAGTACCTGATTGACTATTTGAACGCAAGCTAGTGTATTGACCGTCCATCCTGATATTTGATCTAAACAAAACTTGCATCTGTTTTCTGGCTTTGGTCACAACAAATAATACTACGTACCTAGAAGAAAGACATGAAGTAGACTCATCGTCTCATATGAGTATGTATACCCACTGAGCATGCATTTGGTAAGACTGATCCAGCGCTGTTTCATCTGTTCAGATTGTTCTTACCATGGCTTCAGTTTTCTGTGGAACCAACATACCTTTTCTAGCGTGGTCAGGCAGGGTAAGATCCAGCGCAGTGCTAACGACTGCCAGCGCCAGCAGTGCAGCTAACACGCCAGCGAAGGCGCGCTCGCTGCCGGTGAGGGTTGTGGGGGGGTCGGTGCGGGCGCAGTACTCCAGGCGGTGCAGCGTGGCGGTCAGGTTGTAGGCGGACGAGGTGTATGCGTTCACGCAGCTCGTGAACCTGGGGTTGGGTAATAATCACATGCTTGTGTTGCTTGCTAGAACTTGTTGCACCACTTCTGCTTCTCAATTATAACAATAAGCAGTGGGGATGGTACCTATGCATTTTGGGGGCTGTGTTTCTAACATCTTTCTTGGCGAAAAGTGACGATTCTCAGTTTAATTCAATTAATGAATATTTAGAAATTATTGTTTGATAGAGGTCGTCGGTGTATACTTGACACAGATCGTTCGGTTTCCAGCGGAACTACTTCAAAGCTCAATTAAAGTAAACATCGCTAATGTTCCTACTTCGGCACCGCTGGCTGACTCGATTGTTTCAGATAATGCAGTTGTTCAAGTATAATTAATGTGTCTCGCGTACACCATGACTGTGAATGTCTATATATTATAATTGTGGTTTCGCACGGGAGCCATGTAGTGTAGTACTACCACGCGGGCAACAGCTAGTAATAATGATTGCCTATAATACTTAGAAATAATGTAGCAATCTAATGGTGAAAGAATTTTTGAAATCCGTCAGGGAGTTTATTTGTTACAAATATACAAATCTTTTCTCATTATAATATAAGTGAAGATAATAGCAATAACTGTCGTAAGTTGAATAATTAACGAACAACTAATGAAAGTAGCTGTAACTATAGTAGGCTTGGCTCCAATTGTTCATTAGGAAAACCAATAGAACGAGCATTAAGAGGTAATTAAAACTTGTGAATGTAAAAAAACACTTAGAAATTATCTATTACAATAAATTGAAAACATTATAAACCAATTATTGTAAAAAGAGGAACCGTGGAGTTTCTTGCCACCATTTGTACGACTAGTTGGTACCGTGTAGCTAGCTTCTGACTATTTATTTTATTTTGGCTATTTTTTTTATTTTGCAAGACCGATGTTATAGGACTTATCATCGGTCTTGCAAAGTAAAAAAAATATAAATTGAATTTGTGTGGTTTTTATACAAGTAGTTCAGTAGTACCTACACAAAGTTTATACAAGTAGTTCAGTAGTACCTACACAAAGTTTATACAAGTAGTTCAGTAGTACCTACACAAAGTTTATACAAGTAGTTCAGTAGTACCTACACAACAAGTAGTTCAGTAGTACCTACACAACAAGTAGTTCAGTAGTACCTACACAACAAGTAGTTCAGTAGTACCTACACAACAAGTAGTTCAGTAGTACCTACACAACAAGTAGTTCAGTAGTACCTACACAACAAGTAGTTCTGTAGTACCTACACAAGTAGTTCAGTAGTACCTACACAACAAGTAGTTCAGTAGTACCTACACAACAAGTAGTTCTGTAGTACCTACACAAGTAGTTCAGTAGTACCTACACAACAAGTAGTTCAGTAGTACCTACACAACAAGTAGTTCTGTAGTACCTACACAAGTAGTTCAGTAGTACCTACACAAAGTTTATACAAGTAGTTCAGTAGTACCTACACAAGTAGTTCAGTAGTACCTACACAAGTAGTTCAGTAGTACCTGTACCGTACACAAAGTCGTCCCTTTTCTCTATTAACAAACATGATGTAGAATAAATTGTACATATTTATTTTGTTTGGCTAAATACATATAAACACATTTTGTAAAAAAAATAGACTTTAGAATATACTACTTAACTAAGATTATTATACCTATAAATTCAAAAGCGTTTCGTCATTGCCTGTTGTTGGTTGCATTAATTAATCAAAATAAAATAGCTGCAATTATTCTGATCGAAACTGGCGATAAAGATGATCTAAAATATCACTCATCAGAGATACTTCTGCACTAGGTCGGTGATCAATACCATTTACATTGAAAAGACATCAACGCGCAACACAGCAAGTGCTCTGTTTATTAGCTCGAATTCTTAACTTTGTAGCAGTTCTTGTTTACGAATTACATTACCTACTGTCTTTATTTTCCGAGAGATAATTACCATCCTCAATAAAATTATTCGGTAAATTACCCAGTAATTAAAAGAACATACTGATTACTGGGTAATTCTTATATCAAAGGAAGAAGTAATTACTATTCGGTTTGTAGTTTGGTTGACTGTTGTGATACCTACGAGTATTTATGACTTTTATATAATGTGTAGCTACTAGTAGATCGCTTTTTGAGTAGATTGGTAGTGAATACTTAAAAAAATATTGTGTTTTCATCTCTCCAGACGTCCCGTTACCGCTATCATATTCCTACCCTTCCAATTTACCGACTCAAACTCAAAGTATTTATCTATACTAATATTATAAAGAGGTAAAATTTGTAAGTTTGTATGTTTGTATGTAGGGGGTAATCTCCGGAACTAATGATCTAATTTCAAAAAATTTTTCACTGATATAAAGCTACATTATTCCTGAGTGCTATAGGCTATAAATTATATTTATATCATACATATTAGCCGAGCTATCGCAATTTTCGTCTAGCAAGTCGGAAAGAAATACCTCCGAAAACAGAAAAGAAAGACGTACCCAGTAAATGGTCGCTTTATAGTAGGTACATAGTACTCACATATGTGCTAAACAATTATACAATATTAAGAGATTGAATTTATACAATGCAAACATAGTTTTTTGCGTTGTTGATCTTCCGCAGCTCCAACTTTTTAGTAATCTAATCAATTAGTTTATGCGCCCTTGTGGAGCTAGACTAGCATTGACCCAAGCATTTTTATCACCTATGTATAAATCTCCCAATTTATAATACGCTTGGCTGCATAGTGTGCGTTTTATACAAGATTTAAATTTTGTTTCATTAAGTTCAAGAATGTGGGGAGGTATTTTATTGTAACATTATAAACAGTACCCCATGAAAGAGGAATCTACTTTAGCCAGCCTGAAACCTGGTTGAACTAATTGGCCCCTATTTCTAGTGAAATAATTGTGTCTTTCACCTCTTTTACTAAATGGCATCTCAACCACAGTTGTAACATTTGTTTCTGACTGTATAGCTGCGCCTCTTGCTCATATCATTAACGCAAGTATATACTCTGGAGTATTTCCAGAAAGTCTTAAAACTGTTATAGTTAAACCAATTTATAAAAAGAACGATAAAGACCAATTGCTCTAATTCCCATCTTCTCAAAGATCATAGAAAAATTTATCTATGAATCGCTTTACAATTTTCTAACAAAACACCACATACTATGTGACGAACAAAAGGGTTTTAGAAAAAATAAAAACATCAACATGGCTATTTTCGACTTTCTCCATAAAATAATGCCAAAAGTGGACTCTAAAATACCTGTATGCGCAATATATGCAGATATGTCAAAGGCTTTTGACTGTGTAGATCATGATACCCTTCTAACCAAACTTTACGCATACGGTATTCGTGGCAATGCCCTTAATTTAATAAAAACGTACTTAAAAGGTCGTATACAATGTACGGAGGTATCGAGCCTGTGTTTGGAATCTAGAAGAGAATTAAGATTTCTATCGTCTTTTAGAGAAATAAAATATGGTGTCCCGCAGGGAAGCGTGCTCGGACCTTTGTTATTTTTATTATATATAAATGACCTGCCACGTCATATACCTTATCCGATGGTACTATTTGCAGATGATAGCACATCAATTGTCTCATGTAACAAAAAAGAATCATATTTAAGTAGGTAACATTAACAATACAATTAGTAGCTTAATAAAGTGGCTTGACAATAATAATTTAGATATTAACATCCAAAAAACTAAAATCATGAATTTTTACCAACGAATATCTACGGGAGATATGAATATAAACTATAATGGTCAAACTATAGAGACAGTAAACAGTACAAAATTTTTAGGAATCACAATTGACAGCCAGGTAACCTGGAAGCCGCAAGCAGAAGATATATGTAAACGTCTAAGTACAGCTGCATTTATGTTGCATAATCTATCGAAAAAAGTAAATCTACCGACAATATTAGTAGCCTACCATGGTCTAGTGATCTCCATATTAAGATATGGTATAATATTTTGGGGTCACTGTAGTGAACGAGAAAGCCTCTTCAAAACTCAAAAACGCTGTTTGAGAGCTATATTTGGTCTTAAAGTAACAGACAGTTGCGCTCCTATATTTAAGTCTCATAAATTATTAACCTTCCCATGCCTCTATATACTCGAATTAGCAATATTCGTAATAACAAATCGATGTCTATTTGCAACTTTAATAGAAACTAGAAAACGAATTACAGCTATGAGATCTCAATACCAGAATCTATTATGCACGGGTGTATTTAAAACTAGCTTATTGAAAAGAAATGTGATTTGTATGGCTCCTGTAATCTTTAATAAAATACCTGAACAAATGAAAAACTTACCGTTACAAAAATTTAAAAAACATTTCACAGAATTACTTGTAAACAAATGTTATTATTCTGTTCAGGATTTCTTAAATGACAATTCTTTGTAATACCTATGCTTACTATTCTCTGCTATGTATTATATTTGCATGCTATATTAAGACAGAATGTACATGGATTCGTATATATTATTTTCCAGCTTATTTTTATGTACCTACATTCTAAGCAAATAAAGATTCTATTCTATTCTATTCTAAAAAGATGCAGATTTTTCCTTCAGACTGCGGATTCAAGTGTAAATAAGGCAGTTAATAGCGAGCATTAGTTGATCAGTACACACCAGTCCTGCAGCTGGTCGTCACGCAGGTCGTGCGGCTGTGCAGGCGCATGCTGCGCGCAGCTGCGCGGCAGGCACAGGCCGCGGTGCAGCCGCGTGTGGTTGTAGTTATCCACTATGTTGGCCGAGTAGCGCTGACAGAAGAAAATGAAAATGTCATTATTTGAAAAAGAAAAAAAGTCAAATCCATGTGGGATTACATAACACCGTAAGTTCTGTCCCGTGATGCACGTTGGCGAGAGCAGGTTTCCCAAACCTATTCAATTCGCCTTGACTAGTCGCCCCACGGCGCGGCGGTCCTCTTTATTCTCTATGGCCCGCCACGGCGCGGGCGCCGAGACACACACTTTAGAAACCACCCTTGGGCTAGAGCATAATTTGTACACATAGACAACGCACAAAATAATAACAATACCAGCCTATTACGTATGCAGTGCAGGGCTACGGCCTCTTCGCGCACAGAGGAGGCGTGAGCATTGGTCACCACGCTTGCTCAAGGCGGCGGAGGAAACGCAAAGGTACCTACGTATTTAATAGTAACTTGCTGTTGCTAGATCTTCTAAAGAACTTCCTTCGAAGGTCATTCTTGTAAGAATTGTTGTTCTTGTTTATAAACTCGGGGGTCCTGCTGGAGAAGTAATTAAAACAATTTGTGTTGAATAAAAACCCTTGTAAGTCTATTAGCATGGTAAAACCGATTGAAATACTATAAATGTCTGCCATTAGCATCAGTCAGGTGACGGGAACTAATCTGTGATGCACTCAAGTGACCTAACTACCAGTTAGGCAGTTGCTCAACCGTGAGTCGAGCCCGTTTTACTTCGGATAAATTGTTTCATCACCACTGAAGTTCTCAAAAACGGTGAACATTTACATTGCGAACATTATAGGCTGAAGAGTCGAAGCTGGCTCCGCGGGCTCTGGTCAATACTCAGTATGGTTGCCCAACGGATTGGTTGAGCAACCATCGAGTAAGGTCAATAATATAGGCGATATGACTGCACGTGTGTTTTATTTTGAACTAGTTCGACACCAGAAATCGTTTCCCAACTTCTTATTCCTATATTTTTAGTGCTCCTATGTCGTTACTGGTATTTTGGTAAAATACTACTGTGTGTTTATATGAACGATTGAACGTAATCCGTGCCCACTGCACCCGTAGCACTGAATCAATCCGAACTATCGAAGTTCGAAGACATCCGTCGCGCGCCAGCTGGTTGCACCTCCATTGAGCGCACAGGGCTCTACTTCGGACAGCTCAAGGTGAACTCCCGTGAGTCGGTCAGCGGTGCACGTGAGCGAGGTTCACTGACCTCCCCCCCGCTCTCGTGAGTACCTCAGTTCCTTTCACTGCGCACCGCTCCCTTCGTAGACCTAATCACTTCACAGTTTTAGAGTAATACCACCTAATAATATATAATAATGAATGAAATACCACGTTACACCAAAATTCTGTTATAACTTAGTAATAATGAGAACATGGCATGTAACAGTAGCCGAGTCCATGGAAAAACTAAAGTTGTGAAACTGTGCATAGCAGACATAGGTGTACAGGTTTCTGATTCATACATAAATATAGACTTAACCATGTATTTAAACAGCAATCCCAAGGGCATTTATATAATCTAAGTCACAACTTAACTTGGTAACTGTTCCATAGAAAAACTTCAACGAACGGAGACGCCAGGCCGCAGGCGCAGCAGACTTTTCTAAAAATATTGTTGGTACTGTCCCATATCGTTCGCATTAATTGTTCCTTTGAGCTCCCCGCTCACCCCTGGCCTACTGCTTGACCCCTCACTAGCACCTACCTATGTTGGCTATCAACATGACTGACGTTATTACTAGTTTGTTTGTCGAAACTTGCCCCCGTTGGGTAATTACACAAACTGAAGCTCGATCGACCTCAGCCGATGTTCGAGTCTACGGAGTGTCATCAGGACACTTAGGGCCGAAACACATAACCGCGTTGCGACGCCGCAACGCTAAAAGCGGCAGTTTGCGTTGCGGCGTTGCGGCGTCGCGAAAAAGAGAGTTTTACCGTCGTATGGTAGGGTAACCAGTTCCTCGTGATTTTTTATTGTGGGTAGACGTGTCTCTGCCATGGATATTATTTGTTATTAAGAAAACATTACTCTGTTTTAAATATACGACAAAGAAGATACTGGGTACATCTATTTAAAAAGATTATTTAATACCGATGGCGAGAACTTTTCTCGAAACATACATAAACAATAATATAATTTTATAATTTCAAAATAATTGTCTAGATTATTTTACATTACATGAAAAAACTAATATAATGTACTATACCTATATACACAGATCTAATTAATGATATATAGATATTCATAATTATACACCCGATTAAATACATCTATAAATTTATAATAATACTATAGAACTAAGTACCTGCTACTAAGCCCTCTTCCTCTCTCCTAATGTTGCTGAGCTCGACTGGGTCCTTATTGATATTTTTATTTTCTAATACCATCTTTTTAACATTTGGAACGCATTAAACAATTGAGTATTGAAATAAAAAACATTAAAGATAGACGATTAATTTTTTTTCGCCTACTTTAGAATGAGTGTATCATGATTTGAAGAGCTATAAGCGGATTATCAAAATATACAGAAAATAAATATTAAAGGAAATGTTGGGCTTAACTGTAAGGTAAAGTAAAACAAATACGTTTTTTATTAATATTTTTGGTACTAGGAATCAAATTAAGTTATTAGCATTATACTTAATTACTTACTTTAAGAAAACTTTAATTGGTCTTTCTAAAATACAATGATTAATTCAAGAAAAATCAAACTCTTCGTTTTGTATACCATAGGAAGTACCTGTCGTTTCGTCCAGGGTAAATTGTGAATTTATTGTACGTTGTTAGTTAGATAGTTCGGAGTGTATTTGTGAGGATGAGACAGTCCGCGGTTCGCAGATCGCATCATTGTCAACAAATATGACGTCATAACGCAAAAATTTGAGCCGCGGTGCGGCGCCGCACCGCTAGAATCGGCGCTGACGCCACAGCCAAATTTAGCGGCGCGGCGCCGCCGCATCGCGGTTATGTGTTTCGGCCCTTACACATATTATTATGCTTCATGGATGTCTGCTGGTTACACTTTTACAAGAGCTTGCGAAATGACGCCGAATACATCATTGTGGGACTAGGCAAATACACTCTCCTAGTGTTAACGAGAAGTTAATAAGTTAACGCACGAACTGTCAGACTACTAACGTCATGAAAATGATAGCCAGGATCATTAGTACACGTCAAAAAAGAATACAAACCAACCTCTATTTATATACATATATCCAGTATATCCATCCAATATATCCAGTGACGTCATTCGACGGTGAAATGGGATGCTATGTGGTGGCAACCGCGGTTTCAAGAAACGTTTCGATCGAGACCGCGCTTTTTGACCGTGTTGATAACAATTATTCACCCGAATATACAAAATCAAAATCAAAATCAAAAGTCATTTATTCAAATTAGGCTGAAGATCAGCACTTTTTGAAGGTCAAAGTTACATAAGACAGTCCCCCAAAATCGCCCACCCTTCACCACTTCCTAGTGCTTTAGCTGGGAAGAAGAAGTGGCGCAACAAACTCCCCAGCAGCACAGCTGTCTGATTAGTTGGAAGAACTTGACTCTACACACTTATCGTATGAGAAGTAATTAACATTACGAAACACATCACATTAAAATCAATAATTTGCCACATGTCAGCTAGCACACGTCAATATACCAATTAAAACATTAAAACTGACTGTACTCAAGCGTAAATAAAAAAAAAAAAAAAAAAAAAATATATATATACAATTATTCATACCGTTTATCTTCAAATGTGTACAATTTAATTTACTAAATTCAGACTTAATACTAATTCAAGGCAAGTCTTAAATACAGTCGCACTGTTTTGGGATCTTTTCCTGTTCACAGCAATGTGAACGAATTTTTTGATGCCCTTTGATTTTTTTTTCCTCCCGTACATAGTTATTATTAATATGTTAAGTATTTTTAGTCATGTAAATAAAATCTTTTAAGTTCACAAAAAATATAATCTACAACCAAAAAACTAAAAAAGATATATTATTAGGTATAATGTGTTTAGTAGTAAAAAAAAGGGAAGAGTTCATAAGGCGTTACAAATTCGTCTCCATCGTTGTCAGTGGTAAATATGCCCAAGAGGCTGGCAGCGTTGCCACATGGATGGCAATGCTGATTCTTTGACCTAAAAGTTGACCAGCCCTCTGATCTCGTGTAGTCCATGGTCTGGGCGATGTCCCGAAATACTCATGCTACACCATACAATATTTTTACTTTTATACGGTCTAACTGACATAAATCATATTTTTCTTAACAATTATTTATTTAAATCCGAGCAGCAGTTGTTACACGATGGTTAAGGGGTTTGGACATTGTAAGAGGATAACATATGAGCTCATAAATTAGAATTTGAATAATAGAATACGCGGATACATAATATTTGTAGCTACGATTTGTCAATGCTCTAGCTAATGACATGGTGCCTTCTTACTATTATTGCCGACATCGGTGAACATATATATGTATACATACACTTCGTACGGGATTCGCTCCAGTCATTGTAAACCTTTGTAAACCCCATAGCATCCCGACCTTCCGTGGTTCACAACTTGCATAGCAATGTTTGTATTTCAATCCAACGCAAAGGTGGCAAGAGCGTCTTATTAGACGCAACGGCGCTCGGCAATACAATATTTTATAAAGCCTATTTGACACACGCGAAGAGAAAGAAATGTTCATGCGACGCTCGGCCAGCGAAAACTGACTCGAGAAGTGATTTATCGCACACATCGTATAAAACGTGGCTCAGGTCCTGGGCCGCAGTGACCTGTATATGTCTTGAACTGTTTATGGTAGTAATGCTTATATTACCTGCATCACTTCATAGAGCGGGTGCGGGCGCTGCGCGGGCGCCAGCTCGAAGCTGCCAAGGCAGTAGGGCGCGCGCGCCGCCCGGCACCCCGGCCACTCGTCCAGCGAGAACAGCTGCGGCATGGAGTAGTACTGCTCATCTACAAGTAAGGGGCATCGTCAGTACAATCGACATCCTCCTCCTTAGCCCAGTTTATTTAAGGTCGGCGCTGCATGATTACTTCTTACATATGTACATAGTTCATCTCAGAAGTTACTATTTTCTTTCTAGCTATTTCATCTTTCACACTATCCATTCATCGTTTCCCCAATCCCTATATCCAATGAGGACTCGAATCAAGAAACATGGACGTTTATCCTAACAAAAAAAAAAACTTGGACATCATACATTTCAGAACATGCACCAGTTCTTGAGTGCTGGTGCAGAGATAACTAAACTCAAAGTACCCTTCTAGGAAAGCATGGAACGTTAGACGAGAGAGTGCAACAGTGGCCATCGGGCGCAGTGCAATGTACCCTGCGATGCAGCGATGGTGCGATCAGCACATTGTCATGGCAATCGCTGTTTGTATACAGCCGCTACTAAATTATGCGGTAAAAGCTTTCCCATACAAATTATGGAAAACAATACTTTTGAATCCGGAACTCGGCAGTATGCTTCATATACTAATAATACTAATTAAACGGCTGATCCGATTTTATTTAATGATAATGTCGATTAGTCTTTATTGCGCGATTGTCACTGGTTTATAAATATTTATACATTTTACCCTATATTCATAAAATTAACAGGTAAATGAACATGAATTTTAAAAATCAAAAAGGCGGTATTTTACTTCAAAATGTACAGAGGCCAGCACATCAAGTTACCACAATCTGTCAAATTTCTTTGATAGTATTTCAACGACATACGGTTGATTTTTAATTGACAAAATTTGACAGTTAGGGATAACTTGATGTGCTGGCGTCTGTACCTACGTACTTATATGTATGTTTAAAAAAAAAACACTCAAAATTATACAAATTATACCCTCAAACCTCCCTTAAAACCTCAAACCTCCCTTAAAACCTCAAACGGTACAATTGTTATTTGTTATGCAAGGCTGCAAAGTTGATTTTTGGCGCGAGTACTTCTATTGAAACCTGAGTAAGCGAAGGATTCTAGGGTTGAACCATGAGCGAAGCGAGTGGTTCAAATATAGAATCCTGAGCGTAACGAAGGTTTCAAAGGTACGAGACGCAGAAAAGCTTTGCTGCCAAGCGCAACACACAATTTTTCACCTCACTACAGCGAGGAAACTGCTAGGTGCAAGAAAACAGGTGTTATATGTTGAGTTTTATTTTGTTCGAGCGTCAGATACATTGACTCATGTGAAGAAAATAACAGATACTTGGCAATGTATCTTATGAGTTACATAGAATATCTCCAAAATTAAATACCCTGTATTTTGTTCTATATCCTACTTGTCCTCTAAGGAGAATGAAAGAAAAAAACAAATTTAATACAAATAACTAACTAATTTAATTTAATACACATTTATTTTTGCCAAGCAAAGGATTAAATAACATATTATATTAGTATTTATTTTATTTAAAAAATTAAACTTAAATTACTACACAATTGGGTATTTGACAGGGTAGTATTTTTATGGCATATTCAAATGTGTCGTCACAGATTTTTTTAATCAAATGGAATACTTATTAACATGAATTCCAATTTTACAATTATATCCTCGCAAAATATTTAATTTCTGTACTGTGATGGAAGTTTTTAAGGTGAGCGGTATTATTTAATATTTTATTTTAGACCGTGTCATGCATTTTCAGTGGACTGGCAAGTGGCAGTATAGAAAATTATTAAATAGAAAGGTTCGAATTTTATTCCACGTTAGAGAGCAAAAAGCGATTTTGGGCTCAGATTTCGAATGACAAACAGACTCTTTCCGAGCCTGTGAGGTGAAAATATAATTAATATCCTCATTGCGAGTGAACTATTTCAGCCTCGAGTTTTTCAAGATATAACCCAGCGGTTGGTCGGCTCTACAGTGCCTCGGAAATGTTCGCGGTAAACCATACCGATGGATTTCATGCCATCATCCGCAAGAAAACGGCCTCACTTCTGAGTAGAAAGAGGGGAGTCGCAATAGCATCCTGAAGGCTGTGGCGGCAGATACGTCCTCGGTCATAATAAGGCAATTTGTGAGAGGACTTCTACCATAGTTTCCATTTCTCGTTGTCTAGTTGATGGGGGGTCTTCTCATGAATTCTTCTTTAGTTTTAGTTACGAACGATAGTGTTTTAAGTGCAAACCTATTACTAACAATTTATGGATATCTTGTTGTCCGAATTAAAATGTTTCTTTTTCTTTTATAAGGGTTTCTTTTTAGCATTTTGGTACGGTGCTCTGAAAAGGTCTCGCGCCTAACGCTTCGGACAAAACCACGTAATGAAGAATACTTTAGCCCTTTCACAAGGAGTTTTAACTTCTTAAATGAGGCAATAACGCATATTCAACATTTCGCTGTTGTTTTAATAACAACGTGTAGTAAGGTGCGATGGCAGCTATCGGGGACGCCTTACACAATGTAACGGTCGCAAGCGCCGATGTTACTCGCAGTCCTACTTCGGCAACGTTAGGAAACGTAGCCCAAACTGCTGCAGTGGACTAGCGGTGATGTTACACACCTTAAACTTATTTACCTACTACTGCTGACCCTTAAGCACTTACACATAGTGGTGCAATCTCGAGTATTCTAATAAGTACAAAACTTAGTGATTCACCTTACAGTGACAAAATAACATCCAAATAAGTTAGCCCTATCAAAACCAATCGTGTATTTTTATTTAAGGTGCAGGATTAAATTTTCTTACCATTAGTGCGATTTGCGGATCAGTATTATGTTGTACTATGTTGATCAAAATATGATTCGCAACCGCAACAAAAATGTACCTAATTTCAGAACTATAACTATTCAAATCATGAATACAACCTGTAGGTATGTACCAATTACTCTATTGCATCATTGTTTCATGTCACTCTTTCAGGTCAATTCTTTTTTAGACAGTTGTATGGTTGTAGTTAAATGATTTTCCTACTTATATCATAAACGTGAAAGTTCGTGAGAATGTATGAATATGTATTACTCCTTCACGCAAAAACCACTGAACGGAGCTGGATGAAATTTTGCACAGAGATAGATTATAGTCTGGAATACACAACGCGAGCGAGATAGATTATAGTCTGGATACACAACGCGAGCGAGGCCGCTGGCATAAGATAGATTATAGTCTGGAATACACAACGCGAGCGACGCCGCTGGCATCAGCTAGTAATTCTATAAATACACATTTGTTATGACCGCGAATAGGATTTTGATCAACACACAACCTGAGATTGATCTGCAAATTCATTTGCTAACCTACCTTTATAAAAAAAAATTACTACAATGAAAAGTTTTGAAGGCCTTGAGTGTCACTTTGGGCACCGTAAACTCAAAACTCGCAAACTCAAAGTCAAGGCATTTATATCAAATAAACCGTAGGCACATAGTATAGTTACCTACTAACAAGTTAGTTACTTCAAGAATGAGGAGCATAATGTAATGAAATGCTGATGAAGTGAACTCGAACTTGGCCGGTGCGTGAGTGTGCACAACGCTTCCTTTGTGGCGCGCGCGTGCGCCGGATATCAGAGGTCAATGTGAGCAGCCTTTATATCACATTCAATTACAGGGATATGTTATCTACATAACTTAATTGCAATTTCGCGTCTTCATACATTGAATCAACATGTAAATATGTTTGTGGCTGCGTACTGCAATGTGGCAAACCGAATTAACACATAAGCTCTCCACAGCGGCATGGTGTGCCGATCAGCTCACTCTTCACATTCATTTGAAATGACGCAATGCAGATTGTCTTGTCAGTTAAAAGGGAGTATCCCTGTCAATGTACAAGTCGGTAACTTTACGTTTACATACTAAAACAGTGATATTTACAATCAGTGCCGGATTAACTACGTAGCAAGAGTAGCAATTGCTGCTTTAAACCCGCCCGTCTCTGCCTGAACGTATTTTTTTTAAATGAAGGTTATTGAGACGTGGTACCTATATTAAATAAATTTATTTGTTGTCACAAAAACGCG
The DNA here is from genome assembly GCA_951799385.1 of Hyppa rectilinea. Lineage (NCBI taxonomy): Eukaryota > Metazoa > Arthropoda > Insecta > Lepidoptera > Noctuidae > Hyppa > Hyppa rectilinea. Next base: position 17,505,852 of record OX637321.1, on the reverse strand, counting down.
AAACATTACACCTTTTTCCACAAAACAATCCACGTCTGACAATCGGGGTGTGTAACGATTGACATAATAACAAAAGTTCTAATGATCATAAGACCTAATTTCATTTAATATATATTTTTTGTAATATAACGACCAAATGATATAATGAATTATTAATATAATTTCATTTTACCTTATTTCATATGGTATAATGAACAGTTTATATAATGCACATTTGAAATAATATTCAGTTAATATAATATTCAGTTGCTATAATATTCAAAATCCATAAGATCCTTCCACCTGCCACCCTCAACTAATGGTACCGGGAGAAACTAGATACAATCTGGAATTTAGGGCACACTGACTCGGACAGGTTGAGTTAGAAGGGGATGGCGGGGTCGTGTGAGCGAGTGAATAGACCCCGGAATCCCCTTCGTTTTTATTTTTTTATAAACCACCCTGAAGTAGGAGCCCCGTGAAGCGGGGCTCCGTCGACGAAGCCCACCCTCAACGTAGCATAGAATATTTTAAGGTTTTTTTAGGTGCCATTTCAGTTAGGTTAGAACTGTGACCATTAAGCATGAAAATTAGGTCAAAAGAACATTAGGTCAAATGAACGTTATAAAAAATGAATATTATACATAATGAAAATTATATAAAATGGACGTTATACTAAATGAAATTAGAGTAAATGAAAATTATATCAAATATAACATTAGATTATATGAAATTAGGTTAAATGTTTTTATAGCATATGAAAATTATATCAAATATAACATTAGATTATATGAAATTAGGTTAAATGTTTTTATAACATATGAAAATTATAGTATATATGTAAGTTATGTCATATGAAATTAGACTATCTGTTATTATAGCAAACATTACACACCCCTGCTATGGGTTCCTAAATGTAAACTGGTAAAAATACAATTCTATTTATTAAAAAGTATATTATATGAATAGCTAATGTTATATTTTACCAATGGCGCGATACAGACTGTTTGTAGAACGTGTGCGTTGACCGCATGTAATTCTGTGTTATATTATCGCCGAGGAAATAATCGGCTACCGATTTTCATCATATCAAGGGCTTTTCGAAAGAATTTGCTACGGGCCCCGCGCTTGCTCCGGCACAGTTTACAATATTTGTAGGACATTTGTTGGGCTTGGCATAAGCCAAGTTACCTTCTTTGCTAGATTTGTATTTTAATGTGTTTAAACATAACATAATATCACCGCCCTTAATCACGCCTGACAACGAAGGGATTTTTAAAGGGTTTTCCTTTTGAGGAATGGAACCCTAACAAACTAAGAAGGGGTAGCGGGGAGATGTAATAAATCTTAAGGCGATAGACAAAGCGGAATATAGAAAAGCTCGTTAGATTTCAATCCATTCAAATAGCGCGGATGCTATTGAGAAAGTGACATTATTACACTTAGATAAAATGCACAAACGACGCTTTCCCGCAAACCGTTAGAAAATATGTTTAAAGCTAAGTAATAAGTGGCAGCCGCCGACTTTCTACTGAGCCACAATATCCAGCAGTACGTCTGGTAACATCTTCACCTACATCTTGCTGCTGAGTCTGTTTGTTTATATCTTCTGCAGATCTGCAATGCATTGTATCGAGTCATTAAAAATGGTTAATGTATAATGGATGTACGTGAGAACGGTGCAGTAAAGTAAATCGAACGAGCTAAGTAATTAACTAATGATACTCTTGAAGACCATTAGTCAATATAGGTACGTAACACATACAATGTCAAAGAGTTTGATTACAGGACGGGCAATGCTTTTATTTTTAAGAGCGTTCGCATTCTAGTCTGTCTCTGTTTGTAAACATAAACATACATTTAATGTTCCAACATTTTTGGCAGACATTGTCGCTGAGATGAGATTACACACACAGCGAACAATTGATCAATGGGAGTTTGATCATAAGTCATCTAAAAAGCAAAATTAAATGAAAATATTTATGGTACAGACGGACAGAGTCTAGATAATGTTTAGTTTAACATTTAAATGCTTATCGGTGTTCAGGCAGCTTGTTCAATCTTCTCATTTGAAACTAGCTGCCTGTCTGACTGACTGGCCCCTGGACAGTTCAAAACTGCCTGTAATTGGTTTATTTGAAATAAGTGCTTTGAGTTTGAGTCTGACTCGTCACTAAGGGCGTGAATATTAGCCATTTAAATGTTCTTATTTGTCTTCCAAAAGTGAATTTTGATGTCTTTTGAAAGAAAATTCAAACAAAGTTTAGCACACTGCAATTATATAGTTTAAAAGTAACTTGAGAAAATAGCCAATAGGTACTTATATTAAAATTAACTGAACTTCAAAATTTTGGAAAATACTAGATCAATACCGAATTTAGCAATGGCTGACGTGCATGTCGTGAGCCAAAACGTTTGTGAACCGAACTATTGACCAACGCTCCATTTAGCGCAAGTCGGTACTCGCGCTACTCGCGACTAGTTTGTACAAATCCTGAGCTATTCAGGCCTAAACCTTCGTTCACGTCGCGCCGCTAACTGTAGCACGTACTTATCTTAACTGCACTGATATCTGCATATTTCTAGCTTTTATATAAGTACGAATACTTAAGTAGAAATACAGATTGGTTATGGTTAGTTTAATTAATGCAATAAATAAATAAGACGTATAAACTTAAACATAAATTATAAATAGGTACATAATACAAAAACAAAAACTCAAATTGCTTCATCTTTATGACTGACCGACTTCTTGACAATTCAAAAATAATGTTAATGGTCTAATTGAAATACTTTGAGTTTGATTCAAATATCTATACCTATATGTCATTATTTAAAGTACTAGCTGCTGCCAGCGGCTTCGTTTGTGTTGGATATTGTCCCACGGGAACGTACTACCGGGATGTCGCACGTGCTCATCCAGCTCATAAAAGTATCGCACGTGCTGATCCAGCTCATAAAAGTATCGCACGTGCTGATCCAGCTCATAAAAGTATCGCACGTGCTGATCCAGCTCATAAACTATCTCTGTGCCCATCCAGATCCGTTCAGTCGTTTGAGCGTGAAGAGCGGACAAACATACAAACTTTCGCCTTTATAATATTAGTATGATTACAACATTATGGCTCACGCTGCACTTCACTCAGTCTTTTATTGTTGGTTGTTAGCGGCCATTTATTTTTAAGAGATTATTTATGAACTGTAGTTAGGTAATAATTAACGTGTGCCCATCTTTTTGACATTTAAATGTCTCCTAACTTTAAGTAGATAAACAACAAAAACAAAACAAAAAAAATGCAAAGTTTCAGAAAACTGGTGATTCGTAATTGAATATTGAATATTCAATTTCGAATCACCAGTTTTCTAAAAAGGTTTAAAATCTTGCATTTACGACCAGAGTCACAAATTATTATAAGGAATGTATAAGCTTACGCCTTTACCCAGGGGGGGTAGGCAGTGATTTGAACGCCATCTAAAATGACTCTTTCACACGCTTTTCAGGAAAACAATTTGCCTACAGTTCATGCAAAAAGCCACAATTTCAAAACTGACCAACTGACCGTAACTGATGCTCAATTATATTTCAAATGCAAACGACTGTCCCTGTTATTGCAACTCACTGCTTCACGCCCGTGTGCACCGAAGGGCTAGCCAGACATGTACTGGACCTACATTTCGTGAGCGATATAATCTAACTAATCGCGACTTTTAAACATCAAATATAAAAATCTTTTAAAATAAAATATTAACTTAATATTACTATTATATAACTTAATATACTTTATGATGCGTAGAGTTTATAATTATGTATTTGTTTTAATTGATAATCTAATACAATTAATATACAATGTGTATTTGCTGAAATAACATACATAACAAACATTGATCTGTAGTTCAGCCATGTAATTTTTTGTAGAAATTAAGCCATCTAAGCATAAATTAACTAGGGATACTGATAAACCAAGCCCTTTCTAAAATGGCTGCGCTGTGACTAAATGGATGGAATTTAGTTGCCTCTTTAGATAATTCACGTCGCTTAAAATATCTTTAAAGATATTTCCAAATTCCAAATAACGGTGAACTAAAGTCCCTTTAACTTAAGCCCTTTTGTTTAACCCTTATCAAAAGCCACAGAACTGCAGTCCTGTTTACTTGGAACTTTAAACAGCCGCAAACCACGGCTTCTGACAACCTTTTACAACAAACACACCAAAAAAACCCGCGTCACAAATCACAACACTAGTACCGTACCGCTTAAGTCGTAGATAATGTCAGGGGCTGCGCACGCGCAGCTGATCAGCAGCAAGACGGTCAGCGCTCGCGCCGGAGCCATGGTTCACACTGACAGCGGCGGCGGCGCGCAGCGGCTTGCATAACACCGGCCTTTCGTTTCTTAGCAGGGATGCTACGTACTGCATAGCTATCACAAACATGGTCGTGTCAAAAATTACACATTTTCGATTTCCCATTTGTTAGCAAATAGCTGTCGGAAGATATGGCGGTCGTCTGTTTGATCTACAATCACAACAATTCTTAACAACCTCCCCTAACACGACCCACGGACCACATTTTCAGGTTTTGGATTTGTGAACAACGTTAAGAAGACTCCTCCTCCTTTGATTCCGATCTCATGCCTCGGCACGGAAGCATATCGGATGGTTGTGCGGAGGTTTGCTGGTCGGTGGTTGAATTATGTTATATAATGTTTGTGCATCAATCAATGAAAAGTTAATACTTTGAAGTTGACATTTAATTTGTGCTAGTGATCAAGTGATAACTTGCAGTTGCAACAGTAGGTACCCGTGCATGTGACAGACTGTCAGAGAAAAATCGATTAACTATAATAATTTAAGATTAGGCCTACTGGACAATTGGACAAACCCTACTACTACTACTGTAATATGATCTTCTGATCCAAATGCATTTAATCCTTATACAATCCATGTTTATTGGATTTTTGAAGAGATGTAATGAATGCAAAGTAGTGGATGGAGAGATCCAAAAGGAGGTGTTTTGAATCTTTCTTGTCTTCGTTATTTGGTTCCATGTTGTGTGTACGCGCAGGGCACACATTGCGATGCTATTGTATTAACAATTAATATATTGGTTCAACCAAAACAGTCCAAAAATACAATTTCTATGTAACCTGCTCGGTCGGCAACCGTGTAGTTGGCCGCTAGACAACCGGTCTGGTCGGAAGGTCGATCGTTGGCCCGCAGCCGGCAGTGGGTCACACAGTCAGCTATCTGTAGCTGCGCGCCCTGTTCGCTGCGTTTGATGAACCATTCGGCCCAAAATCGAGAATACCTTGTCTAACGTAGTTTAAGTACAGTCTTGTAAACTTGTATGTATATTATAAAGAACCAAACATATAGTCGTGGCAATTAATTATTGATCCATTAAATCGGGATTAAATCCGTGAGTGATTATTTACAAGACATAACGCATTCTGGGCAGAAGATTGCGTCTCGGTCAGTCAGCCTCACTACCTTGCTGACTGACTAAATCACCACGGCATGAAATAATCTGTGTCGTCGAGAAGAACAAGAATAGAGGGTGCAACAGGGTATTCAAGTACACAGTAAGAAGATACAAGGTACGCGGTCGCAACGAAGAGCTAGATGACTACACAAAGATGGCGATGGTGAAACCGAAACCATTAATCTAGAGCATTTCTTAACGCTGCTCTTTTGTGTTTGCCCGGTATACTATAACTCATGTTGTAAGGATGTACTTGTGCCGGGTATTGAAGTGTCAACGAGTGGTTTGTGATGCTCCATAGCTGTTGCGGTAGTTACAAGGGATGTTGTGACAGCTGTACAATATTAATGATGGTGCTGGGTGGTACGGACAGTGACACCGAATGTATACATGTATTTAATATTAAATATGAAACGCTCGTGATTTATGATGATGTATGGTCGGGTGTCAGATATAATAAAACATCCCAAAATGTGGTGTAAGACTGCCTTTATTATGTTGATACTATGACTTATATATTGGTTACACACATTGAAATAGAGGTTGCATACGTACTACATCACACCTCCCAAGGCAATAAAAAAAAAAATATTCCTTTGCATGGATATATTTTTTTTTTTGTTTATATATATAAAACTACGTAATGTGGTTACAAATTTAATGTAAAATTACTGTTTATTATCTATGAGTAATGGTTATGCGTTTGAGTTACTCGCAGGTTTTTTTTTTTTTTTTTTTTTTTTTTTTTTATATAAGTATATTAATAAACAACTTATAACTAAGATTACAGTTGTTGTATCGCTTGTGTTTACAAACAAGCGAATTCCTTTTTTTTTTTTTTTTTTTCAAACTTATACCTAAGATTACAGTTGAGTTCTGTGTTTACAAATAAAACATGTAAGTACTTTTTGTTGGCACCATTCATTCAGGGCATCACGAGTGCATATCATTTTACAGCCACGATCGCAACGAAGGTCAGTAACCTAGGTATTGTTGCTAAGTATACAATATATTATGACTTTATGAGTAATACAACTTCGTTCTGTTTTTATGAATAACATCCATTTTTCCATTAATGTTTACCTCTACATTTGGCGACAAATCTCTAATAACAGTGTAGGGACCAGTATAAAGGTTTGAGAGCTTATTACCAGTTTCATTTTTAATCAATATTTTATCATTTGGTTTATATTCTACAGGTCTTACATATTTATCATATCTGTTTTTCCTTTCTAATTTCGAGTTAATCAAGTTTTCCCGTGCTTCTGTTTGTGAAATCTGTAATCTATATTTAAGCTCAAGGGGATAACTGTCATAATTGTATAGTGGTTCTACTGTTCTTAAAAGGTTAATTGGTAAGTTACATTTCTTTCCATACACAAGTTCGAAGGGAGTAAATTTTGTCGATGAATGTACTGTGGTGTTGTATGCAAAGGCCCAAAAAGGTAACCATGAACTCCATGAGTCTGGTCTTTGATTGATGTGCATTCTTAAAAAGGCCCCTAGGGTTTTGTGAGAATTCTCCAGTGCACCAATGCTCTGGTGATGATAGGCTGTTGAGTTCAGTTTGGAAATATTAAGAATTGTACATACCGCTTTGAATGTCTCTGACATAAACTCCGTTCCTCTGTCAGTACCGATTTCCCGAGGCACACCGTGCACGAGGATGAAGTTGTTGACGAACACACGAGCGACTTCAGCTGCTGTTCTATTCACTAGTGGAAAAGCGCATACATATTTTGATAGTTCACATTGAAGTGTTAAAATATACGTGTAGTTATAGTAATCTCTATCAAGAGGCCCTACTATGTCTAAAAATATCTATATCAAATGACTAGAATGCCAATGGGTCTTAAGACAAGCCCGAACTCATTTGCCCGAATGATGACAATGGCAATGGCGGGCCTTAATTATGAAAAATGTTTATGTTATCAGGACGATTTAATTATAATGGGACGGGACTTATCAAATCATAACAAAAATTTAATCGAAGTACTAGAAAAAAAAAATTTAATCGCTCAAGGCGATTTTTAAATCGAATTTCGCCATATTTTGTTCAATAATTGACTTTTCAGTCGATGAATTATTACACAAATCTAATATATTGTCATACAGGTTAACAAAATCTTTGTTTAATTTATTAAATTTACATAATTCCTCGTCTTTTAATCCGGTTTTAAGTAGCCTTCAATGGTCTAAGCTCTCATTGAAATTACTCAGCAATTTATCGGCCTCTTTTAGTTTTTTCAAAACAATTTCACCCTTTCGTCTACTTGGTCCTATTTTTATTAAATATATTCTTATCTTACCAAGGTCATTGTATATCTGTAACAATTCGTCATACATAACTGTCCATAATTTTATAGTTCATATACCAAATGCAAGTTCATATCGCGACTATGATTCCACTGTTGCACGCATACACTGCCCATGTTAGAATTACCACACTTTCACATTCATTAGAACACGGAACTCACAAGAACACTAGCCGAATTGTATGATTTGTTACACGCCTCTGTGTTGTCAAGGATTCTTGTTGGAAGCGTGGACCCGACGTTCCTCGCCTGCAGACACGTTACAAGCACCGTCGCGACACCTTCTGGATCGATCCACAGAACGCCTTAAGATGTGTCTCGTTATCTGCTCTCGCGCCCAGGACTCATGACATCTTTTGTAAATTTTAAAGATGGAGTATAGTGCACCGATGAATAATATCGTGCAAATTATTGTTAACACGATACTTATGGCCGATAAATGAAATTTAAATTCCTCTACCGTCGCTGTGTTTTTAGCGGCGCTATTTTGATTGAGAAAAACCTCCTCATTAGTTACTTTTGAGTTGCACATTTTTCAAAGTCACTTTTAATATATTTTTCACTTAAACAGTTGCCACACTGAGCAAAACCGATACTAATCGCGTACATGATTCAAGCCCTGTTTAGTGGCAGGGTCGCCATGTATGGTCGGGTGTCAGATATAATAAAACATCCCAAAATGTGGTATAAGACTGCCTTTATTATGTTGATACTATGACTTATATATTGGTTACACACATTGAAATAGAGGTTGCATACGTACTACAAGTGAAGATGTCGTAAGTAAAAAGACTAGGTAGTCTAGCTGACATTTGAATGCCTTTCAGTGCAACAACAACTTCATGCACTGAAAGACATTCAGATGTCATGTTGTGATGCAATTTATTATTATTTATTTTATTTTTTTGGTCTTATCTCTACTACTGACTTATCATTTAATTTTAACCATGATACATTCGTTTCCGCATATATTATTCATTTTTGTTTTGTGGAAATGGAGAAATGACTACTTACCTACCCCAAAACGATGGTCACATACATTCCTCTATCCATAGTTTTAATATTACAATTCAAAAGTCATTTATTCAAACAAGGCTGAAAATCAGCACATTACGAACGTCAAGACACTATCGAGCCCCTGTCAGCCCTAGGACGCGCGTCGGACACAAAGTAGCAGATCGATGAGTGCAACAGTCGCGCCGCGTGCGCACGGCTAGGCTTCTGGTAGCGTGAGATAACATCTGAAGCGGTACATAAGAATACCATTACTTTAGCCCCGATGTCAGGGAATTACTATACGTGCGCCCGTCCGTCTAACGATTGCAGCTTACACATCATAATAATATGTACTAGGAAGGGACAAGTTGCAAAGAACCACAGTGGCGTTATAATGATCCGCTACTGATCATGGTAAAGTCGAGCTTAGTTTTGGGATGATATAATTATGGCTATCGGCAAGCTGAGACAAAGATGAGCAGACCACAACTCGCCCGTAGCAACTGGACTCATAATATCCTGGATAACCCACACAAGCCCTGACCTGCAGTGGCATTATGGTCCTAGTGCAGTGAGAGAACGTGGTGATCACCGCTCATGTTGATCACCGTGCTCGTCACCACGTCGGCCTCGTCCCGGCAATAATACACAGTTTTCATTTAGTATGAAAAAGCTGGTTTCGAACTCGCGATCTTGTGCAGTTGTGCTACAAGCCACCAAGTTTTTTGTTTAGAACTAAGTATATTTTTAACATAATAATTATCATTGTTTAGTTCGTCGTATTTATAAAAAATATCCCTTTTGTCTAAAAACACGTGTGAGATGATTCAGTGATCGCTGTCCCACACTCTTTATTCATAACATCACTGCAGTCTTATACATTTGTTTTAATACTAGCTCCCCGCCCGGCCGCGCCTGCGCACTGGCAGCATAGCAATATATGTACAAATGCCTACTGTTGTTTTGTATCGTTAGAGCCAAGGAAAAGGTTTTGGTTCCTGTTCTAATTATTTTGCTACGTGTAATTTTGAATATCAGATATCTTATAAAGCGTTCATTTGAGTTATAAGATGCCAAGCATATTTTAATCTAGGTACCTCCATGAAATGCCCAATTTAAATAGCATATTTTATTGGATATTTATATATTAATAACATACCGGTCAAAAAAGCTTCGGAAATAGCAATTAAATCATTATCAAATCCCGTAAATTATTTTAAACAAGATTATTGAAAAAAACAAATGAATTCTTTTTTCGACATACCTACATATTATGTATGTACATACATACTGTACAATAACATACTTACAGTACCTGCATGTAAATTTCATTTATAAATTTTATTATAAAAAACATTTAAATAAATATATATAAAAAGTAGTGACATAATAAAGTATCGTAGGTCCATGACCTATGTAGTGACAGATCATTCCTCCGATAACAATGGAGTGTGATAGGCGGTTCCGGTACACATTGTTTTATCTAATTGTTACGGTTCACAATGCTATTGTAACGAGTGCAATGTGTTACGATGTTATTATGAATTGTATCAATTACGACAAACAAATGCAATTTGTTACAATCACATATTTGATGAGAAATATTAGGTGTCAAATATAATAAATATTGATTGGTAGAAATAACATTGTAAGTTTAGCCCTGAAACGAAGAACTGAAATATTATTTCTCCATGAAGATGACTTGGACTGACTACGTGAACTAAATATAAGTATATATTATGTCGATTCACCATGACATTTTGGTTTTGGCATAGAAGGGTGAATAACTGACGATAGAAGCACTTCAGGAGGATGGCCGACACGCCGACACTGACAGCCGCGCGAACAACTGATGTGGTGCGATATAAACAATACTTGACCACTTGGATTAAGTATACATATTTACCGAAAAAATCTTAAAAATCGAGTCAAATCGGAAGATCAACTTTATGAAAAACTCAGTAGGTACACACTTTTACCCGATCTGGAAATACACTACACCTATGAGGCAGCCAGTTAAAATAAATAAAGATGTTTTGAATTTCTATTTGATTATTTTTTAATTTTTAGTACTAAGTTCGACCTCGCTGATGTGTAAGTTTTTTTTTTCAAATCATCGATGTTGTGCAACAGATGTGTGCATGCAAATTAAACCATAAGATGGCGAGCATTTTCCGACCGCGACTGCAAACATGTTAATGGCGACATGTTCAATACTGTTGACATAAGTAAAATAGATTAGTGACGAATTCAAAACTGTACCTACGATGATTATTTTGTAAAAAAGTAATCTCTACGAGGTGTTGGAACGAGTCTGATGCAATCGAGTTTTTATAATTCTTATCCGTTGACCTGTTTGTTTGTTTGTCCGGATGTTTCGGATTGGCACAAAAACTACTGAATAGATTCTGTTCTAATTTTTCACAAATATTCCATAAAAGTGTCCATAAAATTATTTAGTTGTTTTCACGCTATTTGCTATGGGGGATTATCAGCCCTGGATTTACCCTAGGGACAGTCGGGGCGAGTGCCCAGGGCGGCAAACTTTTTAGGGCAGCAAAATTTTGAAAGTGCAAAAAGTTTTTTTTGTCTTCTCGATTGCTCAATATAAATTAATTAATTTTATGAATTAATAATTTTCTGTTTAATTGATAATTCAAGAAATTCAATTCATCTATTATTTGTGAATTATAATTTTGGCACTTTTATTAAAAATTAATAGAGTCTGGCAAATGAAAATAGACACTCGAATTATTTGAACCTCCTCCTATTGTATTTTATTATCGATGTTTCAGCAACCAATGATCGCACAGAAAGTTAAAGATGGGATTCAAGAACATATTATTTTTTGAAAATTTAAACACTCTTGCAACAAAAATGTAGAAAAAGCTCTGATTTTTTTTTTAAATTATGAGCTTTTCAGAGCAAAATAGCGTGATCCTTTAATTTTTTTTTCAAATTCGATCGAGTGAAACACAAAAAGTATAAACTCAGGGTATTTGTGGATTCCGGCCCATAGTGCTGCTCGACGAGGTCGGCAAACTCTTCGAGAGAATTATTGCGGGCCGCCTCGTCGGGCACCTTGGAAGGACGGGGCCGGACCTTGCGGACTGCCAGTTTGGCTTCCGCAAGGGGCGCTCGACGGTGGACGCCATCATGCGCGTTAGAGCCCTCACGACGGGGGACGCGGTGTCCCAGGGTAGGGTTGTCGTGGCGGTGTCACTCGACATCGCCAACGCTTTCAACACCCTGCCCTTTTTTTTTTTTAAGGCTGGGAAATCATCCAATGACTGCTCCCGCTCTGGGTGGAGCGGAAGGGAGTGTCAGACTCTTACTGACTAAAACCCATCCATGTTCCTTCCGTAGCCCTTTATGTTCCGGGGTAGCGGTAACCCTTTCGGACAATCCCGCTTACCCGGCAGGCTTGGCCCTGAGGGGCCCCTTCATGTATGCTGACATCTCTTTGAGGCGGGCGTGGAACATATGCGCGCCGTACGGCACGGGTCTGGTGCTGATCGGACGGTGAGTCACCCATTACTCACCGTCCGCAGGCCCGGGCCTACGGTGGCCGGAAGTCGTCACGTGGCTCCCGACGCCCGGGGCGTCTCCTGCGGCGGCTGGGACGTGAGGACCTTTCTCTCTCCCATCCCGCCACCTCCTTCGCGAGCATAACTTTTTCGCAGAAGGCGGTGACTGCCTCCCACTCCCTCTCGCCCCGGACCATGGCTTGCACCAGGGCCGGGCGCGAGAGGTCGCCGCCGATCGCCTCTACGAGGACACGGCGGTGCTCCGCCCTTGCGGGGCAGGTTTGCACAGTGTGCTCTACCGTGTCCTCTGGGCGATCCTCGCAGTGGTGACACCCGGGCGTTTCCTCCCGCCTGATGATGTGCAGGAACCTCCCGAAACATCCATTTCCGGTGAGGACCTGCGTCAGGCGGTAGGTGAGGGCGCCGTGACGCCTCTCTAGCCACTCCTCAAAGAGGGGCCTTACCGCCACTATCGTGGCGTGCCCTGCGCTGGGTTGCGACAGTCGCTGATTCCAGGACGCGGATGATTTCACAGCCTTAAAAAAAAAAAAGGGTATTTGTGGATACATTGAACTATAAAAGGCACACTTAATATTATTGGTTGTCTTAATATTTTCGATCCAGCGCTTGATTTTCTAAAAAAACACCAAAAGCCCTTTTTTGTTGCACTTTCAAATCAATGTGGCAAAAAGAACATTTTTTTTTTCGAAAAAGCAATGGTCTTTAAATAAATTCATTCAAGTTCTTAAAACCCACCTTTAACTTTCTGTGTGATCATTGGTGGCTGAGATATCGATAATCAAAGACAAAAGGTTCCTTTTCCATTTGAAGATCGATATCTCAGCGAGAGGTGGACGTATCAAGGTGTATAAAATAAAACCAAATAAACAAAGTATCCGAACCTTATAGTGGTTCAGAAAAAAAAATACCACGCCCGAAAAAAATTAAAAAAGTGTTTTTTTTTGTTTCTAAGATTATTCAAAAACCGCTGACGCTACAAAATTTTAAGTTATTCAAAAGTTGTTAGACACTTGTACAATTTCCTTTTTTTATTTCATGTACGACTATTTCTCTCGTAGTTAAGGCCTGTTGAAAAATGTCCAAAAAATCCGGACTTTTTTTCGATCCCTTAAGTTTTTCCAGTAGGTAGTGTATAAGATTAAGTAAAATTCCAGTATTGGGGCGGATTTTTTACCGGTGCCCAGGGGCGGCATTAAGGTTAAATCCGGCCCTGGGGATTATCATTATTGCATTATCTCCGTATTCTGTAAGTTTACGGCGGCATCTAATTAAACGAAAACGAATATAGCTGACAGATACAAAAACCTCTGAAATGAATATCATCATACAGGGTGTTTTCTCGTGGTCATACTATTTTGTCCTACCAGTAGGAACACGAGGGTATTTTATTCCTGTTAGTGCTACTAAAGTTTTGAAACCAAAATATACCTCATGCATAAAGAAATTGACTAGGTGTGGGGCGTGTCTCAGTTTCAGTCGTCATACTGCTTAGATATTGCTTTGTTTATTATTCTTATTCTTCTTCTTTAACAGTTTGTAAATATTATTTTCAATTAACTTAAAAATTTAAATATTTTATTTTTATAAAACATGGGCACTTTGGCTATGGTCACTTGATATAAAAGCGAATACTAGGATGTTTTCTCGTGGTCCTAATATTTTGTCCTACCATTAGGACCACGGGGGTATGTTATTGCTGTTGGTCCTGCTGAAGTTTTGAAATAGGTATCTTTATAAGGAGGTTATCAGTCAGTCTTGATATGACATGCATGAAAACAGCTACATTACTGACATTGTCAGCGAAGGATGCAGTTCAAGTTTAAACAACCGAGATCATTCGACGCTGTTAACGTTACGCAGCTAGTTTATATTAAAATTTATTTATAAACAGAATCATAAATTAGCTTTAATTTAAATTAAATATTCATTTCATTTCATTGAATAAAAGTAACTTTGTAATATTATTAAAAACCATAAAAATTACAATGTACAGTTACATGTTAAGTAGCAACATGACATTTATTGCTATTTAAGTACCTAGGTACCTACTATGTTTTATTCTCGTTCGAAAGGATTTTCCGAAACAACCCAGGATTATTAGATAAAGTAACTTGCTAGCAGCTAGCACGTTAGTGAAGATGTCAGGAATGTAAGGGACTGACACGAGCTACCGATCAGCTTATGTCAAGTTGGAAAGTGCTGTAGAAATATGAAAGGCTTTTGAAAGCTATTGCTATTTGTCTCGGCGCTCTCTCCTAGCGAGCCAACGAGTCGCGGAATAGCTGACTAACTTATTGTAAATAGCAAGACTCGCAATAGTACCGACTGGAACATTCCGCTAAACTGTGGCTCCAGCTAGTTGCGTTACACAACAGGGGTTGCGTCAGCTGCTGCATTTCCTTATCACTGGCTATTTAGAAGGCAACAACCATGCCGGTCTGTGTGTATGGTTGAGCTCCGAGTAATGTGGTTATGACTGGCTATTACTCTGAATTCATGCATAGGTATCACCAGAATAATCGCTCTACGCTATGGAAAGAAGCAATTCCCGGACAGGACCCAATAAAGCAGAAAGTGTGACGATTTAAAGTGTTCGTTCTTCCCATTTGGTGAGGTGGTACTCACTACCAAGTGCGCCAAAAATCCAAATTTCATCCCTAAAAAGTACTAAAAACCCAAACAAAGCCGGGACAATCTGCCTAACTTGTTAAATGAGAGCAAGTATTGGTTGAGGGAAAGTTTGCCTTACATAACACCACCTACTCAGTAGGTCCTGCAAGAGGCTATTATTACTAATCCACAACATGCTGCAGTGGCGTCATACTTCTAATTACCATATTAATCAATCAATTAATGGTTTGATGGACGAGAAACTACTTAGTAGTAATACCTACTTGTTTAGTTAAATTAGTACCATAATATTTGACAGTTAACACAAGAGATAGAGCAACGAATTGTGGGTGGGGACCATGAACTGTGACGTACGCAATGTGTCCGGTGCGGAGTGGTGCGGAGGACCAGCGACGATCTCGTTCGTGCTCCGTAATTCAACCAACTGAGCCTCAAGCACAGTGGTAACCTTCTGGTATCTCCTAAATGGTACAAGTGTACGAATTCAGCAGTTATTATTTCCTGCTTCTATCATGATTCATGTTGGCATAAGCTGAGAGCTCATTTTTTTAACTATTGAGAGGCTTGATTACTATACCATTATTGTTGTACCCATGTTAAACAAAATAATAGAATAGAACATCTTAAGACTTTAATTAAGTAAGCTTGTTGTAAGCAAGTGTGACTGTCCGGGTGCATCGGGTGTTATTACTTGATGTAAGTATTGTTGTAACCCAAGCAAGTATTCCTAATTTCGGTCTCCTATTACTAAAAAACATAATCGGAACTAAGTAATAGGATAATCCTGTAATAGTAAAAGTACATCTACAGGCAGCGCGGAGCGATGACCGGTTGAAGTAATATTGACGTGGCGCATAATACTATTAGCACACAACGCTCTAGACGTTCTAAGAGAGAGGTCCCCCTGGCAGCGGGCGGCGGCGGCCGGAGGCTGACTCGGAGCGGGTTGAAAGGCGACTAGATGAGGTGAATAAAGATCACGGTTTATTTGCCGTTCTTATTATATGTATGAATAAAACCTCAAAGCAGCTAGTTCCTGAGTTCTGAGCCTTTCAGTTCTCAAGCTGCAATAATAATAATAAATCATTTATTTCGACCAACACAGGATCATAGGCACATACAAAACAAAAATACACATACAATAAAATAAAAATACAAAACATAAACATAATTATTAAATACTTCGATTGCGCAATATGTGAACCATACAGCAATGGTTCAGGTACTGGCAATCGAACCTCTGGCAATGGTTTGTAATATAATATTGTATTGATTTACAGGTATTTTAAACTAGCACCGCTCCACGGGTTCACCCGTTTAAGTCTCGATCCCATAGGAATATCGGGATAAAAAGTATTATAAATTATAATCCAGCTTATAAACTATCATGGTGCCAAATATAATCCAAAACCGTTGTGACGTGATTGAGTAACAAACCTCCAAACACACAAACTATTCAGAGTAGGATA
The DNA here is from genome assembly GCA_951799385.1 of Hyppa rectilinea. Classification (NCBI taxonomy): domain Eukaryota; kingdom Metazoa; phylum Arthropoda; class Insecta; order Lepidoptera; family Noctuidae; genus Hyppa; species Hyppa rectilinea. Next base: position 17,489,433 of record OX637321.1, on the reverse strand, counting down.
ATAGCTACAATCGCATTAAATGTTAATAGGTAAGTGTTTTTAAGAAAATTAATGTTTGCATGCTAAAATGGCAGGCTTCTTAACACACTACTTGTAAATACGTACATCCTACAAAAATCGACATAGTATGCAGTGCACAAAAAACATGTGACAAGGTTCGTCATTAATCCGTCCCCTTATCTACGAGCGCTACAACTACATCCCGCTGTCAGAATCACCTCGCCTATCCGCGGCAAGTCCGTTGAGCTAGCATTACGTCATTGCGTCAGTGCTCTACCTGACACACTGCCCCCGACTAACCACTAGCTGACTATTCACCCTCTTGTATAATGCGAGAGCATTATGACACTAATCTCACCGTTATTTATAGATAAACAAGTATTTTTCATTGATTTATTATGTGCAGGAATTTATTTGCAGAATACCATAACATCTTAGTCTAGGAAGACAGATTGCCACAACCAAGTGTTTGAGGAAGGAATAAATTGGAACCTTCATCCTCTGCATAGTAAAATGGAGTACGAGAAGAATAAATTCTGAGCAAAATGTAAAGAAACCTGCCGGGGATTTATTTCTTAGCCTGCGCAACTATAACTAAGCAGGTCGACATAAGAACAATTTCACGAAAACTAGGTCGTTCAATGAAATCTAGACTGAATAATCCGACTCAAACAGTAGTCCGCGTCAACACTACCTGTTAATATTACTTCTTATATAGCTTGTGTAGTGTGTTGTATTGTGTCCTTATATAACTTGTGTAGTGTGTCGTATTGTGTCCTTATATCACTTGTGTAGTGTGTCGTATTGTGTCCTTTTTTCACGCTTTCTAGCCGTGACCTAGAATGAAGAGTGCAATAATAACAGTTCATTGACCTATATCGAATTAGTATGCTTAGAAGACCTTCAACTTATTTTTTCATCTTCATTTAATGTTCACATATAAAGTACGAGTTTATCACGCTTCGAGATACAAGAAATATTTTTAAAAGCTCAATTCCAGAGTAAATACCTAACGCCTAACAGAAATATTAGAGCAAACAGTCTCATGATAATCTGTTGCTTGTTAATACAAACATGTCGCCTGTTAGTATTCGTCTTCAGTAGCAGGCCGACAGCAACATGCGTCGTGAGTCTAGGTGGCGCTTTGTATTACATTCACAAATACTTCCAAACGTTTTGAAATTTTGGAGGGGCGGGCCATGTCAACGTAGTTTATCTCTACACATGGCTTCAATCATATTGTTCGTTGAGTCTGCTGGCTCCTCCGTTTCAGTCATGCGCTAATGTTAATGTGCAAGTACAGTACTAATTGGCCTTTCCGACGTCATCACTGTAAACAGTACTGCCTTGAAATAGTTGTAACCTGTATTTTCTAGTCGGACTGCCAACTTCTTCTCGATTTCTAGGAAAGAAAGAGCCTTTTGGTCCAGCGAATGGCAACGGGCTTTAGTGTAGTTAGCCTTCTGGCCTCGTCCTATGGTACCCGGGGTCACTGTCACAATGCGTTTAAATAGTGTAAGCAATACATAATGATCAAAATAAATATGCGTGAAACATGTAAGCAGTGAATATTACAGATTCACACATTCAATAAATGATTGGAAACGCCGAATTTAAAGACAACGGATGATTTTATCAGTTCAAAAGTTCGCTCTCTGACGCAGGGAGCTCGATAGCATAGCAGGTGACGTGTGTGGAATGCTTTTGAGGAACACAACTGTGACGTTGATAATACCTATATGTTTTTTTGTTGTCTGGTAAACATACCTATTCATTTAAATAAATACTTAGTAACTAGTTTGTTAAGTAAATAAATTGATGCACTTCGTCAAGGTCATTTGCGTCAATTACCTAAATGAAAAAAACACAGACCTTAAAATAGTAAAGAAAAGAAGAAAGAATCTCAAAACTCAAACTCAAACTCAAAGTATTTATCTATATATATAAAAGAAAGACGGGTTTGTTCCCGCCATTATAACTCGAGATCTGCTGGACCAATTTTCATGGTTTCTGTTTCGTTGGATTTGTCTCCGCCCTGAATTTCCTCCTATTGGGTAGGTAGGTAGGTAGGTAGGTAGGTAGGGTAGGTGGGTAGGTAGGGTAGGTAGGGTGGGTAGGGTGGGTAGGTAGGGTAGGTAGGTAGGGTAGGTAGGTAGGTAGGGTAGGTAGGTAGGTAGGGTGGGTGGGTAGGGTAGGTAGGGTAGCTAGGGTAGGTAGGGTAGGTAGGGTAGGTAGGGTAGGTAGGGTAGGTAGGGTAGGTAGGGTAGGTAGCTAGGTAGGTAGGGTAGGTAGGCAGGTAGGTAGGTAGGTAGGGTAGGTATCACAGTTAAGACAGGACAACGTCTGTCGGGTCAGCTAGTTTCAAATAAACCAATTACAGGCACTTTTGAATTGTCAAGGTGTCGGTCAGTCAGAGAAATGAAGCTAGTTGCCCATTCCAAAGCAGTAGGCACCTATGGAGAAGAACGGGCAAGAAACTCCATGGACACTCTTTTAAACAAAATATGGTTACAAAATATTGGTTACATAGTTCATATTAATATTATACATGTGAGAACGATGCAGAACGTTAAAAGCATCAGATATAAAATATGTAAAAACTATTCAATAATTAAATTAAAACAAGCCTTAGCCGCTAAGAGATGGGCACGCCACGATAGTGGCCGTAAGGCCCCTCTTTGAGGAGTGGCTAGAGAGGCGTCACGGCGCCCTCACCTACCGCCTGACGCAGGTCCTCACCGGACATGGATGTTTCGGGAGGTTGCACATCATCAGGCGGAAGGAAACGCCCGGGTGTCACCACTGCGAGGATCGCCCAGAGGACACGGTAGAGCACACGGTGCAAACCTGCCCCGCTTGGGCGGAGCACCGCCGTGTCCTCGTAGAGGCGATCGGCGGCGGCGACCTCTTGCGCCCGGCCCTGGTGCAAGCCATGGTCCGGGGCGAGAGGGAGTGGCCAGGCAGTCACCTCCTTCTGCGAAAAAGTAATGCTCGCGAAGGAGGTGGCGGGATGGGAGAGGGGAAGGTCCTCCCGTCCCAGCCGCCGCGGGAGACGCTCCGGGCGTCGGGAGCCACGTGACGACTCCCGGCCACCGTAGGCGCGGGCCTGCGGACGGTGAGTAATGGGTGACTCACCGTCCGATCAGCACCAGACCCGTGCCGTACGGCGCGTATATGTTCCACGCGCGCCTCAAAGAGATGTCAGCATATGAAGGGGCCCCTCAGGGCCAAGCCTGCCGGGTAAGCGGGATTGTCCGAAAGGGTTACCGCTACCCCGGAACATAAAGGGCTACGGAAGGAACATGGATGGGTTTTAGTCAGTAAGAGTCTGACACTCCCTTCCGCTCCACCCAGAGCGGGAGCAGTCATTGGATGATTTCCCAGGCTTAAAAAAAAAAAAAAAAAGCCGCTAAGAGATGACCAGTCCCTACTGACAGCGCCCGTTCACGAACATGACGCATATATTACTCGTAGCACCATTCAGCTCAACCATTTTGAAAGGAGCTAAATGATCCAACACACACGCCACCATCAGCGAGACATTAAAGTGAGCATGGCATACTCTCAGCCGCCAGGGCACATTCAAGTCAATGAAAGACGCACCCAGAAACTGGTCGCTTTATAGTAGGTACATAGTACTCACATATTATGTGCTAAGCAGTTATACAATATTAAGAGATTGAATTTATACAATGCAAAGATGTTTTTTTTTGTTGTTGATCTTCCGCAGCTCCAACAGTTTTCAGTAATCTAATAAATTAAATACGTTTATTTGCGTTAAACATGACGCAAACAAGTATATTTTGTTCTTTAGCTTCAGTGCTGATTTATAAAGTTTTGGGAACTTCTTAACACGGATCTAAAATCAGTTTCTAGGGCTCCGTACCTCAAAAGGAAAAAAGGACGGGACAACGAAGTGACCCTAAATCCCTTTTAGGATCACTTCTTGGTCGTGTCTTTCAATACGGTGTTTCTCTGGGTCTTGTGAAGGTATCAAGTGAAATAGATATCAAATACATATCTTTACGCTCCCTCGGAGCCCTAAAAAAATATCTTCTAAGTCAATGCAATAAAGAAATACGGTATGTGGTTCTATATTGCCTTGACTTAGAAGATTATTTTTGCGACGAACTTACATTAGCAGTTGGAGAATCGGCCGTAACGTGAATCGATGTCTGGGAAACAAGTATTTCAAGTACAATGTTAAGATGGTTCTTGGGATAAATTCATTCCAAATACGGAACCCTTCATTGTACGTGCTCCGACACGCACTTGCCGGGTTTTTTCTTATTAAAACTCATGTTTATTAGTTACTTAACATAATTATCATTGCGATACACTTTGCACATAAAGAAACTTGCACGTAGGTAAAACTGAAACAAACTGATCGCTGACCGCTGACCGCTGACCGCAATCGCAGAGACTGACATCGCTGTCCGAGGACTGAGGAGATTTAATATTAAACCTTAGGTACTAAATCGGTGCCAAATAATGAAAACGGACTATCAAAGCATCAGGTTCATGAAACGCTATGAAACATACGCATGTCATAGTTATTTCGTATTTTGCATAAAAATCGGTACTGAAATTGACCTGCCTTGTTTTTTTTTTTCAGTTACTTTTCATGATTATCTGGCCGTTTGGATACTTGATGCGGTTCACTCACGTTAAGTTTTGAGTTGAGCTGCACGATTTATGACAAATGCGTGCACTGACTGGACAGGGCCACTCAATCTGTATGGTCCTTTCCTCAAAGGCCATTCCAGGCACCAATCTACATAGTTTTATGTATGGACATTTAACAGCGACTGTGACCTCTGAGCTTGTTTCGGCTTTTCTTCTCAGAGTAGTCAGTTAGAAAACGCCGACCTCATCTAGTTTAAAAAATATTATTGACGTGTAAAAAAGTGTTTGTGAAAACCCATTTCCAAAAATAAACTCATTAAAAATCATTTTGATACATTTTGCCTTTCTAATAATGGATAACGCACCTGAAGTAGCCGCACTTTTTCAGTCTGTGTTTAGTCATCAAAACATGAATTAGAATATACCATCAGTGAGTGTGTCCAGGAGGACCATGAAACCGCTTCACTACAGGTCGAGTACTTCGTATTATCTTTACCACCAGCCTGCGTGATCATCACCTGACGTCAGTACAGGCCCAAGAGCAGCTTCGAGACTCATAGGCTGACTGTTTGCGCTCGAAATGTTAGGAGGCTCAGAGAACGTGGCCTGAAATTACGCTGACGGGGGGCTTATGAGGTGAAAACTGACACGAGCTCACAGAATGACGTATACTTACAGTTTAATTGCACAGTAATTTTGCCGTGAAAGGCGGTACTATGTAGGTACTACGTACACATTTGTAGCACATCCCCGTAGCACAGCTGCTACGCCGTAGCTGGCGCGTAGTAGGTTCGGGAAGAGTTCCTAATCGGGTTGGTTATGTGTAGAGCAACATTCTTCTACATATACCTAATGATTACCTTCTTGTTCACAACATAATTATGAGGTGGAAACATTCAAGGTCATCATTTAAATTATTTTTTGCGTGTTTGCATATCAAAACAATTTTTTTTTAAACAATAACTACGTCTTATTAATTACAGGGCAGTTCATAATTACCACACAATATTGATAAATACGGTTACAAAACATAGAACTGAGAGCTAAAAATATTAGGATTACGTTATTTTTGTTTACAGTTTATTTACTCGTGTATCTAAGTCTTTTAATTCTCCAATTATATCTTCATCTTTTCCAAATACAATACATGGTAAATAAACACCGAATACTCCATATCGGACGTGCTGCCTCCACAACATGCCTCCATACGAACCATGCTAGTTGAATAACCCTTGAACTAGATTCACTAAATAATAGAGTGACGCTTTATAAATCTTATAGTTGACTTGAATGTCAACTTTGAGAACAAATAATTTAGTGTTGTTATGTCGTACAAACAGAGGGTGTTCAAATGAAAATCTCGAATACTATGTATTTAAAAAAAAAAACTGTTCCATAGACTGAGAATTCACTTGAAATGCCGATGGCTAGTTACTGTCTGTATACTCGCCGCCACCGCGACCCTCGGCACGTGACGCACCTAGCTATCTAACGTGTTAATCAGAATTGATATAAAGGTAACTGTTTAAACTTATCTTATATGGACGCAGCGACACTAGGACAAAGGTTTATCATTCATGCATAATGACGAACAGGTTACGGTACCTTGAAGTAGGTTTATTCTTTTATTAAATTGATTCTATCAGCTCAAGTAGGTACTGCGCTAGATGTCGCCCAGTCCGCGGGAGTAAACAAAACAGAAAATAATGAAGTAGGACCACCGACAATAGCGACCTACTGTGTACATAAACTTTAATTTAACATATCATAACATCACGCCTATAGTGCTTAAAGGGTTAGGTAGAGATGTATCTATCTATGGTAGTTTATTGCCCATGTGATAGGGGGCGAGTCTATTGCCATCAATTGGGCACAAGTTCAGGATCCGGCCTGCTGCTGAGAAATTCCTATTGTAAAACCCAATAATAGTTGAACTACCCAGAGCTCAACTGATGTCGAACGTGACAGGCCCAGAGCTGTCTCAAATGCCACGAACAAGTCCTATTAACAACAAATAATGGAATCGGGCGTTACCTGGCAGAAATGTGCGTCATATGGAATTGCAATAACCATAATGACCTACACATACTTATACATAATGTTGAGCACTAAAGATACGCCTCAGCCTTATCCTTCGAGGAGTACAGGCACGAGTGATGTTTATAATCATTATAATATTTAGTTGTCCGGTTCGTTAATTATCCGTTTATCAGGTTGCTCCAGCAGTACCGGGTACCGGGGCTGTGCCGATCTAACAGACATTCAACTGAATACATTTTACAAATTGATTTGTTTCTGCTGGTCGAGGTCTCCATCACTGACGTACATACATATATAGATTTGCCCAAATACGGGGACCGAGCCTTCGACCTTGATCACAAAAGGCACTAGCCAAATTTTTCGTTCTATGAGTCGGTTATCGTCTTGCGCTTAGGCAACCGACCTACTTCGAAAACTGAATTAAAAACCTGATTTATGTCCTTTGCCAACAAGAAAGTAAATCAAAACACAACTCACCAATCATACTATTAATAATTACTTTAACAACGTCTAGTTGGCTCCGGCCCCTCCACGATCTTCCAGGAGTCTCGAACCCCGGGAGCGTGAAAAGTATTGGGTGTTAAGTAAAAGAGCAAATAACGACGTTGATGTCAAATCCTAATAAGTACATTACTGATCTCAATAAAGGTTATCAGCAGCCAGCCCCCAATAGAACGCGCGCGAGGCCTTGCTTCGGTCAGGGAACAGGGAGTGGGTTGCGGGCGCAATCTTTGACACTGTGCCGTCAATGACAAGCTTTTGTCTGATTATTACTTATTTACTGAAGTTAAATGAGTTTTCTCTGTTCCAGTTTATTGCATACGCGTTCTATGAACACTGTTTCTTTAAAATTAAATATGCAACAAAGATGTACATTTCTTCAGTATTACACTCGTTTCAGTTTTGTACAAGAACCCCGCTAATCTTTAGTAAAATAAATTTTGTATGTGTCCTCATTTTGTATCCCACGCAAAAAGTTGATTTATTCGTGTTCTATAATTTTGCTCAACCACGATCTATAGTCACCCTTATAGACCGCTCGGTAGTCTCATTAGGAATCATTTAACCAATAATCTCGTTGATTGATCTGTTGCATTGCGTATGCAGTATAGTTGCAAATATTTTGTTTGTCTAACAACTAAATAACAGCCTTCAGCATCCAGCCAGCCTGATGGATGCTGATGCCTTCTGTCTATGAGAAGAGGCCTTAGCCCTGCAGTGGGACGGTAACAATCTGGCATTACTTCAGCCGCAGCTCGTCCGGTGGCTGAAGGCGAGAACCTGCGAACATTCACACGTAAGTGCTGCTAATGTGAACTGCATGTTATCTGGTTGATTTCCTCATTTCTGTTTATTTGTGCATGAATAACAATTTACAATGTTGCACAAATATCAGCTGACGTTTGTAATGTTTTTTCATTTCCGTATGTTCATTGAGTGCAAGATTATTGTAATGTTTCCTTGCGGACATCATACGTTACTGACGACCGGCCGGATGGGAATCTAAACACCTCCGCGAGAGTCACGAGACGCGAGTATGATAATAGTCCTTACAGAGTTATTTCACCTCTGACAGCAGCACCCCAATAGCAACCTTATCGTGACGAGTAACGTATATGTAAAGTTCATGTGACTTTGACAGAGTAGTTAATGGCAGCAACCCAACAGCAACCTACCTACCACATACACATACTATGACACTAAAGATCACGGTGCTTGCGGTAAAAGGAGGTACAATGAATGTCGGTGAGTGGCGAGTGCGCTGCGCCCCGGGAGACCAGCCGCGCCCACCGCACTGACTGACTGTGTTTAAACTTTAAAACGACGGACGTAAGCTATGTACAGAAAGACCCTCTTCGATTTACATTTCAACCGAATGTGTCAAATGGTACTTCACGCAACCTCTCAGTAGTGTAATCAAATATTATTTTATTGACGACACGGTTGGCGCAGTGGTTGAGCGAATGACTGATGCGCACTATGTCGCTGGTTCGATTCCCGCACGGAACAAATATTTGTACGACCTGCAAGTATTTGTTACGAGTCTGGGTGTTTTTCTATCTATAATATGTATGTATTTACAAAAAAAAATGTATATAAGTAGTCTATCAGCCATCTCGTTATCATAACACAAGCATTAGGTTGCTTAGCTTGGGACGATATGGCGTTGTGTAAAATATCTAAGGATATTATTATTATTACTTAATTGAATAGCAAACGTTATCATTCTTATGATTCTTCTAATGTTGAAAACATCTATACGTCGAATCCTGACGCACATAAAGCCGTGTTGCGATAGCAAAGTTGATAATGATAAGTTTTGCCGTATTGTTACTACTATAACAGACCGATTGGGTATTCTTCTCATTTGCTGTCGCAGGGAATACTTTTGGAATGTTCCTAAGCACAGCCAGTTAACCTAAACATAAGAAAAAAAATTAACAGGAAGTTAAGACGCATAAGTTTTTTTAGCAGAAACTAAATGATCAAATAATTTAAATTAGTAGGTCTTCCTTTGTTACAATTATTATTACAAGAAAAATTTTTACTTAAAATTTCAGCCGAATTTAGTTGTAAACTGGCTTGAAAAGGGAAGTAGCCACGTGACGCTGTGACGGACGGACGGTGGGCGTACGTGCGGTAACGTTCCGCGTTCCTTTGGGTGCAGAACCCTAAACAAGGTGTGTGGGAGCGCCACCTCACGTGGCTAGGCACCAATAAATCTGCGTATTCCGTACAAAAAGAATTGTATGCTATTTTAATTAGTTCTTTTTTGTTCCGCTGGTAGCCACTCAGCGAAGTGTGAACTATATACATAAAACTGACAAAAACTTATTTGACTATTAAAATGTAAAATAAAAGTAAAAAAAACCGGCCAAGTGCGAGTCAGACTCGCGCACCGAGGGTTCCGTACAAACCTGTAGGTATATAAGTAAAAGTTATGGTATTTTTATTGCTAAATGAAATCCATAACATAACAATGTGGAAAGCTGACGGTACCTTGTCAATACATATATGAAAACATTATGTATGTTCGGAAAAATCTTCATCTCTTTAAGAAGAGAAGTGATAGACATAATTTTAATACTAGAAATAGGCACAATTTGGATCAATCTCGGTTTAGATTGGCTAAGGTACGAAATTCTTTTATGGGGAATTGTGTAAAATTTTATAATAAAATACCACTGCGGATTCTACAACTGAACGAGACAAAATTTAAAACATGCATAAAACGCACACTATGTAGACAAGCATATTATAAATTAGAGGATTATATCTTATAGTTTTGATTCCCTTGCGAGTAGTTGCGAGTTTCAAAATATGCGGCTTTAATTGCTGTATCTTTTGATTGCGTTGACGTAGAAGTTTGATTTTGTTACAGCTTAAAGATATTATAGACTTGAGTATTTGTTAAGAATTTCAATATAATACCACTACGCGTTCATGAGTAAAGGGGTAATAAGTTTAAAATTATTAAAAATATTTTTATTATATGATGTAACTAAAAATTTATGCTTTTCGCAATTTTTCCTTTATCTGTGTTATAAGACGTTGCTTCGTACCAAATTTCAAGATTCTGAGTTCACGGGAAGTACCCTGTAGGTTTTGATTCCCTTGCGAGTGTCGAAAATTTGCGGCATAAACGGGAGTATCTTTTGATCGCGTTGACTTAGAAGTTTGATTTTTTCACAGCTCCAAGAGACCATAGACTTGAGTATTTGATATGAATTTCAGCTTGATACCTCCACGCGTTCCTGAGAAAAAAGGTCTTAACAGACAGACAGACAGACAGACAGACAGACGGACAACAAAGTGATCCTATAAGGGTTCCGTTTTTACCTTTTGAGGTACGGAACCCTAAAAATGTAATCAACAGCCTTAGAAACAAACAAAATGTTGGCCTTTATAATATTCGAAGATAAGTTTTCAACATATATTTATTAATTACTGAAATTGATGACATCATTAATACCTCATTAATTGGTCCATGTTTTATAAATAAGAATGACATTATTATTTCAATGTGTACCTACTTACTTTGAAACTGTAACACTATGGTATGAGTTGTTATCGGAACAATAGAATTCAGAAGGTTGATGTTAATGGAAAGAGATCTGCAGGATTTGCGACACGGGGCGTTCCGCACGGTTCAATTCTAGGCCCTATCTAGTTTTTTATTTATATAAATGACTTACTTTATTATACAATAATAAAATACATATATGTATATTAATCACAAGATTGTATTATTCGCAGATGACACTTCCCTCTTTTTTAACCGACATCCAGAAGGGAGGAGGGTTTCATTACGTCTGTCTTTTTTTATGTTTGTTCGTCGATTTTTCGTCAATTGTGGATTTCAAATTCTGTTTTCATTTGGTAGACGAAGCTTTTTTTTTTTGTGGAGCGGAAGGGAGTGTCAGACTCTTACTGACTAAAACCCATCCATGTTCCTTCCGTAGCCCTTTATGTTCCGGGGTAGCGGTAACCCTTTCGGACAATCCCGCTTACCCGGCAGGCTTGGCCCTGAGGGGCCCCATCATATGCTGACATCTCTTTGAGGCGCGCGTGGAACATGTACGCGCCGTCCGGCACGGGTCTGATGCTGATCGAACGGTGAGTCACCCATTACTCACCGTCCGCAGGCCCGCGTCTACGGTGGCCGGGAGTCGTCACGTGGCTCCCGACGCCCGGGGCGTCTCCTGCGGCGGCTGGGACGGGAGGACCTTTCTCTCTCCCATCCCGCCACCTCCTTCGCGAGCATGACTTTTTCGCCGAAGGAGGTGACTGCCTCCCACTCCCTCTCGCCCCGGACCATGGCTTGCACCAGGGCCGGGCGCGAGAGGTCGCCGCTGCCGATCGCCTCTACGAGGACACGGCGGTGCTCCGCCCAAGCGGGGCAGGTTTGCACCGTGTGCTCTACCGTGTCCTGTGCCTGTCCTCTACCTGCGTCAGGCGGTAGGTGAGGGCGCCGTGACGCCTCTCTAGCCACTCCTCAAAGAGGGGCCTTACTGCCACTATCGTGGCGTGCCCTGGGTAGACGAAGCTTGCGTTCCATAGGTATAAATGTTTTATTAACTTTACTTGGGATAGATACTGAGCTCGGTAGCAAACAACTTTTACAACTTTTTCTTTTACTTTTACTTTGAACTTTTTACTTATAGCCACCCACACACCCAGTAAACAACGTGACACAAGACAACAACAGTGATGACAAGAAGCTACGATTTTGTAACAGGATTTATATATATTTAAACATAATCAAGATAAACAAAGAGGATTAAATACGCATTATTCAATAATACGTTAAATACGTTTAATCCTCTTTGTTCATCTTAAACAAAGAGGATTAAATACGTATTCGTAATCGTAGCATCTTGTCAACACTGTTGTTTATTGGCTGTGGGGTAGGTACTATAAGTAAAAAGTTTAATTTCGGCAGACCGTGTCTTTGGTTTTAAATTTTCGTTTTCTGCCACCGACTTTTTTTTTTTTTTTTTTGGTAAATTATGTTTTTTTTTTAATCAAGTGTCAGTTTGTAAATTTTGAATAGGTCAACGATGCAGCCTGTGAAGTTGTCAGTTAGTTTAACGTAAATAATTTTCTCCTGTAAGAAAAAAAACACTAAACTTATTAAACTTTCAACGCCAGATGTCAGGCAGCTACATTTTGATATTCTAAAGCTGGACCCTGTTGAGCCGACCGTTGTTCAAGGAATAACTATGACATTATAAAAATTACAAGCCCTTCTTACAATTATTGTGTGTGGTGGGGGCCACTCAGAAAAATTGTAAGATGGGTTTAATAAAATTCGACGGTTAACTATTGACTCAATTGTTATTTTTATAGTCATTTAGGATTCTACTCTGGGGAACCTGTGCGGACATTAATCAATAGCTTTGTTTTACAGAAAAGGGCTGTTCAATCCACCTACAACCTAGGTCCTAGAGATTCACATCCTCAATTTAATTCCCAATTCTTTATAGCGTTTCATAACGTTTATAAAACAGAATGATATGTAACGTGAATTAATCTCATTTCATAAAAAAATTATATCGTGTTACATTTTACGGAACTTCAATATATTGATTTTAAAACATTTTATGGAATAATGGTATAATGTCAAAATCTGGTATAGATTTTATACAAGAATTCATCTCTCTACTGAGTCTGTTTAGTGCCTTGTAAAGCGTCTGTAGAACACCTACTGGTGAATAAGTCTATGCGGCTTTCGAAGGACCATAAATGCGTGTAAATAATTTTTGCGGGGATGTAGATTTTAGCGTGGTGAATTGTTGGACGACACACAGAATTGAGCTTGAGGGATATGAGGTTATGAGAAATAGGAACTTGATGGACTTACTTGACAACCTTCTGGACAAAACACGTGGATTCAAGGACAGCTAGCTTAGCAGACGTCACACGTGCTATCTGGTTTTCTTCCTTTTTCAATGTGGTGTACTTTCACTTCTTTAAATGTCACACTTGTGTCGGCCAACACTTATTTATTAATAGTTATACAGTTTTTGATCACACTGCACTTGAACTTAAAACTGTTGTCTAGAGCATTTTTAAATCATAGCTGAAGTGGGCTGCGATTGGTTCGCAGCGGCGGAAAAAGCGCGCCTCTGATTGGTCGTGCGCGATGATCTTCCAATCTCGTTCCGTTTGATAAGCAATGTATGGGTAGGAAGAAGGAATGATTAGCTCAATTCTGCGTTTTGAAATTGTAAGCGGAAAAAACTTATAAATAAAAACTTGCGCGAGCATCCTGCCCGGCTTTGAGGATATGTAATATTCTCAAAAGGAAAGAAATTATATTAATGCGGACTAATAAAAAAGAAAAAGATAAATATTCTAAGCATGTTACCTACAGATAAATTATGGTTTTAATTATGCGGTGATGTTATTGAGAAGGTAAAGGACATAATTTGACAACGGGTCTCTTGAAAGAGCCACTGCATGTCTTCACCATAGCAACGCGGGTTGTCCCATCCTTGCCGGGAAAAACTTCGGTGATTATACCCATTGGCCAACGTAAAGGAGGGACATCATCCTGATGTATGAGAACCACTGTACCAATCTTAATATCGTCTGCGGCATTCAACCATTTTTGTCTAACTTGAAGATTATGTAAATATTCTATACGCCACCTCTTCCAGAAACTACAAATCAAATCAAATCAAATCATTTATTTGCATAATACATGTTAAAAAGATGTTACAGGTATAAAAGGTTCATTGTATTATAACCTAATGAGGTGTGCAAATTAATATAAAATGTGGAATTACAAAGAATACATTATAATTGAATTACTTAAAAAAAATAAAAATGTCAAAAATTAAAAAAATACATAAGTCAAATCAAAGTTTAAATAATAATTGTTTTGTAACCATTTCAGATAAAATCAGTCATCTTTCATTTAAATAATCATTAATTGAATAGTAACATTTTTCAACTAGGAATTCGTGCAAACTTAATTTGAAATGGTCCATTTTGTGTAGGTCTGTGATACTTTTTGGCAACTTATTGTATATTTTGGGTGCCATGCCCAGAATGTTTTTTGCGAATACTGCTTTTTTATGACGTTTTACGCATATTTTATTTTTGTGTCGTGTGCTTCTTGGATGCGTATAAAGATATAGATTTCTTTTGACAAAGATAGCCACTTCATATATACAAGATGTTGTTTTGCATCCTCGTCAAATTTCAGGTGGTTGTCCTAAAAGACATAAATAATCAATTGAAAGTACAGTACCGGGAAATAACTAATACGCGCGGTTTTTTTTTGTTGTTGAAATTTAACAGTATTTCAGAATTACATCCTAAATTCAATGAGAATAACCCGACTAACTACGCACACAGCGACAATCAGCTGTGTGCGTGAGCGTCGACGTCTTACCTACTAAATTCAAGCGTGCGCGACGGAGCAATGACCGTAGCGACCGGGGTAGCAAAAATTTTACCTAATTTTATTTCGAAAATCACCTACATTATTGTCATAAATTTCGTTTCATAATTAACTCATTTTAAGCATCATTAGAATACGGAAATCTTACTAATGTTAGTAATCCTAGTGTGCCAAAAAAAAGTTCACTGGCCTGCTACCTATCAGATGATTAATAAAATGTTAGTTTTGCTTTATTGCTATCGTTCAGCATAAACTTTTCGTAATGATTTTGTTTTTTACTTGTGGATTAAATTGGTTGATTTGAAATTTTCCTTCCTACTTAACGGGCTTAGGACCGGCAATAATACCTACCTACCTGCTTAAGTTGGTGTACCGATCTACTGAGTATAAAAATGTTTTTTAAAGATTTGCTAGTTAAATGTAAGTAGGTGTTGATACTTTCGACTCTTAGGTATTATTGGCGTAGTTAAAAATTTGAAATCAACTTATTTACACTAATAAAATTGATTAAGCTAACAACGTATTTACAAAATGTACAAATAAATAAATTACCTACTTATGTTACCCGGAGGTATTGTTCAAAATTGTTACCATCACACTCTTGGCACAATCGAGCACGACGTAGCTGGTTTTCCTTCAGCTTACGTAACACTAACACATTCGTTTTTAAAGTGTCGAAAGCACTAATGATCCTTGCACGTAATTCTGTTACACTTGTCACTTCCTCCGTGTAAACTAAGCTTTTAACGTCTCCCCACAAATAAAAGTCTAGAGGCGTCAGGTCCGGAGAACGCGGAGGCCAGGCCACAGGTCCTCCGCGACCGATCCAGTGGTCACCAAACCTTTCGGTCAAGTACTCGCGTACTTGCCGACCATAGTGAGGGGGGGCACCGTCCTGCTGGTAGTAGAGGTTGTGATGGAGTGCCAGAGGAATGTCTTCTAACATCTCCTCGACAACGTGACGCAACAGCTCCAGGTATGTTGCACTGTTGAGGTACCCATCGATGAAGCCCACACATTCAGTCCGAACCGCACTTGGAACGCATGCCGTTTGGTTACGTGCGGGTTATGGTCGCGGTGAGCCCACCAATGTTCATTATGAACATTGTAGACGCCAACTCGAGTAAATAAACACTCGTCCGTCCACAGGATGTTGGCGTCTTGGTGTTCCAGCAACCAGCGACAAAATGTAATCCGCAACGCATTATCACCTGGGTGAATGTCTTGTCCCTTGCGGTAGTGGAACGGGTGCTGCAGTTCACGCTTCAGTAGGCGCCATACTGTGGTGTGGTGCACTCCAAAGCGTCGACCAGCCTCCCGCGTGCTTGCCCGTGGTTCTCGTCGGAAGTATTCCAGGATGTCTTCCTGCAAGGCGACAGGCAGGCCTACGCTGCCGCGAGCTTGAGCATGCCGGGGAACGTCAAACTGCCGATGATCCCGCAGTCTCTGCGTAGCAGCCAGCATGACGCTCTGTGATGGTGGTTCCCGATCGGGAAACATTTCCGTGAACAACCGGATGGCTCCACGTAGACTGTCTCCACTGATGGCATACAGGCGGACCATCTCCACCAACTCGACATAAGAGTAGTTGTCAGTCATCTTGAACTTAGTAGGTACCTATCGAATGACGTCTCAACAATGTACCGAGCGGAATTCGCAAAGCGCAGCGTACGCACACTGCGGCGACATCAAACGCACTGTTGGTTTGGCGTGTTGCGCCGTGCGCGAGCGGGGGAGCGGGGTGGGAATGTGGAATTGATTACCTACGAATTTATTGAATGATCGTTGCGTATGCGTTGTGTATGTATTGATGCGTTTGTTTGTGTGTGAAAGCGCGGTTTAATAGGGCTAGTAACAGATGGGCCGCTTTTATCTACGGCTGGTTTACACTTATGGATTTCAATAAACAGGAAAAAATAAATAAAAAAATACCTACTCATTTTATTGTTGATTTGGGTCGAGAATCATTAGCATAATTACGTCCTTGAATTTGACTAGGATGCAAATCAACAGCTTGTATAAAGACACGGGAATGTTAATAATTTGAATTGTTGAAAATGTGGTTTACAGCTTTCTGTGCGTTGTATGCCACACATTGCCCTTACGCATTGTTTCTGGGCTTTGAACGCCATTTCTCTGTCCGGCGAGTTTCCCCAAAATATAAGCCCGTAGCGTAAAGTAGGTGCAACATACCCGTGATACGCCATTAATAAAGTTGCCCGATTTGACACTTTCCTTAGGTTATGGAGAGCATATGAATACTGGCTAAGTTTTTTGCATGTATTTTCAATGTGTGTTTTCCAGCTCATATTTTTATCTATCCAAATACCTAAGAATTTAGTGTGTTCTACTTCACTGATAGTTTTCTGACCGTAACGAATATCCGGTTTTTTATTATTTGTTCGTTGTTCGAATGAAATGTAATTTGTCTTTTCAAGATTTATTTTCAAGTTATTTTCAGTTAGCCACGTTATGATATCATTTAAGTTGTCGTTTATTTCTTTTCGAATGTCACATCATCTTTACTATCGATTAGTATTGTGCTGTCATCAGCGAATAAAATCATTGGATTATTAATAGTTTTAGGCATGTCATTAATATATATAATGAATAATAAGGGAGCAAGAACACCGCCTTGCGGCACACCAAATATGCATTTTCTATGTGTGGAGACATAAGTCTTTTCAGTTCTTGTATAGGGGCAGATTTTATTTATGTATGTAATTTGTTCTCGATTAGTCAAATATGATTTGATAAGTTCAAGAATATTGCCTCTAATTCCATATTTTTCCAGCTTTTTTATCAGTATTTTATGGTTAACATAGTCAAATGCCTTTGACATATCCATAAATAATGCAACTACAGGAGTTCTATTGTCAACATTAGTTAGAGCGTGTTCAACAAGTTTGTAGATAGCAGAGTCAATGTTTTTATTTTTCCTGACACCATATTGTTCGCTAACTAAGATTTTGTTGGTTTCTAGAAATGAAAATAAGCCGTTTTGTATTACTTTTTCAAAAAAATTTTAGAATACCGGTATGAGCGCGATTGGTCTGTAGTTGCTAGGATCTTGCTTATCGCCTTTTTTATGTAATGGCTTAATCACAGAGATTTTCAATTTTTCTGGGAATATACCTGTTTCAATACTACTATTGATAATGTGGCTGAGTATTGGTGCAACGATAGGAGATGTGGCTTTTATTACTTCGGTGTTTATGTCATCATATCCAGTACTTTTCGTATTTTGCAGTGAATTAATAATTTTAAATATGTCATAGGGTACTGTGGGTGTCATAAATATTGAATTAGAATGAGAGTTTATTATTGGATTACTATTAAGATTAAGATTCATGTCACTTTGAGATTCAATTTGGTCTATAAAATAATTATTCAATGATTCTGCTATTTGTTCAGGGTTATTTATAATTTGGCTGTCAGTTTTAATGCTATCAATACCTTGTTTAGGGTAGTTTGCTTTCTGGTTATTAATTATGTTCCATGTAGCTTTGCTTTTGTTTTCAGCAGTTTTTATAAAATTATTGTTTTGTAGTTTTTGTGTCTGTTTGATTATGTGTTTTAGTCTTTTGGTATACGTTTTAAGTTTATTTTTATTTTCTAGGTTTGGTGACTTTCTATATTCCCATAGCATGTCTCTTTTACGTTTCGAACATTTTTTAAGTCCTGTTGTGATCCACTTTGGTTTTTTAATTACCGAAATTTTTATTTTGTTAATTGGGAAACATAGGTCATAGAATAATTTAAATAAGCCGTGGAACTCATTAAATGCTATATTTGGATCTGAGCATTTATAGACATCATGAAATGATAAATTTTGCAAGCATTCCCTAAATTTCCTAATATTTTCAACACTATAGTCACGTTTGTAGATAAACCAATGAGAGAAAGTGCAGGTTTTTTTGACACGACATTTAAGTAATTGCGCTGTATGGACTGATATTGCCAATTCTGTGACCTCGCAGCTACTCCCTCTAATATTATGAATGATGTTGTCAATGCATGTCCCGCTACACAGACGTGTTGGAGATCGAGTCCCCAGAATCAGGTTATAGCTACGCAGTATATTTTTAAAAGTGATTGACATTTTACTGTTTTTGCAAATATCAATGTTAAAATCTCCACAAAGTATAATTCTACTATTTCGTTTTAAACCTATTTCGTTTAACATCATATCTAAATTATTAAAAAACATTGATAGTTTATCTTTACTATGATTTGGTGGTCTATAGATACAAATAATGATGATGGGATGGGAAGTCAGTTTTATAGCACAGCATTCAATTTGATTGGGTATGGCCCATTTATTTACATTAATTATTTCAAATTGATGTGAGTTTTTTACTAGTATGCACGAGCCCCCGTTTCTTACTTGCCTAGCGTAGCATGCTGCTAGTGAGTAGTTAGAAATGTGTAGGTGTACCTGGTCATCTTTTTTCATGTTGTGTTCGGTTATGCATAGGATATCTATTGACTTACCTACCTCATCAAGTTCATTCAGATGTGTACTTAATAGATCTGACTTATTTATTAGGCCATTGACATTTTGGTGCATTATAAATATATGATTATACACGAAAAAAATGTGTGTTACTACCTTGTTTTTGTATGGGTTGCACGTTTGGTGATTGTATGTCTGGAAGAATTTCAAATTTTTCCGACTGGGAACACTCAGCCTCAATATTGACATTGTTTGGGCTGTTTAATATCTTAATAAGATCTTGTAAATCTGATACTACAACTTTCGTGCCATAGCTATTCAGAGTACCTACCTGAGTGCTGATTGTACATGTCATAGTAGTAAGAAAGATTTAGGTTGGAATCCAATAGATACGCGTAGTTATATGCCTGGATATCCATATATAGAAGATTATTAAAAACTTCTATTCTACTATTAAACAGAGTATTGCTATAATTTTGGTGTTTTACATAGTAACTATTATTATGTCGAAATTTTAATTTATATGTCGGTAAAATAATAATAATATTAGTGTGAGTTAGTGTTATTAATTTTTCTCGAATAAACATGGTTAGATCTATATAATTATTAGTCTTTTGGAAGTCTTCTTCGCCAATGTAAATAATGCAATAGTCTTTACTTGTAAAGTTTTGAACTTTTGCATCTATTGTCTCTAATAATTGCTTCAGTCCACATTTAGGTTTCCTATAATGGCAAGTGTCGTAGTTGCGTAAGTTAGTTTCTTCTGCAACGGTGTACAATGTATTTGATGTTTCACAGCTTAATAAACATATTTTTGGTTTAGCTATAGTAGTAGAGGTGGTGCTTGGTGATGTCACTCGGGCAGTAATACTCTCTTTTTTATGTCGTTGTATTTCTTCTGGAATTTTCTTATCACTGCTTGTTTCATTTTGTGTGGCATTGGGTGTTGTCGGGCATGTGTTTTTCGGGCATTTCTTGAGCGGAGTTGACTTATTGTGTTTTTTAACTGGACTATTTGTTGTACTTTTAATAAGTTGTTGTTGTTTTCTATGGGGAGTAATCTGCTTTGTAATGTTATTTTTATTTGGAGTCCCAATTTCACTAGATAATTTCCTAGTTGCCTCCTTCATTCTCCTTATTTCTGGTAGGCTATTAGTAGTGCCATCAAGTGTCGAATTATTAGAGTTAATCTCGTCAATAGTTTTTTCTGTCAATGACCGTGTTCGAGTTCTCCTCATTTTCAAAGAAATTCATCGTTTTGTTGGAGATCACACTATACAAATATTTTAATAGTCTTTTAAAAAAAGAATTTGTTGACGGCGGGATTTGAACTCGAGTCGCTTGATTAAAACGAGTATATGAAGCGCACGCAGAAACCGCTGCGCTATGTGAACATTAGCAATTAGCGTGAATTAGGTGATCAGTTGTTGTTTGATCGTGAGAGACGGTTATCATGTAGTCTCTGCTGGGTCCAAAGTTCATTTCTTTGTTCTATAAGCGTGTACGGTGGACGGTTTGATTTTGAAATGTCTTTGTCTTCGAAATCACAGTTTTTATCACTTTTGTTTGCTTTTTTATTGGAAATCACAGTGTAGTTTAACACTATTTTAGTATTATTACACGATACATGCACAACAATTTAAATCGCACTGATCATTTTGAAAGTTTATTTACAGTTCATGCAGGTTTTAAATATTGTTTATATAACACACACTTGCATGTAGTTTTAGTTAATAACAATGTCACTTGTTAATGGAAGTGTCCTTGTACTAAATTCACTTAGTTTTATCTCTTATAATAAGTTATATTAATATTTTGGATTTTTTTATACGGCGCCGATGTTAACATCAAACATCCATCCAACAAACCATCTGGTCAAGCAATTTCTTGCGGCAAGTCAGAGACTTCGTCGTTTCGGGAACATTCACGACAGGCAACGAAGTTAACGGAGAAGCCATTATAAAATGAGCGGAAGTAAGCGGTTCTGGGTACGGATCCTCATTCAGGACACAAAGCGGTCTGGAATTTAGAACTGCCTCAATTTCAGTGAGAACAGTCGAAAGCTCCTCGTAGGTGTGACTGTTCCTAAATTACCCCAGGCTGATAAAATTTTCGTTTTTCCTAACTTCGTTAATATTAGTGTTTGGGTCGGTTCCCCCTAAGGGGGAAGAGCCGCGCCCCGCCTTCCGCGCGACTCTGTAGGGCTCGTCCCGGACTGGTCACCCTCCCACCGACATAGAGATTAAATGAATTCCAAATGTGAAGAAGTCCAATGCCTTGCTACATTAAAAGAGCAAGGAAAGGGTTGAAATTGAAAGGAATTGTAAATAGGACTTAGGAATTCATAGTAGTGAAAATTGGGAGTGGTTTTAGAAGATGAACAAAATAACAGGGGAATTCAAAGTATATTATTACATAACTTAGCGAGTAACCCTTACACTAGTGTAACGGGTATTTTGACGGACATTACTCACATGATACCTCGCATGTGCAAGGCGCGTGTTCGTATAAGTTTGACTCAATTATTAGCCTGGTATAAAAGATACAATATTCAAGAATTACTGGATAAAAGAGTTGAGAATCTAGGCTCAAGAGTCATTATAATTATAATAGAGTTTTAGATAAAACTCTCCTAATGGTCTAATATTGTTGATCTGAGGTGAAGGTGAAGTTAATAGAGTAGATAATTGAAACTCAGTAATGATTGTTATAGTAGAATCTTGGGATAAAAGATCTAGTAATATTCAAGAATTACTAGTTACTAGAGTAGAGAATCAAGTTTCGAGAATAATCATTATTAATTACATGAGCAGTGGATCAACACACGGTCTTGTCTGTGAGGAGGGTAAAGGAATCGTTGCGCTTGCGCTTTAACTCATTATTTGTAACTACGTTAATTTATTTAATTACGACGTACCCACTTCAGTGAGATCGGGAACCGTTTTACAACGTTTGTCTCATTCTACGTGTTCTGCTAGACCTGACGCATAGAGCCTCTAACGACCCTAATACGATTCTAAAAGAACACGTTCCCTAAGCATAAAGTAAATGTCTTACTCAATCCTAAGGCAGAGTGCTGCGAAGCCCAACCGTAATTGAGGAAGACAAGTATTGTGGTAATTCTAAATGCAGACTACTGTGAATTTACCCCGTGAAATTACCCTTACGGCAGATTAGCCTCCTTCATTACTATAATAATACAAATCCAGCACAAGCACACCGTAGACTCGGTCTCTAGCAAAATGCATTACGATCGCACTTGGTGAACGCCGAAGTGGTACTTCGTCACTTCACATTTCCTTACTCTTCCCATTTAGAAGATGCGGTGCGGCTATTAGCGGCTTTGCATCAAAGTAACGTGTCTCGCTAAATAGTGACGATTTAGTAATAGTCCTACAGAACGGACGGGTTTGTTTTAACGAGACACGGTCCCTAGCGTCTTTACGACGTCTACCAATTCAGTTTGGGGTACTTGGTGAAGCCTACCCCCACTCCCTGGAAATGTGCGTCAACAAGCCTCACGCAAAGCATTCTGTGGCAAGACCTTTTTGGAAGCAGATATTATTAGTAACGTTTGGTTGATTCATGTATTTACAGATTGGCTTTATAGCCTAGTAATTATGATATATACGGTTCTGCCTTCCAGGTCTGGAGGGTTAGTTAAAGTCATGGTCATTAAAAGTCAAGAGCAGTAGTGCTCAGTGTCAAGTATAGGGGAAGGCCTTCCCCGTTTCCCTATAACCAAACGTAACTGACAATTATCTGACAAGGTACGGATTAGGAGATGGGCAGGTAATATAACCCTATCCTATCAGCCTAGGATAATTATTATAGTAAAAGACTCACCCAGTCGCACCAACACGCACACACACACACACATATATATACTACGTTAAGCATTAGATTGGTCTAATCTGGGCTTTTACTCAAGTATCTCTAACTTAATAATGAATACTCGCTGTCTTGCGACAGCCCACTAGGACGTAGCCTCTTGGTATACACCAAGCTTCCTATCCTAACTACTCTGGACCAGGACGTCCGAATCTTGTAGCGGTTGAAAACCGACTGCCCGCCTGATTGCATCAGTCTCCTAAATGCCTCCAAATACCACGCTTATCGCATGTTCCCACACTTTCGCAGGGTAGGTTTTATGGTCGTTTTCGTACAATTCATCTATTGTTCCAAGGGTGTGTTTGGGTATTGACTGGGCCCAAGTTATGGTAACCAGATGTGATACTAGGTATTGTAAGTGGCGTTTAGAAATTGGATGTTTCACTCGTTTCTTAAGAATTTGCTGAATTATTGCTTTCGACCCGTCGGCCGGCATTGTTCTAAGTTTGCCTGTCATTAAATAGAGAATTTATGCGCGTCTTAGTGGCCCGAACCATGTGCTGGTTTTAAAATAAATATAATATTTTGTTATTAAATAGGAGTACGTGACAGACAGTCACATAGGTAAGAAGCTGAGAACCGATAACACGGTATAAATGCGTTTTAATAGATTTAATATTAGATTCCCACAACCCTCCAAAGTGGGGTGCGCGGGGTGGAATCATTTTCCACTCTATGCGGTAGCGGTTAACATGTAGTTCTTGCAGTTGAGCCTTAGCTCCAACGAAATTTGTTCCGTTGTCGGAATATAAATAAGAGACAGGTCCTCTGCGGGAAATGAATCTTTTAAAAGCGGAAATAAAAGTGTCCGATGACACGTCGGTAACCAATTCAATATGAACCGCTTTGGTAACGAAGCAAATGAATAAGCATATGTAAGCCTTCTGACTTCTTTGACCTCGGCGTCTACATAACGTTACCTTAATGGGACCAGCGTAGTCCACACCCGTATGAACGAAAGCTTTAGTCTCCTGTACGCGACAAGCGGGTAAATCAGCCATCTTTGGGCTGGGGTGAGAAGAAGAAATTTTAAAACAAAAATGACAAGCATGTAATATCTGTCTGATGACACCTCTAGAAGAGAGAATCCAATATTTTTGGCGTAACAGAGAACTAAGAAGGCTTACACTTGACAATAAATGTGGTGATAATAGTTTAAAACATGTGTAAAATTATCATGTTTAGGTAAAAGAGCGGGATGCTGAGCTTCATAAGGAAGGTTCGCATTTGACAATCTGCCACCGATTCTAATTATATTATGCTCGTCTATGAAGAGATCGAGTTTTTTAAGTTGTGATCGAAGTTTTTTACTTTTAATTTCGTCATAAATATCTTTAAAATGAAATTGTTGAATACAACGAATTAAATAAGTTTCAGCGCTAATTCACGGACAGTAATTGTCTTGTGTGACTTATCATAAGGAATAATACGTAAAAATCTTAGAATGTATACAATTATGCGCGATATTTTATTGAATGATGCAAATTTTTGTGAAAGACTATATATATTAAATTGAGTTCTGATACGGTAGATACCAATGTTAGAGTTTTATTTTTAAATTCAGGCAATTGTTCGTTGCATGAAGAAACAAAAGGAGCAATAGGCCACTCAGCAACTGGGCGCAGAAGCCAATCAGGGCCATGCCACCATAAATCGTGGTTTAGTAACTGTTCAGGTAGAAGACCTCGAGACAGACAGTCACTAGGATTTTCCTTTCCGTTAATATGATAAAAATGCTTAGGATCAATATTTTCTTGACATTTAGCGACGCGGTTACTAACAAAAATGTTCCATTTGTGCGGTGACGAATGAATCCAGGAAAGCGTAATTGTAGAATCGGAAAAGGCAAATATATTATTAATAGCGGTACGAGAGCGGTAAGTGTCATAAACTAATTTAATTAATTTAGACAAAAGAACAGCAGCACAGAGCTCTAAACGAGCTAGAGATATGACCTTAACAGGTGCAACTTTGGATTTAGCACACACCAAATTTACGTGTGTGTTACCATTTGTATCAGTGACATGTAAGTATATGACGCAGCCATATGCATTCAAGCTGGCATCAGCAAAACCCACTATATTTGTCACGCAACCCATAGTAACGGCTACATGACGAGGTAATTTTAAAGAAGAGAGTAAAGGTAATTGCTCTTTAAATTTTTGAAAGAGAAGTATAATAGAATCGGGTGGAGTTTCATCCCAATCTATATTTAATTTCCATAATTCTTTTATGAGTAATTTCGCGAATAAAACTACAGGAGCCACAAGACCGAGAACATCCCACAGATGGGTAATAGTTGTAAGCATGGAGCGTTTGGTACAACTATTATCCAAATTAGATGTAGTAAAGGTGAAACAGTCCTCGGAAGGAATTCATTTGAGTCCAAGAATCTTTAAATTATCCCTATCAGAGAAATTAATAGAAGAGCGGTTGGAATGTGGGATGGCCTCTAGTAGTTCCAAGGAATTACTTGCCCATTTAGTACGGTCAAAGCCCCCAGCCTTAAATAAGGCGATAAGTTCAGCGGAAAGAATCTTGGCTTCCTCCAGAGACGAGGTCGAAGTAGCCAAGTCATCCATGTATAGCTCATGAGAAGCAACAATGGATGCGAGTGGAAAGCGGTGTTTTTCATCTTCTGATAGCTGGCGCACAGTGCGCATGGCTAGAAAGGGACTGGGCTTGAGACCAAATGCAACTCGATTAAAATTGAAATTCGCGAATAGGTTCAGGGGTATTAAAACGAAACAATATTTTTTTGTATTTTCAATGCTCATCAATAACAGCAATTCGAAGATACATCTGTTTTATGTCAGCTGTAACTGCAATAGGGAACAAGCGGAAGTTTAAAAGTAATAAAAATATGTCAGCCTGTAAATTCGGCCCTGTGTGTAACAAGTCATTCAATGAAACGCCATTATGAGACTTAGCGCTTGCATCAAGAACGATGCGAACTTTAGTGGTTTGTTTATCATTCCTAATAACAGGGTGATGTGGTATGTAATAACCTACAGTCTGATTAACAGAACTAGGTGTAGTTTCAGTTAAATAATTTTGATCGATATACTCCTGAATTATTTCATTATAACTAGCGCGCAAAACAGGGTCGCGAAGCTTAGTTTTTTCTTAATTAATTAGACGTCGATAAGCGACAGCATAAGAATTTCCAAGTGAATCTGGATTTTTACGGAACGGTAACGCGGTACAATACCTACCACTGGAGTCACGTGACACAGTAGAAGCGTACAGCTGTTCACACTCCAGTTCAGCAGGGCTCATAAAATGTTTTGAAGGTATTTCTTCGATGTTCCAAAATTTATGTAAGGATTCGTCTAAAGACAGAAAACAATGAAAATTATCTATATTTAGTGCGGTAGAAAAATATGAAGCGGTATTTAATTCAGCGGGACTATAATTGTAATTAGATAAACTAGCGGGTACCTCACCCATAAGAATGTAACCAAACACGGTTTCAATAGCGGATGGAGCGGTAGGTGAGATAATTTTATTGTGAAGTAATAAATACGGGAACAGTTTTGTCCCTAGAAGCAATTCAACCTCACCGGGTACGTGCCACAGTGGGTCAGCGAGCGGTAAATCAAACAAATGTTGCACTGCAGAAGTGTCAACAAAGTGAGATGGTAAGTTATCCGTAATACAATCGATAACCAGAGCGGTAATTTTAAAAGAATTATTTTTAATTTTAGCAGTAACTTTTATCTCCACGTAACCTATGATAGGCCGCGAAGAGGTTCCGACCCCTTTTATAACTGAGTTTGAAAGCGGTATAATGTTTAATTGAAGTTTTTTACAACAAGCGGAAGTAATTATATTATTTTGCGAAGCGTTATCTATTAAACATCTCACAGAAACGTGTTTGTTATATTTGTTATCAACATAGACTTGAGCAGTAGACAATAACACCGTAGTACGCGGTGGGTTTATACCTAGGCGGGAAGACGCACACAGCGCCACCTGTTGCGAACTCGCGGAGCTAGTGACAGCGTCAGTCGTGATCGGCTGCGACGAGCTGTGTTCTAGATGTAAAAGCGAATGATGTCTTTTGTTACACGTCCTACAGGTATGTATAGATTTACACTGTGAAGCAGTGTGCGTTACACTAAGACAGTTTACACATCCACGTTTGTTTTTAATAAAATCCAAACGCGAATTGGCTGAGAGGGTTTGAAAGGATAGACAAGTGTAAAGTTTACCCGTCATCTACCCCGGTCGCGATGGGGAATGGAACCGGCGAGAGATGTCGTGCGGTGTCCCGCAGGGATCGGTTCTGGGGCCGTTCCTGTGGGACATCGGTTACGACTGGGTGCTGCGGGCCGACCTCCCTGACGGCGTCAGCGTAGTTTGCTACGCTGACGACACGCTGGTCCTGGCGCAGGGGAGGTCGCATCAGGCGGCGGCCGACGCGATGACACGCGGGGTTGCGATAGTCGTTGAGAGGATCCGGCAGTTGGGTCTCGAGGTGGCATTGCACAAGTCCGAGGCCATGTACTTTCATGGGCCTCGGAATAGGCCACCATCGGGATCCCAACTTACGGTAGGAGGGGTTCACATCGGCGTCGAGACCACGATGAAATACCTGGGTCTGGTCCTCGACAGCCGATGGAATTTCGTGGAGCATTTCCGACGTTTGGCCCCCAAGCTGGAACGGACTGGGGCCGCCTTCAAGCGGCTCTTGCCCAATTTGAGGGGGCCAAACGCCTCCTGCCGGAGGCTTTACGCGGAAGTCGTGCGGTCCATGGCCCTATACGGGGCCCCGGTGTGGGCGCGTTCATTGCGGCGACGAGCCGCTCACTATCTGAACGCGCCCCAAAAGGTGGTAGCCATTCGGCTAATCCGGGGGTACCGCACGATCTCGGGCGAGGCGGCAAGCCTCCTTGCCGGACTGCCGCCGTGGGATCTGGAGGCGATAGTCCTCGCGCGCCTGTTCGAGTGGCGTGCGGAGGTACTAAGCCGGGGGGAAACTCCGTTTCCGCAGCAAATTGCGGCGGAGCGGACGGACCTCCGGCGCGATCTCATGGCGGCCTGGAAGCAGCGACTGTCGCAACCCAGCGCAGGGCACGCCACGATAGTGGCGGTAAGGCCCCTCTTTGAGGAGTGGCTAGAGAGGCGTCACGGCGCCCTCACCTACCGCCTGACGCAGGTCCTCACCGGACATGGATGTTTCGGGAGGTTCCTGCACATCATCAGGCGGGAGGAAACGCCCGGGTGTCACCACTGCGAGGATCGCCCAGAGGACACGGTAGAGCACACGGTGCAAACCTGCCCCGCATGGGCAGAGCACCGCCGTGTCCTCGTAGAGGCGATCGGCGGCGGCGACCTCTCGCGCCCGGCTCTGGTGCAAGCCATGGTCCGGGGTGAGAGGGAGTGGGAGGCAGTCACCTCCTTCTGCGAAAAAGTTATGCTCGCGAAGGAGGTGGCGGGATAGGAGAGAGAAAGGTCCTCCCGTCCCAGCCGCCGCAGGAGACGCCCCGGGCGTCGGGAGCCACGTGACGACTCCCGGCCACCGTAGGCGCGGGCCTGCGGACGGTGAGTAATGGGTGACTCACCGTCCGATCAGCACCAGACCCGTGCCGGACGGCGCGTACATGTTCCACGCGCGCCTCAAAGAGATGTCAGCATATGAAGGGGCCCCTCAGGGCCAAGCCTGCCGGGTAAGCGGGATTGTCCGAAAGGGTTACCGCTACCCCGGAACATAAAGGGCTACGGAAGGAACATGGATGGGTTTTAGTCAGTAAGAGTCTGACACTCCCTTCCGCTCCACCCAGAGCGGGAGAAGTCATTGGATGATTTCCCAGCCTTAAAAAAAAAAAAAAAAAGTGTAAAGTTTACAATGATCAACTTTACTGCAATACAAACAACTTTGATTACTATCGCAAGCAACAAAAGTATGTGCTGTACTATCACGTGACTGATTACGAGAAGGATTATTTTTATTAGGATTGTTACTCACTAACGCGGTTCGAGATGAAATAGTGCGATCCAATATTTTAACTTGCGATTTTATAAATTCTACGAAATCCGTATAAGTAGGAATTTCCTCATCTCTCATATGCATTTCGAATAAATTTACGGTAGCGGGGTCTAACTTTTTCAAAGCTAAATTAAGCAAAATGAAATCCTTTAAATCTTTAATTTGTAATTGTTCTAAAGCAGAAACGGACGCGTGAAAACTTTCAATGAAAACATTTAAAGATGCGGAATTATTAATTGCGGGTTTAATATTTAATATGTTAGACATGTAATGTGAGCCTAGTGCTCGTTTATCTTGATACTTTTAACCTAAACTGTTCCAGATAGCGGTATAGTTATCACCTGAGGGAATAATTCCGGCGGTAATTTGCAATGCGTTTCCCTTTAAATTACCTATCAAATACTGCACACGTTGAGAATCTATAAGGTTTAAATTACTATGGATATTTGATTTAAATGATTCATAGAAAACAGGCCAGTTATCAATCCTACCATCAAAGAACGGAATATGAATCGGTGGCAGTGTGACGGTACTTTTATATTGTTTTGTGTTATCATGAGACGCGCATGAATGTTCTAATGACCTTGAACGGTTCTAATGACCTTGAACGGTTCTCGGCGATCAATGAGCGAACTCGCTCTATACGCGAATAAACTTCGTCGTAAGATTTTTGACTGCTATAATCAATATTATGATTAGGATTTAATTGCAAGGAATATGTATTTATTTTATCTAAATTGGTACTAAATTCTTGACGAGTGACTGAGAGAATCTCCGTGTCCGCCATGAATGCTTCCACCGAACGAAGCTCGATATTGGTGGTATTTATTTTCTTAGAAGTTTCGTATAGCGATGTTAAATGTTCGAAGATTGAATTATTTTTAGCTTGAAGTAATTTAACTTTCATTTTAAGATCTTCCATGTTGGAATAGTTCTAGAAAATATAGCGTACAAAATAATAGTTAGGTATAGCGGGTAGACTTAGAATAATTATTTTATTCTAAGCGGGTATACAAAGGAATGCGGTTGAATATAAGTTGTAAATAAGTTAGACGAGACTAACTCACGATAATTAGCGGTTTGAATATTTACCTATGCTATTTCAATGCAACAGGCGAAATATTAAGTTGATACAGTAATTCTCAATGAATAATGTACCTAGCGGGAATGTACGAACGCAAGCACGCGTTCAATATGGCGGTTTTACGAACTTTGTATTTTAGGTATTTTAACCTAAATCCTAGGTATGAGACCTATATTAGGATCGTTGATTCTTTGAATCCGACTCGATTGGACCAAATAACTTATGGTGAATAAGTCTATGCGGCTTTCGAAGGACCATAAATGCGTGTAAATAATTTTTGCGGGGATGTAGATTTTAGCGTGGTGAATTGTTGGACGACACACAGAATTGAGCTTGAGGGATATGAGGTTATGAGAAATAGGAACTTGATGGACTTACTTGACAACCTTCTGGACAAAACACGTGGATTCAAGGACAGCTAGATTAGCAGACGTCACACGTGCTATCTGGTTTTCTTCCTTTTTCATTGTGGTGCACTTTCACTTCTTTAAATGTCACACTTGTGTCGGCCAACACTTATTTATGAATAGTTATACAGTTTTTGATGCGGTTGCGGGTTGAGTAAGCGGTATGATTATGGAGCGGCGCGGTTCAGTATTCACACTGCACTTGAACTTAAAACTGTTGTCTAGAGCATTTTTAAATCATAGCTGAAGTGGGCTGCGATTGGTTCGCAGCGGCGGAAAAAGCGCGCCTCTGATTGGTCGTGCGCGATGATCTTCCAATCTCGTTCCGTTTGATAAGGAATGTATGGGTAGGAAGAAGGAATGATTAGCTCAATTCTGCGTTTTGAAATTGTAAGCGGAAAAAACTTATAAATAAAAACTTGCGCGAGCACCTACACAATTTAATAAATTTTAATGGAAAGAGGATTGATTATTGTGTTGTTATTGTATTGACTTGTATCCTTGACATTGAACTTTGGAATTTACAAATTATTATTATTTTGCATGTAATAGATACACATCATGTATAGCTAAACATGCGGACTTTAGATTAATATCTGATTGGAACAACTATACACCATGTTTAAGGCAAATAAAGACTTATCTTATCTTATCTTGACTGAGGGTGTCGACTCTGTGCGTAACTCAAAAAAAATCATAAACCTATTCACAATGACATTGAAACGCTTGTATAGCATTTCACTACGTCGCTTCTTTTGCCTTGTTACAACATGTTGGGAAGTGGCTGCAGAGTGTCGTGTCCGTGCTTGACCGATCTAAACTCGATAAAAAACTAAGCGTCCTCTAAAATAACAATAAAAATAAGTGGCAAAATATCAGATATAAAGCAAGTGACTGAAAACATGGCAGTGTTATATTTATAAAAAACATTTTTCCACCGACACCAAGACACCAAGTTCTTACAATAAACACGAATACTTGCGCATCTTGTCACTCAGTGTCCTTTTTGAATTTATTTGATACAAAGTTAGTATTATCAAGATAGTTTTAAACTTGGTATCGAATCGCGGTTTTCCGTTCACTAGAAGTTGAGCCTCCAAGCAGTGTGTACCGGTAGCAAGCCTGCGACTTACTTGGCACTGAGTGAGATGGAGCCTCTGTGGTGGTGGCTGCTGCTGCTGGCGGCGCCGGCGGTGCTGGCCGGAGATGTTACCGGTATGTTTCAGAACGATTGTTTCAGTATCTAACAGAAACTATTTTTTTTTATTTCAGTTTAAAACGGAACCTATTTTTAATTGATTATAATTATCTTGTTATTTACTTGACTTGTACTTGATGTTGTATGTTTCCCATTCAAAACTATGTGTTTTTCCGTTTGCAGAAGTTATACTATAAGCCTTATTTTTAGCTCATTCTAAAGATGAAGATGTGGCAATTTTATTTTCACCTCACAGGCTCGGAAAGAGTCTGTTTGTCATTCGAAATCTGAGCCGAAAATCGATTTTTGCTCTCTAGCGTGGAAAGAGTTTTTAAAATTCGAACCTTTCTATTTCAAAATTTTCTATACTGCCAGTCCACTGAAAATGCATGACACGGTCTAAAATAAAATATTAAATAATACCGCTCACCTTAAAAACTTCCATCACAGTACAGAAATTAAATATTTTGCGAGGATAAAATTGTAAAATTGGAATTAATTTTAATAAGTATTCCATTTGATTAAAAAAATCTGTGACGTCACATTTGAATATGCCATAAAAATACTACCCTGTCAAATACCCAATTGTGTAGTAATTTAAGTTAAATTTTTTAAATAAAATAAATACTAATATAAT
Source organism: Hyppa rectilinea (assembly GCA_951799385.1). NCBI lineage: Eukaryota > Metazoa > Arthropoda > Insecta > Lepidoptera > Noctuidae > Hyppa > Hyppa rectilinea. The sequence continues at coordinate 17,457,190 of OX637321.1, read as the reverse complement.
ATGTTATTTAATCCTTTGCTTGGCAAAAATAAATATGTATTAAATTAAATTCGTTAGTTATTTGTATTAAATTAGTTTTTTTCTTTCATTCTCCTTAGAGGACAAGTAGGACATAGAACAAAATACTGGGTATTTAATTTTGGAGATATTCTATGTAACTCATAAGATACATTGCCAAGTATCTGTTATTTTCTTCACATGAGTCAATGTATCTGAGACGCTCGAACAAAATAAAACTCAACAACACCTGTTTTCTTGCACCTAGCAGTTTCCTCGCTGTAGTGAGGTGAAAAATTGTGTGTTGCGCTCGGCAGCAAAGCTTTTCTGCGTCTCGTACCTTTGAAACCTTCGTTACGCTCAGGATTCTATATTTGAACCACTCGCTTCGCTCATGGTTCAACCCTAGAATCCTTCGCTTACTCAGGTTTCAATAGAAGTACTCGCGCCAAAAATCAACTTTCCAGCCTTGCATAACAAATAACTATTATTTTTCATGGAGTAAAATACCTGTAATTCATATAAATGGCTAATTGCTGTATTTTTTTGATAATAAATAAATGAATGAACCAACAAACTGGTTTATTTATTTATTATGTATATCGTAAGCGTACCCCGTAACGTAACCCACTCCACGCACTGCTCTCCACACCCTCCCTACAACTTCTACTTATGGGGTATTTTAGAAAAACTAATTGTTGTTCGTGCCAAGTTTCAAGAATAAGATTTTTTCATCAACATCATTCGCCTGCCCTTATCCCAATTTATTTGGGGTCGGCGCAACATGTCTTTTTCTTCCATACTTCTCTATTAGTCGTCATCTCGGTAGTCACTCCCTTCCTAGCCATAACATCCTTCACACATTGCATCTATCGTTTCTTTGGTGGACAACCGATTTCCACACAAATTTTCAGCCACCGGTGTCACTTCAGACTTCCTCTTATATACTCATTCCGTATTCTATCCATTCGCGTAACACCACACATCCCTCTTAGCATTCTCATCTCAGCTGCATGCATTTGTCTTTCATTCATTCCTTTTATGGCCCAGCACTCTGATCCATAAAAGACGGCAGGTCTAACCATGCTTTTATAAATCTTCTCCTTAAGTTTAAGGGGAATGCGGGAGTCACAAATTGGTCCCGTGATCTGCCGCCATTTCATCCACTTAGTGTTAATTCTATGCTTAACAGTCCGATCTATTTCGCCATCGCTTTGCACAAGTGAACCGAGATACCGAAAGTCGGAGCAAACTGGGAGAAGCGCGCCATCAAGCGCTTTGACCCCAGAACTGGAGAGACCGCCGAATCAAGAATAAGATTTTTTATACAAACAAAATTTCTCTTTTCCAACCTACCTATTGATTTTCAAAAACCACCAGTTGTAACTAAGGTAACTTTGCAAGTGGTTTCGGTTCCTCGTCTTATAGCTATCGTTTAGAAACCGGGCCCGGTTCGTTCAGTTCATCAATCATCGATGTTTGTGGGACTATCAGCCAGATATCATTGCAGGACATAGACGATAAACTGGTTAAAGAATTTCTGCCTGACCTCAGTCCTGACCAACTCTTTCAAAACCCTCACTTGTCTTCTTTTTCGAAGTTCCGCCTAATCTGGGAGTCATTTACACACCATTGAATAAGTACGTAATAAAACTTTTTTGAATTCGACTTTTATTTAAAAGAATAAAAGCTGAAGTAGACGAGATGGCACTCGGAACTTTTTTATAATTCTAAATTAAATTACGCGTAACAGTGAAATGTCGTCGTTCGTATTCCGTAACGAAAATAAAAAAAAAATTACATAATTTAAAAGTTCCAAAAATTGCTTCCCGCGCTGCTAATTTTCGGTAGGTATCCCTAATCTTTTGTGCCGTGTCTCCCTGGCCTGGCATGGTTGCATGGTCGTTAATGTTCAAAAGTGTTTTCTGCGTAGTCATTATAAGCTTTAAAACTTTTTAAAAATCTGGTTTACTGTCGCTTTTTAAGTACTTAATCAGCACTTTTGTCTAATAAAGAAGAATCCAAAAGTTTTTGAAAACATCTTGTAAACTGAACACGTTACAGAAACGTTTGGAGCGAGAGCTGGGAGTCATGTTACATTAAAGCTAGATTCTTATCCGTCTTTGCTTAAGGCAAGCCTTAACATTCTCGATCACGATGTCCATTTTCGATACAATTTTATATTATGACGTAAATGGCCATCTTTTTGAGAAGCAAGGTCGTGATCGTTTCTGGCTTGCCATGAATTTTGTTGGATTAGATTACGAACTTTTAGATCAATGAGTTTCGTAAGTTCTCCACAGCGCTGCGCTGCGCGTGGGCATTCGGCACCTGTGCCTTCACCGTTACGAATATGGTATTTGAAGTAGTTTAGTACCTAAAGTTGCAATAATTATTTCTTGGTATTTAATTTATACGCCATTTTGATTAAAATCTATAATGAAAGAATTGACATCTGTTAGCGTGGTCGTACTGGACATTTGCCAGATTTCATTTTGGATCAATAATTGCCAAACTTTTCTCTTCGTAATACAATAAAAATTTGAATCATCTTCATCTAAATTCTTTGTTTTATTTTATTTTAGAAAACAAAGTTCTTGTTGAAAAATCCTTTAGTTGCACATGCAACTATTCTATTAAATGTCATATTTCTCGTCATGTGTAGACAGTATAGACAGAGAACCACTTTGTCTAGCATATTTGGGTGAATTTCAAAAAATGCCATTTTTTTTATCATATCGGTGAACTTTTTCAATTATATTTTTTTTTGTATGTTTTTCAGGTTTTATGTTATCTTTAGGATATCAAATATCCCCAAATTTAATATCATCAACATATCATTTAAGACTAAGGAGAAAATTCAGTTTGAATTCTGGTTTCCACCGATATGACAAACCGGCACCGATTATTTTTCTGTACACCGATATGATAAGTTTATCCACCGAAATGATGTACATATCCAGCGATATGATAATCTATCCACCTTTGAACATCAAAAAGGAAATAGTTAGTAGGCACCTATTATATTTTTACAAGGGTGACTTAGAACTGAATAGGTACCTGAACTTAGGGTCTTATGCAAGTAGATCACATCCAAAGAGAACTGAGTTCTTAGAAATCCAATTAAAATATATTTTTTGAAATTATGTGCCTATTTTATTATATTTACTTTCTTTTTTATTATATTTACTATAGGTACTTAGAATTAAAAAAAAAGAATGTTTATTTTTATTATCATTGTCTTTATTAAAATGAAGTATATACAAAAAGAACTAAAATCTCATATCTAAGGTTAAAATTGCACAATACACATTTATTACTGTGGGCGATCCAACTAATTGTTTTGCCGTGATAAGCACTTAAAACATTGTAGCCGTCTAGGTTTAACAATAATAAGAATAGGAACTTTATAAACCTAATTAATTTACCTTTATATACCTTATTCTTTCCAGCATCCTCTTTCTCTCTGTTTTCTCCTCCTCTTTTAGTTTTGGCCTCGGCATTCTTAAACAAAATTAAGCTATTATTATATTTTCTTTTTATCTATTTATTATTTTGTTATTTATTATTATGTAGAGAAACCTTTAATGCGTTCAATTGCTCCACCTCACCATCATCATCTCAGCCTATAGACGTACATTACCGAATACAGACCTCCCCTTTTTTTTTTTAAGGCTGAGAAATCATCCAATGACTGCTCCCGCTCTGGGTGGAGCGGAAGGGAGTGTCAGACTCTTACTGACTAAAACCCATCCATGTTCCTTCCTTAGCCCTTTATGTTCCGGGGTAGCGGTAACCCTTTCGGACAATCCCGCTTACCCGGCAGGCTTGGCCCTGAGGGGCCCCTTCATATGCTGACATCTCTTTGAGGCGCGCGTGGAACATATACGCGCCGCCCGGCACGGGCCTGGTGCTGATCGGACGGTGAGTCACCCATTACTCACCGTCCGCAGGCCCGCGCCTACGGTGGCCGGGAGTCGTCACGTGGCTCCGGACACAGACCTCGCCTAATGATACATTATTATTTATTTCATCTGACAATTTTTTGATAATTTTAAACTTTTGCCATTAGTATATAGATATATTATTTTCTTATATCTCTTTTATGTTAATATTGTAATGCAATAACAATTTGAATAATAATACAACTTGTCTAATAATAATATAAATATTTGCACACCTTTTGTTTTATTACTTACGTAAATGATATGCCCATGGCCCTTGAATATCCTATAACTATGTTTGCAGACGATAGCACAATAACAATCCCCTGTAAAAACGCAAATACGTATGAAAATGACATAAATAATTCTCTTGACGCACTAATTAAATGGCTTGACGACAATAATTTAAATATTAATTTAGGTAAGACAAATATAATGCACTTCAGACAACGCACTCCCGTAGCGACTAATCTTAACATTAATTACAAAAATGATATAATTGAGGAAGTAGAACATACCAAATTTTTAGGGTTACAAATAGACTGTAATTTAAATTGGAAAGCACATATAGATATTTTGTGTAAAAAATTGAGTTCATCCGCATATGTATTATATAGATTATCTTCCATAGTAGATGTCAAAACACTGCTTACGGCTTACTATGGCATAGTTGAATCTCACCTGCGCTACGGCATCATTTTCTGGGGGAATTCAACTGATCGAGATATAGCATTTAAGGCCCAAAAAAGATGTATCCGATCATTATTTAAACTAAAATCGACAGACAGTTGTGTGCCATATTTTAAGGGACATAATATCTTGACACTTCCTTGTCTTTACGTTTTTGAAGTAGCTATGTTTGTCAAGCAAAATCCATCTCGTTTTGAACGCCTGGCTGATGTATTCCCAAGGAATAGGCGTGACAATAGCAAATTATGTCAAGTACCATGTCAAACAGCTTTAATGCGTAAGAGCGTTTATTGCATGGCCCCAGTTATTTACAATAAATTACCGAGTGGTTGGAAAGCTTTAAATACAGCAATGTTTAAGAGTAGACTACGTAAATTCCTGTTAGATAAAACGTACTACAGTGTAACTGAATTTGTATCGGAAAAAAATATTTGTTAATTAGTGTTTTATTTTCTTTATTTGATATTTTGTTTTTTAGATTTTTGACATTTTGAATTTGACATTTTAGATTTTTGGCATTTAGATTTTTGACATTTTGAATTTGATATTTAGCCATTTGATATTTTGATTCTGAATTTGACATTCTGATTTTTGATTTTGGCTTGTATAAATAACATTTATGAAATTTGAATTGTAATAATAATGGTATTTGTAATAGTAACGACATAATCTAATAATAATAATTCAATTTTTTCTATATAAATCATAAATTTTCATTTTGTTAAATAAGTAATTATAAATGTTTGCATGCCAAATGGCAAAATGTGACTGAGCTAAAATGTATTATTGAGAACTATTGTGTGTACCTATGTTTGCGAAATAAAATTCTATTCTATTCTATTCTATTCTATTCTATTCTTATTATGTAAGGAGGGCTTTGAGATAAATTGAGACAAATATTAATATTGACTTTAAATAACTTTGACATTTTAATTATTATGACATAGATTTTTTAGACTTTTAATAATTCCTCATTTAGGTTTGACATTAAGTATCATGTAAATGTTCACTATATTCCCTATTTTCATACTATACAATTACTTTGCATGATTTTAGAAATTTTAAATAATTTGTAATCTTCGTTGCACATCTACATATTTGTACGCCTCATGGCATAGCATAGCGCTCTGTTTGACTAAACATAAGACCTGTATTTCTTTTTTCCTATGTTAACAAATAAATTATGATTTGATTTGATTTGATTTGATACATCTTCTACTACCCAGTGGTATCGTGGTAATGATTTTGGCAGTCTATGTAGGTAAGTATGTATGTATGTATGAATGTTTGTATGTAGGTATATATGTATGTATATAATGTATGTGTCTGTATGTATGTTTGTATGTTCCATTGTTTCTTTGTATACTTAACGAAATGACACGGGATCTACCGATATGATAAAACGACTCACCGAGATGATAAAATGATCTACCGATATGATAAAGCCATCCACCGATGTGACAAAACTGTGCGTTGATCATGAATCAAAACACCGATATTAGATATAAGACACCGATTGATTTTTTCTTATAATTTCGGTGTAAATTATCACATCGGTGGTAATAAAGACCACCGATTACAGCGATATGAGAACAGCGACGTGAGAAATAGCACACTTTTTAGAAAATTAGAAAAAATGCATAATCTCTACGATAAAATCAATAACAGACAATGAAGCTAATTCACTTACTACCTCTTTTAGAACCAAACAACTATAATAAAACTACTCATTACACTAGCAAAATGCAATCACCGATATTATAAAATAATTGTGCGGAAGCAACTAAAATGGCGTACTTACGTTATTGGCGGGAATATGCAGCGATTTGACACACGTCCATCCTGACTGCCCACTAGCACACACCATGGAGCAAATGCTCCATGATGTGAAGTTAGTGTCCAGCGATATGAGAACATTTTGCAGGACAAGTACCGTTTGTGCCTCTCAGTAATAATAATCGTTAATTATGTAATGAAATATGCTATATATTAATAACAAAACTAATATTCTATGAAATAGAATAAGTTATATACTTAACTTGCTTATTTTTAGAGTATAAGCTGTTTTGTTTGTAAAAAAAGTAGAGGGACAGCACCGATTTGAAAAAAATAGAGGTTTATGTATTTATTTCTACCTGTGTAATAGTCCTAGGCAAATTATATTTTTGCCACAACCTAATAACTACCTATTGAATACTAAAAAAAATAATTCAGAACAATATTCCTATTTTCAAATACTAATTTCACCGAAGACAAAAAAATAAGTCATTTGGGAAATTCACCCATTTACTTTCAACTTGAATGATCCGCATACTGTTCAGGTTACCTACGACTGTCATTCTATAACAGTTGCCAGTAGATACAACGAGGCACGAAGTGACTATGTTTATGTGCTGAACGAACCATTTCCCCGACCCTACTTATCGGCTCGATCGTTTTGGGTCAGCTGAACATAGTTCTGATTTTGCGACAACGGGGTCGCCATTTATGTTATTTTTTATCATGTCTCCCATTTAAATCCTTTATCACACTGAGCTTTAGTTTTATTTCATTCCAACAACCACCAAAACATACAGTACATTTGTCATCGTTTTAATTTTGGTAACCGCATTATTATATTCCCCACTTGTCTCTAGAGACCTAGAAGTCAATGCGTAGATACGCTTGGAACTCAAGCACAATTCTCTATCCGTGAACGTCTCCGACCCGCGAGACATTGCGTGGCTTTCACGATCAGCGGTCAGTCGCGCATCACGTGCCCCACTTGTCTATAGAGACCTAGAAGTCGATGCGTAGATACGCTTGGAACCCAAGCGTAATTCTCTTTCCGTGAACGTCTCTGACTCGCGAGACAATACATGACGTTCACGATCAGCGGTCAGTCGCGCATCATATTTTTCACTGGTCTCTAGATTAGAGACCTAATGAATACGCTTAGAACGCAGGCGTGTTTCGCGACCCGAAGAGGTTTCCACGGAGCAAGTTGCAGACTAATGTTCTCGAACAGCATCAAGTCTCTCCTGACGCTCTTCGGTACAGTATTCAAAAAATTCAAATTCAAATAATTTATTGTGGATCATAGGTTCATAGGATGTTAAGTTGGTTACAGGTAAATCTGCTATGTCCCGCCGTTTAGGCGTACAAAATACACACACACACACACACATACACACACATACACACACACATACATTCTTGAGATCTTATGATCCTCAATCTTTTAGCTCTCTTGGAACATTGGGAAAGATTTGACCTCTTTCTAGGCATGGTTATAGTTTTATTTTTAATCTCCAGAATTAGCTTCATAAAATTATTTTTATTATGTATTCAATTCATTGTGTTTTGGTTGTATTTTTTATTAGCCATTTTTATTGTTGACATAATCTACTCATTACAATGTTTTTTTTAATGAGTTGTATTGCAAAATGTGGTTAGCTAGAGATCTCGACAGTTGATCATATTTATTTATCTTGATCCTAGTTAGTAATCATTAGCAATTAATTGATTGATTTTACTTCGATGGTCCTAATTTATCATTTGTAACTTCGAGTTAAGGCTGTATGGACATAGTACAGCATTGCACATGTAAGCGGGCACGCACTTTTACCTGGAGGCTCTTTTTTTTTTTTAATTTACGCTTGAGTACAGTCAGTTTTAATGTTTTAATTGGTATATTGACGTGTGCTAGCTGACAAGTGGCAAATGATTGATTTTAATGTGATGTGTGAAACAGACAGCAGTGCTGCTGGGGAGTTTGTTGCGCCACTTCTTCTTCCCAGCTAAAGCACTAGGAAGTGGTGAAGGGTGGGCGTTTTTGGGGGACTGTCTTATGTAACTTTGACCTTCAAAAAGTGCTGATCTTCAGCCCAATTTGAATAAATGACTTTTGATTTTGATTTGATTTTGATTTTTTGACTGTGAAGATACCTGATCAATAAAAATCTAAATCAAAATGACTGCTCCCCTGCGTTACCGGGTAGCCTACCGTGTCACGAAGATAAATGGAAAAAGAAATTAAACACTCAAACATAAGCCCGAAGGCATATTCATACGATAAAATAAAAAAATAAATAGGAGTTTTGGCCAGTAGAGTCAAATTTTCAATGATATACCATCGTCATCGAAAATCAGTCCTAAACTGTTACTGCCTTCACCGCGTGCAGGTACTCCCAGTTTATGTTATTTTATAATTACACAGTAAAATTTGTGATAGCTTTGATTTCCACCAGATGTTTCTGATCTTCGATTTTTATAAGTCAACAGGAAATGCTCATCAGATTGAACAACTTTTGCTAAGACGTCATTCCTATATGTGTTATGTTGTAGCTAGGCTCTTGGAGTTCCACAACAGGTGTTCCAGATCTTCGATTTTTATAAGTCAACAGAGAGTGCTCATCACATTGAACAACTTTTGCTAAGACGTCATTCCTATATGTGTTATGGTGTAGCTAGGCTCTTGGAGTTCCACAGCAGGTGTTCCAGATCTTCGATTTTTATAAGTCAACAGGAAATGCCCATCAGACCGAACAACTTTTGCTAAAACGTCATTCCTATATACTCGTATGTTATAGTGTAGCTTGGCTCTTGGAGTTCCACATCAGGTGTTCCAGATCTTCAAATTTATTCTCTCAGCAGAAAATGCTCATCACGTGGAACAATTTTTGCTATGGTACCATTTTTGTATCTCTTATAGTTTAGCTGGTCTATTGCGGTTCTGCATCAGTTGTTCAAGTTTCCAAGATAATTATAGCCTATATGTTGCCCATATGTTGACTTAATATCCCTATACAACAACAAAAAAACATTCCAATCCGTCCAGTAGTTCCGAAGATTAGCGTGTACAAAAAAAACAGACAAACAGACAATTTTTTTTTTGGATTCATGCTCTGTTTCTGTTTCTAAACCTCACTCAATTTTTTTTTAATATATTCAATGTACAGACACAGTTTTTTACTGTTTTATTATATACAGGGTGGAATTTTGTAATGCCACCTGGAGGGAAAGTACTCTTGTAGATAGAAAATTTTACTCAAAGGAAACATTCCTTTATTTTTGAATAGAAAGAAAACTGCATTCAAAGAGTTCCAAAAACTCGCTTGCCACACCCAGGAATCGAACTGACTAAAATCTGCAAAAAGTACATCCATCGTTAGGATCGATTATAAGGATGAAATCTCTCGAACAAACGTGATAAATTAAATGATAGGACAACCATGAAATCTTAAATTATTTACAAAAAATTATAAATTAACTAATTAGTTGCCCTAAATGGGCTCCATTTTTTTTAATACACAAAATTAAATGTATTCTTGTAACTAATTAATTTCTAGTAACCTTAAACGTGCTGAAGTGAATATTATAAATCGTATTCTGAACTTCAACTCTCAACTCGTTTACTTTCGCATAAGGCGATTTACACATGGCACCGCGCTCCGCCGTGGTAGGCGGTGAAGCGGATCCCATGTCGCATTGGTCTCTAAGAAATCCGTTGATGCCTAACACACGTACACCACCCGACCGCGCGGTCGAGCGGTGCCCGTTTCTACCGCAAACTGCTCCAACCGCGCGGTCGAGCAGTGCCGTGTGTTAATCGCCTAAGATTTAATGAAAATTTGATTTTTTACGTATCTCCACAAAAAAAAAAAGTAAAGGGATGAGATTTGGTGATCTCGTAATTGTACCGGATAAGACGATTAAAGATTGGTGCAAAACCAATCTTCAATCGTCTTATCCAAATAGTAACTCGTCATTTTAATTGATAAATCACGTCAATCATAATTATTAATTACTAACATTATGTAGGATGACAGGTGGATCTTTGACTTAGAGAGCTTTAATTTGATTAATTGAATTTATAAGTCCAGATATCATGGTATTCTTTTCATTTAATTTATCAAGTTTCATAGAAAGATTTCATTCTTATAATTGACCCTAACGATCAATGCAATAAAAGTACATGGTGTACTTTTTACAGATTTTAGTCAGTTCCATTCCCGGGTGTAGCAAGCGAATTTTTGAAAATCTTTGAATGCAGTTTTCTTTCTATTCAAAATTAAAGGAAAGTTTTCTTTGAGTAAAATTTGCTATATACAGTATTAAGAGTACTTTCCCTCCAGGTGGCATTACAAAATTCCACCCTGTATATAGATGTATAGATTATATCGGAAGTAGGCATGAGGGAAGTATTTATGGAAATCAATAAACAGACCATGTTCCGTATGAAGTTTTCCATTGAATCAGCAAAAATTACGAACTTTATACAACATTTCATCCGCTATGTGACCCCTTTATCGCATAGGGGATGAAAGTATGAAGTTCGTCATGTTTGAATGGGTAAATATTCTTGATATTCATTGGATGACCTTCACTTAACACACATTTAAGAAAACAATAAAACTTTCTTTCAATACTTACAGTAGGTAGATAATATCTGTGTGGAACCAACTTAACTACACTTATGTATGTTTTGAAACTAAGCAAACGTTTCAATTGTCATTGTCGAACAACACGTATTATACTATGAGTCACTTGTTATTATTTGCGGAAATTGACCTGCATTGCTGCATACGTCATATTGTGGTACCGACTTACTTGTACATAATTATGTATTTATTAATTAGATGACGTTGCAATGTTTACAATAAAAAAAAAAATTGTGACGTTTGTCGGTGCAAGTTAAGGACTGGTTACACAGGATGTTCACCTTTAACAGGTTGTAGTATTAAGAATATTAATTAACATAATGATAATAACACTCCCACGTCTGCTACCGCACCAAAACGTTCTGCTGCCCAGCAGTAGAGTGTTCGAGTTGGAAAGGTAGGCATGAGTTCCGGTGAAATGGCAGGCACATGCACACATGACACAATGCAACTTTGTCTCTAGACTGAGAAAGCAGCAGCCGGGCGATGCCTCGCGTATTGTCCAAAATCCAAGCTCAGTAGGTCATCTTCTGACCTTCCAGACGAGGAGTACGCCAGGTTCCCGCGGCTGTACCACTTGGACGACTACGACGCGTGCCTGGCGCAGCCCGGCGGGCTGTACTGCCTCGGCTCCTTCCACATCACGCCTCTCAAGGAGCCGCACCAGGTCTACAGCATGCTCAAGGTCAGTATGGGCCCACTTTGGGTTAGCCGTCAAGTGAATTTATCTTCTGACGACAATAATACTGTAAGTGTAGGCCATACTACACTCGCTCCCGCACCTAGGTTGTAGCTATAACTTTATTTTTGAATATTCAACGTTCAGTGTTGACTTCGTTACTATTTTTATAATGTAAGTGTAGCTAAAGTAAAATAAAGTAATGTCCTCAGACCCATTGCTACCGCAGGTATTCGACTAAACAGCAAGTTAATGACTGAGCACCATTAAGACTTACAATCCACTGATCACGCGGCAGGAAGTTCCGGCTCGAAAGACAAGAAAAGTGCATAATGTCACGGTTGATGTTGTTTGTAGTGTAGACACCTGCAAGTCGCATTTAAAGGCATTTTATTAGTTACTGAAAAGCTTAAGATTTCCGTGTCATTGCTTTAATTAAAATCAATTGGCTTCTAGTTTTTTTTCTCTTTTGATACCCTTAAAGAAGCGCGCGATCTGAATCTGACGGAACACATCTCGGAGTTCAACCAGATGATTAAGGGCTCTGGTTCTTCGGGCAATGTTTCGTTTGCCGATATGGTTAAGAAGGTAGCCAAGGAGTTCGTTCGACTGAACAATTTAAGCTCGTTAGTTATTTATTCCAACGATAAATTAAAGTCCAGTGAATAAATAAAGGGCACGCCACGATAGTGGCGGTAAGACCCCTCTTTGAGGAGTGACTAGAGAGGCGTAACGTCGCCCTTTTTTTTGTTGAGGGTGGGAAATCATCACCCTGGCGTTTCCTCCCGCCCGATGATGTGCAGGAACCTCCCGAAACATCCATGTCCGGTGAAGACCTGCGTCAGGTGGTAGATGAGAGGTAACGCCTCCACTTTTCAAAGACGGGTCTTACCGCCACTGTCGTGGCGTGCCTGGGTGTCGCTACTGTGAGGATCACCCAGAGGACACGGTGGAGATCTGCCTCTCTTGGGCGGAGCACCGCCGTGTCCTCGTTGAGGCGATTGGCGGCGGCGGCGACCTCTCGCGCCCGGCCCTAGCGCAAGCCATGGTCCGGAGCGAGAGGGACTGGGAGGCAGTCACCTCCTACTGCGAAGCAGTTATGCTCGCGAAGGAGGTGGCGGGATGGGAGAGGGAAAGGTCCTCTCGTCCCAGCCGCCACGGGAGACGCCCCGGGCGTCGGGTGCCGCGTGATGACTCCCGGCCACCGTAGGCGCAGGCCTGCGGACGGTGAGTACCTAATGGGTAGCTCACCGTCCGATTAGGACCAGGCCCGTGCCGGTCGGCGCGTACCTGTCCCACGCGCGCCTTAAAGAGATGTCAGCATTAGAGCCGGTGCCTGCCATGTAAGCGGGGTTGTCCGAAAGTGTCACCGCTACCCCGGAACATAAAGGGCTAAGGAAGGAACATGGATTGGTTTTAGTCAGTAAAAGTCTAAAATTCTTTTCCACTCCACCCAGAGTGGGAGAAGTCATTTGATGATTTCCCACCCTCAAAAAAAAGTGTCAAAACAAAAGTCTAAGTGCAAAAATCGTACGCCCTGATCAAATGCTGCATGTATATAAATAAGTACTGTGTACGTGGTGTCCGCAAAACCAAAAATGGAGGTGTTATTTATGTATTTTTTTTTTATTATTTCAACGATAAATAGTGTTTAAGTAAACTATGTATAATTAATTTAATTCCGTCACGGTTTGAAAACTTTTAATGTTAAATTTATTCAACCTACAACAACTACAATGTGTACGCTCCTGCCGCCTGTGATACAGTTTCATCCTAGAAGTACAGCCATCTTAGCACTTAATAATATTAATAATAATATAATATTTTACCAATTTTAATTCTGAATAAATATTTATTTATTAATTTATCTATACAGGGCATTGGATCTGGTATCGTACAGGGTTCTCTGGCATAAATTTAAAGAGGAGGGCGTCGCTCCTGAAATAATAGGCATTTTTTCATACTGGTATAACAATCAGAAAAATACTGCAGAATGGATAAATGTGTTTTCGGACAAATTGAACTCGGGTGTGAGGCAAGGAGGGTTAACATCTCCGAGGGTTTTTTTTAATGATTATGTATCGACTGATTGAGGGACTGAGCAGCGTGCACTTCGGCTGCCGCATAGATGGCGTTAGTGTTACCAACATAAGTTATGCAGACGATACGGTGCTGCTAGGTCTATCAATCAGTGGATTGAGAACACTACTGGCTGCGTGTGGAACCTATATTGAGAGGCATAGGAGAGGCGTTTAAAGTATATATTAAAAAAAGTGAGTAATTACGTGGTTTTTGTGGGCAATACCAAAATTTCAAATAGTGTGCCACCACTTTCTTTAAATGGAAAACTTTTGAAACGTTCGTGACGTGACGTGACAGTTTCTTATCTTTTTCAGGAATACTCTCAAGATCGTCACCACTTCAACCGCACGCAGCTGCACCGCGGCTACTGCGTGAGCTCGCGCTGCCCAGGCATGGCCGAGGGCAACACGTCTCTGCGCTTCGAGCGCTGCGTGTCGCAGTGGGCGCGGCGCCTGGCCCTGCGCGCCTCGCTGGCGCAGCTCGGCTACTGCCGCGCGCACGCGCAGCAGCTCGCGCAGGCGCACAGCCCCGCGCCCGGCGACGTGGCGCACAAAGTGTTTCTTTATGTGGTGGCGGTGCTCGTGGCGCTCAATGCTGTGGGGACGATATATGATGTTGTTACTGGAGATAATGCTAATAGTAGTAAGTTATTGATTTGTTTTGTTGGAGTGGAAGAAGGAAGATAAAGGAGTGAAAGTTAACATACAGGGGAGAATGGTTGAGGAAAAGATTTTTTATTCTATTCTCTCAAAACATGTTGTTGCCTGCAGAGAACGCGTTGCTGAGCTCGTGGTCGGTGCGCGGCAACTGGCGGCGACTGACGGCGTGCTATGAGCACGGGGACCCGCGGCTGGCGGCGCTGACGCCCGTGCAGGGAATTCGGTATGCACTAACCGTTCATATAATCGATTTTTGTAGGACATCTGAATTTTAGCATTAAATGTATTGATATACTATACAATAGATAAACTGAATAATAAATTAATAAAAACTCTTATAAAAAATTAACGAATAAATAATGTCAATAATTTAAAAAAAAATAATAACATATTAACTTAAGTAACTAACTATTTAGTTCGCTACACAACAAACTAAACAAGCCAAGGTAAATGCCAGCCGTGCCATGCCTTCTCGAGTCACGGCAAGCGTCAACCAAACATTTACAATTTCATAAAAGAGAATATGGTCACTCGCTCCCCACGGCCCGACGAGAAATAAGTTTAGACATTTGTCATAAATAGGTGCCTATGTTCACACCGAGTCGGATAATTAATCTTATAGACCGTTCTAAAATTAAAGTGTGTTTTTAGAGCAGCTACATGACAGCACAGATGCTAAGTCAGAGGCCCATGGGCAGCATTAAACTCTGACACCAGGTTAGTCACTAACCACACGAAGAAGAAAGAAGAGCAGCTAACATAATTAAAACTGTGTTCCATCGCAGGGTGCTGCTGATGGTCCTGGTCATGGCGACGCACAGCGGCTGCATCCACGACATGCTGTATCTGTACAACCCCAGGTGGCTCGAGCAGGTCAGCAACTGGCATTTATAACTTTATTATATGCACAGGTAACTAGCGTGTTGTGGTGGTCTGTACGAGCTGTGTGTCCTGTCAAGCGTAGCGTTTTTTTTATTTGGCACTCCAACAGTCTTATCTAGGTAGGTACTGTTATTTTGACAAAGCGGAAATATGTATTAAAATAAACAAAACCATACAAAGGAAACAAAATGTATGCACTGATAGTTAAACATTAAGTATTGACAGATAAATTAATTATGGTATCAACTTTTCCTAATATTAAAACAAAATACGAATCAATATGTGTGGTACTCACTGAATATAGAATGAATGGCACACAGATTATATAATAAAAACCAGTAGAACAAAGCATTTCCTATTCCCAGATATCGCGTCACCCGGTGCTGATGATTTGTTTGAACGGCACGTCGGTGGTGCAGGTGTTCGTGCTGCTCTCCAACTTCCTGCTCGGCTACAACCTGCTGCTCTACAGCAAGACCAACAAGATCTCGTACAAACTGCTGCCCTACATCACTATCAAGAGGATAGCCAGGTACGCTTGTATAGCCGCTCGGTCACGAGCTGCACGCAAGTGACAGAGACTGCGAAGGAAAAAAATGAAAAAAGTTGTTAGAGCTTGCCGCGGTCGCTCCGCTAGTGGCGTGGGGAGATGCGTTGCTCGAGGCCTTGGCACTGTTTGACTTTAATCTCGTAGTCGCTAGGGTTGGGATGCTTAGTATGGGGTGATGGGTTCAATGTCCAGTTCGGGTAAATGTTATTGAGTTTTTTCCCCTAAGGTATTTTTTAGTAGCAGCCCGGAGTCGAGAAGTACATGGGCAAAGCTAGTGCGTGGGTCGCGAGCTGCCGGCGCCTGCTGGAGCTCCACGAGTGTTGGGTTGCCATCCCAACAAACTATGAGCCAGAAGAAACAGACTGCAGCTGTGTGTGCGCGCTGCCTAGTGCACCGTAACATCTCCTACGCACCCAGCTGGTCCCTGTCGTGGCCACCGTGACCGAAGTCGATCGGGATGATTATTATTTGGCGCACAGTTCTTGGGTGTCCTGCCTCTTCGCAGAAAATTGTTTGCCAAATTTTCACTTGCCAACCAACGCTTCGCCGATGTTTCACTTTGACAACTAACGATTAGCAAATTTTTGAATGACAACGTTTCATTTGGTAGAATTATTGTTAAGCCGATTATTATAATGACACAAAACGTTTGGGACATTTATCATTTGTCAATAATTTCACTAGGCCACACAACTATTACAATAGAAGTCTAAGGTTGTTAGGTTAGGTTAGGTTAGAGTATGACCCGCCGCCGGGATCACACATTGTGGTCGGGGGGGTCCGCATCGCTGTCGAGCCTACCATGAAGTACCTAGGATTGGTGCTCGACAGCCGGTGGGACTTTGGCCCCCACTTCCGGCGGCTTGCGCCCAAGTTGTTGGGCGCGGCCGGGGCGCTCTCAACGCTACTTCCCAATCTGGGGGGCCCGAGCGCCACTTGCAGGCGGCTCTACGTGGGGATCGTGCGATCGATGGCCCTCTACGGGGCACCGATCTGGGCGGCTGACCTGACGGCCGGGAGCATCTCTGTCTTGCGTAAGCCACAGAGAGCTATGGCCGTCAGAGTCATAAGGGGATATCGCACGATCTCCTACGAGGCGGCATGCGCACTGGCCGGATCCCCGCCCTGGGACCTGGAGGCGAAGGTCCTCGCGTCACTGTTCCGGTGGCGCGAGGAAATGCGGGCGCGGGGCGAACGACCGATGCAGCAACAACTGGAGCTGCGTCGGTCACAGCTCCACGAGGTCCTGGTGGCGGACTGGCGGGACAGGCTTTCACGCCCTACCGCCGGCCTCAACACCATCGAGGCGATCCGACCGGTGCTCAGCGAGTGGCTCGGAAGAAGGCACGGCTCCCTGACATTTCGGGCGACACAGGTTCTCTCGGGGCATGGTTGCTTCGGGAAGTTCCTGTGTCGCATAACCAGGGAGCCAGACGCTCGGTGTCACCACTGCGTCGACTGTCGGGAGGACACGGCACGGCATACGCTGGCAGAATGTGCCGCATGGCTGGAGCCGCGCCGTGCCCTCATCTCAGAAGTAGGCAGCGACCTGTCGCTGCCGGCCGTCGTTAACGCCATGGTCGGCAGTGAACGGGCCTGGGACGCGGTGGTATCCTTCTGCGAGCAAGTCATTTCGCAGAAGGAGGCTGCGGAGCGGGAGCGGGAGATCACCTCCCTCAACCCGGCCCGCAGCAGGCGCACCGGGCGTCGGAGGAGGGCAGACAATGCCCTCTTCCAGCCCCCCTAAATGGGTCCAGGGGCAACGGACGCGGGGCTAGTCCGTCGCCCCCCACAACAACATCTGGACCCGAGGCGGCGGCGCGTAGTGTTCCACGCGCGCCCCTCCAAGACGGTACGAGGGGAGTGTCGTACACCTCACTCCCGCTCGGCCGAGACGAGGCCCGCTGCGGCGGGCCGGCACCACGGGGGTTGCGGAAGAATTCTTTTTGATTCCCGCGACCCCCGGCGAAGGTGTGAGAGGGAACACCCGGGGTGGTTTTTAGTCAGTAAGAGTCTGACAGACCCCTCCGCCCTCCCCGGGGCGGGGGACATCCATGAGGATTTTCCCCCCGGATCAAAAAAAAAAAAAAAAAAAAAAAGGTTAGAGTATGACAAACAACGCACGAGCCGAGCGAGCGAAGCGAGCGTGCCGCGGCAGCGGCCGGCGATGTGCCAGAAGCGAATCGCTTTTGTAAAAAGAAACAGTTAAGTTAGGTTAGGTTAGAGTATGACAAACAACGCACGAGCCGAGCGAGCGAAGCGAGCGTGCCGCGGCAGCGGCCGGCTATGTGCCAGAAGCGAATCGCTTTTGTAAAAGGAAACAGTTAGGTTAGGTCATATTAAAGATAAAGTAAAAAAAAAATAATTACAATAACTAATTGCAAAAATTCTGCTAAATGAAAGTTGGCATTATAAAAAGTGTCATTATGAAAAGCAGACCAAACGTACAGTTGGTAACTGTGAGGTTGGGAAATAAAACAAAATTATATGATAAGTTGGCAAATGATTATTCGGCGGAATAAAATTCTGCGAAACGTTGGTTGGCAAGTGAAAATTTGGCAAACAATTTTCGGCGAACAGGCAGAGAACCCAGTTCTTGACGTACTAAAAAGCGCTAATCATATTCAAATTCATTAACCACCAATAAAAAGTTTGAAAATCGAATCTCAAGGGTAAGTAGGAGTCGGACACTCCCTTCCGCTCCACCCAGAGCGGGAGAAGTCATTGGACGATTTCC
Source organism: Hyppa rectilinea (assembly GCA_951799385.1). Taxonomy (NCBI): domain Eukaryota; kingdom Metazoa; phylum Arthropoda; class Insecta; order Lepidoptera; family Noctuidae; genus Hyppa; species Hyppa rectilinea. Next base: position 17,438,548 of record OX637321.1, on the reverse strand, counting down.
CAGCCTAAAAAAAAAAGGGTTATAAACTCTTACTTTACCCGCAAAGGATAATGCAAACTGCAATAAACATATCTCCGTTCCTTTGTGACGCTCTAGAGACCTAACGCGAGGGCCCATTTTGATGATTCTTACGTCAATATATTTGTCTTCATCTTGTGAGTATCATTAGAGACGAGACGGTAATCAACAGTCATTATGGCAACAACCAGACGCCATATAAAAGTGAAAAAGAAAAAAAAGTCGACGAACTAGTCAAGTTATCCTTGAATAGGTATTTGAAAGTCGTTTTGGTTTCTCTAATCATTTTGACCATTAATTTCGGGTCGATAACGATATAAAGTTGGTTAACACACTAACATTTTTGAACTCGTTCGTTCGTTCGCTCGTTCTGTAGTCTTATTAACCTGAAGAATAATTTACTATAAGTATTGGAAAAGTCTACTTAACTATGTATATAAATTACATGATTATTATAATCAGGCAAAACCAATGTTTACTTTCTGTTGATAATGCTATTGCAGTACTGCACCTGTACCTTTTTAGACTCAATTAAGAAGGTAATCATTGAATCTTTCCATTCCTAGGATATCTCCTGTGTACCTGCTAGTGGTGGGATACGCGGCGACGTGGTGGCCGCAGAGCAGTGCTGGCCCTCTGTGGGCGCCCACTGTTGGGGCTGAGAGCGAGGCCTGCAGGCGCAAGTTCTGGAGCCACGTGTTCTACGTCAACAACCTGATCGACCCTGAGGATATCTGCCTCGTACAGACCTGGTGAGGCATGATGGTAGTGATCCAAGAACAGTTTTGTTCGACCATCACATATTGTGGGTAAATCTGGGGAAGAGGGTCTCTGAGAGAGAGGATTTAAATAAAATAAAAATAGCCCCGTGGTGTCCCGCGAGCTTCACCTCGTGCCGGTGGTCCACTTTGAAGGATAAACTAACTGACTACTATAATCGTCAATAACAGCGATATTATTTGGTCTTGTCTAACGCCTCCCAGGTTCCTGGCAGTGGACATGCAGCTGTACATCCTGTCGTCAGTGCTGACGGTGCACCTGGCGCGGCGCCGGCGCAGGGCCCTGCCGACGCTGGCGGTGCTGGTCTGCCTGTCGTGTCTGCTCAACGGAGCCCTGGCGTACGTCTTCGACTGGAAGTCCATCATGTATTTTGCTTATCCAAGGTAGACGATGATCTATAAGAATTATTTGTAATTTCATCTTTGACTCTTCTAAACTAAAACTAAAAAGTCGCTTCGGAGATGTTGGTTCTAATAGCTTTGTAGTCCATGGAATGGAATTTTCTTAGATTTTATTTTAAGGGCCATAACAGACAATACATTAATTTAAATAGTTCTGTGTGTGTTGTGCAGGTCCGTTAAGCGACAAAGACTAAGTCACTACCCAATTATTTATTATTCGAGTAGTGGCTATTCCAGGCTGCCTGCAGTATTTTAATAATTTATTTTAAAAGCGATTTTCTCGTGGAATAACGATAACTTTGTGATAATAGGACCTATTTCATATTAGTATGGGTTCCCAAATACTATGTCCATAACAACATAAAATTACAACAAATGCAGAAGGAGAAAATCTCTTTTTAAAGATGCTCCGTGTATACATATTGGTGCTCGTGACTGTACTTGCCCAAGATAGAGCTGCCACTGCGCAGGCTAGGGTAATCCTTTAGGATGAGTGTAGGCTATAACCCTAACAAACACAATTTTTATGGATTAATATTTTTATATAATGGCAAAAATCCGCTGGAACAGCTCATTCACGAGTGACATGTTTTTTCATAATACCTTACCTCCCAAGCACGTTGAAGACGATGTACTCGGGCATCCCGTCGTTCTCACGTCTGTACCAGGCGCCCTGGGGCAGCCTGCCCGCCTGCCTCATCGGGCTGTTCGCCGCCTTCCTGCACTTCGAACTGCAGGAGTCAGGGGTAAAGGTGTCCTCGTTTAAAGTGAGTGTTTACCAAATGATGTTTGTTTACTAACTTTGTCGAAATAAAATTTTGGATGCGATACATTTTCGTTGAATCACGAAATTAAAGTCAGACCTTTCAAGTTGAGAGTTAAAAAATAATTTGAGTTATATTCCGACACACAATAGTGGGTAACTAAATACAGAATGGCCCTCGGTGCACACCGGAAGGACCTGTATACAAATAACAGTATACTAGACGAGTTCACAACTGTTTACGTTATGATGCCAAAAAAGACGAGAAAGACAAATAAAATATACACAGTCAAAATAGCAAGGGGTGACTTACACACTCAGTAGCTAATGGGGCAACATGTCTTGAGGTGCTTGAGGAGTAGCGAAGCGTTCCACGGCTATCAGAACAAATCCAGAAACCGGAAGATGGTCAAAATCCCTAACAACACTTACTGGAATACTTACTTCCTTTGAGCACATTTTCTCTTGCGAATCTCCGCTTAAGGCGGCCAATAAAGCCAAGAATGGGATGGGAGCTCTGGTCCTCGTCAGTGTTTACCCCAGGCGGGCGATGAAGGTTAGCAAGAAGTGAGGATCAAGACTTCTCCTAGAAGACAGGGTTCGTCGCGGTGTATGTATGTCTCTTGGTCTGGCTCCTCATCTGAGATCTCTAGAGAACTCTAGAGTTAGCAACGTGCAACACGTGCCCCACCACGATGTAAAGGTAGAGCGTCGTCGAGCGAGAGATACGTAATGTGCACAAAAACCCTTTTATCTCGTAAAAAGTACTACCTGAGGAAAACATCAGTAATGTTCTTAATTATGATAATAGATGGCGCCACGTGTCTATCGAACCATGATTGAAATATATTATAGAAACTTTAGTAGTGTGTTAAGAGACTTTTTTTAAGGAAGTAGGTACCTAATATATTTTGTGAGTCCATCATAGAGTACAACCCAAATTGATATTCAAATTCTAAAGTAACACGAGCGAAGCCGCGGGCAAAAGCTAGTGAGTTCATAGATGAGAAAAGGAAAACTTGTACACGAACAAGCAGACCATGCTTTAATGTTATATGAGACTGATGTGTCATAATTGTCTACTAAGAGAAGAAATACAAAAAAAACTCAAACTCATCAGTCTCTTTTAAAGTCCAGTCATAATCTTGGCCAGGCCATATGACGGGTTGACTACGAGACTCTTGGCCAGAAACAGTTTTTTTTCTCTTCAAAAATGTAACCAGTCGCTACCTCCCCAGTGGCTGCGCGGCCCATACCTGCTGGCGCCGCTGCTGCTGCTGTGGTGGCTGCTGGCCGGCAACGTGATGCGCGAGCTGGACGCTCCGTGGTTCTGCGCCGCCTACGTCGCGATCGAGCGGCCCCTCATCAGCCTGCTGGCCGGCGGCATACTGCTGGGGATGGTCAACGGACTGGAGGGTGAGGCTATTGAATTTTCAAGGAGTCAGTCAATCAAAAAATATAACCCTAGTTGCACATTCTAAAGCGCGGTAGCTTCCTATGACGAATGGGCAAGATACTTTACGGACCAAGAAAAATATTGGTTAAATCATTCATCTTGAAGTTAGTGTCTACGATGATGAAAGTCGTGCACGGTAAAAAAGTGCCTAGGTAACTTACACATCAATAACTAAAATTAACCGTGACAGTTAAGAGAAAACCAATACCAACTCACGGATAAATTGTTGTGTGGAACTCTGAAGTTGTGGAAGTGTATAGCGACTTGTGTAAATAAATAATTAAATAAATGATACAGGTCTGTTGCGGTCTTTACGATTTTATTTCTCCTGTAGGTACTGAATTAGATTAAAAGTATAATTATCTGTGTTTGTATTAAAGTTTCGCATTGTCCCCTTTCTGGGTCGGTGTATATCATTATCCACACTTCAATGTGCTGAGTAAGTACATTCCGTGCGCGTGTCCAGGTTGGCTGAAGCGCGTGCTGGCGTGGCGCGGCTGGCGCGTGGCGGGGCGCATGTCGCTGGGCGTGCTGGCGGCGCACTGGTGCGTCAACCTGGGGCTGGCCGCCGCCAGGCCGCAGCCCATCGCCACGTCGCTGCTCAGTGTGGTCAGGCAACTATTCTGTTGGGCTCTATCTTACGCCTCTTGTTCTTTGTCTAGAACACTAGGAAGTGGTGTGAATATTTATTCGATTCCATATGTAGTGTTAACACAAAAACGCAAGACTTCGATATTCATATACTTTATAAAATTCTTAAATTCATTCAATCACTGACAGACAACACACTCGTCAACCGCTGGCTCTAGATCTAGAAGGATTACATTTTGCATAAGAAAGTTCGTCATTTTTGCTAATGAGAAATTCTATTGGGCATTTTGGAGCAGGCATCAAGTTACAGCAAGATTGCTGCCAACCGACGTCGATCGGATTGTGACCGCTTCAAAATATGTCACCTCTAGGAGTCTCTCTTGTATCTCTTAGTGTCAGTGTCCCTATCTGTAACATCACGATGCCATCGATCGATTAAGCGAATTGTTCTCCTAGGTATTAAAAACATTGTCTCTTGTTCCTAGGTCATCGACTGGGTGGCGACGAGTTTTTGCTCGTACTTGGTGGCAGTGCCCCTCACCGTGATGGTGGAGATGCCGATGCAGAGGTTCATGACGTCACGGATCGCGCACAAGGAGACCAAGCAGTCGTAGCTTTAGTGCTCAGCCGACCTTTTGCAAAGACAAGCTAAACTATCTTCTATCATCCGTGCAATAGATTGAAGACGAAGAGTCGCGATCTCCACCGGCAACAGAACCACAGACTAACTGAAGAACTAGCCCCAACCGGACGACGGACTGTATGCTTCTCTTTAACTGTGACATAATGTTGGACTGGCTTTATAGATCAGACTTGCGCTCTGGTGTACTTCGTAGATCAGATGCTGAGTGTTGTGTCATCTAATAGTAACGTGTTTCTCAGATTTGTAAGTAAATTCGAAGGTAACAGATTGACACCGAGTTTTATGTTTGCCAGTATCAGCTATATTATAACCGTATAAAACTCAGTAGATGGTGATTAACATCCACACTACAACATCCATATAACATCCATACTACTAACATAATAATTTATAAAAAAAGACGTAGTTTATATCCACTTTTATGAGATTACTAGCTTCCGCCCGCGGCTTCGCCCGCATAATATGTCGACAAATTATACATATAAACCTTCCTCTTGAATCACTCTATCTATTAATAAAAACCGCATCAAAATCCGTTGCGTAGTTTTAAAGATTTAAGCATACAGACAAACAAACAGACAAAAATAGCGACTTTGTTTTATACTATGTAGTGATTAACTTAATATCACTAAGTAGGTAGTTACTGCTATTAATGTAAGTAACGTTTGTGAAAGTACAAGGAATCGAAAATAATTTTCCGGTACTTCGGCAATAATAATAATACCTATGTTTATTATTTGTCCCAAATAAGCCAAATAACTTTAGTCTTGTTATGTTGGAACTAACTAAACTTACTTAGTACTCTCTGTGCAAACTGTTGGCTAATATTAAGGCTTTTGTGTGCTCTCCTTGCTGCTTTCTTGCCTTCTACTAGGTAGTGCATTAGAATATAATAGAATGAAAGCATTCAGTGATAGGTAGGTTTCTTAAGAAGTTTTAAAGTAGGTGCCTTTTTATAAAAGCGAAAATAAAAATATAAACCGTGAATAATTTTGTTTTTAACTTATATACCCACTCAATTCTTTGCCCGTTTATACTTACTCAATTCTTTATTGCACCTCAAATAGTATATTACTTAGATGGTATAATAAAGTAAAAGATCATAATGGATCATGTCGGTCATAGCAATATTAGGAGGAGAGAGGAAGAAGAAATGTGAATGTTATGCAGTAGATAAGGAGCTTGCACTTATCTACTGCACAAAATCAAAATCGAGCATAAAACTCATGTATTCAACCTAGCCTAGGTTGAAAATCAGCACTTGAGACAGCTCCAAAAACTCATGACCACCACTTTCTGTGCCTTCCCTGGGTAAAAGTGGTGCAGCAGACTCCCGGCCGCACAGCTGTCTGTTCAGTTAGAGTAGGTTACAATAATTATATATGAGCTCGTGTAACTTGTCAGCAGGTAAGCTAATTCTAGTCAAAGAACATGAAAGAACGTGAGTCAATCACAGCGAGCTCATATTATTTTAAGCAGTAGTAGTAGCAGCAGTATCACGTGATGTTCGTATTCTCCTACAGTAGTAGTAGCAGCAGTATCACGTGATGTTCGTATTCTCCTACAGTTTACTGCAAATTTTAAAAAGACGACCTAAAGGGCAAAATAATTGTAGATAGTTACAGATTGAACTTTTTAAATGGTTATCATCACGCTATAGTTTATGGAGCTCGACAGTCTATGCAGGGTGGTTTTTGAGATGAACAATAAGCACAGATACTTTAACCGTAATCGCTACTTTAAAACATTTTGGTCTGTATTTACTGATTTTGAATAAAATGTACAGGCATACTAAAATCAAAATCGCAAAAAAGTTTTCATACAATTTGTAGGAAATGAGGCTGAAGCTGTGTTCTCTCACAGAACACAATGTACCAGTGTATGGCGACATACACACAGGACGGAGTACATCACATCGCTAGGCGGAATAGGAAACAAATATAGCAAATACTTACAGAAAAGGTTAAAGTTTTAAAATGATTAACATGACGCATTACCTTTACGGAGCTACAGCCATTCATGACATATTTAAGAACGGGTAGGTATTTTAATCTATTTTCGACAAAGCTTATTAGTAAGTAGCTTAAATGTTCGAAGACTGTATTGCAACTCCTAAACTATAAATAATCGCTGAACACACGTGGGGGTGTTCTGGGAAGCTCTTAGAGAGAGATTTCTAAAATGTTGCTTCCGACCTTGTTCCACGGGTCAAGCAGGGACCAGGTGCTAGCTACAGTTAGAGGAGATGAACTGTCACCTTGTCCTTGCTCGCCCTGCGCATCACTTGTCCTGCAGACGATCATCTCGACAGGTGCGAGGCTGTTCAATTGATCGATATTTCATAATCTATATATATAAAAGAAAGACGGGTTTGTTCCCTTCGTTATAACTCGAGATCTGCTGGACCAATTTTCATGGTTTTTGTTTCGTTGGATTTGTCTCCGCCCTGAATCGCAGAATACATTTTAATTTTTTTTTTTTTTCGATCAGCTGCTGATTTCCCTCCTATATGGTAGGTAGGGTAGGGTAGGTAGGTAGGTAGGGTAGGTAGGTAGGGTAGGTAGGTAGGGTAGGTAGGTAGGGTAGGTAGGTAGGGTAGGTAGGTAGGGTAGGTAGGTAGGGTAGGTAGGTAGGGTAGGTAGGTAGGGTAGGTAGGTAGGGTAGGTAGGTAGGGTAGGTAGGTAGGGTAGGTAGGTAGGGTAGGTAGGTAGGGTAGGTAGGTAGGGTAGGTAGGTAGGTAGGTAGGTAGGGTAGGTAGGGTAGGTAGGGTAGGTAGGTAGGTAGGGTAGGTAGGGTAGGTAGGTAGGTAGGGTAGGTAGGGTGGGTAGGTAGGGTAGGTAGGTAGGGTAGGTAGGTAGGGTGGGTAGGTAGGGTAGGTAGGTAGGGTAGGTGGGTAGGGTAGGTAGGTAGGTAGGGTAGGTAGCTGGTGTAGGTAGGGTGGGTAGGTAGGGTAGGTAGGGTAGCTAGGGTAGCTAGGGTAGGTAGGGTAGGTAGGGTAGGTAGCTAGGTAGGTAGGCAGGTAGGTAGGTAGGTAGGGTAGGTATCACAGTTAAGACAGGACAACGTCTGTCGGGTCAGCTAGTACAATAATAAAACAAAACACCTTTGTTTCACAATTTTTTATGAGCACGATAAAAATGTGAACCAGTTGTGTCAATATTAAGTTAAATAAATATTCCACAATGTATAAGTATTATTTGTGGAAGAAAAATAAACACTTTTTTATTATTCATTAAATGGGACTATCCATTTGGAGTATATAACGTGCGCGGCAGGTCGCAGAGACATTTGTCTTCTGATCTGTTACTGAGCAGCTCACTTCTTACTTAGCAGCAAAATGAAGCATTTCACTCTGTTTATGTTGGTGAGTATTATTTTATTTTAATTGTTTTCATCATTACGTGTTAGTCGTGGCAAGGTTGACTTCCCCCAAAGGTGTGCTGAGCTGTGCTGAGCTGCCGAGCGACCTTGTCAAGGCTTAAATTAGTTCTAGTAGAAATGGGGTTACAAAGCTAAGTTTTGTCCCTCGCGGTAAAGCGCTTGAACATAACACATATTTTCCGCTCTACTATCAGTCCACTTAGCTATTTCGCCTAACTCACGTTAGAAACGCACCATGTTAGAATCTGCATCACGTTAGAATCTGTAGTTTCTGCCTACTCCTATGGCAAATAGGCGTGAATTTAAATGTATTTGGTATGAACGTAAGTGGTATGTAGTAGGTGGCAAAAACGAAAATACAAAACGTTTTAACCAATGGAAATATATCTCAGATGAGCTTCCGATTCCGGAAATCAAATTCTCAAAGGTTGTCTTAATTATTTAGTTCAAAGTACGAGGCCCGATGTCGGGCACGCTGTTAGTGTTTTGTCACAAGTTAATTCATGGTACGATGACATTACACTTTCTATATGTGCTTCGATATTTAAAGGGGACGTCATACTTTGGACTAATGTGTAAGAAAACAGGTCATCTAGAATTTGTTACACAGTTTAACATCTGTTTTAGTATAATACTGGTATTCAGCTGTATCCGGTTAGACTGGAAGCCGACCCCAACATAGTTGGGAAAAGGCTAGGCAGATTGAGTTTAACCCTTTTCTTAGCAAAAAAAAAAATATATATATTTTCAAATAATTTTCAAATATGATGTTAATTATGAACCTAGGATCCAGGGAAAAATATATAAAAAAATCGCACATGACCAGATAATGAGATTCTACATGTATCTTTGAAGATACATTGCCAGCTTAGCAGAAAACTTTGACCTTATGTGTAAGTGTCTTTGAGGATACGTTGCCAGGTTTGAAGAAATAAAATACACAAAATTTTCTTAATTATATTTATGTATAAAATTTGCATGTACTAACAATTAAAGTTATAAAACCAAAATTAACTTAAAGATTTATTAAAACAAAAAGAAAAAATATAAGGCACCGAAACATTTGAGGTGTACTATTAGCTGAAATAATTACTTATCAGTATGGAATTTCAAAAAACAATTTCTTTCTGGCTTAAAACACAAGCGTAACGAGTACTTGGCATATATTACCGTAGTTTGGCCCTTGACACAAAATTTACATCGCCCTTTCGAACCAAAAATTGGAAAATGGCCGACCTTATCGTACCTTACATTCGGTGGAGGTCGTGATGCTACAGGTGACTGTATTATTTTTGACGGAGTTGGTCCTGAAACTTCACGGTTGTCAACAGTTTCTCCTCGGCCCTGTTTCAGGAGGCTCTGTGCTACTTGGTACCTGAAATTTTTTAGAGGCATTGTCTTTCCCGCACTATGCCGTCTGTATAAAACCCCGCTATTATTTACGCAAATATCTAGGACTTGCGACAATGTTGGAATTTATTTTTAGTCCACTGAAAATTTAGAGGCTTTTGAAAAATACGTCGAGGTATGACTAATCTTGCAGTCCTTCCGGATGTAGTAGGTTGTCTTCTTGGTCGGCTGTTAGACGCAATTAACGGAGATGGTGGCAAAGAAAGTGGTGAAGGAGAGCCATTCTGCGTCAATGAAAATGGTAGTCGAGCTGGAAGCGGCTGAGGTGAAGGCAGCACAGGCGAAGGTAGCAAAGGAGACTGAGTAACAGCGTCTTGTACGTCTACTATTTCTTCATCAGATAGCAAATTCAAGTTTTCTATAGACGAAGGCAAAGATGGCGCAGGTGAAGAATCGGAGTCAGTCACATGGGTATGGACAAGACTCAAGCCAATTAGAATCTGCTGAAGTTCATCTTCGGATTCAGACTCATCGTCGTCAGACTTTTTACGTGGTTTTGGTACTAGAGCACAAATTCTTTTTGCTCTGGAAAAAGATGGTTGCGTCCCTCCCTGAAAAAAAAAGTCCACTCTCACACTCATGCCAAGCATACAATTCACTTTCCCCAAAATAAAGTTAAAAAATATATATTAATAAACTCTTAGTGCACTTGGCAATGTATCCTATAAGATACGCTAACCTTATACAAAGAATCTTAGTACACCTTGCAACGTATCCTGTAGGATACATTCACTTTATTTGTTAGTTTGCGAAGCCAAGCCTAATTATTTCTCCTGTTTAATTACTTTCCAGCATAAGTACAAACATATAAAATATTATAACACCAATACCTCATGCAATTTTAAAAGAAAAACTATTAAAAATAATAAATTCTTACCTTCTTCTGCGGAATTGCACTCAACCGGTTTGCCATTTTGACAAATTTTGAAAAAGTAGTTGACGTTAGCTGTCATTGTGTCATTAGTGTGCGTTCAGAAACGTATATTTTAAAGAAAAATAAGTAAACGTTTCGTTTTATATGAATTATAAAAGAGCTGTATTTTTTTAAAACATTATGTATCTTACAAGATACATTGACAAGAAAAGGGTTAACAATAGGACTTGTGACAAACTGGTAGTCATTTACAACTACAACCAACCGGCTTGCCAAATAGCAAAAAATAAGATGAACCATACCAGACGCAAACAACATTGATATTAGGTTTTATTACATCCGCGAAGCTGCAGAGTCCACTGGGTGAAATATCCACCAGGCCCAAAACTAAAGCAATTTTTAGGAATAATACCTATTAACCGCTCAAATGTCGTATGAAACCCATAGGTTCTTAAGAAAAATTTAAATAAGAAAAAGAAAAATCGTTGAACTCACAAGCAAACTGCTTCTAATAGGTAAACGTCTAATGGGTTTAAGGGCTGTGTGATGTAATGATGTTAAATATTGTTTTTCATGCGGTTTTATTTCGAGTTGTTGTGATTTGTAGCTTATTAAATAAGTACATTCGTATAGATTTATCCATGTCATGGTTCCAGGTAATAGCAAGTCTGGTAATGGCGGTGCATTCACAGTCAAATTCGACGACAACATTAGATCTCCTTCAGGTGCCTACTCTATTAATTACTGGGTTGGTGTTAATTATTGCGAAATGTACACCAGAGATACAAGATGAGTTTGATTCGCTATTCAAGTTATGTAAAATAGATCCAACCCAGATCTGCCCGGCGGCCCCGGCGGTGCCGGCGGTCCCGGCCCTGCCGGCGCTGCCCGCGCTGCCACCCATCCCTATCTAACTCGTAACAAAGAAGTTAGCCGCGGCACCCTGCGCGGTTTAAACGCAAGCGTTAAGATTAAATGTTATAAAATGTCATGATTTTACTAAACATAGCAGAATGATTAAATGTATATTTTGGAACATCAACAGTTTCGTAGCGTATAAATAGACAATAGAGTCAGTTCACGTGAAGAAGGCGGGCAGGACAGGCTGGCTCATCAACATGTCATGTATGACTGCAGGAAGACCAGAGAATGCCATAAAGATCTGACATGTTACAAGCACTCCTATCATCGTAAACGATAAAGCGTGAGTTGCTTAGCTGTGCATCATCATCAGCCTCACCGTTTAAATAAATAATAATAATACATATTATAATTCTATTATTGCAATAAGATTTTCCGTGTGTGCGATTCGGGGATCCCCGTCAGGAACAAAGTTCCCTCCCACATATGGTTTAAAACTAAAGGAACGAAATAGAGAGATAAAGTTGCACGTAGTGGGCATAATACAGAGGGAGGAGTGCCTGAGGTATTCCTCCGTTATCAGAACAATCCAAGAGCCCGCGAAGATGGTCAAGATCCACCAGCACCTACCGGAACACTTCCTTCCCGAGCACGCTCGGCTTGATGATATTGTTTTGGAAAGAGAACAATTTATAATATTTTAAATACTTTTTTTGCTTTACGATTGATATATTTCAATATTGCTTTTGTAATTGTATTTTAAATTGTGTATGTACTACAAACGTTGTCTTTTATTACCTTTTTAAAATAAAATAAACAGCGTATATTATAACTCACTACTCACACTCATACATTTCATTCCATTTATTTATTTATCAGGAACAATTTAAATTGTGTTTGATACATCATCATTGATCATCAGTGACATGCAATAATATTAAACATGCAGCAATAATTAAAAACAAAGACAATATTAAAAGAATACATGATTATAACCAAAAATTAATCCAAAAACAATAACAATAAATAGTTTTTTTTTATAGAATATTGGAATTATAATATTGAATTACAGTTCGTCTACTGAGTACAAGTTTCTATCCAACAGAAATGCTTTGAGCTTGGCCTTAAAAGAGCCAGTGTGAAATAATATTTTTAAATCTGCTGGCAGTTTATTAAATATTTGTACAGCTTGGTAATGAGGGCTATGCTTGACAATATTGAACTTAGGTACAACAGTATTTCTAAAATCCTTCCTACGAGTGTTTTCCCTGGATATTCTTTGTTCCTCAGATTCGAATTCATGGACATATTTTTTTAAAATTAACTAACAAAACAAGTATGTATAAGCTGGGCACTGTTAGAATATTTAACCGCTTAAAATGAGATCGACAGCTTTCTCTTTGTGAAATTCTGACAATTGTACGTATTGCTCTTTTTTGGAGAATGAAGGCTCGGTGAGGATTATAACCGTAGCTTTTCCCCCAGAACTGTATACTGTATCGAAGTCTGGATTCGACAAGAGCATTATATATCATCTTTAACTGTTCAGTATTTATTTCGTCTCTCAATTTCCTCAACACATAACACGCAGATGATATAGTAGAGTCTATGTGTGCTAGCACCTTTTTCCAGTTCAGCAAATCATCTAGATAGACACCTAGAAATTTGACGTCTGTCACTAATTCAATCTTTTCATTGTTAAGGGTTATATGTATATTATCCTTATTTATCTATTTTTATCCATTCTCATTCATTTACACACTAACATACTCACCCGTAACACACTCATCATACGGACTCGCGCGGCCTTTTTCTGTTCAACGTTCACTCTTTGCCAACGTGGTTTGTAAAATGTTAATTTCCCGCTTTTATTTTATTTTTAGTCTTGTAATTTTACTTGTACTTTGTCTACATTTCAATTGCATAGCAATTATGGATAAGTGGCAGTGCGGAGACTCCTAATACAAGCAATTCCTTGCTTAAAAGGAGATCTCCAAAAATATGAATCCTATGCCTGTTGTAATTGATTTAAAAATTTTTTTTTTATTTTATTTTGTATTTCAATTATTTTTATTTTCACCTAACTGGCCAATAATCAGTACTAAAAATCGTCACATTTTTTGGCGTATGTGGATATAGATATAGTATGCTGTGGATATATAGAAGTCCTCTGCCCTGGGGCGGCAGCCAAGGCCACGCTGGCAAACTCTTACTTATAGAAGTCCTCTGCCCTGGGGCGGCAGCCGAGGCCACGCTGGCAAACTCTTACTTATAGAAGTCCTCTGCCCTGGGGCGGCAGCCGAGGCCACGCTGGCAAACTCTTACTTATAGAAGTCCTCTGCCCTGGGGCGGCAGCCAAGGCCACGCTGGCAAACTCTTACTTATAGAAGTCCTCTGCCCTGGGGCGGCAGCCGAGGCCACGCTGGCAAACTCTTACTTATAGAAGTCCTCTGCCCTGGGGCGGCAGCCGAGGCCACGCTGGCAAACTCTTACTTATAGAAGTCCTCTGCCCTGGGGCGGCAGCCGAGGCCACGCTGGCAAACTCTTACTTATAGAAGTCCTCTGCCCTGGGGCGGCAGCCGAGGCCACGCTGGCAAACTCTTACTTATAGAAGTCCTCTGCCCTGGGGCGGCAGCCGAGGCCACGCTGGCAAACTCTTACTTATAGAAGTCCTCTGCCCTGGGGCGGCAGCCGAGGCCACGCTGGCAAACTCTTACTTATAGAAGTCCTCTGCCCTGGGGCGGCAGCCGAGGCCACGCTGGCAAACTCTTACTTATAGAAGTCCTCTGCCCTGGGTCGGCAGCCAAGGCCACGCTGGCAAACTCTTACTTTATTTTATTTTTTTGTGAATGAATGAGGGTCTCGAAAGTCAACCTAGGATGTTTGATGGATCGCTTGGGAGTTGCCGCGCCGTATCCTCATCTCAGGAGTAAGCGGTGACCTGTCGCTGCCGGCCGTATTTAACTCTATGGTTGGCAGCTAGGAGTCCTGGGACGCGGTGGTATCCTTCTTGGAGGAAGTCATCTCGCATCTCGCTGCGGAAAGAGGCAGGGCACCAGCCGGGGGATGCGGAAGAATCGTATGTTCCCGTGACCGCCGGCGCTAGTGTGAGAAGGAACACCGGGGTGGTTTTTAGGCAATTAGATTCTGACAGACACCTCCGCCCCCACAGGGTGGAGGACAACCGAAGGATTTCCCATCCCGAATTTAAAAAAACCGGCGTATCCTGTTAACTTCCTTCTTGTAACCTAGTTACATACATAGGTTTATGTAAAAATATTTCAATGTTTTCGTTCCTTGTCAATTCGACTATTTTTCCGGCTGATAAATACAGCTTAGTATTTAATTAAGCTCTCATAATTTTTGTAATAAAACGATATTCAGTCTAGCCAGACTGAGGGGGTGTTAATAATTTAATTTAATTTACAAATGAGGTTTTCCCCCTTTTTTACCACTTGTACATAATGTATATATTTTTTAGTTTTAGGTTGTATAATAATATAGTCATTAATTTTTCATGTAACTTTAATAAATAATTCTTCATTTACAAATGGTTTTCAAATCGGTCAACTTTCTGCACTTGAAATAACTAAAACAATAGTAAGTGGAAATAAACCCCGGACATGAGGCTGACAAGATTCAGCATCATAAATCGTAGTCCTTGCACAGATCGTCGAGATGTACTCTCAATGCGTCGTGTGATAGATCTCTATATAAAACTGACCGCAAGTCCCCGGTGGTCATTCACTCAGAACTTGTCAGCGGTGTAGCCATTCGTGGTGATGACAACAATCTTATTATAATTAAACAAGCGTTGATCTGTGATAGCTTGCCTGAAAATAACATTTTAATAATAAGTATATATAAGTGCAGTGAATTCTACCGTGGTGTTAAAACATTGTATGACGTGACAGCGATGTTCATCATGTGGTTGGTTTTGACAGCGATGGCGGCAGTCGTCGCTGGCTTTGAAATACATGGTGAGGGGTTATTATGAAACATTTTATAGGAGAAATGCATTCAAAGATAATTCTACTTATTGGAGTCCCAATACATGCATGAAAACAGGAAACGAATTGAAAACGTCACGACTGTATTCTCCATAGGGGTAGACAGAGATGAGGTATCCGTACCTACACCCATATATCGCCGGATTGTTTAAATCCCATATAATATTGTCGGCGTATGCTATCAACCAAACACAAACCCAGACTGAACTGCTACTGTGAAATTTCAAAGGGATAAACACAACCGTACTTTCTCTAACGTGGGGACCGAACCCTCAGCTAACACCTCACATTGAACGAACGTGCCTGCCCCCCCCCCCTCCTCCAGACCGACATTCGTATATATATATCTTCAATCGATACCGACTTATGCAAATATACCTATATCTACACCAGTGTTCGTGGCGGGCCCATTATCCCACTTATTATGTCATCACATCACACCACCCAGTAAGGCTGCTGACTCACTGCGCGCCACAATGCTCCGTCAGTAAGGAACCTCGCACACTAACTGCCGGCCAGCGCCTTATATTGGTCGTGAAATTATTCTCTTTACTGCTCATTGTACGCGATGCGTTCCACATAAGAACTATTGTTACTGTGACCCCGAGTTATGGGCAGGACATTTTAACTAGTAATGGCGGTGATAGGAAACAGGTTTTTGTTATTGCGGTTATTTCCTGAGTATCTGTGGTACTACCGCACCTACCCACATTTCGCCAGAAATGTGATAATATGTGTCTCATGTAATAGGGTGCGATGCGTGTACATATATACATACATCATAGTTGTGAACATCACTACCGCGATGTACCTGGACCCCAGCACATGAAGCTATTCCTAACTGTCAAATTTTCCCAATTGAATATGCACCTTCTATGTTTGCAATTAAGTTGAGTAGTGAAATTTGACAGATTGGGGTAACTTGTACATAGATGGGTGGGTCCCAACACTAATTCGTATCCACTACTGAACTTGCTATGTAAACGTGTGAAATATGACCTGAAGTAAAAACATCATCAAGATAAAAAGAGTGTATTAAACACGTAATATCGAAGCTAACTATATTTATATACGTATATATAACTACCTATAATATATATATGGAACTACCGCGCAAGCTTGTTCTAACAAATGCAAAAGATTTGACTAAATCGATCGATAATTGACGGAGAAATCGGTGAAATTTCTTTAAAATTGAAGATTTGCGTCGATTTTATGAGATCCCGTCAGCAGATTCTGACTTAATGACAACACATGGTACCAACTCGAAAGTTTACCCTTTCAAACAAAAAAAGAATATCAAAATCGACGCAAACATACTATAAAAAAACAAACACCTCGAACATAGTACCTCTTTTTTCGAAGTCGGTTTAAAAACAAATAAGCGTACTGTTGGTGCGAATTTACTGTCAGTGCAACAAGTGACGAAAAAAGTATAGAAAGTATCAAATCTTTCGAAGAAAAGCGACACGAGGCTATTATTGAGAAGCGCCAAATACGCAGAGAGACCTAACCCTCCTACACGTATACATACAACATGTAGGCCAACACTATTGCTCCAGTTGTAACCGGATGTTCAAATCTAATTTCGGTCTAGCGAGCCTTCTAATGCATGGGAGTGATTTGTTATAGGGTCGTTTTCGAAATCGATTCGGCGGACTATACATATACGTATATATATTATATATATCTTTCTAAGGGTGTTATTCTTCCATTCATCCGCATATGGGAAAAATTGTTTTTTCATCTTTTCTGTAATTGTAAATCATTTATAAAAGACACAAATTTATAAAGATAGAACCAATCCAATACATGACGGGCCTCCTTTAAACCAATTATACTGTTACACAGACGTGGCTTACGTTGAGATGCCGAAGTTATTTCACCTGGATGACTGGGAGGAGTGCCTGGCAAGGCGAGGAGTGTTCTGCCTGGGGACCTTCGACTTGATGCCCCACACGAATGATCGCCTGCTCAGTCTTATAGAGGTAATACTCCCAAGTTATGTATGTATATTAACGTGCACGGCTTTCGACACCGTTCTCACAATTATGTATCTATAACTTAATTATGTATAATATTTATAAGAAAAAAGTTTGTGACATTCTTTTCATTTAAAAGAGTGTCGTGGAGTTCCTTACCTATTCGTCTCCATATCAACCTACTACACTTGGGACTGGATAGCAAGCTTCTTGTTTTTCATTGAAAATAATTGCTTTCATTTAAAATTAAAATAATCTGTATGTAGGTGGAAAGTTCTCGAATAAACCATTCCTGAGGCATTGCTGTGCATAGGAAATTCCTCGCTCATCGCCTCATATCGCCTCACGGTCCGTCGCTAGACATCCTAGTATGCAATACTCAGTGAAATTTGGCACAGTTTTTGGTCATAGCATCACCGTTTCCTTCCAGCACTTCTCCGCCGACCGCTACTCTTTCAACCACTCGCTCATCCACCGCGGCCTCTGCCTGTCCACCTCGTGCGGCCACCTCGGCGGCTCCTCCCCCCGAGCGCTCTTCAGCCACTGCGTGAACAACCTCATTCGCCCCCGCTACGGGCTCGCAGCCAACCTGACCCAGTTGAAGTATTGCAAGGCCGGCGGCAACAGGAGGATGGTGGATGACTGGGACCTGGCTTTCCTGTGTGTGGTCGGGCTTGTAGTGGGGATGAATCTGGTGGGGACGGCGTATGATGTCATGAAGAGTAACGAAGGGAAACGTGAGTTGATGCTTGCTTTATTTAAATATAAAATAAAAAAAATATGGTATTGGGCTTCGTCTAACTGAACTATTCTGTTACTAGCTGCAATATTTCTATAATACTTAATTTTATGAAATCTGGGTAGTCTCTCTTTGGTATCAGATTTCAAACGTTTTCGGGGAAACTAATATAACGCACTTTAAAGACTGCTTGACATGCTTTTACATTTAAGACAGAAAATAAGATTTTCTGCTGAAAAACTGTTTTACAAAAAAAAACAGAACCTCCTGCTTCTTTGAAGTCGGTTTAAAAATGAAAAACCAACCATCATATTAGGCAAGAATTTAGTAATAAACTTACTATAATAATTATAGGAGACCTCTACACGGTATAGAAGCTGTAACGAGAAAAACACGTTTACTAAATAGGGTTTTGTCTTAACATAATTATTGTATTAAATACTTTTGGCACTAAACGTCTTGAAATTCTTTCCCCATAATAATTTGTTCTTTTCCGTTGAACTAGTCTTTTCTCTCACACTTCTTGTATTATATTTATTTTCAACAGGTACTCATCACTACTCATCACTAAAATAATTAGTGCTCTGCCGCTCTGGGTATTTAATCTGTTATCCACAATGGTAGAGCTGTATTATTAGATTAGAACGTAGAGATAACCTTGGAATGTTCTAAAAATACTTGAGTAAACAGTAAAAATAATATCAGAAGAATAAGATTAATGAGTAACAGTACCGGCTACACACTATCAATCTAATTGTACTACCGCGGTTGATATTGAGTGAAATGATTACAATGAAGATAAATGTACGAGCAAATGCAGACGATAACATTTAATCATCAGACGCTTCTTCAAAGATCAAAATAGTATTGCATGAATTCGGGACACTATTTTATTTTCGGAGATTTCATTATGATCCTTTTAAAAAGGCAGCATGGATTGACTGGCTCGGTGCAGCTAAATAATTTGAATTAGCTAATACTTAACTCATTTTCTTTGTGATAAGATATAAAAAGGGACAAGGAACGCAACACAATACAACAGTTGTAAAGAAGCTCAGATTCCTATTGGCGCCACTGTCCGTGCGCCACGCCACCTAGCGGACAAATTCTATTAGAGTGTTTTAAAAATTAGGCCAAAAACAGCGTCAGTTATTCAACTCGTTTCTCTGCGATAGTTGAGAAACGAGCGAGCGGATTGTAATCACTGGGATCATCTCCATTATCATCACCCGCTGTTCAGTCGAGTCAGTTAAGACCCTTCTGATGGCAACTTGAGCAGTGCGCGCCTGCGGTAGTCATGTTTCCGCGGTAACGAAACCATAGCGAGATCTAATTCGATCCCAACGCCATCTATCGAGCAGGGGGTCAGTTTCTGTCGTTTCTTTTTTCCACAATTTTTTGATTACAGATATTCATTATAATATAGGTACTATTAATGTAGTGTTTTTACAAGAAAATACTAATTACATAAGATATAAAGATTACGTAGCTTCGGAACGATTTTACTACCAAACAAACATTGTGTTGCTTTTGGTCGTTTGCAGCAATTAAACAGCTGATGGCCTGGTCACTGGTGGCGAACTGGCACCGTTTGACGGCACTCCACAGCGATGGAGACCCGCGGCTAACTGCCCTCAAGCCAATACAGGGAATGAAGTGAGGACCATAAATATTCAAATGAAATTTAATAAATATTTCTAACCCGTGTAATATTTTAAACCTTACCTATGTTTCAGAGCTATTACGTTGCTGTTAGTCATGATGGCTCACTCAGTGCTGGCTTACCACATCACATACATCTACAACCCTCAGTTCTTTGAAAAAGTTAGTGTATACTTATTCTAAGCACTTAATCTTATCGACTAGTAGCACAAATATACATAATATCGTCAATAATTTCTTTATCGTTTCGAATCTACGTAACATCACTCAGTGGATTCTAGTGTCCTGTTGCTATTGTAAAGCGCCCATTATGATTTTTGTCAAATGTTTCAGTGGTGAGTATTCTACATGATTCTAAGTACAATATACTGTTTTAATTATATTTTATTAAAAACACCTGCTTTCATCTTCCAGAGCAGTCACCATATCCTGTCAATTTACATGCAGAACGGCACTTCCATAGTTCAGACCTTCGTCATAGTTTCCAGCTTCCTGCTGGCCTACAATCTGCTCCTCCATGTAGCTGACAGCCCCAAGAAACATCTCAGCATCAAGATGCTGCCTCAGTGCATATTGCACCGGATTGCTAGGTACCTATCATGCTGAGAGCATCTGTCCCAGCAGTGGGAACATAACAGGCAGATTATGCATGTCATTAGTAGTAGCTAGATACCTATTTTTAATAATTATCAGTTTCATTCATATTGCCGACAGCCAGTTTTCAATATTTACAACCCCGTTTTGTACGAGTAACTAATGTAATTTCTCGTGTTTAGCTGTTCACATGCCTCACCAATTCTGACAGCGAATTCGTTTCCTTCTTTCCTCTCAGTTTGCCTACTTGTCGCAGTTGTTTCATCCTAATATTATTGCATATTCGTTTTACAATTATTCTTAGACAAGTGGCGCTACAATGGTGACATAATTTAACACACGGCTACGGTGCCCATTAATAACATAAATGTCGATAGACCAAAGTAAGTAATAAAATCAATTCGCCTACTTTTTGCAGTTGTTTCATCCCAATAGTATTGCTTATTCGTTTTAATTTCATTGATGCAAATGTTATGATCCGTGACCTCGGCAAATGACCGCTGCGCGACAGTTCTTTAAGTACAGGTTGGTCTAAAAAGCTATTTGCTAACATTTTAAATAATATAGTTTAATATAAATGTATGTCTTAATGAAACGAAAATGTGAAAACGTATAATATGTGTGTTAAATTAATGTCACCATTATAGCGCCACGTTGCGCGCGCTCACAAGTTTATAAAATTGCCCAGAATATCTCCTCTGTACCTGTGCATCCTGGGCCTGGCCACATCCTGGTGGGCCCATGCTGGGGATGGCCCTCTGTGGGGCCCAATGATCGAAGACGAGGCAGACCGCTGCAGGAGCAAGTGGTGGGCGCAGGCGCTGTATGTAAACAACTTTGTGCAGCCGGACCACAAATGTCTTATTCATACATGGTGAGCTTGATATGGAGCCTTACTTTATTTTATTATTATATACCAATTCTTTAAACATTACTTGCCATCTTGGTGTTGTGGGACACAGCAGTTTTTTGAAATGTTCGAAAAGCTACAAAATACAGAACAGAGAGAACAGCAGATGTTTCATCGATAAATACCAAAAACTAGTTCCACAGAACAAATCCACGTACAGTAAAAAATGAATTACTTACATAGTTAGTTTTCAATCAGCTGACTTAGAAGCTTGGTCACGAAATAATTCGCAGTAAATAGGTATGGTAATAGATTAGGAAAGCGTGGTTTGTAGTTGACCCCTGCGCGCCTAAAGCGATGAATGTCACAATAATAAAGGAAACCAATTTAGGCATGCTTGGTATAACTATTTTAGGAAAACATTTCACGTACCTAGTTAAGAAGAATGTCAAGGTTTGTCTTGTCAATGAAGATTTGGAATTTAGGATTCATAAAAGAAAATCATTGAAATTAGTGTAATCCATCATTTTGTTACTAGTTTATAAGGTTTGCAACCTTATAAACTAGTAACAAAATGATGAACATTATTTGATTACATCACTACATAGTATAAAGCAAAGTCGCTTCCCGCGTCCTAATGTCTGTATGTATGCTTAGATCTTTAAAAATGCACAACGGATTTTGATGCAGTTTCTTTTAATAGAGTGATTCAAAAGGAAGGTTTATTTATGTATAATACAATGCAATTAATACTTGCAATTTCCGTCATACACGCGGGCGAAGCCGCGGGCAGAAGCTAGTTAATTCATATTATTAGTGCTTAACAATTCAGAAGCGCCAGTAACGGAATGTTTTCATTTGTTTCCATATTAGCACATTGTCCTTTCCTTACATGTAGATTAAAGTTACTGTTGTTTCCTATAGTTTTTGGTATCATTCTGCACTTCCCTGATTACAATAATTTATTCATATGTTGCATCTTGTAGGTAACCGCAAATTGCGAATTTAAAAAAAATTGAAAACTGTTGATTAATGGAATAGGTAATAAATTATCCTCTCCACCCCCCAGGTTCCTCGCCGTGGACATGCAGCTGTACATCGTCTGCACGATCCTAACCCTACTGCTGGGCAGGTGGCCGCGCACCGCAGTCAAGGTCCTGGGCGCCATGATCCTCGGGTCTATGGTGGTCAACTTTGCGATCATATACTACTGGCAGCTCAAGCCTATGGTGCTGCTTATGATTCCTGAGTAAGTATTTCATGTTGGTTTCCGTTTGCCAACCGTCGGCATCCATGTATTCATCCTTAGCTAAAATACATAGTTTCAAATGATTTCCGCCCACCTTTTAGATCCCTATAGGCTTACAGTTGGGCTAAAGTTTATTTTTTTTATAATTATTAGCATTATCTAGTTATTTGTTACTAACGGGATATTGATGCTTGGGATGTTATAACATCCCAAGCATCAATGCCCTAACCCAACAGATGTAGGTATGAAAAGCTTGTTATACCGATGCCCTGTTGGTCTTGTTGTCGCAAGTGCAAAGTGTTTTGATCATAAGGAATTTCATAAGAGCAACCCGACTGACCCGAAGACTGGATTAGTGATCGGCTCGCCCCGTTTCACATGGGATAAACGTAAACTAAACACAGAACAGATAAGGTAACTGATGGAATGTGGGCTTAGTATTTACACCTCCATCCATCCTCCCATCTGTAATAACGGTCTCTTCAATTTCTCCAGGTTGATGCGGACCCAGTTCTCCAGCGAGCGTTCCTTCACCTGGCTATACTCTGCACCCTGGGATAGTCTACCTTCTGCACTCATTGGTCTACTGGTGGCCTTTGTGCACCACTTGCATCAGGTGGACGGCTACCGACCTGCACAGAGCACGGCAAGTTAAGGTCTTAAAGATAATGTTGAACAAAGTCTTGAATACGAACTCTCATAGCCTTTTGATGAAGCGAATTGAGTGTGCAAAATAATTAATGAGTTGTCCTAGAGTTCGTTTTTAGAAATATTTCAAGTCTCCTATTGGTTGGGTTGCAGTTTTTAATAGGTATACATTTTACTGTAAGAGAATTACAGGATCGAAGGATTGAAGTTCACTCATACTCCATAGAAAAAGGGGATCCTCCGGGCAGATGGGTGTTGCTGATGGATTGATATCGGAACGTTGTGACGCAGGACGTTGCGTGACCTGTTTGTGATGCACCGCTCGCACTTGGCATTGTATACGCCGCCAAAGATCTATCTTTAAATAACAACTGTTTCCTTACTTTTCCAGAGTATGCGAGTACTGTACCGGCTGTCCGTGCCGGGTATGTTCTTGTGGGTGGTCTACGGCTACTGCATGAAGGGCGTGGCCCACCCGTTGCTAGTCACATTTTACGCAACCCTGGATAGGCCTGTCTTCATTACCCTCACCGCCTTTGCCATCTACGGGTTCTTTAATAAAATTGATAGTAAGTACCTATAATAAAATTAATAGTAAGTATAATTTACCTACCCTTTTTTTAAAGTTTTTTTTATTAGTTTGACATGGAAGAGTGGCATTACTGAAACGAGCAACTATTTACCCTTTTTTGTAAAATTTAAAACGTCAGCTCTGAAATGACTGTATAAAGTGTGCCACAACCACAACACAATATCCTTGGTCCGGAAAAGACCTTTTGGAAACCTTGTCACTGTATGGTTAAACCCACAGAACAGATAAAGAGGTTAGAATGGAAGTAGTTCCTGATTTGTATTAGAACGCGTGTCGCCGCATGTCTCCCACTCTTGTCTCTCCACTACAAGCAAGAGATAATACGTACGCGCATTACGCACACAAATAAACCACACGCACTTACATCGCGTGTTTACTATTGGTTGTCACACTAACGCAAATACTGCTCTGGACGTACACTCACACACGTGTAAAAGCAATTTATTTCTCATATATGTTACGGCCACCACAAGGCCCTTCTAACCTCTTTAACTGTTCTGTGGTTAAACCGCAAGGATTTCAAAAAATGAAGTGCCCTTGTGACCAGTCCCAGCCACTCATTTATTTTATTTATTAATACTTCTTTACGACCAGGGTTTTATAAAACACTGTCTTAAATAAGAATGAAAGCAATTGGAAAGATTCTTGGTCAGCCGCAGTACCATCCTACAAAACTCGCATAATATCGTAAATTTTCAGGTGTTTGGTGGAAGTTCCTTTCATGGCGCGGTTGGGAAGTCCTAGGCCGCATGTCACTTTCCATCTATCTGATCCACTGGCTGTTCTCCCTCACACTGCTAGCTCAACGGACCAACACCAACAGGGCTTCCGTCTTTGATATTGTAAGTTTTTATTTCATTCAGATACAAATCAAATCAAAATCAAAAGAAAGGGAAGTTGCTTAACATTATGTCTTACCAAAACAACCTTATGACGACCTGCAAAAGAAAGTGTACGAAGCTCGTGTATGTCGCAAGTAACATTATCTGAAGTTCTAAACTTGCTCCCTCTTGCTACCGAGGCAACCGACAAGTCTCCAAAGCCGGCCGAGTGTGGGTGCTCGATTTCACTTAAACAATAATGGATCATTTTGATGATAAAGTATTTGCTTTTTCTCTTGAAGGGTGGACACTGGCTGTCGACAATATTCCTGACCTACTGTGCAGCACTGCCTCTGCATTTAATGATAGAACTGCCGGCGATGAAGTTTCTACAATCGTTGACCGCGTAGAACGTTACTTTACAATAATAACCACCTCATTATATTAATGCCATAAGTGAAGTTAGGTGGTAGTTTCTACAAAGATGTGATCATTGTGGAGGGTCCACAGAGCATAGTAACAGCAAGAGTGAGGAAGGGGGCTCATAATAGGTTTAGTTGTAATACCTACTAAGAATTGTTATTATTTAGGGAAAATGTAGGTAGGTAATTAATTTGTCATTTAGCATTTCAGAGGCATATTAGAAATTATCTGAAAAAGTACTAAATGTGTGTGTGTGTGTGTCATTATTTTCTAATATAATAAACAAATTTTTGCACTATTATTGGTGGTAACTCTGCAATTCCACGATTCTTGCTGCTTTTATGTTTTATATTAGGTACTTACCTAGTGTTTTTATCTCGCCGGGGTCGACTGCCGACTGGGCTAAGAAACATTGTTTTTCAGTGAGCCAGACCACTGCGGACTCTACCAAATTGAAGGCGTCTTTTTATACAAAACGCAAATCATATTCTGTTCGATACGTGTACATTTGCTAAGATATGGAATAGGATCTCCTTGTCTGTGATATTTTGAATCTACCTACTGTAAATAATTTTAAGAATGAATTAAACTAATACAGTAAAATATAACTCCGTTTTTATTTTGTTTTTATATACCTACTAGCTGACCCGACACACGCTGTCCTGTCTAAACTATGATACCTACTCTATGAACTACCTACCCTACCTACCCTACCTACCCTACCTACCCTGCCTACCTTAACTACCCTACCTACCCTACCTACCAATGCTGTAAGTACCTACCTAATGGGGTGTGAAAATAGATTGTAGGTAGCCGATTCTCAGACTGAATATGCATATAAAATTTCATAAAAATCGGTCAAGTCGTTTCGAAGGAGTAGGGTAACTAACATTGTGTCACGAGAATTTCAAATAATAATATAAGAAGATCTCGTCAACACTTCTTTCATGTTAAAACTAAAAAATAATTACTTACTAAAGAAATCTATTTTTTATTATAAACACTGTCTACTCCGCAGATGTTAGAATCCATTAAGCCGGTGAAGCATTCACTATTATTATATTTTCGTTTACTTCATTTTTATTGTTTACACCCGCCGTTCTCAGTAATTACTCACCGTGAATGTATCCAAACGCGCCCACTTGACTTTGACAACTGACGTCAGTTTCATTCAGTTGTCTGTCATGCGTGTGACGTTTGTTCGTGTGATCACCAGACCATCCAGCTAGCTACGCCAAATTCTCGCAGTTTTTGTGATTGCAGGATCCACTACTGCTTAAATTACATAATTAAGGGGTTAGGAGTGTGGTGAAGTGATGGGGAACAACCATAGCCACGAGACGAAGGTTGGAGGAGAGCAATCTGGCAGTGGTACCAGCACGCCGCGAGGGTCCCAACGAGGCGCTGGCTCTCGATCAGGGTCCGGTGGCGATTTGCAAGGCTTAGCGGAGGCCAAAGAAAAGGCCCCGCTGTCGATGGTGCCCGTGGAGAAGCTCGGCAAGGTGAGGATGGACTTGCATGTCCATTTAATTAGCGAGGGTCAGCGTCAGGGTTAGATTGACGTTTCCTGTTCGATGTTTGTTTTGATTCACGTTGATAACGATTGTATCGGTAAATCTGCAAAGTTTGACAGATTCGGATTGGGTCGCGAATGATTGAATCATGGAATGTTTTTCGAAATTGTGTGTGACGAATGTCTGAGTTGCAAAAGATTTGTAAATAAAGATACATGATTGTAATATCTGCGTGTTTAAAAAACGTTTCGTATCTTAGAAGTCGAGTGATATTTATGAGTGCTAGATAAAGATGATTCACAAGGAATCTGCCATACAGTGTTTATCTTTGATAACTAAAGCTAGTGATTTTTTTCCACCAAACATTTAAGAGTTATGCTCTTAATGATGGTATAAAAACTGCTCTTCTTGACATCATTACAAGGTTAAAATAATATTAAATATTTAAATCTAATAAAGCAAACTTTTGTCTATGCATTACTGTCAGACTACAACACAGAGCAGTTTACTGAGCATTTCAAAGCCATTCAGCAGTAGTGTTTGAAATGCTCAGTAAACTGCTTTGTATTGTGTGCTTGACCTTGGTCATCGGCCTCCCAGAGGTCTCTGAAATGACCTCAGCACTCAAGGTTGTTTACATTTGTACAACTATGATTAATATAAAGTGTGCGAAATCATTAATTACTTAGATTTATGTAGGTGTACTGTTTCTGAGCTCTCTGTATGTAATTTTAACTTTATTTAGAAAAAAATGAGTTTAGTACTGATTTAGAAGGCTTATTACAAGTAATTATGAGGCTTATTACAGACTTATGTGATGCTTTTCTTTTTATGAACAATAATTATTCATGCTGGCTTTCATACACACATACAACACAACACTGCTAATCTTTCTTTTTTTAAATAGTTACACCTTAATAATCAATACAATCAAATGGTTATTTGAAGTTTCAGTTAAATAACTGAAAATCAGATCACTAAATCACTTACACGAGTTAATTTTACATGGCATGTGCATTACAAAAGATGCAAAAGTAGTTGTTGTGTCAGTCAGCAATATTACTAAAGTATTGTTTTATTAATATTATTGTAAATTAAATGACAAAGTAATGATTAAGTTTTTATTCACTGTTGAATACTGAATTTAACAGCTGATGTAGTTGTCTCTGCCATTATGCCAGCTACATAATATTGCGTAGTAGGCATTCAATTAGTTGAACAAAACCATGTAATCTTTTAAATTATTCTATAATTATTTAAGTGCTTTTTTTGTTCAATGAACGAATACAGAATAATAATGAAATTATATTTCTTCAGTTTGCTATTGTCTTTATTTTAGGGGGTTATGGTTTCTGCACTCATTCCTTTAGGCAGACCATTGTCCATGGGCCATGACGGCCTTCAGTAGTGATTCCAACCAGTCCACCTCCCTCCAGAACTTGATCACATCTCCTGGCTTGTGTAAAAAATCTGTGAAAGATCTGGGTGTTCCGAAGGCCTTTGTTCTGATGACACTCCAATCATAATTATTGCTTTAAAGAGAACATACATCTAGATTGGTCTTATCATACAAAATTTATGGAATGTTTGTACAACTGCAATTTGTTTCAGTTTTCTAAAACTATTGTTACATCTTCCACAACTGTCCACATTAGAAAATGAGAAATAGTAGTAGAGGAATTAATATATGATCTATCATATATTAATTTCTCTAATAAGAATAGGATAATGTTAAAATTATGCATTTTAAATATCTATTTAACACTAAGAAGCAGGTCTTGTTCAGAACAAGTTGTGAAAAAACACCAAGAAATGATTACAATTTAGATTAAACTGCAGCATCCTGTATGTAACTAACTTCTTGATTCAATTTAGGTTCTCTAGTGAATTTTTTTTTTTTTTCCTTATTATTAAGAAAAGATTTCTTAATAAATGATTACAATCTAGCCTAAAAGACTAATAAGCAATTTAACTCTAACTTATTATTATACGGTAAAGGTTTTGTTAAAACTAAGAATAGCGTCCTTTAGCACTTTTATACAAGTCCATAGCACTTTCTTAGAGTCTGGTATTGATAAAAACACTTTGTTCATGTGTTATATGCATAGCACAGCAATGATCACTATTATACACTAACTTTAAACACTACACTAACTCAAAAGGTTTAGTTCTCTTTAGTCTACGCACTAGGTCCGTGTTGTCTAACAGCTGAATTGCCTCAACATTCACATGTCGGTGAAGTCTGTGTTCGTGGGCTTCAGCAAATTTTTGAATGATGGTGGTGACGAGTTCTATTTTAAGGTCACGGTGGAGGTCGTCATTTCTGATGTACCAAGGTGCTTTTACAGCATCTCTGAGTACTTTATTCTGGAGGATCCACAACTGATACTGCTGCTTTTAAATTTAAAGAATCCCTACTGCTAAAGTAGTAGGCTTGTTAATTTTTTTGGCATCCCAAAAAATATTAACATGCATGAGTATACTTTTTTATTTAATCTTTTGTTTTTCATATCCATCCATGTTCTGCTGAACATGAGCAGAGTTCAGGCAGTAATTTACTGTTTCGTTAGGAAGCTTCTTTTCAGCAGGTGATTATCGCGAGCTGCTGCGGTTGACCTTGACCTAGGTGTCGATATTTCTTTTCGTCTTTATTAGGCCGACATATTCTGTGTTTGTGCTTGCCACCTCAAACTGTCCTTATGACCTTCCTGTTGTGGCGCCACCGCGGACCAGACTGAATATTATCATTATCAGTCTCTGTTTTCCCAGATTCTTTTCATGTACTTTTTTACGGAAACTGAGACATAGGGACTTCCTGGATCAAGACATAGGTCGGGGGCGAAGTATTTGGTATGCAGATGCACTTGGTTTGTGGAAACCCGAGTCTAGGTGTGACCTCGTGCTCGGGGAGAAGAGATTTCGTATAGGGTAGGCACGGAGCACAAAACCAGGCTCCGTAAGGGTAGGCGAAAGCGTCATGCTAAGTCTGCCGGCGGATTTTGGTCATAAGCTTCTTAAGGAACGCCACGACGACAGATCTGGCGCTGTCATTTACTTTTGACCTTCAATAGGTCATTATGAACCTCGGACGGAAACAGTCTATTTACAACCTTAAAGTCCAAAATACTTTCAAAAATCTCACCTGTCCACGAGGTGTGTATTAGCGTTTAGCGCGCATTATCACATGTGTCTCCATCATGTGATACTGTGTCCATCACATGACGCCGACGATGTAACGTGCCTAATGAAGCGACTGACACGGCTGATTGACGCGACGAATGGGTAGAGAATAGAGATGCGTTAATTGATGTAAGCTGACCCGTATTCGTAGACGCGATATTTTTTTAATCGAATATCGATTCGATTCGAAATTACTGCATTCAAAGCACGTAAATTCATCAAAATACTCTCGTTTGCTCTACGACAACTTGTGAGATGTTCACCCATCGGTATCTACCGAGTACCGAGTGTATGAATTGATTACACACCGAGCGCTTGTTCATGCTTCTAGTGATACATTCATTATTTTATCGATATAATTAACGCGTTTTTACTATTTCCCTAAAATTTTTCTACATGGGATGGAAATTGTTTTTTTTCTGAGTAATCTTCCCTCAGTGCAGTTGCAGTTATTTTCCCCTGAAGGAAGTGCGGGTATCCTTCAGGGGAAAATAACTGCACCATTCATTGGATAATCTCATGAGTTAGTAGTTCTTGTACCTTACTTAATAGAAATATCATCCATTCAGCAAGATGGCAGCGGCCTGTCTGTCCAGAGAGCGCCTGACAGTCCTTTATCGTCTGGCTACCTACCACAAGCAATATAAATATGTTTACAGCAACCGGGCATATAGAGTCATTGGTAGGATATTAAGAATCTTTTTGTTCTCTCATCTTGATATATTTAACACCAAAAAAGGTACGTTCAGGGAACTAGTGGCAGCTTCTGTATGCGACGAACTGACTAATAATTCTAAACAGTATCTATACACCACTTCAACTGACTAATAATTCTAAACAGTATCTATACACCACTTCAACTGACTAATAATTCTAAACAGTATCTATACACCACTTCAACTGACTAATAATTCTAAACAGTATCTATACACCACTTCAACTGACTAATAATTCTAAACAGTATCTATACACCACTTCAACTGACTAATAATTCTAAACAGTATCTATACACCACTTCAACTGACTAATAATTCTAAACAGTATCTATACACCACTTCAACTGACTAATAATTCTAAACAGTATCTATACACCACTTCAACTGACTAATAATTCTAAACAGTATCTATACACCACTTCAACTGACTAATAATTCTAAACAGTATCTATACACCACTTCAACTGACTAATAATTCTAAACAGTATCTATACACCACTTCAACTGACTAATAATTCTAAACAGTATCTATACACCACTTCAACTGACTAATAATTCTAAACAGTATCTATACACCACTTCAACTGACTAATAATTCTAAACAGTATCTATACACCACTTCAACTGACTAATAATTCTAAACAGTATCTATACACCACTTCAACTGACTAATAATTCTAAACAGTATCTATACACCACTTCAACTGACTAATAATTCTAAACAGTATCTATACACCACTTCAACTGACTAATAATTCTAAACAGTATCTATACACCACTTCAACTCACCACACACACACGTACACACCCAGGGTATACTACACTACACACTTTGATATGCTGTTTGTTTTGTTATTAAATTGTAAATCCGTAATTGGCTGTAACAGTAGTTTATTTATTCAAAGTAAAATTGTTAAAGAGATGTGGATTTTGTAATAAAATAAATTAAACCCTTTTTTGCGTAAGTGGCATCAGGTTTTTTGCACCTGCGTGAATTTGAAAAACACACATACAATAAACTCGATGGTTAATTAATCGATATAATCGGCTTGGCGCCCGTTATCACTATGTAACAATATCATAATGTTTGTTAATATCGAGTAATTCGTACGATGACAATCTTATCATGGTCGCTGATTGATCGCCGTGATTCCATGCCCTTCTGACTGGCAGTGTCGGGCGACATGTTTACGTGTTTATATAAATAAATTACGCAAACTGCAACTTCAAATAATAGTGAGATAAAGAGGAAATAATAGAAAAAATATTATTGTAATTACTTCTGTTTTATTGAATATTGCAATTCCACGGTAATTTTCAGTTAAAATAACCGAAAAATCGATATAAAAACAAAGAACGATAAAAATAAATAAGTATTAAACCATTTTACAACTAAATTGTTATTTACGGCCGGCGACTAAGTTTTATGCGCGTAATTTGATTTAAAAAGTGTGTAGGTATGGAGGAATGGATGGAAAAGATGAAGAACATGAGGTTCTCAGTCGTGGGCATACAAGTGAGCAGGCTAAAAAAGAAGAAGACTGCTTCACCTACTTGCAAAGTGCGTAAGTTTTAATATATCATGTAGATCGTCATTCAGCCGAAAGATTTCCACTGTTGGAAATGGGCCTCCCAAGCATCATCAGAACGCCGCCGCGCCGGTCTCGTACTTGCCACATCCTACTGATTCGTTTTGATGTCCTTGTAATTAATGTAGAGGTTGAAATTCTGAATTTCTAAGGCTTGAAGTCTCGCCCTTGCCTTTATGCTGCTGATATCTGGTATTTTCACTTCGACCTACCAAAATAGCTGCCAATAAGTTATTTGTGTGTACAAGGATACTGTAATAATTGTATTTATCAACAAACCTGTATGATGGATGGCTCGTAATCGCTGTTAATGACTGATAAAAAATGTTATTTTGAACATGCAGTTGCGGCTTTTAGGATTCATAACTACCACACAATTTAATAGTTTTGATGTCATGGACCTATGTCTAGAAGAAACACCGCAAAGTTAACCGTTTTAGAAAATTCTTATTTCATCCCACTTGGAGCTGGACCACTCGATAATACAACAACAAAGACACACCTGCAATGAAATCGGTCTCTATTAGGCCGCTGGGATGCCATATAGTGCATAGACAAACAAACAATGGACAATGATCCTATAAGTTAAGAGATGTGCTCTCTACGTCGTGTGTCGTTGTAAAATTGGGTGGGCTAAACAAAAAACGGGTGATTATTTATTGCGCATACCGTACTTCATTGAAGCAGAGAATGATTCCACCGTGTGTGACGGTGCAAACAGCTGATTAACGAGTTTCCATTGTTTGCCGTGACGTCACCTCTAAGCTAGTGGAAACCACGTGTAAACCAATTTTACGCCAGCGTACACTTCACATTAATCAACATAATGCTGTTAATACGCCGAGATTATAAACAGATTTAGGAATTATAGTTATCTATAACATTTGACTGGTATAAAAAGTTTATTTATGGTTTAGTTACACTAGCTGTATCCGCGGCGGCACTCGTAGCTTTTGTAGATCAACGGCCGTAAACTTGGCTCTCCCGCCCGATGACTTGCGGGTCGCGGGGCGGGTATTGCGCTTGACTAGACAAAACACGATACACTTACTCGGTATCTTGAGATTTAATTGATTAATAAAAATAGATTTAATCAATTTATTTTTTATTCCACCCTTCATCATCAGCAGCAAATCTTTTGACTTTTTCATCTGGGGATTGCCAATATCCAAACTAGACTACTGAAGCCGTTAAAACGACTGGCCTTTGCTGGCTTTTGACTGTCCGAAGTAACGCCCTTTTTTTTGGGGATGGGAAATCATGAAATGACTTCCCGCTCTGGGTGGAGGGGAGAGAGTGTCAGACTCTTACTGACAAATCGCATCCATGTTCTTTCCCTAGTCCTTTATTTTCCGGGCTAGCGGTAACACTTTTGAACAATACCGCTGACCCGGCAGGCTTCGGACCTGACGGGCCGCTTTACGAATGCTGACATCTCTTTGAGGCGTGCATGGAACATGAACGCGCCGTTCGGCACGGGCCTGGTCCTGATCAGACATTGAGTTACCCATTCTCACCGTCTGCAGGCCCGCGGCGTCGTCGTCGGTGGCAGGCAGTCGTCACGCGGCTCCCGATGCCCGGAGCGTCTTCCGCGGCGCCTGAGACGTGAGGCTTTGTCCCTCAACCACCACCTCCTTCGCTAGCGTGACTGCTTTGCAGAAGGAGGTGACTGCCTCCCACTCCCTCTCGCTCCGGATTGAACCAGGACCGGACGCGAAGGGTCGCTGCCGATCGCCGCTACGAGCACACCGCAGTGCTCCGCCCAAGCGAGGCAGACCTCCAAAAGTGTTCCAGTGTTCTCTGGGCGATCTTCGCAATGGTGGAACCCGGGCGTTTTCTCCCGCCAGGGGGAAACGTGCAGGAACCTCAGTGGAAACATTCGTGACCGGTGAGGACCTGCGTCAGGCGGTAGGTGAGGACGTCGTGGCGCCTCTAAAGTAACGCCCTGTGCTGGTCTCCGATGCAAAATATTTATAACTCACAGAAACGAGGAACAGTCTCTAACAGGCATTAAATATTTTAGAAATGTTGCTCGTCTAATACCATTTTATAAACAAATTGTTTATTCACACAATGTTAAATTGTATGCACAAATAGCCTAATAATTTAGTAAATAATATTTTGTGATTGTTTAACACATTAGAGCATCTGAATTAGACTCACGCCCGACCGAAACCAACCAAACCAACACTTGAAAGAATGTTCAGAATTAATAGGATTTGTATTTTTGGGCCGCCATGCATAACTTTATAGTAGCCAAGTAGTAAAAAGTATATTAAATTGTTACAGCTGCTGGTCCAGAGATCACAAAAAGAAGATGGAATCAACGGCGTCACTGAGAAATCATTTACAGTAAGTTCTACTAACAGTTAACCTACGTTCTGAAGGCGTTAAAACAGCGTTACCGGCGAGCCAAGAAGACCGTGGCAAAACTGTTCAGGCACTTAAAAGAAACCATATTAGTTGTGAGAAAAGTTTTAAGTATGTATGTGGATGTGTATATAAGGGTAGAGGAAGACTAAAGAAACGTTGAATGGACTGTGTTAAAGATAGCCAGAAAGTTCGTGACCGAGATGACGACGAGTAGAAAATATGTTAAGCCGACCTCAAATGTTGGGATAAGGGCGAAAGAGTGATGGTAATGTTTTCCTCCAGAAATACCTGTTCCCCATGTACCCGGAGCTGGCGCGTCAGTTCTTCAAGTACATTCACCGCGTGGGCAAGTGCAAGAACAAGCACATCCCGCTGTCCACTTTCCGGCAGCAATGCGAGAAGATCCTCGCCATGCTGGACGACGCCATGATCATCGAAACTTATGTCAGGTAAGAAAAAAGGGGATATGTTGCGATGACGACAAATGAATAGAGATTAAAGCAGGAAGATGTGGAAAATTGTGTATTGTTACTGATGATGATGATAACTTTTGTAACTTTATAGACTGTTCCCCTTTTACCCGACTGTGTGACAGCAAAGACTTAGAACTTAGAACTGAGTTATGTAGCCAATTTGAAGTATGTGAAGGTATAGCATTAAATTTTGTATTTCAGCATTAAGTTTTGTATTTCACGATAGCAAAGCTCATGCGTTGTTTTTATTTTCGCAGATTTGATTGTCAATCAATGTCTGTCAAATTTATCGTATAACAACAATTGCTGTCAGTTTTAACTCGCAATAAGTAGATCAATCTTTTGTCTCGCTCCAGTCATTATTACGAAGACAATAAGATATAAATAACTGGAAGGTCACTAGTTTAGATTCGTCTTAGTTTTACTGCTCTTAATGTGTGATGAGTTCCATTTCATATAATGGTACAATGCAAGTAGGTAGTATTATGACTGAAACTTGAATGACCTGAATGGCCAATGTCAAAGTTCTGGTTAGATTTAGGACCAAATTTTTTAGTTGTTGTTAGAGTTGTATAAGACAATGCCTGGCCTTCATTGCTAATTAATTATCACACTAGGCTTGTAACGAGTCGATACCAAAAAAAAAAGAGAAAAATCGTCACTATACCAGCTCTAGATCTGGCTCGGGTTACTACGCGGCATAGGAAGACAACTTAATACATCTCTCCACCCAGAATGTTCGGTGCGGAGACGGACGAGAATATGGTGATGCCCGAGGGTCTGCGCAGCTTGCTGTACACCAGCTATAAGCTGTCCATGGACCACTACCCCGAGGGACCGCAGACCTGTCTCATGGTGAGTTAAGCCAAGTAAAGACGCTGCGTTGAACATTGTTAGCTTACGTTTGTACGAGATTTGTTACGCGGTTCAGCCATAAATTAAAATAGTAAAAATCTCAATTTTTGTGCTTATTTTGCTTAGCTGAGTCTCAACCGGCGAATTTCACCTCATCCTCGAGTATGTTCGGATCTGTCCAAGCAAGACTTTAAACAGATTTCAAAGTTTTGGTGAGAGAAAAGATCTAGCATTCCTCGACGCTTTGACCAGGTAATCGAGAGACGTTGGTCCTTCAATGGTCACAAATCCATCCATTAGGGATTTCTAAAACTAAAATATAAATTTTTGCTTACTTTTGCATCTCACGTACTTACATATTTTTGTTACCTAATGCGATAGTTTACTTATTTAAACAGTTATCTTAACTTATTATAAGATGTTGTATACTTGCAGATCAATAAAACGTTGTCAGTGGTAGTAAACGGGTGCTTCAACAAGAAAGACATGCACAGCGTCGGCTTCGTGGTGCGCTGGCTCGAGGAGCACTGTCATAGACTTATATTTCCTGTTCATAGGTAAGAAACGGGATGACAAAATGCATTTTAAACCCCTTAGAATTTTTCTGCTTTTAAATGTTCTTGCTCACTTACCCAACTAAAATCGTTTGTAAAATATATAGGGTTGCGTTTGAGATAAATAAAATAATTTTATTTTAAGTGTAAATGTCATGTAATGTTAAAAAAGTTTTGATCGTAGATAGTAGGACCACTATCTACGATCAAAACTTTTTTAAATCTAATTTTGGTGTCCTGAGTTTTGTTTTATTCAGCGATCTTCGAGCGCCCATTCCAACAAAGTTGTTTTTGTAATGCAGATATTGCGTGCACATGCTGGCCACGCGGCACCGCGACATGGAGGCGTCGGTGGAGTCGAGCGGCTCGGGCGCGGGGCTGGAGCTGGCCACGCCGGTGCTGGAGCGCAGCCCGTGGCAGGCCGCCTCGCAGCTGCTGCCCGTGTCCGTGGCCTGGCTGCTGGCCGGCACGGCCCCGCCGCTGTACTCCCGCCCCGTCCAGCCGCCGCCGCAGCCGCACGGTAACTCACCAACAGCCTACACTTTCGCCGATCATTTTGACGGGATTATTCGAAATCTACAAAACAAATCCGCTTAAGTGAAAAAAAATTCTACTACTCTGTCAAGAAAGTACCGGGAAAAGATCAATAATACACAAAATGTCTGTTATTCATCCAAATTTATTTTATCACCTTCAAAGTATGCTCCTTTAGAAACGATACACTTGCGCCAACGAATAATCCATTCATCAAAACATTTTTTAAACGCTGCTTCCGGAATTGAGTTCAGTTCTCGCCGCGAATTCTCCTTTTTCGGTTTCGGTTCAGTTGGAAGGCGCCACTCCGAAGCTTGTTGACTAGTTTGCATGTCAAACTCGTAAACCCACGTCTCGTCACCAGTAACAATGCGTTTCATGAATGTTGGGTCCGAACTGACTCGTTCTAGCATGTCCTCAGCGACTTTCATGCGATTGAGTTTTTGGAGAAAATTCAGATCTTTTGGGACTAGCCGAGCAGCAACATGTTTCATACCCAAATGATTAGTTAAAATGGTACGGATCGACTCGTGAGATACAGAAAGTTCGGCGG
The DNA here is from genome assembly GCA_951799385.1 of Hyppa rectilinea. NCBI lineage: Eukaryota > Metazoa > Arthropoda > Insecta > Lepidoptera > Noctuidae > Hyppa > Hyppa rectilinea. Next base: position 17,401,459 of record OX637321.1, on the reverse strand, counting down.
CTATCTCTCTCAGAGTTGAATGGGGATTTTCAGTCACTATTTTCTTCACTTTTGCGATGTTAACTTCAGTTGCAGACGTTGACGGCCTACCAGAGCGAGGCAAATCTTCCATCACATCTCGACCGCTTTTGAACGCTTTGAACCACTCATAAGCACGAGTTTTTGATAAAGTCGATTCACCGTAAGCCTTCTGTAACATTTTCAGTGACTCCGAACACGAAATTCCATTGGCGATGCAAAATTTAAGACAAACTCTTTGTTCGATATTTTTGTCCATTATGAAATTCACAATACACACTATATATAATATTACTAAAACCAGCACTGTATTTAATATAAATAACAGATGCAACTCAAACTCCGCGCCAAAATGGAAAACAGTTGTGCCAATCTAACAACTACAAAAAAACCAAAAATTTGAATTTGGAACCATAAACAAATCATCCATTCCCGATACTTTTTTGACTGAATGTATATCTTCTATCTATCTTTTTCAAAATCTATGCTAGACAGACAGAGACGGCACTGTTGCGACTTGACCTCACAATACTGGAACGGCGTTGTAATTTTGCGCCATTCAATACAATGACCGTTTTGCGTGACAAGGACATTCCTCATGCGTCTTACGCACCTCGTGTTTTCGCTATTGAGATTGAGACTATAGCGCCGTACTTGGCCTTCATATTTAATTTGTGTGTGGCATTTTATGCGACCTCTCCAAGGCATTTGATTGCGTCGCCTACGAAACCTTACTCTTTAAACTTAAACATTGCAGACTTGAAAGCTTGAGCTTAGTTTAGTTAAGTTTTATTTAAATGAAAGACAATAGCAAGTTCAAATAAGTGATGTTAATTCACTCGGTTCAATAGTAAAAAAGGGTGTTCCACAAGTTTCGATTCTGGGTCCTGCCCTCTTTTCAGTATATTTTAATAATCTACCTAGTTTAGAATCAAATATTGACGACGTATATAACGCTCTAGTGTAGGTCCAATATTGGTTCACTGGTAATCAATTAGTATTAAACGAAAAAAAACTAAGTGCTTAAGATTTTCTGTACTAAACGTCAGAAGTAGTAATTGTGGGACAGTATTGAATCAAAAGAAACTAGAATCAGTCGATAAAACTTAACATTTTTTGTAAGACAGCTAACTTCAGTAGCATATACAGGAAAACTCGTCAATTATAGTGATCATGATGGTATCTTTTCAGTATTAGATCTGAAAGACACAATTATAGTACTACAGAAAGGGACCAATTACTTCAACTAGGTTTCAGTTTGACTAAAGTAGACTTCATGGGTTAATGGGTTCATGGCATGAAATGTTACAATAGACTGCTGATAAAAATGCTTGGTTCAACACTGGTTCTGAAGGTCGCATAAACCAATTGATTAGCATTTGGAAAACGTGTGCTGCAGGCGGCGGCGGCCTAGCGTCCGCGGCCTGGCTGGCGCGCCTCGTGTGTGCCGTGCCGTCGCACTGGGTGCCGCTGTACGCGTCCAGCGACCACGGCATGGGCGCCAACCGCTTCCTGCACCACACGCTCAACTACAAGTATGTTATCACTTATAACGTGTGTGCCGTGCCGTCGCACTGGGTGCCGCTGTACGCGTCCAGCGACCACGGCATGGGCGCCAACCGCTTCCTGCACCACACGCTCAACTACAAGTATGTTATCACTTATAACGTGTGTGCCGTGCCGTCGCACTGGGTGCCGCTGTACGCGTCCAGCGACCACGGCATGGGCGCCAACCGCTTCCTGCACCACACGCTCAACTACAAGTATGTTATCACTTATAACGTGTGTGCCGTGCCGTCGCACTGGGTGCCGCTGTACGCGTCCAGCGACCACGGCATGGGCGCCAACCGCTTCCTGCACCACACGCTCAACTACAAGTATGTTATCACTTATAACGTGTGTGCCGTGCCGTCGCACTGGGTGCCGCTGTACGCGTCCAGCGACCACGGCATGGGCGCCAACCGCTTCCTGCACCACACGCTCAACTACAAGTATGTTATCACTTATAACGTGTGTGCCGTGCCGTCGCACTGGGTGCCGCTGTACGCGTCCAGCGACCACGGCATGGGCGCCAACCGCTTCCTGCACCACACGCTCAACTACAAGTATGTTATCACTTATAACGTGTGTGCCGTGCCGTCGCACTGGGTGCCGCTGTACGCGTCCAGCGACCACGGCATGGGCGCCAACCGCTTCCTGCACCACACGCTCAACTACAAGTATGTTATCACTTATAACGTGTGTGCCGTGCCGTCGCACTGGGTGCCGCTGTACGCGTCCAGCGACCACGGCATGGGCGCCAACCGCTTCCTGCACCACACGCTCAACTACAAGTATGTTATCACTTATAACGTGTGTGCCGTGCCGTCGCACTGGGTGCCGCTGTACGCGTCCAGCGACCACGGCATGGGCGCCAACCGCTTCCTGCACCACACGCTCAACTACAATTAGGTTATCACTTATATATATTCGCTGTACGCGTCCAGCGAATAATTTAAAAAAAAAACACTACATAAACAACTTTTTCACTTTTAGTTTATATACCTACCTATCCCACAGTCCCAACCAATACTAAACATCATCAAGATAAAACGAAGACACTGTAAAATGTTGACGAGTTTCCTTGACTGCCCTTCGTCTTCATCATCAGACCCCTAATAACAGTCACAACCTATCAAAGTGTAAAGTTCCCATCTAAACAAATTAATCAAGCCCAAAAACCAGGTAATTGCTGAGGTGTTCCCTCGTGTGTCTTTCGGCTCCATCATCAGATCGACTCCAGACCTTCATGAAACAGTAATGCTTTAAAATACTTATCGAAAAAAATTAACAAAACACTCGTCGCCACTACGATTTTTGAAGGTTCCCTTCGATTTCTCAGGGATGCCTTCATCAGATCCTGGCCACCCTTGGGATATCTCCTTTCTAAAAAAAAAAGAATCATCATAATCGGTTCGTAAACGAAGAAGTCATCCGCGAACACACATTAAAAATAAGTATAGGTATATACGGTCGAATTGAGAATCCTACTTTTTTTTTAGTCAGTTGAAAACATTTTATTTTAACACTCCACATAATATACTGTACTGCATATATACTTACTTAAAACAAAAAGTTACTGACTTAAAAAGAAAGTATTTTTTAAAAGGTTCCGGAGTTGGAATTGTTCAATTGACACCTTGTATATCTTGTTCGCTTGTGTGCAGAGGCCCATCGCTGGTGCTGATCCAGGCAGAGGACCTGCTGGTGGTGGTGTGCTCGTCGCAGGAGTGGCGCGAGACGCACCAGTACTGGGGCGGGCCCGACTGCGCACTGCTGCAGATACATCCCACGTGAGTCAACAGCCTTAGCAAGGAGTATCTCATTACCCACTTAGGCACTAACTCCATGTAAAATACTGGTATTCAGCCGCATCCGGTGAGGCTGGAAGCCATCTCCAACCTAGTTGGGAAATAGCAGATGGTGTGAATAATTATCATTATCACAGGTATTCTTCTGGGCAGTTCGTTGCGCCGTATTTCGTCTCAGCGAAAACACTAAGAAACGGTGAAGAGCGAGCATTTTGAAAGACTGGTTAAATGTCATTTCGGCGATCAAAAAGTGCTGATTCTCTCCCTAGTTTGAACTTACTTTTGGGCGGATTCTAAACAAATGTTGAAATACTGTGAGGTTATCTTCGTTCAGGTAGTCCTCCTATCTTGCGATATCTCATAGTTGACCATTTTTTTCCGGTGTCCAAAAATTATTATTTAAAATGTTTGGGAAATGTGTAATATGTGGCCCAGCAACCACAACCGCAACAACCAGACCTAATTTTAATCATGAAAAAAGTTTTTTCACGACCCTGGCAGTGGTGGGGATCGGAATCATTCCAGTGTGTTGTAGCTCAAACCATTTTCGGGGAACGTAATGCTTAACGTTAAATTGCGTGGCATAGTGCAAGGTGTGCGTTTTATTTGTGGTGGTGCAAATAACCATCTTGTAAGTACCCCGAGATAATATTACCGGTAAGAACCGACTCGTGCCTCATGCAACAACCTCGTGACGTTCCCAGGTTCTCGATCGTGGAGAAGGGCCCCAAGATGCTCTACCTGAACACGTCCATCCGCGGCTACCCCAAGGGCCTGCGTGCCGGCGCGGACCCTCGGCGGCCGCTGCTCATCATCCCGGAGGACTTCGACTCGCTGCAGTTCCAGGGCGTGCCCTACCCGCTCGACTCTATCGAGGTACGTGCTGATCTGATAAACAAAATATGCGCTTCGGGAATCGTCGTCTAACTTCATATACGATCTCATACAGAGTTGCAACCATGGAAGTACTTGCTTATTTAGTATTACTATGATTATAGGATAAGAACTATGCATAAGGGAATATGCAGGTGATTAAACCTTTTTCCTTTGATACAACAAGTTAGTGATGTGTCAGGTGTGGGGCTGCGGCGACCAGGCGTCGCGTGAAGTTCAGCTGGAGGTCAAGAAGTGGCAAGTCAAGGAGGCCGAGAGGCAGCGACATGTGAGTTACCATTACTTTTTTCACTTTTGACCTGACATCCACCGATTTTCACCTACTATTTAAATGTGCTTTTAAAAAATTAAAGCACAAAGAAAAGCATCGATTTACGAGAAAAACTAAGTTTTTGCCAAAATTCAGCCCAATCCGTTCAATGGGGTGAGCTATGTCTTGATAGATCAGTCAGTCACGGTTTCCTTTTAAATATACAAAAAAAATCCATTAGAAGGTGGGTCGCTAACGAGATGATGACTGAAAAGTATGGAAGAAATTGACATATTGACTCAAAATAAACTGAGATAAGGGCAGGAGAATGATGATAAATGAATTATTTATTTGTTAAATTATTCAATCAATGTTTATTGTAGCACTTAGTTATGTTACCTAATTGTTGGTATTTTGTAATACACACATCAAAAGTGTCTAGGGATCAACATATATTTTTGCAATAACTTTTCTCTTGATTGATATTAATTTAAATTTTCTTTAAGGATTCATCAAATAAAGTGTTTTCGTTTGTCACAGTAACGATAAACCAAGTCACCTTTGCATTAATAAAGAAATTTGCCATTTTCCTAATAAAGGGATTTTTGACATTTGAACCACTAACATTAAAGTTCGAAAAAAAGACTGAAATAACAGTTTTCTTTAAAATTTTATTGGGTAACTTAAACAATTAATAATCCGTGTTTCTACCGCGAACACTAACAACACAAGAACATCGGTTTGGCATACTCAAAATGAGTTCATCCAAATCACGCTGTGGAATGGCCGCCCATGTTCGTTGCAACAACAAAAAAAGGTCTTCTTGCAACTGGATACCCTCCATATTCGGCAGAGCTCTTCTCTGTAGCATATCCCATGCATGCTCAATCGGGTTCAAGTCTGGCGACTGAGCAGGCCAGGGCAGGACATTGATGTTAGCTGCGGCGAGAGTCTGTCTTACAACTCTTGCGGTGTGCGGTCGTGCATTATCATGCATTAACTGAAATAAGGGACCGATTTGCACTTGTAGAGGAACGATGACGTCAGATACAATCGTCTCAGCATAAATTTGAGCGTTGAGGTTGCCTCTGATCCAAATCAACTCAGTTCTTCCGCCGATCCAAATACCCGCCCATACCATGATGGTTCCACCACTATAAGGATGGACTTCCTGGCAGGATTTTAATCGCTGTTGGCGTCCAGGGGTTCTCCAGTGTCGTATACGTCTTGTATCCGGTCTCATACCAAAACGAGACTCATCAGAAAAGCACACGAAACGCCATTGTTCTTCTGCCCAATTTCTGTGTTCAAGAGCCCATTGATATCGAATCCTACGATTGTGCATTGCTATAGGTGGTACCCGTAGCGGTCTTCGGGAATGAAGGTTCACTTCATTCGTTCCTCTACAAGTGCAAATCGGTCCCTTATTTCAGTTAATGCATGATAATGCACGACCGCACACCGCAAGAGTTGTAAGACAGACTCTCGCCGCAGCTAACATCAATGTCCTGCCCTGGCCTGCTCAGTCGCCAGACTTGAATCCGATTGAGCATGCATGGGATATGCTACAGAGAAGAGCTCTGCCAAATATGGAGGGTATCCAGTTGCAAGAAGACCTTTTTTTGTTGTTGCAACGAACATGGGCGGCCATTCCACAGCGTGATTTGGATGAACTCATTTTGAGTATGCCAAACCGATGTTCTTGTGTTGTTAGTGTTCGCGGTAGAAACACGGATTATTAATTGTTTAAGTTACCCAATAAAATTTTAAAGAAAACTGTTATTTCAGTCTTTTTTTCGAACTTTAATGTTAGTGGTTCAAATGTCAAAAATCCCTTTATTAGGAAAATGGCAAATTTCTTTATTAATGCAAAGGTGACTTGGTTTATCGTTACTGTGACAAACGAAAACACTTTATTTGATGAATCCTTAAAGAAAATTTTAATTAATATCAATCAAGAGAAAAGTTATTGCAAAAATATATGTTGATCCCTAGACACTTTTGATGTGTGTATATTGCACTTTAATATTTTGTACTATATAAATTACCATTTTATTGCGCTACTGTAAACCTTAAGAGCCATTTCACAAAATGATTACGCTCGAGTTTAGGTAAAATATAGCATCATTGTTTATGTGTGCGTAGCTACTCACTCAAACTTAGCGTAAACAGTGTAACGCGAGAGACGAGGCGGACGAAACAATCTTGAGCCTTAATGTGATTTTATATGAGATTTATAAAAAGTAATACATTTTATTTAGTGCAATGATATTTTCAAGCTAGGTTAATAGAAAAACAAGAAGGTATGGTATGTAAAATAAAATAATAATAATTGGCATAAAAACAAATAAAAACTATAATTAAAAACAATCACATATTTTTGTCGGATAACAACTAATTGCTTATATGCTTATTATATTATTATACTAGCTTCTGCCCGCGACTTCGTACGCGGACCCTGTTGCTTATGCCAGCGACAACGGGGTCGCCATTTATGTTATTTTTTATCATTTTTTCCATTTAAATCTTTTATCACACTGAGCTTTAGTTTTATTTCATTCCAACAACCACCAAAACATACAGTCCATTTGTCATCGTTTTCATTTTGGTAACCGCATTATTATATTCCCCACTTGTCTCTAGAGACCTAGAAGTCAATGCGTAGATACGGTTGGAACTCAAGCACAATTCTCTATCCGTGAACGTCTCCGACTCGCGAGACAAAACATGACGTTCACGATCAGCAGTCAGTCGCGCATCATATTCTTCACTGGTCTCTAGAGACCTAATGAATACGCAGGCGTGCTTCGCGACCCGAAGAGGTTTCCTCGGAGCGAGTTGCAGCCTAATATTCTCGAACAGCATCAAGTCTCTCCTGACGCTCTTCGGTAGATTCTTGGGATCTTATGATCCTCAATCTTTTAGCTCTCTTGAAACATTGGGAAAGATTTGACCTCTTTCTAGGCATGGTCATAGTTTTATTGTGAAGATACCTGATCAATAAAAATCTAAATTAAAGTGACTGCTCCCCTGCGTTACCGGGTAGGCTACCGAGTCACGAAGATAAATGGAAAAGGAAATTAAACACTCAAACAACATAAGCCCGAAGGCATATTCATACGATAAAATAAAAAAATAAATAGGAGTTTTGGCCAGTAGAGTCAAATTTTCAATGATATACCATCGTCATCGAAAATCAGTCCCAAACTGTTACCGCCTTCACCGCGTGCAGGTACTCCCAGTTTGTTTTTTTGATAATATAAATATACACAGTAAAATTAGTGATAGCTTTGATTTCCACATCTGATTTTTCTGATCTTCGATTTTTATAAGTCAACAGGAAATGCCCATCAGATTGAACAACTTTTGCTTAGACGTCATTCCTATATGTGTTATGGTGTAGCTAGGCTCTTGGAGTTCCACAACAGGTGTTCCAGATCTTCGATTTTTATAAGTCAACAGAGAGTGCTCATCAGATTGAACAACTTTTGCTAAGACGTCATTCCTATATGTGTTATGGTGTAGCTAGGCTCTTGGAGTTCCACAACAGGTGTTCCAGATCATCAATTTTTATACGTCAACAAAGAGTGCTCATCAGGCTGAATAACTTTTGCTAAAACGTCATTCCTATATGTCTTATGGTGTAGCTAGGCTCTTGGAGTTCCACAACAGGTGTTCCAGATCTTCGATTTTTATAAGTCAACAGGAAATGCCTATCAGACCGAACAACTTTTGCTAAGACGTCATTCCTATGTGTTATGGTGTAGCTAGGCTCTTGGAGTTCCACAACAGGTGTTCCAGATCTTCGATTTTTATAAGTCAACAGGAAATGCCTATCAGACCGGACAACTTTTGCTAAGACGTCATTCCTATATATGTTATAGTGTAGCTGGGCTCTTGGAGTTCCACATCAGGTGTTCCAGATCTTCAAATTTATTCTCTCAGCAGAAAATGCTCATCACGTGGAACGATTTTTGCTACGGTATCATTTTTGTATATCTTATAGTTTAGCTGGTCTGTTGCGGTTCTGCATCAGGTGTTCAAGTTTCCAAGATAAATTATAGCCTATATGTTGCCCAGACTTAATACCTATACAACAAAAAAAAAACATTCCAATCCGTTCAGTAGTTCCGAAGATTAGCGAGTACAAACAAACAGACATACAGACACAATTTTTTTTTTTTTGGATTACTGCTCTATTAATGTTTCTAAACCATTTTTTTTTTAATATGTTCAATGTACAGACACAGTTTTTTTACTGTTTTATTATATGTATAGATGAATATTTGGCGTTACAACAAACAAACAATTAAAATCGTACAATATACTAAACTTGATAAAACCAAACTTTACCTTGTGAAAAAATACAAAGTGAATCAAAACTATGTGGTCGCAGTACAATAATGGTTTCACTCTACGAACGCTCGATAATCGGGACGCGGGAAAAAATGACACAGGTCCTGCTTCGATGGGCGCTCGCGCCGTACTAAGCGGGGCCCTTTTTTTTTTTTTGGAAATGGCAACTCGCAGTTCAACCAAAGGGTTGTCTACTGCTTAACCGGGCTTGCCTGTGGCTGCCACAAAAGAATTGTAGCCTCCAGCCAGGGCTTAATAAAAACTAAACCTAACTTACAAAACTAAGCGACTACACGCTAAGGGCACCCCCTGCGGGGTTCGGACCTCGGCTTAGGGCGTCGCTGGGGGGGGACAGCAAGGGACAGCTGGATCGGGGGTTTTTAAAACTACTGGCTCAGCGGCAACGCGGGCTGGCTCGAGCAAGGGTCGGGGGGATGAGAGTGGACAGGGTCGTCGCGACGGGCCTCGACGGCGAGGACGGAACGACGGAACTAAGCGGTGCCCACTTGTGTATTGTAATTTCGATTGAAGTTTTATCAATATTTTGACAAAGTAAATGCAAGAATTTTCAATATTATTGCAGAAATCGGTTCTCTAATAAACGTAGTTCATGTTGAAGTAATTTTATTTTTGTAATTATTGTGTATTTTAAACCAAAAATCACGATAAAATTGCGACGTTAACTCAAAAATTGGCCTAATGGTTTATTTTTTTACTAAATAATGGTAATACAATTCAAGAATCTGTTACATTAAATGACGACTAAAATATATGTCCAATGCTTTACATATTTTTTTAAACTTAATTTATAAGTGTTTTTGATAGAAATACGACTCTGACATCAACTCTGTGCCGTTTTTTCAATAAAATGGTTGTGGGAAATTGATTACTATAGATTAAATAAGTTATTTTTAGTAAATATGATACATTAAACGGCAATACGAAAGCTTAGTCCATTTTTTGCGTGTATTCAATAACTTCTGGGTATTACAGAATATGGCAATTTAGGAGCCCAAAATATTAGAAATTCGTGCGAAAACGTGAAATGGCTCTTAACAATCGACTCCGATAGCGAAAGGAACGTTGTCACTTTGTTGTCCGGTATATTTGTATGAAATGCTTTCGTTTTCTAGGTAAAACTGTCAGCAGCGGACTGGATCGAGCATCCGGACAGGTACCTGCTGGAGCTGGCGGGCCGGCCGCAGTACAACAACACGGCCAGCTAGTGAACAGGACTGTGTAGTGGCCGGGAGGCGGACTTGTCGTATGGTGCTTCGGCTGCTAATGCCGTTGTATGTGGTGTCGCACATCCAGTGGCCGTTTGCGAAAATATTGTTATGTTCCAGCCGGCGAGTGAATATGTTCCTGACACCTGTCTGTTGGATACGATTAGGAAATAACTAAATCGGTTTCTTTTATACTCGCGTGCACTCCTCCCGCAGTTATTTTCCCTTTGATTTTGCATCACAGTAGCAGTTGCAGTTTTTTATTGTCGTTGCTATAAGGTTCTGTTTGTTGCAAAATTACTGTAAAACGGACAGGTGTGAGGATGAGATCTAAGTCGGAAGAAGCATGTGATACCAGAAGATCATCCAATCTGACTTTGTAGGTTTATTTCTAATGCTCATAAGTATTTATATAAGTGCGACGGAGTGCGCAATACGCACTGTCTCGGTCTCACATTTCATTCATCCCATGCAGCGAGTTTTTGGACCGAGTGGTGCAATCGTTTGGAAGCTACTGCTATAACCCTTTGCTGTTCTATGACAAAAAAAAAATTGTAGCAGAAATTCTCGTGGTATACTGGATATTGTGAAACGTGGGTGAAAAGTAAAACTGTAATTAATTATCATGGATAATTATGCCTAGAGCTCAAATAATAAGACCCATACTAGAATACATAGCAAACTGGTCGTATGGTACGTATCACGAAATTCAATGACGTTTTCAGAGGCATCTTTAGTAACGTAATGTATTATTAAAATGGTAGAAACACAATTGTATTTGATGAATGGTACCCACCATTCATCAAATACAATATGTTTAAAAGAACTTAGAAGAACCTCTATACAAGTATTTCGAGACATTTTGGGATGGCTGAAAGGTTATCTATACATATAATTTGTACAATAGGTTTACAATGTTGTACCGCTTGGTAACTACTATAGGAAACATTTTACGTTTAATAAAATAACCACTGTTTCATAAAAACACACGTGTAAAATTTTTACGTGATATACATTTATATATTTTTTACCAATTTACAGAAATAAATATCAATCTACTGAACTAGACTCAAACAGCTGATTATGTAATAAATAACTAGTTTTTTCTGGTCCTACGAACAAAGTAAGAAAAACGGTTTTTTTACACAAAACCACGACGGCCTTCAGTTTCAAACCTTTGGTTAACTCCACAAAATTTGACAATGAGATAACTTAGAAATTGTGACTAATTATTTAAATAAAGTTATTAAGTGATATTATCAGGTCTGAAACTGAAATTAGAATTTTAAGAAAATTAACTTTTCGTAAAATCAATCGAAAAGTAGTAATATGTAAAAAAAAGCCAGTGCCGACATCGCTGTGCGTATCTGTGTCTATTCTACTTATAACTAATCAGAGATGCCCAGATTTGTGCTTCGAGCGGGGTCCGAGAGGTGAAAGTAAGATGACGTCACACAATCCATAAGAAGAATGACATTTAAAGAACCTTTCCACCAATCCAGGGCATACTGTACTGTCTACATTTGTTAGGTTTAGTGGGATGGGTCGAATGTGGAAAGGGACAGAGAGCTCCAAGCTTTTAAAATAAATGAGATAAACATATACATCGATCTGTTGATGTGTTCTGTCAAGTTCTAGATTCAACTCTAGTGGTTTTTTTAAAGAAATGAATTGTATCTTTCTTATTCAACAATTTTATTCTTAATTACCAGCTTCCTGATTTGCTCGGCCACTGTTCCTTACCAAATTGTATGGGTACCTATGTTATAATCTGAACAGCGGTAAAAATATACACTATACTTAGCAGGCAAAACTTTGAATTGGTTGGTTTAAACTTTTAGAGTGGTCGCACATCTGACGGAGTATGCGTCGCTTATCGTTTGTCGCGTAACGCCAGAACAGACTAGCAGATAATGAAACATCCTACCTTACACACTCGACGGATGATGCGTTAGTGCGACCAGCGCGCGTACCAACTGGAAGTTAAAGAAGTTACGCCCGACGCGTCTTCCGTCAGATGTGCGACCACCCTTACACTGCCTTATACCAACTTTAATACTTAACTTTTTTTTATGCCCTACGAGGGCATAAAAAAAAGTTGCCCTCGTACTTAATATTTATTTCTAATTTATTTTGTCTACTTCAGTCCAATTTAATATGGATTTATTTATTTTATCTTAATGTTTCGTTTCAAATAAATTGAATTGCCATTACTCAAAATAAAGATTGCGTTGGAGCATAGGATCATTCTGTTTGTAAAATGACTTTGGAAATAACCATAAGAGATATTTTCGTACTTTGATATGTTGATGTAAGCCTGACACAAGTACCAAGTAGACTGTATTTATAAATGTACTGAAGCCCAATAAAGTAGCAATCCAAATAATTTGTATTAAGCCTTAGATCGTAAGCCTGTGCCCGTAAAATAGAAAAATGTATTTGACTAAATTGATGCAAATCATAGAATGTTTAACAATTATTTTATAATATTCTACTTACAATATTCATGTTAATTATTAGGATAATGTATGTATTGCCTAATAATATTGTCGTATTGAAGCTCATTACAAAAGTAATAAATGTGCGAATAACATAAACTTCAATCGCTTCGAAGATCGCCCTTACTGTTTCGAAATAAAAGGGCCATAGACGTGCAGTTGAATCATATATTTGTTTTGATGCGAGTTTTGGACTTCAGTGTCGCCAAAGTTGATAACCACGTAAGAAGCATTTTATAAGAGCTTCATATCTATGTATAACGTTCCTATTGTACAAGCCATAATCGCGAGTCACTTAGGAAAGTATGTAACGCTTACAAACGGTGTTTTGTTATTTTATAAATGGACCAAAATGTTTAAATAATAATACTGTACTAGAATAAGCTTAGAGTTTGCGCTGAATATAGAAGTAAATGCGAAAATATGTTTGCGATCTCAAGTTTTGGAGGGATATTATTTCATGATAACTGCGGTAAGAGCGGATATTTTGTCGACATACAAAAATAATAACCCAGTCTTAGTAAGGACATTTATTAGTCAGGACATTCATTTTAGTCCTATAGAATGCCTGAAGGTCGTTTTTCAATAGGCCCAAATAGACTCGCCAGACAATTACAGCTTCGTATATTTTTACAAATGGCGCTACTTTGTTTGCCCTGTAATTATTGATATTATTTGAGATCGTGAGTAAGACTTTGTTGTGTTAAATAAAAGAGAGCTGTATTGCTATGAATAGGTTAATCGTTTTCTCGTAAGACATCACAGGCATCAGCTTGACATAACATGCACAGTCAGTAATATGCGCTTCGTAATTGTAATATAGGTGCTATATTAATGCTTTTGTAGATAAGTATTTTGTTATAAATGTAAATTTTAATAATAAATGGAATATTTTATTAGAATTTATTTTTATTTTCCTTATGCAGTTGAAAATACCCCATTAAAAATTCTCATCTAGACCAACTACTACATAACAAATGCCTTGGTCATACTTGTCATAGAATAGTGCAAAGAGTAATATAATAAGACGGGACGTACCTACTGCTGATTCCAAGGCAGGATTAGGTTCACACAGTGTCACACACTTTCACTGCCAAGTACATTTATTGCATAACAATTGGCATGCCATAAAATGTGTCTCGCATATCTATAACAACCCATCTGTTGAGTCCATCGGCGCAACGGTTACGTAACGGGACCCGTATGCCGCAGCACCTGAATCAGAGTTCACTAAGCCACGCCCACGACCAGCCAGCGATAGTAGGGTTGTCGAACGTCTAATTTTTTACTGAAAGAAATAAACTACACGGTTCTTTTTTATATTTTTATTTGTTTTTCTAGGTATTTAAAAATCATAACACTTACGCCAAGAGAACCTTACATGATTTGCCTAATCCGCAGTTGTAGTGTTTTTCATTTTAGTGGTTTTCTTTTTAAGTTTCATGATAACCTATGAAATGTATTTCCTATTGAATACGATACCACACTTTTTATCCAAGAATGTTTATCGGAGATGTAACCAATACAGAACAAAGAATACTTTCTTTGAAATTATATGTAAAACACTCCACAAAATAACGAAAAACATTGTACATACTAATGTTCTTGCTCCTCCTTCTCAATCTCAACTTGTTGTTAGTCAAAAACTTTTAAATGTCAAAATATCAAATCTTCATACAGCCTCACAGATTCACACGCATAACAACAGAATTATCTAAGCTAAGTGAATTAAAGTAAGGTAGCTAAAGTTGTATAAACAGTTGTCGTCTAAATCGCCATGCAAGGGATTATAAACCTTAAAGCTCAATAAAACCAAACCGATGCCTTTGTTTTCATTTTTTAAACCTTCAGCGACGGTTTTTACATCAATAAAACACGTGCAGATGAGGAAAAGATTAAACATTTGCCTTCTTTTGTTTTTGAGCTCAATACGACCGAACCGATACCTTTGTTTTCATGTTTTAACGAGGGTTTTTGCTTCAATAGAACGAACACATACAGATAAGGAAAAGTTTTAACATTTGCCTTCTTTTGTTTCTAATCTCAATAAAACCAAACCGATCCCTTTGTTTTCATTTTTTAAACCTTAAACGGTGGTTTTTACCTCAATAAAACACGCGCAGATAAAGAAAAATAGTTACCTAATAATAAGAAATCTCATTAAAATTGCGTGGCGCCATAGGCTTGTATAGGTACCTATGATGAAAAGGCAATCTATACTAATATTATAAAGAGGAAAACTTTGTTTGTTTGTTTGATTGTAATGAATAGGCTCAAAAACTACTGGACCGATTTTAAAAATTCTTTCACCGTTGGAAAGCTTAGTTTTCTAGGAGTAACATAGGCTACTTTTTATCCCGGGAAAAATAACGGGTCCCACGGGAAAGATCACGGGAGCGAAGCCGCGGGCAAAGTGCTAGTTAATAATAAATCCACTTTAGTATTTTAGTGGTTGGGCACGCACAGGGTTGATAGGTAGGTACTTGGAATAATAACTCGTCACAAGGAATTGAATAACTGACTTTAACAGACTGCTTTAATTTCTAAAATACACTACTATATATACAATAACAAGTTTCACTGTCCAATCATTTTTGACCTATAGCGGCGCGCCGAAGGGCGGCAAGCGCGCGGGGCGCGGGGCGCTGTTTTGCACACGACACTATTTTTGCCGCGAAGGCATAAATAGGAGTCGCGCGTCGAGCGCGGTCCTTTTCCCCCAGGTGCCGCCGTCGAGAGAAGACTGCCTGCCGATCCGCGGGACGCGTGTGTCGTCAGCGTCATGTGTCCATCTGCGAGGTCCCGACGTGTGCAGTGAAGACGCGGAGGGTGCTGGTGCTTTCTGCTTGCTCTGCTTGCGCTTACAAACCGCTGCTTCCGAAGTAAACCGGCGAACGTGTGCGGCGCGGCGTTGTGATGACGCTCGTGCCGCATCGGTGTTTACATTTATATTTCTTTATCATGATGATTGCTTCACTCTCACTGTTTCTTGCGGGGTTGTCAAAACGTGGTAAGGTACTGGTTCGGTGGTATGTGGTAAAAGGTGGTGAGGTAACTGGTTCGGAGGTATGTATGGTGGTATAATATGGTAACTGGTGATCATGTGACAGGTACTGCGTCACTACAGTATGTTTCTTAGAGATTTGTCAGCATAATATTAAATCTTACAACATTTAAAGTTAGATTATATATGTAAATGAAGCTCATGTATGATTCTTCATTTAGTTATATCGCGTAATTTAGTCCGTGTACTATTCTGAACGCACGCTTAGATGTCATTAGTGTCAA
The DNA here is from genome assembly GCA_951799385.1 of Hyppa rectilinea. Lineage (NCBI taxonomy): Eukaryota > Metazoa > Arthropoda > Insecta > Lepidoptera > Noctuidae > Hyppa > Hyppa rectilinea. The sequence continues at coordinate 17,385,579 of OX637321.1, read as the reverse complement.
GTGTCATCATGGCTGTCAGCCTGTCAATACTACAGTTTCTTTCTAAGAACACGTGGTGACATTGTTTCGTTTTTAATAAAAGTAGGAATAAATAGCTTTAAATGTTGTTTCTTTCACAGGTTTGTAACATTTATAATAATTTCTGTGATGAAACTACAGTGTCGTGTATTTTATGGTTATTATAATAAAACATTTCTTTCACAGAGAAACGCAATTAAGTTTTATTTCTACACAACCATTGGTAGTGTGTTCCACACATTATAAAACAACATTTGCATAGCTATTGAAGGGAATATGGAGAAATTTAAATTCGAATTTAAAGTGAAGGCTGCTGAAGATCCAAAAAGCAATATAATTTGTATAACCTCAATCACAAATGATGACAAACATATTTTTAAAATTCCGGAGAAATTTCAACCGGTAAATTTGCACGAGACAATATATAAATCACAGGTATCTCAAACAATAAAGACAACATTACAAAAGAGACATGAAAAAAGACAAATATGGATTTCTATGTCACCGGAGATGAAGGATACATATATGGATCAGGATGGCAATATGCAGTTCAGAGGATATTTACTGGAAGAATTTATAGTAGAAGAACATAAACCATTTCCTTCTTATGGAATCACCGAAGAGGCATTGTCAAAAATATTGGATAGTTTTGCTGAAAAGAAGATAGGACTATCTAAACCTCAGAACCTAACAAACTTGTCAGAAAAATTTGTGATAGATAAATTCAGTGCTAACACATCTAATGTGTTACAGTGGATGAATAATTTTGAGGCAGAATGTATGCGTTTTGAAATTACAGAGGATGTAAAGAAAATTGAAATTTTTAAACTTTTCTTGAGCGATTCATGCATGGACTGGTATAGTTCTATGCTCATAAAACATACCATAAACTCGGAATGGAAAACATGGAGAACACTGTTTTGTGAGACTTATGCGGATAAAGGTTGGACTCCAGTCAGGTACGCAATGTTATTTAAATATAGGCAGGGCACTTTACTAGATTATGCATTAAGAAAAGAAAGATTATTGCTTCAAATAAATAAATCTATGGATAAAACTACATTGATTGATCTAATAGTTATTGGCCTACCAAATTTCATAGCAGATAAAATTGATAGACACGGTTTAAAGGAAACTGAAGATTTGTTTAGTAGTCTTAGAGGTTTAGAACATTTAATAAAAACCAACAAAAAGATTCCAGATAAGAAAATAGAAAATAATGAAAATAAGTTTAAAGGGAAAAATGATAAAAATGGGTTACAACCTTGTCCGATTTGTGAGAAAGAAAACAGGGGATCCCGCTATCATCCGGAATCTTTATGTTGGTTCAAAAATAAAAATATTGAAAAACAAAAAAAAGACCACATAAGAAGTGTGAATAATTTTGAGTTAGAAGCCGAATTAAATGAAACCGAACCAAAAAACTAATAGTTCCGCCATTAATTAAAATTAAATCTATATATATAAAAGAAAGACGGGTTTGTTCCCTTCGTTATAACTCGAGATCTGCTGGACCAATTTTCATGGTTTTTGTTTTGTTGGATTTGTCTCCGCCCTGAATAGCAGAATACATTTTTTTTTTTAATTTTTTTTTTTTTTAGGTAGAGTAGGTAGGGTAGGGTAGGTAGGTAGGTAGGGTAGGTATGTAGGGTAGGTAGGTAGGTAGGTAGGTAGGTAGGTAGGTAGGTAGGGTAGGTAGGGTGGGTAGGTAGGGTAGGTAGGGTAGGTAGGGTGGGTAGGTAGGGTAGGTAGGTTAGGTAGGTAGGGTAGGTACTGTAGGTAGGTAGGTAGGGTAGGTAGGTAGGTAGGTAGGTAGGTAGGTAGGTAGGGTAGGTAGGTAGGGTAGGTACTGTAGGTAGGTAGGTAGGGTAGGTAGGTAGGTAGGGTAGGTAGTTAGGTAGGGTAGGTAGGGTAGGTAGGGTAGGTAGGTAGGGTAGGTAGGTAGGGTAGGTAGGTAGGGTGGGTAGGTAGGGTAGGTAGGTAGGGTAGGTAGGTAGGGTAGGTAGGTAGGGTAGGTAGGTAGGGTAGGTAGGTAGGGTAGGTAGGTAGGGTAGGTAGGTAGGGTAGGTAGGTAGGGTAGGTAGGTAGGGTAGGTAGGTAGGGTAGGTAGGTAGGGTAGGTAGATAGGGTAGGTAGGTAGGGTGGGTAGGTAGGGTAGGTAGCTAGGAAGGTAGGGTAGGTAGGCAGGTAGGTAGGGTAGGTATCACAGTTAAGACAGGACAACGTCTGTCGGGTCAGCTAGTTACTAATAAATGATACTCTACAAATTTCAGGAATTTATGATTCAGGTTCTAATGTATCTTTAATCAATTCTAAATTACTGTCTTTAAAAAGAAGCTCAAATTTAAAAAATGAAAATAATCTAGGTTTAAAAACAATTAATGGCGTTAAAAAAATCAATAGGAACAATTACATTAAAAATAAAAATTTTCGATATTGAACAAAGTATGACTGTTTTTGTTATAGATAAAGAAAATTTCAGTTATGATTTCTTAATCGGTTTAGATTGTATAAAAGCATTTCACTTAACACAAAATGAAGGTCTGAACATTACTCAAAACTTAATAATAGAAAATCATAAAAAAGAAACAAATAATTACAAACAAATTCCTGGCTTAGCAGGTAACAATGAAAATAACTATAAAACACAAAATACCCAAACAATTCCTGGATTTACAGGTGAGATAAAAAGTAAAAATAAAAAATTCACTGACAAAACTGAAATAAAAAATAATACTCCATTTAAAATAAATTTCAATGAGAATATAGTGGTAAAAAACTTTGACATATCCATAAATCACTTAAATATAGAAAAACAATCACAGATACAAAATTTGATAAGTACTTATAACTCTCTGTTTGCTAAAGATAAATTCGATATAGGCACAGTACATGGATATGAGGCACATATAGATTTATTAATAGATAAATATTGTAGTAAAAGACCATATAGATGCAGTATTGAAGACATGAAAGAAATAGAACAACAAATAGCAAAATTATTAGAAAACAATATAATAGAGGAGTCATATAGTCCTTTTGCGGCCCCAGTAACACTGGCATTTAAAAAAGATGAAGGTAAGAAATCAAGACTCTGTATAGATTTTCGCGACTTAAATAAAATAGTGGTACCACAATCTCAGCCTTTTCCACTTATTGAAGATTTAATGGTAAAAACCAGAAACTGCAGGTTTTTCACAACGCTAGATGCTTATAGCAATAAGGTTGTGTTTAGGTTTAGCAGGATTTGAAATAAATAGACGTGTGTTTGTCGCGAAGATTTAATTTCTACTGACTTGACAAGTGGACTGTATTGGGTTATCTACATATCGATAGCTAGCTATACTAGCGTAGTTAACGTTCATTAGTTTGAAGGTATGTACTCGCTTAAACATTCCGCCCCCCAAAGAACGCAGTTCTTTTAGCGAATTTACAAATAATAGGTACACAACTACATTTTAAAGCAAGAATTACTTAACACATCTAAATTGAGGTGGTAAGGTATGTTTGACAACAATTCTCGGTTTTTCATAGAAGCTAAGCTATACATACAACAACGACAATATAATAAAATTACTCTAAAATTAAAGGTTCAGAAAGTAACATTATGAAATAAATGGTTATCCTACACCTACCTACTTACATATTTATGAGAGGGCTTGAAGCATAGGTACATTACACAACACAGCTGCTCTGGTGTATTATTTCATACGTATGACTTAACAATAGATAGTAAATCAACAAAGCTAAGTACTTGGTTCATTTATGTAAACATTGTATTTCGACACCATTATAAAGGTGATGGACACAAGTTTCACGATAAGTAATAAGTTTAATTTTTTGCTTAGTTATTAGATACATTACATACTATATTAGTTTTACAAGAGTAGTTAGTACTAATCCCAAGTTTATTTAGTTAAGACACATATTTTATTCACAGGACGTTTTAAAACATTATTTTTACATTTTATTGATACAACTCAAGTAAGGTTATCGGGACCAACATGTTTTTTAATTACTCTTCCTAATATCCACTTACTAGGCGGGATATTGTCATCTTTTAGTACAACTATGTCATCGATTTCTGGCTCAACTTGTTTTGTGTTCCATTTATAAATTTTATTAAGATTAACAAGATATTCTTTATACCATCTCTTCCAGAAATCGTTAACCATTTTCTGGACTAACCTCCATCGTTCGAGATTAGTGATATGTTTACAAGGTAAATTCTCATCTGATAGGTTCAGTAAAGGTTCGCCAACCAGGAAGTGACCTGGTGTCAGGGGGAGAGGGTCGTTGGGGTCATCACTTAAAACCGAAATAGGTCGCGAATTTAAACAAGATTCAACCTGTGCTAACACAGTGGTAAGTTCCTCGTAGGTGAGTGTGCTATTTCCAATTACTTTTGTGAGATGTGTTTTTGTACTGCGTATCCCAGCTTCCCACAAACCCCCAAAGTTAGGTGCATGTGGAGGAATAAAATGCCACGTAGTACGTTCTAAAGTCAACAACTCTGCTATCTCACTAGGAATAGAAGACTTGGCCTTATCAAACATATCTCTCAGCTGCTTGTCTGCTCCCACAAAATTGGTGCCATTGTCACTGACCATGGGACAAAGATTGCGTAGTTTGCTCCTCTTAAGAACACCACCTTGAGATTTTAATTGCTTTATTTCTTGACTAAAAGCTATACCTTGAATTTGCTTAGTACAAATGTTTAGAGTTTCGTTAGTTTCTTGTGTTGTAATAAATTTTGTATTGTATTTAACTTTGTTTTTATTTGAATTCAACCATCTTCTACAGAATGAAATTACTCTCAACATTTTCTGTAAATTAGAGAACTTAGTCCAGATTAATTCATCTTCAGTATGTAATACAGCAGTGAAGACACTGGTTTTCTCTTCTTCTTGAGTATCTTCGACATCAACTAAATTCATGTTCAGATCTACTGTAGACAACCAAGCTGGGCCATTCCACCACAGTAAATTGTTTATCAACTCTGACGCCTGTAATCCTCTTGAGGCGTAATCAGCCGGGTTTGTGTCTGTAGTCACATGCCCCCATTGCTCATAATCAAGAATGTTCAATATCTCAGAGACTCGGTTGCTGACGAATGTGTTCCATCGACTCGCCCCACCCTTTAACCAAGCTAGAACTATGGTAGAGTCTGTCCATGCGTGTAAATTTTCTTTAGCTATGTTCATTACTTGCGCTGTCTCGAAAATCAGTTTGGCCGCTAATGTAGCACCACAGAGTTCCAACCTCGGAATAGATAATTGTTTCTCGATAGGAGCAACCTTTGTTTTTGCTGTTATTAAATTAACGTAGACTCTGTGACCCTCGACTACTCGAATATACACTGCTGCTCCATATGCTGCCTGTGAAGCGTCTGCGAAGACATGCAACTCCATTGCAGATGTGTGGGAACATTGTAACCACCTTGATATGGAAACATTTTTAATGTCATCTAATTTTTCTCTGAAGTGTAACCATTCTGCTAGCAGCTCTCCACTTATGGTGTCGTCCCATCCTAGTCCTGTCTTCCATAACTTCTGTATCATCATTTTTGCTATGACAACAACAGGTGCTATCCAACCTAAGGGATCGTACAATTTAGCAACTTCAGAAAGAACACGTCGTTTAGTAATAGGTTCCTTTATTTCCGGTAAGTTTAAAGAGTACACAAAACTGTCTGTATCTCGATTCCAATTAACTCCTAGTACTTTAACTAAACTTTTAACCTTAAGAGGCAACTCATGATCATCTCTTTTATTTATACCCATATATTTTAATACGTTCTCATTATTACTGCTCCACTTTTGTAACTCGAAGCCTCCTCAGTTCAGTAGTCTGTTCATGTCATTGTAAATACTAACAGCTTCATCTTCTGTCTCACCTCCTGATAATAGATCGTCCATATAAAAATCTGTTTTTGTTATTTTAGCAGCAGCTGGAAATGTTGATTTCTCGTCATCCGCCAGTCTCTGTAACGATTTTACTGCAAGATATGGTGCACATGCAGTACCAAAGGTCAACCTCACCAGTTTGTAATGTTTAATTTGCTCAGTCTTCGTTGTTCTCCATAATATCCTTTGATAATCTGTGTCCTCTTCTGCTACACGCACCATTCTATACATTTTTATAATATCTGCCGTAATACAAATTCTATGTGTCCTCCATCTCATCAGTATGTGGCGCAAGTCCTGCTGTAGCTTAGGACCCACAAGCAAGTTGTCGTTCATGGACACATGATTAATGCCCTTACACGAAGCATCAAAAACCACGCGAAGTTTCGTCGTCTCTTTGTCTTCTCTAACTACACCATGGTGAGGAAGATATACTGCTTTAGGATTGTTAATGTCTGCAGACTCCACTTCAATCATGTGCTTAAGACCAATGTATTCCTTCATAACCTTACTATATTCTTCATGAAACTTGCAATTTATTGCAAATTTCTTCTCTAGGAGCTCAAACCTTTTAGCAGCTATTTCTTTCAATCCCTCAGGTTGATCCTCTGTGTTATTAGATTTGAAAGGTAATCTTACCACATATCTTCCTTCTTTGTCTCTGGTAGTTGTAGCCTCGTAATACTCTTCACATCTTTCTTCTTCTTTTGACAGTCTCTTTTGTATGGTGTTTGGTTCGTTTTCTAACTCCCAAAATAACTTGAGCATCTCATCTTCTTTAACTTGAACATGTAGACTGGTAACGTTCTTCTCTGCTGAACTGCAGTCTCGTGACATCCTTCCTGATAGAACCCAACCTAGAATTGTGTTTTGTGCTAATAAATTACTCACAGGATGCTTGATAATACCGTCTAGCAAAACGTCGCTGTACACCTCAGCTCCAAGAAGCATGTCTATTCTCCCTGCTGTTGCAAATCCTGGGTCAGCTAGCTCCAAGTCTTTTAAATCTGACCACTCAGGAATACCTAGATTAGTGGTTGGTAGCATTGTTGTTAGTGAACGCAATACATATGCCTCCACACACACTGATGCATTGGGATTGTGACATGATTTGACGCAAAGTGTAACCCTATGTTTAATTCTCGTTTGCCTCTCTCCGACACCTGACACCCAACCACTCACTGATCTACGATTAAGATTCAACAACTGTACGGTTGCCTCTGTAACAAACGAAGCTTGTGACCCTTGGTCCAACAAAGCTCTCACCACGTATTTGCAACCATTCCTACTATCTACTAACACATTAGCAGTAGCTAATAGGACACTGTTTGATTGTTCACTAGAAAAGTTGGTTACAATATGCTCATTATTAGATACAGAAATAGGCGTACCTGTAGATTTGTTGTTCGCTATACCTGTAGGTGAAGTTTCACCTTCCTTCGGTTTCTCGTTCTGCTGTCCTCTCTCGAAATGCAGAAGGGTGTGATGCCGCCGTCCACACTTTCTACAACACGATGACTGTCGACACTTGCTCACGGAGTGTGTAGGCGCCAAACAATTGAAGCATAACTTGTTCGTCTGTACAAATTCTTGTCTTTCATTTGGAGATTTATCTCCGAACTTCTTGCAGGAATAAATGTAGTGGTCACCACTACACAAGGCACATTTGATTTCAGACCGATTTTTTCCGTCGCTGCTGGTAACATTTGAATGGAAAACCTTAGGTTTAGCTGTCGGTTTGGGTTGTACCGTTTTTGCTTTAGTACTTTCTATCATTTCTAAAGCTCTGAACCTTGCTTCCAAAAAATCTCTTAATTCGGTCCATGTGGGTATGTCGTTTTGACATGTCGTACTAATTTGTTGTTCCCACAACTTTATAGATTCGGAGTCTAACTTCGACACAACTAAGTAGGTAGTCACTATATCCCACGTATCAGTTTGCATGCCCATGTTCTTCAACGCCTTCAAACAAGTCGAAGTTGTGTCTACAAGTTGTTTGATTAAACTAGCCGATTCCATCTGCACCGCTTTTTGCGTAAATAAAATCTTCATAATAGCGTTGCTGTTGAACCTTGTATTATTATAACGTTTTATTAATTGGTTCCAGGCCTCATCATAATTCGCGTCTGTTATAGAAAAATTACGCAATAGTACCTCAGGTTCTCCAGATAAATTGCATTTTAGGTAATGCAGCTTCTGTACACTTGATAGATGTTCATTTTCGTGAATTAGAGTACGAAACAGGTCGTAGAATGGTTGCCACTCCTCGTACTTTCCCGTGAATGTGGGTATCTGTATATTGGGCAGCCTTATTCCTCGATTCTTGAAATCTTGAACATCGTTAATTGAAGAGGATTGAGATAAAGCCGGTTGAAATGTGGACTCTTCCAAAAAAGGCCGAAGAGCGTCCTTCAATGTCGACCTGTAGTCTATGTATCTTTCCTCAAATACCTCATAAATATCTTGTTCAAAGTACGGGTCTTCTTTGTCCGCATCAGCTTTTATAATAATACACTTGTGACCTTCTTTGAACTCCTTCCACAGTTCCTCTAATAAATCCAACCTTGTTTCTAAATAAGAACGTTTTATTCTGTCTTTCGGCGATTTCTTATAGTTCTTTTCGGCTTTTTTTAAGTTTTCCAACAGCTCATTCTGATACATAATCAGATCCTCCATCTTTGTGTTTGTTGCACTCCACAAGAAACACTATTATCACAATAGGCAGGCAAGTTCACCGTAATTATGCGTTTTATAAGTTCGTAACACAGAATAATGTCTATTTACTTGTATTCACTCATAAGTTGTTCTTCTCACTCACGGCGCTCGATCGCACCTGGGTCGGCCGATGACGCGAATCCGGTTCGATTTGGACCATATGCTTATAGCAATAAGGTTGTGTTTAGGTTTAGCAGGATTTGAAATAAATAGACGTGTGTTTGTCGCGAAGATTTAATTTCTACTGACTTGACAAGTGGACTGTATTGGGTTATCTACATATCGATAGCTAGCTATACTAGCGTAGTTAACGTTCATTAGTTTGAAGGTGTCGGGGGTGGACTGTATATTTTTACTTTAAATTAAACTCGGGATCGTACTTTAACACATATAATTATTCAGGAACACAAATAGCACTAGAACGTTACAGATTTACTAATATTTAACAAACTTGAACAGCAATAACGTGACTCTAACAATTTAAACTGACACACAAATAGACAACGAAATTAGCATAAAGACTCCAAACGTGAAAAACTCTTCAAATATTTTTTTTTTTTTTTTTTTTGAATTGGCATCTCGCAGTTCAACCAAAGGGTTGTCTACTGCTTAACCGGGCTTGCCTGTGGCTGCCACAAAAGAATTGTAGCCTCCAGCCAGGGCTTAATAAAACTAAACCTAACTTACAAAACTAAGCGACTACACGCTAAGGGCACCCCCTGCGGGGTTCGGACCTCGGCTTAGGGCGTCGCTGGGGGGGGACAGCTGGATCGGGGGTTTTTAAAACTACTGGCTCAGCGGCAACGCGGGCTGGCTCGAGCAAGGGTCGGGGGGATGAGAGTGGACAGGGTCGTCGCGACGGGCCTCGACGGCGAGGACGGAACGACGGAAATTTGTGTCTGTGTGCTAATCTAACAGTGCTAGTAGCCGGGCTGCTCTCCTGGAGGAGAGTGGTGGCATCGTCGGGGGCAACGAGGGTATGCCGTGGACGGCGAACCTTACTGATGCGGGACGGGGTGTATCGGGAGGCGGCCGCAATCAGGGGATTGCGGTGCTTTATGGCGGTGTCAAAGAAACGCTTCGAGAGGCGTTTCATGAACTGCTGAACTGTGGGGAGTTTAAAATCTACATGAAGGTCCATGTTACGGACGTAAAAGGGAGCTCCTGAGACCTTACGGAGGAATCGGTTTTGAAGCGTCTGCATTCGATGCAGATACTTGGGTTTGGCGTGCGCGAAGACGACGCAAGCGTATGTCATAATGGGACGGATTACAGCCTAATAGAGACGCAGTTTGCACCGGAGTGACAATTTGCTGCGTTCTGTAAGCATGAATTGGAGCCTACCGAGAGCGAAAGCGGCCCGCGAACGGACCTGCTTTATGTGCTCTGCGAAACTGAGGTGTTGGTCAAGAGTGACACCCAGGTACTTGGCATGCTTCGCCCAAGGGATCGGCTTGCCGTACATGGTGATCGGATTAGGAGGGTTGGGGAGGGCCCTACGAATTCTCCTAAAGAGAACAGCCTGGCTTTTATCGGGGTTGACCTCGATTCTCCATTTCCGGAACCAAGCGCCGAGGACGTTGGCCGAGGTCTGGAGAGTCTGAGCTATAGCTGGCGGACTGGTCCCCGTGTAGTAAATGGCCGTGTCATCGGCGAATAACGCCAATTGGGCCTTTTTACTCTTAGGGATGTCGCTAGTGAACAGGGTAAAGATTAGGGGGGAGAGAACGGAGCCTTGGGGGACTCCGGCGCGAATCGGGTGGGGGGAGGAGAGAGCGCCCTCGATGCGGTAGCGGAAGGTGCGGTTCGACAAAAAGTCCCGTAAGATGAGCACGAGACGGTCGGGCACGCCGAGTTGGTATAGCTTATATATTAAGCCATTGTGCCAGACTTTGTCGAAAGCCTTCGCTATGTCGAAGAACAGGGCGCCAGTCATAGCGCCACGCTGGAAGCCGGCACTGATGTGCTCGACTATGCGGTGCGCTTGCTGGACGCACGAGTGTTGGGTACGGAACCCGAACTGCTCGTCCGGAATCAGGCTCTTTGCCTCGGCATAGTCCTTGAGACGCTTATAAATAAGCCTCTCGTAGATTTTGCCGAGCACGTTGAGCAGACTGATGGGGCGATAGCTGGTGGGGTCGGATTTGGGTTTGCCGGGTTTGGGGATACCTATAACAGAGGCCTCTTTCCAGGCTTGTGGGAACATGTTATTACTCATGGCGCCATTGAAGATGGCGGTCATGAGCATGATCAGTTGGGCGGGGAAGAGTTTGAATACCCTATTGGTAATTCCATCTGAGCCGGGGGCTTTACGAGCCTGAAGACCCTTGATGATGTCTTGCACCTCGTCAGGGGTGACGGGGGGCAGAGGATCATCAGGGTCTTCAACGGGCGGGAGAGAGGCTCTACGTTCGACCTCGGCGTCGACTTTGGCGAGGTGCTTTGGGTCGACCGGAAGGGAACTGGGGGAGCATTGGGACTCGAGACTGTCGGCTAGGAGCTCGGCTTTTTCAGAGCTATCGAAAGCGATGCTCTTGTCGGGGCGGATGAGTGGAGGGGTGGAAGATTCTTCGGGAGCGCGAAGCTTCCTCTGAAGGTTCCAGAAGGCTTGGTGATTGGGCTCAAGTTCACCGAGTAACTTGTCCCAGTTGTCCGAACGAGCTTCCGCAATGCGTTTCTTTACAGCACGCTGTAAATTGCGCATGTGGGCTTTGTTCGCGTCGCAGGGGAAGGAGTCGTAGGCACGGATGGCTGCGTTCTTCTCGGTTATCAGCTCACGTACGTCAGCGGGTAGTTTCCAGCGGTGGTCTTCCACCACCGGGACTTCCCGTGAGCAATCCGTCAAAACGGATAGCACGTGTTCTGTAAACGAGGCGATCGCGCCAGTAATGTCATCGACAGAGACGATGAGGTCAGGGATGGATTCCAGCTGCGGTGACAGAGTGTCGGATTTGAGCTTTTCACTTACTTTCCTCCAGTCGGTCATCAGCTGGGTGCGGGGCGGGACTCTTCAAATACACGGTCGCCCTGCTTATATACATTTTGAGCAGGGCGCAAGTAGTGGAGGGACTAATACATGGTCCGCCGCCCGTCCGCCTATTGTTTACCATTATTCAGTCGCGATTGCGGAGGGCGGCAGTTATGCGGCCCGACAAGTCTCGACTTGTCGGAACCTGTCCAGACCATGCATTAGCCCTTCTTACAACATCGCCTCTGTGGCGTCTGTGGTTGGGGGAATAAAACAAGCCCTACGATTGGTCTTAATTAACCCTATTACCAACTGTGTTTTTATTGATTTAATAATCGGTGTATACAATCATCATCACTTATATTCTAAAGCGTCGACGTCCGCAACATCCTCCCCCCGGCGCAGGGCTACCGAAGCCTATTCTTCCACGCAGAGGACGGCGAGCTTGGTGACTGGGCGCCGCAGGACACCCGCCGTTGTTCTTACGTCCGCTGACCGCACCTTGCCGTCGGGACCGACGTACACTGCGTCGATAGCCCCCCGGGGCCATGTTCCCCGCGGGAGGGAGGGGTCGATGATAACGACCAAGTCGCCGACTTGGAGAGGGCGGCGGTGGTCGTCGGCCTGCCCTCTGGGCACCAGGGTGGGCAGGTACTCTGCCACCCAGCGCCGCCAGAAGTTGTCAGCCAGCGCCTGGGCGGCCCGCCACTGCTTGCGGCTGGCCTCATCGCAGGGCCCAGCTACTGGCAAACCTGAGGAAGTTCTGAGCAAAAAATGGTTAGGGGTGAGGGCTTCGGGATCCCTTGGATCGACCGAAACATGGGTCAGAGGCCGAGAGTTGACTGCGTGTTCGGCCTCTGTCAGCAGCGTTGCCAGGACCTCCTCCTTGAGGGCCCGCTGGTGGAGGGTCGCCCCTAGTGCGGTCTTCACAGAGCGCACCAGACGCTCCCAGGCTCCCCCCATATGCGGAGCCCCTGGCGGAATAAATTTCCACCTCATACGGTGGTCGATGCCGAAGCGGGTGAACTCCGTAAAAAACAGCATTTGTTACCCAACAAGGACACTATCAGTGGACATGTTTACCTTTTGGATTGAAGACTTCCCCTGCTATATTTCAGAGGATATTGAGTAGTATCATACGAAAACATAAACTTACTGACTTCACAGTAAATTACATAGATGATATCCTGGTATTCTCAGAGACATTTGCAGATCATATTAAACATTTAAAATCATTGTTAGAAGCAATATCAATAGAAAGATTCAAATTAAAATTTTCCAAATGTAATTTTGCACAAGACTCGGTTAAATATTTAGGTCATATAATAAAAAACAATACTATATCCCCTTTAAAGGATAATTTAATTGCGATAAAAGAGTTTCCTATCCCTAAGACACCAAAAAATGTAAGACAATTCCTTGGTAAAATTAATTTTTATGGTAAATATGTGCCAAAAATTTCAATTATATTAGATCCATTACACAACTTGTTAAGAAAAGGACAAACTTTTTATTGGTCAGATAGCTGTCAAAAATCATTTGAAGCAATAAAAGAACTACTTTGTAAGAAACCGATCTTGACAATTTTTGATCCAGACCTCCCAATAAAAATTTATACAGATGCAAGTATGCAAGGTGTAGGAGCAGTATTAAAACAGTTACAACAGAATGGTGATGAAAAGCCAACTGCTTATTTTTCAAAAAAATTGAATGATTCACAAAAACGGAAAAAGGCTATTTATCTTGAGTGCCTAGCAATAAAAGAGGCAGTCAAATATTGGCAACATTGGCTTATAGGGAGAAAGTTTACAGTTTACTCAGACCATAAACCTTTAGAAAAAATGAACATAAAAGCTAGGACTGATGAAGAGTTAAGAGACCTTGCATACTATTTGTCTCAATTTAATTTCGAAGTGATATACTCCCCAGGAAAAAATAATTTAGAAGCAGATAGTTTGAGCAGAAATCCTGTATTGCAATCGTCTGATAATCAAGAAGACATTTTGAAAATTGTAAATTTTATTGAACTTAAAGATATAAAAACTGATCAAGAAAACAACCAAGATTTAAAACAAAGCAAAAATAGCCACATACATAAAAACACAATATAGTATAAAAAAATTGGAAAAAAGGAAAAAATATTTCTATCAGAAGACTTTAGCAAAAAATTTATAGAAAAAGTACATAACGGTTATTGTCATTTAGGAATACAACAAATGGAAAAAAAAATTACACCTTTTTATTATGCAAAAAATTTAAAAAACAATATTAAAAAAATCTGTAACTACTGTGAAACATGTATAAAAAACAAATCAAGAGTAAAATTTCAATTTGGTTTAATGTCTCACTTAGGACCAGCTACTTACCCATTTGAAATAGCATCAATAGACACTATAGGAGGATTTGGTGGTTCACGTTCCACTAAAACTTATTTGCATCTTTTAGTGGACCATTTCACAAGATTTGCCTACATTTTGACGTCGAAAACCCAAAGTACACCCGATTTTATAAAGCTAGTTAATAAAGCACTACTGGACAATAATAAGATTGGCATGATTTTATCTGATCAATACCCAGGAATAAATTCTCAGAATTTAAAAAAAATTTTAGCAGATAAAAATATCCCTATTATATTCACTGCTGTAAATGCGCCCTTTTCGAATGGTTTAAATGAGAGATTAAACCAAACATTGGTTAATAAAATTCGATGCAAATTAAATGAAAAACAAAATAAAAAATTAAGCTGGACAACTATTGCTCATGAATGTACAGAAAAATATAATCAAACTGAACATACAGTAACAGGATATTCCCCAAAATATTTATTAGAAGGAAAAAACGTTGATATTTTGCCAAGTGAATTAAAACAATGTAAAATGGCTACAGAAAATAATTTAGTAAAAGATAGAAAAATAGCATTAGAAAAAAGTATAAGATCACATAATTACAACAAACAACAATTTGATAAGAATAGAAAACAATTTGAATTCAAAGTTGGAGATTTGGTGTATGTTGAAAATGGGAACCGCTTAAATAGAAAAAAACTTGATGAACTGAAAATAGATCCTTTTGAAATCATAGAAAAGTTATCAAATTCAATATATAAAATAAACACAGGATATAAAAAGTCAGAGTCCAATCTTTTCCACATTACAAAACTTGTTCCATGTCACAAACTAGTTAATGAGTGAGTAGTGAGTACAGTGCTTACTGAGTACAATCTTGTACTCCTTGGTGGGGAGATGTAAATGAAGCTCATGTATGATTCTTCATTTAGTTATATCGCGTAATTTAGTCCGTGTACTATTCTGAACGCACGCTTAGATGTCATTAGTGTCAAGTGTCATCATGGCTGTCAGCCTGTCAATACTACAGTTTCTTTCTAAGAACACGTGGTGACATTGTTTCGTTTTTAATAAAAGTAGGAATAAATAGCTTTAAATGTTGTTTCTTTCACAGGTTTGTAACATTTATAATAATTTCTGTGATGAAACTACAGTGTCGTGTATTTTATGGTTATTATAATAAAACATTTCTTTCACAGAGAAACGCAATTAAGTTTTATTTCTACACAACCATTGGTAGTGTGTTCCACACATTATATATATTTTAGTACTTTTTATTAATGGTACTTCTGACAGAATTATAATCATTATAATTAATAATACAACTCTTTGTATTTACATTTAAAAGCTAAATATTCATAGTAATATATACAGAAATAATAAGTATATAATCAAAGAGCATCAAAAAATTCTTCCACATCGCTGTCAACAGGAAAAGTTCCCAAAAGGCTGGCAGCATTGCCGCGTTGTATGGCAATGCTGATTCTTTGACCAAAAAATAGGCCAGCCCTCTAGTCGCGTGAAGAGTCGATCAAACGCTTGGCGATGTCTCGGAATACGTAGTGTGCGCTCGGACCCCATGGCCCTAGTGTTTCAACCCCAAACGGCTCGAACATGTAAGTCCCAATAAGGTTGGAGTATTTGCGCCGTTTGAGGTTTTCTGCACCTGCAGCGGCTGCACCAGCACAGCCCGCCGTACTAGAAAGGTGGGATGGCGCAAGGGTGTCGACACACGTTGCGTCCCACACCAAAGGCCTACCCACCTTCCAAGGCATCAGTGTCATTCCGTCTGGTCTCTTCCCATCGTCGCGTGCCAAGCCCTTAGGTTCTAAAACAGCTGGCACCTCGGCGGTGACAAGAGCACGACGGATGATGTCATTGATGCTGGCGTGCCGTGCTAACCGGCCTGCACTCTTACTGCAGGATAGGCCATGGTGTCCGAGGCAGTCGACATCTTCACCGCATTGGCAGCGATGCGGAGCCACGCAAGGATCGCCTAGACGCAGACAGGTAGCGACCCGGAAGGTGGTGTCACACAGCATGGTACCTATGTTGGGTGACGGTAGTGCCTGAAGCCAGAGGCCCGACTCCCACTCACCCACAGCCAGCAGGCGGGCACGCTCAGCAGTATTGGTGGACGTATTAATAAGATTATTCCGTACCAACCTGCAGAGCGGCTCATCCCACTGCCTCTGGGAAGATGGGTTCACGGGCCGATCAGTGTTTGGGCAAGCCATTTTCCAAGCGTTCACAGCGTCGGTCAAACACGGCACTTCAGAATCAACCAGGGAAGGTGCTAAAATTTTCCCGGTCAACTTTTCACTGCTGTGGACAGAGGACAGGAACGCCGGTAAGCTAATACTGTTAATCTTGCGGAAATAAATAAATAATTGATGAAAGACTTACTCAAAAGTACATACTATTCTCACCTAGCTTATTTTTGGCAACCCTAGTAGCACGTTTTGATTTGCACCCGGCAGGCGGGTGCTGGGCATGGCCACAAGCCACATATAACTATTTATATGTAGGACCCGGGAGCCGGGTTGTGGGCATGTGAACGAATTATCGTTCGACCCGGGAGCCGGGTGCTTGGCAGCGAAAGTGTCACATTAATGTCATCACAACTTCTGAAGGAACTTGTTTGCTATTTTATTAAGATTTCTCGAAGTAGGTACCTACATACCTATCCATACTGTCGGATCGTCAGACCAGCGCAGCTTTCACGCTGTTGAAGGAGAAGCATAATAGCAGTGTATTTTCACAGACCTATCTTTCCAGCATTTTGTTTGCCAATCCAATGTTCAATTTTTACAAGTTAAAGAATCATGCCCACTTTCCATACATATAAAAAACCTGATTATGAAAATGTATGTATAGATATAAGGTACAATTACAATTCAATAAGCTGAATTTTAAGATTCATTTCATTTCTATACATAGTCAGGTGAAAAATGGGCATTCTTCTTTTATAGAAATGAGAAGAGTTGTATGTTATGTTTCGTTTTGGTTGTTTTCTAAACGAATGCCTCATGTAAATGTCACTTGTGGTTGACACATTATTAAATTTGACAATTGACACTTGTTTGACGTCTTTACGGAATCGTGTGAAGTAATCCGGAAAATGATAAATAAACTTTTGGACTGTGATCAGTGGACACTGGGCAGTGGTTCGTGTGGTTAGCAACAACAAATAGTAAAATATTGAAAGCATGGCTGTGTACGCGGCTCACTTGACGCGAACGCTGCAAGGTACGCCGACTGTGTTCCAAGTGACGGCACAGGATGCCCTCGGAGCTACCGTGAAGCCCGCGCTGCGGAAAGTCGTGGAGGTAAACTTGTCTATATTTTATTGCACATGGTAGTTATTAACCCGATTATCGGTATATTATCCGATTCTTGATATTCAAACTAAGACGTCCAGTGGCCGCGTCATAATGTTGTTATTATTATTAGATTACCACTGCTTATTATATTACAATTATTATTTAGCCTAGACTAGATCCAGTCTCTTCACTGCTATTTTCAAGTAAACAGACTTTACCGAGTTAAGGCGGCTATATGCCATGAAGTTTTTATTTGTTTTAGTGCTCTTCAGACCAGTTATGTTTGCTAACCAAGCAATTGTGATAGAATTTGGATGTTTTTATATTTTAAAAAGTCACATATTTTATTTTGGCTATTGATTCCTGTGGCATTATGGATACCTTATTTACTGTCCTCTTTATCTTCATTATTTAGATTTTGATTAGGTACTTAAATATTTTTACTTACTCTCCAAAAAATTTGTACCATGAGTACTAAAAGAAGTTGAATTTAAACATCAAACTTTGCTTGGAATTGTTCACTTTTGTCTGAACCTCTCACAGGGTTGCAATTTAGGGCTAGAGTGATGAGGGGCACCTGAAGGAAAACATTGAAATCAACACTATATAATTGTTTTGCTTGAATAGACTTATCACCTAGATACATAAATCAAAAAATTAAAAAGTACTTTAAATCATAAACGCTATAACAGGAGTGCAAATATCTTTAATAAATTGTGTTAAGTTCTGATGAGGCAACCACCCATAACTTTGCAATACAATCTGTTTCCAGTACCTGGCAGCAACATACCCCAACAAGTGTGGCTGGTGCTTACACTGGTATGATGAGGTGTACCTGCTGTTCGATAGCTGCCTACAGTACTACTACCTCAAACATTATGGTAAGCAATGTAACTTAAATAGCAACCAAATGGCTTAACCTCTGGGTATTATATATATATTCTTGATCTAACTGTTCTAGCTGCATCATTCTCCGAGAGTTTCTATGAGCTGCTCCGTGTTCCCACATCCTCGTCGAGTGAGTTCAACAGTGGACAACAGCTACCAGTACTCCTGGAGCGAGCCTCACTGGCACTGCTGGTGTTAGTGCCCTACCTGAGGGACAAGCTCGAGAGGATCGTGGAGCGATGGAGGGAGGATGATGAGGATGGAAGGTTGGGGAAGGTAAGCTTGTACGTGCTAGATAGATAATGTTAGATTTGTATCCAAATCACACCCGTAAATATTTATCACTAGTTTATCATATATAATTACCCTGACTGTACATAAAGATTTGTGCCGACAATTTTCAGTTACCTACGAACACAGCAACTCTTACAGTATCAGGTTTAATGGCGTTCAGTGTTCCATGTAGTGTTAACTTAGTTTATGTCCGTGTGACCGCCTAGTTATTCTAAACTACCTAAATAATGGATTTTGATGCAGTTTTCACTATCACTTGTGTGTGCACTGTATTAATTTAATAGCAAACTTACATATAGAAAATAAATAAATTTCGATATTATGTCAAGCCGCAAAAAATGTGCGAAGCAGGGGCGGGTCGCGATAATTAAATACTTAACACACGTTTGTGGTTACCCAACCAGTCCCGGTGGGACAGGACCCGCCGCGCTGCGACGCACGTGTACGCCACGCTGCACACGCTGTGCGCGTGCGCCCGCCTGCTGCAGCTGGCGCGCTACCTGGCGGGCCGCTCGGCCTCGCACTCGCCCGCGCTCGCCGCGCTCGGGCTCACACTCAAGGTAACTTATTGTGAAAATACATTTATTTTATTTATTTATAATAATATTATGCAAACTTACACCGAATGTAGTTTCTAGCTCCTCTTTATCTCGAACAGAGTTGGGTCCCAGATTTCAGACATTCGTTAAGGCATAAGTTCGCCTTACCGTTACATTGCGTTTGTTTAATCTGTTACCACTAAGTTTACATCGTCTAAATCTTGTCTATTAATTTGCAAACAATACAATGTCACAGACACCCTTTAGACACCCTTCATGGTAAGTCATTGATATGCACTGAGAATAGGAACTATCCAGCTTGCACCTCACTGAACTGGCCGCCCGGAAGATTTCACATCATTGTGTAAATAAGAATTTGTTTCTTTGAGGGCCTTGGTTTGTGACACCTTAATGACGCAGTTTACGCAAAAGCGTGTCGTGGTGCACGCAATCAAAGGCTTTGCGGAGATCACAGAAAACTCCAACAGCATTTTGCACTGTGACATGCGTAATACAAGTGTTGCGACACGCGTTATATACATTCAGTCAAAAAAGTATCGGGAATGGATGATTTGTTTATGGTTCCAAATTCAAATTTTTGTTTTTTTTGTAGTTGTTAGATTGGCACAACTGTTTTCCATTTTGGCGCGGAGTTTGAGTTGCATCTGTTATTTATATTAAACTAGCTGACCCGACAGACGTTGTCCTGTCTTAACTGTGATACCTACCCTACCTACCTACCTACCCTACCTACCCTAGCTACCTATCCTACCTACCTACCTACCCTATCTACCCTAGCTACCTACCCTACCTACCCTACCTACCCTACCTACCCACCCTACCTACCTACACTACCTACCTACCCTACCCTACCTACCTACCCTACCTACCTACCCTACCTACCTACCCTACCTACCTACCCTACCTACCTACCTACCTACCCTACCTACCTACCTACCCTACCTACCTACCTACCTACCCTACCTACCCTACCTACCCACCCTACCTACTCACCCTACCTACCCTACCTACCTACCCTACCTACCTACCCTACCTACCTACCCTACCTACCCTACCTACCTACCCTACCTACCTACCCTACCTACCTACCCTACCTACCTACCCTACCTACCTACCCTACCCTACCTACCTACCTACCCTACCTAAAAAAAAATAAAAAAAAATAAAAAATGTATTCTGCTATTCAGGGCGGAGACAAATCCAACGAAACAAAAACCATGAAAATTGGTCCAGCAGATCTCGAGTTATAACGAAGGGAACAAACCCGACTTTCTTTTATATATATAGATACAGTGCTGGTTTTAGTAATATCATATATAGTGTGTATTGCGAATTTCATAATGGACAAAAATATCGAACAAAGAGTTTGTCTTAAATTTTGCATCGCCAATGGAATTTCGTGTTCGGAGTCACTGAAAATGTTACAGAAGGCTTACGGTGAATCGACTTTATCAAAAACTCGTGCTTATGAGTGGTTCAAAGCGTTCAAAAGCGGTCGAGATGTGATGGAAGATTTGCCTCGCTCTGGTAGGCCGTCAACGTCTGCAACTGAAGTTAACATCGCAAAAGTGAAGAAAATAGTGACTGAAAATCCCCATTCAACTCTGAGAGAGATAGCCGCCGAACTTTCTGTATCTCACGAGTCGATCCGTACCATTTTAACTAATCATTTGGGTATGAAACATGTTGCTGCTCGGCTAGTCCCAAAAGATCTGAATTTTCTCCAAAAACTCAATCGCATGAAAGTCGCTGAGGACATGCTAGAACGAGTCAGTTCGGACCCAACATTCATGAAACGCATTGTTACTGGTGACGAGACGTGGGTTTACGAGTTTGACATGCAAACTAGTCAACAAGCTTCGGAGTGGCGCCTTCCAACTGAACCGAAACCGAAAAAGGAGAATTCGCGGCGAGAACTGAACTCAATTCCGGAAGCAGCGTTTAAAAAATGTGTGTGTATCGTTTCTAAAGGAGCATACTTTGAAGGTGATAAAATAAATTTGGATGAATAACAGACATTTTGTGTAGGTATTATTGATCTTTTCCCGGTACTTTCTTGACAGAGTAGTATGTGTTGCAGCCGAGGAACACCCGCAGTTGTAGGCGAATGACCTTTTGTAAAGCTATTTTGTTCATCACGCGACTTTGATATTTGTCCAAATAGATTAGCGTTTTGTGTGTTGTGAGCTTATAGATACGTTTAAGTAGTTATCTATACATATTTACTTACAGTCCACTATGATCCCTAGTTGCGAATAAACCAGCAAGCAAGCTACACGTTGTTTTCTTTTAAAAAACTCAAGGCAAACAAGGATCAATCTAATATTTATGGAACATAATTATTAACTTTTCAAATATTTTGCTAAAGCAGGTCCGATAGAAATAGACCTGGAATAACCAACGTAATTTTTATTTCCTGATTTAAATAATGGTATGATGAAAAAGTTCCTAAATCATTACGTTTATTATTAGAAACAGTTAAAAGTCTAGTATATTTTTTTACAAAACTAATTAGGTACAAAATGAAAACCGACCTTAAAACTAAACTAAAAAATGGGAAAAATATGTTAAACCTAACTCAAAAACTACACGAGCAAGTACAATTGCAGTTGTACGTTAATAAAATTTATATAGGACCACCGTGCAAGCTTGCGTAAACAAAAGAAAAATATTTTTTTGAATCAGTCCTCAACAACGAAAATATCGATTAACATACAAAAAACCACATGCAGACGAAAATAGAACCTCCACCTTTTTTAAAATCGATTAAAAAGTTTAATGGAGATGCGGTAAGTGTTTTTAGACTGACACGTGTTAAACATGTTTATAACTGCTATCAATTTATTGTATTTTACAGTGTGTACGATTTATTTGCTAATTTAAGGACGCGCCGCCCCGCGAGCAAGGGCAGCACACCTGGGGGGACCTCGTCAGGAGTGTAGCTACTGGGCAGATTGGGTGAGCCAAATACGTATACGGAAATGATAGATTTGAAAATAACTCTTTGTCCATACAAATAATTATTATAAATGAGGAAGTAACACTGTTCGTCTCTGTTTCACGCCTTAACGACTGAACGGATTTACATGCAATTAATTTAAAAAAAAATTAGCGACCAGTTTGATTTTGTCTAGACTCTTGATTGTCCTATGGAGCAGAATTAGTATGTTTCCAAGAGTTCTGATCTTGGATGTAATCCTTTAATTTGTAATATCTATGCTCGTTCACAAAGTTTACTATTATCTAGAGTTTTGATATTGAATATGACCGTTGCAGGAGCGCAGTGGTGACATTCCCGATGCTGGGCGGGCTGGCGCTGCGCGCGGTGGAGTACGGCGCGTTCGGCGTGCAGTTCCTGCGCTGGTGGGCCGCGCGCGCCGCGCCTGCCCACTCGCTGCCCGCGCCGCCGCCGCCCGCCGTGAGTAGCTCAGGGAGTAGGACAGAAGCAGCACTTCTCGTAACAATTCATACAAATAGCGACTCTTACTACTAAGCAACAAAGTTCAATTCAGCTCGCATAAGCGCTCAGTACCTAACGAGATATTCACTTAAGTTTGGCCGCTCGCTTCTAATGCGCTTAAATGTTTTGGTTTGTTTACATTTTCACTAAATTCAGTGGCGTAACTATAGGGTGGCTGAACTGGCCAAATGCCACGGGCCCCCAGCCTGACGGGGCCCCCGCGGCCCCGGCCCGAGAGGCTGCGAGCTCAAAGTGACCAAACATTTTAAACAAAATTGAGTAAAAAATATAAATTTTGGGGCCCCATGAAATGGATTTGCCAAGTGTCTCAGATGGTATAGTTACGCCACTGTCTAAATTCTTAATTCTTCAAATCTTCTAAGCGCGTTGACCGATTTACATGATTCAAACGGATAACATAGTTTTAGACCTAGACCGTTCATTTGGCACCAAAATCGTTACAATATCTCAACAAACAAAAATTCACATTTTCGAGTTACTCTCGTAATTATAAAAAGTCAAATTCCTTCATTCAGACGTGAAGTCAAAGTCAAAGTCAAAAAGTTAGTCATAATTATGAAGACTGTGAAGGTCTATAGTTTCATAGTTTTTAAATGAATTTGAACTTACATTTTCTCATTTGCAGGTAATGAAAAAAATTACAATCGAAACAAATGGACGAGGGTCCATTTTTTTCGACAAACATCCGTCAAATGAGCAATGCTTTAAACCATCCATTCTTGTGGTTCACTATTCCGAATTTATTATTATAATAATATTAACTTCCAATATACGCATGCGCGAGCGGCGACACCCGACTGTCGGAGTGGCGCCGCCGTATATACGAAAAAAAATGTACCAACAGCGCCCCCCTATCGAGCGCCAAAAGAACTTTATTAAGAAATTTATCTTACAAAGCGACGCGAGTTTTAATTGTGGTAACCAAGTAAAAGTGTGACAACATAACTTGTGAAGTGTGACTCGACAGTACCAAGAGCTCCTGCGCTTACACATACAATCACAAGTAAAGCGCGCATCGCTTCTTTATATGGAAATTGTTTAGCAATGTACAAAAGACGGATTAATGGTTTTTCGTAATAACGTTTTGTTTAATATTTATATGTACAAAAGTTTACCTGTCGACTCTCTAGATGGCGTTGGCGTCGAAATAGATCGCGCTATGGTTTCGTTACCGCGCAAACTATATATAGCTTTAGATTTTATTTTGTGGGTGCGATTCCTAGTGAATAAATTGACCTGTGTGGAACAAGCTGGTGTGTTTCAATGGGTGTTCTCGCCTACGGACCTTGAAATCCTATTCATGGTCCTTTGAGCCGGATTGGCGTGAAGGTGTTTTTTGGTAGTCATCGGTGGTGGTGGTGATTATCACCCCGCAACGTTAGTACTGGGCAGTAGATTGCTCTGGACAGCCACATTGATGCTAGGTAGGAATTTACGTACCAAATTAGATGCATTAAAACCAAATATAGAAAATAAAGTCAGGAAGGCTCAGGAACGACAACAGAAAGTAGGAACGGACGTCAAACGTTCTTTAGAGATAGGAGAGGAAGTATGGATGAGACAATATAGGGGAAATGAAAAATGGAGTCCGGGGCAGGTAGTAGATAAAATGGGTACTACAGATTATAAAGTAAGGGACTGTTCAGGCAAAGAAAGCCATAGACACATTGACCAGTTAAGACAGGATTTAAAGTTATTTTGTAATCAGCACAGATACGGAGTCCTCCGTCTGCTTTACGTACCGGTACCAAAGGCGTCGCCCAGTCCGAGCACTCGACGAGCTCGATGATGCCCGCGCGCAACATGGCGTCCAGCTCCGCGTCGACTTGACCCCTCAGAGCGTAAGGCAGCGGCCGCGCGCGGCAAAACACCGGCCTCGCGCCCTCCCGCAACCGGAGCGTTGCCTTGCCGCCTGTGTACCGCCCCAGTCGCTCGCTGAACAATTCCTTATACCTGTTCAACAAACAATCGACAGTATCAGACATATTGTGTACACTATGGTTAATCTCTTGTTGGAATGGAGGTATTTTAATGCCCAATTCTATTAACCACTGCCTGCCCAGTAAAGAAGTTGTACCCCCGTCTATCACAAACAGTTCTAGATATTTTATTTTATCTTTGTATTGAACTTTCGGTCTTATAACCCCTAGTGGTCTTATATTGCTACCATCATAAAATTTTA
Organism: Hyppa rectilinea; assembly: GCA_951799385.1. Classification (NCBI taxonomy): domain Eukaryota; kingdom Metazoa; phylum Arthropoda; class Insecta; order Lepidoptera; family Noctuidae; genus Hyppa; species Hyppa rectilinea. The sequence goes on along the minus strand of OX637321.1, from coordinate 17,360,899 downwards.
ACACCAAATTATATGGCTTAATTACTTTATTGTTAAAAAGTTTATCATATGTTTTCTTACTGATGCATGAAATTGCCGAGCCTGTGTCTAGCTCCATTTTTAATGTTTTATCATCAATCAGTAATGATAAACTCACCGGGTTGTAGCCGCTCAAACATAGTTGATGAAGTTCTTCCTCAAGCTCGTCCGAACTGGAGTCTCCCGCTCCTGCCCTCGGATGGTCGCTTGTGGTGGCATCCACGTGGTTCACGCCGCGCCTCTTCCCTCTGCCACTGTTCGCCTCCATCCGCGGACAAACCCGTCTCAAATGTCCGCTTTGTTTGCATTTGCTACAAACAAAATGCTTATAGCGGCACTTCTCCTTGCTGTGTCCGCGCCAGCCGCACGCCGTGCAGCCTCCCGCACGCCGTGCAGCCTCCCGCGCCCTTCTCGGTGTCCCGCGTCCCACGCCCGTGGTTCGTTCGTTTGTCCGCAAACTGACCGCGCCCACGTTTTGCCCGCCACGTGTTCACGATTGCCGATGCCTCCGCCGTCGCTTTCTGCTCCACGACTGCCGCATCCCGCTCGGCCGCCTCTAGCCCAATCGCCAATCTGACTGCTCCTGAGTACGTCAAATTGTCTTCCGCAAACAACCTTTGCCTGATGACGTCACTCTTCACTCCGCATACGAACTGGTCACGCAAATTTTCCTCCAAATTTGCACCAAACTCACAAGTTTTCGAGAGTTTCTTTAGCTCGGTCAGATATTGTGTTACGCTTTCGTCGTCTTTCTGTCTTCTTTGTCTGAACCGATACCGTTCCGCCATGACCGCAGGTTTCGGTTGCAGGTGATTTTTCAAAATTGTAACGGCCTCTTCGTACGTTATATCCACTGGTTTCCTTGGATTGCACAGCGTGTTCAGCAATTCGTACGTCTCATCACCCACGCCCGTGATTAGCATCGGCAGCCACATGTCCTTCTCGACATTATTGACCTTGAAGAACATCTGCAACCGCTCCTCGTACAAAGTCCAGTTGCCTGACTTCACATCAAAATCGCGAACCTTTCCGACTTTGCCGACCGACATTTTCCTCGAATAATTGCAGACGAACTTCGATGATTATTATAGTGATCCTCGTCGCCACTGAAGTGTCGGGAGTAATAAATAAAAGAAGGTCAACTTGTAGCGAGCGTATATTGCGAACTGAACTGCTACAAATGATGTAGGCTTATTTATACATGATCTTACTTACTAATTCCTTATGTGGGTAAACCTAAATATATTACAAATGTAACATCAGATAATTATAAGTCTAGTTGGGCAGATTTAGATGCAATGTATAACAATACAAGATTTTCAACAAATGAAATTAAAACGTTTGCTTAATCAAAAGAGTTTAATAGTAGAATCAGCAGTTGAAATCAAAAGATTAATTAGCACCACATCCGATTGTTTGGGTTCAATAAAAAATTTAGGGATTGACGTTACATCTTGGGACATCCTTATTATACATATTATAAGTGCCAAGTTAGACAAAGACACCAGGAGGACCTGGGAATTAAAGGCAGCTTCAGATGCAACGGATTTTTTGCCTACTTTTACTCAATTTAATGATTTCTTAACTGGCCGCTTTCGAGGTTTGGAAAATTTAGAAAATAAACCTCATGGTCAAAAGAGTACGCAATCGTACCATGTGGTAGAAAAAATAAAAACAGAGTTATGTTGTCCTTTTTGTTCTGCCGCTCATAAGGTATCTGCTTGTAAGGGTTTTGCTAAAGCAAATAACGATACTCGACGTGATTTCGTACAGAAAAATGGGCTTTGTTTCATTTGTATGGGTAGTAACCACTCTGCCAGATTTTGTAGAAACACCGTCAAATGCCATATATGTAAAAGACGCCACCATACTTTACTCCACCCTAGCGGGGGGTCTGGGTCTGTTGGTGAGGACACGGGCGTTGTTCATAAGGAAGCAGCGTTAGCTGCTACTAAGTCTAGTACCTCAATGGAGGAAACGCAGAAGGCCGCTGTAAAGGCGGAGGGATTTACTAAGCCAATAGTTTCATGCCTTTCGACAGGAAATTGTAAGGATACGGTTTTAATACCTACGGCTTTAGTAAAGGCCAAGTCAAAGGATGGAACATATCGAGTGGTTCGCGCATTAGTAGATCAAGGATCACAAGGATCTTTTATTACTGAGTCAATGGCTCAATACTTAGGGTTAAAGAAAACTTTAACAAAACACCGTGTAACTGGTGTAGGTGGAAATAAACCAATGATGTCTAATTCTTCTGTATTTGTTAATATACGTTCTCGAGTTAATCCAGATTACAGCATTCATGTAAATGCATACGTTTTGAAGTCCATCACATCCCTTCTCCCAGCTGTAACAGCAACTAGAGTAGAATGGGTAATGTTGAATGAAAACAATTTGGCAGATCCTGAGTACCACAGCCCTAATAAAATTGTCATTTTATTAGGTGCTGAGATATTCAGCCAAATCATTAAAGATGGAATCAAAAAGAGTACCAGTGGATCACTCGTAGCACAACAAACAGAATTTGGATGGTTTCTTTCGGGTGTTGTCGGTATAGAAAATTTGTCCGACATCAATTCATATCCTTCTATCACTGTCATGCATTCCAATGTTCAGGCTGACGACTTCTTAAGGAAATTCTGGGAGCTGGAAGCGGAGCCATCGGGAACTGAAAAAATACTGAGTATAGAGGAAGCGGAATGTGAGAATATTTTTACAAATACCACAAAACGTGATGAAACCGGTCGATACATTGTAAGATTGCCGTTTCGCGATGGTAACCGAAGTTGTAAGGATGGTGAATCTAGGTTCATATCTGAAAAAAGGTTCAAGAGCTTAGAATTTAAACTTTCGAAGAATCGTATGTTTAAGGCGGATTACGCTGCGAATATTTTTACGAATTATTTAATGAAGAAAAATCAAAATTTATTCCTGAATTGGTTGAATGCTTGCCAAATAATGGCACAAAGTGGAACTTTATTCCTCCTCACGCTCCAAACTTCGGCGGTCTATGGGAGGCAGGAATAAAGTCCACTAAATACCACCTCAAAAGGGTTATCGGGAATTCTACATTAACGTTCGAGGAACTAACGACGGTGTTGGCACAAATTGAGGCGTGCCTCAACTCGAGGCCACTTTCTTGTGTGGATGACAATGAGTTAACAGTTCTAACTCCGGGACATTTTCTAGTTGGGGAACCACTCGTCCTAGTGCCTGATTCGAATTTCGAAAAGGCTAACATAACTAGTCTCAGACGGTGGCAACTTACGCAAAGAATGTTACAGGACTATTGGCGGCGGTGGTCACAAGATTACTTAAATCAGTTTTTACAACGCCATAAGTGGGCTCACAAAAATCCAGAACCTGCTGTAGGTGGCATAGTTCTGATAAGGGAGGATGATTTACCTCCTGGCAAGTGGTTGCTGGGAAAAATTGAGTTAAAACATCCTGGTCCCGACGGAATCACTCGAGTCGTTACTGTTAGAACTAAAAATTCCCTGATAAAGAGACCTATTACTAAATTGGCTATTCTTCCTTTAGCAAGTTTAACTTTGTGTTTGTAAGGTATAATTTAAGAATATGTATTCTTAGCATTAAGATGCATCTTTGTAAGAATTGCGAAAGTACTACTCTGTCAAGAAAGTACCGGGAAAAGATCAATAATACACAAAATGTCTGTTATTCATCCAAATTTATTTTATCACCTTCAAAGTATGCTCCTTTAGAAACGATACACTTGCGCCAACGAATAATCCATTCATCAAAACATTTTTTAAACGCTGCTTCCAGAATTGAGTTCAGTTCTCGCCGCGAATTCTCCTTTTCCGGTTTCGGTTCAGTTGGAAGGCGCCACTCCGAAGCTTGTTGACTATTTTGCGTGTCAAACTCGTAAACCCACGTCTCGTCACCAGTAACAATGCGTTTCATGAATGTTGGGTCCGAACTGACTCGTTCTAGCATGTCCTCAGCGACTTTCATGCGATTGAGTTTTTGGAGAAAATTCAGATCTTTTGGGACTAGCCGAGCAGCAACATGTTTCATACCCAAATGATTAGTTAAAATGGTACGGATCGACTCGTGAGATACAGAAAGTTCGGCGGCTATCTCTCTCAGAGTTGAATGGGGATTTTCAGTCACTATTTTCTTCACTTTTGCGATGTTAACTTCAGTTGCAGACGTTGACGGCCTACCAGAGCGAGGCAAATCTTCCATCACATCTCGACCGCTTTTGAACGCTTTGAACCACTCATAAGCACGAGTTTTTGATAAAGTCGATTCACCGTAAGCCTTCTGTAACATTTTCAGTGACTCCGAACACGAAATTCCATTGGCGATGCAAAATTTAAGACAAACTCTTTGTTCGATATTTTTGTCCATTATGAAATTCGCAATACACACTATATATAATATTACTAAAACCAGCACTGTATTTAATATAAATAACAGATGCAACTCAAACTCCGCGCCAAAATGGAAAACAGTTGTGCCAATCTAACAACTACAAAAAAACCAAAAATTTGAATTTGGAACCATAAACAAATCATCCATTCCCGATACTTTTTTGACTGAATGTATTTGTTTTGTTTTTTTTTTTTTTTATACCTTCATTCATGTTATTATTATTGTATGTGTATTCATATTTTTGTGCCTGTGCACTTCATATTACTAGACGATGTTGCACGGTGGACGGTTTAGTTTAAGAGAAGGACATTCTGCAATATGTCCTTGGTGGGCGGTATGTTTAATATTTATATGTACAAAAGTTTACCTGTCGACTCTCTAGATGGCGTTGGCGTCGAAATAGATCGCGCTATGGTTTCGTTACCGCGCAAACTATATATAGCTTTAGATTTTATTTTGTGGGTGCGATTCCTAGTGAATAAATTGACCTGTGTGGAACAAGCTGGTGTGTTTCAATGGGTGTTCTCGCCTACGGACCTTGAAATCCTATTCACGTTTTATTTTTGTAATACAAATCCGTGCAGTATTAGTACAAGAATTAAAATACCAGATATCACAATATCCTTTCCCCATACACCCGCTCTGTGGAATACTAACAAGTAAAATTAAATGTTTCCAGAGAGACGAGCGAGCCCTCCGGTGGAAGAACAAGTGTCCTCTGTGTCTACAGATGTGGAAGATACCTACCGTGTTGCCAGTGTCCGGGTGAGCATGCTTATGTTAATATCTCTTGCGGAATGAAAAGGTTAAGCAGGTTAAAAAAAGATGGCACTGATGGGAGCACCAGTACCATCTTTGTTTACACAAATTTTAAAACTTGTTTTCAGAATGTGTCTATCAACTGAATATGTGTTGGGAAAAGAAAATTCAATATGCACACTAATTAAACGCTTGAGCGGAGGCGCATGCGCGGAGTTTTGTAGTTGGCTGATGTGGCTCGTGTGGCTCGAGTGGGTCGTGTGGCTCGAGTGGCTCGAGTGGGTCGTGTGGCTCGAGTGGCTTGTATGGCTTGGTGGCTCGTGTGGCTCGAGTGGGTCGTGTGGCTCGAGTGGGTCGTGTGGCTCGAGTGGCTCGTGTGGGTCGTGTGGCTCGAGTGGCTCGTGTGGCTTGGTGGTTCGTGTGGCTCGAGTGGGTCGTGTGGCTCGAGTGGCTCGTGTGGGTCGTGTGGCTCGTGTGGGTCGTGTGGCTCGAGTGGCTCGTGTTGCTTGGTGGCTCGAGTGGCTTGGTGGCTCGAGTAGCTCGGTGTTTCGTGTGGCTCGGTGGCTCGTGTGGCCCGTCCGGCGGCCTGCCTCGCCGCAGTGTCGGCAGGTGTGTCGAATAGTTTTAGGCAATTTAGAATAGATGGTTTTGTAAAATGAGCTCACCATAGCTCCCGTGGGTTGCAGCTTTGTGTTCTGCTACGTGTGCATCTCGCGCCACGTGCGCGCGCGCGCCTGCTGCCCGCTGTCGCGCGCGCCCGCCGCCCCGCGCGACCTGCTGCGCCTGTACCTCGACTGATGGGGCGGGCTCGGGCAGCCAGTAGTGGTCACCACGTGCGCGCCCGCCGCCCCGCGCGACCTGCTGCGCCTGTACCTCGACTGATGGGGCGGGCTCGGGCAGCCAGTAGTGGTCACCACGTGCGCGCCCGCCGCCCCGCGCGACCTGCTGCGCCTGTACCTCGACTGATGGGGCGGGCTCGGGCAGCCAGTAGTGGTCACCACGTGCGCGCCCGCCGCCCCGCGCGACCTGCTGCGCCTGTACCTCGACTGATGGGGCGGGCTCGGGCAGCCAGTAGTGGTCACCACGTGCGCGCCCGCCGCCCCGCGCGACCTGCTGCGCCTGTACCTCGACTGATGGGGCGGGCTCGGGCAGCCAGTAGTGGTCACCACGTGCGCGCCCGCCGCCCCGCGCGACCTGCTGCGCCTGTACCTCGACTGATGGGGCGGGCTCGGGCAGCCAGTAGTGGTCACCACGTGCGCGCCCGCCGCCCCGCGCGACCTGCTGCGCCTGTACCTCGACTGATGGGGCGGGCTCGGGCAGCCAGTAGTGGTCACCACGTGCGCGCCCGCCGCCCCGCGCGACCTGCTGCGCCTGTACCTCGACTGATGGGGCGGGCTCGGGCAGCCAGTAGTGGTCACCACGTGCGCGCCCGCCGCCCCGCGCGACCTGCTGCGCCTGTACCTCGACTGATGGGGCGGGCTCGGGCAGCCAGTAGTGGTCACCACGTGCGCGCCCGCCGCCCCGCGCGACCTGCTGCGCCTGTACCTCGACTGATGGGGCGGGCTCGGGCAGCCAGTAGTGGTCACCACGCGCGCGCCCGCCGCCCCGCGCGACCTGCTGCGCCTGTACCTCGACTGATGGGGCGGGCTCGGGCAGCCAGTAGTGGTCACCACGTGCGCGCCCGCCGCCCCGCGCGACCTGCTGCGCCTGTACCTCGACTGATGGGGCGGGCTCGGGCAGCCAGTAGTGGTCACCACGTGCGCGCCCGCCGCCCCGCGCGACCTGCTGCGCCTGTACCTCGACTGATGGGGCGGGCTCGGGCAGCCAGTAGTGGTCACCACGTGCGCGCCCGCCGCCCCGCGCGACCTGCTGCGCCTGTACCTCGACTGATGGGGCGGGCTCGGGCAGCCAGTAGTGGTCACCACGTGCGCGCCCGCCGCCCCGCGCGACCTGCTGCGCCTGTACCTCGACTGATGGGGCGGGCTCGGGCAGCCAGTAGTGGTCACCACGTGCGCGCCCGCCGCCCCGCGCGACCTGCTGCGCCTGTACCTCGACTGATGGGGCGGGCTCGGGCAGCCAGTAGTGGTCACCACGTGCGCGCCCGCCGCCCCGCGCGACCTGCTGCGCCTGTACCTCGACTGATGGGGCGGGCTCGGGCAGCCAGTAGTGGTCACCACGTGCGCGCCCGCCGCCCCGCGCGACCTGCTGCGCCTGTACCTCGACTGATGGGGCGGGCTCGGGCAGCCAGTAGTGGTCAACTTTTACTCGCAACGTTTTTGAGACTGGTTTTTCTAACGACTACTGCCTTAATTTTAAATGAGAGGATGATTTTAGCGAGATCATTATGTGGTTTTCAAAAGACAAAAATGTCAGTAATAATGCCTTATTATAGTTTACGTTTAAGTATCACACATTAGTGACAATTTGTTAATATTAGCGCAGGGATTAGTATTTTACTGTAATTTAATTTGTTGTGATATTACGGTTGTGGGAGGGTTTCATGTGAGAGGGAGTTACTCAAACGCTACTTATCTACTCTGTTTAACCGATTCAAAAGAAAAGGAACAAGTTCTCAATTCACCTGTATTTTTTTTGTTTGTTACCTCAGAACTTTCGACTGGGTGCACCGGTTTTGATGATTCTTTTTTTATTTCAAAGCTGATGCTTCTAATGTGCTTCCATATATCAATTTTTTTTTTAGTTAGCTTCCATAATACGTATTTAATCTACTCTTTTTATCTTGATGACATATTAATACTTCAGGTGACTGTTGTTTACATAGCAAGTTTAATAGTGGATACGAATTGACAGTGGGGTAGGTAGGCACTATAACTCAAAAGTGAAAGATAAAACCTTTTTTACAAAAAAAAAACAATCGCCTTCCGAAAAGACACTGCAAAGTGATGATTAATTTTAATATCGGAAATCGGTGGCATAAACCGGAAATGCAACACCAAAGACACAATCTTCCGATATTAAAATAATTAATTTACTTTGCCGTGTTTTTTCAGCAGTCAGTTGTTATTTTTTGTAAAAACTTTTTTTTTTATTTTAATGTTAAGCATCGTTTGAGTATACGGGAGTTGGTAAACGTTGACCAATTACTTTATTAATTTTATTATTTTAGTAATAAGTAGTTATGTACGTATGTAAATACGCTGGTGGACTGGTAAATCATGTGGAATCTAACTTAATAATATGTTTTAATTCCGCAAATTCATAATATTTATTACTATTGTAGTGACTTACTGTGTAAGGGATTAATTTATTATAACTTACTACATATTCAGATTGTTATTGTTTTAAAATAAAACAAAAAAAAAGTATTTTGCTTTTATTTTTCGTATGAAATATGTAGCAATTTTTTTTGTATGTTTCGGTACAAAAATGCTATACGCAATGTAAGGTATGTTACACACTTTTGCAACTCTCCTCAGATTATTGACAACTTATCTTCTATTGCTCACACAAATTAAAACTTTTTTGTAATACACAATGGTTTTGTATAATATAATGTTTAATCGATCTAATGTATGGTCGACCTCGGAATTGCTTATCACTTTGACAACCCTTTTCAGTATGAAAATTTACTAAAGTTAGAGAAAAATAGGTAAAAAGACCTGTTCGTTGTATGACGCGCAAGCATCATTCGCCTGTAGGGTAGGAAACAATAAAGATGTCGACTGTACACTATGTTATAATACTTTAATTTTTCGGTTCAAAATGTATGGAGTCTAAAATGTATATCTAAGGAAGAAACAACGGAATTCAACTCAAGCGCATTGGGAACCACCTATTACTATGTATGTTGTTCTTTCTCCCCAGAGGAGCGCAAGGAAGTGTTAAGATAACACCACCCCACGCGCCTCTGGGAACGAAAGAAAAACGTACAGGGCAGCAGATGGTTCCCATTGCGCAGGCGTTGGCTGGAACCCGCCTGGTACGCTGAATATCATGCCAAGTGACAATTTCGACTTGAATTTATCACTTGGCAAGATGAAAAAAAGTATGGACAAGCCATCGAAACATCAGCCTGGAGTGTTTTTAATTTATCAGAACAATGCTTAAGAATCCACAATGTTTCTAGTCATCTATTGCTACTCAACATACAAGACGCGATCGGATTTAGGATAGGAAGTCGTCAATCAACAGCTTTAGGTAAATTAAATAACGGTACAAGCAAATTATTTGTTGAGTATAATAGTTTATAATATCGTACGTCTCCATTGTCCAAGTTATATTTACACATTTGACTAAATCATATAAAATACAAACGGTTCAAAATATAAGTAGAGCTGTTCTGGCGTTACGTTTTAATAAATACTTTGCCTATCACACGGTGTAGATATATCAGTACTACCCCTTAAATCATCCAATGACTGCTCCCTCTCTGGGTGGAGCGGAAGGGAGTGTCAGACTCTTACTGACTAAAACCCATCCATGTTCCTTCCGTAGCCCTTTATGTTCCGGGGTAGCGGTAACCCTTTCGGACAATCCCGTTTAATCAGTACTACCCCTAACGGCTATAGTTTGACGGTACAATATACCTACGACACTAAATTAAAAAAAAAATTGCTTGAAATAATGAAAAACTTATCTACTATCTACGTACTTAACTGTTAATTTTCGTTACTAATATTTTGTGGCTAATGAAATTAGATTATCAATATTAAACTAGAAACTAAAGCAAGCTACCAACAAATTTAACAGAGTGGCAACACTGCCACAATAGATGATCGTGGCACAGTTACCACCATTGTACTAAAGGTGTGTCCACACTGCGAGCATTCGTTGACGAACGTTCACTTTTGTGAAAGTTCCATTGCTGACCAATCAACTGTTTGCGAACAAATGAACGTCGACACGTTCCAGACGAATCGCAAACAAATGCTCGTTGTGGACTATCCTTAATACGACTAGCTCACACGTATTCCACTTGAGATGTAATAACACCATGTAAGTACTGATGTGAGACTTGCCGACCGTTCTTAGCCATGAGGACTATCCTGGGCGTGGGCCCCAGGTACAGGATCGGCCTCGGGGGCCCGTGGGGGCCCTCCCCGATGGCGGGCAGGGAGTCCACATAGGCCCTCAGTTCGTCGCGCGAGGAAAACGTCTTGTCTCCGTAGATGCTTGCGCCCTCTGTAATGTTGAGCACTTCCCAGGATTCTGACGTGCTGAAGTAGCCGCCTTCGCTCTGGAGTTATATAAGTAACTAGTTTCTTAATATTATAGATTTAATTGTAGATTTGAACTTGGCAAGTAGGTACCTGAAGACCATAGAATAGAATAATTTTTATGTTCGATAAACGTCGTTAAAATGGTGGTCTAATTATGATCTACATGTTAGGCCATGGATCGGCTTTTTTTTTAATATTGTCAGGAAAACAAGTCATAATTATGATGCTGCACATCATTAATAACAGCATCTGTTACAGCATAGTGAAACCGTCGTAATACCCTGCCACAGTACAGTCGGTCTATTGCGTAAAGATATCGCTGAGAAGTTTAGATGAAGTGAGCTGCCATTCCACCTTTAGCTTGGCATTGATACTATTGACAGCTCATTTCGCCAAGTTCTCATGGTGTGATTTAATACAGAATGTATCGGTTATTACAACATGCTTACAACATTGTAATTCCAACATTTTTATTGTCTGTAGCCAGGTACAAATCTAAGCAGTATCTAATAAATTATATCAGTGTAATCGAATTACTAAAACCTTTTGATTTGATATTACAAATGTACATGCTAAGTAATTCTAGACAACATTGGCCGGTGGTAGCAAGATGTATTTACCTCAAAAGTAGAGTCAGCGTAGTGGTTGCCCCTCTTGGCGGTGACGACGGACACCAGCTCGCCGGCCTGGTTGACGATGGGCGTGCCGGCCACGTACACGTTGGCCGACTCGAACGTGGGCGCCAGGCGCCACTGCGCCAGCACGCCGTCGCTCGAGTGCAGCAGGATGCGCTTGCTGCGGTTGATGAATACCTGTTGCAAGGAGGTGTTGCTATCAGCCACAGCCTTATCCCAATTTATTTTAGGTCCTGCGCAATACGTCCTTTTCGTCATTTATTGAGGATGAGGAGTCTGGAAATGTTCACTGACCTTTTCAGCAGTGTTCTCGTCGATCCTGACAAAAACCAGTTCTCCGAGCGGCGCTAGCAGCTGGTCCGTGAAGATGTCGCAGTAGTGGTGCGTCGTTTTTGCAAACTTCTCGAGCTGCAAACATTTTTATTTATTGAATCAACACACATACACTATCATTACAGCCTTACCTAATTAATTGGAATTGTTCAGAAATCCGGAGCGATTGGTGGCACACAGTTGTCGCGTTATGAGTTTTAGACCTCGTTTTTCTTTGGGAAGTTGTTGGACTAAGAGTGGAAAAAGAGGACATTCATTCAGAAAGATGAAGATGTTTAGTAATTCAAGCAATGTCTGCCTCACCTGTTCCGCAGTACAGCAGTGGATAGGCACGGTAGACCCGAAGCTGGCGTAGGGCCTGCCGTCTGGGCGCTCATGCAGCTCAGCGGGGATGGATATGTTCTCCACCAGCCCGCGGTACGTGAGGCCTGTCGTGGTGGTCGGGTAGCCGGTGCGCTTAGACATCGTGAGGTCTGGAGTCGGAGTTGGACACTGAGGCGAAAGTAATATCAATGAGTAACATTCAAAATTATTAATTATTCTGCGAAAACGCTTTTGTTTCCTCTCGATTTCGTCTTTAGTTTTGTAAGTTTTTTTTTTACATGCTAATGTACGGGAGGAATTGCGGAAGGCTTGCTAATGTACTTCATAGTTGTCAAATCTATTGGCGCTTTCGTGTTATTGAGAATCTAACCTAAAACCTAACCTAACTACCATGTATTTACCTAAACATTAACAACAAATTATTTTATTGTGGTATGTAAACGAAGGGAGCCTTGATTAGAGCCTGTTATCAGGGTGTGCTGTGTGTTTGTTCTTCACAATCAGGTGCCACTCCCAGCGATAACGTTTTATTAATTAAATCTATGTTAATTGATTTCGGGTTGTACCTCATTAAATTGATTTGTTGTTTCTAGATAATTCTATTAGGCTACGTCTCTGCATATCTTTGATGGCCCGCGACATGTTTGGGTAAGTAGGTAACTACCAGTAGGTACCTACTACCTACCTAATTGCATTTCAAACCCCCGTTTGAACATTTCGAAAAACCTTTTCTTAGGGCACATCTATTCTGCCGGGTCAGCGGGATTGTCCAAAGGCGTTACTCCGGAACACAAAGGGCTAAGGAAGGAAGGGACTTGGATGGGTTTTATTCAGAAAGACTGACATTTCCTGCCGCTCCACCTAGAGCGGGCGAAGTCATTTGATGATTTCCCATCTTATCCCATCCCAAGGGCACATAGACTTATCTTCATCCTTTTTAATAATTTAGATATGGTAGGTATATTGTGCTTCAGATTCAATGGTTTACATAGGTCTTGGTCTGAGCTGTCGGTTACTGACGGTTACGGGACGGTATGTGAAGAAGCTAGGTAGGTAAGGTTGAATTGCAGTAACTATGGCTTCAACGGTGAGTTAATCACAGCAATTTTTAGGAAAAATAACTGTATCGTGACTAACCCTGACCGAGGCATGCATTCCTTTACTGAACATAATTTGGTCTTGTTCTGGATTTGAATTTTAATCAAATCCGAGTGAGTGTCCGAGTGTCGAAGGACAACATAGAATATTTTAAGTTTAAATTTGTTCTCATGTACTTAAGTGAAGTGTGAATTTCTTTATGAGAATTAAATGTCTTTAACCAGAAATAAGGCCAAATTTTGTAAGTAGGTATGTGTATTTATCGATGTTTAGGGGCCCCAGGACTGGGGGCTTCGGGACCGGAGGCCATTACCATTAATATGCATGCTGTTATATCTGGCGATGATAGCCTGGTTACCTGGTAAATGGAGTGGAAAATTAGGAATACAATTTTAATAATGAACCAGACGTGCGGGAAAGTAACTACAAACTATCTTGGATCCTGCTCCTGACCCTGTCAACCAACACATTTGGCACACACACACATTCACATCACACATACATTTCACATTTTGTTACTTTGTTAAAAGTTTTTCTTCTCGAAGTATATTTGAAACTAAAATAGAGTGGCTATACCTACTTACATAACAATAAATTGAGTATCTAATTAGGGGTAATAGTTCACGCGGCTGTACATATAGTTAGGTACTTACGTTGTTTTTAGATTTTGTTCCCTGATTCCACCTTAAGATCTATGAACCTAAACCCTTGTTTACGATAAATTAATTTCACCAAGTTTCTTTTAAACTTTCCAGCTGTATCAACAAAGCTAAAAATTCGGGGTCACCACAGAACAGTTAAACCTCTTTATCTGTTCTGTGGGGGTCACTATCTAGGACATCACAAAATTTGCATGCAAATTGCAGCTTATTTTACATACCACATTCCACATACCTACGTTACCTAGCACTATGTGACTATCACGGACGAAATTAGCACTAAACTAAACAACACCTATTAACAACAAAACCAACATACCGTGTGCTCTCCGGTTGTCAAACAACTGTGGCACTATGCCCGTATACGGAGCCGGCCGGCGTTGATAACACTATCACAGTATCACACTGATAACAGGTGTAAACGTCACTTTCTATTATTACGGAGAATAATAAAGTCATCTGTCATTGGACATTGCCTCTAGGGGCTAAACAGGTCATAATAACTTAAGTAGGTACCTGTTCCTTACGGAGTTGTCCTGTCATAGACAAACCTACCTAGAATTGTAGCAGAAAAGTCTATCAACAGCTTCAGCTCTGTGGTCGCCACACTGGCAACCGGCTTTTGTTCCTAAAACTTAAACTAATGTCTGCATTCATATCAACCGGTGAAATTCCACTAATTAATAACACATTAGATTCGTTAGTCAATGAGTGTGTGACGGAATCAACATCTAACATCGAAAGGCCGGTGCATATCTGGCGCCGCGCAGCGGTTTTCACTGCCCAACAAATATCAGCATTACCTCTCTTGGAATAAAGAACCTGTAACCTAAAAACGCGGACTGCTGTCTGGTTTGATACTCTCTCAGACAAATATTTAATGTACTACTTTATTTAAAAGAAAACAATATTGTGATTTGTTTGGCAATGAAGACCGTGCGATACGGTAGATACGCTAGCAAGAATCGCAATGTACCTAGGCCTAGGTTCCCATTGCAAGGGCACAGGCCTCTTCTCAAACAGAGGGGACGAGCATTGATTCCTAATTGAGTGACAAATAAAAAAATTAAGTCGCGAATTACGTGAAGCATTTAGGGGGGGAGGTGGTCGAGCCGTGTGATGTTTTCCCACGAAAATATACTCTATAAAATGAATCACTGTATTTTCACAAATTCAAACCTGTGAATGATAACAGTACCTACTCAGTGAATAGAACTCACTCACACTCGCGCACTTATACCTGATGTGCGCGAGAAAATATATTTCAATTAATTTGAATTTAAAAAAAGCGTGGTGTGCTTGTTATGATATTATCGAAATTATAATCCTACTCATCTGTCAATAAAATATATATACGTACCTACTTATAATAACAATTGACACCATGCACCCCATGTTTTTTATTTTAATTAAGTATTAAAATTCAATATTTTCTTAAATTTTTTAGTTCTGTTTTATATAAAAAGCGTGTTTTTTAAACTATTATTTTTATTTGCTACTATTTAGTTCGGCTTACTTATAAAAGCGTGTTTTTTTAAATATTATTTGCTTTGTTGAATTATAAATTCTCTTTGGTAGGTAGGTATTAGAAAATTTCCTAATCTATACTAATATTATAAAGAGGTAAAATTTGTAAGTTTGTATGTAGGGGGTAATCTTCGGAACTAATGATCCAATTTCAAAAAAAAATTCACTGATAGAAAGCTACATTATTCCTGAATGCTATAGGCTAAAAAATAAAACCGACTTCCAAAAAAAACACTACAAAGTGAAAAATAATTTTGATTTCGGAAGTCGGTGTCTTCGGTTTTGTATTTTCATTTTTTGCCACCGACTTCCGAAATCAAAATTATTTTTCACTTTGTAGTGTTTTTTTTGGAAGTCGGTTTTATTTTTTGTAAAAAAGTTCATATTTTTTACTTTTTAGTTGTGGTACCTACACAACCCACCCCCCCCCCCCAAATTTTAATACCACTACCTTTTTTTTTTTTTTTTTTTTTTAAGGCTGGGAAATCATCCAATGACTGCTCCCGCTCTGGGTGGAGCGGAAGGGAGTGTCAGACTCTTACTGACTAAAACCCATCCATGTTCCTTCCGTAGCCCTTTATGTTCCGGGGTAGCGGTAACCCTTTCGGACAATCCCGCTTACCCGGCAGGCTTGGCCCTGAGGGGCCCCTTCATATGCTGACATCTCTTTGAGGCGCGCGTGGAACATATACGCGCCGTACGGCACGGGTCTGGTGCTGATCGGACGGTGAGTCACCCATTACTCACCGTCCGCAGGCCCGCGCCTACGGTGGCCGGGAGTCGTCACGTGGCTCCCGACGCCCGGAGCGTCTCCCGCGGCGGCTGGGACGGGAGGACCTTTCTCTCTCCCATCCCGCCACCTCCTTCGCGAGCATAACTTTTTCGCAGAAGGAGGTGACTGCCTCCCACTCCCTCTCGCCCCGGACCATGGCTTGCACCAGGGCCGGGCGCGAGAGGTCGCCGCCGCCGATCGCCTCTACGAGGACACGGCGGTGCTCCGCCCAAGCGGGGCAGGTTTGCACCGTGTGCTCTACCGTGTCCTCTGGGCGATCCTCGCAGTGGTGACACCCGGGCGTTTCCTCCCGCCTGATGATGTGCAGGAACCTCCCGAAACATCCATGTCCGGTGAGGACCTGCGTCAGGCGGAAGGTGAGGGCGCCGTGACGCCTCTCTAGCCACTCCTCAAAGAGGGGCCTTACCGCCACTATCGTGGCGTGCCCTAATACCACTACCTGGTATGTAAATTACAGTGACAGGAACTTATTAAAACATCGTCCACATACATTAAGTAGGATTTTTTTAGATTTTTCAAAAACGGCTTATCCGATTTCGATAAAAATTTTATGGGACCATTTGGGAAGTATACCCTTTGCAACAAAAAAAGAATTTTTCAAATCGGTTGGCAAGGAACGGAGTTATGCGCGAACAAACATTAAAAAAAAATTAAAAAAATATATACAGTCGAATTGAGAACTTCCTCCTTTTTGTAGAAGTCGGTTAATAAATTATATTTATATCATACATATTAGCCGAGCTATCGCAATTTTCGTCTAGCTAGTCGGAAAGAAATACCTTCGAAAACAGAATTATTTGCATGCGCTGCCTAAACAGTTACAGTATATCGCAATTTTCCGCGGACGAAGTCGCGGGCAGAAGCTAGTATTAGATAAATCGGTGAAAAATAATGGTTAGAATTTAAAATTAACATCAATTCCTGCCTTATCGATTATAAACGAAAAAAAAAACTTAACTATTTGGCAAATTGAAAAATGGAATAATTTTATCAAATTAATGTATTATCATCTAAAATGTTTGAACGAAATCTAGCCGTTTAAAGTGGGTCAAAATCGCGCCCGAAGGAGTCTGTTACAAACAAACATACCTACCTACAGGTGAAGCTAATATAAAGCGTGTAATAAACGGGATGAAAATGACTTACAAGAGGTTTAGGCTAAGTACACTATCCCTGGCATCCGCAGGTCACTAAAGTCTCTTCATGACTGCGGTTATTTCTTACAACCTACGGATTTTATGCAGAAGACCTACCAACATGACAAGTACAGGCTACGAACATATTGTGAAATATTATTTGTCACGATCGTCATACAAGTTGATATTATTATTGTGCATGAGTCAAGTTGGTCAAATACCGTTTAAAGTACTTACGTTAGATATAAGGTATTTCAATAGTTTTTAGCAACAGATACTAAAAAACATCGACAAATCAAGCACCCGGCTGCAACTAAAAAGTCCAAAACCAGCTCACCCTTTTCAAGCAATCTGATGCAATTCGTGGCAGTTATTTCTGTTCAAATTGCAGCCGGAATTCTGTTTTATTTTCGTGGGTTTTTTTGGGATCGTCTTGCAGACCCTAATTTTGATATCTACCCCACATGGTTAGTTTTTTTTTGACGATTTGACGGTATTGACGGAACCAAAACCTACCTTTAATCCCAACCTAGTCTGTCCTACCTAATACGTAGTACCTACCTACCTACTTACGTATAGTCATCTTAAACTCATCATCTGTTCTGTCTTGTCTTTAATACATACTTACGTAGGTAATAATAATACCGAGAATAGATAAATGTCGTCATAATTATATACGGAAACTCAGAATACTCAAAAAAGATGTTAAAACAACGACTTTTTGCTAGATTTGTGTGTTTTTAATATCACAATTAATTACTTGAATAACATTGGAGACGGGGGGACTTTTCGTAGCTACCGAGGGGAACACCGGACGCTTTTTAAAGGCAATCCTTCAATTTCCTGTTGTAAGTCAAGTATCACCGCGGTCAAAGGTCCCATCGGTTATCATCAGAAAAGCAAAAAGACAATGAATTGTGATTAGTGGAGTGTCGAACAATAAAAATAGATTAGATACCTACCTACCTACCTATATTCCCGCCTCAATCATAATAGGTTGACGCCACAGAACAGTTAAAGAGGTTAGAAGGGCCCTGTGGGCGGGACAGGCGCGCCACACATTTGCGCGGGCGCTCCAAACCCAACCGAAATTAGAATCACCGGTCAACAGTCATGCTCTTATTGTGAAAGCGTTCAATTCTCCGCGGAAAAAAAAGAATTATGCCGTCTTGCCCAATTATAACGTGTCGGAAAAGAAGTCAGGAGTGTAATGTGGTCCGAGGAGGGATTTCTTTTCACCGGTAACTCCAAAAACCTTAAAATACGAGTGATATTTGTAATTATTACAAAAGTATTATGTAGTTTGTAGACAAAAACGATAAAATCGCATTCAGATGCAAAATAATACATTGCTTGCATTACATTGGTACGATCTTGCACGACGTGAGCGGTCGCGCAATGTATTGCGTTCACTGCGAACGTCGCGTGCGTCGATCCAAATTCCAAAGCTTCAATTCTGGGAAATCTATGCGCGTCGATAGTGTTGTACCAAATTGTAAACAATGTCGATATTAAGATGTGTATACGAATGATTATTGTCAGTAATATAACAATGAAAATAACTTTGTTTATATTAACACCAATTATTGTATAATGTGGATTATTAATTTAGTTTCTTAGTTGGTTTTTCGTCTAAAATCTAATTTACGATGCAAACACTTTTTAATTTTTTTTAAGTTTCCAAAAATCCTGCTACAAGAAAACTGTGGTTTGAAGCAACTGGTAGAATTGAATGGATAGGTACTAAATGTAGCACAATTTATGTTCGCAACATTTTGCAGAAAATGATTATGTAACGCGGGTGAAACCGGCGGCGGCGGGCACAGATATTATTCATAAATGAACATGATAAAATTAATAAATACTTTTTCACGGAGTAGTTCACAATAAATTAATTAGATTATATTATGTTAATTCGACTTAACATTCGATATGGACGTGAAATTTGAAAATTTCTTTATAGTTTTTTTGCATATTGTAGCATTGTTTTACGTTTTATGTTATTCAAAATGCTATTTTTCTTTCTTTCTATTATTATGCCGTAAAACAGAGCTGCAACTAGCATAAAACTAAAGAAAATTTAAATTTCCCGGCAGTATCGGATGTTCCCCCTTAATTTGTCTTTGATTTAAGTTTATTTATATGTAATTAGGAAGTTATTCGTACCGTATCCGCAACTTGAAAAAATGCAAAACTTTAATTAACTAAACTACAGTAATTTTATCGATATGATTAATCGACCTTTTGGTAGCCGTAACATATATGAGAAATAAATTGCTTTTACACGTGTGTGAGTGTACGTCCAGAGCAGTATTTGCGTTAGTGTGACAACCAATAGTAAACACGCGATCTAAGTGCGTGTGGTTTATTTGTGTGCGTAATGCGCGTACGTATTATCTCTTGCTTGTAGTGGAGAGACAAGAGTGGGAGACATGCGGCGACACGCGTTCTAATACAAATCAGGAACTACTTCCATTCTAACCTCTTTATCTGTTCTGTGGTTGACGCACTGATTTCGGTACATCCATATTAGATCAGTCCTTTCCGAAATCCGGAGATAACCGATAAACTGATGGAACGGCGACTTCACCTAACCAACTAGATAACATAGTTACTTTATAAATATCATTTCTTACTACCTGAACCGTAACTATATGTAGGTACGTATTAAGCTATATCGGGACGGAAAAGGTAAAAGCCTGTCTACTTAACTTTTTATTTTATTTTTTTTTAAGGCTGGGAAATCATCCAATGACTGCTCCCGCTCTGGGTGGAGCGGAAGGGAGTGTCAGACTCTTACTGACTAAAACCCATCCATGTTCCTTCCGTAGCCCTTTATGTTCCGGGGTAGCGGTAACCCTTTCGGACAATCCCGCTTACCCGGCAGGCTTGGCCCTGGGGGGCCCCTTCATATGCTGTCATCTCTTTGAGGCGCGCGTGGAACATATACGCGCCGTAGGTACGGCACGGGTCTGGTGCTGATCGGACGGTGAGTCACCCATTACTCACCGCCCGCTGGCCCGCGCCTACGGTGGCCGGGAGTCGTCACGTGGCTCCCGACGCCCGGGGCGTCTCCTGCGGCGGCTGGGACGGGAGGACCTTTCTCTCTCCCATCCCGCCACCTCCTTCGCGAGCATAACTTTTTCGCAGAAGGAGGTGACTGCCTCCCACTCCCTCTCGCCCCGGACCATGGCTTGCACCAGGGCCGGGCGCGAGAGGTCGCCGCCGCCGATCGCCTCTACGAGGACACGGCGGTGCTCTGCCCATGCTGGGCAGGTTTGCACCGTGTGCTCTACCGTGTCCTCTGGGCGATCCTCGCAGTGGTGACACCCGGGCGTTTCCTCCCGCCTGATGATGTGCAGGAACCTCCCGAAACATCCATGTCCGGTGAGGACCTGCGTCAGGCGGTAGGTGAGGGCGCCGTGACGCCTCTCTAGCCACTCCTCAAAGAGGGGCCTTACCGCCACTATCGTGGCGTGCCCTTGTCTACTTACCTACATTTTAAATTATCAATGTATCACACATTCTTAGTACCTATATGTATAGTCACACACGTGTTGGATGCACTGACCCGATCACAATACTGCACATGTAAAATGTAATAGTTAGCGTCGTAAACATCACGTTATATGATCTCTCCGCACTGACATCTGCCAGATCGAGGCGTGGCTACCCACTCAGGATAAAACAAAGATAAAGTCTAAAGTCATAATTATTTTGCGAGGAAATGCTTCAAATTTGACATACATTACTCTGATTACCTGACCTACATCCAGATGCATGACAAACTCAAAAGGAACCAAAAATACCTACCTAGTTGGTCGGGCACGACTGCACGACTCCGCTGAAAGAATCGTCCCAATGTTTGTAACTTTTAGACTTTCAATATCTGATTTCTAAGTGTAACTAGTAATCAAATATTGAAATTCTAAAAGTGATGAAAAAGATCAGCACCTGATCTTTTTTTTATATAATAATATCTATTTTCACTAGATAGATAGGTAGGTACTAAATTAAATGACTTACTAACTACAAATAAATATGAAACCTATGGACGCAGGCGTCGAAGTACTTGTCCGCATCGCTGTCATCCGGAAATGTGCCCAGAAGACTGGCAGCATTGCCACGTTGAATATTGCTAATTCTTCGGCCAACGAACGAGCCACGTGTCACGCGTCACGTGAAGCGTCGAAATCAGTCGGCCAGAATTTTGTTTGAAAAAGAGTTTTTATCAGAATAACATAACGGCTGTAGGATTTTATCACTTTATGATCGCTAGGTGTAGTTTAAATAAGCAGGTACCAGCAATTCTTCATCAAATCAATTAAGCCTTTTCGTCGTAACATTTGCATCATCATCTATGAGCCAACGCCACCCACCGCTGGGCACAGCCCTGGCTTTGCTCGCCCTCCACGCTCGCGCGCTCCTTCGTCGATCCCCTACTCGATGGCAACAATACTCCTAGACAATATAACGATTTTATATGTCGTCGAAGGGCTGGCCAGAGGTTTACCAATCCCTGATGTTAGACTATAAATCAGTTTATTAGTGACTATGACTGGAGAGGCTCGTCGCTAAATAAACAACCGCTCGGGTCGATTGAAGGTTAAACTACACTTGCCGCGGTCGGTTCGTGGATGGGTGATCATACGTTACATACCATACATAGACCCCTAGGTGCCTCGGAAAGCACGTTAAGCCTTTGGTCCCGGCTAACATTCGTAGATCACAGACACGGGTTTCTTCTTCTTTACGGGTAGTCAGAAGCCCAAAAGCCTGCCATCCAGTCTTACCAAGGGGTATCGTGTTACCCAGTAACTGGGTCGTGGAAGTCGTTGAGGCAGTCTTTTCATGTGAAATGCTGGTATATTTCGCTGCATCTAGTAAAGTCTGGAAGCTGACCCCAATTTAGTTGGGAAGGGGATAAGTAGATTGACCTTACCTATAGCCTATGTAGACACGGCTTACGTTTACCCCTGGCGACCGGCCGGGAGGGTATAAGCACTCTTAGTCTCTTACTCAATAGCGGTTAGTCACCGCCGGGGTTGACATTTTGTGGCGGTTTACCCATTAGATCTTCGCCTGTTAGAAGCCGTTTGATTATAAGAGCTCAACGAGATAATATGTTATCGTAACGAGACAATTTTTCTTATGAACCTATGGGGTTCATTACGACATTTGAGGGGTTAACTAGGTGCTTACGATCACAAGCGGTTCCATATTAAAAATGGAATAGCCGCTAGCCGCGGTTACCCGCTAGTGCGCGAGGGGCCAAGACATTTATGTAAGTATTTGAATATCTACTTGTAGGTATAAAATGTAAGTACTTAAGTAAAATTATTATTCTATGCATTGTTATTGTAGACAATGGATCAATGTCTCAATCATACTAGTTGGTTGTTACTAAGTAAATAAATCGAATGTAGAGGGAAATAAATAATAAGTAATGCGTAACATATTGAGCCCTTTAACAACTAAATAGACTAGACAAGTTAGGTATTGTAAGGCATCACGTCGTAGCCTATGTAGGTAGGTAATGAAGTTATAAGTATTCCCAGTTCCTAATGAATTCGAAGTAATTAAAAATAAAGTTATTAAATTAATAAAATAAAATAGAATAATAATTTGGAAACCCAAATTTGGGTCAACGATGAAACGACCAAGATTGCGCGTTTATGTAGGTAGGTAACTTACCCCTTCAGAGAACAAAGTTGAATCAAACACAGTGAAAAATATGACCAAACTAAACACAACAGCCATTGTGCTAATTGATGCTGTAACTAAAAGCATTCGTTCTTTACATACGTATTATATAGGTTCTCGCGTAACAAATCACTTATCGTAAGTATCTTGTGTGAAAAACAAGTTCATTCTCTTGAATAAGTTGACATAATTGGGGGCATCCCCCAATTCTTAAGTACTGACATGACGACCTCCTTGAAAAGCTTTTTTTTTTGGGTATTTCCGGTACTGAAAGCGGCACTTACCTAACGATAATTTAAAGTGCTTCTAAACCGGCCATCATATATTATTATTTGTACGGGCAAGTTTAATTTAATAGTTTGCATGTTTTCCAGCACACTGATTGCTTTTGCAAGGAAATGCCGCCTTGGAGACTGACATAGCATAGTTGATGATATTGCTGCTACATTACGTAATTTATTTTTCACCTCACAGGCTCGGAAAGAGTCTGTTTGTCATTCGAAATCTGAGCCGAAAATCGCTTTTTGCTCTCTAGCGTGGAAAGAGTTTTTAAAATTTGAACCTTTCTATTTAATAATTTTCTATACTGCCAGTCCACTGAAAATGCATGACACGGTCTAAAATAAAATATTAAATAATACCGCTCACCTTAAAAACTTCCATCACAGTACAGAAATTAAATATTTTGTGAGGATATAAATGTAAAATTGGAATTAATGTTAATAAGTATTCCATTTGATTAAAAAAAATCTGAGAGGTCACATTTAAATATGCCATAAAAATACTACCCTGTCAAATACCCAATTGTGTAGTAATTTAAGTTTAATTTTTTAAATAAAATAAATACTAATATAATATGTTATTTACTCCTTTGCTTGGCAAAAATAAATATGTATTAAATTAAATTAGTTAGTTATTTGTATTAAATTAGTTTTTTTCTTTCATTCTCCTTAGAGGACAAGTAGGATATAGAACAAAATACAGGGTATTTAATATTGGAGATATTCTATGTAACTCATAAGATACATTGCCAAGTATCTGTTATTTTCTTCACATGAGTCAATGTATCTGAGACGCTCGAACAAAATAAAACTCAACATATAACACCTGTTTTCTTGCACCTAGCAGTTTCCTCGCTGTAGTGAGGTGAAAAATTGTGTGTTGCGCTCGGCAGCAAAGCTTTTCTGCGTCTCGTACCTTTGAAACCTTCGTTACGCTCAGGATTCTATATTTGAACCACTCGCTTCGCTCATGGTTCAACCCTAGAATCCTTCGCTTACTCAGGTTTCAATAGAAGTACTCGCGCCAAAAATCAACTTTCCAGCCTTGCATAACAAATAACTATTTAGGTTAAGATAATTTTTACGACAATAATTTATTATATAGATGGAAGTCATTTAAAAAAAAAAAAAGATTTATTAGTATAGTAGTTTTCACCTCACGGCACAGTGTTTCATCCTGAACATGCTAGCTAGACAAAATTATTTATTGATGTTTTTGTCTTATACGGCTTTAATGTCATGTCTTATTGCTTAATTCGTGTAAAACACCAAAATAAAAGATGGTAGGTAGGTAACTAGGGTGACGATTTTTAAGAAAACAAAGATTACCAGTATAAGTTGTGTTTAATTAAGGCAAGTAAAGATGAATACAATAGAAAAAGATACATAGCCAAGTATCTGTTATTTTCTTCACATGAGTCAATGTAGGTATCTGAGACGCTCGAATAAAAAAAAACTCATCATATAACAGCTGTTTGCTTGCACCTAATATTTTCCTCGCTGTAGTGAGGTGAAAAATTGTGTGTTGCGCTTGGCAGTAAAAAATTTAAAAACTCTCTCCACACTACCGCGCAAAATGCAGTTTTGCGCTCAGATTTCAAATGACAAACAGACTCTTTCCGAGCCTGTGAGATGAACGATTATATAATCTTTGGTCATTGTAATGATGTAGATGTTTTACAGATATTTACTGGAACTGGGGATACCGAGTTGTCAGAACTCAGCATATAACTAAACTCATACTTAGGTAGGTTGTATAGTACCGGCGACTGGCGAGTTGCAACAACATGGTTCTGGGTGTTAAAGTTAAGAGTGTGAAGAAATGGTTACTTAGTCATTCTTCACATTTACTTTGTTTGGAATGTATAATGTAGTAGGCACTTTGTGTTTTAATTATTGCTACTAAAGGTCTTTACTCTTATTTTACATTGCAGTGGCATTTGCTATCGATAACTAATTGGTTGCAATTGGTCACTTAACACGTTGAACGCCAACGCGGTCACCGTGTGTCCGACAAACAATAGTTTTTCTATTGTGTCTGCTGCGTGGCAGTCAATGAAAATTAAGAATCAGCTTCAAAGCTGAAAAAACCGGTCTGCACAATTGTTTTAGTGGCGTAAAAGTTATCAAGTTTTCATTTAATTAAATTAATAAAATCAGTGCTTATAGCTTCTCTTTGTAATGCTATCAAGGGCCTTACCTACCTTACTAGTACCTAGCGTCTCCAGATATGCAAGGACACTCTTGCTTACCTATAGAAGCTTGGACACCCTACCTATTTACCCGACTGCCTCAGAAGGAAGATTATTTGTTATCTTAGCCATAGAAATGGTTATAGCGTTCTAAACATGATTAAACCG
This sequence comes from Hyppa rectilinea, assembly GCA_951799385.1. Classification (NCBI taxonomy): domain Eukaryota; kingdom Metazoa; phylum Arthropoda; class Insecta; order Lepidoptera; family Noctuidae; genus Hyppa; species Hyppa rectilinea. Next base: position 17,335,692 of record OX637321.1, on the reverse strand, counting down.
TGGCGAGTGAGCGAATAATCGTTGAATCGATAAGGCCGCAGCTGGGGCAGGCCTACTCAATGGCGTCTGGTGCCTCAGAAGTGCTACCATCAATAAAAACAACACAAAACTATTCAGGGAAGTAGGTACTTACGATTATAACCTCGCAGGCACAGCCGCTGCTCTTTGTCATGTCACTAACAATTCACTGTTTCACAATATGTATTATGTTCACCCTCTCCGCCGCTCGGCAAGGGTATCGGCACGACACAAGCACAGATTTCAAAGCTCTTCTCCTTTTATACTAGTCAAAATTGTAATAATTACACGAACCAGTTTAGGACTTATTACGTCTGAATAAGGATTACAATGACTCTGCGCTTGCGTTGGTCTCGTACATAGTTGGTACAGTCAGTCACGCCAGTAAGATGTCTAACTGTCAATGCTACTTTGTGCTAGTAAGAGGATCTTAATGTAAACACTGATTATTGTTCCCAGAAAAAATCTACTTCCATAGAAACACTTTATAAACAAATAAAATAATGTTTCGAAGTGTTTCTGATTAAAATCTCAACGGTTGTCGTCCGTGCACCGTGCTCGCACGTTTGCAGATATTGGAATGGATAGTCTTGGAACGTTCATTCACTACAGAATTCCACTCCCAAAGAAGAAAATATGTGATGTTGTCGTCATTTTTGTTTTTATATATACATGTGTTACTAAACCAGAAACGCGTCAAGAGGCCTGCTGCGGCGGTCATTGTGAAGCCTTTTATAGAAATATCGCACTTCTAGAATAGGTAAAATGTTTACAATAGCTTTTATGGTCTCATCTGGTCATTCAGTGGAATTCCCATTGTACTAAACAGCGTAGTTTGCTTTCACATTATATGTTGATAATGAAAATCCGCCAAATATGGAATCGTAATAAACTTTTCTGCTGACTGTACCAAGCAAATAGGTGTTACTGTCATACATGAGTGGGTGGGACAATACCTACCTACTTCTTTCTCCTTCTAACAGTAGCTATTTATCATTCATGTGATGGAGACAACAAGACTTGCTGTACCTAGGCATGAATATATCAAACAAAGGATTGTTGGCATGTTGGCTCAATGGGGAATTAAAATCATATTTTCCTCTCTTTCCAACTCTGTTATTTGTCGAAAGAGAAAAACTTCCGTGTATTATCAGTACATTTTGAAACACTTTTGTTTTTAGTCAGGGTAAACCCGGCAAGTTTATTGAAATACGCGTGTCTGTGGTCGGTACACTCCCAAAGTTTCAATAAATTCAGTACCTAGCCCTTCCCTGCAACAATCGCATTAGGCACTCCAATACAGTTGAACTGGATAGGTACCTATGGTATATAACTTGTTCATAACATTCGTACCTACCTATTCAAAAGACATACATATTTCTACAATACCAAATAAAAGGCCGATAGCTTTCAAATAAAATCGTCACATATTTTATAGTTTAACTATTTATTAGTTTACGATTTTCCAACATCCAACCTTTTTGTGATTATCATTTAGCCAAATATGGACTTACACTAATGTCATTTTACATGAAATTATATACAAAGATGTCACAAGTTTTAAATTAATATCTTAATCAAAGACTCAAAGCTTTTAACATAGTGATGTAATGGATGGAAATTCACAATAGACAATATCTATGAATATTAGGGACATTAGGATCATTTTCCTGTTCACAGTACACATAGTGAAATAATTGTGAAATTGGAATTTTAATAGCACACCTGTTACTAATTCCCCGTATTCCCGAGTGACACATTTGACACATACATTTGTGACATACATAATAACTTATGCAATGATATGAAGAATTAACATATTGCTATTATAATTATCTTATTGCTAAATTAGAGTCATAAGCCTATTATAATTCTTGTTATTACAAAAATAAAGAATGTTTTTTTCTCTTTTACAGCATAATTACATCACAAAATGATTAGGTATGGCATTAATTCAAAGTTTTAACAAAATAGGTCCAGCATTAAGAAATTTTTCGAAATATGCTGTAAGCAGGTAACCACCTTACACCTTCATACCATAACTACTCACAGTAACTGACTCATTGGCTACGCACGATCCCGGGTTCAATACCCATTCGTATCAAAGATTTGTATGGTCTACAGGGAGTTGGCCGTGCTTTAAGATTTGTGTTATCTTACGGAATTTGCAGTGAAATGCTTTCTGTAGCCAGTTTATACTTTATTGGACAGGCTGAGCATAAGTTTTAATTTTGACGTAAGTGTGGGTATATATACCTGCCTACGACAGCTAGAATGTGACGTTGGGACCTAAGTCCTTCATACTACCTACTGGCTACGAAACACAAAAGACTAAAGAAAGTAACACATGTTCAAATATGAATTTTCCTCCAGGGGATTCAACATTGTCGCAAATACTGAGGTATGGTGCAATGACTATTGCACCATGTGTGTATTTCTATCACAAGATGATATCAAAATAAACAGATTGCATCAGAGATAGTAGCCAGAACACAACCCAAATATTAGATAAATGGGGAGCAAAATTGCATCACATTTCTTTCGCACCGGCTTCAATAGAAAGCGATTAGTTGTTTATTGTTTATAATTCAATAGGGTCACGGCTTTTCCATAGCGGCTTGGCTCTCTCTCTGCCGATTCCACATGAACCATCGAACTACGTATTAAATCTTTTTTAATTTAATATTAATGATAGGTACTAGAAAAACCACATCATCTTTTTCAACTATTTACACTATAATGTATCTTATTGAGTTAGATTTAAAAGCCAGTGTAGAAGCATCATCAATTTGTTGGTTATTCCCCAACATTAGACAAAAGTTATACAGATTTCAAAGATTTGTGAACTCTATGGTTTGAGAATACCCTGTTAAAGATGTGTGTATACTTGCAAACACGTGTTATGTAATTATGTGCCTGAATATTTATGTAAGTACCTAACAAAATGTATGTACGTATTGTATTTTATTATGATGTTTCCGACTATATAAATAAGAATTCCGGAAACTATTTATTATGTTGGTCTTTCGTCAAACAGGATAGTATTTTAGTCAATGACTGACATGCCCACTATGATAGTATTTTTATTTTTATTTAAATTTGTTCTAACATAATTAGGTGGATAATAATAAAATAACATACAATTTTGTGATCGTGAAACACTGCCTTAGTAGGGCTCCTGCCCTTGGCATAGATTATAGCTTACACATTGGTAGGCCAGTGCCAACATACGTACACTTAGGAACACTTAGATAACCCTTGTGATCATCGACCAATGGCAGTGATTGGAACCAGTGTTTACACATGGCTGACCAATGTGAACCAAGGTTTGGCTATAATGTTTGGAAGTTCAGTCTTCGTATTTTTCTTAAATATGTGAAGCAATTTACATATTGTTTCATACTACATATTTGGGCTATACGCCAGGAGAGATGCCGCCTACCTATGTATGTATTGCCTATTTATTGTAATGTGTGGTGTAGTATTATAAACAAGTCAATGTGAGTGCAAGTGTTTTCGTTGAACAATTGAGTGAAATCGTGAATTATTTGAAGAAAACAGTATGACGTTCAACTCAATAGTGAGTTGGAAGTACCTGTTAGCTACATATTTAGTAGGTATACAAACTACAACTCGCAATGCGTGTTTTCGGACCCGCTTTTGAACCTGAATCTGCACCAGATGGACATGGTCATTGGACATTACTGACTAACGCTCGTTTCTTTTGTATGAGGAACGGGCTATGTACAGTGGGACTGCTACCGGCTGATATTGTTAATTTGTCCGATTTTTCAAGTCGTCATCGCAAGATCGGCCTACACAATAAGGTTGTCAAATGGACTTGATTAAACCCTAGTTTGCTGTGCAACGGCCTGCAAAGGAGTATTGTTGCCGGCTCATCACTATAGCAAACGACTAATTAGAACCCTTGCACGTAGCTTCTGACGTTTCATACGTGCCCATAAAAACATATTTTGGATTGTGAAAAAAAAGAATATTAGTCCAGATAATCCACGTTATTGCATTAAACTCGTAAGGCAAACGCATGAAGTGCAGTTTTTTTATGATTCTCCGATTCTTAGATATCTAGTGTATTATAGAACCTCTTCGGGGGAGGGCAAATACCTCTCATCACACAGACCAGAACCAAGTGTTGAAGAACACTTGTTAGCATACTTGCTGGTAACGATCCGCTGGATGCGAGAAGCACGCCATCAATCGTCTAGCTGCGGATGACGTTCGTATAAGATGATGATAATGGTGGACATTTCCGACATCAGGTCAGGGTTTCCTAACGTTTTCATCATTGTAATTCCCCTCGCTAGAGCCTTTCCATTTACGAACATAATATGGTAAGGAAGAATTGGATGTCTTATTATTATGTTTGTGTTGCGTGCGTCAAATGTTCGTTTACTATTGAATCAGGCATAAGTCATGTCGTTGCTCGCGTTAAATCCCAAGATATCTCACTTCTCTGTTAGAGCTTCCTTAGTGACAAATAAATCAATAACAAGTGACTAAATGAGTTCAAATATTTTGTCCAGTTACAATGCTCAAAACTATAAATATTAGATTAGATGAGGAAAGAGTTACTAAAAGGGACTTATCAGGAAATAATAATTTCACAGAGCGATCTCTCTTAACATAGACGCCTGATGTCATGTTGTTAAACTTTTCTTATAAATTGAATAGTATCCTAACATTTTAAATGTATCACAATCTATATCTATTATCTATTACATATAATAAAACAGTAAAAAAACTGTGTCTGTACATTGAATATATTAAAAAAATAATTATTGAGGGGGGTTTAGAAACAGTAATAGAGCATGAATCCAAAAAAAAAATTTTGTCTGTTTGTCTGTATGTCTGTTTGTCTGTTTGTTTGTACACGCTAATCTTCGGAACTACTGGACAGATTGGAATGTTTTTTTTTTTTGTTGTATAGGTATTAAGTCTGGGCAACATATAGGCTATAATTTATCTTGGAAACTTGAATACCTGATGCAGAACTGCAACAGACCAGCTAAACTATAAGAGATACAAAAATGATACCTTAGCAAAAATTGTTCCACGTGATTAGCATTTTCTGCTGAGAGAATAAATTTGAAGATCTGGAACACCTGATGTGGAACTCCAAGAGCCCAGCTACACTATAACATTATATAGGAATGACGTCTTAGCAAAAGTTGTTCGGTCTGATGGGCATTTCCTGTTGACTTATAAAAATCGAAGATCTGGAACACTTGTTGTGGAACTCCAAGAGCCTAGCTACACCATAACACATATAAGAATGACGTCTTAGCGAAAGTTGTTCAGCCTGATGAGCACTCTCTGTTGATGTATAAAAATTGAAGATCTGGAACACCTGTTGTGGAACTCCAAGAGCCTAGCTACACCATAACACATATATAGGAATAACGTCTTAGCACAAGTTGTTCAATCTGATGAGCACTCTCTGTTGACTTATAAAAATTGAAGATCTGGAAAACCTGTTGTGGAACTCCAAGAGCCTAGCTACAACATAACACATATAGGAATGACGTCTTTGACGTCTTTGTTGTTCAATATGATGGGCATTTCCTGTTGACTTATAAAAATCGAAGATCAGAAACATCTGATGTGGAAATCAAAGCTATCACTAATTTTACTGTGTAATTATAAAGTAACATAAACTGGGAGTACCTGCACGCGGTGAAGGCGGTAACAGTTTAGGACTGATTTTCGATGACGATGGTATATCATTGAAAATTTGACTCTACTGGCCAAAACTCCTATTTATTTTTTTATTTTATCGTATGAATATGCCTTCGGGCTTATGTTGTTTGAGTGTTTAATTTCCTTTTCCATTTATCTTCGTGACACTGTAGCCTACCCGGTAACGCAGGGGAGCAGTCATTTTAATTTAGATTTTTATTGATCAGGTATCTTCACAATAAAACTATGACCATGCCTAGAAAGAGGTCAAATCTTTCCCAATGTTCCAAGAGAGCTAAAAGATTGAGGATCATAAGATCCCAAGAATCTACCGAAGAGCGTCAGGAGAGACTTGATGTTGTTCGAGAACATTAGGCTGCAACTCGCTCCGTGGATACCTCTTCGGGTCGCGAAGCACGCCTGCGTTCTCAGCGTATTCATTAGGTCTCTAGAGACCAGTGAAGAATATGATGCGCGACTGACCGCTGATCGTGAACGTCATGTATTGTCTCGCGAGTCAGAGACGTTCACGGAAAGAGAATTACGCTTGAGTTCCAAGCGTATCTACGCATCTACTTCTAGGTCTCTAGAGGAGGAATATAATAATGCGGTTACCAAAATGAAAACGATGACAAATGGACTGTATGTTTTGGTGGTTGTTGGAATGAAATAAAACTAAAGCTCAGTGTGATAAAAGATTTAAATGGGAAAAATGATAAAAAATAACATAAATGGCGACCCCGTTGTCGCTGGCATAAGCAACAGGGTCCGCGTACGAAGTCGCGGACAGAAGCTAGTCATTCATAATCGCATAGACTGCGGTGCTAAACAAAGTTGTACTTTGTACTTTTAACTATTATGTATTCATAAGGCACATGTACTTAATTGATGATAGTATTAATTACAAAACGAATGACAATATGTAATGGTGTTCCAATCTTATAATTTATATTATGTCTCATTTTTCAAGTAGCTCTGGCTATAATGAAGCTCTAATGCCTTGTTCTCACTGAATTAAGTAGCTTATTCGGTAGGAATTAGAGCTCATGTTACTTCTTGGATTTGCTGTCCAGTCAGCAACCACAAAATCCATACCATAAAATCTAATTAGGTGTTCTTTTAAATAATCGTTTTTCTGTACAATTTTCCACTGCTCGATTTTTTTTCAGAGACACCAGGGCATCTTTTTATAAAGCAAATTGAATTATAAGAGATAATAGTTGTATACTTAAAAGGTTAATAAAAATACGGCAAATTGAATAAGGGTCCCCTTGTCCCTTTGCTTAACAATAAATTTTTTTGATTGTACTTAAGTACTTATTTGTTCTGCTCATGTAGGTACGCTGACTGTACTACACTCACTACCTAAAAACTAAAGTTGTACAGCAATAACAAACATATATACAGCTTCGTATTTATGCTCAACAAAGAGCCACAGCATTGTTGTGCAATATTTCTAGAATAACATGTTACAGCAACATTGTTGCAACTTTTGTGTATATCACGAATAGTTAATCATATTTATGGTACCTTTGTAATAACTACCTACTTTATAATTTGTATTTCATTTAAAATGAACCAAAACACTTAATTAGTAGGTAGGTACTACAAATTGGCATTTAGAAGTACCTTTTCTCATTATTTTTGTTTACATTTTCATCAGATACTTTTGAAAAAGACTATACAGAACAAAAGTTATAACAGCTCATCACAAAGAAGTCCTTACTACTTCCTCCTACCTATAGTCCCGGTACACGAGGATGGCGTCCTCGTCGGTCCCTCGGGCCCGGCGCGCGCGCAGCAGGCGGGCGGGCGCGGCGCCACACAGGCGCGGCGGCCGCGCGGGGTCGCGGTACAGCAGCTTGCCGCGCCGCGCGCCCACCAGCACGATGTAGTGGCCCGCGTACGAGCCGCCGAAGCAACGTCTAGGGCAGAGTAAAGGTGGCTGTCTAAAATCTTCTTCGAATGAATGAACTGCAAATAGGTCAAGCTGTGACACTGTTGGTATGATATCCAACCCTCAATCATAGGTTTTGTTTGTTCACCATGAAAAATTAACCATGAATACTATGCAAATTGAGTGTCTTTGTCAGTGTCATAGCCAGTGAACCAGTTTATTCAAGAAAAATTGAGGCAAAAACATGTGGCTACCAAGAACCTTTATGGAACAAGGTTCATTAAACTTTTAGACACCAACAGTTTGGTTCAGATGACCCTCTAAGTTATGATACATTTTAAATTAGTAATATACCTGAACTCGGCCTTCAATTTATTATGTTTGCAGAGATCACAGACCAGCATAGAAGCATCCACCAGCACTATAATCGGACCTGAAGTGGACAAATGCCGCAACATCTCTGCGCGGGTCAGCGAGTGCTTCTGAACTTCTATGTTGGAAGCCGTAGCTTCGTCGAAACGACGCTTGACGCGTTCTCGGTCCTAGGAAGTAAGTGGTACAGTAATGATAGTATTACGTCCAGCAACTTACGTACACATTCGAATCCCTCATTGCAGCGACATGTTAGCGTTAAAAACTGTTAAACATAAACTACGAATGCAAGGAACACAAATTTACACATTCTTGAACTGTAAATGTAAATGATGAGGGAGATAAAACTTTGCCAGAATACTTAGATCAAATTTATAATATTTGTAATAAATTCTCTAAATGATGATGATGATGCGATGGTGACAGCTGCTTCCAACGGTGACACAGACACGACATGAGACTTTAATTTATAATAAAGGTGCAGATGAAGTTAGTATTGGCCTTTAATGTCATGATTTTATGAAATAGCCATTCAACGGTGTAATTTTTATTAAAAGAGTGGTGTTGATGATTGGAGTGATTATAAGTCTGTAATTAGGTACATTATTTGCTATGAAATCTTATTTTGATCAACAAAACCCTTCCTGCAATTTGCAAAAAACGTAAGAGAAATTGAGTTTTGCTGGCTGCCTTGGCACTATGCCTAGCCTTCAGAGAAGTTCTACAGACAAATAACACAAATCAACAATGATCACTGAAAGTAACGGGAAAGCTTATTTAGAGATAAGGGCAGTAAATAGTAATTGTTCATACCATATTAATAATCCTGTCGTAGTATCCATGTCGCCTGTAGTCTTCATTCACACCAAGTAATGTAGTGTACATGCAGTGTCTAATGCCAAACCTGCACAACACAATAAATGACTCTGTATATCCTGAGTTCCTGACCCTCAGGGATTACTATCACAAGCAACAAATATAACTATTTATTTATTGGTACAATCGTTAGCCAGCTCCGTTTAGGCCTTTGGTTTCCCAAAACTCCAAAGGACAGCATAAATGGTAAATGTTTAATTCTCTCACATTTGCTTAACTTAACCATAGTATTTTAATGTTTTACTTTAACCATAGAAGTAGAAACTAATGGCTTCAGATAATATTAATGCAAGTGATAACATTAGAGGTACCTCTTCAACAAATAACACAAATCAATAGTCCAAGTAGATTGCCTGAACCCCTCGTCCTGGCAGATTTGCTCAAAGTTATCAAGCAACTCATCTCGCTGGTCCAGTGGTAGCAGCATCAGCACGCAGGACACGCCGCAGTCCCAGTTGTAGCGCTGCTGGTAGTGCTCTAGGTTGTGTTCTATATATCCTGGAGGGATGAATATTATTTCCTTTTATATATTTTAAAATATTTTTCTTAAAACATTTAAAAAATATATAAAATAGCCCACTGGTGATCAGGGCTCTTGAGAGAGGAACCTCCTAACTATATGCACAGTGCCTATGAGTACCACTTTTTGGATGACTGCCTAAAGAGATCTTCCTAAGATGTTGCTTGAGGCTCTATTAGTTTAAAGTCTTTGACACATTATTAACAAACCATTGTCTTGAATGAAAATCCCATGCTTACCTAAGGTTGTACTACTTTGGGCCCCGACTATAACTCGCTGATATAACAGACCAGACGGTAGCAGCATAAACGAAGTCTTAAAAGCGTTCCTGAGGCCGGATGTTTACTATTTTGGTATTTTATTTATTATTCTATTATTGTTACAGTTCTATGTAGCGTAGCTATTAATGAGCAGAATTTCAGTAACGCCTCGAAATTAAAATTATTTGGATAAACGGGCGCGGGCACCAACACGGGCATGTAACAAATTCTGAAAAACAATATTTGTACACAATAAAAAAAAGCCAGACAGTTTATATTACTTACTCTCGTTTTGAGCTAACATGTTGGATAGAGCTAGATCCAGTGTTTCTAACCACTGATAACATTCGTATCTAACAGGCACAATACATTCTCATGCTGCTTGTTTATCAGTATTTTCCACTTTTCAAAGAAATTGACTCATTTTTAAAAGTTTGTTGTGACTTTTGAAGAAATTGTCAATTGACATGACAGAATGACTTACATCAATTGACATAAATTGCGTTCCATTTGCTTTACAAAATTTTTAATTTCATGTCTAAAGGGGCCCCGAGACGGTCAAACAGTTTGATTCAAACACGTAAAGAACAATGGCAGAAAAATAGTTGACAAAAATGATTGCGTCTAGAAATATCAGAAATATTAAATGAGTTTAATTATTTTTCTATGATTTTTCAACTAAAAATGTATTTTCTTTATAACCACAGTAAAAAACATACATTTTTTTTCGAAAAAACTTTCTAAAAATATTTTTTTGAAACACATAAACATACTCGCTATAATCAATGTAACAATTCCATTTAATGTTATGGCAACACCACCAGGGTAGCCCGCGAAATTCAAATTTTCTTAAGTTTTTTGCAATTTGCAGGCCAGTGATAGGTTGTATGTTGATGAACATTTGATTCGCGGCTGTAAGACGTATGTAGTTACAGAATTATAATCATCAAAATCATTAATACAACCCTCCGAGCTCATAAAGGTGTAAAAATGACTTTTTACAAGGTCAAAGTCATTCCATTTCAATTTTTTTTGTATATATTATATCTTTTTTTTGGAGCCCTGTCAGGACATAGTTCTTGAACAAAGTTACTCAGGGGCTAAAGCTTAACATTTTAAGATATTTTTGACATGTAGACGCTACCATTTCTTCTCAACTATTTTAATGTATGAAAGGCTGCCATTGTTCTTTTGGTTTGACTCAAACCATTTTGATCGTTTACATAGCTAGTTTGAATGGTTTGTCAAAAATTTACGAGTTTGAAGCTTGTTTGATGAAATTTCATATTTTTGTTGTGTTTGACGCGTCGTTTGATCGTGTTCCGACGCGTTTGAACAAACTCTGCTTAGTTTAGAGCTGGATTTTGAAGCGTGAACTTGTGTGTCGAACAAAATCCATTCTCAGAAAATTCTTATAATCATCTGGAGCGGTAGTTTCTAGCACTTTCTGTAGATGTTCGTGGGTAAAACGCATCTTATCTGCATCTCACACAAGTCTAATTATGGCGGCGCGGCGTACCGAACCAAACTGCGCAATGCCGTTTGACAACCGTTCAAACCGACATCAAACGGTTTCATCATACACGTAAGGTTTGAACAAACGCGTTTGAACAAACTCGGCTTAGTTTAGAGCTGGATTTTGAAGCGAGAACTTGTGTGTCGAACATTATCCCAGGGCTCTGAACCGGTTTAAAAAGAGCGGTTAATTTCGATGAAATACCGGTAAATACTCGGTTAAATTTTAGTCGTTTTAATCCCCTTAAGGGGTCATTGTACACATTATAACGAGCAACTTTTACTATGGGAACGAACCTGAAATCGCGAAAAAAAAATCAGCTGTGCAGTACATTTTGACGAGTTAGGATAACATAAATGTACTGAAAATCTGATTATTTTTTTGCGATTTCAGGTTCGGTCCCATAGTAAAAGTTGCTCGTTATAATGTGTACAATGACCCCTTAAGGGGATTAAAACGACTAAAATTTAACCGAGTATATCGTTCCTTCATTAACCGGTTAAACAAGTGAACTGTTCATATGTAACCCAAATGATAAAGGTTACCGGTTACATAAGCACAAACGGTTTTGACACCCGAATTAACCGGTTAATTCCGTAAGTCGTAAATATTTTTCGTCTACTTTTTTAACACTTCCAACAAGTTACGATATTTGGTGAAGGAAGACGGTGGCGGCGACGTTGAGAACTTGCATGCGACTTGATGCGACTATTTTGTAACTAAATGACATCGCAACGTCTTGACCGTGCTTGTGAGTGGCGGGGGCGGGGGTGTTCAAATTTGGTTTTAACCGGTTAATTTTCACTTTCAAAACCAAAATTCATTAAAAACCGGTTTCCCACATATACCGGTAAAAACCGGTAAAGTGCAAACCTTAACCTAAATCGATTTCGGTTTGGGGTCAATGACCGTAACCGGTTAAGAATTTCAACCGGTTTCCGAGCCCTGCATTATCCATTCTAAGAAAATTCTTATAATCATCTGGAGCGGTAGTTTCTAGCACGTTTTGTAGATGTTCGTGGGTAAAACGATATCTTAGTTTGTCCACCATTCTTTGGAGCAAAGTATTTTTCTTTTTTTTTCTCTTCTGATGCAGGACATTAACGTTATAAACATAAAAAAATCACGATCCTTGTTAGATAGCATCTTGTCTGCATCACACACAAGTCTAAGTATGGCGGCGTACCGAACCAAACTGCGCAATGCCGTTTGACAACCGTTCAAACCGACATCAAACGGTTTCATCAAACACGTAAAGTTTGAATCAAAACGTTTGACCGTCTCAGGGCCCCTTTAGGTGACAGAATCTCTAATCTTCTCCTAAGTAAATTTTTCATAGTTACGTTTGAGCTCGAGGTCTCTCAAATTATGATTGGTATAAATATGACACTCATGCTAAAGACTCCTCTTTCTCGTACCGAAACCTTCGTGGTGTTTATCCAAACCTAATCTACTGTTTTGGTAGCAGCTGGTTTCTGACGGCTAAATTAATCTTTTATGTATTTTTTTTTTGCTGATTATTATATATTTTAGGTAATAAAATAATGTTAAGTCATTTTTGGTGGTCATTATAAATTATTTATCCCCTTTCAAAATTACTTATAATGAGGCAAAGGCAGAACATTAAAAAAACTGTCAAATTCTTAATCCTCAACAATTCTGACACCAACGCTTTGACATTGACAGATCAGTGACAATCAGCTTATTATTTTACTCTTTGATATGAGCTGTCAGCTGAGTGAGGCCTGAGTGAGCGAGCAGTGATTTCAAAATTTTTGTTCAGCCGTCTGGTTTTGTTTCAGAAATAGTGATGGCGCTTAGGTCTGGGTTATTATTATTATCCAACATAAGATGTGTAGTCCAACAAGGATTACGGCTCCGCGCCATGAGTACGCAAACAGCCCCCAAGGACGCCGAAACCGAAGCAATGAAACCGGGTCAGACACACTTTGGATTTCAAGTTGTTGATGAAGGTGAAAAAAACAAAAAAGGTAAGTTGTATAAGGATAATAGATATAAACAGCTTTAATAGGTAAGTTTCATGTATACCTAACAAGACTTCTATCTTTAGGAGTAGATCTAGGATTTATTTCATTCATGTTTCTTGAGAATGAAAACATACCACAAAAATTTTTTGTTGTCGTTATTGCCTTACTTTTGCGCCCCAGGTTAGTTTGGTGTATACTAACAAGACTTCTGGGTGTCGATCTACGATTTATTTCATTCGTTTGTCAGAATGAAAAACATAACCCTAAAATTATTCAGTTGTACTTCCTTCCTTACTTTTGTGCCTCTCTGAGGCTGCAGAATTGTTCTTATTACCTTTAGCGTCTTTAATCAAACTTTGTATTTTTCCACTTGGTGAACCACAGTACCTTCTTATTTTCATAACTTAAACAAACAAAAAAGGATCAGTGGGTCGTCTTAGTAAAAAACTGTCATTAGAACCAATTTTATATTGACTTCATATTATCTTATTTTTGACTGGTCAGATGTATTCATTTACCCAGTCAGTTTTTATGAAATATGTTTTATAAATGTTACAGTTCACGAAGTATTTGAGACTGTGGCAGAGAAGTATGACCTGATGAATGATGTGATGTCTATGGGAATCCACAGAGTGTGGAAGGACATCTTCATGCAAAGACTAGCACCCCGGCAGGACACCAAACTGTTGGATATGGCGGGAGGCACCGGTGAGTCTGATTTCCATAATATTATAATATATAATTTTTTCTGGATTTGTGGCCGGCTATGGCAAAGGGTTCACCCTATATTTCGTGAGTTGGAATACATTGAGCACATAATTTTGATGTGAAAGGAACATATTATTCAGCCAAAACTACTGTGCCTATAGAAGAAAGCTTGACTAGCTAAAAGTTTTGCTAATATTTACTCTAGATTGTAGATTATGTTACTTTCAATTTTATTAACATTTCAGGTGACATAGCATTCAGATACATAAATTACCTAAAGAATCTAGGTCCGGCGCACACAGCCAACAGCAGCGTAACCGTTTGTGACATCAACCAAGCCATGCTGGATGTCGGCAAGCATAGAGCACAGAAGTATTGTTAATATACACATATTTAAACTTTTGTGCCTTACCCTTTTTGATCTTACATAAGACGTCACTAATTAATCATAGCTTTTGCAGTGGCTTTACCCATTGAAAGGTTAACAATCCATAAAAGTGCTCTATAAAAAGATTGTTGTAGTGCAAGTTATTGTCAAAAAAATATTTTTACTGAGGCTAGAAGTAAAACTGCAAACTTAGAAAAGTAGGAACTATTAGCACTGAATAGATAAGTGTAGTGACAATTCCAGTTACTAATATAATATATTATACAGGTGGATTTTTTTAACCCCACCTGGAGGGAAAGTACTCTAAATGCTGGAGATAATTTTACTCAAAACAAACTTTCTCATTGATCCTAAATCCCCATTCTAGACTCGGCTTCACTCCAGAGGGTTGCGGCGTGGCTATTGACTGGGTGTGCGGCGACGCGGAGCATCTGCGTCTGCCTGACGATAGCTACGATGCCTACACCATCGCCTTCGGCATCCGGAACTGTACTCACGTTGATCAGGTACGGGGCTTGGGGGTAAAAATGTTTGATTTGAGCTTAAAAAGTACAAATCAAATACATTATGTTGAAAGACCAATTATCGCTCGTGACTGATCATAGAGCTCGGGATCACCGCGATACGTGCGTGATTGCATAGAACACTTAGTTCTGTCACGAGCCGCCAATCAAATTTGTGGGTACGAATAGGAATACGTCGTTCCTGTCGTATGCAAACTCAAACTCAAAGTATTTATTTCAAATAAACCAATTACAGGCACTTTTGAATTGTCAAGGTGTCGGTCAGTCCGAGAAATGAAGCTAGTTGCCCATTCCAAAGGAGTAGGTACCTATGGAGAAGAACGGGCAAGAAACTCCATGGACACTCTTTTAAACAAAATATGGTTACAAAATATTGGTTACATAGTTCATATTTTTTTTTTTTTTTTTTTTTTTTACGTTTCACACAACGCCATATCGTCCCAAGCTAAGCAACCTAATGCTTGTGTTATGGTAACGAGATGGCTGATAAACTACTTATATACATTTTTTTTTGTAAATACATACATATTATGGATAGAAAAACACCCAGACACGTAACAAATACTTGCAGGTCGTACAAATATTTGTTCCGTGCGGGAATCGAACCCGCGACATAGTGCGCAGCAGTCAATCGCTCAACCACTGCACCAACCGTGTCGTCACTATTAATATTATACATGTGAGAACGATGCAGAACGTTAAAAGCATCAGATATAAAATATGTAAAAACTATTCAATAGTTAAATTAAAACAAGCCTTAGCCGCTAAGAGATGACCAGTCCCTACTGACAGCGCCCGTTCACGAACATGACGCATATATTAGCACCATTCAGCTCAACCATTTTGAAGGGAGCTAAATGATCCAACACACACGCCACCATCAGCGAGACATTAAAGTGAGCATGGCATACTCTCAGCCGCCAGGGCATATTCAAGTCAATGAAAGACGCACCCAGAAACTGGTCGCTTTATAGTAGGTACATAGTACTCACATATGTGCCAAGCAGTTATACAATATTAAGAGATTGAATTTATACAATGCAAAGATGTTTTTTTTTTTTTTTTTGTTGTTGATCTTCCGCAGCTCCAACAGTTTTCAGTAGTCTAATAAATTAGTTGATGCGTCCTTGTGGAGCTGGACTAGCATTGACCCAAGCATTTTTATCAGCAATGTAATCTCCCAATTTATAATACGCTTGGCTGCATAGTGTGCGTTTTATACAAGTTTTAAATTTTGTTTCATTAAGTTCAAGAATGTGGGGAGGTATTTTATTGTAACATTTTAAACAGTACCCCATGAAAGATGAATCTACTTTAGCCAGCCTGAAACCTGGTTGAACTAATTGGTCCCTATTTCTAGTGAAATAGTTGTGTCTTTCACCTCTTTTACTAAAAAGATGCAGATTTTTCCTTGCGTACATGATGTTTTCATAGATATATTGACAAGGTACAGTCATGATGTTAATAAGCTTAAACCGTTCCCTTAGAGAATCGCGCCTACGAAGATTATAAATGGCTCTGATAGCTCTTTTCTGCAGAATAAAAATAGACTCGATGTCTGCAGCTCGTCCCCAAAGTAAAATACCGTAAGACATAATACTATGAAAATAACTAAAATAGACTAGCCTCGCGGTATCTACATCAGTATACTGACGGATCTTTCTGACAGCATATGCTGCAGAACTTAGCCGTCCTGCAAGAGATGTTAAATGAGGACCCCATTGTAGCCTTGAGTCGAGCGTGATCCCCAGGAAAACAGTTTTATCGACAAATTCTAGTTTCTCTTGATTCAATACTATCTCACAATCACTACTTTTTACATTTGGTAAAGAAAATCTAATGCACTTCGTTTTTTTTCCATTTAATACTAAATTATTTGCAGCGAACCAATTTTGGACCTGCAGTAGGGCGTAATTTACGTCGTCAAAATTTTTGCACGTCTATCTATCTTAAAAATTAAAGAAGTGTCATCAGCAAATAACACCATTTGTGGTTGATTTTTTAGTAAATGGAGAAGATCATTTATGTATACTAAAAAGAGGAAAGGACCCAATATAGAACCTTGTGGCACACCCATTTTTACTTTTAAACCGAGTGAATTGACACCTTTTATTTGAACTTGCTGTTGTCTATCGTTTAAATAAGATTTTACTAAACTAAGCGCAAGTTTTCCAAGTCCGTAATGCTCTAGCTTCAACAGCAAGGTTTCGTGATCAACGCAATCAAATGCCTTGGAGAGGTCACAAAAGATTCCGATGGCGTCTTGAGCCTCTTCCCACGCATTGAAAATGTGTTTTAATAAGGTCACACCAGCGTCAGTTGTACAACGTCCTTTGGTGAAACCATACTGTTGATCGTTAAGTATTTTATTCGTGTTAAAATGATTAAGCATTTGATTAAGCATTATCTTTTCAAAGATCTTGCTGAAAACCGGCAACACGGATACGGGTCTATAATTATTGGTGTCTTTACTGTCCCCGGATTTGAAAAGTGGTATTACCTTGCTGTATTTCATTAAATCCGGGAAGATGCCTTGATCCACACATAAATTAAATATGAAGGCTAAATAAGGTGCTATCGTCTCAATGATCGAGGTACAGACTTTACTGGACATTCCCCAAAGATCTTCGGTCAATTTGATTTTAATTTGTTTAAAAGTTTTAAATACTATTATGGGGTTAACATGCTTAAAGTTGAATTCAATTAGGCAGGCTGAAACGTTTGCCTTTACTAAATCAAAAGAGAGGGAAGGCGAGGAATTTAGAGATTCAGTAGTTTTTAGGGGAATACTAGTAAAGAAATTTACAAATTCTTGAGCTACTTGTTTGCTATCACAAATGGAACCACATGACGTCTCCAGTACGTAATCAGAACTATGTCTTTTGCTCCTGTTCGTTTCGTTATTGATAATTTTCCAAACCGTCTTTATTTTATTTTCAGCTGATTTAACCTTGTTACTAATGTATTTGGCTTTAGCTGCTTTACAAGTGTTTTTAAAAATTCTTGAGTAGGTAGAAACATACTTATTAAAAGATTCTGTGTTAATAAAAGGCTTAAGGCCATAAAGCTCGAAAAGTCTTTCCCTACTTTTCCTGAGTCCTTTGGTGGCCCAGTCACTAAATATAAATTTAGGGTTGATACTTTTAGTGGTCTTCTTGAAACAATTATTAAATTCGGTTTGCACTACCGTAAAGAATTCTTTATACAAAATATTAATATTTTTCAAAGAAAATTCCTGATCGCTTACAATTTAATGTGATATTAAATTTATTTAAATTAACAGATGTTATTGGTCTGGATTGTATTTCGATTTTTTGTATTGGTGTGTTGGACTGAAAAGTTACAGTTTGACCACTGTGATCAGAAGGGAGATAATTAATGATGGATTTATTTAAATAGTCGCAACAACAAAAAACATTATCAATGCATGTAGCAGTAGACATAGTTACTCGGGTTGGTTCTACAAACACATTTGACAAATTAAATGATTTAAACAAATTTAATAATCTACTCGTATTTGAATTATTTTCTAAAATATTAATGTTAAAGTCACCACAGATAACTACTGATTTATTACCAATAGCAAGTTTTGCCAAAACATCTTCCATTACTGCCTCAAATATCGGATAGTTTTGATAATTAGGGGGTCTGTAAACACACACTATAACATGCTTATCGAGCTCAACACAAGACAGTTCAATGCTACGCTCAACCGATAGTTCAACTATGTCCTCACGGGTTTTTTATTTAATACAACTTTTAATTAGGATTAGTGAACCACCACGCAGCATTGATTTACGGTTAAAGCAACTGGCCAAACTATAATTCTCGTAGTTAATTAACATTTCATAATCTTTTAACCAGTGCTCAGTAAAACAAATAATGTCATACATTGTTTTTTCCAAAAACAATTCAATCTCCAATTGTTTGGAAGAAAAACCTTGAATATTTTGATGAAATAATGTCAAGAATTTCTGTTTCTGCTTAGCCCCTTTCTTATAGTTAGTTTTGGTGCTAGAAAATACCTTTTTATTATTAAGTGAAATTATATTGTTAGTGGTATCTTCGAATATTTATTGTTAGTGGTATCAAACGAACCAATATTGTACTTGGTGCTTAACCCATACGTTGCCACGAACACGTATGTATGTCGAAGGCACAGAGCTTAGAATAGCACAGAAACAGTAGCAGTGTTTGTGTTAAGGAAAGTGTATTGATATTGGCGCCTCTAGGTGGTGTTGTCGCGCTGTGTATTTTGCGTAGGCTGGATTAATCACATAATTATTCTTAACGAAGATTTTGCTGTACAGGTCCTTGAGGAAGCTTACAGAGTGCTGACACCTGGCGGGCGCTTTATGTGCCTGGAGTTTAGCCAACTGCCCAATAGTACGTTACAATGGTAGGTTTAGACAGCGTCTATTTAACTATATGCTTACAACGATGTTTTTGCGCGTGGCCAGAATCGGAACTTGTACCAAAAACCCTGTAAATGTCATTCAGGCGCCAGCACATACTTGTGCTGAAAGAAGTACAATCAGTCATGTTGTGCCATATAACTGCGGAGCGCACACTAAATTTGGCTAGCTCATGAAATGTAAAGGTTTCAACTCTGCAAAGTTGCAACAAAATCTATAAAAAACATCACAGGTACTGGGATCAAACACACGGCAAATCGTTAAACAAAAGCAATCAAGAAAAGTTATAGCTTTTGCGCTGCACAAAGTGGGGCTATCATCTTAATCTTAAGGGAGTTTGAAAAAATACAAAAGCCGCTCTCTTAGCGATAGCAATAGAAGAAATAACCGTCATGTGTGAAATGACACAAACGCGGCGGTTTTGCTTCATTATAATTTTTAGAAATACGCAGACCAATGCATATCTGTACATGACCCAATAACAACCTGTCTTTCAACTAGAGTTCAACAAGCGCAATGCCTAGTGTTTATGATCTTTAAGTATATGAAATCCAAAATGAGCTAACATTTCACTGATAGTTAAATATTAAAACGATTCTTGGAAATGAATTGCCAAGAATCAAATTCTCTCAGCAGTGACACGAAGAATAAACAGCTGCATGCAATATTTTCTGTTCATCTTGCTTGACCCAAGGATTCAAGGTATCAAAAACTGGAAGCCATGGATTTTATTAACAAAATGGCAGAATTGTTGAATGTTGAATAATGCCAGTTTTAGGTGCATATTAGCCCTAAGGGGCTATCTCCACGAGCGAGAAAATCGCGACGGATCCGCGCTTCTATCGTCGGGTCGTCTCCACGAACAAGCGATTATTACGCCAGCGTATCGTCGCGACTGGTAACGGAATCGCCGCGAGCCCATGACGACTCGTAACGGAATCGCCGTGTTTCCGCGACGAGGCGTTGTGCAATTGTTTTGTTGAAAGAGTTCAGTAGAGTAGTTTTTTAGGTGCCAGGCGAGAGCGAAATATGAATAATAAATAAATGACGCTGCGCGCGCTCGCTGCTCAGCGCCACGTTCTGCGGCGAAAACCAGTCGCGACGATACGACGACGTTACGCGCGCACATTGCCACTCGTCGCATCACCGCGATAATATCGCCGTGTGGAGACGCGTTCATAGACAGTGTATAGAAATACGTGGCACGAGGATATTATCGTGTGCGTTCGCGCAGCGGAATGTTGTTGAATTTAAAGATTTTAATTATGCAGATATTTAGTGTATGACGTCGTATAATTGTGTATGGTAAAAAAAAATTTGTGCATGCAGCCATTGTGGAGAAATTCACCAAAAACTGATTCCGCTGGGCGAACGTTGTCCTGGCGGAACTTTTTTTAATCCATAGACTTTAGAAGAAAAGAGATGTGTCCAAAAATTAGTGTGTATTTGTGTGTAATTATGTATGTATGAATAAAATTAGTGCATGCATAAACTTCGGAGAAATTCAAGTTTCCGCTACGCGAACGTTTGGCCATTAGCTAGTTTTCATATAAAGCGCTTACATAGAGAGCTGTAGATTTTTACATACGTTGATTTGAATTTGTTTATATTTGTTTAAAAAACTGATTTAGAAAAAATCATAGGGCTTAAAAGATAAAAATATAAACGTAAAATACGCTTATTAGGTCTTAGTTCTTAAAGTATGCACTTTGGGGTCTAGATTTTCACGTTTACACAAACCTTGTAAGTGTCTGCAACATGTTGCCAAGTATCAATGATGTTCCGTTACTAATTAAAGAGTTATAGGACAATTTACCATGAATAGATCACTGTTTACCAAGCAGTCAAATATCACGACGTTCTAAAGGAATTGCATGGTAAAATGTATGCCAATAATTAGTGTATTCATTCAACTATTCACATGCAAAATTTCATGTCATTAAATTCAGTAATTAAAGAAAAACAATTATAATACTGACGAAGCATCGAAAACCTACATAACTCGACCAAGTTCGGATGGCTACAAAAAAGCGGCCGTGCCATATATCTAAGAAACGTTCTTAACCTTCCAATATAGTATTTATTAATATGGTACAGTTGCGTACACAAGCGTTAGGAAAAAGTAAAACAATTGCATTTCTTGAATGAAAAATATTTTATTATCATTAATCAATCAATATTTTTATTATCAATTAAAAAATCGATTCAAGAAGTAGTTTTTTTTAAGTTATTAGATTGTTTGATCCACTAAAGTTGCAAAGGGGAACGCTCGTGCATGCCTAGTCCATTGGTTAAATAGTGTAATAAGCTACAATATGATAAATATTTACCTAAACAGTAGTAGGTACTTACATGTGGTAATTATTTAATTTCCCTAAGGGGTCTATAGTTAGAATCCTGATCCGTGAAATCTTACAATAGAAATTAGCTGTATGAATTTTATTTGTCTTAAGTAATACCTATATGATTATATCTCAAGTCTCAAGCGCATACTTAAATAAAGTACCTACGTAAATAGTACCTACTTTCTGTCATAGTCAAATACATTTAAAAAAGTAGGTGTACAAAAATAAATTACCTATAAATTATATCGATACAACAATAATTGTGTTATCGCTTATACCAATTCAATACCGGTATTATACTGAAAATTTTGGGATGTTACCTAAATATATTGCATGGCCGCTTTTTTGTAGCTATCCGAACTTGGTCGGGTTATGTAGGTTTTCGATGCTTCGTCAGTATTATAATTGTTTTTCTTTAATTACTGAATTTAATGACATGAAATTTTGCATGTGAATAGTTGAATGAATACACTAATTATTGGCATACATTTTACCATGCAATTCCTTTAAAACGTCGTGATATTTGACTGCTTTGTAAACAGTGATCTATTCATGGTAAATTGTCCTATAACTCTTTAATTAGTAACGGAACACCATTGATACTTGGCAACATGTTGCAGACACTTACAAGGTTTGTATAAACGTGAAAATCTAGACACCAAAGTGCATACTTTAAGAACTAAGACCTAATAAGCGTATTTTACGTTTATATTTTTATCTTTTAAGCCCTACGATTTTTTCTAAATCAGTTTTTTAAACAAATATAAACAAATTCAAATCAACGTATGTAAAAATCTACAGCTCTCTATGTAAGCGCTTTATATGAAAACTAGCTAATGGCCAAACGTTCGCGTAGCGGAAACTTGAATTTCTCCGAAGTTTATGCATGCACTAATTTTCTTCATACATACACAATTACACACTAATTTTTGGACACATCTCTTTTCTTCTAAAGTCTATGGATTAAAAAAAGTTCCGCCAGGACAACGTTCGCCCAGCGGAATCAGTTTTTGGTGAATTTCTCCACAATGGCTGCATGCACAAATTTTTTTTTACCATACACAATTATACGACGTCATACACTAAATATCTGCATAATTAAAATCTTTAAATTCAACAACATTCCGCTGCGCGAACGCACACATATTATCGCCGCGATTCTATCGATCGTGGAGATAGCCCCTAAGGTATTTGTCGACTCGGAAAAGAAAAAAAGTACTGCTTCTTACTATTTCTTTGGACCTACATTTCGGCTCGGTGCTGAAATGTACTCGCTCGGTGGGCGATGTAGACTTCTATAGGCTTAGGATTCATGTTTTTATATAATATCTCGCAGGGTATACGACCAGTATTCGTTTCAAGTGATCCCGGTACTGGGCCAGCTGTTCGCGGGCCAGGATTCATGTTTTTATATAATATCTCGCAGGGTATACGACCAGTATTCGTTTCAAGTGATCCCGGTACTGGGCCAGCTGTTCGCGGGCCAGTGGAAGCCGTACCAGTATCTTGTTGAGAGCATCCGGCAGTTCCCTAACCAAGTGAGTACCTTTATTTTTTGTGACTTTGGGAAAAGACCTGGAAGTATCGTATTCTTATCTCACTAAAACCATCCCGGTGATCACCATCAGCATTATGGAAGAGGCCCCGATACATCTTAACCCCTTAAATGTCTTATGAACTCTATAGGTTCTTAAGAAAAATTCTCTCGAAACGACAATAAGATAAATTATAACCATACAAATTGTTGAGATCACGGAAACCGCGCTACACAGCGTGGTTTCCAAGATCGAATGCGCAGTGGACCACAAATGCTCGTCCCTGGCTGCCTTCATCGACATAGAGGGCGCCTTTGATAAAACCACTTTCAAAAGCATCAACATGGCCCTCAACAACCACAAGATAGACCCAACCTTGAACGGCTGGATCACCAATATGCTCAAAATGAGAGCTGTACAACTTACAGTAAACGACACCACAAGGGCCATCGTAGCGAAAGGATGCCCGCAAGGGGGCGTCCTCTCACCGCTACTATGGAACCTGGTCGTTGACAGCCTCATAAAAACACTCAACGAAAAAGGCTACTACACAGTAGGCTACGCCGACGACATAACCATTATAATAAACGGCACACATGAAAACACACTATGCAACCTCATGCGCCAAGCCTTGAAAATAGTAGAGGACTGGTGCCACAGACACCAACTATCAGTGAACCCAACGAAGACCGAGCTGATCCTCTTCACCAAAAAAAGGAAAATGGCCACACTACAACTACCCCGATTCTTCGGAACAACCCTAAGCCTATCAACTGAGACCAAATATCTGAGAATCTTTCTGGATAGTCAGCTGAACTGGGCAAGGCATACTAAACATATGATCACAAAAGCCACCATATCACTGTGGCAATGCAAACAACTGCTGGGCAGGAACTGGGGTGTTAAACCCAAAATCACACACTGGCTATACGCCACGGTCATCCGACCAACCATCACATATGGCTCACTAGTATGGTGGCCCAGAACAAACTTAAGCACAACCCAAAAAGAACTTGAGAAACTGCAGCGACTTGCTTGTGTAGCTATTACTAGCTGCATGAGAACAACGCCTACAGCTGCCCTACAGGCGATGCTAGGACTGCCGCCTCTACACCTCATCGTGCGAGAGGAGGCAACCATGGCCGCCTTTCGGCTAAACATAGCAGGAACCCTAAGTAAAGATTCCAGAGTAAAGCACACACGGGTAAGGGATGACGCAATCAGACATCAACCAATGCTAGCGTCACCCTGCGATAGAGCCCCAAAACAACACCAATTTCAAAAACACTATGAAATATCACTTATCGAAGAACAGTGTGACTACTCTGGTCCGGAAGAACTAAGAGTATACACCGACGGGTCCAAGACCGACTCCGGAAGCGGAGTCGGGGTGTTCTCACGAGACCTTAACATACACATATCCAGCCCACTGGGCAAGCACAACACCGTCTTCCAGGCGGAGTGTGTGGGCGTCATACAGGCGGCACACGCTATAGAAGCCAGGAAAGTCACCGATGCGCAAATACGCATAGTTTCCGACAGCGCCTCGGTCCTGCAATCCCTAAAGAAACAACACCACACCTCAAAACTAACACTAGAATGTCACAACGCACTAGAACGTATATCAGTACTCTACCGCAACAAAGTGACACTACAATGGATAAAGGGACATAGCGGATCACTAGGTAACGACGCAGCTGACGAGCTAGCGAGGAGAGCCTCCAGTACGCCAGCCTGCGGACCGGAACCCATCATACCCATTCCCTTCAACCAGCTACGCAGATGGCTACAAGAAATCACACACACACAAGCGGAGAGATGGTGGATCTCGTCACCGGGCTGCAGGCAATCCAGGGAGGCCATGCCATCCCTGGATAAAAGGTTAACCAGACGGCTACTCCGCCTGAACAGAACCTGCGCCTGATGACGGGGACCATCACGGGACACTGCTCACTAAACAAACACTTCCACACAATAGACATAACGGACAGTCCTCTGTGCAGGGCCTGCATGGAGGCTGAAGAAACCGTCGCGCACGTACTCTTTGAGTGCACAGGAGTCACACAGATTAGGATACAAACCATTGGAACACCTAAATCTTTTACAGAAATTTTACACAGACCAGGAGACGTCATCAACTTCTGGAAGGAGGTGGGCTGGCTGGAATAACCGCCACAGGCCGCCATGGCCCACGCACAATGGTCCGCCAAGGACTGAGTGCGGAAACCAAAACCTCAAGAAGAAGAAGAAGAAGAATTGTTGAGATCTTATAAGAAATTGGCGTCTAATAGGCGAACATCTAATTTAAGGACCATTCCGAGACCCCCATTTGTTCAGGGGATTGTCCGAAAGGGTCACCGCTACTCCGGAATATAAAGGGCTAAGGAAGGAACATGGATGGATGGCTTTTAGTCAGTAAGAGTCTGACATGATGATGATGATTCTTGTTTGATGATTTCCCATCCTCAAAAGGCCCTCTGTGTGGTGTGTACCTGCTTACTATTCTCTCATGCCGAGTTATAGAATCTGGTGTTATTTTGTGGAAATCCATAGCAAAAATTTGTTACATAAAAACATTTATTTAATTAGTTCTATTCCTTGAGCTTATTTGCGACGCCTTACTGGTGAACAAAGCAAATTACAGTATGTAACTGTGCAATAGAATTGTAGGTCTCTTTAAAAAAAAAAATTGGTAAAGATCGTTTTTCTGTCTACCAGGTATGAAAAATTTGGGTAGACTATAGTCCAGAAGAACATTGTGACCCCTAATTTATCCCATCAGGATAAACAAGGACGATTCAGGGCGAATTTTACCAGTGAAACTGAACACGATCAGCGCATCAACTAAGTTTTAGAGCTGTCAATGTCATTATTTTCTTTGGAATACTGACACTGACAGCTTAAACGCGGTTTAAATGTTTTGTACTGATCGCGTTCAGTTTTGTACTGATCGCGTTCAGTTTCATCAGTGGCCCTGAATCAACCTTGTTTAAAACTTATGATTCTTTCTCTCCCCAGGAGCAGTTCAAGACGATGATTGAAGAAGCAGGATTCAGACAGGTCACTTACGAAAACCTCACGTTCGGAACTTGCGCCATACATTCAGGGTTCAAGATTTAAGTGTTGTGTAAGATTCAAAAATAAATTATTAATATGATTTACTAGGCTTTGTGTATATAAATATAGGGATTCTAATTTAATGGCTTTTTTTTCTTTATCTTTATATCCTGTGATCTTTACTTTTAGTGTTCTTTCCCCTTTAGAAAATTATCAAGATTTTGCATAAGCCGCCAAAGATTGTATTGAATAAAGCTCAGGAACAGAGTAGGTAACAAAATAACGCTCAAATTGAGCGTTAAAATGTATTCAGAGCTATCAAGTGTAAAAGCATGTAATATAATGAATTGTTTGTGTTAAAAAAATATTGCATCAAATCGGAGGTAGCATTGTAAGGATGCTATGCAGACGCTTTTCACAAGATTAAACATTTGCAACGATATTTCTATCGAGTGGCTTGCTCAATGGTCTGTTGATGTAAGGATAGGGTTTTAAGTCACTAGAAAAAAAAAACAAATTCTTTTGTAAGGAATTTATTAAGTCCATCAAACTGTGTTGGTCTTTGGAATGCAGATCCAGTACCTAAATTACAATGTCCACACAATACATCTATGATATCAAGCGTCGGCGACGCACACGTTACAATACATTTGTGATTTAACGTTGTGTTCCTAACATCACATTCCATAATTACAATCTGTATCACTTACAGTATATGTCAATTTTAAAACAACATCCATTCTCGGACACCCTTCCACACACGCCTCGTCTCGCTGTCACGCAGGTAGGTTGTATGAAAAGCTCATAAAGCATGCTAATTATTTATATATGACACTGAATTGTTAGGTCTAACACACTAATGAGCAAAGCTAATAGAAAGTTTCTCTCACATCGTCACTGAACCGACATCCTACGTCTAGGAAATAAACGGCAGACATCGAGAAGCAAATAAAGTGTGAGTTAAGGATATCCAAACAAACATTAATACTCTGTACCGAGCGTGCACTCAACATAAGTTATTTTGCAATTAATTTGAATATTCATACCCAAAGGTCCTGATCCTGATCCAGCGCGGAAGGTGCGTAGTGACCCGCCGGGCCGCTCATCGTCAACGATCCGATACGAAATCCAACATCCGAAAGGGAACATTACATCCACGCGACAAATATTCAAATGTCCGCCAGAGATCCGCCGGTGCGGTCCGATCCGATCCGATCCTACACGCGAGGCCTCTACGGCATCCTGACTCACACCTCCAGCCAAGCACATCCAACGAGCCCAATCCACAGTGGATGAAACAAAAGAAAATGCTTTTAATTATAAACAGTCTGTCAAGTTATAACGTAGAGGCGCGCGGCGCAGCTCGGTGGCGACTGGCGACAGTAATGTGCGACTGGCGACAGTAATGTGCGACGAGCGGATCGAGTCGCACGAGCTGCGTCGCGCGCGGGTCACACGAGGGCGCGTCCACTTCGCAACAAACATCTACCGTTAACCCGAATGTCACTAAATAACCGACTCTAAACACTAAAATGCGACCACATCTATGTACTACTGTAGACACACTGTCCCAATTAGGATATATCTGTAATTATGTAACTTGTTGTGTTGTTGCGCGTGCGCCCGAGTCTAGGACATAGACGTGGTCGGTAACAGTGTCGTCCAGCGCGACGAACTAATACATGAATATGCTCTCTTAAGTCTAGCAGTGTGGCTCCCCCGCCGCGCCGCCGCCCGCCGCTCCGGCAGCTGTCGAACAAGAGACCTTCAGTGTCATGCAGCAGCTGCACGCCGCACCAACCACACGGAGGCAACGTCATGCTCCAGAGACTCGAACATTTCATTCACAAAATTGGGCAAGTGTTGCGAGTGAGTACTCCATGTGCTTACTGCTTTGTGCTCGCTAGTCATAGGGGCAGCTGGTTTACGCAAGTTTCCTTACCGAATCCAGAGATAGTGTCCTTACCGAATCCGGACTGACTTAGAGGAAGATTTGAGTATTACAAGTTTAAAATTAAGTATGAAGTTAGTACAATTTTGTATTTAAAGTGTACTCATTCGATTAAAAGTTGATAATTCAACTAAAATAATATATTAATCGCTTTATTAATCATCGTTTAGATTAGGTCTTTCAGTTTTAACTAAATATTGAGCACGCATATAATATAACATAATTTGAAATTCGTTTCTAAGCACAAAAATCAAACATATTATGCAAGGCAAAACAAACAAACGAAAAATTGAAGTTATTCGTAAAAGCTATCTCTAGGATATCATTGCCAAAGTATGTCTGTATTCCCGCAAACCTGATAAATCCATATGAAATCCATATCCTTATAAGTCCAGAGACATTTTCAATTATTTCGAAAAAGTCCTGAGTAGTCCAGTGTAATTTTCAATAAGCTGTCAACTGCTATATCCAGTGTATCCTTCCTTTACTGTAAGTATAGCTGTCGCTCATGTAAAAATATTTCCAAGACAGTAAAAATATAGATAATACGGATTTTAGTCACTCATTACAAATAAATTTAATTTCGATAATCTGTACCTGTACCTAAGCTAAGGGCCCTACCACCAAAGAAAAATAATAACTATGTACTTTTATAGACATTATAGTCAATTGAGCAGTGCTAAAAGAATGTGATATCAATCAACGCAACCTTTAAAGCAAGTCATTGTCTTGTATTAAAAAAAAAATAAATATGTATACATTTTCTATTTAAACATAAAAGATATTTCAAATGTTTTGATATTATTATTTCTTTTTACAATATCATGGATTTGTCTACATTTCATTATGAATCCATGTCCAAGTTATTATTGACAACCAATTACTATTGAAAGTTTTGACTAAGAACATTTGATGCACAAAAGTTAGTGCTGCCTGCTATTTTTATAGGCATGGGTGGTTCTAATTCTAGCTAATGTCTTAATTCATGTTTCCCCTAAAAACTATGCTAAAAGAGGTTTAGCTTAGCATTATTAGCTCTGCTTCTCCTGGGAGTTCTGTTATATGTCTAGCTGATATAAGTAATCCTACATAAAAACTTAAGTAAGAGACGACGAAATGCTATAAGAATGGGTAAGTGAGCGCTCTGCCTCGTGTTCCATGTCGCACGGAGGTGTGCAGCTAGACATAGTGTAGTACCGACCTGTGCGCCCTCAGTAGTTGTGCGAGCGCGAGCGGCTGCGCGAGCGCGAGTAGCTGCGCCGCACCGGCGAGTACGTGGGCGAGCCGCGCCGCCGCGGCGAGTACGAGCGGGACCTGCGGGCCGCAACGGTTAGCTAGCGAAACTTCACACAGCTATGGCAAACATGTCAATTGTATTTTTTTTTGTTTCGACCCTTCGGTCATTTTGAGAAACCCAGAAATAAATAAACAATATCAAAAACATATTATTTTTAAAGTGTTACGATGTTTAGATAAAACCAATCAATTTTTATGTTTCCTCAAGGCTGTTTGTTCAATAAAATTACGATTTTATTCATTTATTCTGGCAAAGGAAATTTCTGGCCTTGGTGATTTTGAGCTAGTTGTTGATCGCGACTTAAAAACTCGTTAGTTGCAGGAACTGGTGGTGACCTTTTTATTAGGTAGAGATTCCCATCATATCTGTGAAGTTTCGACAGTACTTATTTGAAACGAAGAAAAAATGAATGATGGGATGTATTTCTGCTGCATTGCAGGTTTTGCTAAGATGTTGAAGCAAACAACAAAAAAAAATATAAAAACTTCTTCATGTCTTCCAACTGCTCTTGAACCTAAAATTTTCCAACTCTTCTTAGGAGGGCAAACATGCCACAAACATAATAATTATTAAGCTAAGCACAAGCCGCAGCTACTCACCGGTCGCGGTCCCCGCTGTAGCGGTCGGCTCCGCCGCCGCCGCCGCCGCCGCCGCCGCCGTAGTCCTCCTTCACGCGGATGTACGACACCTCGCCCTGCAAGGATACAAACACATTATTATTATCAAACATAGCCAACATGTTGGTTCTTTTTAAAGTACTTATTTTTTAATAATATGAGTGTCATGCTCATTCGCAGAGCCCAGTGCACAGTTGACCTCCTAATGACAAATTAAGTTTTATTTAATAATGATAATCTACTTGTGTTTTCCTGTTTTTAATATTGCCTGCAGCTATTTATTGCTCGCATTTAATGAAATAATATTGACAAAAAAACTGAGCTGAGGGTATTTGCCTTGTGTTAACATCTAAAACATAGGATTGCCCACTCCTACCAAAACAAAAGAAACATCTGAAACATTTATTTGCATTCTTGGCGTCATTAATTAAAATGTGTACTAACTGAAACAAATATTAGTTATCTTATCAGTGTTTATGCAATACACTAATTTGGTCTGAAATAAAGTATTTTATTATTTATTTATTATATTACAGCCGTTTTAAAGAGTCAAAGTCAAAAACATGAAAGTTTAGACTTTTAGGTATTTCAGGAGAAAAATTTATTTCAAACAGAAAACTTCGTAAATACCTAAGTAAATTAAATAATACACAATGTATAATTTATGAGATAAAACTCTAGCTATTAAATCAAGCTTATTTTACAACACATTCATAATAATTTGCATCATATTCATCACTCATTAAAGTTCATTCACCCTTTCAATGACTCATCATGCCTACCGTCGCTTCCTCCCCTACCTACAACACAACTACATTGTAACTTGACGCCACAGACAATAAAATCAATAATGAGCACACAGGTATCACCTAGACGCCTCCCTAGCATGGGGGTAGAACATAGATCAATATAATTGCATGTCTACTGTATACCTACATAAGTTCAGAATTTATAGTTATGGGTTTTGGAAAGTTTTCACAATATCACAGATATAGATAGACATAGATAACGCAAGTATCACGATCTGTATGAAAACCAAGCGTGCCATTTTGTGACTACCTATTATGACGTCACAACTCACAAGCACTATTTAGTGATGTATGATGATCGAAAACCAAGCGTGCCATTTTTTGACTACCTATTATGACGTCACAAGCACTATTTAGTGATGTATGATGATCCGACTAGCGCTGTATACGATGCAGACTGAGCGTGAAAGTGACCACTTACGATTTTTGTACGTAAGCTAGGCACGCGAAGAAGTTGCTCTTGCGTTATCTATGTCTATCTATATCTGTGCACAATATCATCCAAAACTAGCGCGCGGTTTGGTCACGAATAGGGTAGAAATGTTTGAATTCTATGTGGTTGTAATCACGAATTAATTAGGGGATACAGAAGACTGTAACATGGTAATATTACTAGCTCTTTGTAACAGCCCACCTCTCTAGAAGTGGTGTTATCAAGTTTGTTTTTGTTGTATTGAATTATTCTTGTTCAGTCACACTTTAAGTAAGTTACTGTCCTGCAGAATTGCAACAGCACTTAAATTTCACATTGAAAATTTAAGTGCTGGTGCAAAAATCTATGTTCTA
Organism: Hyppa rectilinea; assembly: GCA_951799385.1. Taxonomy (NCBI): domain Eukaryota; kingdom Metazoa; phylum Arthropoda; class Insecta; order Lepidoptera; family Noctuidae; genus Hyppa; species Hyppa rectilinea. The sequence continues at coordinate 17,304,116 of OX637321.1, read as the reverse complement.
CAGCTAACATACATTCCCACATTACTCACCTCATGACTCCTGAATCTCGAATCATCAAGCTTCTTGACAGCATACTTCATGTCTTCGTGCCGTAAGAACTCCACCACGCCTGTACCATCCTTGAAAGTGTCAGCGAAGCAGACATCCCCGGCCTCCCGCATGTGATCCTTCAGGTCCTGCCAAGATCCTGAAGGTGGCAGCCCAGTGACTAGGACGCGGTACTCGGAGCGACGGGCAGGAGGGCCTCGCGTCGCAGTGCGGGCTCCAAAACGCTCGGGGCCTCCGCGGCCACCTCGACCTCCTCCTCCACCTCCACCGCGCGGGAACTCCACGCGGAGACGGTAGCCGTCGTAATCGTAGCCATCGCGGGCACGGACCGCGTCATCTGCATCTCTGTGGAGGATTTAAGCTTTTGCATCAATTTTTTGTGCAATGGTGGAACTTTCTTGGGAGGTTTTTTGATAAAACAAAATCTATTTCAGGGTGCTAATAGTCTTCGGTAATTAGAATCACAGATGAAGACAATAATATTATTCTTAGAAGATATGAAAATTCCTTACAAAAAACTTATGCAAAATTTTATGCTCACTAAAGTATTGTCATAATTGTTGTTCACACAAAAATTGCAAGTCATGCATTATAATTTGTAGTTCAATCAATCTGCAGGCTTGTGGTTACTACAAGTTTGCTCATTATCAGTTATTAAAATAGGGACTTAAAGCCTGGTATTCATGTTAAACTAACAATGTAATTTGCAATACAATTAAGTTCCATAGACTTGTTTTCAAATATGTTTGTACATACCAGGCACCAGCAGGTGTGACAATTTACATTGTTTTAGTATGATAAGGGACTAATTAATGCATGAACAAACAGTCATTACACACCAGCCAAGTGACTATTGTAATGTGAAAATAAAAAGTCGTTTTTCTGTTTCGTGGGCCAAACAAAAAGTATGTTTTTAAAAAGTAATTTGATAGGATGAATCTTAGGCAAATATGAGATATCTCTCTTCAAGTTAAGTTACTATTTAAGAAGGCAAATATTAGTTTGGATTGGAGGTAAACTGTATTGCTTTTGTACTGACCTAAAGGTGGATGTACCACCTTTGCACATCTACCTTCAGGTCAGTACAAAAGCAATAACAAATTTAAAGTATTTACATAACTAAAGCCAATATTTAAAGTTACATAAGTAGTAGTGTATAATTATATGATACTAATAATATTTTATAGCCACTTTCAAATTAGGTCTAAGATTTATGTAAAGGTACAGAATAAGACATAAAATAAGTAAAAATCACAACACATCTCTAAGCTAAAATAGGCCTCAAATTGGTGGACTACCCTGTACAAGAATGTTTTCAGTTTACAATAGATATTTCAGAAAGGGAAGACATGGGTGTCAACTTTACTCTATTTTTTTTGCTTTTAAATTGAACACATTATTCATTGGATTTTCATTAATCAAAATAAAAAAAACCAATTATGGCTTGAATATTTGTTTCATCAAAAACTAGTGATAAGTATTGTACAACACACAATGATAATAAACCCACAACTTGTTATCATTTGTGCCTTGCTTATCAGAGAATAGCATTAAAGGGGCATAGTATTGTTGCATAATAAATACCAGTTATGTGAATAAAATCCTATTATGTTTATGGTTTAATAGTAATTTTTTCATGCAATGTATCTTTTCTCTATTTTCTATTAATGAAACAACAATACTGTTTTCCTGGAATTCTTAAATAAAATTTAATGCAGTGACAATCCTTGCTTTCTGCAACTAATTTTTGGAAAATACAATTTCAAAGCAACAAGAGCCAAAAAGTGCCTGGATGAAACCTAATTCCTTTGTCAGTTTAAAAATACATCTGCATTAATATAATTAAAAATGTCCTACTTCAACAATAGAACTTCATCAGGGTTTTTAAGGTAGGTATAAGCTTTGCAGTGTCATGACAAAATTTTGATCATACAAGCAGATATGTAAGGTAGCCTAGTAACAACTTCATAATGATAAACATGTGCAGAAAGCAAAAAATCATACAATGCAACAGCTCATTAAAGAGTTAAGTATTCAGATCTTGTGTGCTTGTTTTTCAATTTTCTTCAGATTCAGAAATCCGCCCCTAAGACGACCAGAAGTTGAAACAAGGTTCATTTTATTAATTTTTAATTAAACATTAAATGTTTTTAAGGTAATAACTGTAAGAGGTACCACTAATAACAGGTACATAATTTTCCCCACAACAATTATAATTCACGATGGCTGCAATGTGCATGTCATTGTTTGGCTTTCCATTGTCAAAGAAATTATGTTACAACAGGAAACAAGGAAGATTTTAAGGAAAATATAAGCAACATAGGCCAATCCCAGCTATAACCTAATAAGTGTACACAAAACAAAGATTATGTAGATTATTTAGTTTCATACAACGATGTCTAATAACCTAACAGTACTACACAATTAACAATATTTTACCTTGGATCCTCAAACTCAACGAAGGCAAACGGTGGTCCTTTTCTGTTTTTCAGATCCACGAATGTAACTTTGCCGAATTTGTAAAAAAGATCTTGAATGTCCTTTGTCCTTATGTCAGGCGGGAGGTTGCCGACGTATATCCTGCACTCATTTCTGTTGCTACTGCTTCCGCCAGACATTTTGACTTATTGAGTTAGTAAAATAACAGATATTTTACGTTAATTTTCTTTAATTCTTGGGTAACGCTTCAGCGTTTCTCATTAAGAACTAATCAAATATGGCGACCGGACTGACAGCCGACAGGAGTAGAGGAGAGGCAGAAGGAAACGGAAATCCGAAATAAAACAATATGAATATGACATTAGTGTGGCTCAGATACTTTATGGCTAGTATTGTTTTTTATTCGTCCAAAAGTTATGAAAGATTACCGCATAATTATTTTATATTTTGTTTAAGCTGACCCTTTCGCAGAATTTGTATTAGTTCTTTTTCAACTTTATTTTTCAATAATATTGAGTTTCAGCAATTTGATAATCAGTTTAGTTCATATTTACTGTAAAACGTTCTGAAACTATTCGACCATACTTTAAATTTTGTCTAGATCGATATAAATACTAACTTTTTGGTGAAAAATATAAAATCTTAAGCTGTTTTTTATTTATCCATTCATTTAATGGCCTAAAATAAAATGTTTGAAAATACGCCATAAAGTTTATTTTTCGAATATATTTGAATTTAGAACGCCCTCTATCGCAATTAGAAGAAATCTTCGCTGAAAGAAGCCTGTGAAAGAATCCTCTGGAAAGTAGGCATTGAATCTCCGGTTATCAAAATCTTTACGTGAGAATTTGTTCTTATCCCGAAGCAAAAGTGAGTATTTCTTTATTGTAGTGATTATTTATTTATTCTAAAGCGTTTTATTTATTATTTGGTGCCAGTTTTTGATTATTCCGATATCCACAAAATGGTGTGCAAAAGTCCGAAGGCGGAACAATTTATATTCTGCAAATATTCGCAAATATGTGCAACGAAATGGTTTTATTGATTTAACCATGATGTTTCTATAGTGATAATCTGCGTTATAATGAATTATCTTCATCTTCTGAAGCGTTCAAGCTAAATTACATGTCGGTGCCTCGTTCCTAATTTCTCCTATTGGTTTTGATGACGGGCATTAGTGCTAGTGCTTCCGTTAGAATTACAACGAAAAGGCCGTCGCAGATTGTAGAAGAGTTCAGGTAAAGTAGACTGCGCCACAAAGAATGTGGAATAACCAGCGCTTTGTTTTTACATATTGCTATATTTCTTTGCGGGTGAGGACCACATTTTGTAAAGGGCGCGCATTGAGTCCTGCATTTCGCGCTTGACCTTTTGTAGAGGTTATTTATAGCGTTTTGTTGTTTAATATAAACAATCATCGTCCCCTCTACAGAGAAACGTAGAAAATCAATCATATCGTATGTTTATCGACGAGGTACAGGAACTTTAACCTTTCGTATTGACGCTATCAGTCATTGCAACAAGTACAGCAAAATACACAACGCGTAACCATCTACCTACCTACCTATTTTGTTCTATCTATCCTTTCAAAGGTGGTAGTCAGAAATCCTCTTTGACAGCCCTCCTACTCATTTTGTTTCATTTCAACCACCAACTCTATTTTTAAATTAATTGTTGAAAAAATGATGATCACAAAAAGTTACACAAGCATTTTTATTCCCCAACATGTTTGGCATAGGTACTATGCTATTACCAGACTTGAATATAGAACGGATAAGATAGTGAAAGCAACCCACTATCTAATATTGCGCATTATTAGGATTATTGGTAACTTTTACAAACAGCGTTTCTGATATTAACACAATGTAATTACAACTTGTTAAGAAAATTCCATCACTCAGTACACCTATGCTTATAAAAGGCAGTGTAATGGTCTTCAGAGCTCAATCTCTTGTAAAGTACCTACTTGAAAAACACTTCAGATAATTCAGTTTTATCTAGTCTTAGTAGCTGGTTTAAAGCTGTTATAGAATCAGAGGCGAGTCAATTGGAAGAGTATTGACCGTAAACAAATACCATATCACTATTTTGGCCACCCATGAAAAGATTAATCATATGGATCAATTCTGTTGATATTTTCTTTGTAAATGTTCTTTTAAATAACGTGATTTGATGTTTTAACTTAAGCACAATTCAATAGGTACATTCCATGGTCTTCTATTATTCAGTAACCTTTGAGGGAAGGGGGGGGGGCACACAGGTAGAATATGGATAAAATTTAAACACACCAAAATGGGCACACAGGTAGAATATGGATAAAATTAAAACACTCACCAAAATATTTTATCATCTAGACACATAGCCGACAAGATGTGCGACCGCAAGGCGGTGATCAAGAATGCTGACATGAGCGAAGAGATGCAGCAAGATGCTGTCGACTGTGCAACGCAGGCACTAGAGAAGTTCAACATTGAAAAGGTAGGTCCTCTTGTGACCATTTCAAGTTTTCGATTTTCAGCATATCATGCCCTAATGTTTTTGCCATTAACATAATAGTTATTGTGTTCATTGTAATATTGTCAAGTGACCAGGAAGACGATTTACGATTTTATAATTTTAAACAAACTTAAATTATTTCTAAATAAATATGACTAATATACATAGGTAATAATGAACATCATTATTAAACATGCATTATAAATTGACTTCAATCGGTGTGCAAAGTTCCCACGAATGATAACTTTGTGGTTTTCCTGTTGTGGTTAGTTATTTCTAAAATTAATTCACATATATTAAATAAATTAAATTACCATTATGTCTAATATAAATTGAATTATTTCAGAAAATCACCTATTGGCCAGTGTTTGTCTTACGGCATAATATAGCATAATTTTGAGGGTGTGAATTGCATGTTTTCAGGACATCGCGGCGTTCATCAAGAAAGAGTTCGACAAGAAGTACAACCCGACGTGGCATTGCATCGTGGGGCGCAACTTCGGCTCGTACGTAACGCACGAGACTCGCCACTTCATCTACTTCTACCTGGGCCAGGTGGCCATCCTGCTGTTCAAGAGCGGCTAGGCGGGGCAGCGCCCCTTCAAAATTTTATGTTGTTAGCACAGGCGCAGTATTACCTACCGGGCGACGAGTGCCCCCGGCGCGGCATGTGAGTGTGACGTGTGTCAGAGCGAGTGTGAGTGTGACAGGACTGGTGACTGTGTGTGTGAGCGGCACGCCACGCGACTAGGACTAGCCTCAAGCCCACTGTTTATTATTTAACGATGCTGGACATTAGCTGCGTCGAATCTCTTCACTTCTTAGTCCCCGGCGCACTCGATGTATGTTTGTACTGTGTTAGCTATACTTAAGAATCGATATTGACTTGGGTAAAACATTCACTTCTAGTGTATTTATATTAAAAATTTTAGTTAATTATTCCTAGACTTATTACCTAGCATAGCGTAAAAGTCATATGTTAGTATATAACTAAATTTATTGTTTAATTTCTTTGTTAATACACCCTGTGAAAATATTTTTCAATACTTCTTTATTAAAACTTTCTTACAAACCAAACAACATCCATGAGTGTTTATATTTTATGTACCTTATAGTCCTATTTTTATATTTTATTGTTGATACTTCTACACTTTACACCTACTTTTCAAGAATACTAAGAAGCAATCTAACTGTAAATTTTAACAATTCCCTTAACTTCTAGGGGAAGTTTTAGATCGTTAACAAATGGATGCCGGCAGTTATATAACATAATACATACCATGCCACACCATTCATAATTAATACTTACAACTTCTGAACCTGGTCTTATTTGAGAGCTCATTCTAAACAAAAAGCGAATGATTTTTGACTAACAAATTCAAATTTAGCATTTCATGAAAAACAAACCAGCACTTGAATGAGTGCTCTCAAATGAGTGGTACTAACTGGAGCCCAAGTAGGTAGGTATTAATTGTGTTCAGCCTCCTTTACATTGATCCGGACCCTCAGAACTGTCAAGATCAGACTAGCTGCTTTTTACCATGCCGATGGTCGCACTCGTCTGCGATTATCAAGTCTCAAATGCTGCTTAGTCACAAGTTTTGTCGTAAACTGGCTGGATCAATGTAAATTAACTCAATTAAAAACCTCTTTCTCACAAATTGAGTCTGCACACTCAACCTATACTCCCGTCATTTCAAATTGTATGCTCTTGTGATTATAATCAGGATACCTTCTTATTATAGGATCTAATGTTTTGTAATATGTACCTAATCAAAATAAAGCATTTACTTGGACTGTATTTCATGAAATCTTTTTATTACATCCACCATAGATATACTAACTGCGTGTAAAGTATCAAATTAGAACAAGTGAAACGGCAACCTTGCGCGCTACTCTGAAAATAATTGTTAATTGATTACCTTCCTAGTAAGTACCGTTCTAGTTTGCATTAGTATTTGGTGCCTCAACTGTGTTATGTTATATATGTTGTTAGATAGATATAAATTATAACCACGTAGAAGAGGTCTCGTGGCTTTTGTTAATAGGGTTATGGTAAATGACCTAGGCACTTATAGGGCTTCAGAATTAAAAGTAAAGCAAGGCCAGAAATAACAATCGAGTAGGTAGCTAGTTTCTTTACTATAGATGCGTAGGCGCAATTCCTGATTTCGGAGCTGGTACCTATTCAAAGTACAACCACGGTATGGAGTTGTCCCTGCTAGGGACGTGTGCGTTTCGACCGCGCGACCATGGCGTCATATTAAAAAAAAAACCATGCTAAGATTTTGTAAAAATTTGTCAAAGTTGATTCCCAAAACCATAAATTTGTCAAAGTTATGGTTAAAAAGTTATAAGGGTTTGAACGTGGCCGCGCCATCGAAACGCGGAGAACCGCGCGGCCACGGAGATCTCTAAAACTAAACGTTGCAGAGACCTGAAATTCAGGTAAATAACAGATTGAATTTGTAAAAAATTTGTAAAAATATAGAAAAAATTCCCAGGTCAATATTTTAGGAGCTATAAGACTAAAACTCCATGGCCGCGCCATTGAAACGGTGAAGAACACGTTATCGCCGATATCTCGCTGAAAAAGCTTCGCAGAGGTCTGAAGTTTTTTGTAAAACCTAGATCTGAATTTGTCAAATAGTGTAAAAATGCACAAAAAAATCCTAGGTTAATATTTTAGGAGCTATAAGACTAAAACGGTGAAAAACACGTTATCGCCGATATCTCGCTGAAAAAGCATCGCAGAGGTCTGAGGTTTTTTGTAAAACCTAGATTTGAATTTGTCAAATAGTGTAAAAATGCACAAAAAAATCCTAGGTTAATATTTCAGGAGCTGTAGTACGGTATCGCGTAGAAATATGTCGTGATCATCTACCGAAGAAAGTAAGAGTAAAGCGAGTTTTTTATTGTAAACAACATCTATTAATATGTAAAACTATATAAAACCAGGCAAAATGATTTTTTTTTCGGTTTTTATAACTTTTGATACGTCTTGAATATTTCAATAGGGTGACCATGGCTTTTTGTTTACAGAAAACTTTCCACCTATCATTTTAGAAATCACTAACTGTTCCTCGCAGTTTCACCCGCTTAATGCAAAATTCGAATGAATACTATGCAGTAGTTTTTGTGTTTATCCCGGACAAATAAACAGACAGACCAAATTCTAAAAACTATATTTTTGACGATTTTATTATACTACTCTGTCAAGAAAGTACCGGGAAAAGATCAATAATACACAAAATGTCTGTTATTCATCCAAATTTATTCTATCACCTTCAAAGTATGCTCCTTTAGAAACGATACACTTGCGCCAACGAATAATCCATTCATCAAAACATTTTTTAAATGCTGCTTCCGGAATTGAGTTCAGTTCTCGCCGCGAATTCTCCTTTTTCGGTTTCGGTTCAGTTGGAAGGCGCCACTCCGAAGCTTGTTGACTAGTTTGCATGTCAAACTCGTAAACCCACGTCTCGTCACCAGTAACAATGCGTTTCATGAATGTTGGGTCCGAACTGACTCGTTCTAGCATGTCCTCAGCGACTTTCATGCGATTGAGTTTTTGGAGAAAATTCTGATCTTTTGGGACTAGCCGAGCAGCAACATGTTTCATACCCAAATGATTAGTTAAAATGGTACGGATCGACTTGTGAGATACAGAAAGTTCGGCGGCTATCTCTCTCAGAGTTGAATGGGGATTTTCAGTCACTATTTTCTTCACTTTTGCGATGTTAACTTCAGTTGCAGACGTTGACGGCCTACCAGAGCGAGGCAAATCTTCCATCACATCTCGACCGCTTTTGAACGCTTTGAACCACTCATAAGCACGAGTTTTTGATAAAGTCGATTCACCGTAAGCCTTCTGTAACATTTTCAGTGACTCCGAACACGAAATTCCATTGGCGATGCAAAATTTAAGACAAACTCTTTTTTCGATATTTTTGTCCATTATGAAATTCGCAATACACACTATATATGATATTACTAAAACCAGCACTGTATTTAATATAAATAACAGATGCAACTCAAACTCCGCGCCAAAATGGAAAACAGTTGTGCCAATCTAACAACTACAAAAAAAACAAAAATTTGAATTTGGAACCATAAACAAATCATCCATTCCCGATACTTTTTTGACTGAATGTATACTAGATTATTTGATGAATTATTGTGTACTCAAACACATAAGTTTTGTATAAGACTAAAATCTGCCAGAAATAACACCCTATAAATACCCCATTAGCAGGGTTATATCAGAAATATTTAACTCATGCTTTTCAACATTCACAGTCGTCGTTTTACTTCCTTACCAACAGGAAGTAAAACGACGGAAGAATGGGGTATTTATATGGTGTTATTTCTGGCAGATTTTAGTCTTATACAAAACTTATGTGTTTGAGTACACAATAATTCATCAAATAATCTTACAGAAATTACGAATGTTGTGTAAAGTTATTTGTTATGGTTCTCGTACTTTTACTCAAAACCACAGTATTTTCAGCATCAAGCAATGATTTAAGTGATTTTAAAAGAAATCTATAATATCTAAATCCATACTAATATTATCTATAAATGCGAAAGTAACTCTGTCTGTCTGTCTCGCGTTCACGGCAAAACTACTGAACCGATTTAAATGAAATTTGGTACAGAAATAGTCCATAGCCTGAGAAAGGACAAGAAGGAAAGTTTTTATCCCAAAAATCCCACAGGAACGGGCACTACGCGGATAAAACCGCTGGGGACAGCTAGTATATAATAAAATCGTCAAAAATATAGTTTTTAGAATTTGGTCTGTCTGTTTATTTGTCCGGGATAAACACAAAAACTACTGCATAGTATTCATTCGAATTTTGCATTAAGCGGGTGAAACTGCGAGGAACAGTTAGTGATTTCTAAAACGATAGGTGGAAAGTTTTCCGTAGACAAAAAGCCATAGTCACCCTATTGAAATATTCAAGACGTATCAAAAGTTATAAAAACCGAAAAAAAAAACATTTTGTCTGGTTTTATATAGTTTTACATATTAATAGGTGTTGTTTACAATAAAAAACTCGCTTTACTCTTACTTTCTTCGGTAGATGATCACGACATATTTCTACGCGATACCGTACTACAGCTCCTGAAATATTAACCTAGGATTTTTTTGTGCATTTTTACACTATTTGACAAATTCAAATCTAGGTTTTACAAAAAACCTCAGACCTCTGCGATGCTTTTTCAGCGAGATATTGGCGATAACGTGTTTTTCACCGTTTTAGTCTTATAGCTCCTAAAATATTAACCTAGGATTTTTTTGTGCATTTTTACACTATTTGACAAATTCAGATCTAGGTTTTACAAAAAACTTCAGACCTCTGCGAAGCTTTTTCAGCGAGATATCGGCGATAACGTGTTCTTCACCGTTTCAATGGCGCGGCCATGGAGTTTTAGTCTTATAGCTCCTAAAATATTGACCTGGGAATTTTTTCTATATTTTTACAAATTTTTTACAAATTCAATCTGTTATTTACCTGAATTTCAGGTCTCTGCAACGTTTAGTTTTAGAGATCTCCGTGGCCGCGCGGTTCTCCGCGTTTCGATGGCGCGGCCACGTTCAAACCCTTAGAACTTTTTAACCATAACTTTGACAAATTTATGGTTTTGGGAATCAACTTTTACAAATTTTTACAAAATCTTGGCATGGTTTTTTTTTAATATGACGCCATGGTCGCGCGGTCGAAACGCACACCTAGGGACACGTTGGACCCCTTTGCTGTACCTAGTAGTTGTCTACTATCCGGTCGGCAGCTCGGACTGTTACCACCAGGATTAAACAACTATGTGAGGGATCTTAGGGCGATTTCACCAATGAAACTGAACGCGATTAGTGCTTGAACTACGTTTAAGACCTGTCAGTGGCATTGTATTCCTTTGAATATTGACAGACAGATTTTGAACGCGTTTTATATGCACTGATCGCGATCATTTCACTTGGTGAAATACGCACTTTAGTGGAAGTCTATGCGACGGCTACCCCAAGACCATGTTTCCGTTTCGATTGCAGTACAGTGTCGTAGAAAAAAAACGACCACGTCAACATTACGAAGGAATTTGTAAAAGACTAGTAATGAAAGTCGCAAATTCGTAGATCCAATATTCAGAAAGTTATAAAGGTTTAACCATGGCCGCGCGGTCGGCACAGGGAGAACCGCGCGGCCACGCAGTTTTCTTAATCGGAGCTTAGTAGAGCTATAGTACAGGGCCCATTCTTTTTGCTAACCACTGATACGATTTCGAAGAACATGTAGATAGTATGAATAAAACTCTAACGTTTGGATTTTATGACCTACAGCACTTAAATGCTATGGCCGCGCGGTCGGCACAGGGAGAACCACAGAACAGTTAAAGAGGTTAGAAGGGCCTTGTGGGCGGGACAGGCGCGCCACACATTTGCGCGGGCGCTCCAAACCCAACCGAAATTAGAATCACCGGTCAACAGTCACGCTCTTATTGTGAAAGCGTTCAATTCTCCGCGAAAAAAAAGAATTATGCCGTCTTGCCCAATTAAAACGTGTCGGAAAAGAAGTCAGGAGTGTAATGTGGCCCGAGGAGGGATTTTATTTCACCGGTAACTCCAAAAACCTTAAAATACGAGTGATATTTGTAATTATTACAAAAGTATTATGTAGTTTGTAGACAAAAACGATAAAATCGCATTCAGATGCAAAATTATACATTGCTTGCATTACATTGGTACGATCTTGCACGACGTGGGCGGTCGCGCAATGTATTGCGTTCACTGCGAACGTCGCGTGCGTCGATCCAAAGCTTCAATTCTGGGAAATCTATGCGCGTCGATAGTGTTGTTCCAAATTGTAAACAATGTCGATATTAAGATGTGTATACGAATGATTATTGTCAGTAATATAACAATGAAAATAAATTTGTTTATATTAACACCAATTATTGTATAATGTGGATTATTAATTTAGTTTCTTAGTTAGTTTTTCGTCTAAAATCAAATTTACGACGCAAACACTTTTTTTTAAATTTTACAAAAGATCCAGCTACAAGAAAACTGTAGTTTGAAGCAACTGGTAGAATTTAATGGATACGTACTAAATGTAGCACAATTTATGTTTGCAACATTTTGCAGAAAATGATTATGTAACGTGGGTGAAACCGCCGGGCACAGCTATTATTAATTAATTAACATGCCACAATTAATAAATACTTTTTCACGGAGTAGTTCACAATAAATTAATTAGATTATATTATGTTAATTCGACTTAGCATTCGATATGGACGTGAAATTTAAAATTTCTTTATAGTTTTTTTGCATATTGTAGCGTTGTTTTACGTTTTATGTTATTCGAAATTCTCTTTTTCTTTCTTTCATTATTATGACGTAAAACAGAGCTGCAACTAGCATAAAACTAAAGAAAATTAAAATTTCGCGGCAGTATCGTATGTTCCCCCTTATTTGACTTTGTTTTAAGTTTATTTATATGTAATTAGGAAGTTATTCGTACCGTATCTGTAACTTGAAAAAATGCAAAACTTTAATTAACTAAACTACAGTAATTTTATCGATATGATTAATCGACCTTTTGGTAGCCGTAACATATATGAGAAATAAATTATTTTACACGTGTGTGAGTGTACGTCCAGAGCAGTATTTGCGTTAGTGTGACAACCAATAGTAAACACGCGATCTAAGTGCGTGTGGTTTATTTGTGTGTGTAATGCGCGTACGTATTATCTCTTGCTTGTAGTTGAGAGACAAGAGTGGGAGACATGCGGCGACACGCGTTCTAATACAAATCAGGAACTACTTCCATTCTAACTTCTTTATCTGTTCTGTGGGGAGAACTGCGCGGCCACGCAGTTTTCTTAAACGGCGCTTAGTAGAGCTGTGGTAGAAGTCCCATTCTTTTTGCTAACCACTGGTACGATTTCGAAGAACATGTAGATAGTATGAATAAAGCCCTAATGTTTAGATTTCACGACCTACAGCACTTAAAACCTATAATGCGAGTTGAAAGTAGGGTGACCAAGATTTATGGTGCATCAATTAGACATTTTCAATTGGTACCTTTTTTTGTAAAAAGGATTAATGATTGTCTATTGTATTAGTACTTACCTATACGAAAAAATATACCTGCCTATGCCTATTGTTTTTGATATGAAAGTTACTCAATATAAAAAATACTGATGAAACTCTTCATCGGTATTTCTTTTTATTCTAAAAAATCGTAACGTCTATAGCCCCAGAACTTAAAAATTTGTTACATCGTATCACTAAACCATAGACACAAGACTTGCAAGAATTGCATGATTGTGTATGTCAGTGAGCTTGCTTTGCGGGTAAGGCATATATAATAATAATAATATTATCCTTGGACATTTCACACAACGCCATATAGTCACAATCTAAGCAACTTATTTTTTGTAAATACTTACATATTATACATAGAAAAACACCCAGACCCGGACCAAATACTTGCAGATCGCACAAATATTTGTTCCGTGCGATAACCGTATGATAGCCGTTTTAAATAACTTCACAAAAATGTCATTTTGCGCATGCGTTTGTTTGTCTCCATTCATGCACTAGAGCGAGACGTAACCACACTCAAAAACGAAATAAAGCAGTTTCCGGGTGCTTGTACTACACAATCAGAATCCTGCACTCTCGTGGCTATTTAAACACATTATCATACCAAACCGTAAGTTTCAAAATGTATATTATGAATGTATATTATTATTAATGTACATTAGGTGCTTACTTTTTGAATTTGGGAAGCGTTTTTTTTATTATGAACTCTTTATTGAAAGTATTTTTTTCTCAAAAAGTTCAAATTTTCATTAGATTGTGTTAATTTATTTTTCTATGCTACCTAAATATTATTAGATCCTCTTTAGAATAACCATTTTTGTTTCAAATAAAAGAAAATTTTTGTCCTGTCAATTCCTCTGAGCCTCGCTGATCTGATCGCTGCTGTAGAAAATGTCTGATTGATGCACCATAAATCTTGGTCACCCTACTTTTAACTCGCATTTTAGGTTTTAAGTGTTGTAGGTCGTGAAATCTAAACATTAGGGCTTTATTCATACTATCTACATGTTCTTCGAAATCGTATCAGTGGTTAGCAAAAAGATTGGGACCTCTACCACAGCTCTACTAAGCACCGTTTAAGAAAACTGCGTGGCCGCGCGGTTCTCTCTGTGCCGACTGCGCGGTCATAGCATTTAAGTGCTGTAGGTCATAAAATGAGTTTTATTCATACTATCTACATGTTCTTCGAAATCGTACCAGTGGTTAGCAAAAAGAATGGGACCTCTACCATAACTCTACTAAGCGCCGTTTAAGAAAACTGCGTGGCCGCGCAGTTCTCCCTGTGCCGACCGCGCGGCCATAGCATTTAAGTGCTGTAGGTTATAAAATCCAAACATTAGAGTTTTATTCATACTATCTACATGTTCTTCGAAATCGTACCAGTGGTTAGCAAAAAGAATGGGACCTCTACCATAACTCTACTAAGCGCCGTTTAAGAAAATTGCGTGGCCGCGCAGTTCTCCCTGTGCCGACAGCGCGGCCATAGCATTTAAGTGCTGTAGGTCATAAAATCCAAACATTAGAGTTTTATTCATACTATCTACATGTTCTTCGAAATCGTACCAGTGGTTAGCAAAAAGAATGGGACCTCTACCATAACTCTACTAAGCGCCGTTTAAGAAAACTGCGTGGCCGCGCAGTTCTCCCTGTGCCGACCGCGCGGCCATAGCATTTAAGTGCTGTAGGTCATAAAATCCAAACATTAGAGTTTTATTCATACTATCTACATGTTCTTCGAAATCGTACCAGTGGTTAGCAAAAAGAATGGGACCTCTACCATAACTCTACTAAGCGCCGATTAAGAAAACTGCGTGGCCGCGCGGTTCTCCCTGTGCCGACCGCGCGGCCATGGTTAAACCTTTATAACTTTCTGAATATTGGATCTACGAATTTGCGACTTTCATTACTAGTCTTTTACAAATTCCTTCGTAATGTTGACGTGGTCGTTTTTTTTCTACGACACTGTGGCCGAGCAATCGAAACGGACACAAGACCCTGCCATTTTTTTAGCTCCCGTCCAGATGGGAACGAAACGCAACTAAGATCTTCAATATCGAAAAACATGATAATGATATTATGACTACCCGTTTACCCCGATGAAACTTAGTTTATTTTTACTAATATGATAACCTTATAACTCCGTTAATTGTAAATTAAGGTATGTGCTGCGAATTCGCCTACCTCAGAAAGCTAAGAACTTCAAGGGTTGTTAGAAAAGGCTTAGTTAAGTAATTAATAAAACTAATTAAACGTTACACCTTCGTACCAAGAATAATATAAATAGCAATAGCATGTACGATATGCTAATATTTATGTTTTATGCTGTTCGCAACTAGGTCATGGTCAGAGAGGGTGGCAGGAGGAGAATGTAGTTTATAGGTCTACGTTAATAAATACCCTGTGGACTAAATACTTTCAAATTCTTACAGACCTTAGCAGTTAAGTATGCTATTAAAATAATTAGCCAATGTTCCAGGAGTAGCCAATGCATTGTAGGTACCTTAAATCACCAAACCTTACTTTCGTTACATTCGTAGGAGGGTACCTATTTCTCGGCCTGAAAGATTGAACAGCGGAACTGTGCTAATATTTCTATGCCAATGGAATATATACCTACCCCGCTCCGCTCAGATTTAGTGGACATGGATTTAGGAACAATTTAACATTATTTTAAGAGCGCGTTTTCGCGTCTCCGTGCTCTGCGGTCAGTTTAGTTAAGTATCTCCGCTTCCGCACCAAGAGGATGACTACCGAGATGACGACTAATGAGAAATATGCAAGAAAAACATGTTGAAATACATCCTTAATAAATTGTGTTAAGGGCGAGATAATGATGATGACCTATTCGTAACTGGACTTCATTATAAGTACAAATTAATTCTCCCTCGCGTAGGTAACCACAATTTAAAACAAAAGAACCACTGTTCCACTATGCTTAAAAAATAAACCTTCCTTCCATTTGCGTTTGCTCATCACCGACTAAGTAGGTCAATTAGGAAGAGCGCTACTATGGCGCTTCAGACGATCGACTATTTGCCAAGGTGAAACTATGTTGTCGTTACAATTTAGCGCTCTCCTGAAATCGATAAATCCGAGTAACCCGCGTCAAGCTATTTTTAACCGACTTCAAAAAGGAGGAGGTTCTCAATTCGGATGTTTGTAATTTTTTTTTTTATGTTTGTTCGCGCATAACTCCGTTGCTTACCAACCGATTTGAAAAATTCTTTTTTTGTTGGAAAGGGTATACTTCCCAAATGGTCCCATAAAATTTTTATCGAAATCGAATAAGCGGTTTTTGAAAAATCAACAAAAATCTAAAAAAAATCCTACTTAATATATGTGGACGATGTTCTAATAAGTTCCTGTCACTGTAATTTACATACCAGGTAGTGGTATTAAAATTTGGGGAGGGAGGGGGGGGGTTGTGTAGGTAGGTACCACAACTAAAAAGTGAAAAATAAAAACTTTTTTACAAAAAATAAAACCGACTTCCAAAACAAACACTACAAAGTGACAAATAATTTTAATTTCGGAAGTCGGTGGCAAAAAATGAAAATACAAAACCGAAGACACCGTCTTCCGAAATCAAAATTATTTGTCACTTTGTAGTGTTTGTTTTGGAAGTCGGTTTTATTTTTTGTAAAAAAGTTTTTATTGTTCTATAAATGCATGACTTTCTATTCTAGATTTGTTATGGGTGGCGTGGCCACTGACTGTAAGTACCCTATAGTAGGTAGCTAAGTGGGTAGTCAGTAGGTCCCCACCTACATGCATTGAACATGACACAACATGTCAACCATTTATTTAACACAGTTTGGTTAAACGTGGGCTAAATAGTTAGCGGTGAGAGAGGGGGTAAATCCAGGCAATCTCACTATACCTACTGCAATTGCGAAAAAGTGTTTAGCTTGCGTTTTCTTTAGTCAACCTTGAATATAATTAATATGTAGATGTTGTTTTTCAAACGGTTCGGATTGCCTGGGAAAGCATAACACTCCAAAACTAAGTTATGTTTAGGTATCAATATAACTTGACTCTTAAGTTGTCAGCTCATCACCTCACCCAACTACGTATAATAAATATAACATTTTATGTAGGGTCTAGTTAAAAGCGAATGTTATTGTCCGTTCGATTGGAAAATGTTTAGGTACTTCATTACTGAGATACACTGCAGAACAAACTAGTTTACATTCCAAATGAAATTATGAGTTTATGGACACTATAATAAAACTTTATTTTCAGGCCGCAGAAAACGAATGTCACAGTCCAAATGATAATGTTATGCTAGTTAGAGCGAGGAGCTGAACTTCACACTATTCACGAATGCTGCACGACCGGGCTCGCGTTCTCTACCAATTCTCGCCGCAGCAAACATGCTCGAATTGCTACAAAAACGCGGCAGGCATCCTGAATGCGTCGTTACCTATGGAACTACAGATATTACTGCACACGCAGGGCGTCTCATGACCCTAGGGTATACCTCCCACAGGCGAGTGTCAGTTATTCTT
Organism: Hyppa rectilinea; assembly: GCA_951799385.1. NCBI lineage: Eukaryota > Metazoa > Arthropoda > Insecta > Lepidoptera > Noctuidae > Hyppa > Hyppa rectilinea. The sequence continues at coordinate 17,286,518 of OX637321.1, read as the reverse complement.
GCATGCTACACCGTGCAAATCAATAACGAACTATTGCTATGTTATTGAACTCACTTTAGAGAGAGTCTAAAGTAAGGTACTGTACATATTTTTTTTATACTGTGCCTAAGGTGAGAGACGGGGCTAGTTGGACTTCACTGGACAAGCTTTTTTTCTGGCGCTCTATAGGTACCATCTACTAATACAGGCCAAAACCGTTTAGTATGGGTCTTCCTGTCGATTTTTCTGTCCTTAGCATGTTTGTAGTTTATTCACCTTAGGAATACGTAATAGCGTCAGGATAGGCATTTAACACCTGTAAACATGCTATGCGTTGGCTAATACGTGTAATTAGTTATTAGCAAAACTTGGCGGCTCCTAATCGAATGTTTTTAGCAATTGTAATTCTGGTAGTCTTCCTACATTTTGGCTCGAATTCGCATCAATTCACCATGCGTTGCGCGACGCTAATTTTAAATTTTCAATGACTCACAAGGAGTTTCGGCCGTCTAAAAGTAGTTAAAATTATTTTCAAAGAAATGTAAACGTATGTCTTCTTATATTTCATAAATAAACCTTGTCCCCATGTGAAGACATTGGCCTTGATTGGACTCTTATAAGCAACCTAGCTTGCTTACATGGGACTTCAAGCTCGAGGGCTAGGTCAAAGGAATTAAATTTGTATAAAAATTCCGTGGTAGCATGCGGAGTTAGGACTTTATGGGTACCTACCTAGTTATGTAGAGGGGTATCGATTTTTACATATTTTATGGTAAGTAGTACCGCAATGCTATGCTTGTAGCGTTTCAGAAGAGGGAAGTATTTTGGTGGGTTTGTGATTCATAAATGAAATGAACATCCATTTTAATAATGAAATCCCATAATGCATAACACTTGCGCATAACATAGGCATAAGTCCTACCTCTACGTAAAGGTATTTATGTAGGTATACATACAGCCTTGTTGTGATGTTATATTTATTAGGTATTCTATTTATTATCAACGAACTTAACGGGGTTATTATTATTTTGGTGGTCTAATTAATAAGCTAAACTAATCCACAACTGGAATTTAGAACAAGTCTAGACACAACCAGCAACAATCTTCAGCTCACCAGCAGTACCTACCTAAAGCCGGACCAAGGCTTCTCCTATCGTACTTAACACGTTTCTCAGCTACTCTCGTCTTGGTGCTGCGAGCCTGCCAGCCACCCTGCGACCTTTACTCCACCTGGTTTGTGGCCTGGTTCGCCATTGCTATTTTTGTTAACTAGCTGACTTGGCCCTCTGGTAACTGCGGGTGTCACAGAACACATCTACTACTGGCCATCGGTTCTACGGCCACGGTATGGCCGGCCCATATGACTTTGTTTGTACTACCCTTTCTCCAGGTGGTCAAATGGTCGTAAATGAGGCAAACGACAACATGTTCAGGTCGATGCGTACTTGTCAGATATACCTAAAAATGACTCATCGACACGACAAGAAGATGGTCAGACCCAGACTAACCCAGTCCGCTTCTGGACATAAGCCTTCCCCAAGTCATGAAACGACTACAACCAACACCTTATCTAAATCAGACACTTTACATAACATTACATTTTTAGTCCTGTCATTTTGTGGTTCCGATAAGTGACCGCGAATATCCTGCCATTGCCACTGCCCGACTTATCAGAATGTGTTTGCACACGAATTACCTGCCGTGTGCAATAGCGGGTATAAATAGTGTGTTCCAGGGTTGGAGGTCCATAGTCGAGCCGTGGACAACACGGCTTGAAACAAAAAAAGTTTTAGTTTTTATTTTTTTTGTTGAAAAATCTTGTGGTAAGTGAAATTTAGATTATTTAACTATGTTGTAAACTAGATTTGTTTCATGTCCTTTCGGGGGTAAGCAGTAACTAGTTCCGCGTAGCTTATCCGTCAGACCTTACGGATCTGTTCCATTTATTTTCGTCTAATAATAGATAGATGGTGAATTCGGGACACTAAAACAGATGCTTAAGTATTAACGTACTATTTACCTAAATTAAATAATAACATTCAAAAAGTACATGGATATCTACTATAGTTATTTCAACAGCAATACTTGATATAAACTTATTAATCATATTCCACATTTGTGACATACTTGTGTACCTATATCTCATTAGTATGCCGACCATGCGTGACTATTGAAACTATACCCCGGAGACATGGTGACACTTAATATTGTATCATTTGTTGTATTGTAATGCTATAATAATGACAAATAATTACCTTGTGATTGCATCCAACTAATACTTTTATTGATGTATGAAGGTACCTTATAATTTGTAGTCTCTGTCGCTAATTATCTGATAGATTACGAATCTAAGGATATGGATTTTGAGACTGTTCGAAATTCCGCGACATTAGACAATCTGCACCTAGTTACTGTTTGGATCCTCCTCTGCACCAGCAAAATCCATTGTTATTCATAGTAGGTAGTACCTATTACTATACCACCTATTGAGCTCAACAGTTTTTGTATCGTGCACCAATAGCTAACATCATGATACCCGTCTCCTTGACTCCTAATGTTGACACAGAATATCACTTTCATAAGAAAAACCTCGTCATGCTGCAATATACTGAAAAAATTAACTAGTTTTGAGCGTTTTGTTTCAATAAGTTCAGTTTTCAGAAAAATAATGTTGTTTCTTCTTCCAGTTGGCAAGATGTCGGACGCTAAGAAGAACTTGCTGTTATTCTTCGACCGGCCCTCGGAGCCGTGCTTCATGCAGAAGGGAGATGACAAGGCTGTCTTCGAAATCCCTCAGCATTACTATGTAAGTTTGAAGATATGAGAGGAGAGAATGTTTATCCATTACAATGTTAACTTTGTTTTTGGAATAGATTCGTCCCAACTACAGAATACATCAGTGTGCATGGCCTGATACCTACGCACTTGGCCGGTTTTTCAATTCCTTGTGGAATTTCTTAGTGAATCCAGAATCCGGGTGACGTTAGATTTATGCTCTGTTATAAGCAATAGGCTCGCCTCCTATTGTTATGGGCTCTATAACTCCAAAATGGGCGTGTACTAATTAGCCTATTCCTTGTTGTTCATCCCTTTTGAGGACTGCGAGCGCGATTTCAAGTAATTATATTTGTCCAGCCCGACAAGTACAAGGAGCTCACCAACACGCTCGCCAACCGCTTCGGCGACGACGCTGGCCGCAGCATCCCCGTGCGCAACATCGCGCTGCCCAACCTCAACCTGCCCATGCAGCTGCCCTACAACGACAACTTCTCGCTGTTCGTGCCCAAGCACAGGACCATGGCCGGCAAGCTTATTGATATCTTCATGGGTAAGTGGAAAAAATACACAGTGACGGATATCAAAGCGCAAACAGCTACCATGAATTCAGTAGGTGATTCTAGATTTGGAAATATTTCGTCGTTTTAAAGTCAAAAGTCAAAGTCAAAGTAATTTATTTCAAATAGGCACAAGAAAGGCACTTTTGAACGTCAAAATGAACAAGAAATAGAATTGATTCTTGTCGCCCCTTCCAAAAGGTAGTTTCGTATGGAGAAGTATGGATTTTGTCGAGACATTAGATTGTCCTGTGGAGCAGGACCAGCATGTTTCCAAGCATCCTTATCGTTAAAAAACAACAGCCGTTTTATTTTATTTTTATTTATTTATTTATTTATTTAAATTCAGACATAGTCCATAATATTGACAACAATACATTCAATAATAAAAATAAAAAATAAAAATAAAAATTTAAAAATTATCAAAGTTACAATTACAAAATTAATTAATCAATAATTTACATAAGTACATACATCACACATAATAAATAATAATTTATACAAAAGCGTGATACTTACACGATCAAAATGTATGAAGATGCCAAAAAAACTTTAAAAGAAGTTTTCATTATTATTTTCTTTCCATCGTGTATGTTCTAAACTACATACATAGCCTCCCTTCGCAGTGCCACCTATTGACAAATGTTGAAACTACTTCCTAACCTTTTTCAGTAACTTCAACACATGTCATTGTCTCTAGTCTGAAACATAAAGACTATATTCAGTACTTCGTAAAGACATTCCCCATAATCTAACTACCAAAAACACAGAGGACGTGAGGACAGCTTAGGCATAAGTTCCTAACGAGCTGCGTATGTTCCAGGTATGCGTGACTTAGAAGACCTGCAGTCCGTGTGTTCGTTCTGCCAGCTGCGGATCAACCCCTACATGTTCAATTACTGCCTCTCCGTCGCTATACTGCACAGGTAAAGAAATATTTATATAGATTAACCATTTTAACCAATATTTTACTGGATTTGCCTTTGGTGGAATAAAGGCAAGTTTTAATGTAAAAAGTAACGAATTACAAAGCTAAGAATAATACTGTTTTGTTACTTCGCAGGCCCGACACGAAAGGCATCAACATTCCCACGTTCGCGGAGACGTTCCCCGACAAGTTCATGGACCCCAAAGTGTTCCGCAAGGCCAGGGAAGTCAGCAACGTCGTCACCTCCGGAAACAGGGTAAGGCAACTAGTCTGTTAGTAACACTGAAGTTCTACGTATTAAGGCAATCGTCATGACTCTTGTGGTTTCGAGGAACAGGCTTTCAGAAAAACACACGTTACATCAACTTATTTCTATATGATTTATTTTTGTTTCATTGAAGACTTTCTGTTCCATTGAAATAAACACCCAGTTCTGCCGAATATCTCGCAAAATCAAATCTAAGGAATCGTAGGCTTACGACTTAAATACTGGATAATACTTCAAGCTTCTACTGGAGATATGACTTCTATTTTGGAGAAAACAAAATTTAAGATTTTTTGATAAAACGCTTCGTCAAAAATAGAACTTTTTTCTTAAACTTTTTAGAAAAATTACTAACTTATCGGGTACATTCTCCCCTCAGATGCCAGTAACGATTCCAGTAAACTACACTGCAAACGCCGAAGAGCCGGAGCAGCGTGTGGCGTACTTCCGCGAAGACATCGGCATCAACCTGCACCACTGGCACTGGCACCTCGTGTACCCGTTCGACTCCGCCGACCGCGCCATCGTCAACAAGGACCGCCGTGGAGAGCTGTTCTACTACATGCACCAGCAGATTATTGCCAGGTGAGCTGCTCCTTGGTACGAACATTGGCGCCGAGCTCCGGCGAAGTGAGGCAAGGATGATAAGAAGAAGTAAGCTTTGGAGAGAAAACCACTCATCACTATCACGTATTTGTGGCAAACCAAGGATATTCCTGCAGATCTATACCTACTTGACGAAAATGAATAGCTTCAACCTTATCCAAAGCAGTGCTGCAATGTCACACTAGACATTGCAGCACTGATGGGTAACGACATCAGTGTTATTAAAATTTAAGCAGGCGTCTTCGTCATCGGCGTGGCTTAGCTTGTAACTTTTATTCATTATTCTTCCATTGAATTTGTGTTTTCTTTCATTATAAAAAAATTACAAAGGAATCAAGGCGTATTAACGGAATGAATCCCGAACACTTACACTTGACCAAATGAATGTAATGTTGTTCACTTCCCGCCAGATACAACATGGAGCGCATGTGCAACGGGCTGGCGCGCGTGGCTCGCTACCAGAACTTCCGCGAGCCCATCGCCGAGGGCTACTTCCCCAAGCTGGACTCGCAGGTAGCCAGCAGGGCGTGGCCACCCAGGTAACATTTTGAATAATTCCAACCAGTAGTAAGCGATCCCATTTTGCTATTGCTGACGTTGTAGCCTCCTTACATTGAGAGTGACTGATCTGCGGGTTAGTGGATGCTACTGTAAGAAAATTGTTATTTGTGGATGTTGACGACCGAATTGACATAGTGTTAATTTTGTTACATCAGATTATGTTCAACACTTGATGGGAAGTCGGTTGAGAAATTTTTAAAGCAAAATAGTAAAGCATAAATAAATAAACTGTCCAGTAACCGTGCTACCCTGCAGCCGTGTATCGGGAATAGTTCACTTAACAGTGCTATAGTCTACGATGCTTTAAAAAAAAACTAAATAAAATGAAATGCTGTGCTCCAGGTTCGCCGACACCACAATCCGTGACCTGGACCGTCCAGTGGACCAGATCAGAGCCGACGTGTCCCAGCTGGAGACCTGGAGGGACCGCTTCGTGCAGGCTGTCGAGAGCCTGGCTATCACCTTGGTGAGATGTTTGTTTTATGTTAATTTTATCGCGATTGTGTCATAATCATTTTCGATAAGGGAAATACGAAGTTATCAGCAAGAAAGTATGCTAATTGTGATGTTTTTTCATCAGGATTATTGATGTCAATTTTTTTAACGTGAAATCCAGTAACAACATTTAGTTCTTCTCCGCAGCCGAATGGTCGCCAGATGCCGCTAGACGAGGAGCGCGGCATCGACATCCTGGGCAACATGATGGAGTCGTCCATCATCAGCCCCAACCAGCCCTACTACGGCGACCTGCACAACATGGGACACGTGTTCATCTCCTACTCGCACGACCCCGACCATCGCCACCTGGTGAGCACACGGCCTTAGACCTTCAGTCTATTACTCAACTCGCCCAGTCCAAGCCCACTGCTGGACATAGGCCGGCCGATACACAATGTAAAAATCTCACTGTGATCACTTATGGGAAGTGAGCTTGTAGTGAACTGATAATGTCTAGTGTCAATGTCTAGCATCAGGTGATATGACAGCGCACTTAAAGCTCACTCCACTAAAATTTTCACAGGTGAAATTTACAGAATAGAGCGCCTGGTCATGAACTGTATTAGAGAACTGACTGCAGGCTGTGGGATACTATTGGCTAATTTTTAAACGGAGTGTGTGTGGAGCCCTGTCACAGGATACGCTGCACCTTCTGTCCTGTCCGTCGTGTGTGTGCTACCGCACTCTTAGGGACTTAATGAGGCAAATGCCGGGGTAGCCCTTGCCGTACTGGTCATCTTTAACACACTAACAAAAGAAACTGCGTCGGCAGCAACTGCAGACGTTTTGCGAATAATATTCGTGGCTCAATTTCGCGCCACTAAGCGTAAGCTAGCTGCCACAGGGCAGTGTTCAGTACTAACATAGGCTAAGTTATTTTGGATCTGATTAAATACAGTTGTTGATAGTGGTCGCCAGTTTCTATGAGTAAATGGTAAAGTTGACTGACGCGCTTGGTTTGCATCAAGCGTGTCTGACTGCGCTGCCTGCTCAATGTTCAGCGTCGTCCCGCAGGAGCCGTTCGGCGTGATGGGCGACTCAGCGACGGCCATGCGCGACCCGGTGTTCTACCGCTGGCACTCCTACATCGACGACCTGTTCCAGCTGTACAAGTACAAGCTCGACCCCTACACCGATGACAAGGTGAGGACTGTTTAGTGAAGTTAATTATTGTAGAAGAAATAGAATACTTGTTGTTATTGCGCTAGTCCATCACTGAAAATTCTCAGTAGCGGCCCGGAGTCTGGATCTGTGCACGGTTCATTGCAATATTCGCGCCCCCTTTATTTATTTATTTAAACTTTTCGCACACAATAAAGGTACAAAGGCGGACTTAATGCCTTAGGCATTCTCTACCAGTCAACCAAGGGTGGTGAAGAGATTAGATGGCAGGTGCTTTAAATAGTAGTCCCTTTACATGGGACTTAAACAAAAGTGGGACATTGTGGGTATCACTTTGCCTCACCGTTCGGGGATTTCACACGTGATGTAATCACACTTCTACGCAAAACGTCAGAACTCCCGTCCGATAGTAAATTGCCAAAATGAAATCAAAATTAATGTTTCTTACTTACATAACGAGTTACTATCAAAAATAAATACTGGTATTCAGCTGCATTCGGTTAGACTGGAAGCCGACCCCGAGATAGTTTAGAAAAGGCTGGCTGACGATGATACAAGTTGTGTAGATAACTATTGGATAATTTGTTCATTCCTGAAGACAGAAATGGGAAATTGTCCTATGAAGAGCTTTATTCGCCATGAGTTTTAAGCAAGCAACGGAACATGAATAAAACGGAGTAGGTGTTGTAGACAAATACTTGTGAATGTATACGACATACATATCTACACAAGTCTAGCTGATAAATGCTGCACTACAAATTGCGGTTTCCATTACCGCACACGACACTAAGACAGTAGGTACTTACTTAGTTGCAGATCTGATATATATTTTTTTCTGTCCCATTCTGAAGCAACGTTTTAAAAACTTTCTCTGATGTTCCAGCTGGACTTCCCCGGCATCCGCGTGTCCAGCATCAGCCTGGAGGGCGCGGCCGGCACCAACACCATCGGCACGTTCTGGGAGCTCAGCACCGTGGACCTGGGCAGAGGCCTGGACTTCACGCCCAGGGGCTCCGTGCTGGCCCGGTTCACGCATCTGCAGCACCAGGACTTCGAATATGTGTGAGTACCAGCCGCCCCTCGGATCTCTGTTGGTGACGTACTCTTGGTCCTTTTTACGTTACCTGTAGTGACAGAGACCTATAGTGATAGGTCTCTCGGCGCTATCGATATTTCTGGTGTGTATCTGTATAAGTAATCCAACATTTAATAACAATCTGTACAGGCCCATAGAGACAAAATTACCTTTACCTGTGTCCTTCGCAGTATCGAGGTGAACAACACGTCGGGTCAGGGCGCGATGGGCACGGTGCGCATCTTCATGGCGCCCACCGTCAATGAGAACGGAGAGCCTCTCGCCTTCGACGAGCAGAGGAGGGCCATGATAGAGCTCGACAAGTTCACCACCGGCCGTTAGTACCTATACCATACTAAGCTAAGCGATCTATGCGAAACTATGTGGCTTTTTAGAAATCATGAAATTGATTTTCTGAATACGTTTTCAGATTCTTATGGACCTGTGGAAAATGGAAAATAAATCCACTCAGTTTTCATATTTATTTTTCCCCTGACAGTAGCAAGACGATAGCAACCTTATTGTAACACAGATAAAGATCACTATGATTTTGTCAGTGATACAAAGTCAGAGATAAAAGAACTGCGTAAGAACTGTAGCCTATCGTGGGTTGGTTTTTCCATATCTGATCATCAACTTTACTTAAAATTAATTGAATTACACAATCAGAGGTCGCTTTTCTTTTCCCGATTTTACAGATTACTTTTAGGCAAACATTAATATAATTATATTAAATATGTGTTTAGTACGTCCGGGCAACAACACCATTCGTCACCGCAGTTTGGACTCGTCCGTCACCATTCCGTACGAGAGGACCTTCCGCGATCAGGTATGTAATACTGACACTATAGGGTACTTGAATATAATGAAACTGTTGTCAGTAAAGTAACCGGTTTCTGAAAAGCTGGTCAATAAAAAAAAATAGCGAACAGTCTGACAAATCTCTTGTCAAGTGTTGTTTGTATTTCTGAACTGTTGTTAACTACTTCGATATCATGTTAGTAAATAGAGCTAGCAAATTTTAGTTTAGAATCTTGTATCAAATGAAAATTGGCTATTTGACAGTGCCTTAAAAAAAGTTTGTAATAATATGAAATATGCAAATAATTATTTCATTTACTTTTTTCACACTAATGTGATTAGAGGAAGTTTGCATGTATTAATGTTTATTTATTGCCCCCCGCAGTCTGGCCGGCCCGGCGACCCGGGCACGGCCGAGTCGGCGGAGTTCGACTTCTGCGGCTGCGGCTGGCCGCACCACATGCTGGTGGCGCGCGGCAACGAGCAGGGCTACCCGGTCGTGCTGTTCGCCATGGTGTCCGACTGGAGCCAGGACCGGGTATGTACTGCACCCAGGCTACCTCGTCTGTTTGCTATGGTGTCTGAAACTAAACGGAAAACTGCTTTAAAATTTAGTTTCCAATTGCTAAAAGTTTCATTCCAAATGCAGTGGTTTATGGCGCACTAAAAGTCGTACCTCCTAGGTCGTGGGCTTTAAATAATACTGATTGGGTGACTACCTTAGATCGAGCAAGACCTGGTGGGCTCGTGCAACGACGCGGCGTCGTACTGCGGCATCCGCGACCGCAAGTACCCCGACCGGCGCGCCATGGGCTTCCCCTTCGACCGGCCGGCGCCCGCGCGCGCGCTGCCCGACTTCCTGCGCGCCAACATGGCCGTGCGGGACGCCACCGTGCGGTTCACGGACACCACACGCGCGCGCGCCGCACGACGGTAGGTGCGGGGCCCTTGTCCTCGTATGTGTCGCCTGTGTTTTCCAATAAGGATACTAATTGAATAATTGTACCTAGATAGTTATGATTCCTGGCGGTTTGATATCGTATTCTTGAATTTGAATGTATCTTATTATCTCAAACATCGATTATGAAATGATAATATCTTGGAAGTGTAACATGTAAACTACGAGACGACTCCCCCTCATGTTGTATTAAAACCCAGTAACAACTCGGTACTTTAAGGTAACGAATCAAACAAAACAATACAAATACATTAGAACTATGTAGAACCTATATAACTAACATAGATGGCGCCACACACACAACCTTAGGCTATTAGAAACTATAATACACCTTTAGACAATGCTCTTTATCTCACATTTATTCTCTTAAATATTAAGTTCCATTTACTCTTTCTATTATAAGTCTAGTTTTAAGCTAGTGGTGCCATCTATGTGTAGTTAACGTCACTATTGGGTGTGTAGGTCTGACCTGCCCGTGTCTCCTGACACTAGTGTGGCTCCCAGGCCCGCAGCGGAGCCCCAGCGCAGGCCCTGCGGCTGCCCCGGCGATCCCGCCGCTATTATTAAGAAACCTTACTATTATATTAAGTGCAATCATCATAACAAACATCATATCTTTTAATAACTTACTGTTTGGCAAAAATAAACCTATTACACATATAAACACAGCCAAAGCATTAATCTTTAGTTTATTACTTTACAAAGTTTAAAAGCAAAAGTATTTTGAAAACAACTGTCTACAGAATGTTATGTTAGAAATATTTATGTCTTTACCATCCAAAGACTTATCATACGTCTTTATTTATTATCTGTTAGTGTACGTAATTCTACGCGTGTGTTCGTCTACTGTAGGACATAAACATTCCCCTCATACACTTCAATTAAAAATCATGAAACTTTTCGTAGTGCATGGAAGTTAAACGGAGCCATTTCTGCATAGGTACGTATTAACGGGTTTCATCTGGCATATTTAAAGTGACATGCTAAGGTATTGTCTGCAATAAAACATACAAGGTACTTATAAAACATTGTGATGGCACCTGGAATTAATAGTATGCTCTAAAGCACGCAGTGGTGATCAATTTCGTTCGCTCTGCGTAGGACGAGAGGGTTTTGCTGCAATAGAAAACTGAATCTGATGTTAGCTGAAAGCCTAAAATATAATTTCCTTATAAAATGCAGTTGTGTTGTTACTGGACCGACCTCGGCTTGTTCTTAACGGATTTCGATATCATGTAGTATTATGTATAAGTTTAGTTTTAAGTAAACGGGTCTGTAAATAAATTGAATAGTTCTTAATTTTATGTACATAGTGTATACTTGTTTCTTGAGACTGAATAAATTAGCCTTTTACCAATATGTTGTTTTATTATGTTCTTAATTTTTTGTCATAGCATGTATTAATATATGACATAGCGCAGTCATCACACACAAACAGCCCCACTATAACTAGAACAAAGTTCGTTATGAATCAAATATGTGATTGTTTTGTGTACCCACTGGACCTGCTACCTTTCAGGACGGTCAACCTCTTCGACATTTAGTGATAAGAACCACATTATGTAAGATATGTGGGGGTCCAAGCAAAAACGGTCCAGTTCGCAGCATTTAGTTTTCGAGATATAAGAAGTATTGTAATTGATTTATTAATGAATGCTCAATATTATCTGCAATTTCATATACTCAATGAATTCACTTTTTTCGGAATTTCAACTTCAAATGTCTAAGAATTTGAATATTTTTTCAATCCTAACTATCACTTGATTCTCGATACCTATAACCAATTAACTTAATACCCCACTGCTGGACCCTTTTTACTTGGACGCCAACATATTATTTCAATATTTTCCAACTTTCAGAGTTAGGCGGTTTTTAACATTTTGTGGGATATTTGTTTTTATTTTTCTCTTTGAGTATCGGATTTTTTTAAATGTTTTTATTTTTATTTTTAACGATCGATGCAAAATTCAAAAGGTTTTGTTCAACAACATTCGTTGATTTTCAGTTTAAAAAAAAAAGTGGACCTAATGACCCCAAAGTAGTTTTATAAAGTTCCACGTAGAAAGTCCAAAGCAATACAAAAATAAGTGAGCAACTTTTCGGGACACTATTTGGTAAAATTGGGGTTCGAAAAACATTTTTTGTCTTACTTGGTAGTGTTTTCGGTTGGAGCGATCCATTTTTCATGTACTTCTTGTTTATTTATTATTTAAACAATAAATGATCGCTGAACATACATGGGGGTCTTTTTAGGGTTCCGTATCCAACAAAGAACCCTTAAAGTTTCGTCATGTCCGTTTGTCTGCCTGTCCGTCCGCAGCTTAGCGTTCTTTACCTGACCATGATGTTAGGTACAAATAATAAGCGGGTATTATTATTATTAATCAGGAAATAATGATAATACCCCTCTATTATGGTCCCGGCCACTACAGGACAAAGGCCTCTTCTCGTTTATTACGATACCATTCAATTAAGGTTTTCTCCAAAACTCCAACATATCCATAGGTGCCCTGCAGGTAGGTACTTACTCTAGTTATCGCTTCATCCCATCTAAAAAAAATCACCTCAGCTAAGTAGGCCTAAGTAGAGATGCTTCAACTTTTGTCTTTGGTTTCTAAGTTAAGACAATCCTTTTACTAGCTATTGAAGATGTTTCGATTCACCAATCCAAACAGTTTCAAAATCGAACAAGTCGCGTGTCGAGTCATCCAAAGTCTTACTGAAATAGGTGCTGTTTAAAAATCACGTTTGAGATAATGAAGAAACAGATAATGGACCGTTAGACGGTCTTGTCAAAGACCTACTGTCCTCTGTTACATCATAAAACATAACAAATGCACATTTTTGGTCAGCTTGAGACTCAAAAACCTGATCTTACAAAAATATCTCAGCAATGCTATAAACAATTAATTACATATTAAATAGCCATCGGGCTCGGTTGGACAGTTATCTTGTGATAGTAATGTATCGTCTGCTAATTAGAGAAATTCTTTAAATGGTTGGGGCGTCCACCTTTGGAGCACAGTTCGGTCAAACATGGCGAAGACTGCACAGGTAAGCTAATTACTAATATTACGATAATTGTACTCATTGTGAAGTGATAATTCTATTATGAAAGAGGCGTTTTAAATTCAAGAAGTGGAAGTGTGTTGTGATAAAGGCTTATAGTAACAGTTCAGAACCTTTTCTTTTCGAAGTAGTAGGTATAACGAGGATGGATAGACATAAAAAGGATCACACTGATATCTAACGAGTGGTATTCGTATCTATGACGAGTTCGGAAAGTGGTCGGCTAAATCAACACCCTGTATATTTTTGATGTCAGCTTTTACTGACAATATAATTCTAGTTCTACTTTCATTGTAAAATGCTTTGCAAATAAATTAGGATTTATTTTGTATTCATTAAGAAGATAAAGGCTTCTTTTCTTGTGATATTCATTATTATTTTCTTTATTACATTTTCACACTCCATTATTACATTTTTAAATATTTTATTACTTAATAAACATTAAAAATACATTTAAAAATATAATAATAGTGGCCCATCGGCATTAGGAATAGGGCCCAAGCTACCGGTGGCCAGGGTGGCCCTGCTGCAGACAACGAGATCTTAAGTGAGCTATTAATAGTGTCCCTCCCCAGTCCAACAGGAGGACCGTCAGGCTTATAGTTATTGCGCAGATGAATGCTACTGAACGTACGATTAAGTAATTCTTTATTGATCCACGAGATCATATAGAGGGGCTTATTAATAGCCTATGCTACATGGTATGCTTTAATCATGCTCCAATTAGTCCATTGCTTTTAACTCTATCGGAATTGTATCCCTTGATAACTAAAGAATTCATTGGCAATACTTTACAAAGCTCGCACCACGTAGTGTTAGATCAGAGCATATATATTTCATAGGGAGACCTACATAACATGACGGTTCATCTAAAATGTATGAGGAGATTCGCCCGCGGATTTTGCGGTAAAATTCACGATATTTTGTGCTAGATATAACCTAGTTTTGAACTATTTCTGTAAAAATAACTTTATGGATCTAGTTGTCGTTTTTTTTTTAATTTCTTACGGCCTGTGCCTGTCGCCTATCTTGATTTACTAATCTTCAGTTATAGATTTAAGGTAGTCCTCTTTGATCTTGCACATCCTCCTAAACAAGCTGACCTTTAAATTCCTGCAGCAAGCTTTGAGTTTGGATTTGGTAACTAATATAAAATAAAAGTACTTGTTTATTGTGATGATAGACATTGGTCTATCATTTAGTCTTATTATTAAGTGTAGGTATTAAATGGTTTCTTATTAGTGCATAGTATATTACCGTAAAATTCTTTGATTTTTTATAATATTAATTCCGATTAACATCCAAATCATATCCCATACAATGTATGTATATACTTTGAAATTACCATAACCATTGTTATTTCCAGATCCTGCTTCTGCTACTGGTCGTAGTGGCGGTGCAGTCATACGGCGGACGGCGCTACTTTCGTGGTAGGTCTCACGGACGCCCCCGTAACCCTTACGACTACTATCACCGAAGGCATGGCGATGATGACCGCCCCCGTGAAATGAAACACTATCCAAATAGACATCATCCAAAAAACCCACACAATCCCGGTGATGAGCCAGCAGTTCATTCACCACGGTTGAGAAACCCAGCAGTATCTGATGATAGACCAGATGATGGTTTCAATACTTTCAATTCTCACCACAATGAAGATTTAGAATCTACATCAACTACCGAGCTACCATTCTCAGTTGATCAGGTAACGGATAACAACTCATTACCCGATGATGGCGGAAACTCTAATAGCGACAAATCAACGTCCAATCCAGGAGTCGATTTGTCAGGTGCTGTGAACAATGATAAGCCAGATGATGTTGCTAATGAGAATGGAAATGGAAAAACCCCGAATCTTGAAGAGCCCGATCATATCGGTGATAATATCGATGAGGATGAACCGTCATCGGAAGACAATAATGATGGTACTATAAACGTAAATGGCATGTCACCAACAGGTTCAAATAAACAGCCAGAGGGTGATGCATCTATAAATGGGTTGTCTCCTGGTGAAGATGCAAATAAAACTAATCTTGGTGATCTAGATAATAATTTAGATGGTAACAATGATAGCAACTTAGATAGTAACGTAGATGGCGACTTAGATGGTAATGCAGGTGAAAACTTAGATGGCAACGCAGATGGGAATGTAGATGAAAACATAGATGGGAACATAAATGGTAACTGGCCGGACATTAACAAACCAACGAGTAGCATCAATGTCAATGGGTTAGAACCTGGTGAAAATGCTGGTTCCTCAAACTCAAATAGCGATTATGATGATGGTTACTTAAACAATGATGGAATGCTACCCGAAGATAAGGATAAGCCGGGCCGCGATGGCAACAATATTGATAACACTGTACTAATACCAAATGGAGATAATGGGAATATAAATATTAATGGTCTTTCACCGGGAAATGATCGTAATGAGTCCGAAGCCGGGGATGATAGTGTGAATGGAAACGGATTATTACCTAAGGGCGATGGTGATAACTGGGGTCACGGTTCTATAAACGTAAATGGATTGTCCCCGGGTGGTGAGGATAGAGAACCTGACGATCACAGTATTAATATTCATGGCTTGTCACCAGGTGGGGACGACGCCGACGGCCAAGGCAACAATGAGCAAGGACGGCTGCCTAGCGAAGACTTAGGTAAGCCAAATCATAATAATATAGACGCACAAGGGCTAGAACCCGATCATAACCATCATTATGGTCACATTCAGAAACCCGATATCAGCGATTTAAATGACGGTGAATTACCTTCAGGTGATGGATCCATTGGTGCGCACGTCGACTTACCAGACATAAGCGGCCCAATTGACCACGGTGGACTGCTCCCCCAGCCAAAGCCTGAACCAGAACATATCATTGATCATGGTGGTCTAGAGCCAGGTATAAATCCAGATATATCAGGACATATTGACCCCCACTTTAAACAGCCGGTACCGATCCCGGATATTTCTGGACATATTGACATAGATCATCCGCAAACCAAACCCACTTTTCCTGGTGACGATATTTTACCTAATCCTGGCGACCAAATGATACCTAGACCGATGCCGAATGTCAATGGAAAACCTGATGAGATACCATCAATTGAAATACCTGATCAAGTGGACAACAAGGAAGACGGCAAGAAGAACAACTCAATGATGATACCGGTGCTGTTGCCAGGAGGCGGCCATATCATGGTACACGCTAACGCTTTGGGTAACATACCTTCCTACATTATCGTGATGATCAACGGTCAACCAACGCTCATACAGAATCCTGGCAGTCTTGGCATCGAAAGTGGAAATGCAGGATCTTTGGATCTCAGCAAACTCATAATTGGAAATAACGGGCTGTCAATTGGTGGTGGTGGTGGAGGAGCAGTGCTGCCCAGTTGGCTTAACTTAGGAGGGCTTGGTGTTAATGGTGGTGCAAATATTGGCGGCGGTAACATCGGCATTTTACCCAATATGCAACCTATTTGGATTGGTTCACAACTGCCTAATTTTGGAGGCAGCGGTACTACAGGTGGATCCTTTATCATTCCAAATAACGAACCCATTCAACCTGTGCCTGTTCCAATTCCAATTCCAAGGCCAATGCCTCCTCCACGACCAATTTATCCGACCCCTCAGCCAATTCCGATGCCTGGGCCAGGTTTTAACATTAACACATATCCCGGATTCCCTTGGCCAGCTATTTGGAACCCTAGTAATCCCGGCGTGAATGTGAATGTCACACACATCCCGTTGACGCCAAACCAAGGATCCAACACAGACTGGAAAAGTCTGCTTGATCTTCTGGCTAACATTAATTCTCGTCTTCCGCCACAACCTAAACCTATCCCGCAACCAAACTACCCATCATACCCGTACCCACAGTATCCGTACCCATATCCACCACCATACCCTTACCCGCCTTACCCTTACCCTCCAAACTACCCCGACCCTAACAATAAGCCTACCGGCCCAGGAAAAAATGTTCCCAATATTTACAAAGATAAAGATACTGCAAATAATCGGCCGGAACCTCAACCTCAACCGCGCCCAGATGTTCCTATTATACCCGGTCCGGAACCCCACCCAGAACCAGTACCGGATGTTCCCCTAGTTCCCAGTCCTAAACCCCAGCCTGAACCCCGCCCGGAACCCCTACCTGAACCCCGGCCGGAACCCCTACCTGAACCCCGGCCGGAACCCCTACCCGAACCCCGCCCGGAACCCCTACCTGAACCCCGCCCGGAACCCCTTCCTGAACCCCGCCCGGAACCCCTACCTGAACCCCACCCAGAACCCCTACCTGAACCCCGCCCGGAACCCCTACCTGAACCCCACCCAGAACCCCTACCTGAACCCCGCCCGGAACCCCTACCTTCGCCCCGCCCAGAACCCCAACCAGAACCACGTCCTGAACCCCATCCTGAACCTCGTCCAGAACCCCAACCGGAACCCCAGCCTGAACCACGCCCGGAACCACAGCCCGAGCCCCGCCCCGAACCCCAGCCTGAACCACGCCCGGAAACACAGCCCGAGCCCCGCCCGGAACCCCAGCCTGAACCACGTCCTGTACCCCAACCTGAACCCCAACCTGAACCACGTCCAGAACCCCAACCGGAACTTCGCCCAGAACCCCGCCCGGAACCTCAGCCTCAACCCCAACCTGAACCCCGTCCGGAACCGCAGCCTGAACCACGCCCAGAACCACAGCCTGAGCCCCGCCCGGAACCCCAGCCTGAACCACGCCCAGAACCACAGCCTGAGCCCCGCCCGGAACCCCAGCCTGAACCTCGTCCGGAACCTCAGCCGGAACCCCGTCCGGAACCTCAGCCAGAACCACGCCCAGAACCAAAGCGGGAACCTCTACCTGAACCCAAGCCTGAACCCCGTCCGGAACCACGCCCAGAACCTCGGCCTGAACCCCGTCCGGAACCACGCCCGGAACGCTGGCCGGAACCCCACCCAGAGCATCCAGATCATCATCATCATGACAGGCCAGTTATAAACCTACCCGACATTCACATCACACTCCCCAAGCCAACGCACATTGGTAAACCGAAACCTGGCCATCCTGGACTTGACAGCGGCCTCATTGACATCCTCAACGTTCTCTTGAAGTTCCCGGACAGGAACTCTCATCCACCCAAGAGCATTGGACCCCTCATCAAATTACTGCTGGCTATCTTGAAACCTGGTGACAAAAACCCGCCTTTGATTCCGAACCTGAACGAGGACGTTAAGGGCCAGCCAGACCTGGGAAACCTTGCCCATCTTTTGCTGCACCTTTTGGATGGCCATAAGGAACCGAACCTCAACGTGCTGGTCGAACCAGGAATGGACGAAGGTACACGAGCAAACTTGATTCTGCTCCTGCAACTTTTGGCCAGCAATCTGGAAGGTAGTGGCTCCTACCCAAGCATGGGGTACTATCAACCCGAAAATCCATTACTATACTTCCTGGGACACTTTCCTTGCGATCATCCGAATATCCAAGCGATATCAGGAATGCAGTCCAACTCCAACCTTTGGCAGCTGTTGGCCAACATGTATGGCCATAACTACGGCCAAGAGTTGAGGCTTGAGAGATCTGCGGAGGACACAAATAATAAGCCAGCTGAAGAGGCTGAGAAGGCTGAGACGAATTAGAATAATTTAATTTTGGTATTTCTAAGTAGTTTTTGTTCAATAATTAAAGTCATGATTCGAGTTTTGTAAAGCAGAAGGAAAAATTATTTTATTTTGTAAATTATAGTTTTTATTCCTAAGTAAATATAAGCCCATTATTTTTATTTAAGGAGAACCAGGTTACATTTTTTGAAGACATACATAATGTAAGTAAATATTATCCCTCATGAATTACAAAGATTATATTAATTTATTCCTAATAAAATTAAATAAAAGCTTGTAAAAAACCTTTGTTAAATATATGTATAATTAATCGACTCTATTTAACTAGTGTTAATTACATCGTAATGTTTACCCGACTGCCCCAGAAGGAGAGTAATGATTTTCGAGAGTACATCTGTGCGTATGTATGTCTATTTCTTAAGCAAGCTCTGTAGCCTAAACGTATTGATGGATTTTAACATTATGAAGTGAAGCGACGTTA
This sequence comes from Hyppa rectilinea, assembly GCA_951799385.1. Lineage (NCBI taxonomy): Eukaryota > Metazoa > Arthropoda > Insecta > Lepidoptera > Noctuidae > Hyppa > Hyppa rectilinea. The sequence goes on along the minus strand of OX637321.1, from coordinate 17,267,217 downwards.
GATTGGTATAAATCGTGGGAGTGATTGAATTGCCACAAAAAGGGAAAGGAAAGTTTTTTAAATAAATTCCAACAATATTGGTATCAAATTAAGTAATGAGGCAGTTTCAAATATACATAATATAAAATGTATGCCACCATTTCGACATAAACCAAAGAAAAGTGCGTTTAAAGCAAAAGCAGACGAACACAGATAGTACCTACATTAATTCTTTGTTGAGCTAGTTTGTTAATAAAAAAGAAGCTCCAATTGCAAAATCACAAATATTATCTGAAAAGAAAAAAACAAGCATTATTTATGTAATTCAATCAATCTGCCTAGCCTTTTCCCAACTATGTTGGGGTCGGCTTCCAGTCTAACCGGATGCAGCTGAATATCAGTATTTTACATGAAGCAACTGCCTTTTTGACCTCCACAACCCAGTCAGTAACTGGATAATATGATAACCCTTGGTAAGACTGGCCGTTTGACTTTGGGGCTTCTGACTACCCGTGACGACGGTCAAAGATCCTCGACTGACGTGACCGTGACCAATGGCTTAACGTGCTTTCCGTGGCACGGAGGAGTCGCGATATGTAAAGATGGTCACCCATCCATGGACCAGCGGATGGATGATGGACCGATCCGTGCGACTGTTATTACTTAGCCACGAATGATAACATACAATTTTGTAAGTTATAATAATGTTTGTAAGGGTTTTGTACTCAGCTACGTATGCGTATAAGCCTTTGCTCTTCGTCTGTCCGTCCCTCCATCTATCTGTCAGTGGGCTGTATCTCATGAAACGAATGTCGCATGAAATTCAGATTGTGTATACCTTTTATTATTTTATTTTTCTCAAACAGAAAACTCCGACGCAACTTAAAATATACTTTTAATATTGACGTGTTAATATAAATAGTTTTATAGTAGGTTACATTATTTTATGTATCCATAAAATTAATAGTAAAAATAAAGTTAAAACTAAAAGCGGTATCCATACTTGAATAATGTTATTTTTTAGGGAAGTATGTTTTATAAATATGTAAGTAATGATAAATATTGTGAACTGGACGGAACCCTTCGTCTGCGAGTCCTACTTGCACTTGGCCGGTTTTTATTCTCGTCAGCTATGCAGTCGGGTTTTTACATTACTTTACTTCGTAATCCCAGAAGAGTTACTCATCTTTCCTCGCTAGTCTCGCAGTTAAATGTACAATCACACTCCACTACGCTTGTATCCCAACATGCCTAAACCAAATTATTTGTCTTGCAAAACTAAATCTTTCCACTCAAATATAATTGTGAATGTTAGTACTTATTTAACAAACACACACATATATAAACACGCACACTCACCCTCACTCACACCCATACATGTACACACGCAGTCACTGTAACAAACTACATATTCATCATATTACTCATTTAAATTTCTTTTGTTCCCTCATATTTTTTTATCATTATCATCATTATTATTTTTATTGTTAAACCTAAATCAATTCCATCTTCATTGTATTTAATTAGGTTCACTACGAACAAGGTGCGATGAAAAGGACTATTTGTGCACGAAGCAACAGTAGAACACTGTGTCCTAAGGCACAGGTTTCCCCTAGTTTAGGAGGCAGGGTTACCTCCATTCCAGAAACCTTTTTACAACAAATTGTTTTTGTAACCTACATTTACTACTTTTGAAACAAAGGGTATTTAGTATCAATAAAGCATTATTATTATTATTATTATAATCATAAATTGTCAAAAGAACAACGAGTTTCAGTTAAATGTAGAATTTATACAAATGCTAAATTCATATGATTTCCAACTAAAAGTAAGAATTCCACGAGATGTCATAACTGTAGCGTTTGGCTACAGTGTACTGTGTGTGCTAGACATCTCTGCCTAACCCTTTAGAGAAAACACGCGTGATGTTATGCTACCGTAAAAAGTTTTCTAAGGAGGTAGTACCCGTCGATAGACTCGTAGATGTGGTACTTAGATAAAGTACCGGTCAGGTACGTGTAGTGCTGTGAGAATAAAGTGCAGTGTCGAGTGTTGGGTAATGTTACGGCGCTTCGAGAGTGCTTGGTTTTACCCGTTACTGGTAGCGACATCTATTGGCCATTGTAGCTGATAATATACTTACGTAACGAAAGTTTAATAATATATTGTTTCCTGCACCTGCTTATTACTTAAACTCAAATTTAACTATTTAAATTGTTGTCACGGAGTCGGCCCGGCACAAAATTTGAAGACAAAGATGATGAGAACAACGTGCAAAAATTGCCGTGGACACTCTCACATTATCGGACTGTTACAAGATTTTCAGTATCCAGGATAATACAGGGTACCTACGCTATTTGCTGTCTTTAGAGAAGCCTTTTTATTAGAAGCCTTACATAAACATACATAAAATATCACGCGTGGGCGCAAGCGAGATTGCTGAGTGTGATACGTACCTACGCTGTTGCGGTTTGGAAATACACCATCTTATGGTTTATAATTGCATGCAAGCATCTATGTCACAATGTCGATGATAGTAATGTAATTATGTGTTTTATTTACATGTCGTTTCGGGTAAAAACGGAAAACCTTATTTGTATCAAAAATATTAAGTGGCATAATACGAGCATTAACCAAGCGAGGTCGAACTTGACTGAAAATGCAAAAAAAATAAAAATTCAAATTATCACATTTTTATGTACCTATTTTATTATGTTCCTCTGATATCATCCCATACCGGTGCACAATTTGGTCTACGAGCTTCCGGGTTTCTTTCGTTCTGAGGATGCCAGCGTTGAACCATGATGCCCCACAGATATTCAAACGGATTCATATTTGCGCGATGTAATTAGCATCTCAAAAACTGTCTACTAAAGTACAGTGCCTACTTGACTTACTCCTGAATTATGTGACGTCACCGTGGCATCGTTTTGCATTTGAACCTACTGTATCATACGACAGCCAGCACACTTACGTAAATAGTGCAGGCATCGAGTGATGTTACAACGGTCTCCGGAGTGCCATACGAGAGCCGACATGCAGCCGCATAGCGAACAGATCCAGTTTTCAAAACTACGCTACGGTTCGGAAGTACCTATACGAGTATATTCGCTTTGACCACCGAATATGAGAAATGAATAATAAACTCAAACTCAAAGTATTTATTTCAAATAAACCAATTACAGGCACTTTTGAATTGTCAAGGGGGTCGGTCAGTCAGAAAGATGAAGCTAGTTGCCCATTCCAAAGCATTTGGTACCTATGGAGAAGAACGGGCAAGAAACTCCATGGACACTCTTTTAAACAAAATATGGTTACAAAATATTGGTTACAAAATTCATATTATTATTATACATGTGAGAACGATGCAGAACGGTGTAAGCATCCGATATAAAATATGTAAAAAAAAGATCAAAAATTAAATTAAAACAAGCCATGGCCGCTAAGAGATGACCAGTCTCTTCTGACAGCGCCCGTTCACGAACTTGACGCATGGATTAGCACCATTCAGCTCAACCATTTTGAAGGGAGCTAAATGATCCAACACACACGCCACCATCAGCGAGACATTAAAGTGAGCATGACATACTCTCAGCCGCCAAAGCACATTCAAGTCAATGAAAGACGTACCCAGTAAATGGTCGCTTTATATTAGGTACATAGTACTCACATATGTGCTAAGCAATTATACAATATTAAGAAATTGAATTTATACAATGCAAATATAGTTTTTTTTGTTGTTGATCTTCCGCAGCTCCAACAGTTTTTTAAGAAGTCTAATGAATTAGGTGATACGCCCTTGTGGAGCAGGACTAGCATTGACCCAAGAGTTTTTATCAGCGATGTATATACATTGTCGGACTACCGTGTGAACCCATGCCGGACGGCGCGTTCGTGTTACACTCGCGCTTCAAAGAGATGTCAATGAAGGGGCCACTACCTTCCGCTCCACCAAGAGCGGGAGGAGTCATAAGATGATTTTCCACCCTCAAAAAAAAAACAACGTGGGGATATAACTTTTATTAAAGTGAAAAATATTACGTATTACAGCTTAAAACAGAAGTGCTTCTTGAGAAGATTCCAAGGGGGTTACAAAAAGAGGATTGACAAGAAAAAAAGAAAATGAAATTGGTAAGAGCATTACACGTCCGTTACCTACTCCGCAATCATCAATCCATGCAGTAATAATTAAATAGCAGTCCCATCATCAGCAGTGAATGTTTAAGGAAAGAGATACTAGATCTGGATTAAATTGTGACGAAGTTTATTAAATACCTCCTTGCGTTGAAAAGTTTAGGTTGGGATTTGGGATAACCTTAGCTGTACCTACTTCATGTTGTAAGTTAAAAAAAATATGAAACCCCAGCGTAAGGCGGGGGTTACACTACAGTCGGAGCAAAACAAAGCCTAAGAACCTACCTACATTGAGATGATTGGAATTCCCGGTGGAAAAATAATGTTTTGGTCATTTTATAAATCCTAGAAAAAACAAGACGCCGTTTCATGTGAATTTGACTCCCAAATACACAAATCCAGTAAATCTTTAACACTTTAGTAAAAAGAAACTTTACGTCACGGGGTAAATCTTCCCGAAACCGATTCCGATACATAAACCATTACCCACAGGTACAGTCGGCTAAAGAGTTAGGTGTAGGCTACGCAAAGCCAAATTACTAGACATTCCCAAGACGATATTAAAATAATAAGCAATAGTTTTGTAAAAAATACATCTATGCACATGAGGATAATTTCTATTACCAAGCTAATTTTTATGTCCTTGATTTTGGTTCCGAATAGAAATGATAAAAATGTTTTTTCCGTGTATTGTCTCGGCTATCAGCAATCGTGTCTTTCTAGAAGAATATTATTATCAAAGGCTGGATTTTACTAGCAGAAAGGCGGACCCTGCCTAGCCTGCCATAGCCTGCGTACATACCAATTTTATTCACATTACCAAAGCCTTCGAATTGGCGTAAATTTGCATCACGTTGCCTATACGTCATGCGAGTGTTACCCCCGGGAAATCATCGGGCAAACGGCCGGCCAGACCTCTGGGCACGGGCAACCCTGTCGTGAGGGCAACATGAGCCTGTAACTAGGTGAATATGAATAATTAATGTGTTTAAATATTGTAGAAAGTGAATCTGGAATCGAGTCCTGTTTACAAAGGCGTGTTTGTCTGCTGACTTGTTTATTCCTGTTTGAACCGGTAAATACCGGTTTTTGTGACCATTCTTTAAGTTAGGGCTTGTTTGGAGATGCCTACTTTTGTCTGTAATGGTGTAAAGTTTACTTCTCTTTGCTTGCATGTAAATGAACGAACTCTGTGTTGATTAATTGTTCATCAATTTGACTACCAATTTAAAATACTTAATGTGTAACACACTGTTGTTTGTAATAGTACTTTTCTAAGACACTCGTGAGATAAAATTTGCACAACCTGCGCGCGCGCACCGTAAGTACAATCCGTTATAATATTAGCACCGCCATTCAGTGGCGAATTTACCAGCAGGCTGAGTAGGCTGGATATTTTATTTTTATGATATTTTTTTTATTTTGATTTATAAATTAAAAAAATATATAGGTATTATACACAGTAAAGTATTCTAATGCTTTTATAACTTAAATTATGATACTATAGCAAATAGTTAAGTAAAGATATATGTATTGTATTGTTTTTAAACTGTGAGTTTTTTCGCCAAATGTATATTTTATATGTAAGCTTTATTTATATTATGAAAGTATTGTATAGTTTTAAGACATATAAGGTATGTCTTACTTTAAAAGTGGTACATGATTGAGATATTTTTTGCCTAAAATAATGTTTTTAAAAAATTCTTTGCGTTAATAGTAATCAAGGATCTAATACGGTACCACAGTTCTCAATGATACTAAACCACACGGGAAAAGTTGATGCGAGGATGATGGAGCACAAATCATAAAGTTGGAATTGTATTCATAGATTTATATGATTGTGGACTAAGATATCAAAATTTAAAGGCGGCAAAAATTTAATAGCCTACAGGCGGCAAATCTGTAAATCCGGCACTGCCGCCATTACAGGCAAAATCGTTTGTAAAAAGGTCGTTTGTTTGTCGTTTGTTCCGGTGGGCTGCTGCCCGACGATTGATATCGGGACGTTATAATACGATTGCTTTGCTCGTACGATGCTGGATATTGTATGATGTTAGTGGGATGCATAGTTCGCCTGTGGCGTTGTAGATAACAACAGCATATTATAAGTAACTTACTTCAAGTTATTAATGGACCAATAACTGTTTGATATTTTCAAATTTCTGCACAAAGGGTCACCTTGAAATTGTAATATTCTATTCACTAACCTAACCCAACATTACCATACATTGTTGCATAAAATAACCTTTATTCGCCACTGATAATCCTTTTAAAAGTGGTCCAAATCTGAGTTTTAGAACTTGTCAAAGTAAGGGAAAATTTTGCAATTTATTTATCACATTTGCCTACTTAAGTCATTATGGGTTAGGTGATCAGGTGGTCAGGGAGTCAGGCTGTACACGATCTGAATACCAAAACCAAAAACTATCAAGATCGCGTTGTTTTTGGTTCAATTTCAAAATCTGAAAGTGAACTCCTGAGCACGGGGCTTATATCTGAAACTTTTAAAAGTGTGTGCAAAATAGCTAAAGCTCTTTATATTAGGAATAAAATAAAATCAGCTGATGATAAAATAAAAACTACCTGGCAAATAATAAATAATGAAACAGGTAGGAAAAAGCAGCGTAATACTGAGTTTAATTTAGAGACTGCACATGGCCGCATCAACTCAGATATAGAAATAGCTCAGGAATTTGAAAACTTTTTTGCTAATATTCCTCTCAAAACTACTGCATCATTAAATTCCTCAGCCGCGCTTTCTGCTGCCTTACTTAGAAAAAATGTAAAGGCATGCCCTTTAGAATTTACATTTCAGCATACAAACCCCCAGGCTGTTATAAAAGCTTTTAAAGATCTTAAAATCAAATCAACGGAAGATCTCTGGGGAATGTCTGTAAAAGTCTGTAGTTCTATTATCGATACCATTGCGCCCTATTTAGCTTTCATATTTAATTCTAGTGTGGACCAAGGAGTCTTTCCGGATCTAATGAAACACAGTAAAGTAGTGCCATTGTTCAAATCCGGTGATAGTAAAGAACCCAACAATTATAGGCCCGTGTCAATTCTGCCAGTTCTCAGTAAAGTGTTTGAAAAGTTGATGCTCAATCAAATGTTACGTCACTTTAATAAAAATTCCATCTTGCATGACCAACAGTTCGGTTTCACCAAAGGGCCATTGGAATCTTTTGCGATCTCTCTAAGGCGTTCGATTGCGTAGAACATGAGACGCTTCTGCTGAAACTAGAGCACTATGGAATTAGAAATACAGGCCTTGATTTACTTAGATCATACCTGAAAGATAGAAAGGTTAAAGTTCAAGTAAATGGTGTGCACTCGCTGGGGTCGGAAATGACAATGGGCGTTCCTCAAGGTTCGATATTGGGTCCATTTCTCTTTTTAGTTTATATTAACGATTTACCCCAATTACTTCAAAATCAACCGAAGATGGTGTTATTTGCAGATGACACTTCATTAATCTTTAAAATTAATCGACGCTCACAAAATCTTGACGACGTGAATAACTCTATTCTTCAGGTCCAAGATTGGTTTACGGTAAATAATTTGGTACTAAATGAAAAAAAAACCAAATGCATTAGATTTACATTACCTAATGTTAAAAGTAGCGATTGTGACATCATATTGAACGGAGAAAAGCTGGAATTTATTAAGCAGACGGTTTTCCTGGGAATCACGCTAGACGACAAGTTGCAATGGGGTCCCCACATAACAACTCTTGCGGGACGGCTAAGCTCGGCCGCTTATGCTGTTAGAAAGATAAGGCAGTTAACAGACGTAGAAACCGCGCGTTTGGTCTATTTTAGTTACTTCCACAGCATTATGTCATATGGCATTTTACTGTGGGGTCGGGCTGCTGACATTGAATCCAATTTTATTTTGCAAAAGCGAGCGATCAGGGCTATTTACAATCTTCGTCGTCGCGAATCGCTTAGGGAACTATTTAAAAGGATTAATATTATGACAGTACCTTGCCAATTCATTTATGAAAATATTATGTATGTAAGAAAAAATAGACATCTTTTTAACAAAATAAGTGATAGGCATAATTTTAATACTAGAAATAAAGATAAAATAATTCAACCATTTTTTCGATTGTCAAAAGTACATACATCTTTTATGGGGTTCTGTGTTAAATGTTACAACAAAATACCTTGTGACATACTGCAATTAAATGAAAGAAAATTTAAAACTCATATTAAAAGTACACTTTGTAAACAAGCTTATTACAAATTAGAAGATTATATCAAAGATAAGGATGCTTGGAAACATGCTGGTCCTGCTCCACAGGACAATCTAGTGTCTAGACAAAATCAAACTGGTTGCTAAGTAAATTAGGTAATTTGTACCATATTATTTTATTATATTGGAATAACTTCTCACACATTGATTAATTTATTATTATTAACTTTTAGAATGTTTGTAAATATGTGAGCACCATGCACTTATGACATAATTAAGTTTACTTGCCACTGCTACATGTGTTTTTCTTTTCACCTTTTGTGATGTATTGTTTTTATTCTGGGTACATCGTCTTCACATATAATGTTATAATACATGTATACAAAACATTGTGAAACATTTTAAAAGAGTAACGGTGGAGTTTCTTGCCCATTCTTCTCCACGAAACTACTTTTTGGAAGGGGCGACTAGAATCAGTTCTATTTCTTGTTCATTTTGACGTTCAAAAGTGCCATTCTTGTGCCTATTTGAAATAAATGTTTTGACTTTGACTTTGACTTGACTTTGACTTTAACTTATATACTTTTTGCTGTTCTCTCACTATGCCGCACCTACTCACCTGACGACTGTTTACCTCGCTGCTTGCTTGAAAACCTCCCCCTATCATATACTTAAGTGTGTATATTTATTTAAAAGAAAAAGTTATTACTTTCTATAAAGCTCATTTTTTAACAATAATCTGTCATTCGGTGCAGCATACCGTCATTATATTCATTGAAATCATCATTCACCGACAACGGAATCTTATATCTCCTAAATTATAAGGACTTCTTAGTGCCTTTATTATTTTGTTGAATCAGTACTTCAAATTAATGAAGCTATAAAAAAAACTAATTACGGGTTTTTTTGAAAACTCACGAAACACGTCAAATGTTTTATTTTAGGAATTACTTACCTACGTCTTGTAGAGACTTTCAAACTTTGGTCTGCTTCTTCAGTCGGTGTGCAACACTGTACACCGCTCTTATCAAACTCAAACTCAAAGTATTTATTTCAAATAAACCAATTACAGGCACTTTTGAATTGTCAAGGAGTCGGTCAGTCAGAAAGATGAAAGATGAAGCTAGTTGCACATTCCAAAGCAGTTGGTACCTATGGAGAAGAACGGGCAAGAAACTCCATGGACATCTATATCTTCCTTAGACTCCCGATATTAAATCTTTCTCCTTTGTAATTTTTTATCCACTCTGACACCAGCTCTATGTCATTACTTTTACGTAGGTAGATAATATTGTAATCTATCTTTTTAAACATTTGACGCACTATCATGCGGTTCATTAATTTCTAATTAAAGGAACATTATATCGGTTTGTCCATTAGGTAGGTCGGGTTTTCCATTGTGTTTCGCTTAAATTATTCACTCAATGATTAAACTATCATTTAGTAGCTCGCCATGGTGCGTATCATACAGGTATCGTAATTAATTCCATTTATTTTTTAGCGTTTATTAGAAAATAGTTCTTGTGTGTGATAACTTTCAATAACCTTATATGGATGACAAAGTTGCCACGTTACAAATAGCTGTCACATATTTCGCTGTTTGTATTGTTTTTCTATATTATATTTCTTCTTATTGAAATTTAATATCTATTGATTATGAATTGCAATAGTGGATATCGTGACACATATTACAATTTACATATATTTACTTTTGTTTAGTGAAATCATTTAGTCAGTTTCTAAATTGTTTAGTTATACTTACCTGAAACTGTTTGGTAAATTAATCAAAACAGTTAACATTCATTTGCGTCGTTGTCAACTTTCAGAGCACTCTCTTCAAGTAAGAAGCTATTTTTAGGGATTAATTGTAAAGTAAAAATACTTTAGTGCAATAATTTAGGTACCTAAGTACTAGACATATTCCTTACCTAGATGTTTTTCTAAAGTCTTGGTGCACTTTGACAATTACTAATCGTGAAAAGCACTTCCATACCCAAACTATGATACTTAAGGTTTGCTTAGGAGCACAGAGTTAATACGTACAAGACTACAGCTAGCGTAAGTCAAACTAGTACGAATAACTCAAATAATATTATGTGCAAAGTTCCGCCAATACAAATATACAGACTGAGTTTGAATGCATTGTCTTTCTTAGATCTATGGCATTAGTAAAAGCAATTAAGGAAAATGAAATCGCTCATAGTATGAATGACTTACTTATTTTGGAAAAAGGGGAAATAATTGATTGCAGCGAGCTCTAAGTCATCCTGTTTCTTTTTTCTCTAAACGTAAAATAGTGTTTGTACAAAATTAAATTCAGTTGGTGCAATGGTTTAAAATATTTATGCCTCATTAAATTTGTCAATATTACGAACCTTACTCGTGCAACGTTATTAAATGTTATAATAATGACGTGTTTATAATTCCTCCACGGAGTTTGTTTCCCGGAAGTTGTTAAACACAGATTTATTTTCACAAATAAATTACATTTCTCACCCAGAGGGAATTGATAGCACGGCACGTGTAACTGACTATACAGGGTGGAATTTTGTAATGCCCCCTGGAGGGAAAGTACTCTTAATACTGTAGATAGAACTTTTTACTCAAAGGAAACATTCCTTTATTTTTTAATAGAAAGAAAACTGCATTCAAAGATTTCCAAAAAATCGCTTGCCACACCCGGGAATCGAACTGACTAAAATCTGCAAAAAGTACACACTGTACTTTAATTGCCGCGATCGTTAGTATCAATTATAAGGATGAAATCTCTCGAACAAACTTGATAAATTAAATGATAGGAAAACCATAAAATCTTTAATTATTTACAAAAAATTGTAAACTAATTAATTAGTTGCTCGAAATGGGCTCCATTTTCTTGGATACACAAATGTATTCTTCTAACAAATTCATTTCTTGTAACCTTTAATAACGTGTTGTGGTGAATACTATAAATCGTATTCTGAACTTCAACTCTCAACTCGTTTACATTCGCATAAGATTTAATGTAAACTTGGTTTTTAACATATCCCCATAAAAAAAAAATCTAAAGGGGTGAGAACTGATGATCTCGCAGGCCATCTGATTGTGCCGTTTGTACCAATCCAGGTATTAAAGGTATTTATTTAGAAGAACACATTTGTGTATCCAAGAAAATGGAGCCCATTTCAAGCAACTAATTAATTAGTTTACAATTTTTTGTAAATAATTAAGGATTTCATAGTTTTCCTATCATTTAATTTATCAAGTTTGTTCGAGAGATTTCATCCTTATAATTGATACTAACGATCGCGGCAATTAAAGTACAGTTTGTACTTTTTGCAGATTTTAGTCAGTTCGATTCCCGGGTGTGGCAAGCGATTTTTTGGAAATCTTTGAATGCAGTTTTCTTTCTATTCAAAAATAAAGGAATGTTTCCTTTGAGTAAAATTTTCTATCTACAGTATTAAGAGTACTTTCCCCCCAGGGGGCATTACAAAATTCCACCCTGTATACATTACTGTATCTATGCTTTTCATTTCAGGTGCTGCTGTCTCTGGTATGTGCGGTTGTAGCAGAGGCTCAGTTACACCTGCCATTTTTTGACCACATCCCAGGGCTTCCTCGCCCGGCTCGGCCCAGTCCAGGCGGTCCCGCAACCCGCAACAATGTAGGTTATAACGGCTATGACACATGGTTTCAACACTTCGGTAACCCAGATGAACGCTCATTTAATTCGGACAACCACGAAAGAGATAAGTCTTATGAAGATTATGATCCGTTCTATCATCGAGATCCATACTTTCAAGGCAACGGCTGGGATCAAATGCCCGGAATAAATAATGTGTTTAATATTCCAAATCCAGGCTACAATAACCATAGACATCAACCATCACATAAGGAAAACAACCCACAAGAAAAGCCGAAACAGGACCACAAAGATATTTCTAATGCGCAAAATCCCGAAAAAAAACCTAAGGAAGTACCTCCAATAGATAAATCACCGACAGAAGAAAACAAAGTTCCTAAATTGAACGAAGACAATATTCCAGAGGTGACAAATAACTCCGACTTATTGCCCCCGAAAACAAATGAGATCCCAAAAGAAGATGAAATAAAAGACAAGGACGATAAACAAGTAGGTTTAAATAAAAAGAAAGATTTCTTACTGGTTGGGCAGGGTAATAATGGAAATAATGTATACCTCTTACATGAAAACAATCCTAACCTGAATGCAGTGGTTACACCTAATACTAATCAGCCTGGTAATAACATAATTTATGTTCCTTACAATCCGGGACAAAGTAACAATCCCGTTTATCAAGTTATTAATGGACAGCCTAGTTCTTTACCAACTAATATTCAAATGGCACAAGATAAGGCAGAAACGGGAAGTGGTTATATTAATGGTGTACCGAACTCTGGGCAAGCAGCTATAAATTCGAATGCGGGTGACCAAAATCCTGGCTACGTTACAATCTATTCCAACGGACAGCTAATACAAATACCTGGTGTAGTTGTTAACACAGCACCGAACAATGTACCTATACAGAATGGGAACCAAGGTCAGGGAACAAATTATATAATTGCCAATGCAGTTCCCAATAATGTACAAACTGTACCAAGCATTCAAAATCCGAACACAAACGTAATTTATGCCACTATACCAAATCAAGCATACGCTAACCCAGTATATGTCCAACTGCCAAAATGTGTTAATGCCATATCAAATGGTTGTAGTTCGGGAACCATTCAAGGAGATAATAACGGTTTACCTAGCAATGTAATCGCTTATCAGGCTAATCCGAATACTGTTGCTCAGCCAGCAGCAACGCCAAATGATGTTTCAAATACCTATGTTCAGCCAAACATGGTAGCAAACCAAGGCCAAGGAGCGATAACAGTAGCCATTCCAAATACGGGTCCATACCAGCAAGCAGCTCAACTACCGGTTAACAGTGGTTCAAACGGTTACAACCAACCAATAGTATATCAAAGACAGGGACAAAATGTACCAAATCAAGGACCTATTCAAGTGCCGAGTGCCACTAGCAACAAGGGATACAATCAGCCTACGTTTACAAATGAAAAACAAGAGTTAAATGCGCCAAACCAAGGAGTTATGTACAACCAATACACCCCACAGCCTGCAGTACCAGTCCAGCCAGTCTACAATGGTATAAACAGCTACAATCAGCCTATGGTATCAAATCAAGCACAAGAACCAAATTTACCGAATCAAGGAGTTACAGTCAACAACCAAAATACACCATCGCAGCCCGCAGTTGAAATACCAATCCCAAACGGATACAACGTCAACCCTCCGGTCACAAATCCAAGTCCAACAATAGAAATTCGGAATGACGTATCCAGCAACCAGAATGTGCAACCACAGCCAGCGGTTACAGTGGATGGTGGCACGAATGGATACCAGCAACCACAAGTACTAAATCAAGGCAATCCAGGGACCAACGCCATTGTCAATACCCCAAATAATGGTGAAGTGATCAACCAAGAATCCGATAACGCTCAACCACTAGCAACGTCTTCATTAGTTTTAGATAGTAACAATTTGTCGTCTTTGGGTGCTCAACCAGCGATCATGATTTCGAACTTCAAAGACAAGTCGGGTGACAAGGAAGATAAAAAAAAGAGTAAAGACAAAAAAGAGAAGAAAGACAAGGCAAAGAAGAAAGATAAGAAACCTAATGATGATGACAAACTAAAAGTGCCGGAGCCATTTACCAATAAGAACAAAGATAAACGCTAAACTGGGAAATTTCCATCCATACTTGTCATTAATCCTTTAATTAATAATAATAATATGTTACGTAATGAATGTCTTTTTAAATATATTTCATGTTAATGACGTTTATTTTCACTCTATTTAAGTCACATTCCATTATTAACCGGGTCACTGAGTATTTTGTCGAGTCAAAAATATCTAGTACTATAACCAACTAGCACTTCGCACGCGACTTGTTCTACGTGGATGTTGAACTTTCCTATACAACAGAAAAATCATCCCCTATAAAATTTACTACCCGGCTCCACAGCCTAGGGGTAGATTTTTGAAAAACCCTGATGCACGTTTTTTCTTATTCTTCAAGTGAATCATACCGCGCGTTTAAATTCTTCCATTAAAACTTTGACAACCCCCAAACTTAAACGACATCTTAAAGGGGGGTTCCACTTAATAGTTTGTTTAGAAAAACAAAAAATGACAAACTTCATGATTAAGGGCTGAATTGTCAAAAGATAAACTTTATAGAATAAATATAATAGTTTGACATATCTTTCATACTATAGCTGTCAAACTGACATATTGATTCTTCAGGTAAGACTGATGAAAAATCAGCCCCTAGTTAGATATGTATTTGTGCTAGGTTTCATGTTCATTAACTCAATAAGATTTTTCGTAACAAAATCGCCCATTTTAAAACCCTTTCTTAGTGATCCCCTACATTAAAAAAGGGGGCCGTGTGCCGTCGATATTTCAGTCAGTCAGTCCGTTTCTCCTTTATATATCGAATTTTTAATCTATAGTTTGCTAGCAAAATAATGGTCTGTCAGCAGATAAATGAGTAGTACTTAGTTGTATATGAAAAGCTTTAATGATTATTTCTTAAATTAATGGTTCTTTATCTTTCAAATTCTTTATCTTTTTTTTTGCAAAACCATATTTTTCATAAGATCTTGAATGCCTGACTTGATGGGAGTAGCTTCCATTCTTGCTGGTTGGCCAATCGTTTCACCGAGGAGTTAGTCATTCATGTATTATACCATAAAATGATACGAGAGAAGAACAGTGTTGGTTGGAAAACAACGTGATATGGGATTCATCTCAGAGATATTATGTTCTTGCATCCAATATTAATAAAATGAAGATTAAATACTAATTAGATCATCAATCTTAAACTCTTAATCAGCATCTCTGATGAGAGTACCATCCGACTTTCCTCATTAAATCCGATCAGTTCTCCATCTCAACTACCCTTTGACCACAAACTGTCCGAAACTTAATCTGTTCTTACAAACTCCTCTCGGTATGAACAAATTGCTCTGAAACTTGTTCTGTGTTCCGCCCCCCTTTGACTGTTTTCAGTTGAGCGATCAAAAACAACAGAGAATCGATCGTTGTGCCTCGGGTTCAATTTTGTGTAAACGGGCACAACACGAACACAATGCTGCCGAACTGAGTTGTCTGTGTACCTACTTATGTATGTGTTGTGTACTTAGGTACATACCTAACGTATGTCTGTGTACACAAGCTTCGAGTTGTGTTTCCTTTAACATTACTTGGGATAATGGTAGGTGGGTAAGCTTAGTTGCAACTGCAAGTGATTGCTTTTGGTTTAACCTGGTTAAACAATCACTGTTTCGAGTTGATTCTGTGTACTTTTGGTATGGACCTACAGATTAGTTTGAGAGTAACTGGTCACTGGAGTTACTTTGCATTGATTAATGTCCTATTGCTGTTGTGTTTGGAACTGGTCATCTAAAGTATGCCAGCTTGTGACTGTCCCACTGCAGAGCGGATACCTCTTCTCATACAAAGAAAAGATCCTATGACGTATATCACCAGTTCACCATACTTACCTACTCACTGCGTACTGGCTATTTGAGATAGCAAAGTCCACATTTCCTACGATGATCTCGTTTTAGTGTACAGTGTCTAAGATTAACGTAGAAAGTTGTAACATATATGTAAGACTTCAATATCTCTGTGTGACACTGCGGAATGCAATGACACATATTGCACGTCATAAATGTACGTGACCAATACGTTAGATGTTGCAACTGTATTAGCACAAGATGTAATATTACATTTTTGAAATACCTACGTTATATCTCTGCTGCCGTTCGGTTTGAAGGGTCCTGGGTGCTGGAGTGACGTAATAAATATTGCGGACACAATGGCAACGCATTAGCGATGCTAGTCGTATTGCAATACGGCTGCCGTGCCGTGCCGTGCCGTGCCTGCAAACTTAGGTGAAGTGAGCTATCATTCCAGCGAAGGCAAGAGATTGATACTATTGACAGCTATCTTCACCAAAGTTTTTACGCTGAGATTTGTAAAGAATAGATCGCAGGATGTCCACGCGATGGTCACCACTTACGATCAGATTGCACGCCTTTACGAAAATGAAAGACAGTAATTATTTCGAAAGTGTTTTTATTAAATTGTTAAATAGGAAATCTCAATTAAATCAATAACTCATTGCAATAATAATTGTTCTGGTTTAAAACTTTCGTGATAGTTGCGTTTGTGTGGTGTATTGTGCGACTTATATTTACGACTATTATTATAAAGGGTATTTGCAGATATGTTGAACGGTGTCAGTACAACGTTTATGAGCGGTATTATGCTAGACGAATTTAGTTGAGTGCTTTTAGATATCATAAGTCGTAGAATGAAAACAAGTCTCAATTGCCTGCTGCGTGTTAAAACCGACTCAGTTCCGGTTCGGTCCGGGGCCTTATAAAGGTTCACACGTTTCTTGATTTATACATCCTATTTTTTCACCTCTCATGTGCGCACGAGCTTTCCGATGCTGTAGCTCATGTCACGGTAATATGTAAGTACATAAGCCACACCATGTTTTGTCTCTACTGGAGCACTATGCTATTATAGATACCGTTCAACATCAATCCAGAATATTATTTCTGTTCAAACATTGCATAAATTTATATTCATATCAACTGATAACAATCCAAAACGTTTTCCTCGATAGTTTACGTAAATTAAGCAAAAACAACAAACGTTACAAAAATAAAAATCAAAACTGACCATTTAAAAATCTTACATTAAAATCTTCATCGCGAGATTATTTTAAAAATTTCTTTGTTTATAATTATCATAATATTTTTTTTTAATCTGAGAGATAATATTTTTTTTAAATGTTTTAAAATCTTTTTTTATTTAGTACTCTTTAGAATTAATATAAGCATACCTTCGTTCTAGACTATCACAACATTCAAAGGCATAAGTTTGGACCTTGGCTTGCAAAGGATAAAGGGTGTTCTCTGACCCTGGCTGTCCTTGGGCAGGCACTTTGCATACTTGACCACTTTCAGATACGAATAAGTTGAAATCGGACCGTCTCGCGTCCGTGTTATTACGATGGCATAATTTGGACTTAAGGTTTTGATCTAAGAAGTATTTATATAGGAAGAGGCGTGTCGCTACCATCATTACAAAATGATGGAAGTCATCAACAAGGATGTACCTATAACTGCCAGAAACAGTCAATAGTTGGTTTAAAGGCAATAATAAGTAGGTACAAGTCAAACTATGGACTTTGTTTCAAATGCAACATTAACTTAAGACTAAGCAAGAAAGAAGTCCAAGAACATGAGACATTGTAAAATCGCAAGAGCGCGATACCGTTCGTAGCAGTCCGGTATCAGTCAAGTGTGCAAGATGCCTTATTTTCACAAGAATTTCATAGAGGCAAAATATTTTTCAAACAAATTCTTTTCGTCTCGTACCGTGAATCTTTATGTTTCTAAATTATATTTCATTATACTTAATTCTATTTATAATTCTTTGAACAAAATTGATTAATATCTTAAGAATGTTATAATATTGTGAAACGGTTGCCGATTAATCAATTTAGCTCAAAGAAACGATTACGGGTGACTTGCCACGGTCAATAATTGCTTATTATAAGGAGACAAAGAAAACAAATAATAAATATTTTGGAAGAGCAATACTATTAATGAACACCGTCTTAATAGAAACCTATTTTGGGGTTATAAGACACTTTAACATGCTATTTACGTACAACGAAATAAGAAATATGATTAATTAAGAAAACCGATAGATTTGTTGGAAATACTTATCAATTATGATCTTTTGAAAAACATAACCAAGCATAGCAAAACGATACTATTTGTTATTTATATTTATTTTCCTTTATTCGAGCGATTCTGTTAAAAGGATGACACCTGCTTGTGTTGTCAAAGTACAAAGAGAATTTAATTTAAAAAATATCGACTGAAATTATTACGTCAAAAGAGAAATAAATACGTTTAACTTCAAGTGCGTTGGTATTTTCCAGTGATATAAAATATTTAATCAATATATTACTATATAATCTATGATTTGATCAAGGTTATTGTGTTACGTGTACTTAGTTGTGTTGCTCTATAAGGAAGAATAGTAAAGAGCCGGTCAGAGAACATCGCAGCAGAACGTGGACAGTAAAACTCCTTTCACCTAATATCTAAGCTTGGACTTTGTTAATTAAAATATTTAATAAAAAACTTTTTTTTCTTATTTTACACAAAAATCGTAAGTACTTCGGTGACCGGGACCCTGTACGCTAACAAGAACCCATCCTTCCTTATTTGTGATTCGTTTATAACCTGTGCATTGTTTCTGTATCTGTGACATGTAGGTATTGAGAGCGCCGCCATTTGTGCGGTGCGGTCCTTCGGTTGAGCGAAATTGGTTGTGGTCGTTGAAATTCTAATTCCCTCGTAAAGCAAAAGAAGTTTTCAAATAAAAATAATGGCATTCTCGTATAGATTTTTATTATGCATTTTTACATAGTGATTTTGCTGTGCTATTGAAGATAAATTCCTTCTTCATTAGCAAAGCAAAATCATTTTATTATCTGATTAGAAAAGTTATAAAAAATAGCAAAACTACTTTTTAAATGTATACTGATGACTACATCCTTAGTTTTCTATAGTGTTCTATGTACAGAAAACAATTTTAACGTGAAAACATAAACAAAAGTGTGTTCAGTTTAAATAAAGGAATAATACGGTTCAGTTGCTATCCATGGTTGGTTTGGTGGCCTTCCATAGTCCACACACCAAGAATTATTGCCACAATCGAACACCTGAATTCCCTAATAACTTCCGCCATTTTGCTCGATTTTCACGCCATAATTTCCGCTTGATGTAAATGTCACAGCTGTCAACACAATGCACAGACTATAAACGCGTTCACGACTCAATATAATTGAAATTAATTTGACAGTGAAAATTGGTCAATCTCTTAACGTAGCTGCTCGCTTTATACATATGCGCTTTTAACCTGTAGTTAGGGCGCAAATTATCTAGGGGTCTAGGCAGTTTAACTTATTAAATGCAATTTTGTTCTACATAAAGTATAAAAAAAATAAGCTGTTGCTATTTATCGAACTTTGAGTTTGATCAGCAATTCCGGACCATTTCCGCACACTGGTGACGGAAGCGCACTATCAGTGATTCATAAGGTGCTCACCGCAAACCACTGATGGCTTTGCCACAGCCACATTGCCGGAGATCTTACTCCGGAATATCGGATATTTCCGTAATAAACGCCTATCAACGATGCATATGGCATTCGATGAATAAATGCAGCATAGATTACTTTCATTACGGCATGAAATAAATCAAAAATGAAAACGTAAAACCCTAACGAGGTACAATATTTCGAAATTTAAATGACATTACGCTCATGGCTGCTTATTCGTTATCATAAATGCCCGCTGACCCCTAGAATTACTTATAGTAATATTAATAATATTAAAAATTAAAGTTTTATGAAAATACAAAATACTTTTACTTACTTTATGAAAATATTGCACATTTAAACTCAGATATATATTTGACTTCTGATAGTCAATTAAATCAACATTATGCAAGTGGTTTATCGGTTTTGTAAGCAGTTTATTCGTTTTTCCAACTAAACCTTTTTTTATATAAAACTATAGATCATGGCGAACCAATGACACGCGTGTTATTAGTGGCACGTAACAAAATAATTCGGGCACGACATCATTTCAGTAATTTATGTACTTACCTAAGTCATCTATATATTAGTTTATTAAATAACAACAGAAGTCGCACGAATATATCAGTTAATATTAACATTATAAAAAAACTTAAGTACCTACCTATAAAGTATTTTCCAGTAGTCACTAAGTCAAGATTGTTAGCACGTCATGGCCTTTTAAATATATTTGGAAAAAATGGCACGAGGATGGTCAAAGGTTCGCCATTAAAGCTATAGGTGGTATCGTTGACAGCCCAAGCGAAATATCAACACGAACCAGCCCGTTGTATTTTGTATTTTTACAAAACTGTTGTTTAATCTAAAAGCTTATATATGTACAATGATATCAAACAAGCATTGAGCAATTTTTTATGAATTAATATTAAAAATATACTAAAATATTTACAATATAAACGGCTTTGTAAAAGTTTGCACTGTACGAGGCCACCTCGCGAGACACGTAATGTTGTGGCACTAGGCAATATATCTTGTTGAAACAGCTATTTTTTCATGTGTTTGCAGAATATGCGTGTCTGTAAGTCACGTATACGATGGATAACTTTTTGATTGATTCTTGTAGCTATTTGTATAGAAGAGGATGATTCAAGTAGCAGACAAGTAATTGCTATTCTTAACAGGATCATAGTATAGTAAAGAATGCCTGAAGCCAGTTGTGCATTTTGCGTCTCAGCCAGACAGCCTCGTTATATAGACCTAATTATCTTATTAAAAATATTTAAGTGCTTTTTAAGTCAAAGAGGACAAATGTTATTTTAAAATATTTACAATATTAAGTGAATAGGACTAGCGGATGATTGAACTAGTAATTTTAAGTGAAAGGTTTAAGTTTTTTTTGATTAGCTGTCGTCAATATCTGAGCCAATTGTAATGAGGACTTTCTTAATTATTTACTTTATTTAAGTTCCGATTTAGAACATTAATCACATAGCAGCCTAAATCTCAGATTTTGACGTCAACAAGATATATAATTTAAAATTATTAAAAAAATATCAATTCAATGCATTTTCAAGTTCGAAGTACTTATGAAAAAATTAAATGCTGGCAACATTTCTAGCAAAGCTGCAACATTGCTGTGCCGATATTCAATGGGCTATTCGAATTCAAAGACGATTTGAATGCGCAGCTGCCATTGGTCGGCGGCGGCGAGTGCCGCGCGGGGGTGGTATCACCGTGCGCTCGACTTTTTTTCTTGTGGACTCTGAGGAATCTTCAAGTCCTTAGAAGTCGCGTCCAGACTCTGGTCTCGGGATTCTTGGACTGATTCTAGCCCAATGTCAAATGAGGATTGCCTGCTGAAGTAATTATTTTATTATGTGGAGAGTTGTAAATACACGGTAAATTTATTGTCATGGTGCTATCAAAATAACTGATGCTACAAAGAATTTTGTTTTTCAGGGTAGTCAATGTGTTACCAACCTTTCAGTCAGATAGTTCCCTGGAGCCGACAGCGAGCGGCCCGCTCTGGCTAGTCCCCCCCGCTTGGTGGCTGCGGTGGGCTTGTCCGGCTCGCCGCGAGCGCTGGTCGACTCTCTGCGAGATGTGCTGCCTTCTCGACTGCGAAGGAACGGGTTCTGGGGACAAATGGAATGCTGTTAATTCTTCCATCCTTATGTAAATTTCCAGTTTCGTTGTAAGACTTCTGAATAGTTAAAATTAAACACTTCGCACGTGTCACACGACTAGACACTTTTCATAAGCCCTATTGTCAAAACGTATACAGGCGTTGAGTGTCCTGAAATGTGTTACAATTCCAACTCAAAGCATTTATTTCAATTAAAACCATTTAACCTACCACCTCCCGCACTGGGCCCGCGGGATTTAGCCCACTGCCTCACGAAGAGAGCAGGCCTGTGTCCCAGCAGTGGGAACATTATAGGCTGATTATGCTAAGGACTGCTCACCTGGAAGCTGTGCTTCTTCAGCATAGTCTTGATGAGTATCAGTGTGGATAGGTTGGGGATGGACGTGACGACCTGGGCCATGTCCTCCTCCGTCACTTCCACCAGACGGCAGTTCTCTTGTTCTGATGGGAGGGGATCCTTGCCACCGTCTGTTATCCACTCGTGATCCTGAGGGAAAAAGAGAAGTAATTTTTAAGGAGTTAGAATATAATTTACCAAAAATAGACTCATAGACTTGGTCGAACCTTTCTGGAGGATCCTAAATGTTTTTCATTACTGGAATATGGTTAACAATCGACGTAAAAAGATATGAAGGATTTAGAACAAAGGTATGGATTTACAGAATGGAAGAAGCCGACCCCAACATAGTTGGGAAAAGGCTAGGCAGATGATGATATGGCTTGACAGAATATGTTTGTTCATTGTTCTTAACTAATTGGTGAGGTCGTGATCAAGTTAAGTCTTTTCAACGGTCAGATATTTTTATGTGAAGAATACATTAAAAGGAGCTTAAAATATTTTCTGTACAAAAGCTGACAAACTGCCACGTTTATTCCAACGACGACGATTACCTGACAATTTAAAAATCAGCTCTAAATTGATTATAAAAGATAGTTGAATGTTTAGGCCACGATATTTGATTAAAGTATAATTAATCAGAACAAGTTAGCACTGTCCACTGTCCATTTAGAAATGTTTCCAAACGTGACATAGGAAAATCTCTTAAGGCTTGCTGACTGAAGCCATTTGCAAATGTCCAACAAGCATTACAAGGATTAACACAGAACCAGAACCAAAACAAAGCGAATAATAATTTCTCGTTCAAAGCGATTTGCTATCGTTCCTAATCCAATCAGTGCGTTTGAAAAGGTCACCAGTAAGAGTACAGATTGGTCAAATTGCTCAACTAATTGCGTTGACTTAGACAATTTGATTATTCTTGGACAAATTCGCTTTATTAAAACGGTCGTGGATTTGAATCATTTGAACATTGACCTTTTGAGAGGAATTCTCATCTTAGTTAGCGTAATAAACTAATGAGATCGTATCACTTGCTTGGTGCGGATAGTATTCAATTAAGATGATTATTATTTTTTAGGAATTAGTCGTGTTACTACCCTCCATATTACGTTACTGTCGCAGCAATGTAGTCTGTTGGGGCAAACTAAGCATGGATGCAGGCCTTTTTTTACATTAGTGCAGTCAGTAACGAAACACAAAGTTAAAACTGTTTGGTGCAAAAAAAATTGCGTCATTAGATAAGATTGAGCGCAGCATTTATCGACTGACGAAGCTGTAGGTACTAAACGTATTTATTTGGGTCAATTTCGACGATCTCTGACAGACTTTTTACTTTGTATAAGTTATCACCACTGCTTTCAAAACTAGCATGTCCTAGAACCAGAAAGTCGAAGACATGTGACATATCCAACCAGCACAGGGCCCGCGTGGTGGATTATGACCCGCTATCTCTCACAGAGAGGAGGCCTTTGTCCCAGCAGTGGGAATTTAATGGGCTGCTCATTGCTATGTATACAACTACTATACACTTTTGTCTATTCCTTCGACGAATACAAATAGTCACACTGCTCCGTACAAACAAACAGAAAGTTACTCTGCCTGATACCTTTAACCTTTTAATACCTTAACAGATGCAAAAAGAGAGACCAGACAGACTCAATAATACCAATTGTATGTATCTCAATAATACTAAGAGTTCATATTTTTATGATCCTACCTTAACCTCCTGCAAGTTAATCCTCGTCACCGGCTCCTTATCCAGCATCCTACTGAGCAGGTGTCGCAGCTGCTTCGAGGGCTGGATCCTACCAGGGTAAATCAGGGGTTCTGCCAGGACCTTCCGCTGCAGTTCCACCGCCGAGCTGCCCACCCACGGCACCTTGCCGGTCACCATCGCGTACAGGGTCACGCCGAGAGACCAGATGTCTGCTGCCTGAGGGTAAATTGGAAGTGTAAGTTCTAGGATTGAGCTTTTGGGGGTCCGTTTAATTTGATCAAGTTTGAGGTCCAGCAAAAAAAACATTGCAGATGTAGGTACGGTATGTAACAATATATATACATGTTTTTATTAGGTACGAGCAGGCAAAACAAATTCATCATCGTAATATTATGTAATTGCGAGGTTATCGCCAAAATTACATCAATAGTAAAAGAAAAAAAAATCTAGCAAAGCGGGTATCTACTCACAAACGCCAGATTTAAAAATTCATAACTTGGAGTTACGGTATACCAACTTCTTAAGGAAAATTTGGTAGTGGTAACATTTGAATACTCGTATTATCTCTGGTCAACTCTGTCTAAATAACTAATATATTTTAATAAGGTTGTCTAATTCCTCACCTCCCCACTATACTTATCAGCGGGCGCGGCGGCCTCCGGGGCCCGGAAGGCCGGTGTCCCTACGGTGCCAGAGACGCGTCCTGCAGCCGCCAGTTCCCCGCAGGCCCCCAGGTCTGCCACCTGCACCCGGCCCTCGCCCAGCAGCAGGTTGGCTGGCTTGATGTCCCGGTGGGCGATGCGCTGGTAGTGAACTGGGGGTAATGGAAATGGTTGAAGAAAATGAAATTTATAAAGAAAAGCGTTTTTTGTTACTCTTCGTGCCCGCCCTTGACCTGGGTATCTCCACATAGATACTAGGTTTGGTCAGGAGTCAGTGAATCACCGAACAAATGGCGATTTTTGAGAAATCTGAAGCCAAAGCATGGAGGCGCGACGTAAACGTGGCAATTTGAATGTTAATTAATTAAAAATTACAACTGTGGTAGTTTTTTGACAAGCGCATTTAATATTACCATAAAATTGTGTCAAATAATTTGCGGAGTTATCGCGTAATAAACATACAAAAAAAAACACACACACATAGTCGAATTGAGAACCGGCTCAGTTTTTTGAAGTCGGTTAAATATTTTCTAAAACTTACACTTTACTAAAAAGTCAATACACATTACTTTTTACTTATCAGAGGTGTTTGTTTGTGTCGCGGGTTTTTCATTTATCGTTTTAAGTATGGACGACAGAAATGAAACAAGAAAATCTCAGAAAAATGAGATCCTTACTTGTGTTTAGGATAAGACTACCCGACAAATGTGTATTTTGCTATTATCCTTATTATATTTGGGGAGAATAAATATTGTGTGGAGAAAGTAGTGATATCTATGCATGTAATACATCCCATGATCTTGGGAAGGACATGTTAACTTGTTTTCCATACAAATGTTTGTTTTGGTCGAACCGGTCTTATATATTTATTGAATATGTATGTTGTGAACATCACACAATGTAGTACAGACAACATAAGAGAATAAAAGTAAAAAATACACATTTACACTAGTTGTCGATATTCTCAATTATTTATGAGTAAAAAGCATTAAACAAAAACCTTACAAGGTAACTGTATTTTGGATTGAAAACTCATTTGCATCAGAGGCCAGCACATCAAGTTACCCCAATCTGTTTAATTTCTTTGATAGTTTTCCAACTGTATTACAACAGTATATGGTTCATATTCAATTGGGAATATGTGACAGTTTGGGTAAGCTTGATGTGCTGGCGACTGTACGTTACGTTTACGTGGCGCTTTAGTGCTCGGGCATCAGAAAACTGATGTAAAATATTTGAATACCTACGCAATTGCAAGTTAGTTACTTGTCAGGTACCTAGTTACTTCCACTTTTGCTGACTGTACGTTAGAAGTATGAGGAAAACCGATATTTTTCGTGAATCGGATATTAGGGAAAGTTTATAGAAGGACAGCAGCGTTCTCTTGTCAAGTTATTTATTTTTCACCTCACAGGCTCGGAAAGAATCTGTTTGTCATTCGAAATCTGAGCCGAAAATCGATTTTTGCTCTCTAGCGTGGAAAGAGTTTTTAAAATTCGAACCTTTCTATTTAATAATTTTCTAAACTGCCAGTCCACTGAAAATGCATGACACGGTCTAAAATAAAATATTAAATAATACCGCTCACCTTAAAAACTTCCATCACAGTTCAGAAATTAAATATTTTAAATTAAATATTTATATAATTGTAAAATTGGAATTAATGTTAATAAGTATTCCATTTGATTAAAAAATCTGTGACGTCACATTTGAAATTGCCATAAAAATACTACCCTGTCAAATACCAATTGAGTAGTAATTTAAGTTTAATTTTTAAATAAAATAAATACTAATATAATATGTTATTTAATCCTTTGCTTGGCAAAAATAAATATGTAGTAAATTAAATTAGTTAGTTATTTGTATTAAATTAGTTTTTTTCTTTCATTCTCTTTAGAGGACAAGTAGGATATAGAACAAAATACAGGGTATTTAATTTTGGAGGTATTCTATGTAACTCATAAGATACATTGCCAAGTATCTGTTATTTTCTTCACATGAGTCAATGTATCTGAGACGCTCGAACAAAAAAAAACTCAACAACACCTGTTTTCTTGCACCTAGCAGTTTCCTCGCTGTCGTGAGGTGAAAAATTGTGTGTTGCGCTCGGCAGCAAAGCTTTTCTGCGTCTCGTACCTTTGAAACCTTCGTTACGCTCAGGATTCTATATTTGAACCACTCGCTTCGCTCATGGTTCAACCCTAGAATCCTTCGCTTACTCAGGTTTCAATAGAAGTACTCGCGCCAAAAATCAACTTTCCAGCCTTGCATAACAAATAACTATTTATGACCAGACGGCTAATCCTCGTATATACTTCCTCAAGGAAGAGTTTTGGCCGAAAGGTGTGCTGTATCGGCGTTTCCGCGGCCGGCTACGCGACACCTCGCAGCGTAACTCGACGCCGTCACAACGAGTGCAGTAGTTTTTAAGTGTGTTTGTTTTAAAATATGTATTAGCTTATAGTTATTATTTTTATACTTGTATTTATATATATATTGTGTTTTATGGGCCTTCGTTGCCTGAAATAAAAGATAAATAAATATCACACGAGACGTTCAAAATCTTATCGCAATCTCATCTCAGCGACAATCAATGTCAAAATGAATGAAAATTAGAGGTGTTTGACATAACACATGTAGGACAGATTGAAACTGAGATTAGAAAGCGTTCTTTAATATATAAGAATTGCCTTTCAGCCACTTCGGTCTAAGCATTGTGCCAAGTTAGTTTTTGTGAGGTACAGTCACCTACAGTTCAAATTCAATTAACGAATTTTGAAGAAATTGTGTATACAGTATTCAGTGACTGATTCACGTAAAATATTGGAAATTGACGTAAACATGATAATTGGTTTCAACTACCACGTTAGGTACACATTACTGGAACATTGTACGAAGACAATTACCAACCCATTATAATTAATTGTTTGAGCAGATATTAGGGTCAGTGGGTCGTCTTAGGGGTATATAACAACGGAAATTGTATATAACAAAATGCATTTTTTTAATATTGTAAAATGGTTCTGCTCTTGACTTCTATTATGCCTGAAGGAGAGCGATGGGTGAGGTCTACGATGGAACGAAAGTGTCCAGAAGATGCTTGTTCACTCTTGGTGGTTGTACGCTGAAGGAAACACAGAGGCAAAGAGTCTGAAGTACAATGATTACAGATACATTGATAAGCCCTTATGAGATATCAGTAGCTAGGTACACGGTTCCAATTGGTCGTTTCCTTATGGAGAAGAGCCGGCAAGAAACTCCACTCTTTGCCTTGCATGCATTCAAAGATAAACCTGTGACAAAACGGTTCGTTTTCTAGCGAAGCTCGTCAGGCGGAGTGTTATTAAAATATTACGACATTTTTACGACTAGATAGCGAGGGGTGAGGGGGGGGGGTAAATCACCCTCCCTTCATTAGCCGACACGAGACTCGAATAGATAATATTGACTGAAATATACGGAGTAAGGTGACTGGTACTGAGTCGAAATTAGAGATTTTATTAATTTTCTTCTGTGAGGGGGCTTTTTTTTTTTTTAAGGCTGGGAAATCATCCAATGACTGCTCCCGCTCTGGGTGGAGCGGAAGAGAGTGTCAGACTCTTAATGAATAATACCCATCCATGTTCCTTCCGCGTGGACGGCGCGTATAGCGCCGTCCGGCACGGGCCTGGTGCTGATCGGACGGTGAGTCACCCATTACTCACCGTCCGCAGGCCCGAATCTGTGAGGTGGCTACGGTGTGAATTATGTGTGGAGGTAAGTTAGACCCTTGCTTTTGAATTTTGATAAGTATCATGTAAGTAGTAATACTCGTAAGCATTCTATTTTGTACCTAATTGCTATGCATCATCTGACTAGCCTTTTTCCAACTATGTTGGGGTCGGCTTCCAGTCTAACCGGATGCAGCTGAATACCAGTATTTTACATGGAGTGACTGCCTATCTGACCTCCACAACCCAGTAACTGGGCAATACGATACCCCTTGGTAAGACTGGCTGTCAGATTTGCTAATTGCTATGCATATGCAATAAATTATGCAATGCACGCGTATTTAGACCATATCTCAATAGATAAACATTACGAAACACATTCTCGTAAACGAGTTTAAAGTTAGCAGGAACCTGTTTTTAGTTTTTCCGAAACTAACGTCCGTGTTGCCCAGTAAATAGTAACAAACTAATTTTATTATTCAAACATAATAACACATTACATTACATGTAACGTAATAACTTGTGGCAGTTTAAAAAGGTCACGATCTAAAAATGAGTGGCATAAAGGAGACATGGCCACAGGAGGGGAGCGTCACTTCTGAAGTTGTCACATTCTGCTTAGTTTGACGACTCTTCGGGGAGACCTTTGTTAGAGCAGCCGTGCATGTAAGGAACTTTGTTTCCTTGTCTATTGTAATTATGTCTTCCCAGGATACTTATTATAAAAGTTACATTTTATTTTCAGAACTACGTCCCGCACCGCGTTCTAAAGCAAAAATTTTGATGTAAAAATACATTCAGTCAAAAAAGTATCGGGAATGGATGATTTGTTTATGGTTCCAAATTCAAATTTTTGTTTTTTTGTAGTTGTTAGATTGGCACAACTGTTTTCCATTTTGGCGCGGAGTTTGAGTTGCATCTGTTATTTATATTAAATACAGTGCTGGTTTTAGTAATATCATATATAGTGTGTATTGCGAATTTCATAATGGACAAAAATATCGAACAAAGAGTTTGTCTTAAATTTTGCATCGCCAATGGAATTTCGTGTTCGGAGTCACTGAAAATGTTACAGAAGGCTTACGGTGAATCGACTTTATCAAAAACTCGTGCTTATGAGTGGTTCAAAGCGTTCAAAAGCGGTCGAGATGTGATGGAAGCTTTGCCTCGCTCTGGTAGGCCGTCAACGTCTGCAACTGAAGTTAACATCGCAAAAGTGAAGAAAATAGTGACTGAAAATCTCCATTCAACTCTGAGAGAGATAGCCGCCGAACTTTCTGTATCTCACGAGTCGATCCGTACCATTTTAACTAATCATTTGGGTATGAAACATGTTGCTGCTCGGCTAGTCGCAAAAGATCTGAATTTTCTCCAAAAACTCAATCGCATGAAAGTCGCTGAGGACATGCTAGAACGAGTCAGTTCGGACCCAACATTCATGAAACGCATTGTTACTGGTGACGAGACGTGGGTTTACGAGTTTGACATGCAAACTAGTCAACAAGCTTCGGAGTGGCGCCTTCCAACTGAACCGAAACCGAAAAAACCACGCCAAAGTCGATCAAAAGTCAAAGTCATGTTGACTGTTTTCTTTGACTATCGCGGTGTTGTGCACTCTGAATTCTTACCGGAAGGTCTAACGGTAAATAAAGAATATTATTTGAGCGTTATGCGACGTTTAAGAGAGCAAATTCGACGAAAAAGGCCAGATTTGTGGAAAGAAAATTCTTGGATTTTGCACCACGAAAATGCGCCTTCGCACAAGGCTATCATTGTGAACGAATTTTTGACCAAACACTCAACAAATACCATCCAGCAACCACCATATTCACCAGATATGGCTCCTGCTGACTTTTTTCTTTTTCCTAAACTCAAATTACCACTTCGTGGCACCCGTTTTCAATCGATAGAAGACATAAAGGAGAATTCGCGGCGAGAACTGAACTCAATTCCGGAAGCAGCGTTTAAAAAATGTTTTGATGAATGGATTATTCGTTGGCGCAAGTGTATCGTTTCTAAAGGAGCATACTTTGAAGGTGATAAAATAAATTTGGATGAATAACAGACATTTTGTGTATTATTGATCTTTTCCCGGTACTTTCTTGACAGAGTAGTATATACCTCACACAACCTTTAACTAACAGGATACGTCTCTGCTAAACTTTACAATATATGTACCTATTCGTTTTTCCGCTTTAAAAATATATATTACTAGCACTTTGCCCGCGGCTTCGCTCCCGTGGTCTTTCCCGTGGGACCCGTTATTTTTCCCGGGATAAAAAGTAGCCTATGTTACTCCTAGAAAACTAAGCTTTCCAACGGTGAAAGAATTTTTAAAATCGGTCCAGTAGTTTTTGAGCCTATTCATTACAACCAAACAAACAAACAAACAAACAAAGTTTTCCTCTTTATAATATTAGTATAGATGACATTCACTTTTGCATTTAAATAAATGAAGGTAGTAGAAATTTTAATTATTCTAGTCACTGAATCTCAAAGTATGAACCGATTTTGACTCTATTTCAAATACTAAGGCGGTTACTCACGGTACTCTACCCCCAGCAAGGCATCCCTGATGTACTTCCTGGCCAGGTATTCACTCAGCGGCGTCTCCGTGGGGATGTCGATGACGGGGCCTCCTTCCAACAGCTGGAACACCAGGTACAGGTGGTCTTCCGCCGGATCGTCCAGGACCTAGTGAACATTGTTTATTTATTTATTATGGCAATATGGTGATGCAGAGACATAAAATTTTGTCTTTTTATTAACCGACTTCTAAAAAAGGAGGAGGTTCTCAATTCGACTGTATATATATATATTTTTTTTTTTATGTTTGTTCGCGCATAACTCCGCTGCTTGCCAACCGATTTGAAAAATTCTTTTTTTGTTGGAAATGGTATACTTCTCAAATGGTCCCATAAATTTTTTATCGAAATCGGATAAGCGGTTTTTGTAAAATCAACAAAAATCTAAAAAAAATCCTTAATGTATGTGGATGATGTTTTAATAAGTTCCTGTCACTGTAATGTACATACCAGGTAGTATTACATTTTTTTTTGTCTAGGTACCACAACTAAAAAGTGAAAAATAAAAACTTTTTTACAAAAAATAAAACCGACTTCCAAAAAAAACACTACAAAGTGAAAAATAATTTTGATTTCGGAAGTCGGTGGCGTAAAATGAAAATACAAAACCGAAGACACCGACTTCCGAAATCAAAATTATTTACCTGGTAATGGAACCCAGGAAATTGTTGGAAATATAATATAATACTAATTAGTACTTGCTTGGGCGGCTGGCGGCGTGCTGAAATACATCCAAGATTGAACTATATCACTACATAGTATAAAACAAAGTCGCTTTTCTCTGTCCCTATATCCCTATGTATGCTTAAATATTGAAAACTACGCAACGGATTTTGATGCGGTTTTTTTTTAATAGATAGAGTGATTCAAGAGGAAGGTTTTTGTGTATAATTTGTCGACATATTATGCGGGCGAAGCCGCGGGTGGAAGCTAGTAATATAATATGTATGAAATAATATGTTGATAAACAAGAATTTTCAGTATGTTCTGGAAAAGTCCTTCTAAGTAATCATCTGTTCACGCAAGGCCAAAAAAAGCTAAGAAAAGAAAATAGTAAATATTACCTTAATATTAGAAAAGAAAGTAAGAAAATAGACGCGTTATTTACCTTCTAATAGACGGAGTCAATATGGCGAAAGGTCAGTTCTGTTGATGAACAATTAACAGAACCGACATCCTTATTGTGTTTGTCGTTCATTTGTGATGTGAGCCGACGTGGGTGTCGGTTATTATTATTTAACATTAATAAGTAATTATTATTGTTTAAGATAACTATTGTACCTTCGGAAACGTTAGTTTACTGCCCGCATATTTTCACAGGGTATGATTTTTTGTAAATACAATATTTAGAGGTAACAAATATGTAATATGTGTGTGTGTGTATATATATTTAATATGTGGACCTACACGGGAAAACTATTTGGAACGAAGTTCCTTATCGCGCGTTGTGAAAGGGGTGAGACGGAAAAAATTCTTACGAAAAGTTGTCACGACACTTTTTTGTAAGCTGTGCGGTGTCGCATGTTTCTCTCTCTGTCTCTCTCTCTCTCTTATAGAAAGCAAGCCAGATATTTTCATTTCTATTTCGCATTGAACAGTGTGATTATTTTTGTTGAGTGTAGTTCCTTCACTAATTAATCGAAAGGAACTTCGTTCCATCCGGGTGTCCCTTGACACCTCTCAAGTTTTTTTTTCGTGAATATTGTTTTCGCTATTAGTAGGAATGCCTTTAAATGGGAAAAAACATAACTTTGTTTACATACATATTTATGCTGCAAAATACAAATACTACAACTTTGATATTTCTTTATTTCTACCCCAAAACTGCACTAGATCAGGATGTCAAATCTAAGTCACGTGATCAGTCGCAATGAACGACACACATCTGAAATTCTAAGTTCGTTACTAAACTTTGTAATCTCACCTCAACCAATTTGACTACATTAGGGTGGTCCAGTTTCTTGAGCACGGCTATCTCGCGGTACACCCTCTGCAGGGGGTCGGGGGGCGGGCCGGGTCCTGGCCTCCGGGGGGGCGCTCTGCCGAACAGCCCCGCGCGCCGCATCAACTTGCGTTTTGAGAGTATCTTCATCGCCTGCGGAGAGAATGTGGATGAGAATGTTTCTAATGTCCTTACCACGTAGTATGGTCTCTCTTAGTTTGCTCCATCTGACTATCTTGTATCTTTACCAATTTCGATGTGTAGTTTTTATTACTAAGTACTTAGCAAATTTGTCAGTAAATATTTTCATACTCACAAACAAATACCGTGATGACGTGATGAATTAATGAATTATTAGAGCAATCAATGAAACGTTGTAAAAACAAAACTATTAGAGCGCTGTTTTGTTTTCACGTAAAAACAAAAACAACGCTGGGCCTCTCTAAACACAACAAATCTGTCCGCGTCATTAACAGAATATTTCGTATTTTTCATTGCTTCGTCTCCAAGCGGATATTGTCACCCAGCAAAGTAATCGCTTTACCTGACATCAGACTAAGCGATGGTTTTATTGCAAGCCAGTAACGGGTTGTGGAGATCAGTCAGGTAGTCGCTCCATGTAAAATACAGATATACAGCCATATTCAGTTAGACTGGAAGCCGACCTACCATAGTTGGGAAAAACTATCATGAACAGACAGATCGACAAGAAAACAAACAAACACCTAACTACATATACAGGCCGACACGATATCGACGCGCTGGACCCTCCTGCGTTGAAATTTTTCGTCGGTTATTATTTCAGAATCATATATTGAATCCATGGTAACATGTTGCGTCGAGGTCCCCGCCACCCTGAGTTGAGTCGGGCTTCTAATTTCTCGTAATGATCAGTTTCCCTCAGCTATTTGTTACAATCGTGTGAGAATTTTATTTACATTTGATGTATTGATTAGATCATTGCTACGTGCTTATTTCTTTGATTGCTTCATTATCTGTTCTTTACTTAACAAAGCTCACTCACGCCTACAATATCCGAGGGCAGAGGTGTACAGTACACCCACATTTCGCCAGTTAGCTTTAGTCTTTAGAAAAATCCTAAAGGCAAGCTCGAACATTTAGCAATCGTTACGGATCGCCAATTTGCCGATGTTGTGTAGGAATTGTGATTGGCTACTCTGATGACAAGCTTTGTGTGCGACACAGACTGGGTCGACCGAGGAGTTAGCCGTTAGCGTTTTGCTAGTCGTACGTGTTTCATACAATTGTTTGCCAAACAAAAGATGGGTGGCAACTGTGAGGAATGATATGAAAGAGAAGAGAGTGAATGAAAGCGTGACGGTTGACAAGGGAAACGTGTTTCGCCGACCGCAAGTGACATGGGGCAAGGCGGGGATGGTGATGATGTCGCACCTTTAGAATTAAAACGACCCAATTCAAAAACATCAAATACTGAGTAATCGTCATAAAATGACCCAAAACGAAAATAGTCAAACGACTCGTAAATAATCACGAAATAATAGACGAAATAATACGGAGGTGTTAAGAATTTCAAAACTTGTTTTGCTATTTCCCTAAAAGTTACTTTTTTGAGTTACGTCGTTTTAATTTTGTCCGTAATTTTTTAAACAATTTTTCCCGTAAAAACGCACACCATCCAAACTGAACGACAAAGTTTTGCTTCTGGTTTATTACTAGCTTTTATTTGCGCTGTCGCCCATGGGAATTTATTTATTTAAACTTACACCCACTATTTTTACAGGTCACCCTAATACAAGAGTGAGTGGGTGGCTAACATATCTCAGGTATAAAAAATATCAACTAATACTACATAAAAATCTACTTGAAACTAAATTATAACAAAATTTTAACCTAAAGCAAATAACAAACTGAATGTTCCACCGGGACAAAAAGGGCTTATTTGAATTATCATCAGCGTCATCATCACCGTCACCGACATCATCGTCATTATGTTTACCGTCATCATCATCACTGTCATCATGATCGTCATCATCACCGTCACTGACATCATCGATACTGTCACCATCATCATCATCATTGTTATCATCATTGTCATCATGATCGTCATAGTCACCGACATCATCACTATCACCATCATCATCACTATTACCTTCATCATCACCGTCATCATCGTCATTGTCAGCATCATGCTAATCGTCACGATCGTCATCCTCATGATTATCACCGTCATCATCGTCATCACCCAGACCTCCCCAAACATAGACACTTGGACCGGTTATTTGCTTCCCCCTTTATAAGGTTTTTGGTGTTGTATATTCTACTATTAATATAAACGTGAAAGTTTGTGAGGATGGACGTTTGTTACCGTTTCACGCAAAACCTAATGAACGGAGCTGGATAAAATTGGGCACAGAGATGGATTATAGCCTGGAATAGCACATAGAATACTAATTTTCATCCCGGTAGTAGGTATGTCACCGTGGGATAGTTTCCCACATCCACACGGGCGAAGTCGCGGGCAGAAGCTAGTAGTTCATAAGCACTTATGAAAAGTCAGAATGTGGTACAACTTGTCGATTGCTACATTATTCGCCAGAAACTCCACAGTCTGTTTTTAAAGGATAATTTAATGCAAACTAAGTTAACTCACATAATGCGTATCATCCTCTTCATTGTAGGCTAACTTGACGATCCCGTACGAACCCTGGAACAATGAGTTTACATAACTTCCAACTTATTAGTCGAGTTAGCAGTGTTACACTTTTAGAATAATTAGTGGTTGAACTGGGGCTCGCGATACATACGAGTACATAATATTGGAGTCGTTGACCTATTTATTAATGTTTATAGAGTGGAAAAACATTTTCCTTTTTGGTTCTAATATTTTCATGTTTTAGTAATTAATTAATTAATAGTAGCAACCATTTTTGGATTCTTTTTAGGGCAATATTGTGTTATCTTCTCCATCATTAATTCAAAAGACCTCCACTGACTAATCATAAGTCACACATCACGACAACGACCATTTCTTTGTCTTCAGCATCCAGCGGATTCTAAAGACTATCACCAAATCGTCGGTCTACCTTCACTTTTCACTTTTTCAGTTGAAGAAAAAAGGAAAATAAGAAAGTGACTTGTTAAGGGTCCATTTTCCTTTTAAGGCGGAACTCAAAAAAGTCATTAAACAAATTTTGAATCTGTTAATTTAACCTGAACCTTTTTAGCTCGAGACAGATTATATAGTTTCACAGTAGTCATGTACAATGTGATCACGTCTCTTCTCCCCAGGCTGCGGGATAGTAGAAGCAGCCTGTTCAAAGTTATTACTTATAGGCTTGACGAAAGCCCCATAGTGAGGCATTTTAGACAAACCACCCTGTCTGTAGTAGAATTTTAGTACTAACACAGAAAATAAAGTGTTTTTTACCAACATCTAGAAATGTAAGCATTTTTGCATTTGGTTTTGATAAGTAAAAAAATATTATTTTAATAAAGTGTTCCACAAACCTGTCCAATAGGCTCCAGCAGCCGGTACTGGTTAAGCTGCACGTACCCCGAGGCCTGCGCCAGTGACACGCGCCGCGACTCGCGAGGCGCTCGTCGTGGTCGCGGCGAGCCCTGCCCGCTGCACTCCGCTGACTTGGCCGCGTGCGACCGGAGCAGCGTCGAGCGGTCGCCCGTTGCTGGGTATGTGGACAGCCTAGGGTGGGAAGTTACAATATTATAGCATCACATATGTCACGCCTGTATTTTCTGAGGAGTTGATATTTTATCCACATTTCGCCAGCTACGATCCAAAAAACTGCCCAAAATCGGGGACGAAATCTAGACCCTCCCGTACTACCAACAGTAGTCCCAATCGCAGCTAATGACTAACGCTGGGGAACGAGCACCTCTTCGTCGCCTTGTTGATTCTTACAACACGCATTTTGTTGAGCTGGATATATTTTGATTATCTAAGCAAGCATTTAAGAAAATGGCTCTGGATACTTTGTTTAGTGAGTACTTTAGGTTAAATTAAGCTAAGCTAAGTAACACAGCACATTATTGTGGCAACGAATATTGTTTTACATTTTTCTTTTTTATGTCTTTAGCACTTCTAACCTTTAGTTAAAACGTGGACAATGGTGTTGGTTACGTGCTTGTTAAATTTTAGTTTAAGTATTTTCCTGTATTTTGTGGCATGTAACTGTTTTTTGTCCCTAATAAATAAATAAATAAATTATTTGTATTTGTTTGATTGTTAAATATGTTAAAAATATACACACTCTTACAAAATATCCATTACTGCTTGGTTTACCTATAAAGTGTGAGATAACCACAAATTGATCGCTACACTGTTTGTGGTCGAGCTGTGCACACAACAACGCGTACGGCGACCTAATCGTTTTGACACTTGCACTTCCTACTTAACGCATAGGAATTTTGTTATTAAAACTAATGGAACATGCTTTGTAATTAAACCATAACTTTACGGCAGTAAATTGAATAGCATAACTAACAATTATCGGGCATTATATTTAATCACTTTTGTAAATAGTTATAACAGTTTCATTAGTATTAGTCAGTATCAATTAGCTACTCAAATAGGAATTTGTCTTACTGTCTGGTTACTGTAGGATTGAAACTTGAACTATTGCTGGCAGCTAAACTAAAAAAAACTGATTTCTAAATAATTTATAATATTAATTTATTACTCTTATTTTTATTTATATTTCGCTGCATAAAACTAGAGATAGGATATGCTGTTGAACAGTTATTTTAAAAGTTCTAACTTTTTTCAACATATTAGTGCCTTATATTTTTAGAATCGTCTTCTCAAGCAAGTTCTATAATACTCCACTTGGTCATATCATTTTATTTTTTTATCTAAAAACGGCCATTTTCATGATTTTAAAACGTAACTTAGTCTACGACCACCTATTGCGCAACCTAGACCCACTGTGTAATTAACACGTAAACTACCATTCATATAAATAGTTCCAAGTCATTATGTCATCCAACAAACAATTCAAGTAATTATTTTTTATAGTCCGAACAAAACATCTTGACATTTGAACATGACCCGATAATGACTAGAATTAGATGTCTGGCATTTTTTGCGGTCACAAATAGGTGAAGCCATTAATCTTTGTAACATCCTCGGCAGACTTGGAAAACATTCTTTAGAATAAATTTCTTTTGTTAAACTTGAATGTGTTTGATACTTGTGTAAATTGTCATAAATTAAATCTTTTGGGCATGTTCGATGTAAAATATGAGCGTCTTGGGTGACAGCTTTAACTAACGACCTCGCATTACAGGCCGATGAACACTTGACTGATAGCAAAAATAAAAAGCCAGTTTAACTTCAATTACATGGGCATGATAGCCCAATATGCACCCGACAACTTGCGAGATGCCGTTACAATATAATCTAGCTAGCAAAGTGTTTAGTGAAACAACAAAACTGCGTAGAACATTGATTGTTTGAGCTTGCAACCTCTAGAAGTATGTGTAAAGAAAGACTGATATTGTAAAACCTTTAACAATATTTTAGAAATCTATAATCTTCATAAATCCTTATCTATATAAGCATGACCGGGAGCTTTCTAATAGAGAGATTTGTGCCAAAACAGGGCTCCCAGAAAATGTGACCGTTGAGTTTCAGCAGGATTACTGTGGATAATAACCTCCCTTCATGTGTTGCCGGCTTGGAGGGTTAACATGTCTTATCCTTTTTCCTTATTTACTCTGTCAGTAAAGAAATCATCCACCTTATAAGTTTGAAATTGGGTCACTTGGCGAAGTCATCTGATAACTAAACTAGATGACGAACACGTAAGCTGTTTTTATTGTTTGACCAAATAATTATATCTATGCTAAGTTCATACAACATTTATCTATGGATCAATTCGAAAAATCTTCTAGATGCTAACTTTATAAAAAAACTCTTTTGATTTTTTTTTCTTGAAATCAACGTTCATTTATACACATGATGCAACGTTGTATAGGAAACAACTTTCGACGTTATAGCTTAAAATTCAAGTTTACTCATTAGTGCTCGATGAGGGATGCTGTTGTGACTCGGATCTGGTTCGATTTTCAGCTAAGCAAGTATCTAACACGATTAAAAAAATGACTAAAGGCAAGTCCCCCGGTCACGACGGTCTGAGCATTGAGCACTTGCAACATGCTGGTCCTCACATAGCTAGAGTCCTGGCTATATTTTACTCTTTGTGTATGTGTCACTCGTACCTCCCTCATGATCTTATGCGAACAATTGTCATGCCTATTATCAAAAATAGAACTGGTGACGTGGCTGATAAGTGCAACTATCGTCCCATCTCCTTGGCTACTATTATCGCAAAGGTTCTCGATAGCCAGCTGGACGCGCGTTTGCATAATCTGTTAAAATTGCATGATGCACAGTTTGGTTTTCGTAATGACTTGTGCACCGAAACCGCGATTTTAGGACTCAAGCATACAGTGCAATATTACACTAACCGACGAACTCCCGTGTATGCTTGTTTCTTAGATCTCTCCCGTGCCTTTGACCTGGTGTCGTATGATGTTATGTGGGACAAGCTACGGGAGAGGAAAGTACCAGCTGAACTGCTGCGTATCCTTCAGTATTGGTACTACAACCAAGTAAACAATGTGAGATGGGCCGATAAGCTTTCTGTACCGTACAGTTTGGAATGCGGTGTGAGACAAGGAGGGATTACGTCACCAAAGCTTTTTAATCTGTATATGAACGATCTGATCGTTGAGCTCAGCAGCAAGCAGATCGGCTGTCGCATTGATGACGTCAGCATCAATAACATCAGTTACGCTGACGATATGGTTTTGCTGAGCCCAACGGTCAGGGCACTCAGGGAATTACTTGAGTGTTGTGAGATCTACGCTGAGGCACATGGCTTATTGTATAATGCTACAAAAAGCGAGTTCGTGGTCTTTAAGGCGGACGGTGGTAAATGCCCAGAATCCGTACCTGCAATCAGGCTTAGCGGTAATGAACTCAAGCGAGTTTATCAATTTAAGTACCTGGGACATTATGTGACCGACGACCTTGGGGACCAGATGGACATCGAGCGGGAACGTAGGGCGCTGGCAGTCCGATGTAATATGTTGGCACGAAGGTTTGCACGATGTACAGAACAAGTTAAAATAACGCTTTTCAAAGCCTATTGTCAGGTGTTCTACACGTGCAGCCTTTTTTTTTTTTTTTTTTTTTTTAAGGCTGGGAAATCATCCAATGACTGCTCCCGCTCTGGGTGGAGCGGAAGGGAGTGTCAGACTCTTACTGACTAAAACCCATCCATGTTCCTTCCGTAGCCCTTTATCCAATCCCGCTTACCCGGCAGGCTTGGCCCTGAGGGGCCCCTTCATATGCTGACATCTCTTTGAGGCGCGCGTGGAACATATACGCGCCGTACGGCACGGGTCTGGTGCTGATCGGACGGTGAGTCACCCATTACTCACCGTCCGCAGGCCCGCGTCTACGGTGGCCGGGAGTCGTCACGTGGCTCCCGACGCCCGGAGCGTCTCCCGCGGCGGCTGGGACGGGAGGACCTTTCTCTCTCCCATCCCGCCACCTCCTTCGCGAGCATGACTTTTTCGCAGAAGGAGGTGACTGCCTCCCACTCCCTCTCGCCCCGGACCATGGCTTGCACCAGGGCCGGGCGCGAGAGGTCGCCGCCGCCAATCGCCTCTACGAGGACACGGCGGTGCTCCGCCCAAGCGGGGCAGGTTTGCACCGTGTGCTCTACCGTGTCCTCTGGGCGATCCTCGCAGTACACGTGCAGCCTATGGACCAATTATACTCAGCGGACTATCAGCGCCCTGCGGGTTCAATATAATAATGGATTCAGAATGTTGATGGGGCTGCCCCGTTTCTGCAGTGCATCGGGTATGTTTACCCAAACGCACGTTGATGGCTTCCATGCCATTCTCAGAAAGAAATCTGCCTCGTTGCTCTGCAGAGTGCGGGCCAGCTCCAACTCCATTCTGAAGACTATAGCATGGAGGTACGACTCTCCACTGTTGCAAGATATTGTTCGAAGATGTATCTCGAACAATAATCTTGTAACTAAATATTAAGGTGTACTAACATAGATATAAGATTCTTTATGTACTAACCCATTATGGATGTAACTCGTCCGAAATAAACGTTATTTTATTTTATTTTTTATTTTTATTTTTTATTATCATCAAAAGTATCCGTACCTGTCACCATCCGTAGCCTGCCACCGACTCCTCTCATGTTCTCTGTTGCTAACGTTCGACACGTCCACTGCTGAGTGTCTGCAACAAAACATTCGACATCTTAGATTCCATGGCAAAGCATGATATCGTCACGGGTAGGTACTCAGAAGCCCAAAAGTCCGATAACTAGTTTTAGCAACGGGTATAGTGTTACCCAGTCACTGGGGTTTGGAAGTTAGGTAGGCAGTCACTCCATGTGAGACACTAGTATTCAGATGCATCCGGTTAGACTGGAAGCCGACCCCAAAACAGTTGGGAAAAGGCGGGCGAGGATTTAGTTACGTGTCGCCCTTGCATTACGGGAGTAGGCAGGGATGACTGACAGACGAACGCACATTTTTGATATAACGTGGGGGTAAGTTATATTGGTGGTTATACATTCAGTCAAAAAAGTATCGGGAATGGATGATTTGTTTATGGTTCCAAATTCAAATTTTTGTTTTTTTGTAGTTGTTAGATTGGCACAACTGTTTTCCATTTTGGCGCGGAGTTTGAGTTGCATCTGTTATTTATATTAAATACAGTGCTGGTTTTAGTAATATCATATATAGATCTTTTACTTTTATTTCATTTATCTAAGTTACATGAAAAATTAAATACTATATACAACCTAAAACTAAAAAATATATACATTATGTACAAGTGGTAAAAAAGGGGGAAAACCTCATAGGGCGTCAAAAATTTCATCCCCATCGCTGTCAGTGGGACATGTGCCCAAAAGGCTGGCAGCGTTGCCACGTTGAATGGCAACGCTGATTCTTTGGCCGAAAAATTGACCAGCCCTCTGGTCACGTGTAGAGTCGACCAACCACTGGGCGATATCCCGAAACACTCGATGAGCACTCGGACCCCACGGCCCTAGTGTTTCAACCCCAAACGGCCCGAACATATAACTTCCAATAAGGTTGTTATACTTGCGCCGTTTGAGGTTTTCCGCTCCTGCAGCAGCCGCCCCAGCACAGCCCGCCGTGCTAGGAAGATGGGATGGCGTAAGGGTGTCGACACAGGTTGCATCCCACACCAAAGGCCTACCCAACTTCCAAGGCATTATAGTCATTCCGTCTGGCCTCTTACCATCGTCGCGTGCCAAGCCATTAGGTTCTAAAATAGCTGGCACCCCGGCGGTGACAAGAGCTCGACGGATGATGTCATTAATACTGGCGTGCCGTGCCAACCGACCAGCGCTTTTACTGCAAGAAAGGCCATGGTGTCCGAGGCGGTCGACTGCTTCACCGCACTGACAACGATGTGGAGCCCCGCAAGGAGAACCCAGACGCAGACTTGTAGCGAGCCGGAAAGTTGTGTCATCATATATAGTGTGTATTGCGAATTTCATAATGGACAAAAATATCGAACAAAGAGTTTGTCTTAAATTTTGCATCGCCAATGGAATTTCGTGTTCGGAGTCACTGAAAATGTTACAGAAGGCTTACGGTGAATCGACTTTATCAAAAACTCGTGCTTATGAGTGGTTCAAAGCGTTCAAAAGCGGTCGAGATGTGATGGAAGATTTGCCTCGCTCTGGTAGGCCGTCAACGTCTGCAACTGAAGTTAACATCGCAAAAGTGAAGAAAATAGTGACTGAAAATCCCCATTTAACTCTGAGAGAGATAGCCGCCGAACTTTCTGTATCTCACGAGTCGATCCGAACCATTTTAACTAATCATTTGGGTATGAAACATGTTGCTGCTCGGCTAGTCCCAAAATATCTGAATTTTCTCCAAAAACTCAATCGCATGAAAGTCGCTGAGGACATGCTAGAACGAGTCAGTTCGGACCCAACATTCATGAAACGCATTGTTACTGGTGACGAGACGTGGGTTTACGAGTTTGACATGCAAACTAGTCAACAAGCTTTGGAGTGGCGCCTTCCAACTGAACCGAAACCGAAAAAACCACGCCAAAGTCGATCAAAAGTCAAAGTCATGTTGACTGTTTTCTTTGACTATCGTGGTGTTGTGCACTCTGAATTCTTACCGGAAGGTCTAACGGTAAATAAAGAATATTATTTGAGCGTTATGCGGCGTTTAAGAGAGCAAATTCGACGAAAAAAGCCAGATTTGTGGAAAGAAAATTCTTGGATTTTGCACCACAACAATGCGCCTTCGCACAAGGCTATCATTGTGAACGAATTTTTGACCAAACACTCAACAAATACCATCCAGCAACCACCATATTCACCAGATATGGCTCCTGCTGACTTTTTTCTTTTTCCTAAACTCAAATTACCACTTCGTGGCACCCGTTTTCAATCGATAGAAGACATAAAGGAGAATTCGCGGCGAGAACTGAACTCAATTCCGGAAGCAGCGTTTAAAAAATTGGTGTCACAACACACAAATATTAACCCGAGCGGCACGTGCCAGTGAATTAGATTCGCTTACACGTTACTTATACAAAGGGGGGTAGGCAGAACTGGAGGTACGTGACTAACCTACGTGTTAACGGACGAATTGCGGACAGGATAGAATAATATATCATGTTTCATAATTTACAGAGGTTGTTTTTGTAGTAATTGTATTGTGTACTGTGCTGTGGGTAGAATACAGGCTTGATTGCTAAGTACTATGTACGTGACTACATTATGTAATACGAAGTGTCTAATTTTCAATTCAACAACAATAAGCTTACAAATAAAGAGAATAATCGTAAAATAACTTGGTTTTAACACAGTATCCTTACAAGAAGGTTCCTTAACGTACCAGGAGCATCAGGCATGCTCATCCAAAAAAAAAACCTAAGGCTGAGGAAATGTCACATAAGACATGTCTTATGTGACATTTCCTCAGTCAGTTCCTCTTCAGTTCGGTGTCCATCATGATGGACACCGAACTGAAGCAACTGGGGGCTGGTCACGACCTCAAATACTAGTATTTTTTTAATATTGCTTATGTTGGAGAACTTCGATCAATAATACACTAGATACAGGATCAGGAACAAAAATAAGTCGCTGAAGTGGCCACGTTTACACACACATAAACATTTACATTTGTTACCACGAAATAAAGAAAAATGTTTTATAATATTAACAATTTCAGTTCATTATAAACCTTAACTCTTAAGCATAAAGTTTGATTACGATTGCAAAATATTTTTACTAAGGTCCTTCTATCATCGGAGATAGTAAAAGCAATAAATTTAAAATGTCGCTTGAAAATAAAAAGTCATAAGTACAAAAATATTTATTGTAAAATGAAACTTAAAGTCTAAGTAAAAAGGTTAAAAACATTTTGTTGACAATTTTGTGCTTACTCTATTTTGGAATTAGACGCAGTTCTTGGAATTACATTTCGATGCTCAGAACACAGTAAGTATTGAAAGACGTTGAGTTGCAGAATATTAAAATTTTTTTTT
This sequence comes from Hyppa rectilinea, assembly GCA_951799385.1. NCBI lineage: Eukaryota > Metazoa > Arthropoda > Insecta > Lepidoptera > Noctuidae > Hyppa > Hyppa rectilinea. Next base: position 17,223,016 of record OX637321.1, on the reverse strand, counting down.
GGCAAATGTTCGTTTTTTATGGTAGCAAATATTTTTGACCAATGTAAAAAGTAGTAGGACTAAATTAGTTCAATAGTTATTTTAAGTATTTGTATTAAATATTTTTTTTTTTTTTACTTATTTTTATTTTATTCGTCTGATATCCGAAATCCGACCAATCTGCATGAAATCTAACTTAGAGATACATATGTATTGATGATTTTTATGGTTAAAATTCTGTAAATACATATGTTTTATTGTCGGGGATGCGCTAAGGCAGCCCGCGAAATTCAAATTTCTAGCGTTTGTTGCAATTTGCAGGTGTAAGATTATAATATATGTTGATCAAAATAAAATTCGCGACCCTCAAAAACGCGTCTAAAATTCGCGACCCACAAAAACGCGTCTAATCTAAATTAGAGAGTTGTATTGATGATTCGTATGGTTATAATTTAATTACTTAGAGAGATGGATTGATGATCCATTTATTTGTTATTCTACCTTAAACTTAATGTATGTTTAATTACCTTTAAACAGATTCAGCTTGTTATAAAGTTGTCTTTTAGAATCAATTTTCATTTGAGCGGTTTCTTTTTTACAAATATAGTGTAATCTTACATCAATGAATTTTTCTATAATTAGTTTTATCAAGCTGATTTTATGGTTGTGTTCGTTTCCCCCAGAAAACACATCTTTTTCAATATATGCGTTTAAAACATTGACACATATAAAGCTTTTATCATATTTTTTTTGTATTGTTTTGCCACCACTTATACGAAGACAATTGCGTATAACTCGTTCGGTTTTCATGCATAAGTCAAACACGTCGTTTGAAGCATAACATAAACCACCCATGTCTCTTAAATCGATTAATTTGTGAAACCATAATTTTTGTTTGGCCAATAAATCCATTTTACAGTCCTCACAATTAATTTTCTTAACGAGGCTACTGACTACGAAACCAGAAATATAACCTACTATTTGCGTAACAATATCTGAGGTTGGATTATGATCTAGTTTTTCACTCATTTCAGTGCAGTTTGTGTGGTATATGTCGAAACTTTGTTCTATAGATTTATTTTTTAAGATTTCTGCAGGACTTAAATTTTTCTCCTCGGTTTCCTCAAAACGGTAACCAATCGACAATTTATTAATTTTGTTTAGTGATGATGATCCAGATAAGATTGGTATGTTCTCTATAGGTATACAATTTCCGGTAAATTTGGCGCCCAGTTCCATATGAGACAGCAGCTTTTTAAAACTGGCTTTAAATTGTCTAGTGTTGGGATTATTATTATGTCCACTTTGACTCCGTATGTTCCCAAAAAATAGCTCGACATGGTCTTGGCTGAGTTTATACGTTAATAAGAAAGCAAATATGTCAGTTGCAACTAAATTTTTATACAAATCAGTCAAACTGTTGATGCACACTAATAGTCCTAATAATCCTGTATTATTCTGTGTTTTGATAAGTGGCACTTTTCTGGTTGAAAACACAGTTCTTATATTGGTACCGACTTTAAGAGTTCTTTTGTTTGTAACATTAATTGCTAATGATAATAAGTAATCTTTAATTTGGGACAAAAATGACAATATTTTTTGTGAATTACCGTTATTCAAAGGGTGTTTGAATCCAAAGTCTTTAAGGTTTCTAGTATTTAGAGTATCAAAAAGATCATTTAGTATCTTTATAAATTCCACGGTGCTTTCTGATTCTCTAAATGCAGGAATATTTAAGGTTTTATTGCAAAAGTCTATAGCTTTGGCAACGCTTCTACTAAGAAGTTGCGTTGCTAATTTCACGTTCATTATTTGGTTTTTGAAATGGACATGTCGATGTGTAAGTTTATTCGCCAAGTGTAAGCTGTTTTCTTCTTGCAAGTTATATAATTCCGATAAGTATTGCCATCTAATTGATTTTTCACCAGTAGTATAGATTACTTTTTTAGATTCGAAGGTGTTTCGCATCAGTTTTAACATATGACACGCGTCTAAAAATACAACAACATTGTAATCAGCACTGGGGTGTTTGAAATCAGTTTTTAAGTGTTTTACATCATCCAAAACGCAACCCAAGTTTTTCATAGTTGCAATATTGCTTTTGCAGCCATCAAACGTGACAGAACGAATTTGAACACCAATCCGATGGCATTTTTCTAAAGCTATCTTAATTAAATTGGCCTTCATATCAGCTTTAATACTATCTATAAAAAAATATGCTAATGGTAGTTTCCAGGAATCATTAATAGCTACTAACATAAAAACATAAGCTTGGGTGGCCATTTGGCTACTGTCGTCGCTACCTAATCCCATATCTACTAGGCCCTCATAGCTTTTACCTGTCCATATCTTCTGCCTCCTAATAGACATTTCGTCAGCAACTAAAGCACATAAAATAATTTTGTCACTAGATTTTACTTTTTCCTCAAGCCTATTTAAAGTTTCGGTGCAAAATCCAGGTTCCGCATTTACACTTCGATACCATACATATAATGTATGGGGGTGAGGTAAACATGTATTAAACATTTTACGTACATATTTGTAAGCAGATGGCGAGTAAAAATGCAGCGTTAAAGCAAATTTTCTTGCACCTGGAGGATATTTTATGAAGGGCCTCGTACGATCTTTTTTATTTTTTATGTACATACCATTAAATATTTCAGCAACTTCAACATTTTTTGCCAAATCTAAAAATATTGAATCATCAATCGATTTTTTCTTTTGAAGCGAATTAATAATGTTTTTTAAAGAAAGATTTTTTCTAGTTAGTCGCTTATTTACCTTTTGTAAATTATGGATTTTCTTTGTTTTACTATCTATAATGCTGCGACATGTCGACAATTGTTTTTTTAAATACCCTTTTCTTGGAGTGTCACATAATGATGTTAAGTCAGATAATGATGCATCAGGAGACTTAAAAGAGACTGCATCAGCCCGAGGCATGTCACGTATTCCTGTGGAATCTTCCAAAGTTAAAGTTGCTGATGATGTGGCCTGCAAATAAACATTCGCGGCTTATTGAAAACAGTTTCAAAGAACCTATTTCATGAAAATACCTACAGAAAAAGTTTTTTTTTACAAAATTTACCTGATTTGACAAATCATTCGTCAATTCTGAACATATAGCTGATTGCACTTTAATTGGTGCGCGAATCTACAAAAAAAAAGAAATCATAATCAATTTACTATTTCATCCAAACGTTTTCCTACACCATCTATTTTAGTACTTTATGACAATTACCTGCAATTTGGGAACAATGGGAACCGCTGTTTTTACTAATCTACGCCTTTGCGTGTTTCCAGTTATGTCCAATTTATCAAAATGAATCGAACAAATTGTTGAATTTTTATAAGGTCTATAGATTTCTTCTCCTCTTTCTTTCGCGACAATCGATACCCATTCTGCATTGCGAAATGGGTCGCTAGGAAATCTACAAACAAAAACAACAAATAAAATAACAATACTACTCCATGCATTCCCTGTTCCAGAACAGTCAATGTTTGTTACAATAGTTGCAATAGTTGGCGCGCGGTCGCAAACATTGGTCAAACAATCATAATATTTGCTAAACGATGTCATATTTACTATTTAAATGATTTATTTTATGAAAAACACATCCTACTACTATTATAAAGGCGAAAGTTTGTAAGTATGGATGTATGGATGTTTGTTACTCTTTCACGTAAAAACTACTGTATAGATTTGGATGAAATTTGACACAGAGATGGTTTATATCCTGGATTAACACATAGGATATTTTTTATCCCGGTAGAACATTCCTGTGGGATAATTTCCGACCTCCACGCGAGCGAAGCCGCGGGCAGAAGCTAGTAATAATATAAACTTACCGAAAAAAAGATATTCCTTCCAAAATCTTGGTGTTACGGTGGTTATTAATACAATATTTGAACGCGCACTGCGGCATTTTGACGTTTTAACGTTGGCTATGTTTGGACCATACTAATTTGAAATAAGAGCACAAAATTATTTGTGCTCTTATTTGTCGGGCCGTTTTTGAAGCGCTAATCGGGAATCTAGTGTATTATTGATCGAAGTTGGAGAATGCGATAAAGCTATTCAGGAAGTAACCCCATCCCTTTCCCAACGGGGACTAAGTGATATTCGTTCATCGTTGACATAGCGTTGTTTTTATTAAGTTGTTGTTCGATCTGACGCTAGGGATTGACAACTCTCGTCAACCTCACTTCACCCATGTATTCACGATGAGGTTTTTACAGAAAAGAGCGGCAGTTGCTGTTCTGTTTTGTCTACCCTCTCATTCTTATGTTACCAATAAAACAAGGTAACATATCAAAGTTGACTATGCTACTAAAATGTACTTCTAAAACTAATTACTTTTAAAAATTGCAAATACCTTTTTATAGCAGAACCATGAGGTTGTGGCACTCCACACATATTATCAGAAGCACTTATTCTTTCCCGCCTACATTCAGTCAAAAATTGATATAGCACGTAGGCGAGGATTTAGTTACGTGTCGCCCTTGCATTAAGGGAGTAGGCAGGGATGTATGTGACTGACAGACGAACGCACATTTTTGATATAACGTGGGGTAAGTTAAGTGTGGACTGGATTAAGGGGTAAAATGTGTACTATCAAATTGCAGTACATACAACTGTAAAAAAAATGAAAGATACAGAATAAGTTGTTTGTCAATTTGCTTAACAATTACTCGTAACATCCCTGAGTATGCCGCCTTGAAACGCATAACTGTCTTTTTAGCTCAGCTGTAGATTTAGACACAAAGAGATTTTTTTTATAATAATATCCTTGGACATTTCACACAACGCCGTATCGTCCCAAGCTAAGCAACCTAATGCTTGTGTTATGGTAACGAGATGGCTGATAAAGTACTTATATACATTTTTTTTTTTTTTTTGTAAATACATACATATTATAGATAGAAAAACACCCAGACCCGTAACAAATACTTGTAGGTCGTACAAATATTTGTTCCGTGCGGAAATCGAACCTGCGACATGCTGCGCAGCAGTCAATCTCTCAACCGCTGCGCCAACCGTGTCGTCAGATTATGGGGTTATCAATATAATTATGACAACTAGCCTGTACTGTCGCACTATTTCTCAATTAATCTGCCTAGCCTTTTCCCAATTATGTTGGAGTCAGTTTTCAGTCTAACCGGATGCAGGTGAACACCAGTATCGCACTATTTCTAAAAACTCCTCTGAAATATTTAAAATCTAAAATTCAGGAATGACTCATATAGTTTAAAAGATTTTTTTTTATAAAAAGTAAGTGTCAAATATTGTTACTAATAAACTAGTTATAGAAATTGTAAAAAATTTAAGTTACTATTTTGCAAGAGTTGAGCTGAGTGTAATATTAGTCTGACAACACTGTTATAATTAATGCCACGTAATTATTGAGTTGTTTTCTGTAAAATATTTGTATGCCAGTCACTGGCGAGACATGTAGAACATAACCCCAGTATTAACACCATTATTGTACCATGTTTCAGCACAAATAAAAATATTCTATTCTATTACTTTTATTCGTTGCTACTGCAGACCATTTCCTTCCGTTAGGTTAGGTCGCCGGATGGGTCATAGTTGGGAAAAGGCTATCTGCCTAGCCTTTATTAGACGTAGTATTTGGTACAGGTAGTTTATACTACTTTTTCCCTCGGCTGCCAAGGGAAAATGTCGTGGGTTAGAAAAATTTATATCATCTATACATATAATAAAACAGTAAAAAAACTGTGTCTGTACATTGAATATATTAAAAAAAAAATTGAGGGGGGTTTAGAAACAGTAATAGAGCACGAATCCAAAAAAAATTTTTGTCTGTTTGTCTGTTTGTCTGTTTGTTTGTACACGCTAATCTTCGGAACTACTGGACGGATTGGAATGTTTTTTTTTGTTGTATAGGTATTAAGTCTGGGCAACATATAGGCTATAATTTATCTTGGAAACTTGAACACCTGATGCAGAACTGCAACAGACCAGCTAAACTATAAGAGATACAAAAATGATACCTTAGCAAAAATTGTTCCACGTGATCAGCATTTTCTGCTGAGAGAATAAATTAGAAGATCTGGAACACCTGATGTGGAACTCCAAGAGCCCAGCTACACTGTAACATATATAGGAATGACGTCTTAGCAAAAGTTGTTCGGTCTGATGGGCATTTCCTGTTGACTTATAAAAATCGAAGATCTGGAACACCTGTTGTGGAACTCCAAGAGCCTAGCTACACCATAACACATATAGGAATAACGTCTTAGCGAAAGTTGTTCAGCCTGATGAGCACTCTCTATTGACGTATAAAAATTGAAGATCTGGAACACCTGTTGTGGAACTCCAAGAGCCTAGCTACAACATAACACATATAGGAATGACGTCTTTGACGTCTTTGTTGTTCAATCTGATGGGCATTTCCTGTTGATTTATAAAAATTGAAGATCAGAAACATCTGATGTGGAAATCAAAGCTATCACTAATTTTACTGTGTAATTATAAAATAACATAAACTGGGAGTACCTGCACGCGGTGAAGGCGGTAACAGTTTAGGACTGATTTTTGATGACGATGGTATATCATTGAAAATTTGACTCTACTGACCAAAACTCCTATTTATTTTTTTATTTTATCGTATGAATATGCCTTCGCGCTTATGTTGTTTGAGTGTTTTATTTCCTTTTCCATTCATCTTCGTGACACGGTAGCCTACCCGGTAACGCAGGGGAGCAGTCATTTTAATTTAGATTTTTATTGATCAGGTATCTTCACAATAAAACTATGACCATGCCTAGAAAGAGGTCAAATCTTTCCCAATGTTCCAAGAGAGCTAAAAGATTGGGGATCATAAGATCCCAAGAATCTACCGAAGAGCGTCAGGAGAGACTTGATGCTGTTCGAGAACATTAGGCTGCAACTCACTCCGTGGAAACCTCTTCGGGTCGCGAAGCACGCCTGCGTTCTCAGCGTATTCATTAGGTCTCTAGAGACCAGTGAAGAATATGATGCGCGACTGACCGCTGATCGTGAACGTCATGTATTGTCTCGCGAGTCAGAGACGTTCACGGAAAGAGAATTCCGCTTGAGTTCCAAGCGTATCTACGCATCGACTTCTAGGTCTCTAGAGACAAGTGGGGCACGTGATGTGCGACTGACCGCTGATCGTGAACGTCATGTATTGTCTCGCGAGTCGGAGACGTTCACGGATAGAGAATTGTGCTTGAGTTCTAACCGGATCTACGCATTGACTTCTAGGTCTCTAGAGACAAGTGGGGAATATAATAATGCGGTTACCAAAATGAAAACGATGACAAATGGACTGTATGTTTTGGTGGTTGTTGGAATGAAATAAAACTATAGCTCAGTGTGATAAAAGATTTAAATGGGAAAAATGATAAAAAATAACATAAATGGCGACCCCGTTGTCGCTGGCATAAGCAACAGGGTCCGCGTACGAAGTCGCGGGCAGAAGCTAGTAAGTAATAATTACAATATCTTCTTTCATAGTGTTCTTTCTGGCTTTTTTACTTTTGAACGGCTCGTAAGGGGAGTAGCGTGATGTTTTATAGCCTAATACTCTTCTCGAGGATTGGATTATACAATGCAAACATGAACTTTTCAAATGCGACTGGTCATTCCGGTAATACGCGCGTTAAAAACAAACTCTGCCGCTTTATTATATAAGTATTAGATATGCCATCGGCTCCTTTACTCGTTACGGAATCATTGTTTCGAAGGCAGGATTTGAACAATTACGGCTTTCCTCGTATTTAGGTGGTTTGTAAGAATAGTGGACAAATAGTACAAAGAAGCGCGCTTTAATAATAAATTAGTAGACCTACACAAATGGCCTGAAAATTATTCATTAGAGTTAGCTCATCATCATTATCTTGCCCTATTAGGATTTATTTGGGGTCGACGCAACATGTCATACTTCTAATTAGTCGTCATACCACCTTTGACGCAGCCCGCAATCTTGTCTTTGCTCTTATCCTACTGGTATCCTCATCCATACTTGTTACATTCCGCACGCCATCGTCATTCTTCAGGAGTGGTAACTGACTAGTCCAAGTATTTGCCGAAACAAGTGGGTCTTAATGGAAAATAAAATAAATACCTACATTCTTAACAAAAGCAGCGGTTTTTTTTAAATTTTATTTATTTATTTGGTACACCAATATTATAGCAGGCATACAAAAAATTAAAACAAAACAAAAACCACTGAACGTATTGGGCTGAGAAACGTCTCAGCCCAATACGTTCAGTGGTTTTGGCACCGGTTAAGGCATAGGGTCTAATAGAATAACGATTCTATTAGACCCTATGCCTTAACCGGTGAGCGAACCCATTATTTAACATCACGCATGTCAAAAGTCAAATCATTTATTTCAAATAGGCACAAGTAGGGCACTTTTGAACGTCAAAATGAACAAGAAATAGAATTGATTCTAGTCGCCCCTTCCAAAAAGTAGTTTCATGTGGAGAAGAATGGGCAAGAAACTCCACTGTTACCCTTTTAAAATGTTTTACAATGTTTTGTATACATGAATTATAACATTATATGTGAAGACGATGCACCCAGAATAAAAACACTACACCACAAAAGAAGAAAACCAAGGAGGTGACTGCCTCCCACTCCCTCTCGCCCCGGACCATGGCTTGCACCAGGGCTGGGCGCGAGAGGTCGCCGCCGCCGATCGCCTCTACGAGGACACGGCGGCGCTCCGCCCATGCGGGGCAGGTTTGCACCGTGTGCTCTACCGTGTCCTCTGGGCGATCCTCGCAGTGGTGACACCCGGGCGTTTCCTCCCGCCTGATGATGTGCAGGAACCTCCCGAAACATCCATGTCCGGTGAGGACCTGCGTCAGGCGGTAGGTGAGGGCGCCGTGACGCCTCTCTAGCCACTCCTCGAAGAGGGGCCTTACCGCCACTATCGTGGCGTGCCCTGCACTGGGTTGCGACAGTTGCTGCTTCCAGGTCGCCATGAGATCGCGCCGGAGGTCCGTCCGCTCCATCGCAATTTGCGGAAACGGAGTTTCCCCCCGGCTTAGTACCTCCGCGCGCCACTCGAACAGGCGCGCGAGGACTATCGCCTCCAGATCCCACGGCGGCAGTCCGGCAAGGAGGCTTGCCGCCTCGCCCGAGATCGTGCGGTACCCCCGGATAAGCCGAATGGCTACCACCTTTTGGGGCGCGTTCAGATAGTGGGCGGCTCGCCGCCGCAATGAACGCGCACACACCGGGGCCCCGTATAGGGCCATGGACCACACGACTCCCGCGTAAAGCCTCCGGCAGGAGGCGTTTGGCCCCCTCAAATTGGGCAAGAGCCGCTTGAAGGCGGCCCCAGTCCGTTCCAGCTTGGGGGCCAAACGTCGGAAGTGCCCCACGAAATTCCATCGGCTGTCGAGGACCAGACCCAGGTATTTCATCGTGGTCTCGACGCCGATGTGAACCCCTCCTAACGTAAGTTGGGATCCCGATGGTGGCCTATTCCGAGGCCCATGAAAGGACACGGCCTCGGATTTGTGCAGTGCCACCTCGAGACCCAACTGCCGGATCCTCTTAACGACTGTCGCAACCCCGCGTGTCATCGCGTCGGCCGCCGCCTGATGCGACCTCCCCTGCGCCAGGACCAGCGTGTCGTCAGCGTAGCAAACTACGCTGACGCCGTCAGAGAGGTCGGCCCGCAGCGCCCAGTCGTAACCGATGTCCCACAGGAACGGCCCCAGAACCGATCCCTGTGGGACACCGCACGACATCTCTCGCCGGTTCCATTCCCCATCGCGACCGGTAGCTACGTTTAAGTCCCGTGTAATATGTGGCGAACCTATTTATTACCAACAACTGGGTACAAATCCAGATTCCGGGATGCTTTCAGACGAAATAAACAAATAACACTGTGCCCGACCCGGAATTCGAACCCACGACCTCAGTAGTAGCGTATGCGACCACTAGCCCAACAAGGCTGTCTACTACTAACTATTGATTATGGTGATTATTTCAAGGTTTTTGTTTATTATCAATCCCGATACAAAAATTGAAGTTTATGGCATTAAATTCTTTTTATATCTTTACAAGACATAGAGAACAGAGTTAAGACGTTTAATCCAGTTAACCAGTCAGTTAAAAGTAATCCCAACACGGTTTAGCGCGAGTTTACGATCTCTCTGTGTGCTCACACCCCGAAGATGACGTCGTAAATATATTTGAGCATCAACTCGGTTTTATAGACAGAAAATTTTAAAGGTTAGAAGTAATATATTCGGATCTAATTCTTGAAGTACGAATTTGATTGTAGAATCGTCTGAAAATATATAAAATGACTAGATATATCACAAAAGGAATATAAATATCACTAAGATACCACGTCGGCCTACTAGCAAAATTTTATTTTTGCTGGCTAGGTACTGGTAACACAGACCTAAGAATAATTTATTTTAAAACATGTTCGTCGTCTTGGCCGGCTAGGATGACAGCTACGTCGTAGCTGACTACGCCGTGGAATGTCAGCTACGCTGAAATTGACTACGCCGCAGGGTTCCTGCTACGCCGTAGCAGACAACGCGTAGCAACTAGGATGCCGGTTAAGTCGTAGAAAACTCCGGCGGATGGTGGTATCCATTTAAATCTTTCGTCATCATGATTGTCCCGTCCTTATCCCAATTTATTTGCGGTCGGCGCTACTTGTCTTTTTCTTCCATACTTCTGTATTAGTCGTCATCGCGGTAACCCTCTTTCTAGCCATATCATCTTTCACACAGACCATCCATCATTTCGTTGGTCTTCCTCTACTCTTATATTACACATTACGTTACATCTGTAACCTTCCGTATTTTAATCTGTATCGGCAATGCTTCCACGTTTGATTTTCTACTGCAGTTAGTTAACTAATTTTGTTTTGATTCCACACAAGGTTTCTTGCAAATCTTTGAAAATACAGAGATTACCCATCTTTTACAACAAATCCAAGTTAACGAATACCAGGAACGAGTGCACAAAGCACAATACAGCGAGGATACACTGCGGGAAAACCGTATTAATGTTTAATTTTCAACGAAATTTCAACAGACTACGTTTCTCTACAATCTTTGTATTGCATATTTTATTATTACAGGATTGTACTACAAAGTAAAATGTTGCTGAATTATGTAATGTATTCATTCGGAACGGAAATTAGTGGTGAATATGCTCAGAGATGTGTAGTGAAACAAAGGTTTAGAGGGTTACGGGTTTATAGCGGTATGTTTTGATTCTGTACATTATCTGGATAATAAAACTGTGTAGGAACTCGGTTGGAAAACTACCGTATAGGCCATTGAACCATGAGTATCGAGTCTTTTAGACAGTTCAAATCCAAACAATTTTACGACGGCAGTTCTGTCGTTTGGTATAATTATGTTGGTTGCAAAGTACACGTTTGTATATTGATACTCCAATTAATGTTCAACTACACACATCAAAAGTGTCTAGGGATCAACATATATTTTTGCAATAACTTTTCTCTTGATTGATATTAATTTAAATTTTCTTTAAGGATTCATCAAATAAAGTGTTTTCGTTTGTCACAGTAACGATAAACCAAGTCACCTTTGCATTAATAAAGAAATTTGCCATTTTCCTAATAAAGGGATTTTTGACATTTGAACCACTAACATTAAAGTTCGAAAAAAAGACTGAAATAACAGTTTTCTTTAAAATTTTATTGGGTAACTTAAACAATTAATAATCCGTGTTTCTACCGCGAACACTAACAACACAAGAACATCGGTTTGGCATACTCAAAATGAGTTCATCCAAATCACGCGGTGGAATGGCCGCCCATGTTCGTTGCAACAACAAAAAAAGGTCTTCTTGCAACTGGATACCCTCCATATTCGGCAGAGCTCTTCTCTGTAGCATATCCCATGCATGCTCAATCGGGTTCAAGTCTGGCGACTGAGCAGGCCAGGGCAGGACATTGATCTTAGCTGCGGCGAGAGTCTGTCTTACAACTCTTGCGGTGTGCGGTCGTGCATTATCATGCATTAACTGAAATAAGGGACCGATTTGCACTTGTAGAGGAACGATGACGTCAGATACAATCGTCTCAGCATAAATTTGAGCGTTGAGGTTGCCTCTGATCCAAATCAACTCAGTTCTTCCGCCGATCCAAATACCCGCCCATACCATGATGGTTCCACCACTATAAGGATGGACTTCCTGGCAGGATTTTAATCGCTGTTGGCGTCCAGGGGTTCTCCAGTGTCGTATACGTCTTGTATCCGGTCTCATACCAAAACGAGACTCATCAGAAAAGCACACGAAACGCCATTGTTCTTCTGCCCAATTTCTGTGTTCAAGAGCCCATTGATATCGAATCCTACGATTGTGCATTGCTATAGGTGGTACCCGTAGCGGTCTTCGGGAATGAAGGTTCACTTCATGCAAGCGGTTTCTGACTGTTTGGTCGCTAATTAAGTTCCCTGAAGAGTGATGAAGCCTCACGGCTAACATCATGGCGGTTATTGTTGGAGCTCTTCGAGTTAAGATTTGAATGTATCGGTCTTGTCTCCGTGTGGTGCAGCGATACCGTCCTTCATGGCGCTCAGCCACGGTACCAGTGCTTCGGTAACGTGTCCAAAGTCGACTGATAACACCTTTTTTTGTTGTTGCAACGAACATGGGCGGCCATTCCACAGCGTGATTTGGATGAACTCATTTTGAGTATGCCAAACCGATGTTCTTGTGTTGTTAGTGTTCGCGGTAGAAACACGGATTATTAATTGTTTAAGTTACCCAATAAAATTTTAAAGAAAACTGTTATTTCAGTCTTTTTTTCGAACTTTAATGTTAGTGGTTCAAATGTCAAAAATCCCTTTATTAGGAAAATGGCAAATTTCTTTATTAATGCAAAGGTGACTTGGTTTATCGTTACTGTGACAAACGAAAACACTTTATTTGATGAATCCTTAAAGAAAATTTAAATTAATATCAATCAAGAGAAAAGTTATTGCAAAAATATATGTTGATCCCTAGACACTTTTGATGTGTGTAGTTAGTTCGGAAGACAAGCTCAACGAATAGTGCCTTAAAGTGTGCAATTAATGGCAATAAATATTAAAGTAATAGGTGTAATAATGGCGGTAAATAATAGGATAAAATTATGTGTGCAGCCGCAATTAGCATAGACACCTCGTTCCTACACATTCTGTTATCTATGGCAGCCACCCAAGGGTCACGGTGTAATCACAAGTACCCACATCTCATTAACATGCCCCAGATTATAACTAACATTTCACATACCTAACCTTTTAATCTGTAGGGTAACCGCACCTGTTATCGACAGAATTTGGGATCCGGAAAATGTTTACGTTAAATTATTTCGGCTCATTTGTTTTGTTAATTAGAGTAGCTTTAAAACGGCTGAAGCTTTGATTTTCTGCATTCGATTCTTACGATAAGCAATTTTTTGTGTGTATGCAGAAATAATGCCTTGACGTAAGAAAAATGACGACCCATTTACATATTGACCTGAAGTAAAAGCAGTTTAAATTAAAAATAACGAACTTGTTGTGTTACTCATTAATAAATTAACAACAATACCAGAACTAAATAGCGGCATAAATAATGTATGTATATTGAGTTATTTACGAGTTATTTACAATATAATTAAAAGCTGTAACATTAAAAATGAACAGTATTCCGTCTGCTAACGGCGCGGCGGCGGGGTTGCAAACGCATTACATGGATCATTTCCTACTGCTTGTAATACCTGGTGATTGAAATGGGTATTGTATTTGTGAAACACAAAACAGGATAGTAGGATAGTCAGTACTTAAATATATTTTTTTGATAGATTTCTGATATCGTGAATAAATCGTGGCTAACAATTTTAAATGTTTTTGTGTTAGATAACATAAGTTTTATTCGTCTCCCAAAAATAATTAAAATCTAAATGAGAAAAACCTATCACAGGGTTTATTGTGGCAATTAAAGAAATCAATTCTTTGACTATTTACTTTACCGCAGAAAAAATATTTTAGTAAATAAACCGGAATTCCCTACTAACTAAACTAAAATTAAAACATAACCACAAAGTTAATATTATTCTGGTGACCATAAAATATTAATGATACATAAATGATTGATGCCACAGCACTCAACAGTGGTTACCACCCCACTTTACACATATAATTACTGGTAAGTGTTACATACAAGTACACAATAATTTGCATGAATACGTCCTACATGAACATGTCCTGTAATCATAGCTCCCAGGGTGACAGCCGCTCATAAAAATTAGCATACAAAGTGGTGAGGCGTGTGATATGATCATGAAGGTGGAAATGGTCCATGTTGTCAAGTAAGGCCTCTTGGCAGACAAAAGGTATGAGCAGTAATCACCACGCTTGCTCTCTGCTTGTGACGATCTACTTTTCGTTATGACGTATTCCTCAAAATGCTTGTTGAGGTAAAAGGTTTTAACGTTCTGCATCGTTTTCACATGTATAATATTAATATGAACTACGTAACCAATATTTTGTAACCATATTTTGTTTAAAAGAGTGTCCATAGAGTTTCTTGCCCGTTCTTCTCCATAGGTACCTACTGCTTTGGAATGGGCAACTAGCTTCATCTCTCTGACTGACCGACACCTTGACAGTTCAAAAGTGCCTGTAATTGGTTAATTTGAAATAAATACTTTAAGTTTGAGTTTGAGTATGAGTTTGGTATTTCAGTATTCTATTTACTCATCGAGGTTTGAATAAACATAAATGTAAAGGTACATACATCCCTATCAACTCAAATATTTATAGTAGTTCACTCTGACTAGGCAAGCCTATATATATTTATACTGGGGAAAATTTATAGAACAGCAGATCTTTTATATGCGTATACTTTTATATGTATATAACCTTTCATTTACACCCTGTATACGTACCTACATCGAGGCAATCAAATTCTTTGAGGAATTCAGGATTCACGTTAAACGGTTATATGTATAATATTCATATTATTGTTATTGGTTTCTTGGCATGTATCAAAATAGCCTCCACGTGTGGCGATACTTACACGTGTGGCGCAACTTGGCCCGTCCACCCAGCTACCAGCTTGCTGCCTGGCTCACATGATATCAATGGAGAACAAAATAGAGTAAGCAAAAAGAACCTAGTTCTGAATTTCAGGACCTGGTGATCAGATGGGTAACACAACCCATATCTTAAGGTTTAAAAATTGAAGAAGGTGCTCTGTATTTGTATGACAAACAGGACCAATACTGTACCGTGTTCATAGGCACAAAGGTGTCTCTACTGTGTGTGCATCTCGTTTTATCTCGCAGGACCGAAATTCTCGGAAACTCTCGACCAACAAGTCTGCAAGTTGATTACCAAATTCCGTGAAGCCGTCACAGCGTAACATGTTGCGTTCACTAATTGCTGTAACCCCAAGAGACCTTATTAGTTGCTGCAACACAGGTAGATTTGCCTGACAGGACTTACGAATATTGCCACTACATAGTATAAAGCGAAGTCGCTTCCCGTGTTCTTATGTCTGTATGTATTTTTGCATAGATCTTTAAAACTACACTTGATAGATAGAGTATTCAAGAGGAAGGTTTAGGTGTATAATTTATTAAGGTTTGCGGATGGAGTCGCGGGCAGGAAGCTAGTTTATGATATTTGTTGAAGTAATCTTTTTTCATCAGCCATTTTGGAGCTCTAATGCCGCAGATACACAACTTAAACCACCATTCTTTTTCCGTTGGGGGTTAAAAACGTAGCCAAGCACTATACCACAGGGCCCGTACGCAGAGAACACGGTTCTACCTGAACCCTCAGTAAATTACAAACAGTTTACTGATAAATGCTCTCCAATTTCCTTTATAAAATATTCATCTTCCCACCGTTTAACATAGGATCGGAATCAAGACCGCAAACCGATACCTCTGCTAAATATTTAAGGACCCCCAGTCTGTGATGTTCATTAATGAGCAGGTGTTCAGTGGGAAGGGTAATGTGCTGCGGCTGGAATATGGATGGGTGGATGTCATAATTACGTTGTGGGTATTATTTTAGGTCAGCTGGAATTCGATTTAAGAGTTAAAATATTGAGATTTATTTATTTTAGTATTTCCCAATCCGTTCAGTCTACTCAACATAAACAACTTAACATAAAATACATAACATCACGCCTGTACAACCCGAAGGGTTAGGCAGAGGTGTACCTATAGTACACCCTCATTTCGTTAGTTATGTTTGCGTCCCATGTAATAGGAGGCGAGCCTATTACCCACAACCGGGCACAAATCCAGAGCCCAGGCTGTTACTGACAAAATCTATATTGAAAAACTCAATAATAATAGTATTATTGGGTTTTTCAATACGGATTTTATATTATTTTTATACATATGTTGTACGTATGTATGTAACTATCGTCGTCTCCCGGATGAATTTCCGACGTAAACGGTAGATTTAAAAAAAAAATCTTTCATACAATCCTTATGCACAATCACAGAAATAACACAAAATAGATATCAGCCAACTAGGTTCGCCTGATCTCAAGTTATGCTCTGTCATATATGTGGCAATGCCAAATCCAAAGTGAAAATGCTTCAAAACACTTGAAGCTACGTACAAAAACTAAACACTAAGGAACGGTTATTGAAGCCTTATTGAAATGCAAAATAGTCAATCATAATTGAAGGTAAACAAGCCCCGCTCCAGCCTGCCTGTAGGACGGAACTAGACATTTTGTCAATGTACTAAGTGCATTCTTTTGTTTTTTGCGTTACGTAAGTACAGTCAGGAAATGAATTATGTTAATCTATTTTTGACAGTCGTTACGGGTAGCCTGAAAGCCTGATAACCAGTCTTACCGAGGAGTAATACGGTATTACCCATTAACTGAGTTCAGGAGGTCAGATAGGTAATCACATGTGAAATTGAGCTGGATCCAATTGTGCCGCCCTTCCCAATACAGTTGGTAAAAGGCCTGAGCAGATTGAGTCAATTTGCTTAAAACGATTTTCCTGACTTAACAGAGACGCCTTTATCCATGGGGGTAGGGAATTAAATATACGTAAAAAACATTTTAACACACCCTTTGCTTCGACCACATTCAAGACACACTTATAGTTAAAATTTTAGCGCTAGTTGTGAGCATTACTATTTTTTGCTCAAAAAAACACACACACACACATTCACACTCATAGGCTGACATTATCATTATTTATCACCACTAATACCGGTATTTGTTCTTCTACAATCTGCGACGTCCCGCCATTTTCGTCAACATCCGCTTTATAAATTCGTTTCGTTAATCGCCTTTCATTCAATTTGGTTCGCCTCTTATCCACGAAATTGAAAGTAAATGCTTTCCTTCCTCCACAATTTAAAAGTTAATATTATGTGTTTATGCTAAAAGCTGTAATATCCGACCGGGATACTTTGTACAACGTCCCGGGGAACATTTCACAGGTCTGAGGGGTTTTAATGAAAATTGTGTACTTATTGTATAGTTACTGTTTTAGAAACGTGAGAATTGGTGGTTTTAAAAAATCATACGTTTTGAATTTGTTTGTTTTTGCACATTCCAATAAAATAAAATAACATAATTTGTATGAATATGTAGGTCCACCTTTAGGGCTTCGTAAGTTCTAACATAAAACAGCATTGCTATAGTATGCCATAATATACTACTTACCATAATCTTTTAAATTTATCTTCTCGACTTCGCCATAACTACCTTCACATTGTTACGTTCTTACTTAATATTATTGTCGACTCTTTCATTCCAATATCAGAATAGAATACGATCTGACCGAAATAATTGCGTTTGTCTTTTATAATATTCTATAAATAGATTGGAATCGTCTTGTCGACCCGAGGGACACAATATTTTGTGTCTTATAATAAAACCGAGTCGTCCTTTCTTTTACAAATATATTTTAAGTGGGTCGGATTTATATTTATAGAAAAGCACCGTTATTTTGACCAGTAGCGCTATTCTGTAAAATCTCTTCGTGCAAACTTAGTGTAGGTGAAATGAGTTTAAAGTGAGCTGTCAATAGTGTCACTAGCATCAGGTGTGACGACAATGCACTTCACCTACGTTTTCATGGTGAGATTTTTACAGAATCGACCGCCTGTCCTGTGACAAAAAAATAAAAAAAAATAATATGGTGTAAATAATAGTAGGAGGTAATTAACTACAGTACTTATGATTTTTCATAAATTGTCTTGGAGTAGGTAAGAACTGCACCGTGTTCTTCGAAACTCCATAAGTAATATAATGTAAATGTAGCAGTAAGTTTCTTAAATAAAGTTACTATTTTATTCTTTGAAATATAATGTTTGAGAAATTCACAAAACTTTGCGACAGCTTCTCACTGTGCCCCCCTCCTTGTCCGTCCAGTTGCAAGCGCGAAGTGTTTGTCTAAGTGGTAGCAAGTTTATCTTAATTTTAACCTGAAGCTGATTATTTTTTTCTTTTTATAACATAACATCATGCTTAATTCTCGAAGGGTTAGACAGAAATATAATATAAATTATAATATTCACATATACCTACACTTCGCCAGTCATGTTTATGTAATAAGGGGCGAGCCTATTGCCATCAACCGGGCACAAATAGACTCCAGGTTTTTATTTTCATGTAAAAAACTAACAAAAGCATACAGTGAGTTTAATTATGGATTTGGAAGCCGACGTCCATTGTCACATAGCTAAACATGTTCTACCCAAATATTAAGTTAATAACCGACAATATTTTTCCAGTCAGAACCTCAGCACGGGACTTTAACTGTTCTGAAACCGTTAGCCTTTAAGCTGAGATTTAACATTTTATCTAACCCGGGCCGTCAGTGTCCATAAAATCCCTCCCCCTGCTCACCCTGTTTCACCCCGTTTCACCCCCGTTTTATTATTTACAGTTGTGTACAATCCCGAATGCTGAATGTTCAGTCTCTCATGTTTTTAGAGTAAATAGAAACATTTTATGACCGTTTTTAGGTTATTATATGAGCGTTACATACAGTGAGTGACATTTGCAGTTAGTAAGAACGAATTTCTACTTTAAAGATGTTTAGTGGAGTTGATTTTTCTTTTTTTTCGTTCGATAGAAAACTGCAGTTTTTTTTTAATGTTATCAAGTTACAATATCACCAACCCGTTTTCTAAGCATGTTGATTATTAGATATATTACTGTTCTGCTCTTCTACTGTTAATTTAATAAAATTGTAACGAATTCAAAACTAAATATCCTTGTGTAATATTATTATTACACGAATGAATTATAATAATTATGTTAAATGGTGGTTGTGAATGTAAGTGGTGTATTGTGTAAACGTTTGACAAATTACTGCACATTGTCTGTAGATTGTAATAGCTATATTATAGTAATGTTGTCTGACAGGTTATTAACTACAATGAGACGTAAGACATGACATTAGTGTCGTGTCTTGTGACTGATTACAGCTCTTGCATACAACAGAACTCATTTTCCTTGGTGGTTGCGAAGCCATTTTCAGTATCACTAGGACAATAGATGAAAAACGTGAACTGCCAGCATTAGTTTTTGGATTAAGAAGAGGCTATAAGCGAGTAGCTATACCTTATTAGATAGTCATAGGCTGTGCACTAGTAGGTACTATCAAAAGGATTCGGGTATGATACCGTGACGCTCTTTGACTGCTACTTGGGCCAGACAGAACACATTGCATACTCGAAGGAGATAGGGAACATACACTTCTGTCTTGTTTATGTTTATACCACTGGATCCATGCTGGTCCTGCCCCACAGGACAATCTAGTGTCTAGACAAAAACAAACTGATAGCTAAGTAAATTACATACTATTTTAACATATTGGAATAACTTCTCTCACATTGATTGATTTACTATGTATCATCAACTTTTAGAATGTTTGTAAATATGTGAGCACCGTGTACTTATAACATAATTAAGTTATCCTGCCATTGCCATTATGTGTGACGATGCCGTCTTCGCATATAATGTTGTAATTCATGTATACAAAACAATGTAAAACATTTTAAAATAGAAACGGTGGAGTTTCTTGCCCAGTCTTACCCACACGAAACTACCTTTTGGAAGGGGCGACTAGAATCAATTCCATTTCTTGTTCATTTTGACGTTCAAAAGTGCCTTCATGTGCCTATTTGAAGTAAATGATTTGACTTGACTTGACCACGTCTGATTAGTATTATGTAGTGACTTGTTTGCTACACTCAGTCTTCGCTTGCAATAACCTAAGTCATCAGCTTACAATGTCTCGGCCGCGAGTCCAAACCCTTAGCCGTTGAGTTATAGCCTCTTTGAATTAAATTTGTACAAACATAGTGACAAATAGCCCGTGCTATTATTCCACAGAATGATTTACTAACTCGTGCGGTGGGACATGATATATTAATAAGCAGTATATTGCCTGTTCTTGCTGCCATATATTGTCTGCTAGTGGCAGGCGTACGAGTGGGGACTACTAATACTCCTGATTCTGGGAAAGTTTGAATTCAAGGCATGTGTTTGACTTGTCATTTTATTTTATTACTGATGTTTAAGTAGTAGTAGGTTCTTTCTCTGACGGAACTCTGTTATTTACGGAAGTTGGGTTATTCATAGACTCATTTACTTATTTATTTTGTCAGGGAAAAAAAACTGTCTATTATATTTTTATCAAAGATAACAACATTATTGGAATAAGATTAACGTACAATCCACGTGGTTTCTACAGATTATTTGGAAGATTTTAATATTTTTTTTAACTTTGTCGCGTAATATGTTCGTCAGTCAAACTGGATGAAAACACATCCCAATCCTGATTACTCTCATCTATTTTAAAATTGCTTCAATAGGTTCATATCGTTTTCCAAAAACCACAGGATCAGCACTGGATTAACGATCTCGAAACAACGTCCAACAAAAGCTTGATTGACACACAAAATATTATTTCAGTGGAGTTCAAAGCCGCTATCAATAATTGGTGCGTTTACCTTGCGCAATAAATTGTTGAGTGTATGTGGATAATATTTTGAATTATTGTTTGGATAACCACAAACGAAAGGTTCAGCGGGTTTGGAATATAAATAATAATTAATTGAATTCGCACTGACCGGCTTATTATTTCACAATGTATGTCCATCAGAGTAACATTCAGTGCCAGGTAGCGAACAATCCAAAAACATTCTTACAATTTAAGTAGAGGTCAAATTGAAATAGAGTAAACAGACCAAGTATCGAAAGTATCGTTATCTTACGGATAATGAATGAGTGAGCGAGGCGAGGTGTAAGGAACCGGACTAGACACACGGGCGGCGGCGCCAGCGCAGGCCAGGGCGACATTGAGAATATGCACCTGAGTCGCCTCGTACCACCTCGTGAGCCTCAAGACGTAAAGTATACGGTAGTGTATCTCAGCCAAAACGTTCATCAGGTCAGTCAGGGTATACAAGCGTTCATAGACTGTGGCAGAGTCCTTGCAGAACCTTTGAATCATCTAGAATGCCTCTTTAAAACAAGCTACGTTCCCGGCTCTGTTTATGGCCACACAAGTTATTCCGGGTTCTAAGGGTAAGTCAGGTCCGGACGTGGTAATAGATCAGTGGCAGGCTGTCGACTCCGGCCACTGTTGTCCGCTGCCCGTTGTCCAGCGCCGCATACAGCGACGGCTT
The DNA here is from genome assembly GCA_951799385.1 of Hyppa rectilinea. Taxonomy (NCBI): domain Eukaryota; kingdom Metazoa; phylum Arthropoda; class Insecta; order Lepidoptera; family Noctuidae; genus Hyppa; species Hyppa rectilinea. The sequence goes on along the minus strand of OX637321.1, from coordinate 17,201,376 downwards.
CCGTGCCTTTGATGCTGGTGTTGACCGTGCAGGTAGCGGGGACCAATTCTATTGTTGAAAACCCTCACCAGAATAATCTGCATAGTGAATAAAGTCCACGAGAGAATAGATAAAGTTTCTAGTTTACTATTTGAGTGAATTCTCAAAAATCCTACTAATTGTTGTTAATCGACTCTTCACGTGACCAGAGGGCTGGCCTATTTTTAGGTCAAAGAATCAGCATTGCCATACAACGCGGCAATGCTGCCAGACTTTTGGAAACTTTCCCATTAACAGCGATGGGGACGAATTTTTTGATGCTATTTGATTAATATACGTATAATTATTTTTGTACATACAAGTATTCATAATATGATTATGAATATTTAGCTTTGAAATGTAGGTAAATATGATTAGAATAAAATTATTTTTAAATAAAAAACAAAAACCGACTTCAAAAACCTAATAAACGCTAAAAACATAAAAAGAATATTAAATTGACTAACTATAATCAAGAATTATAAACCTAAATAACCTTACCTAACTTTAATCTACACTATATTCTACAATTTAACAGTTTTTAGGGTCGGAGCCAAGCCAAGTGTATCTATCTAATATGACCATAAAATATTTTCCCTCTGTTTTGTGTATTTTTTTTTCAGTTTGTTTTGTTTTTTTGTTGCTATTGTACTTTTTTATGTTAATATTTTGTAAGTGCGGGCTTGGCACCGACTCCAAAAACTGTTAAATTGTAAAATATAGTGTAGATTAAAGTCGATTTCACTTTTTTGTTATTATTAATTTTATTTTTCTTAATTTTTAGTGTCGTAGATGTACAAGGATTTCAATTATACACATACACAACACATCTACAACTGTAAAAAAAATGTTACATTTTTAAAGCGCCCTTAAACGCGAACTGGCGTAATGTTATGTTATGGTATGTCGTAAACTATGCATACACAAACAGTCGCAGCAATCGCGAGGCATGTGCTGTCGTTTTTTGAAGTTTTCTATCGTCTATGGTTAGTCCATCACCTCCTGACCTGATGATCACGAGACCAAAATGGCAAACGCCCTTTAATAATAATAATAATACTTTATTTGCTAAATGTAGGTTTACAAAAGTAGTATGATGTTAATTATCAATATTATGGCCCATTTACATTCTACCATTTAAGTGGTGTGCAAATGGCAAATGGCTTTCAAACATCATAATAATAAGTCACTAAATCAGTCGATGCCTACTCCTTACTGTTAAGGAGTTGTACCTTCCATCATCAGCTCAGCTACATGAGGTGATAATTACCATACGCAAGTACTTAAATTACTTCATAAGATTGGCGAAAAACGATGTGTGGGCCCATAAAATTTGAGGGTTGCCCTCGATTTCTCCAGGATTCAATCATCAGATCCTGAATTGGTGACTATGGGACCACTTCAGAAGTATCTCCTTTCGAACAAAAAAGAATTTTTAAAATCGGTCCACAATTGGCGGAGTAATCGCGTAACAAACACACAAAAAAAAACATACCGTCGAATTGATAACCTCCTCCTTTTTTGAAGTCGGTTAAAATAGTGTTTACTAATTGTTGTATTGTAGGTAAATGTGTTTTTGGATTAAAATATTTTTTTACTTATTGTTGTAATGTAGGTAAATGTGTACATGTATGTTCTAGGATCATACCTAATGTTTCATAAATACAGAACTGAGAGCTCTTTATTTTCAGTTCTTAATTTATTGTTTGTTAGACTGATTTTTTTTGTTTAATGTTAGCTGAGTAAGTATTGTTGTTTAAACAGTAAATGGACATAATATTTTATTTTCTACATGTAATGTACTTGTTTAATTTTGATAGCAAAACCATCGAATAAGGTTTAAAAAAAAAAAAAATCGTTTATTTCGGAAGAGTTACATCCATAATGGGCTAGTACATAAAGAATCTTATATCTATTTTAGTACACCTAAATTTTTAGTTACCAGATTATTGTTCGAGATACATCTTCGAACTTAACTTGAACATATCTTGCAACAGTGGAGAGTCGTACCTCCATGCTATAGTCTTCAGAATGGAGTTGGAGCTGGCCCGCACTCTGCAGAGCAACGAGGCAAATTTCTTTCTGAAAATGGCATGGAAGCCATCAACGTGCGCTTGGGTAAACATACCCGATGCATTGCAGAAACGGGGCAGCCCCATCAACATTCTGAATCCATTATTATATTGGACCCGCCCGTTTAAGATCTTTAACGATGGTTGTAAGATATTAAAAAAAACAGATCCAGTCCGAAATGGGCTGTTTGAGCACAAATCTACTGCTACATGTTTCAAATTACGCGCTTCGTTGGACTGACATGGACACACTAAGAAGAAGGAGTGGCAACACCATAGAGTTGTGCGTAGTACATATATATCGATGGACAACACTTACCTCCGATAAAATCTCTTAAAACTTTCAAAACGGAACCTTTTCTCAGGTATATTGTAGCTCAAAAGAAGGAAACATCTTTCGTTAAACACGAGTAGAATTCGATTGAGTTGAGTGACAAGCTCCGTGCGCCTGCCGCAGACATTCTTATCTCCACCGTCATATAACGGAGCCGCTTTGATCCCTAATCAGGCTCCAAATTATAATAAGAGCTCATTTCATGGCTTCCACACCACCATTTCATAATTTGTAATGATATTAACTCCACAATATGATTACTGGACTGTAGGCCTTAGGAAAATTCGTAAAAGGAAAAATGTATATTAGCGTAGTTTGTAGGGAACAAATGCGAAAGAAAAACCGATTATGTGTGGGGGCTTAGAGCATTATGTGTGGGGGCTTAGAGCATTATGTGTGGGGGCTTAGAGCATTATGTGTGGGGGCTTAGAGCATTATGTGTGGGGGCTTAGAGCATTATGTGTGGGGGCTTAGAGCATTATGTGTGGGGGCTTAGAGCATTATGTGTGGGGCTTAGAGCATTATGTGTGGGGGCTTAGAGCATTATGTGTGGGGGCTTAGAGCATTATGTGTGGGGGCTTAGAGCATTATGTGTGGGGGCTTAGAGCATTATGTGTGGGGGCTTAGAGCATTATGTGTGGGGGCTTAGAGCATTATGTGTGGGGGCTTAGAGCATTATGTGTGGGGGCTTAGAGCATTAGGTTAAATGCTCGAAGTGTGGGGGTTATAGCAGCGTTGTCTCAAATCGCCAATTCGTAGTTAGTAGAGGTATCGTGCTACTCAGTAACTGGGTTGTGGTAAAATAGAGTATTATTGTTTTACCTTCATCTATTCTTATTATTAAAAAAAAAATATTGTACACGTATTTTTTTTTCGTAATTAAATGATTACGTCGATGCATTGAGTTAAAATGTGTAGTAGTAGATTTTGTACTGACTTGTGACGTCGCTACGTCACAAGCGTTTTATCTAATTAGTTTTAATACCAGGCATCATCCCTATTTTGGTACTCAGCTGCATCCTGCTAGACTGCAAGCAGACCCCAACCAAGTTGGGACGAGGCAGGCAGCTGGCCGTGGTGACCAATGCTAGTCATTCTCTGTATGAGAAGTAGCCCCACCATGTACTGAGACAGTTACAAATTGTTTTATTTAGAAAAACAGCATGTAATCTATCATAAGCAAAAAAGCGTGTATCGTGTATCAATCAAACAACGCTGTGCACTATCAATCATGTCGGCTGCTAGTTTTGTTTTTGTGTATGTGTCGTAGGATAATTTGATACTTCGAATCTTCGCGGAAATCCTAGGGGTTTTGCGAAAACGCGGATAATTAGACATAGGCGAAAAATTATCAAATCTTACTGGACAAAGTCAGGATTTTTGCGAAAATACTCGTTACTATAGTAAGATTTGATGTGCTCAACACTGATTGGCTACAATTTTGCTGGCTGACTTCTAATTGGTTCCTAGTTTGCCGATGATTAACTTCAAGTATTGTATCATAGAGTTATGAAGGTTTAAAATAGGTGAGAAAGGAAAATCACTAAATTGATTTTTATAAACTTTTTATTGAAAATTTTAGTATGTATGTTGTTTTCTACAGACAATAGGAGATCTCAGCACTATGGTAGCACTTTTATTTACCACTTTATTTAAGTCCAAGTAGGTACACTATTTACGATAAAAAACAAAACACTTCTGCAATTTAACTCAGACACAAACGTAAACAAATAACGTGCGGCAACAAATGATTGACATTTAAGACGTCAACCAATCAGAGACGATCTCTTATTGAACGCGCTGACCGACCAATCAGCGTTCTTATTTCATAACAGCCAGCGTTTCGTTTCGCAATATTGCTATAATAACGAGTATTTTCGCAAAAATCCTGACTTTGTCCAGTAAGATTTGATAATTTTTCGCCTATGTCTAATTATCCGCGTTTTCGCAAAACCCCTAGGATTTCCGCGAAGATTCGAAGTATCAAATTATCCTACGACATATGCAAATCCTCTGCCTTCGATATTTCACTTTTTTGCTGATCCCAGAGGCGTGATGCGAATAGGAACGTTGTTTATGAGGCCTGTACACGATGGCCAATGATGGCCGAAGAGTTCGTGGCTAAATACTAACAGCCGCACAGGGCCATCCATCAGGTAAAGCTACGCTTGCCGGGGTTGGCCGTGGATGTTTACATAATAAGACTCCTCCGTGCCTCGGAAAGCACGTTAAGCAGTTGGTCCCGGCTGTCATTTGTGCATCTTTGACAGTCGTTACGGGTCGTCAGAAGGCCGAAAATCTTACAGCCAGTCTTACCAAGCGGTATGATATTTTCTAGTTACTGGGTTGTGGAGGTCAGATAGGCAGTCGCTCCATGTAAAATACTGGTATTCAACTGCATCCGGTTAGACTGGAAGCCTACCCCAACATAGTTGGGAAAAGGTTAAACAGATGATGATGGTCTCGTTGCTTAATTAAAAGTTGTGGTCACCACGTGTAAGAAAATAATTTTAAAATTATGAAAGTGCCTAGCGGATTTCTCCTATTTCTATCGTCACTTTTTGTCATCATAATGTCGCTTTGCTTGGTACTACTGGTACCTACACTACCTACAAGAGCCATAAGTGGTTGGGTTTCAGCTAACCTATCGCCTCCGCAATAAACGGTTCTCAACAATGCTTTTAGATGCTGCACCACTGATTTCCTATAGTTCGTGGGATGCGAAAAAAAAAATAAAATGCAAACTTGTAGCTTTTAATCCATTGTCTGCTGACGTAGGGAACAGGTCCTCTCCCTCCGGACTTGGTTTAGACAAAGACTGTAGATAATTGTATTTTTGTTTGTTACATAAGTCAGCAAGTTTTGTAACGTTGTTTAAATTCTTTTTAAAGGAGAACTTTTTTGAGTTTTGTTTGTACAGTAAATTACTGATTCAGTGGTAGGGTTTATTTTTGCTTACTTTTTCCGGCCTTTTATCATAAACAAAGAAGTCCGATGTTTTTCATCATTAATTGGCATATGATAATATAATTTATTACTACGTAGGTTAACGACGAATGCTGTTATTTCGCCTCTAGATGGACCTAAAGCTCCTTAGAAAAAAATTCTTGACGCAAATATCAATTTTAGAACTTATGCAGCTCACTGTCACCAATCACTTAATAAACAAATGACAATCACCCACAAGATAAAATTAATTAAACACGCGGAGTTAGATACCGACCTTAAGATAAAACAATTTGACACACAAACCGTTCCAACACACCTTGCCTTGGGTTGCTCTGACCCGCCCCCGAGATGAAAGGAGCTGGCAAATTAAATATTAACACACCGCTACAGAACGCTGGCTACATACAGAGCAAGACCTAACTTTTAGAATGTTTGTAAATATGTGAGCACCATGCACTTATGACATAATTAAGTTTACTTGCCACTGCTACATGTGTTTTTTTTTCACCTTTTGTGATGTATTGTTTTTATTCTGGGTAAATCGTCTTCACATATAATGTTATAATACATGTATACAAAACATTGTGAAACATTTTAAAAGAGTAACGGTGGAGTTTCTTGCCCATTCTTCTCCACACGAAACTACTTTTTGGAAGGGGCGACTAGAACCAGTTCTATTTCTTGTTCATTTTGACGTTCAAAAGTGCCATTCTTGTGCCTATTTGAAATAAATGTTTTGACTTTGACTTTGACTTTGACCGAAATGTCTGTGGAATGTAAATTGAGATTCGACACGGAAATCTTAATCTTATGTGGTGTAGATAAGAGTTTTAGGGCCGTTTTTTAGGGTTCCGTAGCCAAATGGCAAAAAACGGAACCCTTATAGTTTCGCCATGTCTGTCTGTCTGTCTGTCTGTCTGTCTGTCTGTCTGTCCGCGGATAATCTCAGTGACCGTTAGCACCAGAAAGCTGAAATTTGGTACCAATATGTATATCAATCATGCCGACAAAGTTCAAAAATAAAAATTTAAAAAAACATTTTTATTAGGGTACCTCCCCCAGACGTAAAGTGGGGAGCGATTTTTTTTTTAATTTTAACCCTAACGTGTGATATATTGTTGGATAGGTATTTAAAAATGAATAGGGGTTTTCTAAAATCATTTTTTGATAATATTAATATTTTAGGAAATAATCGCTCCGAAAGTCAAAAACAATGTGTCCCCCCCCCCTCTAACTTTTGAACCATAAGTTTAAAAAATATGAAAAAAATCACAGAAGTAGACCTTTATATGAACTTTCTAGGAAAATTATTTTCAACTTGATGAGTTGAATAGTTTTTGAGTTATATAGCACTTTTTCAAAAAAACGCAAATGATAACTTTGTTTTTCATACAAATACTATGAAAAACAAAGTTATTTTTGCTGACGAAAAATGTTGGTATTTTTAATGGTCATAGACAGGTACTGTCCCTGATCTATGCTTGTTTGAGTTTAGATTACTTTATTTGAATTTAGTTTATATTTTATCATCCTGAACGTATCTCCTTTCAAATAAAAAATCGGTTCACGTAATCCAAAATTTCCCGAGAGATGGCGCTGTACGTAATCTTTCTGTTAAAGTATGTTAGGTATATTACATAAAAAATAAGTTCATTTATCCACTTTTTGTTTACAAAAAAAGACAACTTGAAAAATGCACTACAAAGTTCAAAATAACTGCGTAATTTAAAACTCGCAATTTTGAAGGCGGTGCCAAGTAAAAAAACTATTAAACACAAATTTACCTAGTATGTAAAGAAAAATGAAAATAACACAAGAAAAATAATTCTAAAAATGATTCACGTTCGTAATTTTTGATGACAAAAATGTAATATACTAAGTTTGCGTGGGAAGCTACGGAACCCTACAGTGAGCGTGGCCCGACACGCTCTTGGCCGGTTTTTTTTAGTAGTTTAAAGTCTGAAAGTCTGTAACGGGCCTACCCTATAAACTCCTAGTGTTAAGTTCTGTTTAAAGGGAAATGGTTTCTTCTTCTTTCGTTGTATCTATACAAATTATGTGATACTGTAGAACTAAGTGACAGTAGCATAAGCTGAGGGTAAAATGTCAGCCAGGTGACCAGGTAGTCAAGCTAATATCGTCACATGTCCAAACCAGCATGCAAAGAAATCTATGAAGGTTATGATTTTTATGGTTAAGCTGGTGGTTTTCAACGGGTCAGGCCTAGAACGGAACGACTTAGGGTGTAGCATACAACCTAGACCTTTTTACTTCTTTTTACAATGTAAATTTCTGTGAGCATAACTTTGTGGTTTTACACGATGGCCGAGATTTTAATTTTCATGTTGTGTTTCCGGATTAAATTGCAAGTTGAATATTTTATGAGGGAAAGTGGGTTTTATTTTTTTAGGGTGGAATTAAGGACTTACTTATTAATTGAATATACATGAGTGAAGTTCTTTTTCTTTCAGTTTACCACCGAGGTAAACTGAAAGAAAAAGAAAATAAAGGTTTTTTCTGTAGCGGCGTTTCAGTAAATCTTTATATGGCTTTTTTTATTATTTAACTTAAGGAACTGTCTTACAATGTTGTCTACTCTAATAATAAAAGAACAGCATTCATTTAATTTCTAAAAGCGCCTGCCAGAATTTAGACGGCAATATCGCACACGGGCAAAATTAAGGCGCTCTTATTTCGTGAAGAGCGCCCCCGGCAAAGATACCGCATTATACTGGCGAGTAAATAATTCTCATATACTCTGGTCTAAAAATAAATGTGGTAGATATGCTGTTCACGAAGATCTTTTGCATTTGATCGGTATTAACTTAAGTTATGATTCGGGTAAAATGAAAAACTTTTCAGTCGAATGTTGTCCAAACTCTTTTTAGGCTTTTCCCAGATACTATTTTCAAGATACTTGCTTGATGCTTTGATTGTAAAGATATGTATTGTTAATTATTAGTAGATATTGTGAAGAACAAAAGCAATGGGAGATGAATAAAAAAGCACCTAAAATTCGAGAAACAACGTCACCCGAATTTTTTTTAGAATAATCGATGCACATTCATCAGATTTCTTTATTTCTTTTTGTTAATTCGAAGTTATTTCCACATTAATTTTTTATTGAAAGTTGCTAATTTACACGTGAGCACATTCTCTTATTTCATGATATCTCTCCAGCCAGTATTTCCAACAAACGCCCAATCGATTATTATAGAATTCGAACGAGTATTTTATGATATTCCTCGAGCGACTAAAGTTAATAGGTTAAACCTATTCCACCTCCCAAAGCGCTATTGAGATCCGTGTCTAAACAAATAGGTATTTCGCCAATTTGAGCTGAAATTACGTACATTTGCATATACAAACATCGTTTTCCTAACATACTACTAAGCATTTAATTAGTGGAGATGGTAACCCTTCAGGCTCTCAGGGTGGCTAAGAAAATAACCCGAGAAGGGTTAAATTAAGGTTGGTTATCACAAAAAATATTATGAGTAGGCGTACTTAAATGTTTTTACAGGATCCGCTTCAGAACGGGCGCTTTTGGACAAGAAACTTAACAATATAATATGGTAAGGCGATTGTGTTTAGTTATTTATTGTTTCATGTATTTTGTTGGTACTCGTATCACCATGCGTTACAGACTGAAAAGTAGACTCGAGTAGATACTGAATCCCTCTTTTTTTAATTTGCCGCAGTCGGGTATACCTACTGTATTCGTGATCTCAAGAAAAGACAAACGATTTTTGATAAGATTGGAGATGCTAAGAACATACAGTGATTCAAATTCTTATAGCGAACTAAGTGTACAGAATTTTGAAGATATTAACAATGGATAGGTTCTTAGAACATAATTGCTTGTTATGCTTTGTTGTCAATTTAAATGGTTATAAATACAATGACATATTAAAAAAAAACAATAAAATATACATACCTACCCAATTTTGCAGTTTAAATTGTACTTTTTATTTATCATTATTGAAACATTCCGCCGAAATAATTCCCTTTGCAGAGACCAGCTGAGGCTTAGGCTTCCTTTTTGTGAGAGGGCCAGGGCACACATCACGCGGGCGCAGTGCGGGTTGGTAGATTTCACACTTGGAATTTTGGTTTTAGGACTGGCAGGTTACCTCATGACCTTCGCCGTTTAAGAGGTGCAGAAATAAATTTACTCAAAGTAAAGTGCTTGGGTTCGAACCCACGGCCTAAAACACATACGTCCGAGAGACCGGCTGCTCTCATCATTAGTAATGCGAGCTTAATTGTCTCGGCAATAGCTGAATGCAGGCTGATGCTAATTGATATCGTCTTCAGAGTTTCTAAACAGTCTCCGTCTATTCTTAGTACGTTTGTAGCTAGTAGACTAAACAACACAGTTGGTGTCTAGTTCTATAGGTACGGTCGGCACTTTTATGAATCCAAAACCTGAGCACTGTCTAATCAGACTAGTTGAAGGGGTCAGCTGTATTTGTTGCTGTTTTGCAAGAGTGTCCACTTCATCTATGTATATACATAATCATAACAAAATCGCCGATTCGTTATCATGATCTACTTAGGCTTTTCCCAACATTATTGGAGTCAGTTACCTGTCTCACCAGTTGCAGCTGCATACCACTAGTTGCGCCGCTACTTTGATGGGGGACATCCAATGTACTGAATTTCATTTCGAATTGAATTCTTACTCTTCGAGAAAGAAGGCGTCGTGTTATGTTATGTTGCGTTTAGAGTCTTCTATCGCTACCAATATCTACCTCGTCATTCTCCTGCCTTTATCCCAATTTATTTGGGATCGGCGCAACATGTCTTTTTCTTCCATACTTCTCTATTAGTCGTCATCTCGGTAGTCACTCCCTTTCTAGCCATATCATCTTTCACATAATCCATCCATCGTTTCTTTGGTCTTCCACTACTTGTATAGCCATCCACATTGATACTCAAAACTTTCCTGACAACATTTTCCTCATTCTTCCGCATAACATGCCCATACAATGACAACCGATTTCCACACAACTTTTCAGTCACCGGTGTCACTTTCAGACATCCCTCTTAGCATTCTCATCTCAGCTGCATGCAATTGTCTTTCATTCATTCCTTTTGTGGCCCAACACTCTGATCCATACAAGACGGCAGGTCTAACCATGCTTTTAAAATCTTCCCCTTAAGTTTAAGGGGAATGCGGGAGTCACAAATTGTTCCCGTGTCCTGCCGCCATTCTTATTCTTGGGGAAAATAGACGTGGTGTTATGTTATGTTGCGTTTAGCGCCTTCTATCGCTACCAATATCTACCTAATATAGTTAACAAAGTGATGGGTCACTGTGTTCTATTACTTCGACTTGTAACTGCATCGTGCGCAAGCGGCGCTAACCACGACCACGTCGACCGCACGTATACTGCATGGTTTGCGTTGCTCACATTTACACGTGGGAAAGAATTTGGTTAACTGATAATTTGTAGCGGCGATTTTTAAATGGCATGTCGTGTGTTTTGTGCAATGCTTAGTAAATTATCTCAGTTAAAATATAGCATGGGGTAGAGTGGTGAATAGCACATTTGAATTTTTTTAAAGAATTAGGTTTGAAAACTTCTCTTCACTCTTGGAAGGCCGATAATTATAGTCTTACAAAAAGAAAACGTCGATGTATTATGGTTGCATCTTAATAATTATTTATATTATGTTTTCCACATGGCGTGATGAGTCCGACAGTGGACGACTTCTCATGGTGTTATTCTCGTCTCACATGGGTACGTTGGTTTTGCCCTTTTGTTCACGGAGTTTGTTGTAAGCTTCTAAATGGATTCAGCGGACTTACGAACGGTTTAACGATACGAACGGTAACTGTTTGATGATTAATTGTAGTCAATTGCCTTTTATGTAGTCTTCTTTTCCTCTCCCACTGCAAATTGTAGCTTGGAGAAACAAAATTAATGATATTTTTGTATTGTTACTGTCGCAACTATTAGCAGAAAAATAACTTCAGACCCGGATCCTATACCGGTCTTCCGCAAATAATATTATATCAAAGAGAGAAAGGAGTTCCACCTTCTTTTCTTTTTCCAAGTTTTTTTTGTATCACGAACTCCATTTAGTTTTGAGACCAAACAACAACCAATTTTTGGCACAATCATGAACCAATGGAAATATTTTGTGTCCCAGACGCACCACAAAGTTGCCCGTCTGTGTCGCCACTTAATCCGTATGTGCCGTTCGTTTACGTACAACTGTTTACTTCCTCTCCTCGCTAATTGCCATGTTCTGTTGAGAACAACGCTCTAAGACTATTAATATACTCGATGAGGAAGAAAAGCCATTGAGAGGCTGTCATGAATTAATGATTTGTGAGGAGGGACAAGAACCTACGTAATGTAAATGAATTATTTAATACGTCGAGATTTTTTCGCATGGCGATAGTTTTTGTTAGTAAAGTTATTTTTGGTTTTGGCTGTCAGAGTCGACCCTAGGTGAATCTTATTGTTGATGTTGAAATATGAAGGTAAAAGGTAAATACTGGCGTTTTATTGGCAGTCGGCTTACTACCTTCTTTGATTAACAACACGTTATAAAAAATGCATTATTATTTTTGACATAGCTCGACACGAATGAAGAAGATGGTATAATTAATCAAATGGTACTTTTACATGTAATGTCATTAATGGGAGCGGATTTCATCCATAAAATTTCAATAGCTAATATTTTTCAGCTGTCTTTTTCGTAATAGTTAACTTAGCAGTTTCAAAATTCCACAAAGTTGTTCTCAGCCGAGGTCTCACTGCAAGCAGTTGGCGAATATTTCATGAGTTTCAGCGTGTAACGTAGTCAGTATTCTAGCTGAAACTGCGCCGCGTTCGAAACACTGCAGCACTGGCGGAACATAAATCATGACCAGACGTGTTGCAGTATACTTTGGTAAAGTTTGTAGGTCCCTAAGCGAGGCATTTGGTGGAGGCAAGTTATATCTCCTTTAAAGCATTAGAGGGGGAATCCCCGTATTATTAAAAACGTTTGCATTCTAATCAGAGTCACTTTTTCAAAAATACGTCAAATTTTTATAGATTTTTGAGACGCTTTTGCGACTGACTGAACGGCTTTTAAATTGGCATTGGCGGTTTCAGAACCTGGTTTGTAGAAAATCGTATTTTTTAAATTTTTCTTTGATTGTTTACAGCGGCGAGTAACTGTACAGGAAATGATGGAGTGGAAATCTGCACTTTCCTTACTATCTTCTACACACACTGGACTAGTGTATTGATTAATGATCGTTCCTATTCTGACCTTAGAAATCGCATCAGCTGCAGTGCAATGAGGTTGTATAAGTAAGAAAGTGGGATTTTTTTTCAGGCTGAATAAAAGAACGTTGTTCGACGAGGGTATCATTAGGTATAATGTTAAGTTTAAACCCATCTATTGTTACTGTAAGTAAGTTATTCAAGTGTATTATTAAATGAATGTGTGTAATGTTAACGCGTGTCATTCACTCTATTTTAAAAATCATTCAAGTTACCGAAAACAACTGAAGGTTGTAATGTAATGAATACGTACCATTATCGTATTGTTGTAGATGTATTGTTAAACAGCTGAACGTACCTGAAATGTACAATAATAGGTTACAATATGGAATTACGTTATGTTATGCTGGGTAGTAAAGATGTGTCAGTAAAGGTAAGGTGTGTCTGTGAGCGGGGAGCGGGCGAGGAAGCGTTTAAAAAGGCTGACACTTGACATTTCGATAACAACGCATTGCAACCACGAAGATAAGCATTCATTTGATTTTAAAACTGTTGAATCCGCAATTCCTAACACACTAACATAAATTGACTAACACATATCGGCTATGTATACGCTAACATTATAATTTTTTTTTCTATGAATAATTATGTTATATAATTAACTTTTAATTTCTTTACTACTTTACGTAACGCATGCTACAAAAAAACTGTGCAGCGCATAAGTAGAACTGAAGTATAATAAAGATAAAAGTTCATATCCAAAATCCACTACGCAGACTAAGTCGCACGCAAAATATCGTAATAGCATTAGTTCTAAGCATTTTCTAAAAACAAATCCACCGCTCTCTCCGCTCGCAGTATGACCACGGCCCACACGTCCGCACTTGGTCGCCCAAGTGCGACAATGTCAAGAGCGAGAAGGCCACTACGAGGAAGATGAGCACATGCCATAATATACCATAAACATGCAGTTAATTCTATTTATACCTTCTGCAGTCTACTGTTTCTGAAGCCTAATGACAGGGTTAATTAACATCGCTCTCTTGTTGTCTTGCACTTTATAAGTAAATGCACTTTTTATACATTTATTATTATAGAAACCATTTTAATGATTTAGGAGAGTAAGTGCTTAGTATAGTCTATAGCGTAAGTACTAACTTTATAACAAACAATTTAACAATATTTTATTTTAAATAGGTACCGATTTTGAAAATAATTCCCAGTACCTAGATCAAAAATGTTCAAGTGACACAACCTTAAGGTGACACAACGATTACTTGGTCAACTGAACTAGGCTCTTGAGGTTTTGATCTTAGTTATTGAGTTTATTAGCACTACCGAGCTTCCATATTAATGTGCGAGATACGGCTTATATCCTTTAAAAATAGAATGGCTCATTTTATTTCATTTACTTTTCAGAATACATTGATAAAGTGAAATCCATAGACAATGTGTACCGACCTCATATTTATGGTTTCTCATAATGCATACGTTATCGAACATAACTATGCTCAACGTAGCGACAGAACGTTTAACAATGAAGACGTTGTGTGGAACCTATTTTCTTAAGGTAACCGATGAAGATAGATATTCTTAACTTTATACTAAGTAAAAGAAAAAAATAGCATGTTTAATAGGCTTCAATAATAAAAATTCTTTAATATTTGCTTGGTGTGGTAATTGAACGCTATAGTCCAACGCGCAGGCAGAAGACTTTTTGTGTGGATTAGTCTTTTTTTTTAAGGCTGGGAAATCATCCAATGACTGCTCCCGCTCTGGGTGGAGCGGAAGGGAGTGTCAGACTCTTACTGACTAAAACCCATCCATGTTCCTTCCGTAGCCTTTTATGTGCCGGGGTAGCGGTAACCCTTTCGGACAATCCCGCTTGTGTGGATCAGTCTGCGGTGGACAAAAAGACTATGTTGTGTGTCACAGATTTTTTGTCCGTTTGTTGCCCATTTTTAGTACGCAAAATGCTTGCTTGTATAAAGTTAAAAGTTTTACTACACTCTATATATATACGCAGAAAATAACGTCCAAAAGCCAACCACGTCGGTACACACATGAGGTAATATTTTACATAATTTCCACAAATTCAGCCTACACTCTCAGGCACGCTATGAATATCAATCTACACCACAGCAGTATAATTTTATTGGCGTCACGGTACATTACAATAATTGGGTCGGCACAGCCCTACGATTAGATAACGCTAATAAATTCAATCTGCGAGCCTCATGCATTACAATTATGTGTATTGATTTTATATATTCCTAATTTTATTGAAGCTGAATTTGATGTGGAGTTTGTTGAAATAATAAATTCAGTGTATGTACTGAATTTAATATTTCAACAAACTATAACCATAGGTAACTGGGAATGTTTTGTCAAACTTCTAGGTATATTGACAAAAATACGCAGTGAGTAAGCGTAATGAAATTGATCCTTGACTCGAACATAGTATCATAGTTCTTAGAGATATTTACAGGAAATATCTCTTAATGTAGGTATAAAAAAAACTTTTTTCAAAAAAACAACCGACTTCCAACTTACGAAAACAAAAAGTGAAAAATAATTTTAATTTCGGAAGTCAGTGAAAAAAGACAGCCAAGAAAGCTTTTTATTTTCCACTTTTGAGTTAAGGTACCTACTTATCCTACAGTCCCAACCAAGGACAGGTCAGGACAGGCCAGGACAGGTCAGGACAGGTCCTATATAAACATCGTGAAGGAAAAGAAGTGGATAAAATACGTATTATCAAATCTAACTCAAAAACTATTCAAGCTAAGTTAATAAAATTTATATGGGACCTCGAAAGTATACCCTATCAAACAAAATAAATGGGTTCCTAACTGACAGAGAAATCGGTAAACATACATAAAAAACGTACATACAGTCGAACATAGAACCTCCTCCTTTTTTGGAAGTTGGTTGAAAAAAAAACCCAAATAAACAAATATGAACACCGGAAGTGCCGCAAAATTGAACAAGAAAATACTTCTACAAAACAAGTGCCAGTATTTTCCCTCTACATCTGTGGTTAACCCTCCGAAATCTGGCTACAATAATGTACAACGTGCAGACGACGGTTAGCGTGTCCATATTGTTCATTTGTACCCCAGCTACATAGGTTCCGCCCCGAACGGAGTTACATTCACAATGTAACTTGGTTTTTAATGTAGACGAGGCATGGCGCTGCTAGTCAAGGCAAACTTGACCAATCATGTCAATTCGAGTACATATGAATTTAGTTCCGTATTCCACCACGGATCAAGATATATTGGGCAGTGTAAACAGGTACTTCTGTGAGTAGGGTTTCCAAAAGAAAAGTTTTTCGGATGTGCTAAAAATATGATACTTTTTTCTATGTTTCGGAGTGAGTGCGGTATGAAAATTAGGAATTAGGTCACACGTTTTTGTGGATGTTTTTAGGCAACTATAAAGGATGAAATTAATAATGGCGGGCGAAGCTTACTCCGAGGCAAACAAGTCGCAGCAAACGTTGGGTTGTTATTTTGTAAATCATTCGTAACACAGGAAATTGCGTTTACAAAAAGTTAAATCAATCTTTGTCGCATATTTTTCAATATTTATTTGTAGGGAATTTTCTTCTTTTCTGCTGAAACATAGGGAAGTACCGGAATATGGATGTTTATGCTATTACTTTGGCTTTTAAACTGTGGCTATAACAAAGAACTCTTGCTGATAAAACTTTTATATTCAGTTTTCAGCTCAGTCTTAGTATCCACGAGTGACATTTTTATTCCAAGTCAACAAAACAATATTCATACGTTGTCGGAATCCGTAGAATTGTAAAATAAAATGCTAGCACCTGTCGGCACTGAAATGCGGTGAAACGGACATTTATTTAATAACTCGCTCTTTATTACTTACATTGTAGAATATTTCCGTTCTGCTGATTCGCAATGTAGGAAGTGTACATTTAATTTAAAATAATGTGTTAGGTCACGTACTGTAATAAATATTTTAAAACTGTTAGTTACAATTATTAATATTTTATAATTTACGTTGTTTTACTAGGCTCTTTATATCATAAAGAAGTGACAATGAGTTTGTATGTAGGTAGCAGGTAATCTCCGAAACTGCTCATCCGATACCGAGATCTAATATTTTAAATACCAATTTAATTAAGTGACCAGATGATAGAATTTAATTAGTAGGCCGAACGTGAATCCGATATCCTGAGTAATGGCTGTGAGGTATCAATATAGTACATAAATGATTCATTGTAATTGGCTCTTCGGTAATTTTAGGGTCAAAATAGGGTGTGTTTTAGCTATAGCACTGTTGGTGAGTTCAGATTATTTATGCCTGCTTTCTGAGGACCGGGGATAAAATATAATGACAAAGCCATAAAAGTAAAATAAAGAAATGTAGGTATTTTTCACCTGTTATGATTTTTCACGTTGTATTGAAACGAGATACAAAAGCATAAAACTGCAGAGCTTTCCGAACCGCAGATACAACAGAATCTTAGAGCTTCCAATATTCTACGAAACAAAAGCTCGTTTCGGATATTGCTGATAAAAAGGATAAAACCAATGAATATGAGATTGAACAATATCAAGTTGCTTAAGAAAGGGCGCGAGCGCTGGATTTACATAGGAACTGCTTTTGATATCGGTGCTGTCAACTCCTTGCCATTTACAGATCTTTGACAGTCGTTGGGTTGTCTGAAAGTCTGACAACCAGTCTTACCAAAGATGTTACCCAGTAACTGGGTTGTTAAGGTCTGATAGGCTGTCGCTCCATACAAAAGACTGAAAGTGTACTTTAACACAGTTGGGAAAAGGCTAGGCGTATGATAAGTACAATCAAACACTTCTCTAAAGCTATGGTCATGTGGCGGCCACCGTACTTCTAGAAAGCGGTGGCCGTCATATCGCGACATGAAAATAACGGCAGCGGGGTTTGAGTTAACGCTGTCATAAAACGATCTCTAGGAATCACACCAACTTACTTTCATAAATAACGGTTCATTGACGTCTTACGACGGTACTTTGCGGACTCTATGTGGGGTCACCGCAGTTAGTGGAGACCTTATAGAATTGTAGTTCAAATGTTCTTACTGACGTGAGACGTGCGACTGTACACCTCAAAATAAAATAAGCGTCGTCAAATCATTGCGGTCCTAAGTATTATATAAAACAGATAATGAAAATTGTTTTGTTTGTTATAGTTGTTTTGTAATTTTATAATACTTAGAACATATTTTATATAGTTTTGTAGTATGTACCTACCTAGTATTAATGCACTTAAAACTAATTTGCATGCCCTAAAGAGGCAAAATATGGATTGTGCATAAACCACCAATTTTAAAAACTGGTAAAACCTGTATTTTCTGCAAATAAATTATTCTTCTTACATTTCAGAAATCAATAAGAATCTAAGCAAAGATTTTCTCCAGTCATATTTTTCTACTACAGAAAGATTCTACTGAAAATATTTCTAGAATACATAGAAATGTAAGATTACCTACATTAGTTTTTCCGAAGCCTGACCCCCGCCTACTGAACTTGTAACTTATTTTCGATACTTTTGAAGTCCTGAATTACATTACTTAGTACTGAACTATTTAAACCTCATCAAACAACTTGATGTATAAATTCCATGTCCTATAAAATTGTACATACTGTGTATAGGTACAGACTTAATCAATATCGGAAAATATTTAATTAATCTTGTAAAACTTTTTGTATTCTAATGATGTACGCTTTTCCAAACAACATTAGCCTCCTTGTAACTTTCTGGCTTGTTCTCGAAGTCGCTCGCAGTTACTAATCTCACCCCGACCAAATGGTTCAGGTAAGAAATATAAAACAAAGGTTATAACTGTGACCAACCACGTTGTTGATATGTCCTATTGGTCGCAGTCACTTGGCCACTTCTTATTTTTAGGACACCGAAATGGTAATTATTCGAGGCTCATATAAAGATACACATATAAAACAAAGTCGCTATTTTTGTCTGTTTGTCTGTATGCTTAAATCTTTAAAACTACGCAACGGATTTTGATGCGGTTTTTTTAATAGATAGAGTGATTCAAGAGGAAGGTTTATATGTATAATTTGTCGACATATTTTGCGGGCACAGCCGCGGGCGGAAGCTAGTTTATTATATAAGAGTGTTTATTGATCTTTTCAGGAAATCATTAAGGGAATTACTGGGTCGCGAATACATGCCATTAATTTAAATTAAACTTTAAGTGCTTAATTTTGAAATCTTTAACGTGTAACTATAGGTAGACTTTTGATTGCTATATGAGCTTGCTCTTGACGACTGTCACAGTTTACGGAGACATTCGCATCTTAAGGGCATTTCTGCAATTATTATTATAAAACATAAGGCCATAGTCAAAATGTGGTCAGGAAAGTTTTGAGTAATGAATTGTATACAGTGCGTTAGGCTAATCGAGAGTCTTGCTTTCAGGGGGTACACATGAAATTTAACAACTTTGTCCACGGGACCAACTCCGAAATTACAAAAAAAAACAGGTGTTCCATATATTTTGACGAATTATCCGAACATAAATATACTGACCAGCTTATGACCAGTTCATTTATGTAAGTACTATGCCCCCTTAAAGTAAGTCCCTTATTTATTTATTAACCTAACACTCTGTATAAGTAGAGGAAGACCAAGCAAGATGGATGGATTGTGTGAAAGATGATATGGCTAGAAAGGGGGTGATAACCGAGATGACGACTAATAGAGAAGTGTGGAAGAAGAAGACATGTTGCGCCGACCGCAATTATATTGGAGTAAGGGCAGGAGAGTGATGATAATCTATTTGTGCGCCGAGAATCATCCAAATCCGTTCAGCCATTTATGCGCGATAGAGTAGCAAACATCTTTATTTTCGCCTTTTTATTTTTAGATCCTACATTGTAATACATATATTTCGAGTGTTATTCAACTCGTTTGAACTACTTATTTGAACCGCACGTGATCGGTCAATAGGGACCTACTTATTAACACGTTCATGTTTTCAATACATTTAGCACATTGTTTGAATTATTACATTACACTGGTTATAGTAAGGATACTAATTAACGATACTGATAATAGTTCAGTTCTACAGTGAGAAAATGGTGTTACATACCGGGCAGTGAAACCGACTGCAAGTTTGTTGAAAAAGAAAGTTAACTCAGCTGAAATAAAGTAACTATAGTGCTGTGCTCTGAGAGCCCATCTGCCAGAATCAGTCAACTAACAGATATATTACTGGACAGATTATATAAGGTTTTAAAAAATTAAGTCTTAAGAATTTCGTGGGAGCATTGTACTCTACATCGTTATGTACAACTTTTACTATGGGATGAACCCTGAATTTGCGAAAAACATACCAGCTGTTGTATATATAGGTGTTAATTTTTTAACACCTATTATATACTGGATTAATCACAGATTTTTTGAGTGTTTTATCTAGATTGATAAAAAAAGATCATTTAAGATCCTTAAAATTGCAATATCGTTGTGGAAATTTAGTGGAGGTGCCCCGGATGTGCAGTTTTAAAATAAAAGATCTGCCTTCCTACTCACTACCGATACCGTTACAAGGCTTTGTGAATGTACTCCATTAAGTACTTGTTAGTAAGTATGTGTGTTACAAATCCAGCAACGAACGTCTCGTTCACGGGTTCACCGACCCGTAGCAAGGACCGGTTACATTGACGTACGGCGGCAAGCCGGTATGTATCCGGCCGGGTATCGGTCAGCGTTCCGGTGATCAGGCTAACTCATAGTTCTACTTACCCCAATCTGATGAAGGCTTAGTCCTTCATTTGACTGAGACATCAGTGCATAGTTATTTTGGGTCAAATTCAAACCGTATACATAAAAAACAAATGTAACTTTTTTCCATAGCAAGGAGTGAGTGATTACCTAATGTTATTTTTCACTTTGAAGTCGATTGTAACGTTTCGTTGAAAAGTTTTTAGTTATGATGTCTATCCTACACTTTGTATACCACTTCTTGCTATGTCAATGAAAAAATAAAAAACCAGTGACTAGTTATTAAAATATCATCAACATACCTATACTTCAGGAAAAACACAAATAAGCTAACTCAAAAACTACCCAAACAAAGTTAAATCTTAAATATATAAAACTACCATAACAAAGATAAAATCATATAATTGTATGGGACCATCGAGCAAGTTTCATCAACCAAATGAAAAACAATGACATAAAACGGGCCAACGACAACGGAGAAACCATTGAACATACTGGCTATATTTTTGTTTTAATTTATGTTCGTAACAATCCTACTTAGGTTTTCTTGGAAAAAGAAATGGAAAAGCCTTCTGGAAAATTTCCCCAGACCAGTTTCAATGGGATTTTGTATGAACTCAGTTTTTTACAGGACAATATCTGTCGGGCTAAATCCTATTATTTCCTAATCGTGTCCAACAGACAGGTGACAGGAACCGAAAATAATAGATACTGCGACATTGCAAACAAACTTCAGGTTGACTCACGTCTTTTTTTAAGCATTTCCAGTATCGTCTAGTCACTAGGTTACAGAGGTCAGATGGCAGTCGTATCATGTTAATGCTTCTAGTCCCGCATCTGATAAGCCTGGTAGCCGACCAACTTCATAAGGAGTGACAGTGTCGCGACATGACTTGCGACAAGTCGCACATTTGTGCGAAGCGTTTAAGTCGATCGTCCACTGCTATCGCCGTGCACTGTTAGTTAGCGTTAGTTGCATCGCTCTTTAGAGAGTAGGTACCAATTATGACCGTCGTGTTCCAGTGGACTATGCAGCCTACATTTTCATACAAATATATACAGGGTGGAATTTTGTAATGCCCCCTGGAGGGAAAGTACTCTTAATACTGTAGATAGAAAATTTTACTCAAAGGAAACATTCCTTTATTTTTGAATAGAAAGAAAACTGCATTCAAAGATTTCCAAAAAATCGCTTGCCACACCCGGGAATCGAACTGACTATAATCTGCAAAAAGTACACACTGTACTTTTATTGCCGCGATCATTAGTATCAATTATAAGGATGAAATCTCTCGAACAAACTTGATAAATTAAATGACAGGAAAACCATGAAATCTTTAATCATGGTTTTTTGGAAATCTTTGAATGCAGCTTTCTTTCTATTAAAAAATAAAGGAATTTTTCCTTTGAGTAAAATTTTCTATCTACAGTATTAAGAGTACTTTCCCTCCAGGGGGCATTACAAAATTCCACCCTGTATAGTGAAGTTGAGAGCATAGCTTAGCTGTGGGCTGCTGTGGATCGCCACCTTTTCTGCATATTGAATACATTGAATTCACATGATCATTCATGACTCCTCATGTTAACACGAAATACAATGTATTTCCTTTCTTTCTTCACGTTAATGACTTGGCGTTGAATAAATACATTTGTTTTAACTACATCAATATATTTGTTTATTTACATAAACAATCAGATTTATCGAATTCCTTCGTTTTCTACGTAAAAGTCGTTCGAACATTGAACAGTTCAGCTGTTTCTGTGGCTAACACGCATTAAATTAAATAAAAGAAAACATCTGTTTATGTTAATATGTTTCTTGTAAACAAACGTGTGTATAAATTTCCATTATTTTGTACGTTATTTATCTAAAAACTGTATAAATTTAAAATAGCTGTACGATGTATACATGGAATTCAATAGAAGATTTTAAAATCTATGCACAATGCGTTACTTATACGCGCGTTCTTGTGACGTTTGTTCTCTGCCATGCCCTAGCGGCGTTTTCTGTGCGTCAACAACGCGTCGAAAACGCCGTGTGTAAAGGCCCTTAAACTGACAAATATTTGGCCTTAAAACGATAATCCTTCTCTTACTTATTAACAGGAGTAAACAATTACAACGTTTTGATTGACTAGTTTTCATAGTTAGTAACAAATTGTTTTTATTTTTGTACGATAACCGCTGTCCGACCTCTCGAGCCTTGACAGAAACTAGTTTTTACGCAAATGACATCACTGATATACAGGAATGGTGCTCTACTAGTTTTTTTATAAGATTTATTTTTTGGTCAGATTAAAGTACTGGCTCTCCTTATAAAACTCTATATAAACTCCTCTCCACGGTGTGTATCAGATTCCTGTAACCTGTGCTATAATATATATGCTCAACCATAATTAATACGGTTTTTTTAATTAATTCATTAATGAGAAAATCCTGTCAATCCTACTTTAGTAGATACCTTAAAGAACTTGTTTATTGCAGTTGGTTAAAACAACTTAATTAGGAAAATACCCATACAAGCTGTTTAACTGTTATCTTGATATATTGAACCACACATAAACTCACACCATCTTCATAGGGGGTAGGCAGAAATTACAGAAGGTCACCTACATACTCTTCTTTCATCTCCTCATCCTGGTGTCAGAGTTTTATGCTGCCCATGGGCCTCTAACTTAGCTTCACTTACTGTTGAGGAATACCTCTCAGTCATTAACCACAAAAAAAGAAAAGAAACAGATCCTCATCCTCACATACTCTCATTGCTTCTTTTACGTTTATACATTTGCTCATAAACGCGCGCCGGTTGCGAGTACTACGCACCTGATCTTTCGCAAGAACATAACCAATAAGGTCAACCCAACTTTGACAGTACCTTCCGTTGTCACCATTCATTCATCCTTCCAACATGACCAAACTATCTAAGCATGACAAACATGACCAAACTCTACTAGTCTTTCCAAGTTTCGTCTTGCTAACTACCTTAAAAATATATCCACCGTGCAATTTTAGTTGTCTTACAACGGCAGCCAAATTCATGCATCCATAGACTACAAATCACTCATTAAAAAAAAAAAGAATATTTGGATAATTGAAAAACATATATAATATCGTAAACGCACGACGTTCTTTAAAACAGCCTGTAGAGGACTATTGGATGTGGACTGTTTTAGATTGAATTAAGAAATTTTGTCTCATATAAAAGGGGGATGGAACGATCTACCGTTAAACATTTATCCTTAGATTTAACAAACACGGCTGCCTAGATAAGTCCACATGACGTCACTATCAGCACATCCCAAGCACTGACACTGACATTTGACATGCAGCTACTTTGTTTACGTATAGTGTAATCACACATCATTTACATAGTAATATTAGAGGTCGTTATTATTGGCCAAGAATTGATCGAGGTAATATTCAGTCTCAAAATATGGAGGTTCGGTTATTTGGAAGTTATTAAGATAATATTGTAATGCAATAGTTGAAAGAAAAAGAAAATAAATGATAAAGTGACGGCTGACAGGAGTACAGGAGAGTCGAGGAGAACAATGTTTAGCGCCAAGAGGAAGAAAGAAAGGCAGACGGGAGAGTGGTCGAAAGTAAGAGCAGCAGTTGTCCTATTATCAGTTCCTACTTTGATTTGTTTTGTCCAGACGCCAGCCTATCCAGCTATCCCAATCCGTCAAATATTCCCAATCGAACATGAACCTTAACCTTTTGTAATAAAATTGAAAATCAATCAAAGAAAATTGACAGACTGGGGTAGTTTGATGTGCTGGCGTCTATACAAGGCCGTGCGCATGACAATTCGCAATTCAAAGTATGGCTGTGGTTAACCATAAATCATAGAATCGATATGTTGCACGGAGTACCTACTGACAGTCATTAATTACTGATGTATGTATTTTAACTTATCAGAAGACTTTTTGATTGAATATCTTAGTCGCATTCAGCAGCATTATTTTAGTCTATGAACTTCGTCAGTCCAATATTTATCGGTCTCCATAAAATTCTCTGTATGAAAACCGGACGGTAGATGAAGTGTACACACTCCTTTTTTTTTTTTTTTTTTTTAAGGCTGGGAAATCATCCAATGACTGCTCCCGCTCTGGGTGGAGCGGAAGGGAGTGTCAGACTCTTACTGACTAAAACCCATCCATGTTCCTTCCGTAGCCCTTTATGTTCCGGGGTAGCGGTAACCCTTTCGGACAATCCCGCTTACCCGGCAGGCTTGGCCCTAAGGGGCCCCTTCATATGCTGACATCTCTTTGAGGCGCGCGTGGAACATATACGCGCCGTACGGCACGGGTCTGGTGCTGATCGGACGGTGAGTCACCCATTACTCACCGCCCGCAGGCCCGCGCCTACGGTGGCCGGGAGTCGTCACGTGGCTCCCGACGCCCGGAGCGTCTCCCGCGGCGGCTGGGACGGGAGGACCTTTCTCTCTCCCATCCCGCCACCTCCTTCGCGAGCATAACTTTTTCGCAGAAGGAGGTGACTGCCTCCCACTCCCTCTCGCCCCGGACCATGGCTTGCACCAGGGCCGGGCGCGAGAGGTCGCCGCCGCCGATCGCCTCTACGAGGACACGGCGGTGCTCTGCCCATGCGGGGCAGGTTTGCACCGTGTGCTCTACCGTGTCCTCTGGGCGATCCTCGCAGTGGTGACACCCGGGCGTTTCCTCCCGCCTGATGATGTGCAGGAACCTCCCGAAACATCCATGTCCGGTGAGGACCTGCGTCAGGCGGAAGGTGAGGGCGCCGTGACGCCTCTCTAGCCACTCCTCAAAGAGGGGCCTTACCGCCACTATCGTGGCGTGCCCTGCGCTGGGTTGCGACAGTCGCTGATTCCAGGCCGCCATGAGATCGCGCCGGAGGTCCGTCCGCTCCGCCGCAATTTGCTGCGGAAACGGAGTTTCCCCCCGGCTTAGTGCCTCCGCGCGCCACTCGAACAGGCGCGCGAGGACTATCGCCTCCAGATCCCACGGCGGCAGTCCGGCAAGGAGGCTTGCCGCCTCGCCCGAGATCGTGCGGTACCCCCGGATTAGTCGAATGGCTACCACCTTTTGGGGCGCGTTCAGATAGTGAGCGGCTCGTCGCCGCAATGAACGCGCCCACACCGGGGCCCCGTATAGGGCCATGGACCGCACGACTCCCGCGTAAAGCCTCCGGCAGGAGGCGTTTGGCCCCCTCAAATTGGGCAAGAGCCGCTTTAAGGCGGCCCCAGTCCGTTCCAGCTTGGGGGCCAAACGTCGGAAGTGCTCCACGAAATTCCATCGGCTGTCGAGGACCAGACCCAGGTATTTCATCGTGGTCTCGACGCCGATGTGAACCCCTCCTACCGTAAGTTGGGATCCCGATGGTGGCCTATTCCGAGGCCCATGAAAGGACATGGCCTCGGATTTGTGCAATGCCACCTCGAGACACAACTGCCGGATCCTCTCAACGACTATCGCAACCCCGCGTGTCATCGCGTCGGCCGCCGCCTGATGCGACCTCCCCTGCGCCAGGACCAGCGTGTCGTCAGCGTAGCAAACTACGCTGACGCCGTCAGGGAGGTGTGTACACACTCCTTAACAATTGGTATTGGGATCTGTTTCACATTAAGTGGTCAAAACCACTAGTCTGCATGACAGCTGGTTTTTGTATGAATGTGCAGTTTATGTTCGAGTCTTCGTGAGATTGTTTGTATTTGTCTAATACGGTTTCGATGTCATCTCGGCGAAAAAAGACTAAGATTAAGTGTTATTGGGTTTTTCATGAGGAATTTCTCAGTAGCGGTCTGGAGTCTGGCTTTTTACCCAGTTGATGGCAATCTCTGTACTACAACGCGGTGGGTGTAGGTACTATTAGGTACACCTCTGCTCAACCCTTTGGGAAAAACAACCGATATGTATTTAATGATAAGATTAAGAAAAGCCGGTTGTGTAAAGGTTAGGTTAGGTTCTATTAATACGTCCGATATCGGTAATTCTGGGTTTTCCAAACTGACTGGGTACATTGGATTTTTCGTAGGGGTTTTCTGTGTGTGTCGTAGATGTCATGTCTTTAGAGGAGTGCGCTAAATTCAGTTTTTTCGTATAATTCGTTTTGAATTAGTCAAGATTTGTTAACAAAGGCTTTTAGCAGGCCTATTATATAGAATGTTGAATGTATGTCCAACAAAAACTTATCCGATGTGTGCCAAACTTTACAAGTATTATTTATCATGACTTACGTTACGGCCAATTCCTTTCTTGCAGGGTCAAAGTAAATCAGCTAGCTAAACTCTGCAGACGTGATCGTTATCGATAACAAAACACGATGAAAAAGATTTGATGTATTTTTTGAGAGTCAGTGAACTCATGTTACTTGAACAATGAGTTGAGAAAGTCGGTTTCCTTTTGCTTTATCATGTTTAGATATCGATATTCATCGGGGCTGGGGAGTTTCGCTAGCTTTTCATTTCATTTGACCCTTTATATCTTGATATAAAGCTAATTGCCAACGTGGTTCTTGAACCACGTTGGCTACTGAAACGTAGATAATGTTTGTGGTGGGTTAGTGGACACTAACGTTACAAACATGTCTGGACTAGCTTATATCAAAGCAAGCACATGTTTGTGGCGGCGTCAGGTGCCAATTGGTCTATTAATTAGAACCTCACTTCGTAGAATTCACACATGGTAGAGTATTCCGAAATGTTATCTAGAATTAAGATTAGGTACAA
The DNA here is from genome assembly GCA_951799385.1 of Hyppa rectilinea. Classification (NCBI taxonomy): domain Eukaryota; kingdom Metazoa; phylum Arthropoda; class Insecta; order Lepidoptera; family Noctuidae; genus Hyppa; species Hyppa rectilinea. The sequence goes on along the minus strand of OX637321.1, from coordinate 17,174,310 downwards.
ATGTTGATGGCTACAAGAAAATGGAAGACCATAAAAATATGGATGGACTGTGAACAAGATGCTATGGCTTTTCGATTAATAGGGAAGTAAGGAAGAAAAAGTCATGTTGCGCCGACACCAAATAAATTGGGATGAGGGAGAATGATGATGATGATATCTAGAATTTAGATTTGAGACGCCTTTCAATTCAGTTACAGCGTGTCATTTGATCGTTAATTTCAGGTATGTTATACTTTCATCATGAATTTCTCAGTAGCTTGGAGTCTGTGTGACTGTGATTTGTGCCCGGTTGATGGCATGAGACTCGTCCCTCTATTAAATTGGTACACATAACTGGCGGGATGTGGGCGTACTATTACACCTTTGCCTAACTCTCCGGGATTATATGCGAGAGGTTATGCTATGTGCAAGTTGTTTTTCTTAGCAATAGATTTCCTGTGTTGATATGTGGCTGAATGGTAATAAGCCTATTTGATTTAGTGATGGTTAGTGCGAATTTTGGGTACGTTTTTAGGGTTCCGTAGCCAAATGGCAAAAAACGGAACCCTTATAGTTTCGCCATGTCTGTCTGTCTGTCTGTCTGTCTGTCTGTCTGTCTGTCCGCGGATAATCTCAGTGACCGTTAGCACCAGAAAGCTGAAATTTGGTACCAATATGTATATCAATCATGCCGACAAAGTGCAAAAATAAAAATTTAAAAAAACATTTTTATTAGGGTACCTCCCCCAGACGTAAAGTGGGGAGCGATTTTTTTTTTAATTTTAACCCTAACGTGTGATATATTGTTGGATAGGTATTTAAAAATGAATAGGGGTTTTCTAAAATCATTTTTTGATAATATTAATATTTTAGGAAATAATCGCTCCGAAAGTCAAAAACAATGTGTCCCCCCCCCCTCTAACTTTTGAACCATAAGTTTAAAAAATATGAAAAAAATCACAGAAGTAGACCTTTATATGAACTTTCTAGGAAAATTATTTTCAACTTGATGAGTTGAATAGTTTTTGAGTTATATAGCACTTTTTCAAAAAAACGCAAATGATAACTTTGTTTTTCATACAAATACTATGAAAAACAAAGTTATTTTTGCTGACGAAAAATGTTGGTATTTATTACAGAACTCTATATAACTGTATAGTTTAAATATTTTTTTATAATATTACTATTTTCGGAAATAATCGTAAAAAATAATGTGTCCCCCTCTAACTTTTGAACCATAAGTTTAAAAAATTTGAAAAAATTCTCAAAAGCAGAACTTTATGTAAACTTTCTAGGAAAATTATTTTGAACCTTTTGGGTTAAACAGTTTTTGAAAAATAGTACAAAAACTAAGTTTGCGTGGGAAGCTATGGAACCCTACAGTGAGCGTGGCCCGACACGCTCTTGGCCGGTTTTTTTAGCCTTTTTTTTTGAGTATGGGAAATCATCCAATGACTTCTCCCGCTCTGGGTGAAGCGAAAGGGAGTGTCATACTCTTACTGACTGAAACCCATCCATGTTCATTCCTTAGCCCTTTATGTTCCGGGGTAGCGGTAACCCTTTCGGACAATCCCGCATCCTGAGAGATCATCTTATTGGGCTTTCCGTTTACAAAATTATCAGTAATACCCTGGAACTTGGATTTTTAATAACAATAGGCCTTGTAGACGAAACTAATTGTAGATAATCATGATTTGCTCCCATGTTCTATGTTGTGTTATTAGACATTTATGTACTTACTTTTCATACTTTAATGTTTTGTAATTATTATAGATATTTGTTTATTTGAATTAATACGTTGCTAACTTAATAATATTTGCTTACCCGTCAAAATATGGCGCAATTTGTCATCGCACGTATTTATTAGCACCTTTTATTGACTTTGACTTTTGACTTTGAATCTTATTGTTTGTTTGTGGAAAACACAAAAAACTTTGCCAGACAAAAAGTCTGGCAAAGTTTTTCAATCATTAAACGATAAAAAGGTGTGTGTATTATGATTCAATCGAGTGCTCCCACGCTCCGAATACTTTTTCTCAAACATTTTCTCGACGCCGACGGCTCATATTAAAATTGAACGTTAACAGATTTAACAATATCAATCTGCCTAACTTTATTCCAAATATATTGGAGTCGGCTTCCAGCCTGATCGGATGCAGCTGAATACCAGTACTTTACATGGAACGACTGCCAACTTGACCTCCACAACCCAGTCAGTAACTGGGTAATACGATACCCCTTGGTAAGACTTAACCATATACATACAATTGTGGTACTAATAATTATGTAGAAAGACATACAATACACTCACGCCTTCGTCCCGTGGGGGTCGACAGATACATCCCGCCACCTGCTGCGACCCTTACATACATTGTTTGCTTTGTTTACGTTCATCATGACAAGATAAATTTAAACGAGCAAAAAAAGGATGACGGTCGTTTGAAGTTTGTGAAAATTCAAAATCCATCCCAGTTTTCGCTTATATTAAGACATATAATAGAATATTATAAAGTTTATAAACACGTCCAGGATGTAAAAGTGAGTGTGATAATATGTGTATCGTATTTTGTGCGTACATATTAAAATCAGTGAAACGCAGATATCGCGTTTAATTCCCAGGCAAATTCAATGTTATTGCTTTTGGTCCGGGGCTACCACATCTTCTATACATATGGTCATACACGCACGCGGTTTTGAGTATGTACTACGCACCTGACCTTTCTGAATGAATTATGTAGAAATAATGATCGAAATCAAACATTCGGAATATTGAGTCTATGATAAAAAGCGATCAAGTGTCATTTTCGAATTCTAATAATGATCAGTATAAATAAAAAGAAAAATAAGAATTCTTATTTTCACAAATGAAAGAAACCGGAGCTGTATCAGTAAGTACTGACCGACCTATAAAGGATAGGAACTGCTCAATATGCAAAGCTCTCAGAAATTGTGTACCGCTCCCAAGTCTTTTAGTTCAAAGGATATATCAGGTGGTTCTACTGTATCGAGTTATTCGACATCTAAAGGAAAGACGAAGGAAGTAGTCGTGCAACTAATGAGCCTTTGACCAGCTCCTTGAGAGAGAGAGGACATTGTCAAAGGACAGCATCCCGGCAGAAGGAACTGTAATACATTTTAAATGTATTTCCAATTATTGTAGCACTTTGATTTCCATTATGTCTTTGACTGTTAAAAGAGAAATAGTGTTAAAGGAAAATGTCTTAACGTCAATGTCAAATTGTTTATTTCAATGAGACCATTTTTAAAGTATCTACTATTCATATTCAACACACAAGAAAATATCTCTTATATATTGAACCTCTCTCTCTTTCAGTGAACCTCGAATCTATACTAATATTATAAAGCTGAAGAGTTTGTTCGTTTGAACGCGCTAATCTCTGGAATTACTGGTTAATGGAATGGAAAAATTATTTTTGTGTTGGATAGTCCATTTATCGAGGAAGGCTATAGGCTATATAACATCACGCTACGACCAATAGGAGCCGAGCAGCGCGTGAAATCGCGCGGGAGCAGCTAGTAATTTATATTTTGGGGTCCTTAAAATTAATCAGCGGCTCATTAATTTAAAAAAGCGTGTACGTTTTCATAAATTATTAATTATGCATAATTAGCTGGTCAATAAGGTTTTTAGAGGATCAGTTTAATATTTCCCGAAGTTTCTTATGGCAGTCGGGAGCATGATTGTTTTAAGTTCAGTACCTTCATACTGATTATCTTAGTCACTTACACACACTTATTTCACGCCTCTGATAGCGGTACCCATACTTAATATTTATTATTGATGGTTTTCTACAAACGAGTAGATAATTTTTCGTAGAAACAAAACATGAATTTTGTAAGTATGTTCTGCCTTTAACAGTACAATCTCAAAAGCCGAACAGCCAATCTAAGCCAATCCAAATCTGGAAACAAATCATAGCTTTTAAACCAAAAACTTAATTTCTAAACATCATAAAATAAAACGAAAATGTACCCATAATATTTTCGTTCAGAAACACCGCATTCCTGTGTGTGAGTACATAACGCTAGTGTTGTGTTAGTTCACGAACTTATTACTTGTGGGCGAACTAGTTTACTGTTCCTATGTTGTACTATGTAGTATTAGTTTTCGGAGTTGTTTAAAACTGTGGATTTCCTCCAATTTTATCCACAAAAATAGTTATTTGTTATGCGAGGCTGCAAAGTGGCTTTTTGGCGCGTGTACGCTCAGGTTTCAAAGGTACGAGACGCTGAATAACTTTGCTGCCGAGCGAAACAAACAATTCTTCACCTTACTACAGCGAGGAAAATGCCAGGTGCAGAAAAACAGCTTAAGTTATATGTAGAGTTTTATTTTATTAGAGCATTACATCCTTTCAGATACATACATACGCTTAACTTTCCTGATGACATCAAATACCAGATGCAGAGAACTAGTATCCATACTTGTAGTACTTACAACGTTCTTTCTTATTATGATCTTCGGTTCCAGCTCCAAACCGTACTTACGTTCATTTTACGATCGCCTCACCACTGGGCATGACGGATCGACGGCCGCGAGAAATATTGATATGCCGCCTTCATAAACGTAACGTACATTATTACGTTTAGTTATAGTGTGCGCTAAACTGGGATTCTGGCTAAGAATAGCTGGTTTTATTCAACCTGTGGGTGTTGAAAGGAGAATAATTTTAGACGCATTATAGCAGGAACTGGCGAAATATGTGGGTGGACTAAATAGCTTGTCCTGCTAAGGCGTATTGATCTATTCAGGTTTGCAGAGTAAGTTTTAAAGGGTGAATCGGTCAGTTATAGGCCTCTTCCAGTTTATCCAACAACAGACGGCTTTCAACTTCCACATTCAGTCTGTACCAACGTTTGAATGTTCTCAGTCCGTCTGAGGAGGCGTTTTTTGGATTTACCATCTAGAATTTCTCAATACAGCCCGGAGTCTGAATTTGTGCCCGGTTGAAGGCTAACCTCAAGTTACATGGGACTAAACATATCTGGAACCGAAATGTGGCAGTACTATTGGTGCACCTCTGCCCAACCTTCGGGGCATACCGTCGTGATGTTAATGCCTAAGCCTCTCGCTGATGCGTGTACAAAACAAATGAATTCGGCGTCGGGAAGCCCCTGAATGTGTCGCGGTGGGGCGGCCAGGATTAGCGAGCAGATCAGTACAAGGCCAGGGTCAGCGCCAATCACGCGGAAATTAAACATTAGGAGGTGCCACGTGTGGCTGTAATTAAAGATATACTAAGGTGAAGTGTTAGTAATGAGCGAATCAAGGCACAACGACAATGACACATCTTGTTGAGTCTTACTTATATTGCTTAATTATTTATTTTTTTGTTTTTATCAGTCAAAGCAGGGAAAAATGTGATCAGAACCACACAACAGACGACTTAAATCGACCTACAGTATGCCTGGCATTTATGTTTTTTTGTAAATGAAAATCACAAATGTCATTATGAAAAATATCAATAGCTAAATATTTTCAAAACAGATATTATGTTTATTAGAAATCTTTTAGAGAATAATTCGGTGATTTCATTCATGCCTCAATTTAACAATAGGTAGATACTATTAGGTAGGTCTAGGTATGTATTAATAAGTATCATTCTCATAAAATATTTACAAACTCAAGTTAACTTGTCTATTTTGTTTAGACAGTAGTCTTGCGCTCACCAACCGGTTTGACATTCCATTGTTAAGCTTCACGCACGATCTTATAATGGGTAAGCTGACAAGATATTTTTTAGATCGTTAAATATTGTTGGTTTCCCAGGGACTCGCTACAATAGATAATTAAGTGTCTCTCATTAGTCATCACTGGATAGGTTAAATCGATCCCTAAGGGCACCAATCAATTACCGCTAAGTAAATACCTAACAGGTAAAAAAACCACACAAATAGCAAACAAATGACGAATACTTATAATACATAATTCGCGTGTTCGCACCGACGAATTGTGTCCATGACCATTTTATTTGTTCTGGTCACACGAGAATCATGGAAGCTAAACATTTGTGTTGTAGCCCCACGCGAGCCACCGCCCTGAGCTTTGAATTAGTAAATTAAACTTAGTTATAAACCTAGTTTTTGATGATATCAATCTTATGCTTATAGCTTTAGTAGAGGAGCTTGTGGCTTAGTACTACCAGCCGCACAGGTCGATCCATCAGGTTAAACTACGCTTGCGCGAGGTTGGCACTGGATGGGTGACCATTTTTACATACCGAGACTCCTCCGTGTCTCGGAAAGCACGTTAAGCCGTTGGTCTCGGCTGTCATTCATCTTTGACAGTCGTTACGGATCGTCAGAACCCAAAAATCTGACAACCAGTCTTACCAAGGGGTAACGTGCCCAGCTACTGGCTCGTGGAGGTCAGATAGGCAGTCGCTCCATGCAAAATACTGATATTTAGCTGCATCAGGTTAGACTAGAAACTGACCCTAACATAGATAGGAAAAGGCTAAGCAGATTGATAACTTATAGCTTTATTGGGGTTTCAGAGCCCGGTGTTGAGATTCATTATCTTACGAAAAGGCCCAAATTTATTTTCAGTATGAAGTTTGGTACCAAACAAGCGTTTGATTTTTCAAAATACATCACAACATAATAAATGGTGAGCCCACTAGCGATCGTTGGGATGTTCATGTTCAGGAGATAATTTATTTCACCTACTGAACACGAAACTCCCTATGATCGCTACCACGGAATAGAAATTTACCTATTTATTCCATGGACACAAAAAATCCAACTGTGATTGCAGTGTAGCGTCAAAGCGGATATGTGGACGCTGCTCTCACATTAATTCATTTTGACCCAAAAATAAACATTGTATTGAGCAAGGAAAGTAATTTAGAGATTCAAGTCCTTGAAATTTTGTAAACTTTGACAAATCCATCATCACCTGGACCCATGCTCCGTGTCGCTTGTGGTCGCCGCAACTCGTTTTATTCTTCCATTGTCCCGCGTCAAACGTCACGCTATCATTCACTCCCTTGTCCCTTTTTTGGAACAAACTAATTAGATTAAAGTATTTATAAAGTCAAAGTCAAATCATTTATTCCAAATAGGCACAAGAAAGGCACTTTTGAACGTCAAAATGAAATAATATTTTTCAATAAAAAACAAAAACCGACTTCAAAAACCTAATAAACACTAAAAATTATTAAATAATATTAAATTGAATAACTATAATCAAGAATTATTAACCAAAATAACCTTACCTAACTTTAATCTACATTATATTTTACAATTTAACAATTTTTGGAGTCGGTGCCAAGCCAAGTGTATAATATGACCATAAAATATTTTCCCTTAATTTTTATTACAATAGTTTACGGGTGTAAATTAATATCATATTATAATTGGATGATTTCCCAGCCTTAAAAAAAAAAAAAAAGGTACTTACTGATATTTTTACAAAGCTGTTAAAAGTTTTAGTCAGTGCTAGATAGATGGCGTTGTACCCTTTTCAAAACAACTCTGTCTTCTTCAGTTGATATTCTGTTTTGTGTTGTAGTTATTTTTCAGTTTGTTTTGTTTTTTTGCTGCTATTGTACTTTTTTTTAGGTTAATATTTTGTGAGTGCGGGCTTGGCACCGACACCAAAAATTGTTAAATTGTAAAATATAATGTAGATTAAAGTTAGGTAAGGTTATTTTGGTTAATAATTCTTGATTATAGTTATTCAATTTAATATTATTTAATAATTCTTAGTGTTTATTAGGTTTTTGAAGTCGGTTTTTGTTTTTTATTGAAAAATAATTTTATTTTCTAGTTTTTAGTTTAAGTTTGTACATAGTTCATAGTTTTGAAGTTTCTTTTTCAATCTTAAATAGAAAAAAAATCTTTTTGTTTAATATGTGTAGGCCTACTAAACGCGCTGCTCAAATGAGACAGCGCCGTTTGGCAGAAAGTAACGACTAAAGGGAAGAACGTTTAAAGAAAAGTAGGGAAAGTAATACTAGAAACATTTCAAATGAGAGTGATGAGCAGCGAGCGTATAGACTTTCTCAGAAGAGAGCAAACACGAAATTATCAAGGTTTAATAACAGTCCAGAAAGTCGTGCTCAGCGGCTCAGTTTGATTCGTGAACGATTATCAAACGAGACTCAAGAGCAACGTTCTCATTGTCTTGATTTAATTCGTGAACGATTGTCTCACGAGACCGAGGAGCAACGTGCTCATCGTGTCGGTTTAATTCATGAACGTTTGTCTCACGAGACCGAGGAGCAAAGTGCTCATCGTGTCGGTTTAATTCATGAAGGTTTGTCTCATGAGACCGAGGAGCAACGTGTTCATCGTGTCGGTTTTATTCATAAACGCTTGTCTCACGAGACCGAGGAGCAACGTTCTCATCGTCTCGGTTTGATTCAGGAGCGCTTATCAAACGAAACCGAGGAGCAAAGTTACCGTCGTCTACACGTGCAATACGAGCGTCTATCCAATGAATCTGCCGAATCCAGAGCGACTCGATTAGATATTATGCGACAAGCTAGTCGTAATCGTAAGGAGGTATCATCAGTAAATGATTTTGCACAGACTATTAACATTTTCGCTGACATGCCATGTGCTATTTGTTATAAAGCTTACAGTACGTTAATACCCGAAGAATTGGTGCATCTGGGTAAAATCGTAACATGGTCTCGCTGTCAAAACAACATAAGGAAATGAAAAATTTCACCAGCAGCTTTCTGGAATGAAATAAAAGTCGCGACTATACTTTAGGAGCTAACTAATTTTCCAAAATTGGAAGAACAATTTTTATGCCGTGTTGTGCCGTTTCTTAAAACAATGAAGCTACAAAACCATTTCTCTCAAGATTGGTTCAAGGGACAAGTTACACATACACAACATATCTACAACTGTAAAATAAAAATGTAGATGTAACAATGATAAATTACACATTTACTGTATTATTGTTACAATTTTAAAGCGCCCTTAAACGCGAACTGGCGTAATGTTATGTTATGGTATGTCGTAAACTATGCATACACAAACAATCGCAGCAATCGCGAGACATGTGCTGTCGTTTTTTGAAGATTTCTATCGTCTATGGTTAGTCCATCACCTCCTGACCTGATGATCACGAGACCAAAATGGCAAACGCCCTTTCAAACATCATAGTAATAAGTTACTAAATCAGTCGATGCCTACATCTTACTGTTAAGGAGTTGTACCTTCCATCATCAGCTCAGCTACATGAGGTAATAATTACCAAACGCAAGTACTTAAATTACTTCATAAGATTGGCGAAAAACGATGTGTGGGCCCATAAAATTTGAGGTTTACCCTCGATTTCTCCGAATCATCAGATCCTAACTTGGTGACTATGGGACCACTTCAGAAGTATCTCCTTTCGAACAAAAAAAGAATTTTGAAAATCGGTCCACAATTGGCGGAGTAATCGTGTAACAAACAAACAAAAAAAAAAAACATACCGTCGAATTGATAACCTCCTCCTTTTTTGAAGTCGGTTAACAAGAAATAGAATTGATTCTAGTCGCCCCTTCCAAAAGGTAGTTTCGTATGGAGAAGAATGAGCAACAAACTTCACCGTTACTCTTTTAAAATGTTTTACAATGTTTTGTATACATGAATTATAACATTAATGTGAAGACGATGCACCCAGAATAAGAACACTACACCACAAGGATGAAAAAACAAACACATATAGCAATGGCAGGTAATTATGTCATAAGTAGGTACATGGTGCTCACATATTTTCAAACATTCTAAAAGTGAATAATTTTAAATTAATCAATGTGTGAGTTAAAGTTATTATTATACAATATATAAAATTATAACTACTCTTTTCAATTTAAGAGTTTTTATAATGAATTTACCGCTTTTCAGTTTTGCTTTCCATATTACTAACCTTGATCAAAATAGTTTACAAATTACAATTAAAATAACTTTATTAATTAGTTGAAAAATGTGTGTGCTGCTGTAATAGATTTCTCTGTTCTAGGGATTTGTTGCGCTATGTCGATGAATATTACAATTTAAACTAAATACAAGTTTATGTATTTGTTTTGAGATTGAATTAATGTTGTTTTATTCACAAAATATTTACACCAGTAAAAAATGCACTTAGTGGAAATACAAAGTAATACAATAGTTTGTATTCCAACTAAGTGCATTTTTTATTTAAAAATAAAACACATTATGTTAAAAAGTAGGCGAAATCGAGATTTTGAAATCTCGAAGTATCGTTTGTTTTGCCGGGTAAATCTCGAATAAGCCAAACTGTAATCTAGATTTAGCCCATGAGATCTCAACTCGATATTGCAATCCCTATCCCTATCTATAGTAATTAAATTTTAAGAAAATGTACCACCGTTTATGTATGTACTGTTGGTAAATTCGCGTGTGATTTAATTATATCTCGATCTAAAAGAACGCAGTACTTACTTCAGTGCCTACCCCTTTGAGTAATAAACGCTGTCCGAGCCACTGAAGCGATGCCAATTAACATGCCTAGTGTTCCTGAAGCTTCAGGCTGTAACGTAGCTACTCGTGGTATTTATATTGAAGGGTAAAGCAGCTGTTACACAGTCCTGTCAACGTTGGCTAGGGGGCGCTGTCCGTAAGCATTAATTTATGCAATTAATATGGCAAAATCTATCTTTAAATAAAACAAGATGGCGTTAGCTCCAGATAAAATAAAACCTCATGATAATTGAAAATTATCAGATTGTTGCCTGTCGCATGATTAAACAGCCTGGCGAAAATGTTAGTTGTTCAGTTTCAAAAACATTTAGGTACGGATATATATTTTTAATCATTGTTTGACAAACAATTTCGGATACACAGGTATTTATGTACCTATTTAAGTGAGTGCATCTTATATTTTTGTCTTTTTATTAATGTTGTGTATCATAGCATTCACAGTTAGACATAGCTCTACCAAACTAATTTCAGTAGAGCCACGTTGGATGGTAATATTTTGGATAACGTAATAAAAAAATAATATTATGGTCAGCATCTAATGTTTACATCAAGTTATGAATTATTATAACTCAGATCACCACGTAGGTGTAAACACTAAGGGTACACTATTAAATCATCAGAATCAAGTATTTATAAAATCAGAAGGTACCCATTATAAATTATCCCACGTCAGAATAATCACTAGAGATATAAAAATATTTTCAATCTCACTTACGGCTACTCACAGTTTTCACGACTAGACAAAACACGATGTCATTATTATAATGTCCCAAATAAAATATTTTTCTTTGTTTCTTTCTATTATACGTGAGTTTAATGTTAACGTATTATAAACATAAATCCTCCGGCATCAATTTTCTAAATGGTGGTAAAAACTGCAACTAAAGCTATTTTCTGAGTTTTAAAGAACAACGCGATCACATAGACAGACGAAAAGCGACATCAATATTCTATGATACTAATCTCATCTGCCTAGCCTTTTCCCAACTATGTTGGGGTCAGCTTCCAGTCTAATTGGATGCAGCTGATTACCAGTATTTTACCCAGTAACTGGGCAATACGATACCCCTTGGTAAGACTGTCTGGCAGAATTTCAGGCTTCTGACGACCCGTAACGACTGTCAAAGATGCAAAAAATAACAGCCGGGACTAACGGCTTAACGTGCTTTTCAAGGCACGTAGGAGTCTCGGTATGTAAAGATGGTCACCCATCCACGGCCAACCCCGGCAAGCGTAACCTGGTGAATCGACCTGTGCGGCTGTTAATACCACGAGCTCCTCTGTGTAAAGTGTACATTGAATATTTTTGAAAAAGTAAAATTTTGTCTGTTTGTCGGTATGCATGTTCTGGACTGCCGCAAAATTATTTAACGCTTTTAGATTAATTATGACATACATACTTATAGTTTATTACCTGGATTAACACTTATCACGTGAGGTTGAACAGACTTGAAGTAGGCACATTCCATAAAATTCTGGCTCAACCAAATGGCGATGATGCGGCGAGTCTGTTTAGGTTCATGGCCCAGATATGATAAAATACTGACATACGCATAGCGATTATAAATGTCCCTAAATAAATAAAGAAAAAAAAAACACTAATCCCGGTGGTAGGTTCCCGTGGGTCACTTTTACACGAGTCTCGGGCAAAAGCTAGTTTATAATATGTATGAGAGACGCATTGTCATTACAATAATAACATACCGACGTCATCATTCCATAAGTCATAGGTTTATCGGTAGGTTATCGGCTGATATTAGGCGACCGATTTGAATAGAGCTTTTATATTGTTGAAAGTGGTATATGAGTGGGTATGTTTCAATTTGGTCGGGTTGTTACAGCGTTTGGCTTTAAAATAGGTCGTAAGAAACAGGATATTGTTGTACTGATGTGTTTTAATGTGCCGAGGAGATTATCTTGCTCGGATGGAATACATAGTTTAGACAAATATACTGAGGAATACTGTAAAGGTGTGTTCTAGTGATACTTTTTGAATGTTGACCAACTTTATTTGACAATCACAACAACAATAAACAATATTCTACAGGGTGTAACCGAAAGGGTATATACATACAAAACCATATGCTACAGACCACCAAATTGAACAACTGTTACTATGGGACCAACTCCCAAATCGCAAAAAAAAAATCAGCTGTAGTATACATTTTTGATCACGTGGCTGGTCGAAATGTAGGGAACAGCTGATTTTTTTTTTCACGATTACTTTTTTTTGTAAATACCCTTTCGGTTACACCTGTATACGAAAAATTATACGTCATCGTCATATTATGTGTGCGGGCTTTGTGTGATGAAGCCAGAAAAACAATATAAACTATGTATCTAGTACTGAATAAGTGGTAGGTAGCAGCGTTATCATCAACCTTAAAGAACTTCGTTATTAACCATACTAGCTTCACATTGCCACAAACGTTATGTTTGACAAACGGATTGGTTATTGCCGTTCATAATAATTATTGGAAAACCCGTTGATGCTACCAAGCTAAAAAAAAGTCCCCACTTGCAACTATCTCACTGAAGGGTAAATGCCTTTTCAAAAATCATAGATCTATTCAAGTAGGGTTGCCTTAAATACCCAAGTTCTGTCGCTATAAACAATACATAATCATACATACATAATCAGCCTATAATGATCCCGATGCTGGGATACAGGCCTACTCCCTTTGATAGCGAGTGGTCACATGTCTTCTTATTTTTGGTTCTAAGACATGCCGGTTTTCTACTTTGTTTTATCTCACCGTTTTGAGAGCAGTAGTGTTGAAGTTACACAAAGTAAAGTGTCTGTCTTGGTTCGAACCTGGGACCTTCAACTCGTATGTCGCGGCCGTTACCACTCGGTTACCACTGCTCCTAGACATTACTTACGAGAAAATTAACGTAATTGTAACGTACCTACACAAGAGCGCTCTATGATTTTTTTACATTCATAAAACGTAATAAAACAATGCACAACAAAAAAAAACCAGTACTAAGAGTAGATGGCAATTATAATTAAGATAGTGATCATCACTTAGTTAAGTGCCCAAATCAGACAGCTTCCAAGACACTTCCACACTTATATGGAATCTGTTACACGCTCAGTTTGGCAGCCGCTGGGACCTGATGGTGACGTGTGACGTCAGACCTTCGAGTCATGTTAGAATACGTTAAGAATGTTTCTCTATTAGTATTGTTCTCCAACACCCATGTAAGATAAATTTCTTCTGTGCGTCCATGTTGAACAAATGAGCTCAATATAAAATAAAAAGAATAAAACTGCCTCGTTGGTCCCGTGGTCGCAAGCGCTACTACCGTGCATTAGGTCCTGTGTTCGGTTCCCGAGCCTGGTAAAGTGTTTTTGGGCTTTTTCCATCTGGAATTTCTCAGAGTCTAGATTCGAGGCCGATTGATGGTCAGAACACGTCTGGCAAACCCTTCGGGGTATACAGGCGTAATGTTTCTGTTATGTGAAAATAGAACAATCAGATTTCCATCAGCTTAGTTTGATATCCATTAGTCTCTCTACTTCTCAATCCTTGTAAAATAATATTTTATTTTCTATATTGGTTTTATACTTTTACACGAATAATACTTAAAAAAATATATATATTGTCGGTTAATTCTCAATCTTAAGCAAATATCTCAATCATATCTAAAAATTTCCCGGCTCTGCAAATTGTTATAGGGTATCATCTGGTATTTCTGGTCCGGAGTCTGGATTTATGTCGGTTGATGACAACAGGCTGGGATATTACGTGGTACTTAAACATAACTGGCGAGATGTAAGTAGGTATCTATAGGCACCCTACTACCCAAATCTTCAGGGATACAAGACTTAATGTTATTTGTGGCATCATAAGTGCCAGCGCAAGGTAGCACAAAAACGACTTACAGCACACTACACACATTTGTCTATTGCGACATAAGCTGGCATTGCGCAACGACATTAACAAATTACACATTAAACTTAAGAATAAAATTAAAATACTGATTGAGCACGCAGATGGCTAACAATCTGGCGACCAGCAACACCTGTTGGGAAGTGGTCACTGCTGCCTGTGAGCATCATGAATACCAGAGACAATGCAGTAGTGGACACTGGAATACAGCAACGCAATTTGGGGGTAGAAATACTTATATATATTTTTTATTTCCACCTCGCAGTTCAACGATAGGGTTGTCTACTGCTTAACCGGACTTACCTCTGGATGCCACAATAGAATTTTAGCCTCCATCCAGTGCTTAAAACTTATGAACTAAGCGACTACACGCTAGGGCACCCCCTGTGGGGTACGAACCTTGGCTTAGGGCGTCGTTGGGGGAGGACAGCAAAGGACAAGCTGGATCGGGCGTAGGTAGAAATATATAAGCGTAGCTGTGTTTAAATAGTAATCGTCTGATTCAAAACTACTCGCCCCTCCACTTGACTGCTTGTTTCACGCATATTACAAATGTTTGTGTAGAATTTTTTTTTTTTTTTTGATATGACCACTCGCAGATCAGCCTAGGGAGGCTGTTGACTGCTTAACCGGACTTTCCTGTGGTGGCCAAAAATTACTTTAAGGCCCCCAGCCAGGGCTTACAAACTAAGGATAATTAAATGAACGTTCACTAAGGGCACCCCCTGCGGGGTTCGGGCCTAGGCTTAGTGCGTCATTGAGAGAGAGCAACAGGGGTTGGCTGGGTCGATATTATTTAGGGAATTTTAACGTTACATGCTCAGCGGCGCGGGCTGGCTTGTCGAGCAAGGGTCGGGCGGTATTTCTACTGGGGGTCGCGGAGGGCCTCGTCGGCGGGGCCGGGGACGATTTCGCGGCTTGTATGTGTGTTTTCTGACTTTTCTAATTGTACTGGTGGCCCTACTACTTTCCTGGAGGATTGTGGTGGGGTCGTCAGGTTCTTCTAATGTAAGCCTAGGTCGGCGAATCTTGGATATTTTGGAGGGGACATATCGGGCGGCCGATGAGATGAGGGGGTTGGGGTGTTTCACGGCTGAATCTATAAAGCGCTTTGTGAGGCGCTTCATGCACTGTTTAATAGTGGGGATCTTAAGGTCGACATGTAGTCGTTCATTCCTTACAAACCAGGGGGAACCCGTGGCCTTTCGGAGAAAGCGGTTTTGAAGGGTCTGCATCCTATGGATTAGGTGGGGCTTGGCATGTGCGAACACGGGGCAGGCATATGTCATAATGGGCCGAATGCACGCGGTGTAGATACGCAACTTGCACTGAAGTGACAATTTGCTGCGTGCATTCAGCACGGAGTGGAGCCTTCCGAGGGCGAACGCGGCGCGCGAGCGTACCGTCGTTATGTGCCCTCTGAAGGAAAGGCGTCTATCTAGGGTGACCCCCAGGTATTTGGCTTGCTTCTCCCAAGGGATTGGCTTGCCAAACATGGTGATCGGACTGGGGAGGTTGGGGTAGGGTCGGCGGGGGCTGGAGAAGAGGACCGCCTGGCTCTTGTCGGGATTGACTTCGATTCTCCATTTCCGGAACCAATCGCCTAAGGCTCTTGCGGATTTTTGGAGAATCTCTCTTATCATGTCGGGGCTTCTACCCGAGTAATAAATGGCCGTATCGTCGGCGAAAAGCGCTAACTGGGCTGGTTTATTCACAGGGATATCGCTAGTGTACAGCGTGAAGGCGAGGGGGGATATCACGGAGCCTTGAGGGACTCCGGCGCGTATCGGATGAGGGGAGGAAAGCGCTCCTTCAATGCGGTATTGGAAGGTGCGGTTTGACAGGAAGTCTCGTAGGATGAGCACGAGTCGATCAGGCACACCGAGCTGGTATAGCTTGTATATCAGCCCGTTGTGCCAGACCTTGTCAAACGCTTTCGCGATATCGAAGAACAGGGCACCGGTCAGCCGGCCGTGCTGGTAGAAATTTTAGTGGCGATGCGTGCAGTTTTATATGAGACGATCTGTACGTTCTGCCACGGAGGAGCTCCTCCATAAACAGGTCTTCGTACAAAGTAAACAATTTCCGTATATAATAAAATTTTCCGTGAATCATTAAGATAATTGAAACGTAACGTGTTTATTGTGTTGTTAATGACGAGTAAATTGCATTTTTATTTAAATATCAATTTAATTAATCTTAAATTTTGAGTATTTCCTGATATCGGTACTTAAAACATTGATGTGGTTGTGGTTGTACTTTTCTGATTCAGGGCCGTAGGGGTCAATGACCGGAGGATTTTGATAGAATCAATGCTTTGTTTGTTGGTAAGAGGCTTGAGCACACTGAAGTGTCTGTAAGCTATGATCAATATAGATTTATCATGGTTGCTTTATTTTAAAGGAACGATTCTAATTAAATTAACTCAAGGAAGATGGATGGGTATCGTTATCAGAATATAAAAAAAATAATAATAAGAATTTGGGGTATTCGACTGCAGTCGTATATTAATTGAAATATGTGGTTAATAATCCGTTTTATTTTGTTTCATCATGAGTTCGATATCCATCATGTCTGTCAAGTTTCGACAGCTGTTATGAACGTCAAATTGTGTAATAAAAATAAGTTATGCGTTACACGTTAGTCACTTAGTTAATTGCCTAACTTGATATTCATTGAGTAACTTCATTAACTTATGTGTAACTTACCTACGCCGGCATTTGTTTATAAATAAAGTTTATATCTGTCCGTGGTCAATATGACATTGTTTACCGATTTAAAAGTTATGTAAAGGGCAAAACTTGGAATATTTTATTAAACCTATTTTAATTATTTTTTATATAATTACGACGGCGTTGTATATCTTCATTGGTTTAATAGAAGTTACTGAGGAAAAAACTCAATAAAACTGACTGACCTAGTAAACGAACCCAGGTCCTACACGTTCAGCAGTCACGGTGACCACAATACCAACGCATTCCACTAACGAATCATAAATAATATTGCATTTTTTTTTCAATGTTATGTCTTTTTAAGACTTACATTGTTATGTCATTCAATAAGTTCTGAAAATATTAAACTTTCAAACGTTAGAGTGGAATAAGTTTTGAAACAGTTTAATACTTGGACATATAAGAGCTCGTTTTAAAAGTTTGAATTTCAAACTAATCGGTGGAAATTGTATTGTCTCCTACAAGTATTTTGTTAATAGTTGTTGTCTTAAAGTTGACAATTATTTTGAACAGAAAAAAAAGTGTTTTCGTTTCAACCCAACCACTGAGCTCATGGCATTTAAAGGTTCTATTTATTCGAATGGTACCCGCCAAGGGTAGTAATTATAAAATAAAGATTCCGTACCGTAACCTAAACAAAGTAAAGTTTTATAATTTGTTAAGGTGGTACGGAATCTTCAATGGGTAACACAGACTTACACTTGACTGGTTTTGTACCATTTTTTTATCCTGCATTCCTGTCTCAACTCACAATAAATATTATTGGACAAGTTCCAGTTTTAAACAATGGAGGTCGGTAAGTGAAGGACCATTATAATTTTACTAGCTTCTGCCCGCGGCTTCGCTCGCGTGGAGGTCGGAAATTATCCCACAGGAATGTTCTACCGGGATAAAAAATATCCTATGTGTTAATCCAGGATATAAACCATCTCTGTGTCAAATTTCATCCAAATCTATACAGTAGTTTTTACGTGAAAGAGTAACAAACATCCATACATCCATACTTACAAACTTTCGCCTTTATAATAGTAGTAGGATTTAAAAAAGCCGCACAGCCGGCATACAATCGGCCGATCAGCTTGGGTAAAAAATGCCTCAATTACCGTACTAGTTTTTGAGCTAAGTTTTTGCAAGGCTAATAGTAATTTGTAACGTAGAGCTCTTGAATATAATAAAAGATCTTTGAACTCTTGATAAAATAACTTCATAAAAAACGATGCGTCAGATTTCATTACTGATGTGGTTTTTGTGGTGATTTAATTTAGATTATATCATTATATTAGTATGTATATTAGGATTATGTCACTTGTGACGTAAAAAGTATAACTCAAGGAGTTTTATACAGTACCTGAACTAAGTTATACAGTACCTGAACTAAGTTAGTATACGTGTTCTTATCTGACACTAGCTGCTCCCGCGCGGTTTTTACCGCTGCTCGGCGCTACGACCAATACGAGCCGTATTGGTCGTAGCGCCTTCCTCGATAAATGGACTATCCAACACAAAAATATTTTTTCAATTCGGACCAGTAGTTCTAGAGATTAGCGCGTTCAAACAAACAAACTCTGTAGCTTTATAATATCAGTATAGATGTTAATGTCAACGTCAAATGTTACCGTCAATACTAAGAGAAAACTCTTCTCTCTTTCTCTCCTTGTCTTTATTACAGTCACGTGTCATTGGAGTGGTTGTTTTTTGTGTTTCATTAATGTCTAGTAGAATTCAGACAACGGTTTGATTTATTTCCGAAGCCCATATGCCAAAAGTAAAAAACTATACAAACATGAATAGAACACGTACTTCGGGACAATATCGTGTCTTATGTTGATACATATCCTCGCCTAGGCTTGCAGAACATTACCAATATACGCCAGTGTCAATATTTCATCATTTCTTGGAAGAAATCCCCATTCCCAATCATTACACCTAAAATGATACCCTATTTGTTAATATATCTTTGTTCTAAACTTCATCCTGATGCGTTCATTAGTTTTTGCGTGAAGAAGTAACAAACATACAAACACATCCACACTCACCAACTTTCGTCTTTAAATATTAGTGTGTTGTGGAACTTCAAAAAACAAAACAGATTAATCCATGGATTAATCATTATAAATAATGTTCTAGCTTGTTTACTTTCATTCGTGTTATCAAAGCGGTTATCGTATTATAATTTTCCTTATAAGCAAAACTGGAAAATAATAATAAATATATATAAACTAATAAATATACTAATTATTTTTATCCAACAGCTTATATTTAATGAGTGGGTTTGTATTAGACATAAAGGTTAACTAATTCAAATTGATTTTTTCGTTTCTTTATGAATATGATATTAATGTGTCAAAAATAAGTATTATAACTATGCATATTAGTATGATGTATGTGTTTATTGACTGCGTTTCAAAAACATTTTGTTTAAGGTCAATTAATTTAATTAAAATTCTCTATTTTTACGATGTTGTTCAACAGGTATGTATCCTGGTTTACATATCCTGTCCTATACAGGGTGTAACCGAAAGGGTATATACATACAAAAGGATAGTCTACAGACCACCAAACTGAACAACTGGAAAAAAAAAATCTGCTGTTCTATACATTTTTGGTCACGTGCAGGGAACAGTTGATATTTTTTTTAAACGACTTCGGAGTTGGTCCCATAGTAAAAGTTGTTCAGTTTGGTGGTCTGTAGCATATCTATTTGTATGTATATACCCTATGACACATTGTATATAGACAATGTATATGGAATGTAGGAAGCCCTAACACCTAATCCATTATACATTTTATACTCTAAAAAATCCACCAGACGAAACTATATGAATAGTCTGTTTTATATACATTCTGACTTTGAATTCCAGGGTAAAAAACTCATAAAATATAAATAAACCACTTTTACTACATGACCAAATCTGAAGTACCTATAATAAAATCTGGTGCTTCATATATAAATGCAGTAGCCCCATAAAACAGAAGCAGATCGACGCTCTTTCTTCGCTATATCAGCATTAAATAATAATAATAATTATTATATTATAATAATAATTTCAGCATTGGTCCAATAACAAAAGTTGTTCAAATTCATGAGCACTTTTAACCCTGAAAATTCGCCACTGAATTCAAGGTCACCCTGTATAATAACGTCCAGTTAAAAGCCTCACCTGCCCAACATCCCATAGGACATTGTCGGCTGATTATAATTTAACTTTTTGATTTGTTTTACATAATTATTGCCTGTATTCCCTAAGGTTGGCAGGGCATTTTGACTTCCATATTTAGTCTCTTGGAAACGTATAACTATTTAACATAGTTTACACAACCTGTTGTGTTCGATTCTGGGGCTCAGGCTCTGTGAGAGGGAGTGGCTCGTAAGCCACCGCGCGGGCCCAGTGAGGGTCGGACTACCCATTTATCATAGTATGACAATTGTTAAATCTTCTTCTTTTCGTGTGGTTAGTGACTAACCTGGTGTCAGAGTTTTAATGCTGCCCAGTTATAGAGTACGACAGGCAAGTGAGTTCGAACCTCACCGGTTGAATTTTGTTGAGAATTTTCATATACAGACATGTATACTATGAGTTAAAAGGGATAGCAATGTATTAATAATTTTGAAAAAAAAAAGGTGCTCCCTTAAAACCCCTCGTTTGAGACAGTTTGCAATATAGTAGTATCAAAAACGCAATTAGCATTCTAGTTAATTACATATATAAAACAATGTACATACTTATCTTTATGTAATGACATGTAAGTACCTATGTATAGAAATTAACTATATTGTTGATGTAATGCAACAATACGCGACAATTAGCCGATTGCTCACGGAAACACCCGATGTCTCATTAACATGGCTTATGTGCTGCTTATATACATAACTTTATATATTTAAGTATTTATACAAGTTGGACAAGTAATCATATTCAATACGAGTTTGACAGGAAATTGAAATCTGGTAGAAAAAACAAAAAATTGTTGTTTGTTTTAATTAGTTTTTTTTGCATATAAGGCTGTGTGCAGGCCGCAAAGACTATAGAACTTAAACTCAAAGAATTAATTTCACTTAAATTAATTACACTTTTGAATTGCCGATGAGTGGGATAGTCGATTAAGTATTGAGAAAAATGAAGCTAGTTGCTCATTACAAAGCGTAGTAGGTTCTAAGAGACAAACGGGCAACACATGGAGTCTTGCCCGTAAGTGCCCGGACGCTTAATATGTATAATTTTTTTCATCAAAATATTGTCTTCTATGTTTTAACAGATGTTGACATGGTGGATAAGCTTTCGACTTTGATTTGGCAACATGTTCTGTTGACAACAGATAAGACAGTTCTGGACCCTGACAATCCGCAGTGGGTGGTGTTACTAATTCTTTAATAGAATAGAAAGACAGAATCTTGCTCTACCAGGAGGTTACACCATATACTTAAGCTCGTTATCCATAAACGTTACCCAGCACGTGCTTTGACTTAGATATGTTCCTGTCTCTATCATGCACTTGTAGTTTGACAGCTCTGCGACAGTGACAGGAACAAGTCAAAGTCTGTGCTAAGAAACGTTTGTAGATCTGACTGACTGACTTCTAAGTCACAGGGTCCCCCAAAATTAGGAGGCCGGGTTCTCACTATTTATGCAACATTTGTTTCCCAAGGTTATGTTCCTATCTGTATTGTATGAGCTTTGTATATTAAGGTTTTTGTGTTTGTAAACTTATTTCTATTTTTATTATCTCGCCTTAGAACCGTGGCTATTGCTGATGCTCTACATATTGACCAGATAGTAACTTGGTCAATATACACTGTAGATCTCCCCTTCAATCTTGCTTGCTCTAAGTGTAATCTAGGACGGTTTCCTACAGCTCTACAAGTTGTTTGTTATGTTTGTTATAGCAAAACAAATGCTGATTAACATAAATTCTTTACTAACTCGATCGAAGTCACCGTGGGGCGCCATTTTTAATAAATATACGATTAGAGTTTGTTCAAGTTGCAGTTATGTGGGAACACTGAATTGCGTAAGTCGTGGGTGAAGCTGTATGAGGTGCCCTGATGTTTTTTCGAACTTATATTCTTAAGATTTTCAAGGATACTTCAATGACGACTCAGGGAAATAAATTATTAAGCAAATTGCCTACCAATTAACAATATCTCAACTGTTGGGACTAAGCAATAACATCCGCTTGGATCAATCGGTCAGGCAAAGCTACGCTTCGATCCATGGATGGGTGACCACTTTTATATACCAAAACCTCTCCGTGCCTCATAAAACCAGTTAAGCTGTTGGTCTCAGCTGTCATTCTTTCACTACTGTGAGCATGAAATGGCTGTAAGAGGGCAAATTGACGTAGGCTGTCAAAATGCTTAACAATTAATTTTCCTCACGCTACATAAGTTTTAAATAAAAATACGTTTGTTTTATCAGACTATCGAGGCCAATGTAATCCTGTATTTGATAGCAAACATTTGTACAATCACGTTCAAACAGGTGTAGAAACTAAGCATAGGTATTCAGGTAGGTAATCCAAAAGGTTTTCCATGAACGAAAATAGATTGTTAAACATACAAAAGATCTAAAACATTTTGTAGTTATTACGGCCATGTTTACTGTATCTGCTACTTAAAATCGTTAGTTCTATATTTAACCGCTTAGTGTTAGTTTTTCAGTTATTAGCAGATTAAATTATTAGTTATTATCAGTTATTAAAGATTATTTTGATTGATTTTTCATGATATTTGATTTGACAAGCGTAAAATGACATGGGTTGCATAGTTTTAAATATTTTTGACAGCAGGGAAAATCGTTTTCCCGGGACGAAAAGTACTACTTTCGTCCCTCTGATCAGGTAACTTCAAGTGTACTTTCCAAGTATGAGAAATGAAAAGTACGTCAAGCCATTGGTCCCGGCGGTCAATCCTGGATATAGGTTTGACAGTCGTTATAGGTCCTCAGAAGACCAGTCTGACAACCAATCTAATCAAGGGTATCGTATTACCTAGCACCAGTAACTGGGTGAGGTCAGATAGGCAGTCGCTCGATGTGAAATACTAGTATTCCGTTTAGACTGACATCCGGTTAGATTGGAAACTGAATTCGACATTCTTGTAGTGTTCGTACGATATAATACTATGTAGTATATACATATTGTTAAGCTTGTTTTCCAATACGTGAAACAGAAGTCACCCAATCTCACCTAATTTTGATTGTAGAACCAGTTTTAAAAAAACCTAATAAAAAGATGAAGTTTTAATTGGGTTTTTTTTCCTAAACTAGTGTCTACTTACCGACTAGTTTGCGTTTAAAGTTTGTAAATTATCGTATCCTTGTCAATTTGAAATTAAGGATAATTTTCGCTAGTTTTTAAGTTTTATTAAAGCTTGAAACTACTTTTAGAGCGCTGCCGAAGTTAGTTCGGAAAGTTATTTTAGATTTCTCTGCATTTTGGTTAGGTGACATTATCACATCACTTATTTCATAAAGTGGAGGTTAATATTACGTACGTAGATGATATTAACTCAAAACTTTGCTAATTATCGGCTAACTTTTAGAGATGGACAGATTGGAATATGATGAATATGATTATTGTTACTTTATAAGCTTCGAAGTTTTAATTCCAGCTACTTTAAGTATTGATGCTGCAAGTTAGGAATATTCGAACATCTCGACAAAGTGAAGAATCTTTTTCATAATGATATTGGTTAAGTTCTTCAAATAATATTCGTAAAAAAACATCACAGTTCCTGACATTAGGTTGTTTTATTATTTTTTATTTGGAAATAGACTTGCTTTTGACTTCGATCGCCTGATGGATGCTGATGGATGAGGTAGGGATTTGCTTTTGATTGTTTTTAAACCTGTTTTCTAAACCTTTTAAAATATTCGATATTACGTTTGGAGCCAATTCAACTTACATCAAGTTAAGCTTATAATTCCTTCTCACAAGAGCTCTTGCATAATAAATATTATCCCTTTTAAAGTATATAAACATAAACCCGCGAAACCTGTCTTGCGTAACTTAAGTAAAAGAATCTTCAGATTTCGATAAACGTGTGCAGTATTGTTTTATGTTAAAACCCGTTAAGATGATTGCAGTAGGTATTGATAACGCCATGCACTGAAATAATGCACACCTTTTTAGCATAATTTAATTAATAATTAACAAACTGTATAGGTACTTTTTCCCCCCAATTTTTTGTGTTTGTGTTCTTTCTTCGAGTCTTGTTTACTGCAAATAAACGTATTTTCTTTAAACTCACCTTTCAATAAGTCCAGCATCTTTAGAAACATCAGTATTGACGATAACACCATTCATTTTGTATCACATCACTTTCAAAACTATCACTATAAAGGCACTTCTTCACTATAATCTTCGAAATATAAAAATATATTTTTGGTTTTGTAAAAAGAGTTTTGTTATAAAGTTTGTAAACTTCGCGGGAGTAGAGAGCGAGAGAGTGACGCGTCTGTGCTGGCTGGGTGTGTGGTGCCTACTGCCTCCTGCGGCGGGTACGCGTGGTGCCAAGACATAGAATGTAGTATACAGAACAGATGGGACATGGCTCTCAGACCGCTTGAAACTAATCTCTACCTATATAATATATATATTTAGTTACTTTAGATTATTATTATTAAATCCCACAAGTAAGTTTAATGTGACTAAGTTGTCAGTGCGTAGCCTGTACGTTCTATTATTATTACATGTTGTAAATTAAAATCGCTTTTTGTTTCTGTCTGTGTGGTTCTTTTAAGCCACTAAACAGTTTTTGGTGTGGTTTTCACAAAATTTAAACAATGTAATCTGAAGGGCTTGTGTTTATTTTTTTTTTCACGTTCATGGTCATTTATTTACGAACTTTCAAACAGTTAATACATGTAATCTAAGACTAAAATTAAAAATAATATATTATGTATAAGTATTTCAAACTAATAACTAATTAAAATATAGCAATCCCAATAGCAATAATTCCTCCGCATCGCTGTCGACTTAATTATAAAACATTTATTACAATTAAGATAGGTATAATAAATCTCGATGTTTTGTCAAGTCATAAAAACCGTGCGAAACAGAGGCGTGTCGCCAGTTACACACGCACGTTATATAAAACATTAGTTTTTGTTTATGCGAAACCCGAAACACGTGTCTAGTATTTTTATGTAAAGAATCTATGTACAAAATTTCAAAACTGTATTATGAAAATCCACAAAGTTACAAGCTTGTGATGTTGACCGTACAAAAACTTGGTCACTACGCGAGTGGCGGCTCCAGCATCGTGTTGCGCTCATTGATAATGTTCGGCGTCCAACTTGTAACCTTCTTTTATAAATTTTAGGGAAAAAAAATAACATGGAGTAAAAATTATTGGAATCGATTCAGTTCCTCATCTTGAACAAACTGTATTCAGGTTTCGCATACTAAAAATAATGTATAAAATGTTCTTAATATTTTTTTTGCAGTAAATGGGCATTTTTAACCTTCTTAAGGTCATAGCACACATGTCAACTCGGAATGGGATCTTCACCGTACGTAACAACTCGAGCCGTGCAATATTCTTTGTATGAAACTCCCTAGTGCAACTCGCACTAATCGCAATCGTAATGTAATCGCCTCACCTCGGGACTAGCCCACGAACAAGGCGATGCGGTGAAGAATCCCTTTCCGAGTTGAAATGTGTTTTATGACCTTATTTATGACCTTATATACCCATTATACCCATTGAGCTCATGCAAGTAGGTATTAGGAACAATAAGGAAAAAATATCGTCAATAACAAATAGGTACTTTAATATAGAATTTATAAATATATTCAGCTCCTACCCTACATACAATAATAAATTACAATTTGTGTAGTTACCTTTCTAAGTATTTTAAGTATTTATAAGACAATGGTTATGATTATAACGAAAATGTCCTTGTTATATCAGGGAAATAACAAATAGTTTTGCAGATTCACTACTTCCCGACTTAGATTGTCTGTGATTTGATCACAAGTGTCATTCTTTTGTTATAACACGCCTAATTGCGTAGTGTCAATTCGCTAAGAATTTATTTCTCTGACTGAACACTTTCGATGACCATTTATTATTTTAGTTATTTATTATTATAATTTAATAGTTATAGTTACCTGCCCATCGAAACACCAACATACCTACCGAATTCTTTCTTTCCTTCTTCCCGTTTCTTCTTACCTAATACTTCTACTGTTTTCATAGTTAGATATTTAACATAAAACGGTCAAAGACATTATAATTTTCATTTCTCTCCGCTCTCCCCGTCGTTATTTCTGCCTACAGTCGGCTCTACATACCTACAAGCTGCTCTATGTTGAAACCAGTTGCTTGTAGAGCGAGTTGCGCGCGCAATCTGTGCACGTTGCCACAATACGGCCATTCATGGGATTGTTGGGGAGTTTACACACCTTCCGATCAGGTGCCAACAAGCGGCTAAGGATTGAGTGTCTAAGAAGCTTAAGACAGCCTTAAGGAATGTCTGTTAGTGAAAATAGTGCGGTAAGGGAAGTGGTTAGGGCTGATTTTTGAATAGTCCGATAGCTTTTATCTAAGGAATAAATATGTTGTCCGGATTGATAACTTTTGTAAAGAAAATAACGTCAACCTGACATGTTTCAAATTATCTTGGCTATTGAAAAGTCATTCAGTTTAAGGACTATCCGTCAGTAAAATGTGAACGTGGAATAGGAACAACTTGTGTAAAATTATTTTCCAAATATTTGAAACGGGACTTATTCAGAGAAGGTGAAACAGTCGATAAACTAGTTGACTTTCAAGTTTAATTAGTTGAAAACAACAATCATTATAGTAATTAGGTATTCGATTCTTCACTTATCTGTTTGATTTTGTTGTATTGTAAAATTGTAAAATCAAAGGAAAATTATAGAAATCTTGTAATTATTATCATTTTATCTAATCCGCAATAACTGATAATTGTCTAACAAAACGTTTCATTACATTAATAGTTGTTTATGATGAAATGGCACAAAATGCATTATCATTTTAATATAACGCGGACAGACAGCATTTTTTTGAGACTCGCTGCTAAAAAAAAATAACAGCAACACGTGTGCACTGATCAGGTTAACCTACGCTAGCCGAGGTCGGTTCGTGGATTTGTGACCATCTAATTGAAACTGAGAATCTTCCGTGTCTCGGAAAGCACGTTGAGCTAGGTAGATAACAAAAAACAAATCTCTGATATTGTTAGTTTTTCATAACGTAGTTACGAAATAACTCATAGATTAAAGTTCAAAACTCCTTAATTATTGACATTTGAAAATGATTTAAAACCCAGATAACATTATCTAACCTGATTGTTTACTAACCAGTAATTCCGAGTTAATTAGAGTGTTGCGCGAGCAATCATTGCAAATTGCTTATTTGTCCGTTATTAACTAATTTCTGGTTCGCAACTGCCAATTTTATAACTTAACGTCATTACAATATGAGGTTATTTTAAAATTGATATCGACTGATTGATTTTCGATTGCTTTTGACGTCGTCCGAGGCCCCCGACACATCGCGTCACATAAGTATAGTATCTCCCGCCTTTTTTTTGAGGGCGGGAAATCATCCAATGATTTCTCCCGCTCTGGGTGGAGCGGAAGGGAGTGTCAGACTCTTACGACTAAAACCCATTCATATTCCTTCCTTAGCCCTTTATGTTCTGGGGTAGCGGTAACCCTTTTGGACAATCCCGTTTACCCGGCAGGAGCATCACCCGCCTGCGCTACTACTTAGTTTTTGCTAAATGTTTGTATTTTTTTCTCATTACTCGGCCCCTAAGCGTCATAACATAATGGTAATTAGCCTACAGCCTTCTTCAAGAATTGTGCTATCAAATTGATTAATAAAACAAACAATCTTCATCTTTATTATTAGTGTGATGGTACTTTATGTATAGGTGTACGGTTGGACTGTGTAAGGGTTTTTTCTGTTCTGTATGAGAGATGATATGGCTAGGAGGAGTGAATACTGAGAGAAATGTGGAAGAAAAGACATTTTACATTGACCTCAGATAAATTGGGATTTGCAAAGAAACTTTCGCACTCTTCGAACAGTGAGTGGTTACCATCTCCACCTTCACCTAAAACTGTTACTTTAAAAACGAGTGGGTTTCATCTTTTCCTTAACAGTGAGGGTGATGGAATTTCGCTAATAATATTTGTGCTATCCTATATCCAGTAATATTGACTTCCCGTTTCTTGTCAGCGACATTATCCTTGTCATTTATTGTTTAGTTGAGATGCCAAATAATGAGGTTTGTGTTTACATTCCGAGGTGGCACGAACTTTTTGTTCATTGGCAATCCCAGTATTATGCCGAATTTTAGATTTTTACTTAGTTAATGGCATAAATGCTTTTTCTCCTATTACGTGGGTGTTTAACATAGCTAAAGAAATATGGAAGCAAAGTACAGCTGTCTTAGCAAAATAAAATTTGTTGTGTTTAATTTGGTTAGTTTTGGACACCGTTGAATTAGAACGAAAGGTCTCCTTATAAACCTCTGTAAGAATATATATGCAAAATACTGAAAGGTCAATCCTTCAGTATTTTGCAAGGTAGGTATCATTATGCAATAGTCTCAACGTAATCTAAAGCAATATTTATCACAGATTACCGCTAACTCCGTTTAAAGGAGTTAGCGTAATCCGCGGTCCACCCACGATCACCCACGAACTGTGGTTAACGGTATCTAGCGATCACGTGTAACGGTATATTTTTGCTTAAATACGGAGCCACCGCCAACAAAGAGCGAGTAACTATCAACGATTTTCTCGCTTACGAAACGTACAAAAGATTTTAAAATAGATACATAATTATTAATTTTAATAGTTGATCTCGACGGCTACAGCCAGGATTGGCCACTCTGTCTCAAGATAGACAGGAGCGGAAAGCCTTTGCCCTGCTGTGGGACAACACGGGCTAAAAATAATGAATAAATAAATAATAATAGTTGATCGCTGATTGTCGACACCGCCGGCGAGTACTCGTTTGTCACAGCGACAAGACCTTTCAAAGAGAGTACTCGCTTAGCGAGACTCGCTTTGTGGGCAGAACATAGTATGAGTATTGTATAATTGCATAGCACGTTTGTGAGTACTATGCACCTAGTATAAAGCTACCATTTACTGAGTACGTCTTACATTGACATGAATGTGTCCTGGCGGCTGAGAGCATGTCATGCTCTCTGCAATGTCTCGCTGATGGTGGCGCGTGCCGACAGTAGGGACTGGTCATCTCTTAGCTGCCACTACTCTTTTAAAATTTAATTCAATTTTGTTTTTTTTGTTTAATCTTTTAATTATGGACGCTTTTTTTACGTTTTGCGTCATTCTCACGTGTATATTTCAAAATGGATGATGTAACCCAGTTTATGTAAACATATTTTGATTTAAAAGGGTGTCCATGGAGTTTCTTGTCCGTTCTTTTCTATAGGTACCTACTGCTTTGGAATGGGCAATTAGATTCATTTTTCTGACTGACCGACCCCTTTACATTCAAAAATGCCTGTAATTGGTTTATTTGAAACAAATGCTTTGAGTTTGAGTTTGAACATTCGCTGAGCAACTTACGTTTGGTACATACTAGGAGCAGCCGCTCATCATCGCAGCTTCGCTGCTCGTTGCTCGCTTACTCGTTTTTAGTTGGTACCTAGTTGCTTTTCGTTAATCGCCGGCGGTGGGACGGTTGCCTTAACGGGATTAAGCCAAGGTATAAATAAGGTAAACTCGAAATATATAAACGAACGTTAATAAGTAGGCGTTCGCTGGCAGCGTTCTGGGAACTGTTCACATCACACAACATTACGCATGTGATGCCCGGGGTGGCCACGGGTTCTGTACTCATAGTACCTCCACCCACATTTCAGTCAACCATATAATAAAGGGGTGATCCTATTGCCAACCACAGGGCACAAATCCTGCTTTGGTGCTGTTACTGAGAAAGTCCTGATGGAAAAATCCAATTTATGCTTAATTAATTAATACTATAGGTGCTGCTATTATAAATGCAAAAGTTTAAAAGAGAACACTAGCATTCGACGCATGCGCAATGGCTTTAAAGCGCCGTACTGCTGGCAATTGCTATCCTCGTCTCACTAGTAATGTTACGCGCTAGCTCGCTTTCATTCCACCTTAAATATTTACCTTCTTTAACAGCTAGCAAGTCTAGCAACCCTTATTTGCGGCCAGATTTAATTAAGCAACCGTATGTTTTAATGAACAGAAAAAAAATAGCTTTAATTTGATAAAATAATTAATGTACGTTATGGATGTATAAATGTATCAAAATCATACCTGTTTACACCTGGCTGCTAAGAGGTGCGGCGAACTGCGCAACGGCAATCGTGATTTTTCAGAGTCTTTATGTATATTGCTATGAAGTGGACGATATTCTATTTAAAAAACTAGTTAGTGAATTTTTTTCCGAAAAATCAATTAGCAATAATTTTATTAAAAATATTAGCGGCCACATTTGGATAGGCAACCTGGTAGATGTATATTCTCCTAATCATAAATATGCGTTACAATTTGGTTTTTACCAAATACTCGATGGGTGCACTGATTCTGCAGCCGGATCTCGTACTATCCGTCTTTCAATCGGCTGAACGGATCTAAATGAAACTTGGCACAGAGGTAGTTTATGACCTGGATGAACACATAGGACCTTTTTACCCCGGCAGTACGTTCCCTTGGGATAATTTCCGACATCCGCGCGGGCCCTACCGCTGGAAGCAGCTAGTAATATTATATAAATGCAAAATTACTTCTGTCTGTCTGTTACTTCTTCACGCTGTACCGGCTGAACGGATTTGGACTTTTGGCACAGGAATAGACCACCAGCTGGGTTGGGACAGAGGATACGTTTTATTCCGGTAGGTACGTTTCTGTGGTCTAATTTCCGACGTAGGCGAAGTCGTGCACAAAAGGTAGCGTGCGAATTTTGCACGTTCTAGGATTGAATCCAGTGTGAAAAGCCGCTGTATTTTTGTCATTGGTAGTTAAAAACTATGATTAGTTATTATTATTATAGAGTAACCGTGGAGTTTCTTGCCCATTTTTCTCCACACGAAACTACCTTTTGGAAGGGGCGACTAGAATCAATTCAATTTCTTGTTCATTTTGACGTTCAAAAGTGCCATTCTTGTGCCTATTTGAAATAAATGTTTTGACTTTGACTTTATTTATATTTTAAAATTATTAATTCATTATGAAGTGTTTTACAGTCCTACACTGTCCTCCCATACCCATGAATAGTGTAATTTGAAAATATTGTAAAAGTCAATTGTTTTTAAAAGAGTTTCTGTAGAGTTTCTTGCCAGCTCTTCTCCATAGGACACGACCAGTTGGAACCGTAAATTAAATGCCTAAATAAGATATTATTGTACGGTTTGTGTATGTGTTGTTTCGTTTGTGAAATAAAATATTTTTTAATTTGAATGATTTTCCAGTTATTGTTCCTAACACTTCTGTAGAACTTAGCCTAGTTTAGTTTGATCAAAACAAACCTCAGTACACTCAGTACATTGTAAATCATTCAAAACTTCAAAACAACAGTCATAAATTGCACAAACAGTTGACTTACTCACTAATCTCGTCAAAAGTAAACTTATGTATTTGACATTTAGCAGATAACCTTCACCGATAGGGAGGTGACACGCAAAATGATGCGATACTAACTTGATACCCGGCCTACTCGTGCGACAATTTGTGTAGTTTCGAATTGAGCATCACTAATTTATCCCTGGGGGTGTCGTTAGTGATCCTTGGTTTATTTTGCAAGGCCTGGGAGTTTGTCGAAAGTCCTTACTAATACCTATAATAAAAATAATAAAATACAGTATTTCAGACTAAGTTCATATAAAAGTTAATCTAAGCCCACTTTCGTACGGACGTAAACATAGCGCGGAGGAATTTTATTGCGCACAAAATTTTCAACTCGAGCAGAGCGAAAATTCAGCAGAGTGCATCCAGCCGCATCGAAAGAAATTCGCGTCTGTGTGTCTGTGTGTCTAGGCTTACTCTGCCTGTCCGTCCATAATCTTGAAACGTCCTAACCACTGAGCCAATCGTCATGTAGCCTGGGCCCAAGAGAAGGATAAAAGCTACTTTTCGTCTATTCTAATATTATAAACAGGTAAATATGTTTTTAGTTTGTATACAGGGTTGATCTTCGGAACTACTGATCCGATTCTATTACCAATGGGAGCTATATTACCCCTGTGTGAAGTGCTAGTTCTAGATATTTGTCTTAGGATAAATATGACGAAATATAAAATACACGCAGACAAAGCAAAGGGTAAATAAAAGCTAGTTCACTATATATGTGCTATAAAATAAATAAAAATATAAAAAAAAAAATGGCGTCGTTTAAGGTGCATCATGGTAATAAAGTGTGTTTTTCTATACAAATATTATAAAGAGGAAAACTTTGTTTGTTTGTTTGGTTGTAATGAATAGGCTCAAAAACTACTGGACCGATTTTAAAAATTCTTTCTTCTACTTCTTCTACTCTCACCGTTGGAAAGCTTAGTTTTCTAGGAGTAACATAGGCTACTTTTTATCCCGGGAAAAATAACGGGTCCCACGGGAAAGATCACGGGAGCGAAGCCGCGGGCAAAGTGCTAGTTATTGATAAAATAGCATGGCTTTGGTTTCTTTGATTTCATTATCATGATATAATCGGATTGGTCATCAGCATTTCTTTTATTTATAACTTTGTCTGATCTGTAAAACTTAGGTCAAGTGTGTGTCAATAGTGTCATCAGGTGGAATGACAGTTCACAGCTCACTTCAAGCTCAGTTCACCTTTTTTTTTTTTTTTAAGGCTGGGAAATCATCCAATGACTGGTCCCGCTCTGGGTGGAGCGGAAGGGAGTGTCAGACTCTTACTGACTAAAACCCATCCATGTTCCTTCCGTAGCCCTTTATGTTCCGGGGTAGCGGTAACCCTTTCGGACAATCCCGCTTACCCGGCAGGCTTGGCCCTGAGGGGCCCCTTCATATGCTGACATCTCTTTGAGGCGCGCGTGGAAGCTCAGTTCACCTGAGGTGAGATTTTTACAGAATAGATCGGATAATGTTTTTGGAACACTCAGCAATAAAATTCAATGAACACTACAGAATAGATCGGATAATGTTTTTGGAACACTCAGCAATAAAATTCAATGAACACTGCTACTTTTACAAAATCTTTTTTTTTTCATTTCACATATTAGTTAAGAATTTATATTCTATAAATTACATTTCTAATTAAATAGTCATTAAGACTTCTAAACCGAAGTGTTAATGCTATAACTACTGTACAGGATAACTTGAAAAATAACTTTGAAATGACGCAAGTTACCACGTAAGTTACATTATTAGTGCATTTTATGGTTTATATTTATAATTAGCTAAACTTAACTGGTACCTACATGTTCAGAAAAATCATCGAATAACGACGAAAAAAAAATTCTTCAGCGTGAAAAAGATATGAAGCTATATCTATAGCAATAAGCCCTAGCTACACAGTACTGTAACTCTACCAATAATAAAAGCTAAATCATCATAACTAAAAAAAAACTCGATCTAGGGCCAGATAATATTTTTTTTAATCTGTTGAGTATTTGTTGACAGAAAAACTAATTTCTTCGGTGTCAAACAGACCCAGTCTATTTAGGCCATAACATTCTTTTCCTACATGCGGGAGTGTAACTCGCTGACCTTAGCCACTGCGCACGTCGAGCTAACCCCGTCAATTCTTTCGCTGAGCGGATTTTATATGATCAACAAATTAGAGTCAATAAAATAAATTCTCTCGGGAAAATCCATGTTTTTATTTCAGTCATAAATCAAAGAGGAACACCATCTTTGAGATTCTTTGGAATTTCTATTACTAATGCTATAAAAATGTTACGCATATACGTATATACCTACTGTTCGTGAGAACAGTCACGTTCATCACTGTCGACTGAATATAATGAAATAACATCGACTAAAAATGATTTATTTTATGCTAGCGTTCATTTCCTACAGGTATTTCAAAATCTATCATATTACTATTTAATCGAAGTTTTGGTACCTGTTTTAAATTACCGGTATTATTTTATAGTGACGGTTGGACACCCCCGTTCTCGGAAATTATATTAAGCTGATGCTTGAAGCTGATATGAGAGTGAAGAAATACACTTGTGCACTATTGCAATCAGTTTACCAGGGGAAGTGTCTATATTATAACTTCAATAATAATAAAAAAAGAACAAAAGTCATTTAGTCCAATTAGGCTGAAAATCAGCACTTTTTGAAGGTCAAAGTTACATAAACCCCCAAAAACGCCCACCCTTCACCACTTCCTAGTACTTTAGCTGGGAAGAAGAAGTAGCGCAACAAACTCCCCAGCAGGAATAATATAGGTTTTAAACCAGTTTATGATAGGGTAACCGACAATACTCCAATAGTGCTATTTACACACACCAACGCGTACCGCCATGTTGCACTAGTGCATAATTTATTGCTTTTGAAAACTAGATGTTTCGCCACTGTAATATTTGAAATATTTGGCTTTACATACCTTTGATGTTTACATAGTGACTGTACCTAATATTTATATCAGCAATCTTTTTAATACTCGTGTCACGTAAATCAATGGTTTTAAATGCATTGTGTAGCGACCTTG
Organism: Hyppa rectilinea; assembly: GCA_951799385.1. Taxonomy (NCBI): domain Eukaryota; kingdom Metazoa; phylum Arthropoda; class Insecta; order Lepidoptera; family Noctuidae; genus Hyppa; species Hyppa rectilinea. The sequence continues at coordinate 17,139,574 of OX637321.1, read as the reverse complement.
TGTCAAAAAACTGCTTACAACTTGTCGAGGGTCTTTATTGTCTTTAGGAATATTCAGTATTTGAAAGAGGTATGTATAAAAATTCCTCTCTTCCTTTCCTTGGCAGGTATATAAGATGCTTGCAAAAGAGACACGGATTTACGAAAAACAAAATCTTTAACTTATTCAAATCATTGTCTTGCCAGGGGAAAATCTTCTCAAGTTTCTAGAGTTTTAATAGCACAAAAATTGGATTCGTGCAATTTTTAATATGGACTGGACTGATACCTGTAGACCAAAGTACAAATCACACAGCCCTTTTTACAGTTCCTTTTATTGATAAAATTATACGAAATAGCAAAATTTGTGAAAACGAACTCTTGAGTTGACGATACTAAAAACAATAATAATAAACGGAAAGCTACACAGTTTTTTATTAAAATTACCTGTACGTAGGATAGAGGGTATTTAGTCTGAACGGCCCAAACCGAATGGCCCGCGGGCCATTCGACCGTAAACAAAAATCGCCTACGTTCCAAAGAACCGGTGATAAAAACTGGTAAACAAATTCAGTGTCATAAACTACATCAAGTACATTCGGGTGCAAAAGTTAAAAAAGTTGAAATAAAAGTTTTTTTTTTTTTCATAGATTTGTATTATTTTCCTTAGAAAAACAATCAACAATAATATAAAATGTTTACAAAAGTTTAGCCTGACTATTACAATGTATGCGACTGTACCTTTAAATTAATTTTGAAATAATTCTATCACCGGTCCTTTGAAACGTAGACGATTTTTGGTTACGGTCGAATGGCCCGCGGTCCATTCGATTTGGGCCGTTCAAACTAAATACCCGGATAGAATTATTAAGACGCTTTTTTTTTTTTTTTTGAAATGGCATCTCGCAGTTCAACCAAAGGGTTGTCTACTGCTTAACCGGGCTTGCCTGTGGCTGCCACAAAAGAATTGTAGCCTCCAGCCAGGGCTTAATAAAAACTAAAGCTAACTTACAAAACTAAGCGACTACACGCTAAGGGCACCCCCTGCGGGGTTCGGACCTCGGCTTAGGGCGTCGCTGGGGGGGGACAGCAAGGGACAGCTGGATCGGGGGTTTTTAAAACTACTGGCTCAGCGGCAACGCGGGCTGGCTCGAGCAAGGGTCGGGAGGGTGAGAGTGGACAGGGTCGTCGCGACGGGCCTCGACGGCGAGGACGGAACGACGGAAATTTGTATCTGTATGTTACTCTAATAGTGCTAGTAGCCGGGCTGCTCTCCTGGAGGAGAGTGGTGGCATCGTCAGGGGCAACGAGGGTATGCCGTGGACGGCGAACCTTACTGATGCGGGACGGGGTGTATCGGGAGGCGGCCGCAATCAGGGGATTGCGGTGTTTTATGGCAGTGTCAAAGAAACGCTTCGAGAGGCGTTTCATGAACTGCTGAACTGTGGGGAGTTTAAAATCTACATGAAGGTCCATGTTACGGACGTAAAAGGGAGCTCCTGAGACCTTACAGAGGAACCGGTTTTGAAGTGTCTGCATTCGATGCAGATACTTGGGTTTGGCGTGCGCGAAGACGACGCAAGCGTAAGTCATGATGGGGCGGATTACAGCCTTATAGAGACGCAGTTTGCACCGGAGTGACAATTTGCTGCGTTCTGTAAGCATGAATTGGAGCCTACCGAGAGCGAAAGCGGCCCGCGAACGGACCTGCTTTATGTGCTCTGCGAAACTGAGGTGCTGGTCGAGAGTGACACCCAGGTACTTGGCATGCTTCGCCCAAGGGATCGGCTTGCCGTACATGGTGATCGGATTAGGGGGGTTGGGGAGGGCCCTACGAATTCTCCTAAAGAGAACAGCCTGGCTTTTATCGGGGTTGACCTCGATTCTCCATTTCCGGAACCAAGCGCCGAGGACGTTGGCCGCGGTCTGGAGAGTCTGAGCTATAGCTGGCGGACTGGTCCCTGTGTAGTAAATGGCCGTGTCATCGGCGAATAACGCCAATTGGGCCTTTTTACTCTTGGGGATGTCGCTAGTGAACAGGGTAAAGATTAGGGGGGAGAGAACGGAGCCCTGGGGGACTCCGGCGCGAATCGGGTGGGGGGCGGAGAGAGCGCCCTCGATGCGGTAGCGGAAGGTGCGATTCGACAAAAAGTCCCGTAAGATGAGCACGAGACGGTCGGGCACGCCGAGTTGGTATAGCTTATATATTAAGCCATTGTGCCAGACTTTGTCGAAAGCCTTCGCTATGTCGAAGAACAGGGCGCCAGTCATAGCGCCACGCTGGAAGCCGGCACTGATGTGCTCGACTATGCGGTGCGCTTGCTGGACGCACGAGTGTTGGGTACGGAACCCGAACTGCTCGTCCGGAATCAGGCTCTTCGCCTCGGCATAGTCCTTGAGACGCTTATAAATAAGCCTCTCGTAGATTTTGCCGAGCACGTTGAGCAGACTGATGGGGCGATAGCTGGTGGGGTCTGATTTGGGTTTGCCGGGTTTGGGGATACCTATAACAGAGGCCTCTTTCCAGGCTTGTGGGAACATGTTATTACTCATGGCGCCATTGAAGATGGCGGTCATGAGCATGATCAGTTGGGCGGGGAAGAGTTTGAATACCCTATTGGTAATTCCATCTGAGCCGGGGGCTTTACGAGCCTGAAGACCCTTGATGATGTCTTGCACCTCGTCAGGGGTGACGGGGGGCAGAGGATCATCTGGATCTTCGACGGGTGGGAGAGAGGCTCTACGTTCGACTTCGGCGTCGACTTTGGCGAGGTGCTTTGGGTCGACCGGAAGGGAACTGGGGGAGCATTGGGACTCGAGACTGTCGGCTAGGAGCTCGGCTTTTTCAGAGCTATCGAAAGCGATGCTCTTGTCAGGACGGATGAGTGGAGGGGTGGAAGATTCTTCGGGAGCGCGAAGCTTCCTCTGAAGGTTCCAGAAGGCATGGTGATTGGGCTCAAGTTCGCCGAGTAACTTGTCCCAGTTGTCCGAACGAGCTTCCGCAATGCGTTTCTTTACAGCACGCTGTAAATTGCGCATGTGGGCTTTGTTCGCATCGCAGGGGAAGGAGTCGTAGGCACGGATGGCTGCGTTCTTCTCGGTTATCAGCTCACGTACGTCAGCGGGTAGTTTCCAGCGGTGGTCTTCCACCACCGGGACTTCCCGTGAGCAATCCGTCAAAACAGATTGCACGTGTTCTGTAAACGAGGCGATCGCGCCGGTAGTGTCATCGACAGAGACAATGAGGTCAGGAATGGATTCCAGCTGAGGTGACAGAGTGTCGGATTTAAGCTTTTCGCTTACTTTCCTCCAGTCGGTCACCAACTGGGTGCGGGGCGGGTGGTCAGGGTCAAGCGGACCCCCCGTGTAGGGGGTGAGGTGCATGACGACGGGACGGTGGTCGGAGTTAAGCTCTTGTAGCGCCTCTAAAGATTGCAAACGAAGGTTCACATTCTTGAGGAGCACTATGTCGAGGACATCGGGAGTTTGGTTAGGGTCGCCGGGATAGTGGGTGGGAGTCATCGGAGCGATGACGTCAAAGTTAAGGGAGGCCCCTAAGTTGAACAGTAATCTGCCTCTGGTAGAGGTGAGATTACTGTTCCAGGCGGGATGTTTGGCATTGAGGTCGCCCGCCAGGATGACGGAGTCGCTCAAGCCGAAGAGGAGTGAGAGGTCGGCGGCGATGGATAGATGATCCTCGCTACCGTTGGTCGGTGGGAAATAGCCGGAGATGATGGTGATCGGTTGATGACCGGTCATGGCGAGCCGACAGAGAGAGATCTCCAAGTGAGAGAGGAGAGGGGGGGGATCTAGCGGGATGCAATGGAGAGTCCTTCTGAAATAGATGAGGGTTCCGCCCTTGTGACAGCGTGACCGATCATTGCGAACTATGCGATAGTTGGCGATGTTCGGGTTGCGTATATGGGGCTTCAGAAAGGTCTCCTGAACTAATAGGACGTCAAGCTGATGGTCACGGAGGAAGGCGGCGATCTCATCGCGTTGACTTTTAACGCCGTTAGCGTTAAAGAAACCTAGCTTGAGGGACCGGGGCTTTGTACATCTAGCACCTTTTGTAATATCCATAATTGATATTTAAAAGGTGAGGTTGGAGATGGCGCGCAGTACCCCGGGGTAGCTGTGGTATGCCATGAGGATTTTAATAGGGTCGCCCTTGGCGGCGTAGACCTGATCGGCCATCGCGATTGCCTCCGGGGTTTCGAACACTTGGTTCATAACCGCGAGGGTGTGGACGAGGATCTCCGTCGTGGTGGGCTTGATACCTGCTGGGGAGAGGGAAGGGACCTTTTTCGGAGCTGCCGAGGCAGGCTTCAAGGGGGCGGCGGGTGGAGTTGCCAAAAGGGCCACGGGGGAGGGGGTTAGCCCAGGGTTAACGGTAACCTTAGGCGCGGGGTTGGTAGCAGGGGGCTGAGAGATGGGGGCCGCGGTGACTGGAGCGTCGCTGCGGAATAAGTTGGCCCAGGGCATGGGTCGTTGGGGGCTGAGTCGCACTGGCAACTGCGCTGAGGGCACCTTGATGGTAGCCGAGGGGCTTTCCCTCTTCTGGCGATCGCTAGCACGCTTCGCCAGTTTGGGGGAGGAAGCCTTGGGGGCTTTAGGGCAGCCACGGTAGTTGGCTGGGTGGCCAGATTGACCACACAGTACGCAGCTCGGGGGTTCGGTGCATAAAGCCCGATCCTTGGGGCGGGGACAGTCCGCTGTGCCATGGGCACCCAGACACTTGACGCACCTGGGGGTGGCGAAGCAGTTAGACTGCGCGTGACCATATAATTGGCAGCGATGGCACTGGCCAATTATATTAGTGCGGCGGGGTTTCTCAATAGAGATCCCCGATAGTGAACAGACCGACTTGATCTTGAAGATCGGGTGGTGCCCTTCTACAGGGTCACACACCACGAGGACCATGTCGTAGGCATGTCCGTGACGCGCCTTGTGAAGGCGGTGCACCGCTGAAACTGAGATGCCTTGGGCAGAGAGGTCATCTTTGATGTCCTCCGTAGGGATCTCCTTCGGGACTCGGCGGATGACTACGCGAGTCGGTGTCTCTTCCGGGAGAGAGTAGGTGTGGAACGAGTAGTTCCTCGTTCGCAGCATAGCGGTGAGCTCCCTGTAGTCCGCGGACGAGGGAACGGACACCTTGATGCCCTGTTGGGTTGATGTGGCGCTGGTGTACTGGATCTTACGATCCACGCACATCTTGGACACTTCGGTCCATTTGGCCTTGTCTTGGATAAAGACCGGAGGCGGGGGCTTTTGCTTCTTTCCAGAAGCGGAAGCGGGTTTCGCCTTACTGCCGCAGGGGCGGGGAGCCTGAGAAGGGGCAGGGGTGGGGGAGGATGAGGCCGCTACGGCCTTTTTGGCCTTGCTGGCCTGGGATGAAGACCCTTTCTTCCTCTTCCCTCCTTTTCCGACGACCTCGTAGTCGTCTTCCGAGGATGAGGAAGAGGCAGAGAGGGGGCCATCGTCGTCCGAGATCGGAGCGGACGTGTCCATGCTCTCCGGTAGAGCTTGGACTGGGGTGGTGGGGGCAGCCTTTGTCATTACCGGGACAATAGAGCCCAGTGCAGCTGCGGACGGAACAATAGAAGTGGCCGAGACAATGGGTCTCGCACTAATTGGGTTCGCGGAAGCGGGCTCAATTGTCGGTAATGACAATGGAGCCGGAATTCCGGCAAGCGGGTTTGAGCAAGCCGCTTGAATAAGGCCTTGAACGGCCGGCGGGGGCGAGAGCGGGCTGTCGAGCGCGTCGGTGAAGTCGGCGACTGCCGACGATGACGCGGTGGGACTGGCACGCAAAGCACGGGCGGAATGCTGGGCCACGAATTTCGGGTCCGGGAGCAATTCCGTAAGAAAATATTTGACCCATCTCGGGTCGTAGTCCGACATTGTCGGTAGGGAAAATTTAAAACCTAAATGCGAAAACACATGGCATTCGCACCTAACGGCCCTAGAACCTAATTCCCCGGGTGGATAGGCCCGGGGATGTGTAGCCTCCCTGTCGGGCGCAGACAGGGAGGTGAGTACCTATGGTGAGCCCTAAGCTTGTAAACCGTTCGCCAATCTTATTGTGCGAACGGGCCCTGACCGGGTCTAGTGCGAAGGGGTAGACACTCCCAACCGACACTAGGTGTGTTGCTGTGGACGAAGTCAGAAACTAGAGTTGACTAGGAGATCCCCCAAGGCCAAACTTCTAGCTCTCGGCTCCAATTGACTGCCTCACCCTGAAGGGGATCGGCGGGTGTGATTGGGTCAACACCCCACTCGGCTTCGTTGACACCGTGAGGTTTCAACCGAGGACCACGAAACTGTGGTTTTACCCAGAGGGGGCCAAGACCGACGATAACGTTTTGACACAATTTCTGTTAAGAAATAGCGACTGTAACTACCTCCTTGAAAAAGGCAGTAGTATACAGGAAACACTTGTAGTCGATGACTACGAAACTGGCGTCGACAGGAACGTCGACCGGAACACACTAGCGGCGAGACAGGGTGCGGCAAGCAGGTAGCGGAGAGCAGGTAGCGCGCGTCACGTCCGTCCGGGGCGGGTGTCGGGCAGCGAGTGCCTCGGCATTATTAAGACGCACGTGGTCACACTTATTTATAATTATCTTCTAAGCTTTATCACTGACCTTCCTAACAGAAAATTCTGCAGTGTTCTAAAAAATGGCTCATCTCACATAGTGTTTAATCTATAGCTTAAAATCCTCAAAAACCTTTTGTCAGTCTTATCATTACCTACAATGCAGTCCCATTGTAGGTAATCTCGTTATTAAGTGTTACTGTACATACTGCATGTTACGTTGTGTTTAATATTTGTTGTTTTCATTAATTATTTAATAGCAATATTTTATGTTGGATCCGCTGATAATAATATTTTTTGTTGTATTTGTAATACCAGCATATTGTGTTCATTTGTGTTGACTAACGAGTCAGGCAAATTCAATGTGCAAATGAACTCACTCCAGTTTTAACGACTTCAGTTCATCAGATAAAAACCAATCGCAATTCATCTTTGGCAATAAAATTACTACAAGTTTATAGTATCTCGCTCATAGTTCCGACACTTTGCTATCCCAATATGGAATGGAATCAGCATTAATATGGATGGTCCTAGTTATCGCGGTGGAGCTTAAAGCGGAGCTTAAAAACTAATTAGGGTCTTCATTAACATTCTGAAACACCTTTTTTGGAAAACCTAAACTGCACACGGGTGATTATTTATAAATTGTGAACCGCTATAAATACCGATGCCATATAGGTACGAGTATTTAAAATTAATGAACGTCAAAATGATTAAGTTTTAGTGATGTTGTGACAGAAATTGGAACGGGCTTGTCATTATGTCAATAGTTTGTGATAGATTGTTAGCGATGGCGGCAGTGGACGGCCTTATGGCAATTAATGTAACGGGGAATGAGCATTATGCAGGGTTAAATTAGATTAGCTAGCAAAACTTCGCAGACGTGATGAGTATCGAAAGGTCAATGACCGCAGGCAGTGATGTTACTTCCAGTAGGTATGAGTTCAAAAAATTAGTTTTTTTATTGTTATAAAACAATAAAAAAAATGATTTTGAACTGAACTGCAACAACAACAAAGTGCTTAGGAAATAATTCTTAAGCACTTGTTGCGTCTTCTGTAAGAATCGCCTATTCTGTTGCCAGCTGTAAGATGGATTGTATTACCGTCATAATAATTATTCTTACTGCAGGTGTTTAATCACTACATAGTATAAAGCAAAGTCGCTTCCCGCATCCTAATGTCTGTATACATGTATGTATGCTTAGATCTTTAATACTACACAACGGATTTTTATGCAGTTTTTTTAATAGAGTGATTCTAGAGGAAGATTAATATGTATAATAACATGCAATTTCCGTCATCCACGCGGGCGAAGCCGCGGGCAGAAGCTAGTTATTAATAAACATATGTTTAATTAAGGAATAACATAACTATCAACGTCATTATGTTACGGCATTTTAAACTTGCTGCGATACGAAACTGACACAATTTTATTATACGTGGCATTAATAATTCAAGTGACGACACTTACATGAATCAACGCTCAGCGAAATCTGGGTAGCTACCTATTCCCTGCATCATCAACGACCATGCTGAGTGACAAAAAAAATGCTATTCAGTTGATTACTCTTTGGCTCAGGAACTTCTTGATCTTCCCTCTCTCGAGAAGAAGTTGGATATCAGTCAAATTCAAAGTATTTATTTCAAATAAACTGATTACAGGCATTTTGAATCATCAAGGGGTCGGTCAGTCAGAAAGATGAAGCTCGTTATAGTTATAGATTCATTTATATTTTAAACCAACAAACGGGCTTCTTGGTTTACCTTTTCAACGATTCCCCAAGGCCTTTTTTCTGTGTTAAAAATAGAGCATAAACAACACCAAGAATAAACGTCCTATTTTTTACCAACAAAGTTCTATTATCCTATAAACGTAAATTGAAGTTAATATGATAATGCTTGCGTGTGTGGAGGCGCGGGGGATTAAATAATACCTGTTTTTTATGCAATGATTGGACATGGCTTTAGGGATGATGTGACGTCTCTGGGGTCCTTATACGTGGTGGTGGTAGGGCCTGTTATATCCATTATGGACAACGTTTTTCATATCCATACCTATCAATAGACATGCTAGACAGTTTGTTGCGGCACATCTTTTTCCCGGTTCCAGTCTAACCGGATGCAGCTGAATACCAATATTTTACATGAAACGAGTGACTATCTGACCTTCACTACCCAGTATCTGGGTGATACCACTTCTCTTCACATCACTTGGTGAGACTTGTTGTTAGTTTTGGGCTTCTGACTAACGACTTTCAAAGATACACGAATGATAACCAAGACCAACGGCGTCGAAGCCACCGTGGTAAGCAGATAGCGTAGCTTAAGCTTCGATAAAAAATGTTAAAATACAAAATACACGCAAACAAAGTCGCAGGCAACAGCAAGATTAACCTCTACTAGGGCCTATAACAAAGATAAAATACTCTTTGGCCTATAATGATGGTCACGTGATGCCGTGCATACCAAAGGTAGTGAAGTAATTTGGTGATAGGGCTATTATTAGTAACCGCCTATAGAAATAGAACGACTCTTGGGGCAAGCTCTAGGCTGAGCACATCAGTGTTTATCATCAAAGCTATACTGGAAAATTATTGGACGAAGGAACATTTGTCTTATGGAAGCCCCCGATTGGTTTTAGACAGGAGAAGTTCCTATGGCTTATAAACCATCCGTCGATTGTTAAAGAGTAATTGTAGTACCTAAAATTGTATTTATAGTGTACACAACATGCGACCCTTTCTTCAGTTTTTATGACACCCTTAAGGAAGGTTTGCTGGGAATCGCGAAGAAGACAATATAATACAAAACATTCAATTTCTGTTCGCTTTAAATTAGTACAAAGTTGGTGTCGGTACACGTCTCGATGAAACAAACATTTTACGACAGTAAACGAGTGTGATTGTCAAACGATTCTGTCTGCATCGCGACTCGCTAGTCAAGGACGCTTGCAGAGGTAAATATTTGTGTATGGAGTCGCATCAATAGTCAGCTGTATTGGTATTGCGACTGTTGTGTTCTTTGAGGCCATTCCAGTCGACTTTATCGTAGATATTTGTGCAAAATAAAATAACATAGGATAAATAAAAGGTAGATTGTTTACGAGAATACTTGGAAGGAAAGCTTAGTATTAGGTACGCCGTACGATAAATGAATTAAAACGAATGATTTTTGACCAAATTACTAAAGTAAACCCACATTTCGACAGTTATTTGCATGTCCCCATAGTAGACTATTGCCATAATCGGGCACATATCCTTTTTTAGGCTACTAAAAAGTTTTAGCGGGATTGTCCGAAAGGGTTACCGCTACCCCGGAACATAAAGGGCTAAGGAAGGAACATGGATGGGTTTTAGTTAGCAATAGTCTGACATTCCCTTCCACTACACCCAAAGCGAGGGGAGTCATTTGATGATTTCTCACCCACAAAAAAATAAAAAAAGGCTACTAAGAAGTTGCATATGTAAAACCCAACAAAATCGAACCAAGAACTTTATTCTCAGCTATACCTACCGCTTACGACCACAAAATCGGCGAGGCGGTCAAAAAAAGATACTTGTAAAATAAAACTTAGGTTGGATAGGACCACAGGTAGGATATTACCAAAACGGTACGCGTTGTACCTAGTACGATAAATGAGATGAGAAAACAAATGCATACCTATAGTTTCCCCCCGACAATAGCCTTTATTTAAGGTCGACGAATCATGTCTTCTAACATCATCATCTGCCTAGCCTTTTCCAACTATGTTGGGGTCGGCTTCCAGTCTTATCGGATGCAGCTGAATACCAGTATTTTACATGGAGCGACTGCCTATCTGACCTCCACAACCCGGTAACTGGGCAACACGATACCCCTTGGTAAGACGGGCTGTTTCGGGCTTTCGACGACCCGTGATGACTGTCACAGATGTACAAATGACAGCCGGGACCAACGGCTTAACATGCTTTCCGAGGCACGGAGGAGTCTCGGTATGTAAAGATGGTCACCCATCCACGGCCAACCCGTGCAAGCTTGGCTTAACCTGATGAATCGACCTGTGCGGCTGTTAGTACTTAGCCACGAGCTCTTGTTCATCATGCAGCATCATGTCTTCTACCATACATCTCAAATTACACCAACAAAATTATTCTTATCAATGACGTGTCTCATACATATCTATAATCACGCTGTAAAGATGACAGTACATATTGTGTGTTCCGAAACAATAATAATTAAATAACCATTCATTACACAATCAGTGTCGCGGAACTGTAACTGTGAATTAACGAACTCTATAACTATAGTGATGGGAAATCTTACGAGATGTGACGTCGTGGCGTGACTAAATATTTAGTTTTAATTAACCATAAACAACCGCACAGGGTCCGCGCGGTAGACCACATTCCACTCCCTCTCGAAGAGAGGACGTCTGTGTCCCAGCAGTGGGAACATTACAGGCTGATTATGATGAAGGTTTCCACAGACCACCAGCTGTTGACTCTCCTTCTCCATTTAATTGATCCAAGTATATTAAAACATCGCTTTTAGAAAATAATTCTACATTTGTATAGTCACGAGCAAAAATATATATACAGTTAGCTAGTTTTAAAAGCGGTTTTCTTCTTAATTATTAAATGAAATTTTATGTTGCCACACACATTGCAATTTCGAATCTATGGATTTACCGAAACTATCGTATCTCGGAGTTGTTGAATAGTTATTTTACGAGAATATCGAGAATTTTGCTTGTGTTTGTTGTGACTGTAAATAAAGATTAATCTATTCTATTTTGATGTTTTGTGTAGTTTACAGTTCGTCTTCTCTCAGACCGACCGACCTCACCAGTACAAACTATTTCCAAATAGCTCATGATAGGGTATAAATATTAGCCAATTTGTGGCAGCCACAGGCAAGCCCGGTTAAGCAGTAGACAACCTTTTGGTTGAACAGCGAGATGCCAATTCAAAAAAAAAAAAAAATGGTAGCGGGGCTAACTGACCTGAGTGCGCTGAACATTTATGTTTGAGATGCAAAAACCCACAATACTTTGCTTGACCCGAGCATCGAACCAAGGACCTCGGTCTCAGCAGAAGCGCTTGTGACCACTTGACGATGTGGCAGTAGCTAAGTGCTAACAAAATGGACCGTACGGCTAACAAGTCAATAGTCTACCAACACTTTACACCACTTATAAATCGTGTGATAACAATAATATAACAACAAATAATTAAATAACGATTCATCTTATGTCTGAGCCGCGGAACGACGCTAACAAGAATTAATTAATGAACTCAAATAGTGATGGGACACGTTACTCTCTCGACTTGTTTGTGCTTTAAATACAATACCTAACAACAATATGAAGAGAACGAGTTTAGATAAATGCGTATAAAATGCAAATCATCAAACTCTAAGTATCCAAACAAAAATACCAACTTCAGACTTAAAATTACTAGAGACTGTGTGGTGTGTAAGTACTTTTCTAAATAACAAAGAATTTGCCCTACGAAGGTGTATTGAAAAACTTCACAAAATGCCTCGAAAGTTCTCGGGACTCTCGTATCGGTACTAAGTGAGCCCGACTTTAACACACGATCCCGTCGAAAGACTCCGATATCCAATCATTTAGTGACACCTGAGAACTTCAAGTGGCTTGGACAGACGACCTCAAGCTTTTTTGAGAATTTACGATTCAAGTTAGTCTAGAAAAAAACTTTAATAATCGTGGTGTCTGAAGAACAACAACAGAGGGCGTTGCTGGTAAAAAAAGTGAAAACTTAAAAAAAAAAAACAACCAAAAAGAAGTGTCACAGAAAATGTATTGACAAAACAAAATGGTGTCGTTAGTTCCGAATTGAGTGCATTTTTTTGTGGAATTATCAAATCGGTAGTGTTATGATTAACTATGTATATTTTAATGAGAAACACAAGTAAAATTTCTTCACTGTTTTACATGACAGAAAGTGCAGAATTATTATGTTTTAGTAACACATCTTCCTTGTCTGAGAGTTATTCATGTATGCACAAGATGAACGTGCATTTTCGTAGCTTAAATTCAACATACATCCGTCATAGCACAAACATATTGTGGCCAGCACTGAATTCCCGCAATGTTTGAGCACCTCTGGCCTACTTACGGAGCGTGTAAAGTTGGTACACTTATCCCTTTGAACTCCTAACTGGCTGTAAGCAGCTCTTTTTGGCTGAAGTTGATATAAAAATAGCTCTGGTAGGTTGTGATGTCGAATCGTGTTTACAAAGAGTGTTTCAACTGAGTAGAAATACTTTCATTAACCACTAGTGGTCTTTGACGTAGTTCGAATAGCTAATTGACACTAAATAATGAAGAGTAGTTTATTTGCGCTGACTGAAGGAGAAACATAATAACACTTTGATAATAACGACATGATAATCGAACCCCGGACTGTTCAACAGAAGATGAAACAAAACAACAACACGGTCTATAAAAATACCCAAGACTAGTTACTCCTGTAATGTAAGCATGTCCCATCCCTAGTCGTTATTTACGCACGCGCCGGTGATCTCAGCGTGCAGTAAATAGTAATAATATTAACTGCGCCGGTGACAGCCGAGATCCCGCTTACTCTGCCACAGATTCAAATTAATATTAATATTAGATGCAATATTGTTATTTATGGATTGTTTATAAGTTATCCAAGGTTGGCTTTTAGACCGACGATACACTAAATGGTATATGGTCACACCGCTATGTACAAGAAAAAACCAAGAGCCGCGTTGTTATCATAGAAATATAATATATATGGATGTTATCCAATATTTTACAAGTTTGCCGCTAGTCGGCATGGCTCCATGATACTAAATACAACAATTACTGGCCAAGAAGTGGCAATAATAGACATTTGCTATATTTTTAAATCGATTTAAAATAGTCTAAAATTCTAAAAAAACAGACGTAGCTTGCAGACTAAGCAAACTGAAGTGACAGTAGGCTGGCCATGTCTGTCAAAGGGCCGATCGCCGTTGGAGCAGACGAGGCCTGGAGTGGAGATCGCGTATCGGCAAGTGTAGTGTGGGACGCCACCCAGCTAGATGGACTGATGACCTTAAGAAGGTGGCTGGGACTGACTGGATGCGGAAGGCGGAGGACAGGGTGTTGTGGCGCAGCCTGGAAGAGGCCTATGTCCAGCAGTGGACTGCGATAGGCTGAGAGCTTCTTCTTTTCGTGTGGTTAGTGACATAGGCCTCTGACTTCGCCTAACATGCTGTTGAGAAATATCTCTCAGACATGCTGGTTTCCTCACGATGTTTTCCTTCACCGATGTTTAAGCTAATTGATAATTATTATACAATACGCACATGAATCCGTAAAATCAGAGGTGCGTGCCTTGGGTTCGAACTCGAAACCTATGACTTAGCAGTCCGACGGTCACACCAGTAGGCTATCACTGCTGTCAAATGAAAGATGAAAATTGTAAGCATTGGACCCATTTAGAATCGAAAAGTAAAGAATTGTGTGTATCGATGGCACATTGAAAGGTCCATGCTTGTGTGTCGTAAGTAAATCCCGGTACAAACAATTAAGGACTCAATAAGTGATAATGAATATTAGTTTAGTTGATCCCTTGAGTAATTGTGTAAGATTAATGTCAGTCGTGAGCTCGACGCTACTGCGTGTTTCTTGAGTATTCAATTAGCAACAGGTTTATTATTAAAACAAATTAGTTGGATGTAGTGTGAGAAATTCATATTTAATGTTTTAAGGTAATGTCCAATCATCATCTGCCGAGCCTTTTCCCAACTATGTTGGGGTCGGCTTCGAGTCTAACCGGATGCAGCTGAATACCAGTATTTTACATGGAGCGACTGCCTATCTGACTTCCACAACCCAGTAACTGGGCAATGCGATACCCCTTGGTAAGACTGGCTGTCAGACTTTCGGGCTTCTGACGACCCATAACGAATGTCAAAGATGCACAAATGACAGCCGGGACCAACGGCTTAACGTGATTGCTGAGGTACGGAGGAATCTCGTTATGTAAAGATGATCACCCATCGACGGCCAACCCCGGCAAGTATAGCTTAACCTGATGACCAATATTGTTTGTAATGTACGACCAGTGGATTACGTTGTAATTTGTTTAAAATCTTCTAGAGCAAGAATATTTTATTGACGATAGCCCGGTCCTTTCGTATAACTATTTTAGAATGAGTTTAAATACTACGACTAGTTAGCAAAACGACAAGTTTTCTGAAAATTATAACCGGATTTAAGTAAACATGAAATAATATTCCACGAAAAACTTGATAAATAACCCACACAAACTTGAATTTATTGTCATATAGCAAGTGCTGAATTGTAAAAATATCGCCGTGAAAACTTTGATCCGACAGTGAGCTGTCAATAGTATCAATTACTAGCATCACGTGGATTGACAGCTTACTTAAAGCTCACTTCAACAGTTCAAGTTTTCACGGCAAGATTTTTACAGAGTAGAATAACAGGTGCTGCCAGCATTATTCGACATTTAACACTAATACCCTTTCTGTTATTGAAACCATTTCTGTATCCTTTGTACATAATATATGTTAAATTCTAATTCATACAAAGTAACTTATTAGTTCAAAAAATATTGAATCACTTACAGAGCGATCGTTATTATGATGTGTATTTAGCCGCAGTATGTTAAGTGATTGACCACGAGATGGCGTTGTTAGGCAATCAATAGGATAATGCTTTAAGTAAATAGGTATAATACATATATGGGAATTGTTTTTTAAACTAATTTGCATAGTTTTTATTGGCTTAATATTTGAATTTGATTTGCCGATAGGTCTTATGTTATGTGTTACAATAAAGTGGGTAATTTATTCATGTCTCTTTTCGAAGACATGTGACATCTACTAACTTGTGCTGGGCCCGCGCGTGGCCCGTGCCCTGCAGTGGGAACGTGGTGGGCTGATTGTGCTATAGATTACCACAGGCTCCCAATAGCTTGATGCGTTGCAAACCTAAGAGGTCATGCCTGCATCATTTTAACCGGAAGACGTCTACTGAAGAATGTAATAATGAATAAAATCATTGTTCATGGTTTCGCCCGCGTAGTGATTGGTAATTCCCCACGAGAACCTTCTACTCGGGATAATAAGTACCATAAGTGACCCTGATCGAGGTCATATTCTACCTATCAGCTTTTCTTCGAAATCCGTTTAGGTTTTGAAGCGTTAAAAGTTTAATACTTGACACGGACAGACAAAGTTACTTTCGTATTTATAACATTGGCATTTGTTGTAGGTTCGATCGAAGGTTCGATCGGTAAATTATTTCATCAGCACGGCTCTCGAAACGGTGAAGGAATATGGTAAGTAGACCAACATGACCTAAAACAAAAAAAAACATGGGGTGGATTATGCCTCTCTGACACAGACGAGGCTCTGCGCCCTAGCAGTGGAAACATTATAAGCTGATTATATGGCATATATATCACATGAGTATGGATTGTTTGCGATCATTTAAGGTGGGAATGCGTGACGGGATACGATATGATGATGCAATGGTAAACGTCAAGAGTGACGCAGTTGAGGTACTTGCAATGACGACGCAATGAATTGTGTAGATAGTCTGTTGATCAACACCATAACATACTGACCGTTGAGCGTTTACAAACATAGAGGCGGATATGAGGCGTGTGGTGCTGCAGTGCCACGTGCCCATCGTTCAAAACATTATAATATCAAGTCAGTCCACTGCTGGACATAGGCCTCTCCCAGCCACCTTTCTAAGGTCGAAGAGCCATCAGGACTGGCCTTCTCTACCAGTCATCGGTCCTTCGACAAACATGGTCAGCCCGTTGACTTTGACAGCTTGCTAAATTCTGCAAGCTATGTCGATAACAGCGGTTATTTTTAATTTATAGTTTTATTTGGTTTTTTTTTAAGTTAATTTGAAGCAAGCCTATTTTACTTTTATTACTGAAAATGTGTTTTAAATAGATGTATTGTATCAATGGTAAACTCTCCTTATTTGGTGCCCAAGATAGTGCTTGCCTAGTTTGGAAACAATGTAAAAGCTTTGTTATGTTTTTAGCAATAAAGTAATTTTTTTGTTTCCGTTAATTTCCCAAATCTCCGTTATTGTGCCGCAAAACAACGCGAGGACCACGCAATATGTGGCTTGACCTTTGACAGTACCCGAGAAGTTTACAGCGCAAAAAGCCTAGCGTCAAGTAACTGGTACAGTATAGCCATGTATACGAGACAGGTACCTACTTAGGCTTTCATGATGTTCACAAGTTTTCAAAGTTTCTCAATTTATTCAAAAGCAAACTTTTTCCATGTATACAGACAGTTCGTAATAAGTTTTATAAGAATTCCTGTTAAAATATTATTCAATAACGAAAAGACCAAGTCGGTACACTCGTAAACTTGCGCCATTTTTTCCTTTACGCGTGGTAGAAATCACATAGCTTAGCAGCTAGCAGCAGCGTTTGCTTCGTTCATACGCTCTGGTCATGACACACGCACTCACATTGCGAGTGCTACGTGGCTAAACACCACCTCTTACTACTACTATTACTATTATTTAAATATTACTTCACTGTAAGAAAGAGATAAATTAGATACTATTAAAGAGCTAAAAGCGCCGTCTGTTTTCCAATATTAACATAATGTTGCTATAAGAGGTGGTTGTAGGCCCCTTATTCCCTTATTCATGTTCCTCAGAAAGGTGACCTTGCTTAGGAACATGACCAATAAGGTTTAGTAGATTGACATAAAACTTTATTCTACGTTAGGAGCTCGTCCGGGGCAGTACTGACTACTACCATACCTACTACTGCCGTCAAGCAGTATTGCTCTGTCCCAGTGTGAAGGATAGGTGAGCCGGTCAGATTACGAGGCAACGTACCTGCGATGCCTTAAATACTATAAGTGTCCCACTGCAGGGCAAAGGCCTTTTGTCAGACAAAGAAGGCACTAGTTTCGTTAACTATTGCTCCGGACAGGTTGACGATTCCAGACTTATATTTCAGCTTTATGTTCAGGTTTCCTTACGATGATTTTCCTCTTTGTCATCTTTGCTGAGAAAGCACATATGAATTGAAAAAGTAACATTGTTACTTGTCCAATTTTGAACCTTAGTACATGAGAAGCAAGGCCTTAACCACTGGGCATTAAATTATGGGTAGGTATTATGAAGATGATAAATGTATGATATTTCTTATCAGACAGATAAGTCAATACATAGCTAGAATTTATGTGCTACGACAGTTCGTAGAGGACGGAAATCAGGATTCAACTATCGCTACGCGGCGTAGCTAACGCGCTGATAATGGCACAGCTACGCGGCTACGCTATCTTCGCCTATATCCTCTGTGCTACGCATCGGTACTAGGGTATTATTCTCCAAGGGGGGAGCGGGCGCTGGAGGGGAGAGACACTGCCACAAGCCTTTGGCGCTTGAGTGACATTAACAGGGGCGTTGTTAGTAAATATTTGTAAAATTGTTTTACGAAATTACATTGAAAAGCAAGGTGGCGAAGTTAGTCCCTAACACCCTTGTACCCCGATGCTATGCGATGCTACCAATGTTTACTAAAAATAATTGTGTTTTTTTTCAAAAGTAAGTAATTCGCATTCAAACATTTTTTTTACATTTTCGTGGAAGGGTGATCCATTAAAAATGGTATGCAATAGATGGTCATCCGTAAAAGGTACCGGGCGCGGGAGCAACCGGTTGTGGAGGTTAGATACGTAGTCTCTCTATGTAAAATATTGGTGTTCATGCCAGCATAGTTAGGAAAAGGCTAGGTAGATTGTATATAATTATAATCAGATGAACTAATATATTAGAGCATAGCTTTTCAAAGATTTTCCCATTTTTCATTAATGTCCATTTTTTTGCGGGCGTGGGTCCAGTTAGTCCAGCCAATAAATCAAGATGTAACCTATGGCGGGAGCTATTAGCCCCCTGACAATGTTATCGCACCATCGCAGAGCCTTCCAGGGCATTTAATGAACTTATAAAAAAAAATCATACATTATTATTTAGGAGGCCAATTAATTGTTACTAACTGATTTGCACTAACACTTTTGTAAATAACTTTTAAGTATAACTTATCAGTGAGCGGAGTTTGTGCAGCTGAATTTTGGGCGAAATATATTCGACCGTTAATTTGGTCATCGACTTTTTTGATAACGATTTTTTCATTAAAAACTTTAAATATTAGTCTAACGTGTGAAAGTCCCTGGAACGAAAGTTTCAGGGACTTTCATGAATCTCATTTGCACAAGGGTTATATAGGTAGTTACTCGTGCGTGATTTGAAGTTGCAAAGTAATTATTTATCTGTGGTCGTTGACCTCCAAAACATCATCATTCTGGTTGGTCACCCAAATGTTTTCGATGGAACCCCAGGAACAAGGCTCTGCTGTCCGTCCGTTTTTCTGACATAGGACAACAGTTTCTTGAACCGTAACAGGAACACGTGAAATTTTCAACTATGGCCGTTACAACAACAAATAATAAAAATTCAATAAAGTAAAAATTACCTCTAGGTGACCAAATGTATGGTCTATGGTTCATGATGTTTACTATCAAATTGGATTATTATCCTTCTAAATAATACATAATAAACGTGAAAATTTGTATGTTTGTTACATAATTACGCTAAAAACGCAGAACGGCTCTTGTGTAGGACATGGGATACATTTTATCTTGGTAGTAATTATGTTCCCGTAGGATAATCTGACCTTCACGAAGTTGAAGGGCAAAAGCTAGAATAATAAGCTTACTTAATTTTTGGATATCTATATTGTTTATTCATATAAAAACACACAAACTACTGAATTTCGATTTCACATTTCATTTATTTTTATGGAAAATACGTATGTATTTACTTATATATATTATGAAGCTAGTATGTAATAAGGTTAATAAGAGGGTTGCCTCGAGCACCTCTCCCTATCTCATCTGGTATTCCGTCAGATTCTTCTGATAGCTTTTTTAAGGAATCAAATAAAAAAATAAGAAATATGTATACATTTCGACTGTAACAAAAGTTTATGAGCTGTTGAGTAGGTAGTATTTATTTGAGAAGAATGGATCTCGAACCCATTACCTACAGTAGCAGCGGGTTTAATTCTG
The DNA here is from genome assembly GCA_951799385.1 of Hyppa rectilinea. Lineage (NCBI taxonomy): Eukaryota > Metazoa > Arthropoda > Insecta > Lepidoptera > Noctuidae > Hyppa > Hyppa rectilinea. The sequence continues at coordinate 17,119,892 of OX637321.1, read as the reverse complement.
AGAGTTCAACTAAATTCGTTGTTGGGTCGACATAATTGACTCATTGCTTGCATTCGATGCATAGATTTAATTATTTTAGAAAATAGTGATTGTGTTGATGTCTTATTTGGGATTTAGTATCTAAGTATAAAAGGGGAATGAGTAGCATCAGTAATTAATCAACTTAAGAGCTGTAAGTCGTGAGTTGGAACCCAAGCAGGCGCCTTGTGTATATCATTTCATCAGCACTGCTCTCAAAACGGTGAAAGAAAACATCGTGAGGAAACCGGCATGTCCACGAACAAAACATTCGAAAACACGTGACATCTACCAACCCGCACTGGGCCTCCGTGGTGGAGTACCCGTGGTGGAGTCAGAGCAGTGGAAACACGTGACATCTACCAACCCGCACTGGGCCTCCGCGTGACATCTACCAACCCGCACGGGGCCTCCGTGGTGGAGTACCCGTGGTGGAGGCAGAGCAGTGGAAACACGTGACATCTACCAACCCGCACTGGGCCTCCGTGGTGGAGTACCCGTGGTGGAGTCAGAGCAGTGGAAACACGTGACATCTACCAACCCGCACTGGGCCTCCGCGTGACATCTACCAACCCGCACTGGGCCTCCGCGTGACATCTACCAACCCGCACTGGGCCTCCGCGTGACATCTACCAACCCGCACGGGGCCCCCGTGGTGGAGTACCCGTGGTGGAGGCAGAGCAGTGGAAACACGTGACATCTACCAACCCGCACTGGGCCTCCGTGGTGGAGCACCCGTGGTGGAGTCAGAGCAGTGGAAACACGTGACATCTACCAACCCGCACGGGGCCCCCGTGGTGGAGCACCCGTGGTGGAGGCAGAGCAGTGGAAACACGTGACATCTACCAACCCGCACTGGGCCTCCGTGGTGGAGTACCCGTGGTGGAGTCAGAGCAGTGGAAACACGTGACATCTACCAACCCGCACTGGGCCTCCGCGTGACATCTACCAACCCGCACGGGGCCTCCGTGGTGGAGTACCCGTGGTGGAGGCAGAGCAGTGGAAACACGTGACATCTACCAACCCGCACTGGGCCTCCGTGGTGGAGTACCCGTGGTGGAGTCAGAGCAGTGGAAACACGTGACATCTACCAACCCGCACTGGGCCTCCGCGTGACATCTACCAACCCGCACTGGGCCTCCGCGTGACATCTACCAACCCGCACTGGGCCTCCGCGTGACATCTACCAACCCGCACTGGGCCTCACGTTGGAACCCAAGCAGGCGCCTTGTGTATATCATTTCATCAGCACTGCTCTCAAAACGGTGAAAGAAAACATCGTGAGGAAACCGGCATGTCCACGAACAAAACATTCGAAAACACGTGACATCTACCAACCCGCACTGGGCCTCCGTGGTGGAGTACCCGTGGTGGAGTCAGAGCAGTGGAAACACGTGACATCTACCAACCCGCACTGGGCCTCCGCGTGACATCTACCAACCCGCACGGGGCCTCCGTGGTGGAGTACCCGTGGTGGAGGCAGAGCAGTGGAAACACGTGACATCTACCAACCCGCACTGGGCCTCCGTGGTGGAGTACCCGTGGTGGAGTCAGAGCAGTGGAAACACGTGACATCTACCAACCCGCACGGGGCCCCCGTGGTGGAGCACCCGTGGTGGAGGCAGAGCAGTGGAAACACGTGACATCTACCAACCCGCACTGGGCCTCCGTGGTGGAGTACCCGTGGTGGAGTCAGAGCAGTGGAAACACGTGACATCTACCAACCCGCACTGGGCCTCCGCGTGACATCTACCAACCCGCACGGGGCCTCCGTGGTGGAGTACCCGTGGTGGAGGCAGAGCAGTGGAAACACGTGACATCTACCAACCCGCACTGGGCCTCCGTGGTGGAGTACCCGTGGTGGAGTCAGAGCAGTGGAAACACGTGACATCTACCAACCCGCACTGGGCCTCCGCGTGACATCTACCAACCCGCACTGGGCCTCCGCGTGACATCTACCAACCCGCACTGGGCCTCCGCGTGACATCTACCAACCCGCACTGGGCCTCCGTGGTGGAGCACCCGTGGTGGAGTCAGAGCAGTGGAAACACGTGACATCTACCAACCCGCACGGGGCCCCCGTGGTGGAGCACCCGTGGTGGAGGCAGAGCAGTGGAAACACGTGACATCTAACAACCCGCACTGGGCCTCCGTGGTGGAGCACCCGTGGTGGAGTCAGAGCAGTGGAAACACGTGACATCTACCAACCCGCACGGGGCCTCCGTGGTGGAGTACCCGTGGTGGAGTCAGAGCAGTGGAAACACGTGACATCTACCAACCCGCACTGGGCCTCCGTGGTGGAGTACCCGTGGTGGAGTCAGAGCAGTGGAAACACGTGACATCTACCAACCCGCACTGGGCCTCCGTGGTGGAGTACCCGTGGTGGAGTCAGAGCAGTGGAAACACGTGACATCTACCAACCCGCACTGGGCCCCCGTGGTGGAGCACCCGTGGTGGAGTCAGAGCAGTGGAAACACGTGACATCTACCAACCCGCACTGGGCCTCCGTGGTGGAGTACCCGTGGTGGAGTCAGAGCAGTGGAAACATTATAATCTGTTTATGCTAAGCTATGGTTAAGCTAATTAAATAGCTTTAGCATTTCCTGAGTGTGTTCCGAGATCGGTGGGACTCCCCTCTGCTGCTGCTTTGTAATTATGTACTAGTTTATTTAAGAAACACTTCGACGAACCTAAACGTTCGACATTTTATATCACGATAAGACGTTTTCCGAAGCTTTTAACATTATTAAATACGTCTAAACTTCGTCATTTCACATAAGTAGCACATAACAATTTCCTACCGGGTATTACATGAAAATTTTTCGCGTAAAAGTAACACTTATTTCTCCCCTATTTACCCTTAGATGTAAATAGATAACTAACTAAGTTTCAGTGGGTAACAAGTCCCAACTTTTTATATAATTTTCAGGCCAGTTCGGAAATAAGGTATTCGTTTAGCGAGCCGACGGGCACACGAGATGGGCAGTAACTACGTTAACTCAGAACTCCGTAGTAATATCAGTCTGTTAATGTCTAAAAACTTCTTCTGACAGACAAGTAATAAGCGTTGATCACCACGCCTGCTCACTGCGTGTGGGCAATTTCAGGACATACTAGTAATCATCGGCAGGCTCCATTTAAGAAGACGGGCGAGCGGTATAAAACAAGCGACTAGTGGTCCGCATAAATCTTGGATCGCAAGCACTGGAAGCCCAGCAGTGGGATGATACAGGCTAACAGTAACAGTAACTAGTAATTTGCGTACTGTACAGCATACTAACTCAACTTTTCAAATCACAAATAAATTTTATAAAAATCTTTTTAAATCCCCTTTTTCGCAAACATTTATCAAAATGAATCTAAATCAGCTAATTTCGTGCCCACAGGCAGGATAATCCGAGCCCTCTAATGCGACATGTACAGTAAGCCAGTCCAGTGCTGACATTAGGCCCTCAAATCGGACAGTGGACACCAGTCAATAATCCTCAGCAAACTGTTGTACATGCTGCCGATCTCGTCTGCATGACCCCAATGACTGGGTTCGTAATTCCGAGTCTGAGTTCCGAGTCACTGGGGTCACTAGCCCAGAGGCTTATAGATAAATATTAGAGCCCTTTGACGATGTATATAAGATGACTGGTAATTAGTGACTGATATTTAAACACGTGATTGTACTCATGATTACAATCAACTTTCCCAAAGAAACTTTTTTTGTATACTCAATAGCTGCTAACAGCTGATCGGCGCGAAGGTCATTGAAGTTTGCGCGCGCCAGTTGTATTGTTATTGTGATAAAAATAAAACTATTGAGTATACAAAAAAAGTTTCTTAGAGAAAGTTGATTGTAATCATGAGTACAATCACGTGTTTAAATATCGGTCACTAATTACCAGTCACCTTATATATTATGATAAGTTACATACATGTAGCATCGTGTTACGTTACCCGGAACCCGCGCTAACTGATTACATATTCGTTTAGCTGAGAGTTAGAAAATGAACTGCTAATGTTATTTTGTTAGTTTCGTGTTAGTTTAGTGTCGGTAGTAAACTAATTGGTAGTTTAACTTTTATGAGCTTCGGGATGTGATCTTATTAGGGGCTGCGAAACGAATTAGATCTATTAACTTTGTTTTATACTAGCTCCTGCCCGCAGGTTCAACCGCGTGAAATGTCTTATATACCACAAAGTAAGTTCTATCGCACTAGGTAATATTAGAATCGGATCAGTAGGTAGTTCCGAAAATCCATTACATTAAAATTCACTAATCAATCTGCCTAGCCTTTTCCTAACTATATTGGAGTCGGCTTCCAGTCTAACCGGATGCGGCTGAATACCAGTATTTTACATGGAGCGATTGTCTATCTGGCCTTCACAACCCAGTCACTAACTGGGTAATACGATACCCCTTGGTAAGACTGGCTGCCAGACTTTCGGGCTTCTGACTACCTGTAACGACTGTCAAAGATCCACGAAGGGATCAACGGCTTAGCTTGCTTTCCGAGGCACAGAGGAAAATAGTCACCCATCTACAGACCAACCCCGGCAAATATAGTTTAACCTGATGGATCGATCCGTGCGGCTGTTATTACTTAGCCACGAGCTAGTCTACATAAAATTAAAATCACACTTCTTTATTATATTAGCTTAGTCTTCCGAATCCCACCCATGGCCGCCAGGGACATGTACCTACATGGGAGATACCTGCTATAGTGCACCAGTATGTGCGCATACCCAGGTGAACTAGGTCTCTCCCTCCCTCTCAGGCCGCGTCCTATTTGAAAACGATCGTCGCGTACATAATTATGATTGTCACTTTTGTTCGGTGAACCGAAACGGCTGGTCGTGCCGACATAGGGCGCGTTCGGTGACAAAAAGGTGACTTTACGAACGTGACGATCGATATTAAATAAGAAATATTAAGGCGTTTTGTCAAATTTTTTACACCAGCAGTCTGTGGGCCAATCATACCCAAAAACCAGACAACACACTGCGCATTCAGTATAATAATACCTTCAGGGCGCTGTTGAGGCTTCCGCGTTACTGTAGTGCGCTAGGGATGTTCGCTGATGCGCACACTGACGATTATTTCGCGATCATGCGCAAAAAAGTGGCATCATTGATGCGCAGAGTGAGGGGGAGCAGCAATAGCGTTCTGAAGGTCTTTTCAGAGAGGTTAGAAGGGCCTACTATGGATAGGTTTATCAAGCTACACGTCACACATGGGGCTTGATACATCTTCCTCAAAGACTTGTATTCTGCGTTTTTGTTTTATATTATTGAACGTTACTACTAACATAGTTTTATAAGATTTTTACTTAATACTAACACACTATGGGCCCTCGATGCCTGACAACAAACGATTTTTTTATTTTTATTATATTAATATGCGCAGTCACAGTCCGATGGGACGCTAACCCAACCTATAGAGATCAGGCGCAGGAGCAACGTGCATTGCGAGGAATGCGTATAAGCCTGTTAGTATAGATTGCGTGTAAATACCGTAATAAATAAAATGCTTCTTAGTTCTAAATTTGTATAGCGTAGCGTCATTCAGGATCTCATTTTTGTTACCAACCTACTTTTTTTATTTTCTTCCAGCTGTGGTACCTGTCTTCTATTTCTTTCATAACTAAACCAATGCTTGTCTCCAATCTACCATTTACTTATAATAAAGAAGCAGAGACTCTGAACTTCAAGCTCTGCACACTGCATTGCTTTAATTCTTTGACCTTATTCTGAATCCTTGTTAGTACTCATTAGTAATTGGTTGATTTTACTTCGATGGTCCTAGTTTTTAGTACAGCATTGCACATGTCAACGGGCACGCCCTTTTACCTGGAGGCCTTGTTTTTAATTTACGTCAAGCGTAAATTACGCAATTAGTACAGAGTTTTTAATGTTTTAATTGGTACATTGGCGTGTGCTAGCTGAAATGTGGCAAATGATTGATTTTAATGAGATGTGTTTCGTTATGTTAATTACTTCTCATACGATAAATGTGTAGAGTCAAGTTCTAAACAGACAGCTGAGCTGCGTCACTTCTTCTTCTCAGCTAAAGCACTAGGAAGTGGTAAAGGGTGGCGTTTTTGGGGGACTGTCTTATGTACCTTTGACCTTCAAAAAGTGCTGATTTTTAACTTAATTTGAATAAATGACTTTTGATTTTGACTTTGTTTAATACCGTTTTGCATTTTCTGACATACCTTCTTCGCACGGTTTTTACGATTAGATAAAACATCGAGATTTCACTGCTATCTGTAAGTATAATACTAACTTATTATACACATAAACCGTACGGAATTAATTCTCTAAATGATATTGAAAATCGCAAATTCGTTGCGTACACAAAAAGCGACATTAATTTATACATAAATTAGTTATTTCGTCACCTTTCTGACCTTGTATTTCTGAGTGTTTTTTTAAGATTGTTCCATTTTATAGCTCATGAAGTTTTTACCCATAAAAAGATAAATTAAATGTCGGTCGGTGTCGAGGTGAGATACTTGGATATAATATACTCGAACTATTGAGTCTCATTTAAATAAATATTGTGTGCAGTCAAATAAGTGATGTTCTAAGCAAACTTTACAGAAGTGCTAGGTACTGGCAGTCGTAAGCAGTGCTAGCTGCCCTTACCGAAACATGTTGTTTCATAAGACGAAAAATCACACGACGACCATTTCCCACCGGCAACATTTCATCATAAAACATTTCCATAGCCCACTTATTTCTTTTCACACAAAGAAACTCTCAAAGAATCCAATGAAACACCGCGAACTTGCAAAAACAAATTTTATTCACAAACTCTCCCCTTGGAAGCTTACATCAGCACTCCAATAGGTATAAGGAGGCAAGAATGATGCCCACAAAGTGAAAACCTCATGAACAACTTCTTCGGTCCTTTGATAATGTAAAAGCTTTTGTTTTTCAATTTTATGGTTAAAAAAAAAGAAAAAACTTACTTTCTTAAAGGTCAGGTGTGTTGTACTCGCAACTGACGAGAGTATCATCAGATGTATGAACATAAACGAAGCAAAAGGAGTATGCAAGGAATGTAGCATTAAGCGGGAATGTCCGAAAGGGTTACCCCGGAACATAAAGGGCTGAGGAAGGAACATGGATTGGTTTTAGTCAGTAAGAGACTGACACTCCCTTCCGCTCCACCCAGAGCGGGAGAAGCCCTACCTTAAAAAAAAAGGAATTGAGCATGTAGCGTTTGCTTAAGTATATAAAAGTACGTCTTTCGACGGTCTAATAATCGCAAGTGTGACTGGGGAAGAAGGACTAGAGGACTTAGACGAAGTGACATTCTATCAGAGATAACTGTGATGGAGAAGAAGCCAAAACATCTATAATTCGACATCAGCGGCTAAAAAGGTTACGTCAATACTATTGAGAGTTGTCATAGAAATACGAGAAGCTTTAAAAAAGATTGCAACTGAATTCATTTATTTATTTATTTGACTTTAATTACAACGGTAAACCAATTACAATAATTAAAGGCACATATAAAAGAAAAGAAAAATTAAATTCATGGTAAGGTGGATAAGTTTTATCAAGTTTTACCATGACAAAATTCCTCCGTAGGATCTCGGTGTCAAGTAAGTGGCTATAGGCTCGCCCAGTATGGAGATGTCCAGAGGCCAGCACATCAAGCTACTCCAATATGTCAAATTTCTTTGATAACTTTTCAACTTTATTACAAAAGGATAAGGTTCATGTTTAATTGAGAATATTTTTCAGTTTCAGACACCTTGCTGTGCTGGCCTCTGTACATTAACTTTGTACTGGGGTTTGTACGGAGGTAAAGCTGGTGTTCGTAACTCCACGTCCTCCGCGTACAATGGGCTTATAGCAACACTGGCTGTACTCATAGCCTTTAAGAGATACAGCAGACGAGAAGATGAGCCTGTAGGCGATAAAAAAAACCACATGATAAAATATATTGTCTGTATTTATTTCCATAAATAGTACATTTGCACCTCAACATCAGATTTCAACAGAAAATAATATGAAAATATACACAAGCTCTTAAAGAACGCAATGAAAAGCCTGACTCGGAACACGTGAATTTACTTGTTAATGTTCTTGGGAGCTTACATTAGAAGTATTGCATACAGCAAAGTATCAGAAGTACTCGGTTTCTACTTTGTGGGATGAATCATTTTTAGTTCGTTTCATTCACTTTCCTTTGATGGCGAAATCTCTTTGAAACATTCTGGTCGAATCGGTCTAAAATATAACTGATATTGGAGATTTAAACGAGCTTACAATCCATTTAGCTTACTCGAGATCAAGCTTAAATCTTCACTAATGAAGCAATTAAAATTAATAAAACGAAACACAACAACGCTAGTCTGATAAAACTGTGGCTTTAACGTGCAGTTGCCATCGGTAAGTACTTACTATAATATAAACTTCCAACAGTGACTTTGGAAACTTTTTCGACGCTAATAAAATTGAGCCACAAATCTGGAAAGAAAGATGCTTCGACCTGCAACTATGTGATTGAAGTGCCAGCACATAACCGCAAGACCCTAATTTCCCAAACGAGGCTTTTTGTAAATTGGTCGTCTTGTCCCGTCAGAGACTTCACATTGGTGACGCGATGTCGTGTGTTACAATTGCCACCAATATGGTCATGCAGCGAAGTCATGCAGAGATGGCCAGCCGATATGTGGTCACTGTGGTGAGGCAGGCCACACGATGTCAAACTGCGCCAAGAAATCAGACGCAACAAAATGTGCAACTTGCTCACGTTTTAAGAAGTCCAGCAATCATAAAACCGGAGACACTGAGTGCCCTGCTAAAAAGTTAGCAGAAAATCGATATATTAATTCTATTGATTATAAGGGCACCTAGTGCCTGAGTCACTTCAAACTCAAGGTTGGACTTCCGTGTTACGCTGCACTGTCCTACTAACACTCGGACTATCGCTGTCGAAGCAAAAATTGCAGTCGTCTGCATAAACAATAACGCGCGTGTATAATTTGTGCAACAAACACTTTAACCTAGTTTAAGTAGATCATTTATTATTTAGTTTTATGATAATTAATTTTAAATTTTTGTCACTATTTATTTTAATTGTTAAGAATCCAATTTTACCGGGAAAAGTTATAATAAGCATTTTTACCGCCTGCGACACAGGTATATCCTAGTGCAGGCATATTTAACATTATGTTACCAATTGTTTTTCCTAAGTTTTATTTTTGTATTCTGCCACTTTACTTTTTGAATAAATTATTATTATTATATTATAATATTATAAATGCAAAAATAACTGTCTATCTGTTACGTCTGGAGAAGGACGGAGGCTACTTTTTATACACACATCAAAAGTGTCTAGGGATCAACATATATTTTTGCAATAACTTTTCTCTTGATTGATATTAATTTAAATTTTCTTTAAGGATTCATCAAATAAAGTGTTTTCGTTTGTCACAGTAACGATAAACCAAGTCACCTTTGCATTAATAAAGAAATTTGCCATTTTCCTAATAAAGGGATTTTTGACATTTGAACCACTAACATTAAAGTTCGAAAAAAAGACTGAAATAACAGTTTTCTTTAAAATTTTATTGGGTAACTTAAACAATTAATAATCCGTGTTTCTACCGCGAACACTAACAACACAAGAACATCGGTTTGGCATACTCAAAATGAGTTCATCCAAATCACGCTGTGGAATGGCCGCCCATGTTCGTTGCAACAACAAAAAAAGGTCTTCTTGCAACTGGATACCCTCCATATTCGGCAGAGCTCTTCTCTGTAGCATATCCCATGCATGCTCAATCGGGTTCAAGTCTGGCGACTGAGCAGGCCAGGGCAGGACATTGATGTTAGCTGCGGCGAGAGTCTGTCTTACAACTCTTGCGGTGTGCGGTCGTGCATTATCATGCATTAACTGAAATAAGGGACCTTAATTAGCGACCAAACAGTCAGAAACCGCTTGCATGAAGTGAACCTTCATTCCCGAAGACCGCTACGGGTACCACCTATAGCAATGCACAATCGTAGGATTCGATATCAATGGGCTCTTGAACACAGAAATTGGGCAGAAGAACAATGGCGTTTCGTGTGCTTTTCTGATGAGTCTCGTTTTGGTATGAGACCGGATACAAGACGTATACGACACTGGAGAACCCCTGGACGCCAACAGCGATTAAAATCCTGCCAGGAAGTCCATCCTTATAGTGGTGGAACCATCATGGTATGGGCGGGTATTTGGATCGGCGGAAGAACTGAGTTGATTTGGATCAGAGGCAACCTCAACGCTCAAATTTATGCTGAGACGATTGTATCTGACGTCATCGTTCCTCTACAAGTGCAAATCGGTCCCTTATTTCAGTTAATGCATGATAATGCACGACCGCACACCGCAAGAGTTGTAAGACAGACTCTCGCCGCAGCTAACATCAATGTCCTGCCCTGGCCTGCTCAGTCGCCAGACTTGAACCCGATTGAGCATGCATGGGATATGCTACAGAGAAGAGCTCTGCCGAATATGGAGGGTATCCAGTTGCAAGAAGACCTTTTTTTGTTGTTGCAACGAACATGGGCGGCCATTCCACAGCGTGATTTGGATGAACTCATTTTGAGTATGCCAAACCGATGTTCTTGTGTTGTTAGTGTTCGCGGTAGAAACACGGATTATTAATTGTTTAAGTTACCCAATAAAATTTTAAAGAAAACTGTTATTTCAGTCTTTTTTTCGAACTTTAATGTTAGTGGTTCAAATGTCAAAAATCCCTTTATTAGGAAAATGGCAAATTTCTTTATTAATGCAAAGGTGACTTGGTTTATCGTTACTGTGACAAACGAAAACACTTTATTTGATGAATCCTTAAAGAAAATTTAAATTAATATCAATCAAGAGAAAAGTTATTGCAAAAATATATGTTGATCCCTAGACACTTTTGATGTGTGTATTAGATATTTGTACCTATACAAAAATTCGAAACACTTATTCACGCAGGCTAAGATGAGATCGTGGCTAAGTAATAACAGCCGCACGGGTCGATCCATTAAGTTAAGCTACGCTTGCCGAGGTTGGTCCGTGGATGGGTGACCATCTTTACATACCGAGACTCCTCCGTGCCTCGGAAAGCACGTTAAACCGTTGGTCCCGGCTGTCATACGTGCATCTTTGACAGTCGTTACGGGCCGTCAGAAGCCCGAAAAGCTGACAGTCAGTCTTACCAATGGGTATCGTATTACCCATGGCAGTTACTGGGTTGTGGAGGTCAGATAGGCAATCGCTCCATTTAAAATACTGGTATTCAGCTGCATCCGGTTAGACTAGAAGCCGACCCCAACATAGTTGGGAAAAGGCTAGGTAGACTGATTTATACACGCAGAATAAGTTGCAAGCCACAGAGCTATTTATTCTATAATGCGGTTTTTCATAGCATATTGACTGATTAACATTTGCCTAAACACTTCAGGCCCTCTTCCTAGAGAAACAATCTACGATATTCTGAGAGTATTCCGCCATTACCATGAGAACTATCATTATCTAAGTTTGATCTAGAAACCTAGTTTCTTTGAGAGATAAGACCTTATTTTGAACTAGTCTTAAGTTAGATAGTTTGTCGATGATACTACGTGCTTTGTTTGTAGAACAGCATTATTGTACCGTGGTGTAGCTTCGATTCACCAAGTGGCAGCTCGTACCGGGATGAGAACAAAATCCTACGTCCTATCCCATACTATAATATTATTAAAATAGGAGTGAAGATATTTGTTTGATTGTCTCCTCTTCACGCTTCAACGCCTGTACAAAAATGAATGATATTTGACACACAGACATAATGATTTGGACTAAAATATACTTTTCTTCCCGGTTCATGAAAGCGTTTTCCTAAGATGCGAGTGATACCAGGGGCAACAGTCAGTAATAAAATATTTCAGGCAATTTTCTACTGAAAACATTATTTATTAGTGTGATTATAAAATCGATAACGCAATATCGAGTCTCAAGAGACGGGAAGGTAATATTACGATGAAGGTTACAATTCCATCAATTTTCGATAGGAAGTAATAAACGATGTGGTTTCTTCTTCAGCTGTGACGTATGAAAATTGTGTCAGGAAATTGGTCTTGACTTCATTCAAAGGAAAGAAAGGAAAGAAATTTACAAACCCGTACCTGTTGATCAATCACATGTTTTACATATTAAGGCCCTTCCTAATTCCGGTAGAAACTGTTTTTCCTTGTTGTTATACGAATATTTACTATGGCAGTGTTTACGCAACGCTTGGCGAGGCCGATCTGTGGGTGGGTGAAAATCTTTACATATCGAGGCCCCTGCTTGCTTCGGAAAGCACGATAAGGCGTTGATCCTAGTTGCCATTCGTAGATACTTGGCACTCGTTACGGGTAGTCAGAAACCCGAAAATCTGATAATAAGTCTTACCAAGGGGTATCGTGTTATCTAGTAACTGCGCTGTCGTTCCATGGAAAACACTGGTATTAAGCCGCATCCGGTTAGACTGTATGTAGTTAGGAAAAGGCTAGATGATTAGTGTTTACAAAGAGCTCAATCGTGACAGCCGGTATATTTTAGGAACTGGTATTCGGAGATCAGAAAGTTATAGGTAGATACTTAAAATAGGTAATTTAATACGGGCTGGTCTCCGCAACCAATAACAGTATGGTGTGTACCTGGGTATGTCTGCGAGGCGCGGCGGACGCGCGCGGCGCACGGGCGGCAGGACGCCCACCTGTGGACAAACGGACAGATTTATAGCCACATAGTATGAAGGTTGTGGTAAGTAATGATGTGGTGTTGTAGTTCATAGTTTGATGTAAGTTTACTGGTGGACTGGTTAGCGGGAAGTTTTGTTAAGTTTAGTTATACTGATAAGTAAATTAGTTACTCTGAAATACTTGGCATTAGGTAAAAATAATTATTCAGAAAGCCTAAACACGTCACACAGATACAATTTTAAAATTTACGCCCTTTAATTACCGCTCACCGTTAAAAACCCTGTTTTATAACTTTAATTTATTTAAACCCACACACATACAAGCCACAAAGGCGGACTTAATGCCTGAGGCAGTCTCTACCAGCCAACCAAAGGTGAAGACATAAGATGGCAGACGTGTTTGAAGGGAAAAATGATAATATATAAAAAAAAATATTAGAAAGATATCACAAACTTACTAATAAATCATAAATAAAATAGGTACACAATTACAATACACAGGTTGTGTACTTATTATACACATTCATATAATACACACAATGATTTAGTATAATAATACTTTTCTTTATTATCTTCCATTTAACGTATTCCAACTACTGAAAGACACACATTACAGAACAACATATTTCAGTTTACACGAAAACGTTTACATTGCGTGACAAAGGGAATAAAGAGCTCGCTTTCGGCGCTAGCTCCGAGTCTACATGTGTTGAGCATGAGTGTCGCGGAATGTTCCCACGCTCTGCGACTATACCGTGAGTGGTAAATGTGTTTGAAGTGGAGTGGTGATGTTTGTTAGTTCTTTTTGGGGATATGATTTGATCGATTTTAACTAAAGACGGATTTATTTCTTGTTTATACGAATATAGTGGCTTCTGCATACAGCTCCTGGCTAAAAAACAACAGTCGCAGGAGTCGATCGAAGGTTAGGCAACGCACTTTTGCCGAAGTCGGTACGAGAATGGATGACTTTCATACATCCATTTTATATTGAGACCCCTCCTTGACTCCTAAAACACGTTAAATCGTTATTACTGCGTCTATTGTTCGTAGATCTGTGTGACAACCAGTCTTACCAAAGGGTATCGCGTGTTACTCAGTAACTGTGGTTTTCAGGTTTAATATGTGCTCCATGTACTGGTATTCAGCGGGATCCGGTTAGACTGGAAGCCGACCCCAACGCAGATGGGGAACGGCTAGAAAGATATATGGTGTTTGCGACCGACCAAAAAGGCAGTAACAATTGCCTACAAATAGAAGATAGTTTTTTCATGGTATCAGAGAGATATAAAAGGCTCCTTAAAACATTTAAACATTAAAAATTGTCTAACATTTATCCAGCCTTAAACAAATTAAACGAAAAAGTAAAGAAAGTAAATACCAGCAAGAATAATTGTCAGATCAGCTTATCCTTTTAAAGAAATACCACTTAATCTTAAGTTCTGAAATGTAACTTAAGAAACGGTGGTCAAGCGCGAGTCGACTTGTTGAATTTCGACGACGCCGACGGTGAGGAACCCTTCGCGTGCAATTAATTTAACACTAATTTCTTTTCCATACCCTTTCTAGTAGTAAAAAAAATTCTTGGGTGGGGAGCCGTTTCATTGTGAGCTTTATTTTATTTTTATAATTTGTTGTTATAGCGACTAGTACTACTGTGAAAATTTCAAGTATCTACTTATTGCGTTTTAAAAGATACAGCCCTGTGACAGAGTGATGAACGGACAGACAGTGGATCCTTGGTAACGTTGTCACCCTTTAGATACGGAACCCTAAAAAAAGCAGGAACACTAAACATTTTTTATCCTAAAACATTTTGTCGATAAACTTGGCATGGCACTCTCACTAAAAGGTTTGTTGCATTACGAATAAGGTCCGAAATGTATTGGAGCTTTAGCTCTCACTAATAAGAGACTTTATTTAGATAAAATATTGAATGTTCTCCTGCTGGGACGCAAGCCTCCTCTCGTTCAGAGGGAGAGTACTGTTATCTACCACGCAGGGCCATTGCGTCTTGATAGATGTCACGTGTCTGAGAATTTTTGGTGTCAAAGTCAAAGTCAAATCATTTATTTCAAATAGGCACAAGTAAGGCACTTTTGAACGTCAAAATGAACAAGAAATAGAATTGATTCTAGTCGCCCCTTCCAAAAGGTAGTTTCGTGTGGAGAAGAATGGGCAAGAAACTCCACCGTTACTCTTTTAAAATGTTTTGTATACATGAATTATAACATTATATGTGAAGACGATGCACCCAGAATAAAAACACTACACCACAAAAGGTGAAAAGAAAAACACATATAGTAATGGTAGGTAACTTAAGTATGTCAAAAGTACATGGTGCTCACATATTTACAAACATTCTGAAAGTTAATATATAATAAATCAATCAACAATACAACATGCCAGCTGTCTCACAGTTTTCAGAGCAGAGGTGATTTATTTTTACATAAAATAAAACGCTTGCCTGGATGTGAACCCACGACCTACAGCTGGTTAGTCGAGGCCGTTACCACTGCGCCACCAATGCTCTACAATGGTGATGCAATTAAAGGTACAGCTGTCTGTTAAAACTTTCGTAGATAAAGCAATTTTTATTTATTGATATCAGTCAAATAATTATTTTGGGATCTAATTTTAGATCGTAAGTGACTTGGTAGATATTGATAGAGTGTTTTCGATATGGTTTTATGTTTTTAGTAACAGTAAAAGAATGTTGTTGGAGTTTTCTCGTCGCTGACAGAACCCTGCCAGGTGTTGTAGATAGGTAGTAATGTACACCAAACTAGTGCTAAGTTTATGTATAGAAAAGTTTCGAGTTATATTTCTTTAGTTACATGAGCCAAATTTATGAAATTATGGTCGCGCATATCAGCACGAGACGCAGCTTTAGTTCCGACTGAATTTATGTTATTAATAAAGGTCCATTAGGAATTTGTCTGCAGCACCCCAGAGTCTGGATTTGTGCCCGGTTGATGGCAATAGGCTCGCCCCTTATTACATGGGACTTAAACATAACTAGCAAAATGCGGATGTACCTCTACCTACCCCTTCGGGAGAACAAGGCGTGATGTTCTGTAATGTTGTGATGAGGTACTCATAAGCAGGGCACGCCACGATAGTGGCGGTAAGCCCCCTCTTTGCGGGATGGGAGAGAGAAAGGTCCTCCCGTCCCAGCCGCCGCAGGAGACGCCCCGGGCGTCGGGAGCCACGTGACGACTCCCGGCCACCGTAGGCGCGGGCCTGCGGACGGTGAGTAATGGGTGACTCACCGTCCGATCAGCACCAGACCCGTGCCGTACGGCGCGTATATGTTCCACGCGCGCCTCAAAGAGATGTCAGCATATTATGAAGGGGCCCCTCAGGGCCAAGCCTGCCGGGTAAGCGGGATTGTCCGAAAGGGTTACCGCTACCCCGGAACATAAAGGGCTATGGAAGGAACATGGATGGGTTTTAGTCAGTAAGAGTCTGACACTCCCTTCCGCTCCACCCAGGCCCCTCTTTGAGGAGGGGCTAGAGAGGCGTCACGGCGCCCTCACCTACCGCCTGACGCAGGTCCTCACCGGACATGGATGTTTCGGGAGGTTCCTGCACATCATCAGGCGGGAGGAAACGCCCGGGTGTCACCACTGCGAGGATCGCCCAGAGGACATGGTAGAGCACGAGGTGCAAACCTGCCCCGCTTGGGCGGAGCACCGCCGTGTCCTCGTAGAGGCGATCGGCGGCGGCGACCTCTCGCGCCCGGCCCTGGTGCAAGCCATGGTCCGGGGCGAGAGAAAGTGGGAGGCAGTCACCTCCTTCTGCGAAAAAGTTATGCCCGCGAAGGAGGTGGCGGGATGGGAGAGAGAAAAGTCCTCCCGTCCCAGCCGCCGCACGAGACGCCCCGGGCGTCGGGAGCCACGTGACGACTCCCGGCCACCGTAGGCGCGGGCCTGCGGACGGTGAGTAATGGGTGACTCACCGTCCGATCAGCACCAGACCCGTGCCGTACGGCGCGTATATGTTCCACGCGCGCCTCAAAGAGATGTCAGCATATGAAGGGGCCCCTCAGGGCCAAGACTGCCGGGTAAGCGGGATTGTCCGAAAGGGTTACCGCTACCCCGGAACATAAAGGGCTACGGAAGGAACATGGATGGGTTTTAGTCAGTAAGAGTCTGACACTCCCTTCCGCTCCCACCCAGAGCGGGAGCAGTCACTGGATGATTTCCCAGCCTTAAAAAAAAAAAAAGGTACTCATAAGCGTACTTTTACTGTATGAGTATTTTTGGCTCGTACTAAAGTTATGCATTTTCATAATTTCAAGAAAAACTGGAATTTAAGCCCAGTTCTAACGCTTTAATACAAAAATAAATGTTCTAGTTGTATATATTTTTCAATTACGACGCTGTGAGCTAAATTCCACAGGTACCTATAGCACCGAGCACTCATACATATAAACTAGGTTTTAAAACGGAATTACTCATTTGCATGAGATCTACCAGTCATTCTTAACAACACTACACAGTATAGTTAGGTACTCCCCAACATGAGCTCGCCCTTATATATTTTCTTTCATTCCAACGTTACATCGTTTTATCAACATGTCCCGCATTCTAACATGTTCTTTATTACAACAAGTCGCGGAGACCGTTCACACGAGGACAGCGATGTTTTAATGCGATTTAGACAAGTTGAGTAAGATTTTGTCAAAGCAAAACATACACTCGAGAGCAATGAATCCGGGTCACTTAAAGAATCCTAAAAATCTCGGAAACTAAAAATGCTAGGTTAATGCAATAAATTGTATTTAATAGACAATGTAATACTCCTTAAATGAAGGTATTAAAACTTCTTAGTTATTGTAAAGTTATATCATAAAAAAATCAAATTTGAAAAAGGGCCACTTTCGAAGATGGAACTACGAAATTACAGCATTTGGTTTTGCTTTTGTTTGTAATCTGTCATTTATGTGGGTACATAAACCATGTTGATAGTGCTCTATATTCATTATTCAAGCTGAAATTATGTCGCTTACGCCTGAAGAATGCACCAGAATACTTACAATGCTGGAAACCGGCCGGAGTCAGCGCGATACAGCCAGGACTGTCGGTGTGTCGCTGTCAACAGTACAAAGAGTTCTCCGACGTTACGAAGAAACTGGTTCTAACCTACGCAGACCAGGAACGGGCTGAACCAGGTGTACCAAAGCACGAGAAGACCGATACTTGGTGAACACCATGCTTCGAAATCGCTTTCTCACAGGAACTGAACTCACAAATCAGTTTCGACACCTCGGAGGAAGTAACCCAAGTGCATGGACAGTAAGACGTCGGCTTGCTGAATCTAACGTAAAACCCCTTAGACCTGCAAACGGCCCTAAACTGGAGCGTGGGCATCGTATTTCAAGACTAAGATATGCCCAGGGCCACGTAAATTGGAGTATTGAAGATTGGTCAAAAGTTATGTTCTCCGACGAATCAAAATTTATGCTCTACAAGCACGATGGAAGACACAGAGTGTATCGAAGACCAGGGGAAAGATTCAAGCAAGCATGCATCGAAGAAAAAGTAGCCTACGGTGGTGGGTCTGTACTTGTGTGGGCCGGAATTTCTTCTGAAAGTCGCACAGAGCTGGTGATCATTGAAAACGTCTCTTTAACTAGCGTAAGATATGTGGAAGAAATCCTCAATGATCACGTTGGTCCATTTATGGTCAATTTAGGTGAGGATGCTATATTTATGCATGACAATGCCCGACCTCATACAGGTAGGATTGTGAATGACTACCTTCAAGAGATGAACATTACTCGTATGGAGTGGCCAGCGCGCAGCCCGGATCGAGCATGCTTGGGACGAGCTAGGCAGATGCGTAAAACAACGAAACCCTCCCCCAATCACGCTTCGTGAGCTCAAAATTGCTCTCACAGAGGAATGGGAGAATATTCCCCAAAATCGTATAAGGAACTTGGTGTACAGCATGCCAAACCGCGTAAACGCAGTAATGGAAGCACGAGGAGGCAATACGAAGTATTAAAATTCAAGAAAATCGTAATAAAGTTCAAAAATTTCATGTTTCCTGTTTTTGTTTTAAGGAGAGATCAGCAGTTTTTTTCTTTAAGTAATTTTGTGTTAATAAAATGTATGGTGACTCATATTTTTTTTACTTTCATTTAAGGAGTATTACATTGTCTATTAAATACAATTTATTGCATTAACCTATCATTTTTAGTTTCCGAGATTTTTAACATTCTTTAAGTGACCCAGATTCATTGCTCTCGAGTGTATTATTATTTTCAGAGGTTGCATACCCCACTTACATTTTGAAATTAATTTATTGTTTATCGGGTAATGCATGTTTTATTAAATGTTTGCAAAAAGTTTGAGACGTCTTCATGACACTTTTCCGACCTGCCATCGAGTCCAAACATTTAAAAAAATTCTGAGAATCATTACTTTTCGTACATCAAAGCCGCCTTTCACCACTTTCCAATGCTTTATCTGAGAAGATGTGACAGAACAAACTCCCAAGCAATAAAATTCTTTCGTTCTATCCAAGGGCATTAAACACAAAGAAAATTTCAGTGAAATCCTTCCATTTGCCTGAACGAAAAACTCACTAATATAATACAAGTAATAAACTCCCACTAACTCCGTGAGAACCAGGCTTTATGTAGACAGCAAAATTATTAGGCACATAACAAATTGAACATTATCGCTGGAGGAAGGACTTTATTGATAACATCTTACTTGTGTGCCAGTAGCGCGGCTACCCTCGTCTGAAATAGCGTTTATTGCTTTTGAAGGAAATTGTTTCAGAAAGTTATTGATATTGTTCATGTAAGATCAATGGGATCCTGCCGTTTTGCCGAAAAGATTTTGCCAAATTTTCATTACCCAAACAAATTTTAGCAACCTTTTTTTATACCAATGTAATATTTGGAATAATTTTAGTACGCACATTTTCATTTGGTCAAATGTTTACTTGGCAGATTATTACCAAGGATAATGTCATTAAGGCTTTTGGTCTTTAATCAAATGATTTATTACAGCAAACAATATTTAGACAATAAACGTTTAGTCAAATGATTTGTTATGACACAAAAAAATATAAAGGCAAAAATAAACATTTTACTTGTTTGTTAAATTTGATGTCATTTGCGTATTTCTTTGTAAGCTTAGGTATGTGCTTGAATTTGTCTGAAACAAGTCAAATTTATGGTTACTAGACATTAGGTTATTTATGGAACTAATTACAGTAGCTCATTAATTTAAAAAAAATGGTTAGGTTAGGTTAGGTTAAAACTGTGACCACCTACGCACGAGCCGAGCGAGCGAAGCGAGCGGTGCCGCGGCAGCGGCCGGCGAGTGCCAGAAACGACTAGATTATATAGAAAAAAATATGGAAAAAAGAGATTATTTTTAGGAGGCTATCGAGAGAAATAATATAATTATAATAACATTATTATTACCTGTTTAGAATTTGTCCCAAGTGGAAAAAGCACCCTTGTAATAAAACGTCTTCAACGTTAGATCTTATTAAGTTTAAAATTGACAACACCAAAATATAGTTGGCTTATTTAATTTTGCGTAAAATATGTTATACCAACTGAAATACACACATCAAAAGTGTCTAGGGATCAACATATATTTTTGCAATAACTTTTCTCTTGATTGATATTAATTTAAATTTTCTTTAAGGATTCATCAAATAAAGTGTTTTCGTTTGTCACAGTAACGATAAACCAAGTCACCTTTGCATTAATAAAGAAATTTGCCATTTTCCTAATAAAGGGATTTTTGACATTTGAACCACTAACATTAAAGTTCGAAAAAAAGACTGAAATAACAGTTTTCTTTAAAATTTTATTGGGTAACTTAAACAATTAATAATCCGTGTTTCTACCGCGAACACTAACAACACAAGAACATCGGTTTGGCATACTCAAAATGAGTTCATCCAAATCACGCTGTGGAATGGCCGCCCATGTTCGTTGCAACAACAAAAAAAGGTCTTCTTGCAACTGGATACCCTCCATATTCGGCAGAGCTCTTCTCTGTAGCATATCCCATGCATGCTCAATCGGGTTCAAGTCTGGCGACTGAGCAGGCCAGGGCAGGACATTGATGTTAGCTGCGGCGAGAGTCTGTCTTACAACTCTTGCGGTGTGCGGTCGTGCATTATCATGCATTAACTGAAATAAGGGACCGATTTGCACTTGTAGAGGAACGATGACGTCAGATACAATCGTCTCAGCATAAATTTGAGCGTTGAGGTTGCCTCTGATCCAAATCAACTCAGTTCTTCCGCCGATCCAAATACCCGCCCATACCATGATGGTTCCACCACTATAAGGATGGACTTCCTGGCAGGATTTTAATCGCTGTTGGCGTCCAGGGGTTCTCCAGTGTCGTATACGTCTTGTATCCGGTCTCATACCAAAACGAGACTCATCAGAAAAGCACACGAAACGCCATTGTTCTTCTGCCCAATTTCTGTGTTCAAGAGCCCATTGATATCGAATCCTACGATTGTGCATTGCTATAGGTGGTACCCGTAGCGGTCTTCGGGAATGAAGGTTCACTTCATGCAAGCGGTTTCTGACTGTTTGGTCGCTAATTAAGGTCCCTTATTTCAGTTAATGCATGATAATGCACGACCGCACACCGCAAGAGTTGTAAGACAGACTCTCGCCGCAGCTAACATCAATGTCCTGCCCTGGCCTGCTCAGTCGCCAGACTTGAACCCGATTGAGCATGCATGGGATATGCTACAGAGAAGAGCTCTGCCGAATATGGAGGGTATCCAGTTGCAAGAAGACCTTTTTTTGTTGTTGCAACGAACATGGGCGGCCATTCCACAGCGTGATTTGGATGAACTCATTTTGAGTATGCCAAACCGATGTTCTTGTGTTGTTAGTGTTCGCGGTAGAAACACGGATTATTAATTGTTTAAGTTACCCAATAAAATTTTAAAGAAAACTGTTATTTCAGTCTTTTTTTCGAACTTTAATGTTAGTGGTTCAAATGTCAAAAATCCCTTTATTAGGAAAATGGCAAATTTCTTTATTAATGCAAAGGTGACTTGGTTTATCGTTACTGTGACAAACGAAAACACTTTATTTGATGAATCCTTAAAGAAAATTTAAATTAATATCAATCAAGAGAAAAGTTATTGCAAAAATATATGTTGAACCCTAGACACTTTTGATGTGTGTATTTGACTAGATAAAAAATGGTAAAAGTACTAGTTGGTGAACAAGTTATTGTTCAAACGTTCACTTGCCAAACATAGGTTTTCGTAACAATTATTTGTAAAGAGATTTTTTGGTAAGTAATAATTTGGCAAATGAAATTATGCGAAAATTTGTTTGGGAAGTGATAATTTGGCAATTTCTTTTCGGTCAAACAAGGGAGACCCAAGATCAATACGTGCGGGTTAAACTGGTTTATTTAAGATCCTATGTTCTTAATTTTTGTTTATGCTTCTGGTGGAGCTCATAGGTAAATGATAACAGGCGCAGCGGTAGGGTTGTGGATGGGTTATCAACCAATACTCATTGTGACTCTACAGTTAACACATCAGTTTTCTAATTTATAAGAATTATGGAACAAATTACGAAAAAAATGGAATAGGTGCTGAATTTTTAAGCTGCCGAAAATCTTCTCGTGTGTAGAATAATTTTGGGTCTATATGTAGCTCGTTTCCAAAGGGGTATCGTATTACTTAGTAATGAATGCACTTATAGTTTTCCCGAATTTTCTCGGCAGTTTTACAAATTACTACAAATTATTAGTGATGCGCATACCAACGAACAACACTTTATTTTTATTATATTATACAAGGTGGCGCTACAAGGTGACATTAATTTAACACACATATACGTTTTCACATTATCGTTTAATGAAGGCATTATATTTCCATTAAACGTTATTATTTACGGATTTATTTAAAGTGTTATAAGATAGCATCTTAGAGCAACCTGTACTTAAAAAACTGTCGCGCAGCGGTCATTTGCCGGGGTCACGGATCATAACATTCGCATCAATAAAAGTAAAACGAATAAGCAATACTATTAGAATTAAACAACTGCAAAAAGTGGGCGAATTGATTTTATTAATTAGTTTGTTTGAATTTTTTTTTTCAACTTGCTGTTTAGTTTAACCTTTCAACATTTATATGATTAATAGGCACTAGCCCTACCCGTGTGTTAAATTAATGTCACCTTTGTAGCACCACGTTGAAGATATTTAATAAAAAAAATCTAAATTGGCATTTAGCATGACCAATAAATAAATGAATAAGTACTGAACAAAAGAAATTGTTCTACATCAAATTTAAAATTGATTGAGTCTTACAGACACGCTGAAGGTTACAGGAGGGCCGCACCCCTTTTCTTAAATATGTATCAGCTCAGTAATTTGATCGTGAACGGTTTCACAAAGGGGCCGCTACTATGTTTCAGAGTGGATTCGAAGTTCAAATAGTTTTGAGTGAATTTAATCTAGATTTTGAAAATATGATTCACCATGGGAAAGCCATTACATGAAAATAAAAAGAAAAAGTTTCCGTCTTTCATTACTTACTTAGAATTCAGGATGTTCTGTAAATGATCTAATATTATGCACTCAAATAGAGTAGTTTTCTTTTACCAGTTTTAGCTGTTAGTTATCTAAACAAACGTATATGTTCTTTCTTTTCTTATTAAGTGTGTTATAAAGGAACACTGAAATTAATTACATTTTGTATTTTCCAATTCGCTCCAGTCATCCTTCATTCACATCTATTTCTTCATTCCATTCGTTCTTTTCCTACAGACCATTCCTTTGTGAACGCGGTGATAGATAATAACTCACAATTTTGTAGCATTCTGCACACGTCCTCTGCAGGAGATAAACCGCGCAATCACGCAGCAATACACAGTACCCAATGATATCATTATTATCATTTCAATAAGCATTCATAGACCGAATTCATTACAAAACGGAATAGATTCTACCATTATTCACAGATTCAATCGAATGGTTATCGGAAAACTTCCCGTAGGAAATTGAATTATAATCCGGGTTCCAATCAAGCTTTTGTAGATATGAGTTAAAAAGGTAGATTTCTTTCAAGGACATGCAATCAGAACGGAATTTGAGACGTGAATCTGCCATCTTGATATTTAAAGAATTGTTTAGGGCGGTTAAGACACCTGTCTGATTTATGAGAAGCGAGTAAAGCTAGTAAATAAAAACGAGTCGGCGAGCAACGAGTGCCAAATGTGCGAGATGGCGACGAGCGATTACTCGCCACCAAGCGAGTGTTGCTGAACCAGTCAAATACTCTCTTTGAAAGCTCTTGTCGTCAAACGAGTACTCGCCGGCGGCGGCGCGTGGCGGTGTAAAAAGGTATCTAATTTTTTGCTTACACAGGATCTCAAATCATTAGTACGCTTCTTGAGCGACAAAAAATCGTTGTCAGCCAGTCGCTGCCTCGTCGGCGGTGGCGGTGGGTGCCTTACTGTTTAATCTTACAAACATTACACTTGCTAAAAAATACTTCGGAATTATTCTTAGCACATTGAAAGTGTTAACATTAACTAAATCCAAATCAAAAGTAATTTATTTAAAAGGCTGGGAATCAGTTAAGTACAAATTACATATTTATGTAAGACTCTCCTCCTAAAACGCCCACTTCCTAGCGCTTCAGCAGGGCAGAAGAAGTGGCGTAACAAACTCCCCAGCAGCTCAGCTGTCTGTTCAGATAGAACTTCATTGTATTATCGTGAATAATAAATCAGATGAAAGACCATTTCTCTATCACAACTTATGGTAACCTGTGAACCAGCTTGCTGTGTTACTAGGACAATAAACTGTTTTGTATTTCTATCATAATTCTGCTTATTATTTATGTGCCATGTCTTGTGTATATATTTTATTGGAGATTCTAAATGAAAGCACGAAAGAAGTATTGTCATGAAATTCCATGTTATTTGTTATTCTTAGTTTCTGTGTATCATCGTAGTCGGGTCGCTTGCCAAATGGTTTTAAAAACAAATTGTTTTTTCAGGACACAGTACTAGCTACCCAGCCTCCTGGCACGCCCCCAGCCCCCAGCCCCCCAGCCCCCCAGTCATACGCATTTATTTCTGTTTTTCAACCCACTTACGCTTAGTTACATAAATTATTGGGGCTGAATGTTCCGCCCCGCGCACAGAGAGTTACTGCCAAGTGGCCAAGTCTTAATGTTATGCTGTCTGCTAGAGGTCGCTGAACCTTGTGTTTTGCCCGTAGTACAGACGCCAACACATCAAGCTATCCCAAACTGTCAAATTTTGCCAATTGAAAGTTAACCTTATGCTTTTGTAATAAAGTTGGAAATCTATTAAAGAAATTTGACAGATTGGTAACTGGTAACTTAATGTGCCGACCTCTGTACCTACCTACATTCCTCAATTTCGACCTAGACTGTACCGAGGTTTCCGAAAGCCTATTCCAACTTTTATTCATGTTCTACGAAGCTATGCTGTCCCAATGAAATACTTATGTACCGTCAGCAAACTTGTGTCGCGAACATAGCAACAATTACAGCCCTTCGGGCAATACATGATTCAGCAATTAATAACTATTTTATATCATAGTTATCATAAATAGACAAAATAGGGAATTCTATTTAGGTACTGCTGAAAAGCTCAAGATTAAGTTTGTAATTCTTCTTCTTTTCGTGTGGTTAGTGACTAACCTGGTGTCAGAGTTTTAATGCTGCCCATGGGCCTCTGACTTAGCATCACATACTGTTGAGAAATATCTCTCAGACATGCTTCCTCACGATGTTTTCCTTCACCGATTTTTAAGCAAGTGATAATTATACAATACGCACATGAATCTGAAAAGTCAGAGGTCCGTGCCTTGGGTTCGAACTCGAGAACTAAGACTTGTAATTAAATGTTCAGGTACCTTTTACAAGTCTTGGGTCAAGAGGTTAATCACTTTGTTTGTTTCTTTCATAAAATAAAGACCATTTGACATGTTGCCAAAGTTTCATTGTCCCAAAGAAGGGAAATTAAGGTTAAGTTACCAGACGTAATTACAGCGTCTTATTGTAATCTGTCTAGTGTCTGCCCTCCTTGTGCCTAATGTTCAAATCTAGAAAATAATAAGAAGTTTAGTACTTTTTTTGTCATATCGTTGTAAATCGTGGCAAATTGTCGAACCTGCAAATGTTTAAGTGATTCGAGGAACCTACATTTTTCATCGTGAGCTTTCTCCCCTTACGTAATTATTAAGCTAAGTGCACATTATGGATGCGGTCCTCTTCAGCATAGCAATTCTAAAATTGTACTAAAGCCCATTAGGAATTGCGGGATGCGGCGAAACGCAGTAATTGTTGCAGACAAATTCATATTTGGAATTTGAATTGTTTCTTCTCCAATGCAATAAGGCTAGCGCACATTTGGGCAAGCAGTCGCAACGCAACGAATAGCAAAAATTCTCCTACAATTACTTTCGTAAATTTTGTATTAGCCATCCCACACCGACACGCGGACCGCTCTTTGCACTAGCCTTAAGTAGTCAATCAATATCATTAGGATTTTCAGAATAATGGTTGTTTATTCGAAATTATAATTAGTAAAATTTAAATTAACTTAGATGTAGTATATAATAATTGTAATCAACGCCAGCTACGTAGGTACGAAACAGAAATTTGATATTCGGATTATACTTGCATAAGAAAATATTATGTTCTTTATGAACCAATGAAGGGAAAAGCAGAAATGTGGTGAACATAACTCAACACGCTCAAAATTAAATTAAAGAGGGACACAACCTGTACCTAATGCGCACATGTCAACCGTGAATATGTACACAGCCTAACTCACCACACAAAGCAAAAACGAATCAATGAAAGCCGTTAATTAGTACCCGGTATCTCCCGGCCACACGTCGAGCCACAGATGAAATAGAAACAAATAAAAAGTGGTGTGAATGTGGGGCAGAGAGCAATTAACAAACATAACGCCTATATATCCCAAAGGAATAGGTAGAAGAGTCAACGTACGTCCAGATCTGATCGGTTATATTTCAGTTCCATGTAGGGAAAATACACCGGGCGTAAAGTCAGACTTTAAATTTTTGAGTTTTTACTTTAATTTTGACAACTTATCTTATATAAACAATCTAACAAATATATAAAGGAAATAGCTCACGTGGTATCAAAAAAAATCACCCACATCACTGTCAGTGGGAAAAGTGTCCAAATCGTTGGCACCATAGATCATTAATAGGTATATGTCTGTGGTTGCCACCTTGTATATGCAATGTTGATTCATTGGCCAGCTCTCTGGTCACGGGAAAAGTCGACCAACCGCTCGGCGATGTCTCTAAATACTCGATGAACACTCGGACCCCACCGGCCCTAGTGTCGGCTCCAACCTCATTGCGTATGTGTATCACTACATATTCGTAAACAAAGTACCGTACCTGATATTTTTAGCAACATTCAAACATACTACACACATGAACTTTTAAATTGAATATGTGATAAAAAGTAGTTGGAAAGTGTTTCAATAAAAAGGCGCTTAAGAAATACCGGCAGTTCTGTGCAAGCTCCCAACTTGTTTTCAATGAAGAAGAAAACAAAAGAGTCTACAGTTACTCCTTTATATTAAGTGGGAGTTAATAACAATTCTCATCAAGGATTTTTTTTCATTCTTATTGCTACAGGCTCCACCCACATAATTTTTGGATTTCATTTCCGAGACGCAAATACCTTGTGACCTTTTCCGGATTTAATATTATTTCTCTCCCTCATTTTTCCAAGTTATAATCTGTCCAAGAAGCCGTAAAAGGTGGACTGACTGAACTCCCTTTAGAAACATTATGAGAAGATTAAGAAACTTTACATTTTAGAAGAGATCTTTGCGTCATCGCACAGATTTATGAAATGAATGTGTATGCTGTAAAAAACACTTATCTAATACCTTATTTATAAATACAAAAATATGTTATCCTAACCTTACTCAAAATAAACGAATATTATAAAGCTGAAGAGTTTGGTTGTTTGAACGCGCTAATCTCTGGAACTACTGGTCCGAATTGAAAAATGAGAGGAAGGCGCTACGACCAATAGGTGCCGAGCAGCGGGTAAAACCGCGGGAACAGCTAGTATAATAGAATAAACTGAATTAAGGCGTCAAAATATTCGTCTGCATCGTCGACTGGTCAACTAATGTACCCAAGAGCCAAGGTAAAAGCTAGGGTTTGATCAACGAGGTCTCGAAACGGCAGGTTGACACATTCCTTGACCAAAGGGCTTGCTTTTACCTTAACCAAAGACTAAGCATACAACGTAGCATTGTCGCCAGTCTCTTCGGTACATAACCAGTCGACAGCGATGCGGAGGAATTTTATGATTCCATACTTTAGTTTGTGAATAATTTTAGTTAGGTATGGATATTATAGTAATACGTTTTTTTTAATCAGTTAGTACCCAAAAACTAATAAAATAGTTAACCATGCCTGAGCAATTTAATGCAAGTCTTGGCTATGGGCCAAGAAATCAAAGAAAGTGATTTATATCTTTCAGTTTATTAGGCTATAAACCTTCAGACATGGAAGAATATGGCTAATTTATATGCATTGAAACATTATAGAACTAATTTCGTTGTATTTTAATATTATAATAGCTTGTGGTTCTGTTTCAATTAAGTTTAAAATAATTTTATTAAAAGAAAGTAAAGCAAAGAAAGAACTAATCAATATTATACGCATTTATACGTATTTTCTTACTTCCTTCTACTTTATATTTTATATCTGAAATAATCATAATAAAATCCTATTTACACATCGCCAAGAATTACTGCCATATTCTGATTAGCATTGTTGTGTATTCTATGAATATCCACGATTTATTTTACACAAATCTAAAATACGTATACAATATAAAACCTAAAATTAAAAAGAATATAAAAATCTTTTATAGGCACATTATCATTGAATATATCATAGTATTTCATTGATAATCTCTTATTAACATTAGGAGACATTTCAATTTGTCTCTGGTATGACTACACACCTGCGATGCCTCTGGTATTGCAAAGTCCTTGAACCCTGGGCTTAGACGGTGGGGTAGTGAGGATCAGGTGGGCTCGGTTTGACACCAAAAAACAAAAAAAGAGTGTAGAGCCGTTGCCCCGCAGTAAACTTGACAGCAATCTAAGGGACAGATCTAAAACAAACATTACATTTTATATTCAGAGGATGTCTTACAACACAGATGTTCCAGTACAATCGCGTGTTCGACATAGCGTGATTTAGCCCCATACATCACTGCTTGTAGCTTATTTACGGCTAAGTACCGGCCTGGCAGTTACTGCCACGTTTTAAACTGGCAATGTATCGCGGGGTCATATTTTAAACTGTTGCAGCAGTGTATAACGGATTGCATGTGTTTAATTGCATGTCTCGGGCAATTTGTAGGTTGTTATGGAGCTATTACACCGGTGGGTGGGGCCGAAGGGCGATGTTTAATTTGCATGTGTTTTTTTTTTACATAATATATTTTATTCGGTTTACATAATTGAAATGTTGCCAATCGCTGTCGTTGTATGGTCCGCCGAGCTCGGCGGCCTGGAGCGCTCTGTGTGAGCCCGTGCAGGATTAATGCAGCTAATCGCTTAGAAAAGGTTTTCCTGAGACAGTTTGTATTTAATTATTTATGTACACACTACAAAATACATTTAGACACTACAGTCGATAATCTGAGTACAAAGTACTGCTTATTTCTTGAGTAAATCTTTCTTCCAGATTGAGAAAGGAGAAGTGAATCGATATGTAAACACGACAACATTAAGATATGATTTGATGGTTTTGTTGGGGTCGACGATTGAAGTATGAGTTGAGAAAATTTGTTTTCTTTTGGTTTATCATGTTTAGGTACACCGACCACGTCTGTGAAGTATTATTACACAAATAAAAGTGTTTAAAACTGTTATTTCAAGGAATACACTAAGGACAAATATTAACAATGAAATTGAACGGGATCAGTGCATAGACCACGTTTAAGAGTTTTCAGTGATTTTTTTTCTATAATTCAATTAAATTTGAATATTGATACTGACAGCTCTTGATCGCGTTCAGTTTCATTGGTGACATTACACTTACTGTAGTTGATGGCCCCAAGAAAACCTCATCAAATTATTTTTTTTTTTGTTTGATATCGACCCAACACGTTTGCGGAGTTTTGCTAGCTAATTTAATTTGGTCCAGTACTTACCAAAGTGAAAGTGAACATAAATTTTGAAAATTCCGGAAAAACACTACTAACATAATAAAATTTACTCCAATCTTCCTCGGTACCTGTCTAAGGAAATATATTAATAAAAGGGTAAGGTTACAGTGACCTTTAAGTCTGTCGGTCAAGGTGGAGCGGTACTTCCGGGAGGAGCACGTGCGGTACTTGTGTCGTCAGTCTGTTAGTTATACATTCCGATAATTATTGTTTAAAGTTTACATGGACTATTATTATCAGTCTATAAAAACGAAACAATAACCTTAACATGCAAAGTTCGAGTAAAAGATTACACTCCTTGATTTCTACTCGTTTTAAAATAAACTCACTTTCTTTGGATGATCCAGACTCATAAGGCGGCCGGGCGGCGGCGTAGGGCGGACATTATATTACCGCGCACCGGAAGTGAGCACGGCAAGGTTAGGGCGCCGCCCGCCCTACTTCCTAGGCAGAGGGAGCGAGTTCTAAGTTATATGCGGCAGAGGTTTTTAGATGAATATTATTTCTTAACAAAATATTTTTCAGGTTGATGGCATACTAGCTTCTGCCAGTGGATTCACACTTGTGGATTTAAGAAAATCCGATCCGTCGTTTTTACGTGATCAAAATCAAAATCAACAGTCATTTTTTTCAGACTAGGCTGAAAATCAGCACTTTTTGAAGGTCAAACTTACATAAGACAGTCCCCCAAAAACGCCCACCCTTCACCACTTCCTAGTGCTTTAGCTGGGAAGAAGAAGTGGCGCAACAAACTCCCCAGCAGCACAGCTGTCTGTTTAGTTGGAAGAACTTGACTCTACACATTTATCGTATGAGAAGTAATTAACATTACGAAACACATCACATATAAAATCAAACATTTGCCACATGTCAGATAGCACAGCGTAAATAAAAAAATAAAAAAACAGAGCTGGAGGCTCTGTTTTTTTATTTTTAGAGAGAGTAAGAAACATTCATAAATGTATTGTGTATGCCAGCACATCAAGTTACCACAATCTGTCAAATTTCTTTGATAGTATTTCAACTTTATTACAAAGACATAAGGTTCATTTTTAATTGAGAAAATTTGACAGTTAGGGATAGCTTGATGTGCTGGCGTCTGTACAAGATTTAAATAGTTTTGGTGGGCTAATCGCGGTGGGGATTAGGTGGCGGTAAGTCTACCATGTGGAACTATATCATGTTACGTATAGAAAAAAGCCTGACCGCCTCGTGGGTCTAGTGGGCGGCAAAGCTCTTGTTGTACATGAGGTCTTTATTCCTGGGACGGGTGTCATTAGCATTTTTCATTAGGAATTTCTCAGTAGCACTCCGGAGCCTGGACTTGTTCCTGTTTGATGGCAATAGGCTCGCCTCCTATTACATGGGACATAAACATATAGGTATGGAACAATGTCGGTATACTAAAGTGCACATGTCTGCCTATCCCATCGGGGAAATCTGGTGTGATTAGTGATGTTATGTTTATAAAATTTGGCTTCATGGAAAAAGCACCAAGGTGTATAGAGATATAAGATATTCTTGAAATTACATAAATCTTTCCATTTTAAAAATTATTTTATTCCTAGGACACAGGGACTATCGACACGAAATAGATGAAGTGATCAAATTAATGTTTACGGATTTGTGTGAAGCCGCGCTCAGAGAAAGGTCGGGCTCACATACTCCTGATAATCACTTTATCCACTAGTTAATAAAAAGGTCTAGTGGTCGTAAGCGCTATCGATGGGGGTTCGATTTCAAGGTCAGGTATACTGTTTTATTAGTTTTTTGAATCTGGAATTTCTCAAAAGCAGACCCAAGACTGGATTTGTGCTCGATGAATAGCATTTACGATCGCCCCCGATTACGTGGAACTTAAACATATTTGGCGATATGTGTACTATCACACCTTTGTCTAACCCTACGGGGATAACAGGCGTGATGGTGTGTTTAATAAAAACCAGCCAAGTGCGAGTCGGACTCGCGCACGATGGGTTCCGTACCATTATCTATAAAAACAGCAAAAAAGTCACGTTTGTTGTATGGGAGCACCCGTTAATATTTATTGTTTTATAGTATTTGTTGTAATAACGGCAACAGAAATACATCAACTGTCAAAATTTTAACCGTATCACGTTCATGAGATACAGCCTGGTGACAGACGGGCAAACGGACGGACAGACGGACAGCGTTTCGGTAATAGGGTCACGTTACCCTTTGGGTACGGAACCTTAAAAATAGAACAGAATTTGGACTGTACGGACGTGCAGTACGCGGCTGTTTGGCTAGAATTACATAAACTATAGAAGAACACCTAGAATACGTAGTACGAAACTAGTGTGTATAATTAACAAAACTTAATTTAACTAAAATTTGCTAACAGTATTATTCTAACTTAAAATCACGTGTGTAGTGTAAATTAGCAAGTTCTAACTTAATTTCTACATAACAGAACTAGTTACAGTTCGGGTGCTAAATACCTATGTAGGTAGGTGTAACCTAATTAGTTATCCACACGAAACTGCGCCAGAGTATTGTCGGTAGACACGGCGCTTTTTAACTAACGTAAGTACCTATCTACTTATTTCGTTGTCGCGTAACGTAATTAAAGGAGAAGTAAAGCAGTCTATAGTGGCTCTGTGGTAACGGCCATGACTTACGGGTTGTTGTGGGTTCGAAACCAAGCAGGCACTTTACTTTGTGCAAATTATTTCATCACCACTGTTTTTAAGACGGTGAAACAAAACATCGTCAGGAAACCCGCACTAGGCCCGCTTGGTGGCTTACAGGCCACTCCTCTTGAAGAGTGGAAGCTTGTATCTCAGCAGAGAAAACATTAACTGTTTATGCTTATGCAGTAATTAAAGGCATTGACTACCTATTAGTAGTCAAGAACTTCAGAATTCATCAGAAGACCACTTACTAAATTGAAGAAATGCCTATGGCATTAAGTCCGCCTCTGAACATTTCTGTGCTTAAAGTATTAAATCGCCCCGCTACCGCATGCAACATGCTCCCTCTGTTATCAGCAAGGGTTTATGTGGCAGATTAGACAAGCGTGGACATGGAGCCGGCACGTCCGGCTACTGCCGGCGATACGGTAACCACCAGATAACCACGTTAACGGGGTAGTTCCATGTTCACGCGGCCTTGTGGGGATTAATAAGATCAGTGCGCAAGATATGGGCTGGCTGTTAGCTCTGACTTAGGTCACGTTTTATGGTCACACACCGAAGTAGGTATTATTTGAGTCGAGTATAGGGCATTTCTATTAAATTAGGGATCCAAGGATCCTAGTATTGAGGAGAAGAAATGGCGCAACAACTTCGCCAGCAGCACAGATAAATTATTTTATTTTGTTTATTGCTTACGGACTAATATCGTTATAATAACAATAAAATTGAACTAAATTGATAATTACAAGCCTCCACAGATAAAAACAAAATTATTACTTTATTCTACTTAACTGTTCCCTCAAAGTTGGTTTGTTTTGTTTTTATAATTTGATCAAATCTTAAGCCACTCTGGACAGCAAAAAATCGTAGGCAACCTCTTCCTCTCTTGTATTGGTGCAGAAAAGGTCACATTGACTGGAATAGATTGTTTCATAGCGACCTACATGGTTGGTAGTAGATTATATTGGTCTGCCTCTTCTTTTTGGTACCTCTTCTTTGTTTATGCCGTGGTAATAATATTATCCCGCCAGTTAGGTAGCGGGGCTGACTGCGTCAGACGAACATTTAAGACTCGGCACAGAAGACCCACCGACTACAACCGCCCGCAGCTATCGCCACTTCGTGCGGCGTTGAATACTGCTGAAGACGCCACCGGCCACAAGTGTGCGGCGAATCCATACAAAACAAAAGACAAGCGTGTGAACTGCATGTCGCTGGGGTACTGGTTATTGTGGTCGGTGGCTTTTTTGAGCCGACCTTAAATTCCACTTCTATTAAAGGCTTTTTGTACGCATCCAAAATAAAGTTCTATAAGCACACAGTATAGCTAGACTAGTCTATTCCAAGCTCAGCGCCACAAGCCTAATTAGTGCCAGACGGCTGAATAGAGCATGCAGCGCGCTTTCCCACAGATTATAACTAGCTGCGAATTATTGGCAGGTGTTATTTTTAAAAAGCTTGTTTTTTTGAAAGCCACTTACTTAGTTTTTAGGAACTTTTTACACTATTAGGCGCGTATTTCTTGCTAAATACGTGAGGAAAACAAGGCGCCTGCTGTTAGGTAGATATCAATATCACTACACATGTTGTAAAACAAAGCCAGGCAGGGGTGCCACGTCTGTGTGTCTAAACACGATAAACTGAAACACTACCGAACTTACTTTCATACGGTTTACCAATGAATGCAGTGGTTCATGAGGAAGGTGTAGAATCTTATTCCTTTAGAAAATTCAAGGAACTCCAAGAAGGCAGTTACATCTAAATCTAACCGCCACAGGTTGTGTATTTTTAGAACCCCAAAATGGGAATTTCTAATAATTCCTATTACAATAAGAAGTGAATTCGTTGTATTAGAGGGTTTTTAACAATGGAAAGCGGTTTGAGATTCATGAGATACGAATCTAAAGCAGCGAAAGCATAATACACACATCAACACCGTCTAGGGATATTTTGTATAAAGTTCTTAAACTCAAAAAATACTGGCCAGTTTTAAATTCTTTTGTAGAAAGCTTATTTTGTAAGCCTTTTTGAACGATTCTAAATTTGAATTTTTAAAAATTAATTAAAAACAAAAGATTTACGCGGCATAATGGTAGCGAAGTCCGAAGGTTTCATTTACCTACAGTAGTTTTTGGCATTTTTTTATGTCAAATTTAAGTTTTCTAACAAGTTATCAGTTAATTTCGAATTAATGTTATTGTGTGCATCATGCAGCGGCGCCATTTAACGAGAGAAGAAATGTTAAGGGCAGTAGGCATGCTCCAAGCTGGGGCTACTTAACGGAGTATTGCTGAGGAGATTGGAACAAGAGAAAACGTGATATCAAGGTTATGGTCACGTTATCGTGCTACTGGTGAAGTGGCTGAAAGACACCCAGGCGGGAAGCGCATAACCACTCAACGACAAGACCGATTTTTGCAAGTTGCCGCGAGAAGACAACCAAATGTTACGGCCATGCAGTTGGTTCAGAGGCTCCAGTCAGAGGACCAATTGCTTGTGAGTGACCAAACTGTGAGGAAAAGGCTGCATGAAGCTAACCTTCATGCTCGCAGACCGCTTCGTACTCCAGCACTACGCCGAGGAAATCGTGGACGACGACTAGAGTGGGCTCGTGAACATTTGCTCTGGGAAGTTAACCAGTGGTCTGTAGTGCTGTTTACCGATGAGTCCCGGTTCGGTTTCCATCCCGATACACGTAGAGTACGTGTTTGGCGACTTCCTGGTCGTGAGAGCCGTCTGCAACATCCTCAGGAAGTCCATTCATACCACGGCGGGACAATTATGGTTTGGGCGGGAATTCGTGTTGGTGGAAGAACAGACCTCGTTTGGATCAGAAACACCATGGCGGCAGAAAAATACCGTAACGAGGTGCTAGTACCAATAATCTACCCCCATCGACTACAAATGGGCCAAGAATTCACGCTCATGCACGATAACGCCCGTCCGCACACAGCGAGAGTGGTGGCGAGCTGGTTGCAGGAGCACGACGTATCGGTCTTAGGCTGGCCCGCTCAATCGCCTGACCTAAACCCCATATAACACGCGTGGGACATGCTCCAAAGAAGGGCTTTGAGGAATTTCCCTGCAAACATTGCGACGGAAGAGCGTGTATTTTTGCATCTTAGCCGAACCTGGGACAATATACCGCAACAAGACTTGGATAACTTAATCCAAAGCACGAAAAACCTTTGCTGCACCGTTATTAACATCAGGGGTGGTTTTACTGACTACTGATTTTTCACATAACTGTTAAAAACAGATAAATTTTTCCTTATTTTTTACTTTTTCCTGAGAAACACATTCATTGTTAGTTTTACCATTATTTCACGTTTTTTCTTTTGTTGAATAAAAATTTATTTACGCAAAAAAAATAGTTTTTTTTTATTCTAGAGTGTAGTCTGATAAATGGGCTTTATAAAAGTATATGCATGTTGTATGTTATTTTTAATGAATTTTGAGTAAATTGAGTAAATCCAAAATATCCCTAGATAGTGTTGATGTGTGTACTTAATTATAAACAGATTTCCATCTAGTATCTAATTAACAATACCAAAAATAACTCCAAACAGCAATCAATCAAATTATAACCCTTTAATCTACAGTATCGTTGTTAAATTAATTTTGTTATAAATCATTCATTCTGGCCGCCATTTCCACGTGAACGCCGAACTTTGCCGGCCCGTAAAGTTATGGCTGAAGTTGGGACGGGGAGGCCAGAAATAGGTTTTTTAATTTATCGTTTTAATATTCGGCTTGTAATTAGGATGGTCGTTTGAAGGCCTTAAAGTGTAAGCAGGGCTTGATGGGCTTTGTAATGGACAGTTTTGTCAGTAGGTAATTTATAGATCAGGGGGCTAATAGTAGCATTCTTAAATGCAGGACGTACAGCTCCATCTCTTTTCTACAATAAGAGATGATAGTTCAGATTTTATTTATCAAGTAATTTCATAGTATATTTTGATACCGCTGAGCACATGGAAATTGTTTTTTAGTTTCAGAAGCACCATTTCTTTTTCAAGCATTAACAGCAGATAACAATTAAGGACATTCAAAAAGAAGAACTTGAATGTTACCAGAACA
Source organism: Hyppa rectilinea (assembly GCA_951799385.1). Classification (NCBI taxonomy): domain Eukaryota; kingdom Metazoa; phylum Arthropoda; class Insecta; order Lepidoptera; family Noctuidae; genus Hyppa; species Hyppa rectilinea. The sequence goes on along the minus strand of OX637321.1, from coordinate 17,083,177 downwards.
CAAAAATAAATGAGGTAAGCAGAACATTCAGCGTTGTAAACGAAAAAACGTGACCCGTATTTAAAGAGCCGGCTAATTTAAAGATGGCGTCTACGCCCGCAGACAAGAAATAAGATGTCTTTGAACGAAGACGTCGAAAAAATGAACGTTTAATGAAGATTTCTATGTCCGAAAAGTCGTTTCGGTTCGTAATTACTCAATTTTATATGAAAACGATTTCAAAGAAAACAAATGACTACTGAGCTATGGAAACGCATATTTAATGAAGGAAATACGAGCATTCGTTTTTAAATAATTATATTCGGTAACTTATGATGCAGATAAGTTAACAACCCAAAAACCAACAGATAATTGGGTTTTAATTTAATGCACTATCGAGATTCTATAAACTATTTCATTGGTAAAATGGGGGAAGCAGCGAGAGTTACAATCCCTTTATTGATCTTGAACGTAAACAAAGAAACTGCGGGAGACGATATACGCAAATACATCAAAAGAAAATACATCGAAAAAAAACCTCTGTAGTTTACCGGAGGTTTTATAGTGAGAAAGTTACAATGACGAAACAGTTGGCATATAACTCCTTTAAAGTATTGATTACAAAAAATCAATTAGAAATATTCTTAAAAGACCAGATGTGGCCTGATGGCGTCACGGCGTTTTAGGAACAGAAGAGAAGACCAAAAAAGCTACTAGTTTTGTGTGCAATGGAAGAACAAAGGCGGTGAATAATTATTATTATATCATGTCAAAAATGAACGTAATAGTAAAACATTGAATTGTGGTCGATGAACTGCGTGCGTGCACAGTGTAAAAACAGCTAATATATATTGTTTTGTTGATGCAAGAAACATTTCTTAGTAGCTACTGAGAAATAAAAAAAAACACTTTGCCCCACTCGGGAATCGATTCCAGGCCCTCATGCTCAGTAAGTAGCTCTTGCGACTTTTAGGGTCGGTTCACATCTGACGGAAGATGCATCGCGTATTATCGGTCGCGTAACGCAGGACAGACAATAATATAAGAAAACATTCAACCTTTCACACTTAACCGATGATGCGTTAGTGCGTCGAGCGTACAGCGTCTGTTCCGTTTCCGTCAACGCATTGTCGGCCAACGTAAGAGCGGCAACGTGTATTTTGAGCTATTATTTCGGTGGGCTTGATTGTAAAGTTAATTATCATTGTAGAATGCAGAAACTGAATAGACCCGTAATACTGTGGCAAAATGAAGTTACGCCTGACGCATCTTCCGACCCTTAGACCAATGAGGCAACTCATTTTAATATAATAATAAATCCGTTCTTCAACCCCCAGCACAAATATATATTCACCGTATTCTTAATAAAATTCCAAGCAAGACGTTCCAATCCCGCTAAGCTCAGCATTTAGCAGATGCATCGCTGCGGAGCGTCTATAGAATTAATCTATCAAGCGCTGCAGTGACTGACGGATTAAGTCCTTTGTTCTAATTGCTATGAACGCGAACATTGAACGGTATTAGTAAGTTCTTGCGTTTGTGAAAGGGACGGTTTTCGGTACTAAGACTTGCCTTGGCTAGAGCTTGGAGGGTTTCTTAGTTTGAAAATATCATCCTACGGAGACCAAACTTGACAGATATCATCACAAGTTCACTTTTAAGACTTTGAGTTTTTATGTAAAAAAAATTAATACACATCGTTTTGAAAATACGAAGAAGAATAATCTTCTTTCTATCTTTTTCTTTCTTCGTTGACTGGCAATAGAAATAAGCCTTTGTAGTATTTCTCCGGGGCTCATGGCAAAATAATAACAGCCGCGCGAACCAGTCGAAGGTTAAGCTACGCTTATCGTGGTCTGTTCGTCGATGGGTGGCTATCCTTTGCATATCAAGACTTTTCCATCCCTCAGAAAGCATGTCATAAGCTTTTAGTACCGACGTTCGTAGGTCTATGACAGTTGTTAAGGGTAGTCAGAAGCTCAAACGACTGACAACTCTTTTAGCGAATGGTATATAGTGTTACCCAGTGGTATATTCTTTTTCTTCTTAGCGTGTCGATGGCAATCTAAATGTACTCGGCCCAGAATTCTGATACGTGTTTAGTACCATCACTAATGTTCCATCAGTTCCTGGTGGTATATATTGTGGGAGGGGGGGGATTGCTCTATGTAAAATTCTAGTATTGTAGTCCATGGCTAGACTGGGAGCCGACCCCAACATAGTTGGGAAAGGCAGGCAGATTGAATAGTACTTCTTCGGACCTGCTTCTCAGACAGAACTGAACAACAACAAATAAGTAATATCTCATAGTTTTACTTACAGACAATATCACGAACACAACACGAGCGTACTCTCAACTTACTAATCTATTTTACACTACAGTTTGAAATTAGTCCTTGAAACAGCTCGAGTAACTTCAACGAGGGGGCTACGACATCGGAGCTATATTACCTCGCTCGCCTGAGTTAGCATAGCTCGAGCAAACTTACTAAAACTATGTTAAGTAACGTGCAACCTTAAGTGTGAGTTGAGCTGAGTTTACATATTATAACACTTTACTTAGACATATTGTTCGTGATAGGGATAATGTAGCGGCTTGGGGCCAAGGCCCGCCCTATTATAGCAGTTTTATTTTAATTTTACTCCAGTCTTAGAAAGAGATGAAGTTGTGCATCTCTTTCCCAATGTGAAGCAATTATTTCTGGCTCAAGGCTTATTGCCAAAGTTTGTACACGGGCAGTCTATGGGTCAATTATGCTATGAGATCGCTGGATGTCCTGCGCGTCCAATATAACAATGCTTTCAGGATGTTGTTGAGGCTGCCTCGTTACTGTAGCGCGTCGGAAATGTTTGCGCAAGCCCGCACCGAAGGCTTCTATGCAATCATACACAAAAAAACTGCGTCGCTACTGAGGAGAGTGAGGGGCAGTCAGAACAGCATCCTGAAAACTGTAACAGAGAGCTTCGGCTCTCCAATTGTACAGCAGTTTGTGTGGAGGTTGATTTGTACTAACACTAGATAATAAGTATGTTACTAACACTCTATGGATATTACTAATAACACTAGGTTATAAGTAAGTATGTTTACTAACACGATATGGGTATTTGTGTCCGAAATAAATAGATTATATTCTATAAGAAGTGATGGACCACAGAGACCTTCTAAGTGAACAGTTTTTGTGTGACATCATATTCATTCAGCGATTAATCGTTCGCTGTTGATCCTCCTACAAATACATTGGGATACTCAAGTATCTCAATGTACAGTAATATCTATGATACTAGGAATTAGGATCCATAAAAAATATCCTCGATGTGGTTATACTTAAAATAATGTAGGTATGTCCGACGGGCCCTGAGTAGCCTTCTTCGTTACTAGATACATTGGTCATGGGCTAATATTTAATAATGGAAAGACTTATTCAATTTGTGCCGATGCGAGAGAAAAAGGTATCCGCCAGCAATTCACAGTTATGATGCAAACTATGAATAAAACTAAGTTGATTGCAAGGTTTAAAACCTGTTTCTAGTATGATCAGTTTTATTCTTCTTGAAGTCATTTGCAAACAGTTTTCCAAGAGCAGAGAGTACCTCAGTACACCCACATTTCGCAAGTTTTCAGATATTATTCAGTACTTGATTATTATCTATACTAATTTTTTTTATAGTAATTGAGGTTTTTATGTGGGGGAATTAATCAATGCAGGGGATGCCAAAGAATCGACACCCTCACAAAAATGTAGTAGGCTATTCGCACACATTTCATTTTAAGGAATAAAAAAATTAAAGTACAATCGTATTCAGCCATCACTGAAATAAAACTAAAAAATAATCGAAGCTTAAATAACAGATATTTACTTGAAAGTAAGAAAAATCTGTATTTATAAATTATTTTAAAGAAAAATCTGTGATTCAAATTGTGATTATAGCCCTAGTTCTAGTTTTATGATTCAATGTTTTATTGTGATAATTATGAGAATTGTGTATTTTAGGCACACTTCTGAAAAACATTAAAACATGTTATTGTTGTACCAAATATTCGTTAATAATAAATATAAGAAAAAGTTGTTAATTATATACGAGTATATATATACCTTATTAAAAATGTAAATGTTTGTGTAACGTAAAAAAAAAAATTTTGGTACTTTTATTTTTCATTATGCGGTTAGTGAAGTAGTTTATTAATCTGTGATCGATATTTGCTTATTTTTAATCCTCAAATCACGAGCTTAGAGGATGTTTAGTACTTAGTTTTAATTTTAATACAGATATTTTTTATTATAGATTGTGTTTTTATTATCAATCTATTACGAGTAAAACAGATTTGACCTTACTACTTCTGTACTCAAGTGTACTTTATCTTAACTGCATTTCATAAAAAGACATTATGTGTGCGAATAGCCTACTACATATTTGTGAAGGTGTCGATTCGCACCCCATTAAATGAACTGTGTGCGAATCGACTACAGAAAAAATAATATTTTTTAAAGGAGTCGATTCGCACGTTTTGCGCGACTTAAATTCGTGCGAATCATCCAATAAGCCGAAAAAAATCCACGCGGATGAAGTCGCGGGCGAAGTGCTAGTGGGTTATACATCTACGAGATTTAAAAGTAAAATACATAACATCACACCTCTATTCCTCGAAGGGTTAGGCAGAGGTGAAGTACATCCATAAAACTAAAGTTAAGGTACACCCATAATTTGCCAGTTATGTTTGACGACCATGTAATATGGGGTTAACCGGACACAAAGCCAGATTCCGGGCTGCAGCTTAACAGTTTGTTTTACCCGAGAATCGAACCCAAGCCCTCATACTCAGTAGTACTTGCGACTTAGACCAACGGAGCAATTTAACACTTTGCTTGAACCGGGAATCGAACCCAAGTCCTCAAACTCAGCAACAGTACTTGCGACTTAGACTTAATAGAAGTAGTTTACTTGCGACCAACGGAGCAGTTTAAAAGTATGGTAAACGACAATAATTTCAAAAGAAAACATCATTAGCCTAACAATGAACCAAGATTCAGATCCTCAAACGTCCTTTGTCAGTCAAATTTAACATCAGCACATAGCTCTTAGTATTCCGTCGTCGCGGCATTCAACAAAATTAGGAGGAATTCGTTTAAGAAGCTCCTCTGAAGCGTGAGCTTAACTGGGACGGATCTCCGATCTGCCCGGATCTTCCCGGAGCTCCCGCGACGTGAGACGCGAAAATTACGGATGCTGGATGATTGAGATACTAATATTTAAAGGTGGCATAATTTACGTGGACGTTTGATAATGGTAAAAGGATATACCTACAGTGGGAGTAGACTCCATTTTAGGAAGGTAATTTGAAACCCGACAAAGTGGTTAATGTAATAAGTTAGCAAACAGACAGACTGTCCATTTGATGGAAATGGGTTACGGCTGCCACATATAATATTATTATGTAAACATATCTGTCAACCAAGAAGCCATAGAAAGTAATATTTGCATGTAATTATCCGTGTGATAACCCCGGTATATCCTTGGAAGGTGGACACAAATGGTGGCATTAAGGATAGGCAGATGTTCTTGCAATGTCCCAGCTTTATTATTGAAACGTAGTAATGCTGCCTGATCTTTTAAAAGCTAGGGTCTCATTAGTTGGTATCCCGGACGAACCCAGTAACTGAAAAAATGTCAATCCCATAGAACAGTCACTTTTTAGGCGCACTCATAGCCACTCTAGTGGTGCTTATAGTATGTATATGGTACTAAATTGCGTTCCGTTTCACATAAGCCACGTCTACTCCGGATGTGTCGCGAATAATAACGGATATTACGTACCTACTTACGTTTCGTTGTTTACACAGAATGTATAATAGCGCCAAATTGTTTTGTAATGAACTACGTTCGACAAACAATTGGATTTGTTTATTTTGTTTGATTATTGCTTTTTGCTGAAACCTAAATAGTCATGACATTAACTTGGCAAATGTGCGTCAAAATGTGAAAATAGTTAAAAGATGATGTAGTCTTCGTGTTTTGTAATTCATTGCATGCTAAGTTGCCAACTAAGAAAACCTTATTTTACGGTTCCTATCATGGTTTCGCTAAAACTTTTATTAACTGAGCATGTCTGCAGTCAAAAAATAATTCATTTTCGTCAAGCCATGTTGCAAAGTTGCAAAGTAAGTAATTTAATGGTTTAGTAAATTCAGAACCAACTTTAATGGTCATTTATTGAGACAGGCTTTAAACATTTTATGGAACGGCTATGACACGGAAAATTGTCGTAGTACCTATGTCAAATTGATAAAAATATAATTTCCCTAATTAAACAAGCAATGTCGTTTGCTAACTTCTAACATTTTCTGATAGCTATTTAGCTTAGCTTCGGAGTTTAAGACAATAGTGCAAGAATTGGGCTTAAAATGTGGAGAGGCGAATCGTAATTCTAAATCAACATTAAGGTTGGCTTCCAATATAACCAGATGCGACTGGTCAACTGAGCAGCTGCCGTCTGACCCCCATAATCGTATTAAAACAGTTCGTAACCTATTGTCTATTTATTAAGGCTCTGCCGACAAGCGCGACGCGACACGGCGCGACGCGATTCTGGCAGAACAATTCGCACGAAGTTTTCACAGAAATGCGACTACGTGAGCCGCGTTGCGATTTCGTGTCGCGTCTGTCTGCGAAAGCAATACATATTATTTTAATTTCATTCGGACTGTATGGATCAAGTTATCTATACTAATATTATAAAGAGGTAAAATTTGTAACTTTGTATGTAGGGGGTAATCTCCGGAACTAATGATCCAATTTAAAAAAAAAACACTGATAGAAAGCTACAATATTCCTGAGTGCTATAGGCTATAAATTATATTTATATCAAACATATTAGCCGAGCTATCGCAATTTTCGTCTAGCAAGTCGGAAATAAATACCTCCGAAAACAGAATTATTTGCATGCGCTGCCTAAACAGTTGTTTAAAATTGAAAGCAATGTCTGGAATAGCATAATATACATACACGCGGGCCAAGCCGCTGGCAAAAGCTAGTCATAAATACATGAATTTTAATTTTTTATTTAATTAGCTCAAACGTTTTAAATTATATTTTAAAATGGGATTGATACTTAGTCTTCGTATTCGAATATCACAGATACGTAAAGTGATACTTATTTTTCACATCACATAAATAAGGTGTTAAAAAATTAACTCTAAGAATTTCGTGGGAGCATTGTACTCGTCGTTATGAACAACTTTTACTATGGGATGAACCCTGAAATCGCGAAAAAAATATGAGCTGTTCCATACATTTTATTGAGTTACGTGTGCCTAAATGTATGGAACAGCTCATATTTTTTTCGCGATTTCAGGGTTCATCCCATAGTAAAAGTTGTTCATAACGACGAGTACAATGCTCCCACGAAATTCTTAGAGTTAATTTTTTAACACCTTATATGTATTTCAGGCCGAGTTAAATATACATTATACCTCCAGTGTGTTAGGTTAAACGAGTGACATACTTTCTTGTTGTATAGTACTCATGGAAATCAACCATTTGGTCCATGGGACCAACTCCGAAAAATTAAAAAAAAAATATCAACTGTGCCATACATTTTGACGAATTATGCGAACATAAATGTACTGAACAGCTGATTTTTTTCTCGTGATTTGAGAGTAGTGATAGTCAAAGTTGTTTCTTTTTCATGAGTATAGTAACCCCTGAAAGTAGATATGTCTCTCGTTTAACACGTTAGCTGCGGCACCAATTTTTGCAAACTTTTCGTTCCTGCGGCACGAGGTTTTATCGGCCCGCACCGTGACCAGACGTTAGGGCGATACGCGGTCTATTAGACCCCACCTCCTTTAACAGACTAAAAACCATTTTCTGGCGCGAAATCAAAGAAAATTGAAAAATTTGGTCCTTATCGATATAGACAGTGAATTGATGAACCCTAATCTACCGTCGCCCCGGGATCTGATAACTAGTTTAGGAATTATTGGCAAAACAAAATATGGGATCTTATACACCTCGTAACGCACTGAAATAGGGTAAATTTTCGCTAAGATTAGTGATGGGAAAAATAATATCGACGCAACGACGTTTATCTATTTTTGTGTGAAAATCTTAATGCGGTTCACAGAATAGAAAAAAAAGAAAACCAGAAGTAGAAAAGAAACTGTCATATGTATTCTGCCTCGGGCTTTAAAAATTAACATACAATAACAATATTAGAACTAGAATTAACATAAAAAAATCAGTAACAATATAGTAATCAGTAGCACTCATAAACTTTTTTAAAACTTACGTGTTTTGGTTCTGTTTCTGGGTTTTTTAAAATTAACTTCTTCCGACATCGTTTAGACATGTTCGGCGATGTAAAAGGACGTGCTCTCCTATCGACGTGATGCACAACACTAGTCGCGGGAAGCTCGCGTTGGGTGCGGTACGAGGTCCGGGTGGATATGGGACGTTTTAGCCTCGTCCCGCACTGCATTAAAATTATATTAATTCAGTGCGGTACGAGGCCTAAAACATCCGGTACCAAGGTAGGTATACCACCGAGTCCGGGATCCATAAGCACGTCTCAAATATACATTTATCTCTTTTCTATACTGGACCAAACTAAAGCTATGCCCTTCGCACGACAGAGATGTTCACGTTTTCCTTGCCGCACCACAAGGAAGTTGCATGCGGGGTGATTTAGGCCTCGTTTCGCACTTAACGTGTTAACCTAACACACTGTATATATAAGATATTATACAATATCGGAGGTTCAGCAAACCGATACCGTTGACACAATTTGTGAGAATAATTACCGAATGTCGAGTGTTTGTTGTGAAAAGTGGTTTCCGTTGTAGATGACTCGAACATAAGCAAATAATTGTCTTCGGTATAGTTTTAATTATATATGAAAAATGTATCCAAATCTTGATATTGTAATTAAACATCACGCTATGTACTCCTCGAATAACTACCTAGTTTTTCTTGTGATCGAAAGCGGTCCTGCTTGGCATTGGGTCAAGAGTTCTATTCCCAGTTCGGACAAAGTGCTAAATCTTTCGGGGACACAAGTCTGTTATGTACTCCTCGGAAGGGTAGACCAACCGACATTTCGCTTTTTTGTTAAAAAACCACTAAATTCCAGCAAACGTGCAAACCAATCGGCATTAACAAACATAAGGTAAAACTCAGAACTGATATTAAATATTATCTGAATTTAACTTGCTTGCATGACCAGGGAAATTACCCCACGATCCATTCAAGATACCAAGCTAACAAGACGCGTTTCCAACCACTGAACCAATGTCAGTAAATTGTCAAAGTAAGTTCATTTGTTTTAACAAAAATAATTCAAGAGGAAAACCTGACTTCAGGAAATGTTTTACGAAAAACTTTTCTTCTACAAGAAAACATAATATATTTATTCCGATGATTCAGAACGAACTAATCTCTCTATCGCGGTGATTAAAAAAATCATTCCTCAATATTGACGTCTCTAGATCCATGTTTATCACTAAAAGTGTTATTTACAATACGAACCACTCGCCTCGGTAAACACTTGGGATTTGTTTATCTACACAAATTGTGTAAATACCGTCTGTTTTGGGATCTACGCCTTCCGCTGGCTGGCCAGAGTTATCGCCCGTAACATATTTATAGCCTTGAAGTTTTAGCAAGGTATTTATAGGTAAAGATAGTGATCTGAAGATCATTATTTCCCTGTATTTATCCAACTTATTTGAGGTCGGTGCTACATCTTTTTCTTCCATATTTTTCTATTAGTCGTCTCGGTAGTCCATGTCATCATCTACCTAGCCTTTTCCCAACTATGTTGGGGTCGGCTGCCAGTCTAACCGGATGCAGCTAAATACCAGTAATTTACATGGAGTGACTGCCAACCTGACTTCCACAAACCAGTAACTGGGCAATACGATACCCCCTTGGTAAAACTAGCTGCCAGATTTACGGGATTCTGACTACCCATTAGGACTGTCAAAGATGCACAAATGACAGCCGGGACCAACGGCTTAACGTGCTTTCCGAGGCATGGAGGAGTCTTGGTGTGTAAAGATGGTCACCCATCCACGGGCAACCCTGGCAAGCGTAGCTTAACCTGATGGATCGACCTGTGCAGCTGTTAGTACTTAGCCTCGAGCTCCTTTCACACCATCCACGTACCATCCATTTTTAAAAGGTTCCACTCTTGCCACCAAATTCATACTCAAAAGTGATCTAAAGAAAAATGTATATTTAAAGATAACAGATAAGCAAAGAAAGAAATGTATACCTTTTTGATTTGAGCGCACTGACCCATTGATTATTGCGTTAGCAACGATGCTTGTGGGAGATAAGCCATTTATGTCGTTATCAAGCAATAATATCCACATTTTCAATATGAAAAGGCTACTTTAGTGTCACGACATCAAGAGTCCAGTGAACGCGTATTCCTGTCAGCTAATGGTACCAACAAACCGCAATCACCTAACCTCTCTAACAGCCTGTCTGTTCTGTTATCATCTCACCGAGAACACTTAGGGTAACGGTGGAGTTTCTTGCCCATTCTTCTCCACACGAAGCTACCTTTTGTAAGGGGCGACTAGAATCAATTCTATTTCTTGTTCATTTTTGACGTTCAAAAGTGCATTTCTTGTGCCTATTTGAAATAAATAATTTGACTTTGACTTGGTGAATTTGAGCTTGGAGAGAGCTAGGGATTAACACTGCTGACAGCTCAATCTAAGCTCATTTTTCTACAAAATAAGTCGGCAGCTGTAATAATTGATTACTAGAGCAGTTATTACGTAGTCTATGTTCAACTGTGGTAAAATTATGCGAAGATATATCTAATTGGGTCAAACTAGCACTTCACAATGACAGATTTATTGCAACTATGCTTAGAGCCGACTGGGCTTCGGCCATACTACGGTGACGATTAACAGCAGCTCTAATGTAAATGTTGGCTTGAATTTTCGCCGAAAATTACATTATCTAATAAATTTTCGGCGAAAACCTTAATTTTCTAGTTACAATATTAGATTACATAAATGAATTGCCTAAACAAAAGAGATAGCCACGAATTACCTCAGAAGTCATACACTTATTTGGGTAATATTTACCCGTACACAATGAATGAAACCCCATATTACTAAACTCCTGAAAGAAATTAATGTTGGGAAGTCATAAAATGACTCCTCCCTTTAGCTAATAGCTTTAACTTTAGGTTATAAGTTTTCTTGTACAAAACATTTCATAACTGTGGCAAGGCTTCATAAAGTTGGTCAACTTTTATTGGGTTCATTTCGTGGCTATTTTCATTAATTTCAACTTTTAATTTTTGTTATTCCCGCCACACTATTCGCAACCACACAATATTCCACAGCGGCGACCAGTCGCAAAAGCTTCGAAACAGCAACAAACCAAACTCGGCTGTTCTAAAGAATTGTTGCTACTTTTAGCGGTCTAGGTATATATATAAACGCTGCATAAAGTTAAGGGGCCTTTAAACGTCAAAAATTTATGGTTAATCACTACTAAACTTTAAGCAGCGCGCGTTTATAAAGAAACCCTTGTTTTTAACGAAACTACCTAAAGTTGACAGATTTTCTTAGGAAAATACAGTAACCTAGGTAAGTACTTATATCTTATATATTTCACACACACATTACACAAACTCACGCCTTCATCCAACGTGGGATAGGCAGAAAACTAAAGTATGTCACCTGCAGGCTACGCTAACGCTTTTTACGCTACGCGCTAAATACTCCTTTTGGTTCGTTTACTCTCTGGTCACACACGGTTGCGATAAACACTAGGCACCTAAAAGTATGTAGAAAAAAAAACTACTTATCCATAATTTTTTTGTAAAATTGCAAACCTAATCGAGTCAACCCGGAACCTAGTTCTTCAAGTACACAGCATTGGCTAAATAATATCGCAACATAATTACGATTGATCAATCAAATTGGGTCGCGCGCCGACCGCCCGGCGGACTGATTGCAACAACTTCTGAACGTTATTACAGCAAAACATTCAACTGATGCCTTCGGATTAAGTGGGCTTTTACCTACGAATTAAATAGCGAATAGAAATATAATAATTTGTTTTTTTTTGGAGATAGATAGATACTCTAATACGTACCTACATGAAATGAACAGAACAGTTACTAATGTAATGGTTTTATTTAAATAACTGCCTTGAGTTCCGGTTGGAATGGGTGGTTTTTTTTTTTTTTTTTAAGGCTGGGAAGTCATCCAATGACTGCTCCCGCTCTGGGTGGAGCGGAAGGGAGTGTCAGACTCTTACTGACTAAAACCCATCCATGTTCCTTCCGTAGCCCTTTATGTTCCGGGGTAGCGGTAACCCTTTCGGACAATCCCGCTTACCCGGCAGGCCCGGCCCTGGGGGGCCCCTTCATATGCTGACATCTCTTTGAGGCGCGCGTGGAACATATACGCGCCGTCCGGCACGGGTCTGGTGCTGATCGGACGGTGAGTCACCCTTTACTCACCGCCCGCAGGCCCACGCCTACGGTGGCCGGGAGTCGTCACGTGGCTCCCGACGCCCGGGGCGTCTCCTGCGGCGGCTGGGACGGGAGGACCTTTCTCTCTCCCATCCCGCCACCTCCTTCGCGAGCATAACTTTTTCGCAGAAGGAGGTGACTGCCTCCCACTCCCTCTCGCCCCGGACCATGGCTTGCACCAGGGCCGGGCGCGAGAGGTCGCCGCCGTGGAATGGGTGGTTTAGGTGAGAAATTGGTTTCGGCTTTGGTATTCGTTTTATGGCCAACACTATCGTAAACTGCACGCTCACCTCGTTTTCCAAAAAACGGTTTCACACACTTTTTTGACTTTGACTTTCACACAGTTAAATTTCCATTGGAATCCGTGTTGAAAATTACTACTTTTTGGTTCAAACTCAAAGCATTTATTTCAAATAAACCAATTACAGGCACTTTTGAATTGTCAAGGGGTCGGTCTGTCAGAAAGATGAAACTAGTTGCCCATTCCAAAGCAGTAGGTACCTATGGAGAAGAACGGGCAAGAAACTCCATGGACACTCTTTTAAATCAAAATATGTTTACAAAAACTGGGTTACATCATTCATGTTGAAATTACACGTGAGAACGATGCAGAACTTAATAAAAGCGTCCATAATTACAAGTTTTAAAAAGACAATTCAAAATTATTTTAATTTTAAAACAGCCGTGGCAGCTAAGAGGTGACCAGTCCCTACTGACGGCGCTCGTTCATGAACATGACACATGGATTAGCACCATTCAGCTCAACCATTTTGATGGGAGCTAAATGATCCAACATACGCATCACCATCAGTGGGACATTACAGGGAGCATGACATGCTCTCAGCCGCCAGGGCATATTCAGGTCAATGTAAGACGTACTCAGTAAATGGTAGCTTTATAGTAGGTACATAGTACTCACAAACGTGCTATGGAATTATACATTGCTAAGAGGTTAAAGTTATATAATGCAAAAAGTTTTTGTGAATCTTCAGCAGCTCCAGGAGTAATCTCAGATGCTAATCAACTAGTTTAGGATATAAAAAAGAAGAGAAAGAATATTCAATATGTAACCAATTGGAGCAGCTCAATCCTAAGCCCTTTTGTCTTCAATAAAGTCTTTGACAGTATAATAAGCATTCTGGCACAACTTGCGTTTAACGAACGATTTGAATTTATTAAGGCTTAGATCTTGAACGTGGCTTGGAAGTTTATTATAAAAGCGTATACATTGACATCTGAACGAGCCTCCTATTTTTTGAGCCTTGTAGTGGGTACAACAAATTTGTGTTTGTTCCTAGTATTCTTATCATGGATATCACTATATTTTTTACACAATTTTATATTTTTATGGGCATACAAAAGATTTTCAAAAATAAACTGTGAAGACGGTTGAAATTATGATGAAAGTTTATTTTTGCTGCACAATTATGTTCACCATCCAACCAGCACCCTAGGTAATTACGTAAAAAATTATTAATCACAATTTTAATGATTTTGAAAGGATGTCTTTGTAAAACTGTCAAAATTAAACCTAAGGTAGGTGTTGTATGTTATGCAATTACTGGAAATCCTTGTCATGCATGTTAATGTAAGTCCGAATAATTACGTAGGTAAATTAGTTCACTGTTGTTTGTGTAAACAACGTGCCAGTTATAACGTAAATAATTATGTTGAGTTCAATCTAATTAGGTCAAGCAGCGCTCCGCCTTACAGATTCATTGTTCCTAGAAGGAAGGACGCGGTTTTAGTACAAAAACATGGTTGCGGCCTTAAAGTCAAGTTCGGTGACGCAATCTGTTCAGTGGTTGAGGAGGCCGATCTCACCGATATACCTTATATTGTTAAGATTTTGGCAGAATTGAGGATACAGTTTAAACTTGTAATCAAACATGATGTTTGGATAGTTTACAAACAAGAGAAACGGTACGTTTCTCTCAGTAACGCAATTACTATTCTGATCAAGTTAATTTGCCAGCGGACGACGCTCTGACAGATTTATCGCGGCCACGGCTTAAGCGACGGCCTTCGTCAATTTATTTCGAGTTTCGGAAATTAATTTTAAGATATTCGGCCCCCCGGCTTTCGGCCTCCGGCTGAATTTTAGATACCAATCATTGACGAAAGTAAGATCATCTCTTTTATGGGTGGGTGGTTGTACCACCACCTAAAACGACGAACAGGAGAGGCAAACTCAGCAATGGGGAATGTATGCTATTGTAGAAAGAAAAGCTACTGTAATGTATATTTCATTAAGTCGCTATATTTTCATTAGTCGCCTCTCGACGCAGTGACTCTTGGATCAAGTTATTACCTTTAATTTATAATAATCAGGCCAGAACGTATATTTCTTTTTTCTTTTAGGTTTTCTTTTTTATGTCGGGGTTTTACTCCAAAAAAAACTAAGACATTGCTTTAAAAATAGAGTCTGCACCGTTAATCAAAAAAATTAATAGTAATAAGATCTACCGTTAATAATCGTCTGTCAGATACAAAACCTCAATCCACAGTCGACAGTTAATCATTTTGATCACCTTTAAAAATATGAACACACCTTTCTGAAAAAAAATCTAATAATTAGATTACAAACAAGCAAGTTTTAGATTATCAAAAGTACATACATCTTTTATGGGGTTCTGTGTTAAATGTTACAACAAAATACCTTGTGACATTCTGCAATTAAATGAAAGAAAATTAAAAACTCACATTAAAAATACACTTTGTAAACAAGCATATTACAAATTAGAGGATTATATAAAGGATAAGGATGCTTGGAAACATGCTGGTCCTGCTCCACAGGGCAATCTAGTGTCTAGACAAAATCAAACTGGTTGCTAAGTAAATT
This sequence comes from Hyppa rectilinea, assembly GCA_951799385.1. NCBI lineage: Eukaryota > Metazoa > Arthropoda > Insecta > Lepidoptera > Noctuidae > Hyppa > Hyppa rectilinea. The sequence goes on along the minus strand of OX637321.1, from coordinate 17,067,854 downwards.
AGGTAATAATTTATTATTTATAAAATACTATTTTAACATGTTGAAATAACTTCTCACATATTGATTGATTTATTATATATGTATTAACTTTTAGAATGTTTGTAAATATGTGAGCACCATGTACTTTTGACATACTTAAGTTACCTACCATTACTATATGTGTTTTTCTTTTCACCTTTTGTGGTGTAGTGTTTTTATTCTGGGTGCATCGTCTTCACATATAATGTTATAATTCATGTATACAAAACATTGTAAAACATTTTAAAAGAGTAACGGTGGAGTTTCTTGCCCATTCTTCTCCACACGAAACTACCTTTTGGAAGGGGCGACTAGAATCAATTCTATTTCTTGTTCATTTTGACGTTCAAAAGTGCCTTACTTGTGCCTATTTGAAATAAATGATTTGACTTTGACTTTGACAACATAAAATCGTTGCTAATTATTTCACAGATAAAATAAACATGACAGAAAAACGCAGACAAAAACTTTAAATAAAATCGCAAGTTTCAGTTTCAAAGGGAACCACTTACATTCCTTTTATTTTCATTTGCCGCGTAAAAGCTTCAAACCGCGATACAATCATAACAGGCTCTACCATAATTGATTAATTTCAAAAGATAACTCAATTAGAAACAGCATTTACTGATCGAAACGTTTCATATAAAACACAATACCTATGTAGGTAATATCTACAGTTTCGAGTTGTAAACGTCAGATATCGAGTTTAGAAAACAATAAGCTTTGTTTATTTATTTAAGTATTTGGAAAAAACATTCACTTTACAGAAAGGTATAATTATTACTTGTTGCACAGTCAAATGTCAATAAAAAAGTCATATTTTAAGTAAAGAATATAAGAATTAAACACAAATATATCTAGCGCAAATAAAGCATCGTTCGTCCATCATATCGTATACAGTAGAAGCTCGATTATCCGGCCCTCAGTTATACGAATTCGCGATTCTCCGGACTACCGACCAATATATTCAACTAGCTGCTCCCCCGCTGCTCGGCTCCTATTGGTCGTAGCGTGATGTTACATAGTCTATAGCCTTCCTCGATAAATGGACTATCTAATACAAAAAGAATTTTTCAATTCGGACCAGTAGTATCAAAGATTAGCGCGTTCAAACAAACGAACTCTTCAGCTTTATAATATTAGTATAATAATATGTAGATAACCAATACGGATGATTCTACAATTTTGCAAGATATAAATGAGCTTATGTTAAAAATACAAATATGCCAGGATTGTGATGATAATGATATGAAAGAGTGGGTCACTTGTGATAGTAATGATCAAGGCTTCCAGATTATGTCGGATGACGAGATCGTAGAAAATATATTGCAGATAAATGAACAGCAAGAAATGCAAGAAGATGAAACAGAAGAAAATCTAGACGTGGAAAATGATGCAGGACCATCTCATGATGAAGCACTTCATGCCCTGGAAACTGCTTTCAAGTGGTTTGAAAAACAAACAGAGAGTGATACTGTGAGTTTACTACAGCTGAAACGAATTCGTGATATAGCAGCAATTAAAAGAAAAACTGGCTTACGTCAAATGACAATTACCAAATATTTTAAACCAAATTAAACTTACCTATATATTTTATTTCCTTATTACCAAAGGCAAATTACCAAATACATATTGTTAAGAAATTATACGTACATATGTACCTAAATATTTAATTTCATGATTAAGGTAAAATTATTTTAGTACATGTACAATGTATGTAGGATGTATCTCTTAATAAACATTGATTAATAAAATTTGATGAATGTATGAAGGATGTATCTCTTAATAAACATTGATTTTCGTTAATATGTATGTATTTGTTATTTTTAATTAACACATAACATTATGTACTACATATAAATAAAACCCGCTATTTTTCATACATTCGATTATCCGGATTTTCGATTATCCGAATGCCTAACGACAACAATTAGTCCGGTTACTACGGTACTAGCTTCTGCCCGCGGCTTCACGCGCATGGATGACGGAAATTGCATGTTATTACATATGAAACTCCCTCTTGAATCACTCTATCTATTATAAAAAACTTCATCAAAATCCGTTGTGTAGTTTTGAAGATCTAAGCATACATACCACGGAATAGAAAAAAACTCTATTCCGTGATACATACAGACATTAGGACAGACGCGGGAAGCGACTTTGCTTTATACTATGTAGTGATTGTTGCCTCTGTCACTCACACCTCTTTGAAAGTGTCTTTCTAAGGCTAAATGTGTCAGTCATATTAAAGTAGGAACCTAGGTCTGTCGATTCTGTAAAGTTCTCAAGGTGAAAACGTAGCTGAAGTGAGCTGTCGTTCCACATAATGCTAGGTATTGACACTATTGACAGCTCACTTTAACACGTTAAGTGCGAAACGAGGCCTAAATCACCCCGCATGCAACTTCCTTGTGGTGCGGCAAGGAAAAACGTGAACATCTCTGTCGTGCGAAGGGCATAGCTTTAGTTTGGTCCAGTATAGAAAAGAGATAAATGTATATTTGAGACGTGCTAATGGTCCCGGACTCGGCGGTATACCTACCTTGGTACCGGATGTTTTAGGCCTCGTACCGCACTGAATTAATATAATTTTAATGCAGTGTGGGACGAGGCTAAAACGTCCCATATCCACCCGGACCTCGTACCGCACCCAACGCGAGCTTCCCGCGACTAGTGTTGTGCATCACGTCGATAGGAGAGCACGTCCTTTTACATCGCCGAACATGTCTAAACGATGTCGGAAGAAGTTAATTTTAAAAAACCCAGAAACAGAACCAAAACAGGTAAGTTTTAAAAAAGTTTATGAGTGCTACTGATTACTATATTGTTACTGATTTTTTTATGTTAATTCTAGTTCTAATATTGTTATTGTATGTTAATTTTTAAAGCCCGAGGCAGAATACATATGACAGTTTCTTTTCTACTTCTGGTTTTCTTTTTTTTCTATTCTGTGAACCGCATTAAGATTTTCACACAAAAATAGATAAACGTCGTTGCGTCGATATTATTTTTCCCATCACTAATCTTAGCGAAAATTTACCCTATTTCAGTGCGTTACGAGGTGTATAAGATCCCATATTTTGTTTTGCCAATAATTCCTAAACTAGTTATCAGATCCCGGGGCGACGGTAGATTAGGGTTCATCAATTCACTGTCTATATCGATAAGGACCAAATTTTTCAATTTTCTTTGATTTCGCGCCAGAAAATGGTTTTTAGTCTGTTAAAGGAGGTGGGGTCTAATAGACCGCGTATCGCCCTAACGTCTGGTCACGGTGCGGGCCGATAAAACCTCGTGCCGCAGGAACGGAAAGTTTGCAAAAATTGGTGACGCAGCTAACGTGTTAAACTCACTTCACGTACTCTTTACGGTGAGATTTTTAGAAAATAGCACGACAGATACAGTATTTCGTATTATTTCAGATACAGCGTATTGTTGCCACTCGTGCGCTTCAACTATGTCACATCCCAAGGGACATGAAGTTTGCCTCCATGATACTCCGTCGTACACAATCATAGGTAGGTACTTGAATAGCAAAGACATCCTGTCGGCGTCCCTAGGGTTACTTCACAAGGCTTCTAGAGATACAATCTGTATGGTCCTCACGTGATCTGACCAAGTTTAAGTCAGGACTTTAAAAGAGACCGTGACCTTTGAGTTTGTTTCGGTCTGTCTTCTCGAATAGTCAGATAAAATACCGAACTCATCTTGTCTTTTGTTTTTCCTCTTAGTAAGACTGGTTGTCAGACTTTTGAGCTTCTGACAACCCGTAACCCGTCTGTGAAAGATCTAAGAATGACTACCGGGACCAACGACATAACATGTTTTTGGAGTCACGAAAGGGTATCGGTATTTAAAGGAGGCAATAGTCACCCATCCACTAACCGTCCGCAGCAAGCATAGCTTGTCTTTTCAGTTTAAACATATGTCGAGTTTAACTTTCGATTACCAGATATCTAATACCTACAGTTTATACTTAGATATAGATGTTTGTATATAGATTAAGTCAGGATAAGCGCATTTTACCAAGGGGTATCGTATTGCCCAGTTAATGGGTTGTGGAGGTCAGATAGGCAGTCGCACCATGTAAAATACTGGTATTCATCTGCATCCGGTTAGACTGGAAGCCGACCCCAATATAGTTGGGAAAAGGTTAGGCAGATGATGATGATGAAGCGCATTTATCTCATCGGGTTATCCTGTAACGGTAGATATAACTAAATAAATAAATATTTCAGCCTGTAATATTCCGACTTCAATTACCCTCATACATAACACCAAACACCACACTTCATCTAAGTTATCCCCAAGTGAAACCTAGTCATTAGCACACTCCGGACTTCAGTCACAACTTAAATTACGTGTTGCGAACTCTGAATCTATCAATGTACCTACACTTGAACTAAGTTCTGAGTTGCGCTAAGTTAGGTTTAGTTTGTCGAAGTAATTCTGTTCGAACAAAGAATAAGTAAGACTCGTATTAGATTGGAACTACGTTACTTGAATATAAAAAAGAACTTGGTACTTAGGTGTAGGCTTTCCGGGTAAGTAACTAGAAGTATACATTTTCCAGTCTTGTCCTGTGATGTTAGCAGGGATTGGCGGAACAAGTTTATTTCTCCCACTCTCCCGTGTCATCCGTCACTCTATCGTAATTATGTTTCGTTTCACTGTTTTTGCCGATGGACCTAATTACTCATACTAATTTAATCATGATGGAAGATGTTGTATGTATACAATCAATCAAATAAATCTTATCTTATCTTAACTTATCAATAAAGGATATAAAAATACGGTGATTTAATGTAGTGTACGTAAAGAAAGAAAAATAGATTTATTTGTCAGAGACAGGTGTATACTAGAAGTTAACTGGAATAAAAAAAACAACAACCAGTGGGCCTACCATAAACTCTTATAGCAGGTCAATTTTAGACGAAAAAAACTTGAGAGGTGTCAAGGGACACCCGGATGGAACGAAGTTCCTTTCGATTAATTAGTGAAGGAATTGTAATTTCGTAAGAATTTTTTCCGTCTAGCCCCTTTCACAACGCGCGATAAGGAACTCGAATTAAATTACACTCGTATAGGTAGGTAGGTATGTAAGTATCTAATTAATTAGTTCATCCGACACGAAAACAAACAATGCCGCGACGGCGACGCCGCGCGCCACATGCCGCCGCCCTGCGTTCAAGATACATAAACATAAATAAAAATACATACGCGATTTTCCGCGAAAGATAAATAGGTTAGGTACACAACTACACAAATAAAAACACAAAAAGCGAATTCAGACTTTATTTATTAACAGTAAACGGTAAAATTTAGAAATACCAAACTAGGTACCTAAATACGCAGTTTACTAAAATTATTCTGCGAAACCTATTGTCTTGTGTCGGACCCGACTTTACAAAGATGCACAACCGAATTACGCGGTTAACTTAATAAAAATAAGGTCTTAATTCGGTCCAATATTTTCATAGAGAAAAGCTCGTCCAAATAATAATGAACTCTATTCGACCGACGAAACGATTCATTTTCGACCGACCGACAAAATGTGTCGTGACACAACTTTTCGTAAGAATTTTTTCCGTCTAGCCCCCTTTCACAACGCGCGATAGGGAACTTCGTTCCAATAACCTGTCGTGTTAGTTTGTACCATGAACTCGACAAGTAGCAGGCCAGTCAGCGATCACGTGGTCTTAACCGGTGAGTGACTACGTGACAGTATTTCAGCAGGCTGGCCTGCAACATATCCTTACCATGTAGGCTTTTTGACATTTAAACATTCAACAATTGAACTGCCCTTTTTTTTTTTTTTAATGTCTGGGTAATCATCTAATGACTGCTCCCGCTCTGGGTGGAGCGGAAGGGAGAATTTAGATTTTCAGCCACCTCAATCCACATTTTTGAGTCATTTTCCGAGCTTTTATTATAGCCTATTACAGTATCGTACGATCAGCACCAGGCCCGTGCCGGACCGCGCGTATATGTTCCACGTGCGCCTCAAAGAGATGTCAGCATATGAAGGGGCCCCTCAGGGCCAAGCCTGTCGGGTAAGCGGGATTGTCCGAAAGGGTTATCGCTACCCCGGAACATAAAGGGCTAAGGAAGGAACATGGATGGGTTTTAGTCAGTAAGAGTCTGACACTCCCGCTCCACCCAGAGCGGGAGAAGTCATTGGATGATTTCCCACCCTTAAAAGAAAAAGGCTAAGTACCTTTATCTTTAAAGTAAACAAAAACTAATCCACTTGAATTTCAAAATAAATTGAAAAATTGTACTTATTACCCTTTGACATGAAGGCTCTAAATTCGTTCGAAAATAAATGTGAAGTATTAACTTTTTACTTCAAGTTTTTGTGGCAAGAAGGGCGTTCGCTCTCATAATCATTAATGATAAATTCCTTTTTTGCCATGGAACAATGTTTCTATGACTACTCTCTTATTTTAAACTGTTATTATAAAAACTTATTTCATTTCTATTAGAACCGTAAAACCGGTAAAGTATTTTAGAACGTTTATTTATAATCCAGCACACTGACCAGAGACTATGTAGCAGGTCAAAAGTTGTCATGATGCAGGTCAGCGGGAAATATTCATGGTACAAACACAAAACCTGTCAGGTTAACATGCCCAGTTGAACTGCCCTGCACTTGGCAAATATTTTAAAAGTTTATGGTAGGCCCCCAGAACATAAATAATCGCTTGCAAGACATCGTCACTGTGACAATGATTTCACTCGTCATGATGCTGTGTTATTGGGGGACCTGCATCATGATGGACGGAAAACAAGTCAAGGAAAAAAAAAAGAGTAAGTAAAATGATTAAAAATTTAGAGAACATGATTTACAAACATTTATAGAAATATCTACTTTACAAATAAATAAAATAAAAAATAAAATATGTCATTTGTGCTGACAGAAATTGATTTGTCAGCACCTAAGACATACAATTGTTTTTATTTTTTACTTGGAATACACAAAGTTACTGGGTTGGTGGAAACAGAGCAATGAGCTCTGCCTTTTTTTGCTGGAATGCCAATAAACGCACTTTCTTTTCTTTTTTGATTTATTTATAACATAACGCATTTCGCATTCGCTTTTTCGCATTTTTCAACGGGAAATTACCGTAACTAGCAAAGCAAACTACGTTTATAAACTTCTCTGTATCCACTGCCTAGTATAACGTATGGTAACAAAATCGTCAGATTTCCACAAATAAATCAAACAACACCTTCAAACCAATCTTCTCATAAAGTCTGTAAGCCGCCGTTCACACGATCTAATTGGCAGTCAGCGCCACGCGCGTCGCCTGGTGGTGGAAAGTGGCAACTTGGCTCAAAGCTTCCCGCCCATTGTTACCGAGAACTGAAAACATGCCGAGTTCCACGGAATTATAGTACGTTATGACTAGGGCTGGCAGGGAATAGAATTGAGAAAAGTAGTGGTTCTCAAAAATCCACATATTATAAAAACTACGACCAAATGCAAGATCCACGAGAAAACGGACAATGTTTATACTCTCTTATAATCGTAAAAATCACTTACTAATTGTATATACTTTAAGGCCTATTATTTAGCCTGCGGACGGTGAGTAATGTTTGACTCACCGTCCGATCAGGACCAGGCCCGTACCGGACGGCGCGTATATGTTCCAGGCGCGCCTCAAAGAGATGTCAGCATATGAAGGGGTTCCTTAGGGCCAAGCCTGCCGGGTAAACGGGATTGTCCGAAAGGGTTACCGCTACCCCGGAACATAAAGGGCTAAGGAAGGAACATGGATGGGTTTTAGTCAGTAAGAGTCTGACACTCCCTTCCGCTCCACCTAGAGCGGGAGAAGTCATTGGATGATTTCCCAGCCTTAAAAAAAAAGGCCTATTATTTATACATTTATACCTGTTATAAAACAAGCTTCTGCATGCGTCTTTCACCGCTTGCAACTGCTTGTTCCCCAGACCTCCCCATATCATCGCATAACCTGCTCGCGCTATTACGTTTTCGCATAGCGTTCTTTTTGTCTGTGCTCGGCTCCTAAGCGCTCCAGCATAATATTAAATAATCTATAATTAAAAACTTCCTCAGAAATTGGGCTATCAAATGCAAGAAGATGTTTTAATTCGACAGGTATTTACTCAAACAAGAGATTAGTGTCTCAAACAAACAAACTCTTCAGCATATTATTAGCATAGAAAATCGTGATTGCGTTGTTCTTCTATACTGACAAAATGGATTTTGCTGCGGGTTTCCCCATCATTTTGGGAATTATTCTGGAGGGTTTATGTATAAAATAAGGAATATGTTATTAAACTTACATATTATAATAAAGACTTCTCGATTTATTGTTGAGTTGTAAAAGCCGGGAGGGGCAGAGCCGGGCCACACATTATACTGGTATAAAAAACCTGTCAAAGTATCCAGACAAAAGTCTATTCAACACGATGACACCTATCTAAAATTAAACAAAGTAAACAAAAAAAAATTTAATATTTATTGCCCGACAACCCTAATTAGTAAACCTGAGAGTGAAACGTCGACAAGGGTAGCGTGACGAGTGACGAGCTCAGATAACATTGTGTGAACCGGCCTTTATAAGGGCGCGCGCACAACAGATAGTTCTGAGGACCAAGCGCCTTAGTAGGGGATTGCTAGGTCTCTACTTGAATGAAGCCGGTGGGAATTTTGGTACCTGATACCTGAACGCCTGTCGTAAATCGATATTTATGAATTCTGATACTGTATTGATTCAAAACTTGACAGACTGACCTATAAAAACGTTCTTTGTAGACATTCTGCTGACAGGTCCTGTCTTTTATATCATGTCTGTGGGATTTGTAGAGATTATCTCCGCCTACCAGTTGAATTGCAATAAAAAAAATTAAACCATTTTCGGAAAATGGGGAGAAAGCTACAATTTCCTATACCTATGAGTGGGCACCGTCACATAACGGCCACAAAGACAGCCGTCATCAAAATGATGGCACCGAGGCTTTACGGTGTCAAAAATTGCTCTCTAAGGAATACACCCATTTACATTCATCAATAACGAATCAGTGATATTAGAAGAGCTCGTGGCTAAGTAATATCAGCCGCATGAGTCGATCTATCAGGTTAAGCTACACTTTCCGGGGTTTGTCCGTGGATGAGTTATGACCTTTACATACCGTGACTCCTCCGTGACTCGGAAAGCACGTTAAGCCGTTGGTCCTGGCTGTCATTTGTGCATCTTTGACAGTCGTTACGGGTCGTCAGAAGCCCGAAAATCTGACAGACAGTCTTACCACGGGATATCATATTACCCAGTTACTGGGTTGTGGAGGTCAGATAGTCAGTTGTTCTATATAAAATACTTACTTAGATATTCAGCTACATCCGGTTAGACCGGAAGCCGATCTTAACTTAGTTGGGAAAAGGCTGGGCAGATTGATTTTTAAAATGATTAGGTAGTAAAATGGCGACGCTATGTAGCGGCCACCGCAGACGGTAGCGTCTGCGACACTAATCAATATTCACCAATAAGCAGATATAATGTCACAGCACTACTATATAGACCAATCAATAAATGTCCACAAAATGATAATAAAGCTTCTATTTACTTATTTTCCTGAAGCAGCACCAGTATGACCCTATCTGACCCCGAGTCTGACCTCCTTCCATAACGCTATGTAATATTATCAGTGTACAAGATACTGTGGTCTGTGATTAAAAACAATCTTGGTCGCTGCTTCATATTCTTTTTAATTTTAATACGCCCGGGGAGGCAGACTTTCTTATTAAGTTCGTGTTTCTATTCATGAAACCCTCAGTTAGCCGTTGATCTACTTTTCCGCGAGCATTTTGATATCAATTGATAGTCCCTTAAAAATATATAATATTTATTTCAATTATCGTATTTTTGTATTTTATTTAGAAGTTGTGTGTTTGATGAAATCTGTCTTTCGTCAAAAATGACGAACTTCCATACAAACATTAATAATAATAATAATATCTTTGGACTTTTTACATAACGCCATATAGCTAAGTAAACTAAAGCTTTTTTTTTTTTAAGGCTGGGAAATCATCCAATGACTGCTCCCGCTCTGGGTGGAGCGGAAGGGAGTGTCAGACTCTTACTGACTAAAACCCATCCATGTTCCTTTCTTAGCCCTTTATTTTCCGGGGTAGTGGTAACCCTTTCGGACAATCCCGCTTACCCGGCAGGCTTGGCCCTGAGGGGCCCCTTCATCTGCTGCCATCTCTTTGAGGCGCGCGTGGAACATATACGCGCCGTCCGGCACGGGTCTGGTGCTGATCGGACGGTGAGTCACCCATTACTCACCGTCCGCAGGCCCGCGCCTACGGTGGCCGGGAGTCGTCACGTGGCTCCCGACGCCCGGGGCGTCTCCCACGGTGGCTGGGACGGGAGGACCTTTCTCTCTCCCATCCCGCCACCTCCTTCGCGAGCATGACTTTTTCGCAGAAGGAGGTGACTGCCTCCCACTATCTCTCGCCCCGGACCATGGCTTGCACCAGGGCCGGGCTCGAGAGGTCGCCGCCGCCGATCGCCTCTTCGAGGACACGGCGGTGCTCCGCCCAAGCGGGGCAGGTTTGCACCGTATGTTCTACCGTGTCCTCTGAGCGATCCTCGCAGTGGTGGCACCCGGGCGTTTCCTCCCGCCTGATGATGTGCAGGAACCTCCCGAAACATCCATGCCCGGTGAGGACCTGCGTCAGGCGGTAAGTGAGGTCGCCGTGACGCCTCTCTAGCCATTCCTCAAAGAGGGGCCTTACCGCCACTATCGTGGCGTGCCCTAAGTAAACTAATGCTTGTGTTATGGTAACGAGATGGCTGATAAACTACTTATATATTTTTTTTTTGTAAATACTTACGTATTATAGATAGAAAAACACACAGACCCGACAAATACTTGCAGGTCGTACAAATATTTGTTCCGTGCGGGAATCAAACCGATTAATTTAAAAACATATATTAACGCACACGTCTAAATGCCCACCACCGGATCTTAAGTCTTCTGCAAACTTTTAAACTTCTGGGGCGAGCGATTTAGGGCATCCGTTGTCTGACATTATGTTGATTCCAGCAACCGCTAGCAAAATTTACTTTTTCGAAACTCATTCTAAGAATAGGCCTCTGGTGTGGGACGCAACCTGTGTCGACACCCTTGCGCCATCTCATGTTCTTAGCACGGCGGGCTGTGCTGGCGCCGCTGCTGCCGCTGCTGAGACCCTCAAGCGGCGTAAATACAGTAACCTGATGGGTAACTACAGTTTTGAGCTGTTTGGGGTGGAAACTCTAGGGGCCCGAGTGCACAACTCCTATTTAAGGAAATTTCTCGCCGATTGGTCGATACTTCACGTGACCAGAGGACTGGATTGTTCTTTGGTCAAAGAATTAGCATTGCCATTAAACGTGGCAATGCTGCCAGTCTTCTGGGCACGTTTCCGGACGACAGCGAAGTGGATGAGTACTTTGACGCCTTAGTGTTCTTTCGGTTTTTGTATTTATTTGTATATAGTTAGTTAGACCGTCATTTAATTTAAGTATAATTTAAGTTGTTAGCTTTTAAATTTTATTATTATTTGTAAGATTTGTTTTCCTTTTATGTATATAAAATGGTGTCCTGCCTTTTCGCAGAAAATTGTTTGCCAAATTTTCACTTGCCAGCCAACGTTTCGCCGATGTTTCACTTTGACAACTAACGATTAGCAAATTTTTGTATGACAACGTTTCATTTGGTAGAATTATTGTTAAGCCGATTATTATACTGACACAAAACGTTTGGGACATTTATCATTTGTCAACCATTTCACTAGGCCACACAACTATTAGACGAATGACGTTTTGTCAGTGTAACAATTCCCTTTTCATATAATGGTAAAAAATAAACTAATTTTACATATTTTTTTTATTTAACAATCTCAAAAATAACATTAAATCTTTAAATTGGCAGCAATGCACAACAATACTTTTTTGGATGCTGTTGAAATATACGTATATTTCAGATACCTCCAGAAAACTAAGTGCTTTTTTTTTTTTTTTTAAGGCTGGGAAATCATCCAATGACTGCTCCCGCTCTGGGTGGAGCGGAAGGGAGTGTCAGAGTCTTACTGACTAAAACCCATCCATGTTCCTTCCGTAGCCCTTTATGTTCCGGGGTAGCGGTAACCCTTTCGGACAATCCCGCTTACCCGGCAGGCTTGGCCCTGGGGGGCCCCTTCATATGCTGACATCTCTTTGAGGCGCGCGTGGAACATATACGCGCCGTACGGCACGGGTCTGGTGCTGATCGGACGGTGAGTCACCCATTACTCACCGCCCGCAGGCCCGCGCCTACGGTGGCCGGGAGTCGTCACGTGGCTCCCGACGCCCGGGGCGTCTCCTGCGGCGGCTGGGACGGGAGGACCTTTCTCTCTCCCATCCCGCCACCTCCTTAGCGAGCATAACTTTTTCGCAGAAGGAGGTGACTGCCTCCCACTCCCTCTCGCCCCGGACCATGGCTTGCACCAGGGCCGGGCGCGAGAGGTCGCCGCCGCCGATCGCCTCTACGAGGACACGGCGGTGCTCTGCCCATGCTGGGCAGGTTTGCACCGTGTGCTCTACCGTGTCCTCTCAAAACTGAGTGCTAACAAACACTTTACTTCTTTATTAAACTGTATGTCGCTTGCGTATCTTTTAGCGAAACCCTGTTCTTGAACTTGCCTAAAATATTTTTTTTTTTAATAAGTATACAACAGAAGTATAAGTTTGTTAGCGATGTTACGATAGGTTAGGTTAGGTTGGGGTGCAGGTTGAAGAGCCTCCTCGTGGCGCACCCTGGGCAACGGCGGCCCCCACTGCCCACCGGCTTTTGGTGGACAGTTGGGGTCGACGGCTAATCTTCAACAAACGGGGAAGGGTCATGGTTCCAATCACCGATCATCTCTTGTTGGTCGGTGAAGGGAACCTGGCTAGGGGCGGGACGGCCAGTCCGTCGATGTCCACCTTGCGTCCACTGTCCTCTCTGCTTCCAGAGGGTCGGTCTAGTGGGCGCAAGGCGGAAGGTGGGAGAGGAAGAAAACCTCTTTAAAAAATCACCCCAATCCCAAGGTCTAGCGTGCCGAGGGGATGAATGGCCGGAGGGTTTCCGGTCACTAGCGCAGGGGGGGAAAGGGGAAAGGGACCACACCCTTCAAAGGACCAAAATGAAAAAGTCTGATGCGGAATACAAACTCCAGGCGGGTACCCTTCGGGGAGAATCCCGCCCCTCTAACGAGGGCAGCCCCATCGTATCTGGGGGGGGCACCACCAGACTCAACGCCGACATCACCGGCGAGCGACAAAAGGTCCTTCAGGAGAACCTGAAGGACCTGCGCGTTGTGATGACGCCGATTGCCGTCACTGGCAACACGAGCCGAGGAGGCTCCAGTCCCAGCAGGGACCTACGCGGAGGCAGCACGAGGTCTGGATCGAGATCCAGATCCAGATCTCGTAAGCGGAGTCTCTCCTCCAGCGAGGAGAACTTGGCTGCTGCCAAGGTGCCGACTACGGCACGAGGCAGGGGTCGCGCGGTGGCGGGCGGAGCCCCCACCCGTGACAGTCGGGGTCGTTTTCTGCGGCCCGATACTCCAGCTCCAGTGGAGTGCATGGAGGGCGCGGAGAGCGACCCAGGGGCCCCGTTGACGGATGTCAGCGGGGGTTCCACTTTGTCTCTGCTCGGTAGCAACCGAGCAGAGGCAAACGCGGCGAAGCGGGCGCAGCGGAGGGCTGTCGTGGCTGACGAAGTCAGCGAGTTGGCCCGACAGGCCCGAGAGCGGCGCGCCGCTCGGATGACTGGGGGGAGTGCGTCGGCGGTGGCGCTTAGTCGCCAGGCGCTGGACGGCGTGGACGTCGTCCTGAGGGTTGCCACCGGATCCGGCAACCTGAAGGGCACGTTCACTCGTGCTCTTAAAGAGGCGGCGGAGCACATCAAGGAGGCGGTTGAGGTCCTCCTTGATAATACCAGCTCGGAGGAGACGGCGAAGTTGTGGGAGGAGAATGGCCGTCTCCGATCCGAGCTAGAGGACCTCAAGCGGCAGTTCGCCGCCGCCCAGAGGGCAGCCCCCGCCGCCGCTGGCGCCTCTCGCGTCACGGCTCCTCGGCCGGCCCCATCGCCGGCCCAGCCGTCGACCTCTGCTCTCGCAGATGCAGAGGTCGAGAAGATCGCCCGCATCTGCATGATGCAGTGCGGGCAGATGGTCGGAGCGCGACTGGAGGCGCTGGAGTCCAGACTCCTTCCGGCCGAAACCCTCCGCCCTCCGCTCGCTGCGGACAGGCGGAGGAAGGAGGGGCCCGCCAATCCGCCACCTATGACGGCGAGGAAGGCGGGAAAAACCGCGGGCGCATCCACGCCCGCCACCCAGACGGCGGCACCTCCGGCGGCCGCGCCCGGGCCTTTAACAGAGGCCTGGACGACGGTCGTCAAGAGGGGCCGCAAAAAGAAGGCGGCACCGCCGGCACCGGCAGCCGCTAAGGCACCGGCACCAAACAAGACCCCGGCGCCCAAGAAGGCCAGAGGACCGCCTAAGGTCAGAGCCCCACGCTCCGCGGCAGTTGTGATTACGCTGCTGCCCGGAGCCGTCGAACGGGGCATCACATATAAGGCGGTCCTCACTGAGGCAAAGGCCAAGGTCGCTTTTCCTGACCTTGGCACACCGACCGGCTTCAGGCTGAAGCCGGCGATGACGGGGGCGCGGTTGTTAGAGGTGTCTGGTGCCTCTAGCGGCGAGAAGGCGGACGCGTTGGCCGCCAAATTGAGGGAGGTCCTCAACCCCGAGGACGTTCGGGTGTCCAGGCCCATCAAGACAGCGGAGTTGCGTGTCGACGGCCTGGACGACTCGACCACTGAAGACGAGGTCGTGGTGGCCATCGCCCGTGCCGGTGGGTGTCCGCCGGACCAGGTGCGTACGGGCGACATCCGCGCCGACGCCTCCGGACTCGGCATGATCTGGGTGCGGTGTCCGGTGGCGGCGGCGAACAAAGTCGCCGAGAGTGGGCGATTGTTGGTGGGGTGGGTTGCGGCCAGAGTGAGGCTGATGCAACCCAGGGCCTTGCGGTGTTTCCGCTGCCTGGACGTAGGGCATGTCCGGGCGCGGTGCACCTGCGAGACGGACCGCAGTGACCTATGCTTCCGCTGCGGCCAGCCCGGCCACAAGGCGGCCCAGTGTTCCGCGGCGCCAAACTGCAGCCTCTGTACAGCTGCAGGGAGGCCCGCTGGGCACCGAGCGGGTGGTAAGTCCTGTGGCGGCCCCGCCAACAGGAAGAGAAGAAGGGGTGCCAAGGCTGCGGGGGGCTCTTTACCCCCCCCTCAGTCTGGCAGCCCCTCGGTCGACTCCCGGCCTAGGATAGGTGTCGTGGAGGGAATGGACTGCGTATAAATGGCGCTGTTCCATTTCCTCCAGGGCAATATCAACCACTCTGCCAGAGCTCAGGATCTTTTGCTCCAGAGCATGGCAGAGTGGTCGATCCACGTGGCGGTGGTCGCCGAGCCGTATTTCGTCCCCCCCCGCGACAACTGGGTGGGTGACCTCGACGGCTTGGTGGCCATCATCGGCGGGGCTCTCGTCAGCCCGTCCCGGGGACACGGCTGGATAGCCGCCCTCGCGGACGGCGTTGGCGTGGTTGGGGCTTACTTTTCGCCCAACAAGAGCCTCGCCGACTTCGAGAACTTTCTTGTCGAGTTGGGTGCCGTCGTAGGCCGACTCCACCCTCGTCCTGTGCTGTTGCTGGGGGATCTCAACGCCAAGTCATCGGCGTGGGGATCCCCTGTGACCGATGCTAGGGGCGAGGCGCTGGAGGAGTGGCTACTTACGACTGGCTTGGTCGTCCTGAACCGGGGGTCGGTTCACACGTGCGTGCGGCAGCGGGGTGGCTCTATAGTGGACGTCTCGTTCGCTAGCCCTGCTGTCGCATGCCGTGTGCGCGACTGGCGTGTCGTCGTGGAGGTGGAGACGTTGTCGGATCACAGATACATCCGCTTCGACGTCTCCGCCCACACCGCCAGCGGCCGCAGTCCAGCGGCCCCGCGAATGGACGGCCCGCGCTGGGCGCGTAAGCGCATCGACAAGGAACTTCTCGAGGAGGCCGCTATTGTCCAGGCCTGGATCCGGGAGTCGACGACGAACGGACCCGTCGACGTCGAACAAGAGGCGCTGTGGTTCCGCGGGGCGATGACGCACATTAGCGACGCGTCCATGCCCCGGGTCCACACGCTGTCAGCAAGGCGCCAGGTGTACTGGTGGTCCGCCGAGATCGCACGGCTGCGTATAGCGTGCGTCGCGGCGAGGCGCCCGTACACCCATTACCGAAGACGACGTCGTCGGGTCCCTGACGAAGAAGCCGCGCTGTATGAGGTGTACCGCGCGGCTAAGCAGGCTCTGTGGCTGGCCATCGGCGATGCGAGATCGCGAGCCAGGGGGGAGATGCTGGAGACTCTCGACGGAGATCCGTGGGGGCGCCCCTATCGTGCGGTTCGAGGGAAACTGAGAGCCGCCGCGCCCCCACTCACCGAGAGCCTCCAGCCCGAGCTGTTGGAGGAGGTCGTTTCAGCCCTCTTCCCGGCGAGAGCGGAGCACACTCCGCCGCCGATGGCTATGCCCACAGCCGCAGAGCCTCCGGAGGAGGAACACGCCATCGACGTCCCAGAGGTGACACAGGCAGAGATGAGGGCAGCCGTGATGCGGCTCCGGGCCAAGAATGTGGCCCCGGGGCCAGACGGCATCCACGGCATCGCGCTGGCCCTCGCTCTGAAGGAGCTAGAGCCCCAGCTGAGAGGACTCTTCACCGCGTGTCTTGAGCAGGGCCGGTTTCCAACATTGTGGAAGACCGGCCGTCTAGTCCTGCTCAAGAAGGCGGGGCGCCCTGCGGACTCACCGTCCGCGTACCGGCCCATAGTGCTGCTCGACGAGGTGGGCAAGATGTTTGAGCGTATCATCGCAGCCCGCCTCGTCAGCCACTTGTGCGAAGAAGGGCCGGACCTAGATGAGTGCCAATTTGGTTTTCGGCACGGGCGCTCCACCATTCACGCGATATCGCGGGTGAGAGTCCTGGCGGAGGAAACGGTGTCTCGGGGTGGGGTGGTGATGGCGGTGTCGTTAGACATTTCCAACGCCTTCAACACCCTGCCCTGGAGTTGTATCAGAGAGGCACTGCGCTTTCATCAAGTGCCTCTCTACCTCCGTCGCATCGTTGGGGCCTATCTGTCGGAGAGGTGTGTCACCTACGTGGGACGTGATGGCGGTCACCAGCACCCCATGTCGTGCGGTGTTCCGCAGGGATCGGTCGTCGGACCGCTCCTGTGGAACATCGGCTACGACTGGGTGCTGAGGGGTGAGCTCCAGCCGGGCGTGCAGCTGACGTGTTACGCTGACGACACGTTAGTCACGGCCCGGGGGAGCTCGCACAGGGAAGCAGCGTTGCTGGCGACGGCGGCGGTCTCACAAGTTGTGAGCCGCATTCGGCGCCTCGGCCTGGAGGTGGCCCTCAACAAGTCGGAGGCCATGGTGTTCCATGGTCCCCGACGGGCGCCGCCGCCGGGATCACACATTGTGGTCGGGGGGGTCCGCATCGCTGTCGAGCCTACCATGAAGTACCTAGGATTGGTGCTCGACAGCCGGTGGGACTTTGGCCCCCACTTCCGGCGGCTTGCGCCCAAGTTGTTGGGCGCGGCCGGGGCACTTTCAACGCTGCTTCCCAATCTGGGGGGCCCGAGCGCCACTTGCAGGCGGCTCTACGTGGGGATCGTGCGATCGATGGCCCTCTACGGGGCACCGATCTGGGCGGCTGACCTGACGGCCGGGAGCATCTCTGTCTTGCGTAAGCCACAGAGAGCTATGGCCGTCAGAGTCATAAGGGGATATCGCACGATCTCCTACGAGGCGGCATGCGCACTGGCCGGATCCCCGCCCTGGGACCTGGAGGCGAAGGTCCTCGCGTCACTGTTCCGGTGGCGCGAGGAAATGCGGGCGCGGGGCGAACGACCGATGCAGCAACAACTGGAGCTGCGTCGGTCACAGCTCCACGAGGTCCTGGTGGCGGACTGGCGGGACAGGCTCTCACGCCCTACCGCCGGCCTCAACACCATCGAGGCGATCCGACCAGTGCTCAGCGAGTGGCTCGGAAGACGGCACGGCTCCCTGACTTTTCGGGCGACACAGGTTCTCTCGGGGCATGGTTGCTTCGGGAAGTTCCTGTGTCGCATAACCAGGGAGCCAGACGCTCGGTGTCACCACTGCGTCGACTGTCGGGAGGACACGGCACGGCATACGCTGGCAGAATGTGCCGCATGGCTGGAGCCGCGCCGTGCCCTCATCTCTGAAGTAGGCAGTGACCTGTCGCTGCCGGCCGTAGTCAACGCCATGGTCGGCAGTGAACAGGCCTGGGACGCGGTGGTATCCTTCTGCGAGCAAGTCATTTCGCAGAAGGAGGCTGCGGAGCGGGAGCGGGAGATCACCTCCCTCAACCCGGCCCGCAGCAGGCGCACCGGGCGTCGGAGGAGGGCAGACAATGCCCTCTTCCAGCCCCCCTAAATGGGTCCAGGGGCGACGGACGCGGGGCTAGTCCGTCGCCCCCCACAACAACATCTGGGCCCGAGGCGGCGGCGCGTAGTGTTCCACGCGCGCCCCTCCAAGACGGTACGAGGGGAGTGTCGTACACCTCACTCCCGCTCGGCCGAGACGAGGCCCGCTGCGGCGGGCCGGCACCACGGGGGTTGCGGAAGAATTCTTTTTGATTCCCGCGACCCCCGGCGAAGGTGTGAGAGGGAACACCCGGGGTGGTTTTTAGTCAGTAAGAGTCTGACAGACCCCTCCGCCCTCCCCGGGGCGGGGGACATCCATGAGGATTTTCCCCCCGGATCAAAAAAAAAAAAAAAAAAAAGGTTAGGTTAGGTTAGAGTATGACAAACAACGCACGAGCCGAGCGAGCGAAGCGAGCGTGCCGCGGCAGCGGCCGGCGATGTGCCAGAAGCGAATCGCTTTTGTAAAAAGAAACAGTTAAGTTAGGTTAGGTTAGGTTCTCGGTGTCACCACTGCGTCGACTGTCGGGAGGACACGGCACGTCATACGCTTGCAGAATGTGCTGCATGGCTGGAGCCGCGCCGTGCCCTCATCTCTGAAGTAGGCAGTGACCTGTCGCTGCCGGCCGTAGTGAACGCCATGGTCGGCAGTGAACAGGCCTGGGACGCGGTGGTATCCTTCTGCGAGGAAGTTATTTCGCAGAAGGAGGCTGCGGAGCGGGAGCGAGAGATCACCTCCCTCAACCCGGCCCGCAGCAGGCGCACCGGGCGTCGGAGGAGGGCAGACAATGCCCTCTTCCAGCCCCCCTAAATGGGTAAAGGGGCGACGGACGCGGGGCTAGTCCGTCGCCCCCCACAACAACATCTGGACCCGAGGTGGCGGCGCGTAGTGTTCCACGCGCGCCCCTCCAAGACGGTACGAGGGGAGTGTCGTACACCTCACTCCCGCTCGGCCGAGACGAGGCCCGCTGCGGCGGCACCACGGGGGTTGCGGAAGTATTTTTGGTTCCCGCGACCCCCGGCGCAGGTGTGAGAGGGAACACCCGGGGTGGTTTTTAGTCAGTAAGAGTCTGACAGACCCCTCCGCCCTCCCCGGGGCGGGGGACATCCATGAGGATTTTGCCCCGGATCAAAAAAAAAAAAAAAGGTTATGTTAGGTTAGAGTATGACAAACAACGCACGAGCCGAGCGAGCGAAGCGAGCGTGCCGCGGTAGCGGCCGGCGATGTGCCAGAAGCGAATCGCTTTTGTAAAAGGAAACAGTTAGGTTAGGTCATATTATTATATTGTTAAAGTAAAAAAAAAAAAATACAATAACTACCTGTATATAATTTGTCCCAAATGAAAATGGCATCCTTGTAAATAAATTTCTTCAAAATTTGATAGAAGACTCAGAATTGCAGCTTTTTCGAAATCTAACACACATACTTTTGGTGCATGATTAATACTGTGTTCTTTGCCGTATTCTATTATTAGAATATTACGCAAACAAAAAATTCTGCTAAATGAAAGTTGGCATTTTAAAAAGTGTCATTATGAAAAGCAGACCAAACGTACAGTTGGTAACTGTGAGGTTGGGAAATAAAACAAAATTATATGATAAGTTGGCAAATGATTATTCGGCGGAATAAAATTCTGCGAAACGTTGGTTGGCAAGTGAAAATTTGGCAAACAATTTTCGGCGAACAGGCAGAGAACCATATAAAATGTAACTTCAATTTGTAATTAAAGTTCTAAGAGTGTAAAAAAACTCAATATTTTAACCACACTTTAGTGATATACGTAACGTCTGGCGATAGTCCATCATCCAGCCAAAAAGTTTAATACGAACCAAAGGGATAAAGGAACTCCCAGAGGCACCAATATCTCAAGTGCTTGTAATAAAGTAGTGAATAGTCCTCCGTCCCTCAGAAGTAACCCTTCCAATCCATCGGTCCTCACTCGACAATATCTAACCCTGTAATTTCTTACATAAAGCGGGCTTTTAGGCTCAATTCACTGTGAAATCGGTACGGTGCTCGTACCTGCTTTTTGGTAAGTAAGTAGATTGATTAATCTATAATAGATAATCTAATAATAGATAGGTATTTGGTCTATGAGATAAGATGCTTATTTTATATGTCAGAAACTGCAGCTTGGAAAAAATAATTAGTGTTTGTAGCAATGCCAAATCACTCTTTAGTACCTAATTAGGCTCTTACAGCGTATAACTAGTCAGCCTTCTAAGCAAAAGTAAACATTCATCTTCTAGACACGCTGGTTCCATCGTATACCTAATCCAGTGAGATCTACAGTAGACCCATTTCGCAATACGAAAAAATTAGATAATTTCGAGATGGTGGTGCTTGAAGAACGGATACATATTAAAGCAAATAAATATTATAACTGAACAATATACTTCTGAAAAATGTGTAATATCAAAACGAATTAATTAAAAAAAGCTCAGAATTTAGTTATAACGATGCCATAAAGAATGAAATGAAAAACACAAACGCGTAAATGAAAGAAAAACAAAACACAACCATTCGAGTTTTAAAATAAATAAACAAATACTGAAGGGTGTATTTTTCTAAATATTGGGTGGATATCATCACTGCCCTTGAGTCGAGGTCACACCCAGACGTGGTGACATTGACCCAATTAGTGACCTTCGATCCGAGGGTCGGTTTCAGATGCGATGGTGTTGATTAAGCACGAAGGTGTGGTAATATAATAGGTAGGTATATGTCACGCTTTTGTTCCCTTGGGGTGGAATGCCTGATAAGTAATTTTATGCCCGTATTTTAAAAGAGGTTAGGTAGAAGTGTAGGTTGGAATATAAATAACACGCAATTATTAGAAACCAAGTTTATTTAAGGTTAAACTCTTTTATTTTCAGATATAACCATATTTTTAATCTAATCATATTTACATTTAAAAGCTAAATATTCATAATAATATGTACAAAAATAATATGTATAATCAAAGAGCATCAAAAAATTGATCCACATCGCTGTCAACAGGAAAAGTTTCCAAAAGGGTGGCAGCATTGCCGCGTTGTATGGCAATGCTTCCAGTTTATTTTCATGTTGCCATGCTTGATTGAGAAAATAATACAAAATCAATTTTCCTTTTTGTAGCAATCCTTAATTTAGAAAAAGATCTGCTTTTTAGCTGTTTATAATGGGTCAAGTCTTGTCTCCACCATTATACGTAATCATATATAATTTGCCAAAACTTAAAGCTATCAAGAAAGTTCTTCTAACTTTTAAACTCATGAAAAAACCACATTCATACTTCATCACTTTTATATTCATAGTTTATCACCGCAATCGACATACACACGTGCTTACATTAGCAATGCCAGCGTGTCTGGGCCATCCATAACGTGCAATGGTCGTGTAAACAAGCATTTGTTTTTGCTATAAATGGCGCTCAGTCACGCATACGATACGCTGAGAAGTAACGTGGGGTAAAGTCTTACTCAGTGACGAGTTTGAAGGTCAAGGTCGAAGAGTAAGGAGGGTAACAGTTTGTTGTGGGTAGCTGAAGAGTTATTACAGGTAATTTACTGGTATTTTTGTGTCAAGCCGGGACTGAATGATGCGATGCAATTATTGTACGGCGACTCTTTAAACTCATACTCATCCCTGTAATAACTTATAGAGACTTGCCAGTTTCAGCTTTAAGCTTGGGTTGGCAAGTCATGCAAAAAATACCCGATCAATCGTTTTCCATGGACTATTTCGGAAGCTTCGTATGCCTTATCAATGACATTTCTCCGTGTAAACAAACATAGTAATCACACAAAATTACATAGGAAATCTTACTTGTAAACATAAGTAGCCACTGAAAAAAAGGTTAAAACTTTTCGTCCCCGGAGTAAAATTTAAAAAAGTTTTAAGTAAAAACTTAAGATATCGCAAATCTTCACGAACAGGGTTAAAATTTCCGATAAAAGTTTTTAAAAACTTCTTCGTCTACGGTATGGGTAAACACATGGTTCCGAATCGTAAATTACCCACCAAGAGTAATAAGTGTCTTGGGAACGACCGGGAAGGAATGAACGAAATCGAACGAACTTAAGTTATTGCACTAGTTGCCGTTTCTCTGTTTTGGAAGCAAATAAATGATTGTGTTGTAATGGCACAATTTCCGTTTAGCGCAGACTAAACCTTTTAAACCGGAAACCGGCATGCCTGAGAGATATTTCTCAACGGTATGTGATGCTAAGTCAGAGGCCTATGGGCAGCATTAAAACTCTGACACCAGGTTAGTCACTAACCTCACGAAAAGAAGAAGAAGAACCTTTTAAAGGCTATATTTTTAGGTTTTATTTACGTCTGGATGTGCTGCAAGCTGCAACATATTATCAAAATGGCAAAGTGATATTTTTTATTTAACGAAACAAAGAATAAGTACCGGCTGTCTTAACAACAAATTATGACAGCAATAAAATGGATTACAAGCTTAACAGTAAAAATACTCGCCTCTTCAAGTTCCCCTTTCCCTGACCGTCTAGGGGTAACTTCAGGGTAATTATTGCCGCAATTTTGGGTAATTACTGCCAAAGTTGAACTACAGGGGTCAATTAAGCCACGATTTGACAGCGACTGCGACTGGATTATCGAGTTTAATCCAGGCTTCTTGATGAATCGGGATGGGAGAGAGAAAGGTCCTCCCGTCCCAGCCGCCGCGGGAGACGCTCCGGGCGTCGGGAGCCACGTGACGACTCCCGGCCACCGTAGGCGCGGGCCTGCGGACGGTGAGTAATGGGTGACACACCGTCCGATCAGCACCAGACAACAAAAAAAAAAAAAAAGGCTTCTTGATGAATGCGGCGGGAAATATGTTTAATAAAATTGTTTTGATGCTTATTTTGGCAACAAAAGATTATAAATTCGTTTTCAAATAAAATGAAATTCACAAATAATTCTATGATTGCAGATTTTTCTGTTCTCTAGATTTGACATCTTCAAGGATAGTTTAAAAAAAATATTGGACATGTTTTTTCTTTGTTTACGTAATCCAGAGATTACGCTGATACATTGAGTTGAAATGTGGCATGACGTCACGAGTATGTAGTTTTTATACTTACTAGTGACGAGCCCCAACTCCCCGATTTAATGCGTTTTATCTCGGTCTTTTTTTGTTAAAATGGTAAATCAAAAAATATGTGACTAATATTTTTTTATTATCTGATTGACGGGCTTAATATAATTTTTTTTTTTTTTTATCCAGGCGTCATCCCCATTAAGTATCTAATTCCGAAAGAGACCTGCAGGACTGTGAATTGCATGCAGAGGGATATAACATCTAAATTCAGACCGTTCCTCCTACATTCTCCTGTCCTGCTACAATTAACAGTCGTGAGAACAAACTCTCATAATCCCCCCGTCACCCGCGTCTGTTCAGAGGATTTGTTGTCAACTCTGTTGAAACAATACCTTATAAGCCTTCCAAGACACTGGAAAAGAGGTACCTAGCAGTTAATTTAGTTACACCTCTTTTTTTTTTAGGTTGGGAAATCATCCAATGACTTCCGCTCTGGATGGAGCGGGAGGGAGTATCAGACTCTTACTGACCAACACCCATCCATGTTCCTTCCTTAGCCTTTTATGTTCCGGAGTAGCGGTAACCCTTTCGGACAATCCCGCTTAGTTACACCGCTAAAGGGTATAAACTGACCTGTGTAGTACTCACACATTCCACTAGCTATGAAAAAAGTCTGACGCAATAAAAGCACAAATCAAAATTCGGAGCTGTTTCTTAGAAGTTCCAATGGAAAAACCCGAATGGGAAAAACACCGAGCTTAAAAAATAAATAAAAATTAAACAAATGAAAACTAAAAATTCAAAAAATATTTGAAATAGGAATAGAATTTCAAATAAAGTTGTAATCGAACCCTCTCCCGCCGGATTGTTAACAAATGCGACGTAAGCCCCGTCCAAGGTCGCCGCTAGTCCCTCCCTGGACGACGTAGTTTCACGTTCCGTTAACTGTCACTCACTTTTACTGCTCGTATTATTTGTTTTTCTACTGTTGTCGGGTAGATTGACTTTCTAACTGTGTCGAACAGAAAATAACTGAGGATTCTTTTGTTTTTCCATACTTTTATTACTCTTTAGATAAGTTGTAAAAACCTTTTGACCTAAAGAAAATCAACGGACTTTCATAATAAAATACTACGAAGTGAATAATAACTTTAAATTCTGTACTCAGTAACCCTGGTTTTGTATTTTTGTTTCGTTCTTAAAAACTTTTTAATATAAAAATCCCACATAAATTCAAATACCATTACCTACTTTATAAATTACAGTGATAGAAAGTTATTCTAGCACATCCAGATTGACCTAAGGGACAAAAATACGTATTATTGGAGCTTACTCAAAAACTAGCCAAGCGAATTATTACAATCTAAATAGTGAGCCTATACTATACATGCGTATAACTTTGCCTGTTTCGCAAATTTCTTTATCTTCAAATAAAAAAGGAAAATTCTAAATCAGTCCACAATTGGTGAAATTATCGATAAACTTACAGAAAAAAAAACAAACAGAAGAACATCAAACTCCTCTTTTTTTTAATTCGTTATGAAAAGTAAGAAGTCGTTTACATTAAACGATACAATCTATCTCGACTTATCTCTGACATTATTAAGAGAAAACTTAAAATATCTAAAGATCCAGGGGCAATTTTAATTTCTACTTATTCTGGCCATAGAACTAGTCGGATTCAAAGAATGTTTTCATTAATTTCAGTATGATACAACTTATTTAATACGTACATCAATTTGTTTCTCATGATTTATTTTTGGCACACAATGAAAAACCTTTATTGCCTTTGCCTTTATGGCAAACCTAAATGGCCTTTTTTGGTCTAAGGAGGTGTGTGCCTATTTGTAAGTGAATCTATCTCCTGCACCAATGAATAATTATTACAAAAACATTCGTCGAAAAACTTTTAGCAAGCTTTGCCGGAACTTTTCTTTTGAATAAATTCCGATGAAAAAAGTTATGCTCCATAAAATGAGAAGTATTACCATAGCTAAGGGTTTGTTTATGACCTTCAGCTTTGGGTAAAGGTTACAGTTTGACCTTATAGATGTCTGATAGCTGTGGGCTTTCATGGTCAGTTGAGGGGTGAGCGCACGAAGGGTTAAAAGTTACACGAAATAAACTTTTATTTAAGTAAGTACTTATTTATTTAGTTCGCGTGTTTGGTAAGCCGATTAGTTTTTAACCGACTTCAAAAAAGGAGGAGGTTCTCAAAATGGACTGTATTTTTTTTTGTTTTCGGTCTTTGAATGCCTTCAGCAAATTGTAGTGTATTGTGTATTGTAAATACCAGTCCGGTTCAGTGGTCTAACTGCTCTGTCCAACTAGTTGGACCATGGGTCTTTACTAGGGGCAGTTGTCCAACTTTAAAAATAGTTGGACTACAGCACCTTTTGAGAGATCCATGGTCAAATTCATTTAATAAATCACTGTGCCAACATACATATAAAAAAAAACATTTTTTCTACACAAACTCTGTTCTAGCTATTATTTACATTTAACGTCAACACGTAGAGATTTAAAAACTATTTGCTATAAAAATACAAGATATAAAATGTGAATGAAATTCCTTCCACGATGAAAAATAAACTCAGCGTGTTAACATGCATAAAATCACACTTAAGTTATTTAAAAGAGTTAAGTAAAGAGCTGAATTGCTACTTTAAATATAACAACGGGCTTAAATGGGTTTTAAAGACCTTAAAAATCTTGTGTTTGTCGTGATGAAGACTAATAGCTTACCATTAAAGAGTTTTACTTTTAATTTACGGACGGATGTTGGCAGGCTTATGACTTTAAGTTAACGATATTATAACGATATGTTACTTATACAAGCGAGAACGACCCGCCGCGGCTTTGCACGGGTGCAATGTAGATCTACTATCACGTGGGCGAAGCGGCGGGCTGAAGCTAGTTAAACTATACGTAGAAACGTTTCTCTTTCTCTATCTGTTGGTGAGAAGCGCAGTGTAATCCGGGACAAACTTTCCTTTAGTGACCGTTGATTTGTAAGTTCATACTTTTTCAAAGTTTCAAAGGCCAACAAGCCCGAAGAACCTCGCCTTAAAACAAGAAAATTCTTGTGAATCAAGTCGCGTGAACAATCTTAAAAATAAAAATAAAATAAATAAAATAAAATAATTTTTATTTATTTTTATTTTTTACTTTTTCAAAGTTTCAAAGGCCAACAAGCCCGAAGAACCTCGCCTTAAAACAAGAAAATTCTTGTGAATCAAGTCGCGTGAACAATCTTACCTAGTAATAAAGCGTTTGGTTACCCATCATATTGCGGACGGATAAGGTGTTTCTCGGTACCCGTTACAGCAGAGACATTACCAGGTTGTATACCTTGCGTTAAAGAAAATAGAACCTTCAGGAATTGCATTTAAATTTGTAATTGTTTGACTGTGTTGCTGAAAGGCCTTTTTATTGAGGAAAGAAATAAACCAAATGTACCATACCTTGCCCAGTGCTGGTTTGGTATAGTAACCAGTCCACATTTCCTATTTAATGTTTCCCTCGACGACCGAGGACAAAACACAAAAAATCTAGTTTTACTTTCTTTAATCTTTTTCATTTTCTCCCGTTAATCACGTTGAAACAAAAGAAACATTAAACAAAAGAATTCTTGAGCAAACAAATGAAATCTTTCTTTTTAATTCCTGTTTCGCGTCGCACAGTTGCTTCTACAAAAAAATACTTATCTTTTTAATTCCAAGTGAACTGCATTCAGTAAATTGGCGGGGTTGCAACGGACCCCAGTAAGTGAAGCTCCCTTTTTAGGGTACCGTACGCAAAGGGTGCCAACTGAACCATATTACTCCGCTGTCCATCCCATCATCTGTCACGGGGCTGTATCTTATGAACCGTAGTAGGTAGACACTTGAAATTATGACAGAGTGTGTGTAGTACACGCTCTATGGCCGCTAAAGTTAAAAACTAACGTGTGTTTTGCCTCCTCTCTTAATCTTTTTACTCAAGTAACTATTTAAAAACAGTACTTATGTATAGTTAAATATTGTGGGGTGGTAAGGAACCCTTCACATGCAAGTCCTACTCACACTTGACAACTTTTTATTACACCTTTGTGACGTTTTAAATAGAGTGCGTTAGTTTTGCTTTTGTACTAAGCTCGAGTATTTAATTGTGATGATTACATTTTTTAACTCCCATCTTCCTAGCATAGCGAGCTGTGCTGGGGTGGCTGCTGTAGGTGCCATTCTCAAACCCGCAAATATAAAAACTTATAATTATGGCTCCCAATAAGGTTGTTATATTTTAGCCGTTTCAATCGTTTGGGGTGAAACGTTAGGGCCGTGGGGTCCGAGATCTCATCGAGTATTTCGGAACATCGTCCAGTAGTTGGTCGACTCTACACGTGACCAGAGGGCTAGACAATTTTTAAATCAAAGAACCACCCAACGTGGAAACGTTGCCACCCAACGTGGAAACGTTGCGAGAGTTTTGGTAAGTTCTCTTACTGACAGCAATGCGGAATAATTTTTTGATGCCAAAAGTTAAGAGACGTTTAAACGTTAAAAATGTATGGTTAATCAGTCGCTAATCATTATTTAACTTTAAGCAACGTTTATAACTAACTAATCAACAGCACGTGAAGCTAAGTCAGAGGCCCATGGGCAGCTTTGACAACTTTGACACCAGGTTAGTCACTAACCACACGAAAAGAAGAAGACTAAACTCCAATATACATATTTTTCTGATAGATGGTTAATCTATTATTAATTGCTAATGATTAATGCATTTTCTTTCTGAACGAGCCATAAGGCGTAATTACAGATTAAACCTTTTAAATGACTAGCTACTGCCAGCGGCTTCACCCGCGTGGATGTCTAAGTATCCGACGGGAACATACTACCGAGTTAAAAAGTATTCTACGTGTTAATCCAGGTTATAAATTGTATGTGTGCCTGATTCTATCCAGATCCGTTCATCCGTTTGAGCGTGAAAAAGTAACAAACATATAAACACACACACTCACAAACTTTCCCTTTTATAACATAAGTCTGCTTATAATATAAACTATGGAACTTGATACTGAAATAAACATTTATTATTATTATTATTATCGTACAAGTCGATATACGTCCCAAGTCAATCCACCTCACGCTACTAGGCAATTTACCTCGCTACCAAGCTCATGTGCCTCATATATACCTAACCACAGCCTGACTATTCTCATACATACGTGCCTTCAAGAGCAGTGCCGGATTAAGCAAGCGCGGGCCCCGTAGCAAATTCTATCCAGGGGCCCTTGATCTGCTATGGGTTCTTATGTACAAAGTGGTAAAGAAAAATCAACTCTCAATACGTTTAATTGTTATATATAGGTTCTGTTCTATGTATCGGTTCTCCACATATCAGTGCCTTCGTAGCATCAGCTCTGGCGGCTCACATAGTCTCGGACAATCTTATCAAAATATAGGATGTTTTTAAGTACAAGCTTCCGCAAGAAAACCCCTACGATCCGTAGGACTAGAAACAAAAAATGCATTTCTACAACAGTCTGCAGCGCACTTAGAAACTGAATTTAATTTTACTATGTCACTCAAAAAAGTTTCGCTCACATTTATGGGAGATTTGTTTGGTTACGCGGGGCCCCCGCGTAACCAAACAAATCTCCTTTTGCGCGGGGCCTGTAGCAATTGCTACACTTGCTATATGGTTAATCCGGCACTGTTCAAGAGACATCTTTTTCTGCAGTCTCCCAATACAATAAATGCAAGTCCATACCCTGATGAGACCGTATTTCTTCACACACAGGCCTCAATGCATATCAAAGTATTATTAGAAATTCCTATCGGTCCATAAACGAGACTTTAGGAAGAGAGAATCTTTGAGTTTATTTTGGCATCTCTGGCGCTATCTAGTTTTAAAACTTAGATCAAAATTGACTTGTAAAAGTGTCTTTGAAGACCTAATCAGATAAACAAACATTTTATTCCATTTCGATAACGTAATATTAGTCGGTGGTGGGTGAGGTGGTCGCTCAAAGAAAACTTTTTAGTTAAATTAAAATCTTTGTTCAAACAGAAAGTCTTTGTTTGAATGGGAAACATTAAGATTTAATTAAGGGTGGGAACTGTAATTACATTTTAATTGCAGTAGCAACCACGCAGAATTTTATGTTGTTGATCGAAAGTCTTATTAAATAATAATTAATAGGACAAGTGAACTTTAAACGGTGTTTCTTATTTCTAAAACTGGACGTTATGATGTGTTCTAATTAAAAACGTTGAGTAAAGTTAAGACACGTTTAAACACCGGTTATAAACATGGTTAATTATTAACAAATATACACAAAACCAGAATAAGTTAATCTATACTAATATTATAAAGCTGAAGAGTTTGTTTGTTTGTTTGTTAATTGAAAAATTCTTTTTGTGTTGAATAGACCATTTATTGAGGAAGGCTTTAGGCTATATAACATCACGATGCAACTATTAGGAGCGAAGAAATAATGGAAAATGTGAACAAAAACGGGGAAAATTATTCATCCTTGAGGGCTTCCATTGCGTGCGCTGCGAAAACGGTTCGAGATACCAAAAATATATGTATGAAAAAATTATTCCTCTTGAAATGATCTAAAAAAATGTCCGCGACAGTATATGTCTGTCTATCTTTTAAGATTAACTCACTAGAACCGTTTTTATGGTAATCAAATTTGGTCGAAATTAATGCATTATTTGTTAAGAGTTGTATCAACGTAATAATATTAATCTTTATCCAAATAAATGTGTGTTGTTGATTAAGAGTATTTAATTGTGAACAAAATTGTCTTTGACATCACTTAATTTCAATGAACATCTTAGAAGATATTGCAATATTAAAATAATTAACAGCTATAATTTATAAAGCTGAGGAGGTTGTTTGCAAAAATAAATGATGCCCAAAATAACTATTCCACGCGGACGAAGTCGCGGGCACAGCTAGTAATTACTAAAATTCTTTAATACATATCTCCACAAAAAAAAATATTGCTCTCGAAACGGAACGAGAATTAAAGTTTCAACTGGACAGGTTATAACGAAGTTCTACAAAATACTTTTCAACATTCCAACTTGTAAATTAAATGAAATGCTACTTTGTTACTAGCTAATATTGAGAATATTAGCTTGTAACAAAGTAGCATTTCATTGTTCACTTTTATACTGCAGCTATTCTTTGTAGTAAAGGCACTTCCTCACCGGGGGTATTAGTCTGTAATATAACTTTCCGTGATACCATTGGTTTTGCCAGTAGACGGCGCAAACCGTGAACAGAGGCCCATTTCTGTAATTTTCAGTTAAGCAACACGACATTGACACTCTATTGATACACTACAGACATTATGTTAAGTTAGGTAAAAATGACCATAGAATACCAAATTAATGTCAATGATTGGTCTATTCAGACACTACTTACACACTACCGACTCGCTATTTAATTTATTTATTTCAGATAATTATAATCCATATTTTGTTAGTATATATTAGCAACAATATTAGCTTACAAATTATGTTAGTATTGTTAGTACTTATCTTTATGTGGCTACTATAAAAAACCCTTCACTATCCTCACCCAGTGTTTTTGAATGGGGCAGTCAAAGCGAGCAGCAATGACTTTCAGAATGCTATTCTTGACAAGTTGACAAGTTGCTATTGACAAGTTGACAAGTTGCTATTGACAAGTTAGTTATGTTACAGTATTCTTCTTCTTCTTCTTTTCGTGTGGTTAGTGACTAACCTGGTGTCAGAGTTTATATGCAGAATTGGGCCCCTGCTAGGTGGTGGAGAGAGATAATAGAAACCAGCGGGATCGGTTAATTCATATAATTTCATTCATAAAAATACCACGGCTACCTGTAAAAGTAAAATAAACATTTATTTGCATAGATAGGGTAAATAAGATGTAATAATAGTTAAACATATGGATGATCCTTGTACAATCTACCTTATTACGCATGCAGCATGACTAAAAAATGATTGAATTAATATAGAAAGAAATGAAATGATGACTTTGTTAAATTATGGTAGGTACATTCATTTAATAACTTAATTTATAAACAAAATTGACAAAAAAAAAAATTCATGCAAGTTTTTACTCATACATAGTATTAGAAGCAGTAACAGTAACATATATCTACAATACAATAGGAATAAAATGAAATAAAATACGTTGCAGATATATATTTTTATTAAAGGCGAATGGTCCCGGCGTGAAAGCGCCTTACGATTACCGATCATGAGACATTAAAATCGCTGTTTGAACAATGAAATTAAGATCTGAGTTGAAACGAGGTACTTAATAAACTTTTATAGCGCTTCTGATTGCTGTATATCTAGGTTTGATAATATTATTGGCGATAGAGTACTTAATTATTATTTTAAGTTGGGATAATTAAAGTGCTTTGAACTGAAATGCTAATCCCTCACGAAGAGAGGAGGCGTGTGTCCCGGCGATGGGAATATTATGGGGTGATAATGAATGAATGAAATGATTTATAGGAATTATGTCGTCAGTAGCTTAGCCTTTCCGCAGATGTAGTAAAACATGAGAAATTCAAATGGAGCGACTGTCATTTAACTGCAATAATCCGATAAAATATTCTTCAAAATCTTCCTAGCACGGCGGGCTGTGCTGAGGCGGCTTATTGGAAGTTATACATATGTCCAAGTGCTCATCGAGTATTTCGGGATATCGCCCAGCGGTTGGTCGACTCTACACGTGACCAGAGGGCTGGTCAATGTTTAGGCCAAAGAATCAGCATTGCCATCCAACGTGGTAACGCTGGCAGCCTTTTGGGCACATTTCCCACTGACAGCGATGGGGATGAATTTTTTGACGGCCTATGATCTCTTCCCTTTTTTACCACTTGTACATAATGGATATATTTTTAAGTTTTTGATTGTATAGTAAGTAATTAATTCTTCGTCTAATTGCTTCATGTATTTTGCTAACTGCACTGAACAAAATCTAGACAGATCCTAGAAACTTAAACCTTGTTGCTATGAAGCTTCATCAACGTCTATCCCGCAGGTTCGCCGTTAAATTTTCACAGACAAAACGTTTTAACTTTAATATCAGCCATATTTGTATACTTGCCAGCTATGTTTAGCCTTCTTGAGAATCAGTTGACAGAGTCAAGTGTTCCATGAAGAGGCTGGAAGGCAGCCAAACCGCAATATGGATTACTGAAGCCTACAAGTGCTTGAGTTCCGCTGAATCAGAAGTGAAAGAAAAGCATTCCGCCTTTAGAACACTACTTAACCTTAATGAGAATTTTGTTGCTCTACTTTCGTGTTGTGTCATGTGAAACGAAAATAGCAAAGAAGTAGAGGTCATCTATATATGTAGCTAGCTGCGCCCCTTGGTTTCACCCGCGTTAGATTCGATTCCGTGGGATTATCGGGATAAAAAGTAACAACTATATACCTATCATGTTTCATCGCAATCGGTGAAGAAGTAACAAACATATTAAGAACATAATAAAATGCACAAAAATAATTTATGCATAACTAGCTTCCGCCCACGGCTTCGCCCGCATAATATGTTGACAAATTATACACATAAACCTTCCTCTTCAATCACTCTATCTATAAAAAAAACCGCATCAAAATCCGTTGCGTAGTTTTAAAGATTTAAGCATACATAGGGATATAGGGACAGAGAAAGCGACTTTGTTTTATACTATGTAGTGTTAATCAAAGGGCATCAAAAAAATCGTCCACATCGCTGTCACCAGGAAAATATGTAATAAAATAGTAACGAAGCCAACACCATACATTGAATATTTTTGATAAAAATAAATATTTTCGACGAGGTTGTGTGAACGAGTGTGATGCCAAAATATAGTTTATAGTTTGTTTGTTTGCCTGGATACTATGTTCAGGATTGGCGCAAACACGGATTTGAATAAAATTCGGCACACAGATACAGCTCTGCATTAACACATACAGTACTTTTAATTCCGTGAGTACATTCAGTCGGGATACTTTCCGATATACACACGGGTGAAGCCGCGTGGAAAAGCTAGTCCAATAATATAAAAATGCACGACTCTCTACTAAACTTTTTATGCAAACATTTGCAATGTGTATGCAAGCAGTGCAGCGGTGTGCAGATTTAAATTAGACGACCTCTAGCAGAGCTGAAGCCCGTGAGAGGACTCGCCCGGGAAACAACTGCAACTCTGAAATTCCATTGGAGAATGCGGAGTAATTTCATAAAATAAAACGGGGCCTAAGCTTTGAAATTTGCGAATGACGAACGATGAAAGTCATCAACACCCACCACGAATTTGATAAAATGCGAGTTATGTATGTATTTATCATATTAGAGGGTCTTCTTCGCTTAGTTTTGGAGCCAATTTTCATTTTTATCCTGCCGTTACAACTACGTTAAAACTTGCAGAAATTCCTTCATAATTCCTAGAAAGTAATTGTTGCACTTATAAATGCACTATTATGAAATTATTTTTAATGTATTGTGTAAACAATTGGTGGCTAACCTAAATAAATAAATAAAATAATTCTTTGATTTTCGGACACAGCTGAGGTTTTGTTACAACCCTAATTACAATGCAGCATCTCGCTCACTATATATTGTTCTCTCTACCAATAATTGGGTGTGAAGCCGAAGCGATGTTATTCTATTAGAAATTGATTTATCATTGGCCGGCTCTGTACCTGACGGCTTATCGTTGTGGTACGTCAGGCTACGCCTTGGATCGGTTCATAGATGCACGGAAATTGTATTGACAATGTAAATTGGTTTCTCTGTCTGCTTATATTAGAGACGAATCATTTAAGGATAATCTATGGAATATTGTTATTGTGTTGTGCCTCGGTTTTCCTGGAGCTTTAGGTAATGCCGTAAAACTAGATAATTGTTTCATCATGTCTATCTAAAAGGCGTCTGTTTCTTACAAAAATAACTCTATTCAAAAATTAAGAAATTTTTTCTTTGAGTAAAATTTGCTATCTACAGTATTAAGAGTACTTTCCCTTCAGGTGACATTACAAAATTCCACCCTGTATATTGAAATTTAGGAATAAAAACGTTAATGCTGCGGTCCTAATATTGCCGCTAGCTGTACAAATATGTGACAGTGCAGCCAGTGGCGCCACCTATTACTATCACTCAAGCAGAGCACCGCAACGAAGGTGGCGTGGCGGCTGATGACAAAGAGGCAGTCAAGGGAGCCACTGTTTCACCACGTCCACAACGAGCTTCTGTATTGCAACACAATCCTGATGGTATAACAGCTGGTGAACCACTAGTATGATGACCGCTTCTGGTAAAGGCACGACTATACAATATCTACTGCACCGTGATAAATAGTTTTTAAAATTTACGATGTTTTCGGTTTTTAGGAAACATAGCGACTGTAAGTTGAGGGCTCGACTAGCCGTTCAATTAATGTTGATATACATAGATAACTGGCTTTTCTTATAGTGAAGAGCGCTATAATCATACAGCTCAGCCAAACATGACAGAAAAGTCAAGGAATTCGGATATGCTTATTTAGTTATTGGCATCATACTCGAAATAAAATCTGAAGTTTTAAAACAATAAAGCGAACATTAACCAAGTCTCTAGTCAAATTAGTCATTAGCTCCAATGTTACTTCAACATTGAAAGAAAACTCAACATGGAAGAATTTCTAGCAAGACAGTCGATTATAAATGACTTAATTCCGCCCACCCTGGAAGAACCATCTTTGATTTTTATTCTCAAACGTTTTGCGGAGAAGTCCTCTTTGTATAAGATTCCTACTTTCAGTTCTCATTCCAATTTAATTTAAAGCTAGTTATTTTTAATGTTCTACACTTTTATTGAAAGGATTTCCTATTATTAACCATTTGTGTTAAATTGACCTGAAAATACTGAATCTAGCTGGTGTGGACTAATGTGTAATAGATGTGGCGAGGCATATTATCCCCAGCAATTAATGAAATAGTGAGTGAAGAGAAACATGACATTTCCTCGCTGGCTGAACTTGGGATCATGGGATCCATACCCAGGTGAAGAAGAGTGAATATAAGTAAATCCGCTAAAAAAATTATAAGGAGCCTGAATTTGAACCTGTTTGATGGCAATAGACGGAGGGGCTCGTGGCTAACAGCCAGGTTGAACTACGCCTCCGTATGTCCTTGGATGAGTGATCATTCATTACATAGCGGGACTTCGAACACGTAAATCCTTTGGTTCCGGCTGACATCACTTTGATGTCGTTACGGGTGTATAAGCCCAAAAACAAGACAACTAGTCTTGCCAAGAGGTGTTACCCAGTAACTGGGTTGTGAAGGTCAGATAGGCTGTCACTCCACGCAGAATATTGGTATTCAGATGCACATGGATAGACTGGAAACTGACCCCAACATAGTTGTGAAAAGGATGGCAGATTTTGTGATGGCGAAAGAATTTCACTGTATCGAATAAAACGGGTGAAAATGGGTGTTTCATTCGCTTGTAGTTTCCCTTTTGAGGAAAGATAGACTTTAATCTATGTCCTTTCTGTCAATTCCCGATACATGTCACTGAGAGTATCAGATACATGTCACTGAGAGTATCAGATACATGTCACTGAGAGTATCAGATACATGTCACTGAGAGTATCAGATACATGTCACTGAGAGTATCAGATACATGTCACTGAGAGTATCAGATACATGTCACTGAGAGTATCAGATACATGTCACTGAGAGTATCAGATACATGTCACTGAGAGTATCAGATACATGTCACAGAGAGTATCAGATACATGTCACTGAGAGTATCAGATACATGTCACTGAGAGTATCAGATACATGTCACTGAGAGTATCAGATACATGTCACTGAGAGTATCAGATACATGTCACTGAGAGTATCAGACATCGATCCCTGGACCGCCCAGTTGTCAGCACCACTCTGTTGACTGACGATTGACTCGCGCGGAGATTTATGACGACGCCCCGCCTAGATTGAGTTACGAGGTTTGATGTGGGATTTATGGCGGAAGGTTTTTTGTTTTGACTTTTAATCATGGTGAATGTTGATAAAATATAAACTCCTCTCGTCCGAAATCAAAGTTCATTTTAACTGTGTAGGGATTTTTGGAAGACGGTTGTTTTTTTTTGTAAAAAAATCTTGTATTATTTACTTTTCGTTTAGGTACTTACCCCAAACTTATTCGCATACCACTAATTGCTGAGCAAACAACAGTGACAGAAAGCAAAGTAAAATGTTAATATGACCACCGCGCAAACTTTCTCTACCAAATGTAGAGCGAGTTTTCAAAATCAGTCCATAGTTGATGAAATAATAATATAAATACTCCTTTATGAAGTAGGTAGGTTAAAAATGTAACATACTGATACCATCCGTTTTTGTTTAAAGTATTGGTCTGTAGGATTATTAACAGTGCAGACTCCAGCATATAAGCTATCCTAAACTGTAAAATATTCCCAATTGAACATGAACCTTATGCTTTTGGAATAAAGTTTTAAATCTATCAAACAAATTTGAAAGATTCTCCGTCTTTTCGTGTGACTATCCTGGTGTCAGTGTTTTTATGCTGCCCATGGACCTCTGACTTAGCTACACATTCCGTTGAAAAATATCTCTCAGACATGCCGGTTTCCTCACGATGTTTTCCTTCACCGTTTATTAAGCAAGTGATAATTATAAAATACGCACATGAATCCGTAAAATCAGAGGTGCATGCCTTGGGTTCGAACTCCTAGACCTATGACTTGGTAATCCGACGGTCACACCACTAGGCTATCACTGCTGTTCGTTTGTTGTTTGACAGATTGGGATAACTTATACGGGCCTCTGTACCTTAAAACCTCTAAAGGCGAAGTAGTATAATATTTTGATCAATCAGAAAAACCTACTGAAAAAATCACCAATCTAATAAAATATGAATATGGGTGTAAAACCAAGTGTCAATTACCAATAAACGAAGCACAGCGGAGAAGCCGCCACAGCCGCACACTTATAATAACTAGAGAAGATTTATTCCCTCACCGCTGGCTGCTCACAGTCAAGCTGTTCCACAAAGTTTACAGTAAATATTCATTAAAAACACGCAGCAACTGCCTTAATAGGCGAGCGAACATCTTCTTCTTCATTTCTCGTAAAAGGAAGTAGTATTAGCGTTTCTTTGAAACTGAAATATTATAAATTACTAGCGACCCGCCGCTACCTTGTGCGGATTGTGGGACTCGTTTAAACTACATTTTTTTTTAAATTTCTTTGTAAGTATATATTATTTATTTTATTTATTTATAACATAAAACGGCCAAGGCCAATTACATTAGTTACATGTTATACGCCAACAGTTTTTGCATTTGTCTGCTGCGTGGCAATCAATAAATGTGTTATCTATAAGTATACATTTTTTGGAATAACTTCCCTAAATAATTTGTGAAAAACACATCAAAATCCAATGAGTAATCGAAAATCACACAGACAGATACGAAAAGCGCCTTATTTGTGTTGTTTTACTATGTTCTATGTTGTGTAGAAGGTTGAAACACGACGCGGTCTCATTTCGCTTTCCATTGCGCTTTATGTATCGTTATTGAAACGTCAATGAAGTGTGTAAGCGGCAATGGTGTGGGCAGATAACGATTGCGTTGAATGGATGCGGGGGACAATGGGGCGGGTTCTACGATGTTTTAGCAAGACGGTTATGGTCTTCAACACGTTGTTGTAATATTTCTGTTTTTCTATTAATAAAGTTATACTTCTATGTGGGCGGCAAAATGGATGAAAATTGTTTACTATTTTAAACTTTCTCTCAATGATATATGAATGAATAAAACATTGTTCTTTTGCACTGATTTATCAAATAAGTAATATTTGAAAAATCCAAGTCCCATTTTTATTAGGAAAATTATGTTTTCTACGCTTCTTAACGGAAAATTTAACATTGTGCTATCTAAATAATAATAACCTCTAAAACGCAACACTTAGCATAAATACTAGCAAACGGATATCATGCGTTCAGTACATGATTCTAGACCCAGCAGAGTTGAAATTTTTCATCGGATTAAATAAAAAAAAAACTTACTGTTTCATACAAAAGAGCAATAGGTACGTAGAGCAATAGTCACAACATATATAATATTTGATCTCTATTATGATCAAACAATAATAGCTAGTAGATACTACATTTAAATTGATCTTCACTAATTTGATTTCATGATAAATATAATTTATAAGTCATCTCATGACAAATAATGAATTAGCTTATTGATGGTATTTGATAAAACGATCCTAAAATACATGAAAAGGTACTATCATGATAACAGGGATCTAAGCCATTCTAATCTATTCGAAACCTCACAAATATAGGGTATAATTCGGGTCGGCATTGTCATTTAAATTGCATGAGTTAGGGAATGGAGGGATTAAATTAATTATTTCCGAGACCGCGACAATGATATCAATTAGTCACACATTTCCCGTTTCCTTTTCTAGTGGTTTTCATTTGTTCGTTTATTGAATCGTTTTGTGTTGTATTGGTATTCAGTCTGCGGGTTTTTATTAATGTCGTTTATTTACACATTCTTGTGAAGGCTATTTTTAGTGTAGTAAAAAAATATGTGTGTTTAACGCAAAGATAGGGAAGGAAAGGCAATAAGAAAATAAAGAAAAGGTATGTAAAGGTCTCTCTGTAGCTCTTTAAGATTTGTGACACATTGGTGACAGGTGCATTAATGATCGTAACCAGCCTTTGCGCTGTCAGACTTCGGAATATTCATAACGTGCTCGTTTACATTATGTGCTAAGCCTTATCTTCCCATGGGGGTAGATAGAAACGACAGAACGCCCTATTCTATAATCTTTCCATACCTACCTACTGCTTTTCATCAATTATAAATATATGTCGGTTCACTAAGAAAATTCACGACTACAGCTGGCCTCACAAAACTCAAACCGTAAATTAACCGAGTAATATTTTACAAGATAGTACACGGTAGTAAAACGTAGTAAAATGCTAGCAGATATAAAAACGTCCGAGTAAGGTGGGCTCATATTTTGCTCATGTGTGGATTGGACGAAAGTAGGTTGGCCACTATTTATGAGTCGCTCGCGGCGAGCGGTAGGTTAAGTTGTGTCTGTGGAAATAGAATATGTATCGATCTGTATCTATCTTTATCTATATATCTTTTTAATATAATGTTACTTGAAGTTTTAAAGATTTCAGAACATCATTTTTCATAATGACATTTGATAGAAGATTCAAGTGAAGCATATTATTTTGTTAAGCATATAATATACCATAAGTATAGGAAACTATAACATTACAGGTTCTCGAATCAATTATTATTATTATAAATTATTATTATAAATTATCAGTTTTGTTTTAACGGTCTTAATAATAAGATAAAAATTAAAATCATTAAACGAACTCTGTCTTCAGATTTTTGTAACTAAAATTGGTGTTCTGCAAGGCTCCGTAATTGATCCATGTTTGTTCAAATCGCTTCTATAACGTCTTGCAAAAGAATCAGAAATAAGGTTATATGATAGAACACAATATAATTAAAAATTAAAATAATATTTTTTTCTGAACTCCTCGTTACAAGAAGTAGGACAAAAGAGGATTTTTAAATCAATTTTTTACCCTTACGTATTAGAAATAAAACGTATCACGTAATTATGTTATTTGCTAAATAGCAAATAACATAATTATTTTATATCATTATGAAAATTTTAGGTTCCTCATCATTTTCCTTTTATTGAATGTAATAAAAGGAAAATGATGAGGAACCTAAAATTTTGATTGATTTTGATTGATTGTGATACGTTCACAATTATTATACCTTTAGAACTTCAGCGTATGTACCTTACTAATGTATCTTCTTCGAGTTCATCAGCAAAATGATGGTGATATATAAAGCAGAAACTAACTATAAGGCGATTAACACACGGCACCGCTCGACCGCGCGGTAGGAGCAGTTTGCGGTAGAAACGAGCACCGCTCGACCGCGCGGTCGGGCGGTGTACGTGTGTTATGCATCAACGGATTCCTTAGAGACGAATGCGACATGAGATCCACTTCACCGCCTAACGCGGCGGAGCGCGGTGCGGCGCGGTGTTAATCGCCTAGTTACCAAATTATGGTTAGTATCTAAACGTTTAAATACTGCAGAGGTTAACGTATAGTACACAGAACAGTTAAAGAGGTATAGTATGACAAAATCGCCGCGAGCTAACTTCGTATTGCAACCCGCGTGGGATTCACTCGAGTTTTGACAGAGTTTCTAAACTCCAAACTGCAAAAACTATGACAGAAATTAAATGGCTTTTTAAGCTTTTGAATCAGTGAAAACAATTCCTGGAACTTTGACGCGCAAAACCTCCAGTTCAAATAAATAAAACCAAACGCAGACTAATTGTTTTAACCCGAACTAACGTGCCACGAATAATACAGATTGAAATAGCTACAAAAATCGATCGTAGTAGGTAGTGGACTAAAGCTGTGTGCAGACTGAGTCAAAATCGTCTATCACCTAAAATCGCTCTACAAAGTTATAAATCAATTAACCAATCTTACGATAGAATTAATGAATGCTTTTTATCTACGATGTTCTACAACCTAGGGCAAATTTCACCAATAAAACCGAACGCGATCAGCACATAAGGGCTGTCAGCGCGGGTGTATTTTCGTTGGAATATTGACACTGACAGTTCTTAATTGAGGTTTAGACGCGCTGATCATGTTGCGTTTCATTGATAAAATTGGCACCTAGTATCGAGACTTACTGATCAACTACTCAAGCAAAGTTAATACTATATTCCATGGGCTCTTGCACTGGTTTTCTCTTCCGAATGAAGAAAGAATCACGCAAATCGGCCTCCCTCATTTTTTTAAAGTTATTAGCCCAATTATTGTGTTATACCCTTTCAATTATAATACAAGGGTTTTAAAGAAAAATGTTTCCATTGCTTCGTAGGTTTGATGAATTCGGCAGCTAGAAAACGTAAATAACGCAATGAACATGGCAGAATTGTCAAATGATCAATGGTCATTATAATGTCTACGCAATCCCACCTGTTATATTTGTCGTGTGAACACTGCCTACCTACTCCTAAAGTGTGACAGTTGGCCCAAATCTTTGTCGATAACCAGCTGAATTATTTAGTTGTTCATGACTGGAGTAATACTTTTTTCTGTGTCTTTGATTGCTTTACGATTGTACGTGGATTGGGTGGACGGATTTCTGAGGGATCTCGACGTGTGAGATCACAGGATTGTTTGTGAAAGATTTGTTTTTGTATCCAGGTACCTCTTTGTATTTTATTAGGTCATCTGAAGAAATAGGACCTATGAAGTTGTCCTTTTCCTAACTATTTATATTAGGGTCGGCTTTCAGTCTAACCGGATACTGCAGCTGAATACCAGTATTCTATATGGCGCAATTGCCTGACTTCCGCAAACTAATTACTGGGTAAGACCGGTTGTCTGACTTTTGGGATTCTGACAACCCTTAACGATAGCCAAAGCCAACAGCTTAGCGTGCTTTCACAGCCACGGAGGAGACGCGATATGCAATAGATGGTGGCCCATGCACAAACCGACCGCGGCAAGCGTAGCTTAACCTTCGACGGCCGCTATTATCTAACCACGCGCCTCCCGTGATGTAATGATAGAATTAGGTGAGAGACTTAGCCCATGTCAACTCAAGTGAGTTCTAATCATAGAATACCAAGTTACGTTCTAAGAAAAATGGCGACGTTAGTAGGGGAGCGAGGGGCTAGTTGTAACAATTTATCGCTTCTTGGCTATGAAAGCTTACTTGTTTGGTATTCATGAAATTTAGCAGTACTATTCCAATTAACAACTATTCAACTATCGATTCCAAATAAACTTTTGATTAAACCTATAATGGTTTTTTGTAGAAACGGATTTGAAAAAAAACTAACGAGTGTTACAACTTACCCCGTGATTGGGGCTAGTTGTAACAGGCTTGGGGCAAATTGTAACATTAAGAATTTAAAACCAATTTTATATTTTATAAAGATTTATTTGGCATATTTAGTATAGGAATCGCTAAAAAAGGTTTAAACTTTTAAATTACATTTTTCATCTTACAGAAAATATTCAAAAATAAACAAATAACATATGTTCTTTCTTTAATACTATTAAAGTATTTTAGGTTTACAGCCATTTATAATCTTAACTACTTCAGTAGTCTGACTTTTGTAAGTAGTTGTAAGTTTTATTCTTAATCTAATAGAATAATAATCAAAAATTAACAAAAACATGGTCTTTCTTAAACTATAAATAAACTTTCAGCTCACAGTCATTTTTAATATCAAAATCTCAATTTCTTCAGTAATCAGCCTTTTTATTGACCTAGGTAAAATATGAAATCAGTCTTCATCCAGTATTTTCCAAGAGTTCAGCAGAGGTCATTTCGTAAACATCTTAGCTTTGGGAAGCACGTTCAGTTTTTTTTGTAGTGTTTCATTTGAAATAGATAAAATCAATTAAGTTCAACAAAAAAGTATTCAAAACCTGAAAAGAAGCAATTTAAATACATTTAAATAACTAAGAACTTATAAATAACTTATAAGTAACATGTTACAACTTGCCCCGTAAAAGTGTTACAACATACCCCACTGCAAGGTTTTTTGAAACAATCTCTATTAAAAAAAAACCGCTTACTTGGTGTGAAATTACTTTTAATATAATCAAACTAAACAAATGCTAAGTGTATTTGTATCAATCAACAACTGCTAAGCAATTTGAAATCTACGATAATCGATTTTGTATAAACAAAAAAAAGTCTATTACCTGGCTTAATCGGAACGCCTGCACAGCACCGCTTCCTGCACGGACCGGCGGGGTACTAATCGCGCTTATATGATAGAATGGATATTACGTAGTAGGTTTGGTTGAAAATTAAACAAATATTCTTCTATTATGTAGGTAAAAAATGCTTGTTACTACTTGCCCCTGTTACAACTATCCCCTCGCTCCCCTAATAACCAAATTTAATGAGCATTGAAACGTCATACCAGACGTTACAGAAGGTTATTAAAATTTGTAACGTTGCATGTTGATTTCGTTTAATACCGCTGGCCTAATTAGCTTGACTTTTCATCTACTTCATCATTAATTCTTAATTGAAATCTTGATAGGGAACCTATTTACGTATTTTGAATGTTATGTCAAGTCTTCTGGTCTTCAAGCAAAACTGTCGAATTCCAATGAAATTGTTAGTTTATTTTTATTGGTTGTGTAAACCAGAATTTCCTTAATACACGAACCGGTACTCCCAAAATTTCATAACTGCATTGCCCAAACAATGTAGAACGATTAGTGGAACTTTTCAAACTGCAGGCGCACAAATAGAACACCAGCTGCTTAATGATCATAAGTGGGGTGCGCTGGCTCGCAGCCTGGCTCCCCAGCGGTGTCAGCAGCTGCCCCACCGCCGGCGATTTACGTGAAGCGGGTAGAACTAGCAACGAGTGCATGGCGTCGACGAGCGATTACTTGCTGGTATGCGTGTGTTGCGCGAGTTTATCGGCGAGTGTTGAGTCTGCTAAAGCGAGTGTCGCTGACCGTTTACTCTCTTGTCGATTAATGACATTTGCTACAATATTTGAAAC
The DNA here is from genome assembly GCA_951799385.1 of Hyppa rectilinea. Taxonomy (NCBI): domain Eukaryota; kingdom Metazoa; phylum Arthropoda; class Insecta; order Lepidoptera; family Noctuidae; genus Hyppa; species Hyppa rectilinea. Next base: position 17,023,657 of record OX637321.1, on the reverse strand, counting down.
AGGAGAAAATTGTTGATTCACTTCCCGGTCTGCGGTGGAACAGGTGCCTTATTCACCGCCAACGAGCTCCCAAGCAATATATTTACCCGCATTTAGCCCAACTTGTGAGCTAGATATAAATTACACTACTTTTCGTTGGTACTTTTGTTTTAAACTGGTCTTTAAAATCGGGAGTACAAACGTACTTATAACTACGGCATATCCATTTGTCCTGAGATTCCTGCAGAAGCATTACATTACGCTACATCAAGCCTGTATATCCAAAGGCAGGTAGAGTACGTAGAGAACGCCCATCACCTACATATTTTCAGCAGATTTTTATGTTAAGTTCTACTTATCAAGGTAGTCTTATTACCACTGAAAATAATGACAACCACTCGGTGGATGCTGATCGATCAAGGTTGTTAAATAAAAACAAACTACATTGAGAATGAACTCTTTTTAAACGTAAAAATTACAAAACGTTCACCCTTTACCAAATCATGGTGCTTTAGCTAGAAAGAAGTGGCGCCACCAACTCCCCAGCAGCACAGCTGACTGTTCAGTTAGAAGTGTGTTGTGGGTGGGTGATTCTGTTACCCATACATCATAGTCCCCATCAAAATCATCAACCAACAGCTGTCTATAGTTGGCCATAAGTCTCGCCAATTGCATGTTATGTCAGGGAAATTAATTACTTAGCAAATTACCATCCAACTTAAATTGCCCGTATATTCAAAACACAACTCCCAGCTATTCTGTGACACTTGTGTGGATTCTGTGATACCACGGGTAATTGACGTAGGGTGTCAATTTGTTGAACAATTGCTTACCCTGACTGTACCTAGTTCTGGGAATGCCGTATTGTCGAATGAGGTCACGGCAATAAATACGTGACGGTCTGTTCTGTCAGCTACAGGTAAGCAACGTGATGGTTTACGTATTGAAAGTATTATAGGTTATTTGTCTAACAATTTCAATATAAATTGAATTTTAGATACTGCCTATGTCTGGATTTGTGTCGGTATGATGTAAATAGTTTCTCTACCTATTATATGTGTTATGATATTTAATAATGTTTGGATAATACTGGGTATCAATCGTCTCTGTCTACACATTCGAGGAATACAAGATTGATGTTATGCTATGATATTGAATTTCCAACCAGCCAGCAATGTCGCAAAATATTTCTCTACAAAAAAGTTTGCTATACCTACCTACCTACATAGTTAAATATGAACATACTTTTATACAAGTTCGAACTAGGTCAGGCCGGAAAAATTAATGCTCGTACCAGCGTCTGTGAATTTTATTAAAAAATAAACTTTCGTATAATCGAGAAACAATTTCGTTAAAATTTTTTCGAGGACACCCATGACATCGTTTTATGAGTATAGAAATGAGATTTGAAAATAGAAAGTGTCTTTGAATAATGTAGCCATGTTGAGCCTAGTAACTGGGGTGTGCAGGTCAGATAGGCGGTCGCTTCGTGTAGAATAATGGTAGTCAGCTAGATTCGGTTAGACTGGATGCTGACCCTAACGTAGCTGAGAAAAGGGTAGGCTTTATTTTTGAGCTAAGGATTTTTTTTGAGCTCTAAAATACTTTTGTAGTGAGATTGGACGTAATGAGCATTATCATCCATTAGCCTACAGGAATTCACTGCTAGACAAACATCCCACACGAAACTTAGCTCGATCCTTGGTCACTCCCTCGGACAACAAAAATTCAGCTAGCAGTACCATACCTTTCCAAGACAACTAATCAATACACTAACTAACTAAAAAATAATCAGCAATCCCATAAAAAACTTCAATAGCATCTCGGCCTAAATGTATGGGACAGCTGATTATTTGGTGAGAGTAGTTCAGTTTGATGGTCTGTACCACACGCTTAGGCGCGGGCCACACAGAAGAGACGTAAGACGCGGACGTAACGCAGACTAGGAGTCCCTTTCCATCCATTTTTGATGAAAATTAAACAGTATTTTGTTGAAAAAATGACAGTCAAAACTGTAAGGGTAAAACATTTTTCCTGAAAATATTTGACCGCATTTTCCTAAACACGATAGAATGTGATTGAGCTCGCTGCCTGGGTTTCTGAATGCCTAAAGTGCCTTTTCAATTTAATCGCATGTCAGTCTATACGATTGGCGGTTGTTAACTTGGACAACCCAGAACTCAGTAACGACTTTTGTTTGACAGCCTAATTTAATTGTTTTCAGGCATTGGGTGAACAGGGAATTAAAAATCACCGTGTATAATTAGTAATGCAATCTTAACAATCCAACTTTCTTCGACTTTCAAATTTTTTGTATGTAATTTATGTTTTTTTCATATTTTGGACAACGCTGTAGGCTAAGAAATCAGGAAAGTATTTATGCGTATTAAAAATGTACCTAGGTATTTTAAGAGAAAGTCGCTTTTTTGCGGACTTTGATGCGGTTTTATGTGTATGTATTAATGTTAAACTTATTTAATGTAATAACGAAATCTCGATGTTCTATCAAAACGTAAAAAGCTTGCGAAGGGCGAATCGCTCCTCGGATTATAAGATACAATAAGAGCATTTGCAAGTTTTATTCCACTTGATGATTTTCAACAACAAAATTGCTTGTTACGGGTAAGATATCGGTTCCGTCATAATTATAACGGCCATCATCTGTCATTTTCAACAGTATTCGACATTACTGTGTCAAAAAAAACTCTGTATTTGGATAGCCATTATTATGTGTCCACTCACCGCTTTCTTAAGAAACCAAAGATTTACACGGTATAAAATCCTCAAAATTATTATTTAATTTCGTCCCACAGCAGTACCTATCTAGGTGTAGTCTATCACGACACAGAACTAGAACACCAAATACAAGCGTATTTTCAAATTCGTCGTACACCACGAAGAGCGCTGGCAGAATTTGAATCAAAGATGTCGGCCGTCAAATATTTGACGGTGGAAACATAGTGGGAGTGGTGAGGGTGGCTAAGAGTTAATATTCTTTTTACTTTACTTCAGTTTCGATAAATTAAGATTTATAAAATCATAACATATCTTCACACATGTACTTCAATTCAATTCAAAACATTTATTTCAGACTTGCGGTCCATAAGGTGTTAGTATTACATCGGAATAACTTGTGCTATGTTAGTAACTTATACACATATAAAAGAAAAAGAAAGAGGCAAGATGCATGTTCACCTACAACAGTACATGCAACCTGATCCAATGTCTCCAAATAGGACTATGGATATATTCTGCAATTACTTCCAGAGCTGTTGGGACTGGCTCTCACTCTCTGCATCAGCGATGCTGCTCTCTTGCATGCGATGCTTGTAGAAATGCATGAAAGCCGTCCACTCAAGCTTCGGTAAACATCGCCGACGCACAAGACGTAATCCCCTAATGTGGTAAAAGGTTTTTGTTCCGGGCTATAGGAATTGAAAACAAGATTAAAAAATACTAACTTCTTCCGCCAACAGATTCGTACGCGTGGATGTCGAACATTATCCCACGGGAATGTACTGCCGGGATAAAAACTAACGCATGTGTTAATCCAGACAGGTAGTATAAACTATCTTCTGTGCGTTCACCCGTGATTGGTAAGGAACATTCATTCAAACTTCCACATTTATAATATCCTTCCTTTCCTTCCTTGGACATTTCACACAACGCCATATAGTCCCAAGCTAAGCAACCTAATGCTTATGCTTTTTCAATAATAGTAATAAGATATAGTTAGGTATAAAAAAAACAAGTGTTAGAAAAATATTATGGCCATTTATGTAACTTGATCTAACAAGGAAGCCGTGCAAGTACAAACACAGCGCAAGCATTCGATGTACTGATGACACACGGTCCAGAGAGAAGCTTGCTGGTCCATTGTCCAAATAAAGCGCTGTCTTATGGCACTTTACCCTTGGGAAATTCCAAACACTGCACGCTGTGTATTTTCATTCGTGGAAACCACATTCTCTCTTCACTATTGTATAAATGTAGGGGACTAGGGGATACAGTGCGCTTTGAATTCAACAGGCGAAAGGATGCTGGCTGAATCTGAATTTTAAATGCCATTCCTCCTCTACATTTTCAGTGGTTTCTACTCGCTTCATGCACTTTTGGCTTAATGTCTAAATTGTTTGTTTTGTCATTTGAATTGTTTCAGGTTTGTTATTTTTGATTAGATTTAAAAACAGCAGATCGGGCAAAGAAAGAAATTCCACATAGAAAAACCCAATAACAGAGTTTTTCTATGTGGAATTTTATTTTATGGATCGCTAGTAACAGGGCAGAAATCCAAAACAAAACAGGATATTATGTTATGTTTAGTAAAGTTTTGACTGTAACAGTATTTTTTTGTAATTTGTAAACATCCGTCTTAACCCCAATTTGTGGGTCTACGCAGCAACTCATTCAGTCAGTCCATTACTCACCTATTATTAACACTCTTTTAAAGCAAATTTTTATCCAGAATAAAGCGTTATTATCATCACTGTATTTTGAAGTTAACTTGTTACGTTACGCTTGTTTCTGCTTCCGTACAAATCTATAAAAGCTAGAAACCTTATTGATATCTTCCAATACAACTACTTAACTTCTACTGTGTTCGAATCCATAAAATTCGTGGCATCACGGATATTCCTGTATCCGTCGGATAGTAACGAGGAATCGATAGCGCGCACATTTGTCTTGCAAACGGCGCCCAAACTATCGAATTGCTTTTAAAAGAGCTTTCACGCTGGATTGATAGGCTTTTGTTCTCCACTTCTTTCAATAAAAATACATACAAACACTCACGCCTTCCTATCATGGGGTGAGGCAGAAACTTCAGATCTCGATGAACGAGAAGTTTTCAATGGTCACCCATCCACAAATCGACCGCAACAAGCGTAGCTTAACCTTCGATCGACTCGTACGGCTGTTATTATTTAGCCCATCGATTCAAGCTGTTACAACACTAGTGACGTCACAGTCTTACAGAAAATGGTTACCTCTGCCACCCTCAGGGCAGGAAACAATAAATCAAACAATTTGATAGTTACGTTGTCCAATACAGCAGAATGAACTACCAATGACAACTGTTCGCGTATTATTATGACTCGGCCTTTTTTTTCTGTTTAGTTTGCAATTTCTAAGTGGTGGTTCTATTGTCTGTATTTATGAAATGTTCATGTACAGACGCCAGCACTTCAAGCTATCCCTAACTGCCAAAGGAGAAACCCAAACTCCATAGAAACTTGGGCCTGGCGTTACAGAGCTGGAATTTTTCCATAAATTAGAGCACCTAGGAAGATCTCACGAGCCCAATTTTCGCGTCTCTCAGCAATGGCCAAATTGGTAAAATCAAACAATGTTTACCTACATGTTAGGTTAGTTTTTTATTTTTTAACTGCCCTACACTAGGAATTTCTCCTGCGTCGTGGATATGTTTACAAACATTTAAACTCACATACACACAACACCCAGACCCGGAACAACTACATGTAGTCAATACAAATATTTGTTCCGTGCGGGAATCGAACCCGCTACATGCTGTACAGCAATCGATCAGCCACCGCGATATTTAAACTAAAAAAAATCTTTTGTGAGGCTGTTTTCTACTTAAATATGGAATGCACATGCGCCGAGCTGCAGTGCTTGCAACCTATCATGATGAGGTTTAGGTACTTACTTACATAAAAAGTGGTGAATTCAGATTAATATTACTGAAAACCTCAGCTAAAAATGATGTCTGCTAGATAAGGCCCACTTACAACACTAATGGGTTGCATTTTTATACATTGTATTTACTACCAGGGGATTTGATGCTATCTCAAATTACAGTAAACTGAGATTGCAACAATAGGTTTATTTAAATAAAAAACCGTATTATTGAGATAGGGTTTTACTAATCACCTTCTTCGTTAGGATTATCGTAATATACTAATACAGTATCTAGGAATTCGTTCGGTCCGTTACTATTCCACAATTACAGTACAAGCTCATGATACCGTAGGTATTAACCAGTTGTCAGAAGAGCAATATCCAGATCCGGTTTTCCAGCAAAGGTCAGCAGGAAACGCAGGCTACGGTGTCCAATATTCAAGCGAGGGTCTGTCAGAAGGCAATCAATTTCGGAGTCCAGTAATCTAGTAGTCAGCAGAGGTTCAATATTGTAATAAATCTCGAGAATTCGAAAAAACACATTCACTTGCGCAAAGATACGAAAAGCGAATGACACTAATTATTAAGATGACAATTAACAGACGTTGACGTTGACATTTACCGTTTACTAGTGCAATCCATGTGCAAACCGCGTTGCAATCGATTTTTTCGATTATTTATTTCCTTTAATGATTTTTAATCGTGCTTACGTTAAAAAATAATTGTATTCCTGATTTTTTTATTTAACAATGATTTCTATACCTAAAAAGCAATTATTCTAAAATAATGGAGTATTATTCAATTATAATTTGTAATTATCGATATCCGCTAAATCGGTTACATTCTTAAGGTACGCTCTATTGTTTAATGCCAGTGTTTGCAAAGTAAGTGACGTATAATGAAAACGTAACGGTTTACAAAGGTTGTTTAAAACAAAAAAATAGAAATGTATTTTTTTACACTCGGCCATTGCAATTGAGGCTAAGATTTAAATGGGTTAATTAGGCAGAATAGTAGATTTTTTTGGTACATATTTGATTCGTGTAACGGCTAGGCCCAGAAATGGGTTTCTCCTTTCCTCAATTAAAAATGAACCTTATGTCCTTGCAATAAAGTTGAAATACTATCAAAGAAATTTGACAGATTGTGGTAACTTTATGTGCTGGCCACTGTACAACAGTAAAATAATCATAATTTAGCACCTACAATAATGTAGGTTTGTTGTAATAACAACAAACGGCAAAAAATAGAAAAATACCTGCTCACCGTCACGCTTTGCATCACTGAAGGGATGACTATGTAATCTCAAATTTTGCCAGTTATATTAAGTCCCATATAATATTGCTATCAACCGGGCGCAAATCCAGACTTCGACTGAGTAATTCCAAATAGAAAAGACCAATATCTCTTTGCCCGACCTAAGAATTGAAGCCAGGACCTCATGCTGAAAATCAGCGCTGGGGCTCTGTCTCGCATAGGCTAAGCATTATGCTAAGCGTTGGCCGTTTTGCGCGGATGTGACGCATATTTTCCCCTAACTTGTTTTTTGTTTGGTTTTATTTTTACTGCGTCATACATGTACTTTCTTTCCTTCTTTCTATGCTCAGTAGTAACGCTTGCGGTCAATAGGTCAACGAGCTATTCCCAAAAAAGGAAATAAAAAAGTAAAACAAGTTCAAACTGCATCCATTTTCATAATTAACGGAAGCTGGTGGCAAAAAATTTAATAAAGCCGAATCAATGGCTCTCCCCCTCTGAAACTGTTTCAGGAAGCGTGTGCGCCGTGTGTTGGTCACGTGTACATTTGCTTTGGTGTTTTTTGAGTTAGCTTCAATACGTATTTAATCCACTACGTGTAGGTGGATAATTTTATAAAACTTCACTGTCATTTTTATTTACTTATCACGAATAATTGTTACGTTGTTAAATTATTACTGTCATACAAATTTGTGAGGGGTAAGTAATCACAAAGTGTTTTTTATTTTATTTTAAGGCAGTTTTAATTTTTTGTTCAGTTCAATCATCTAAGAATTTTCATTAACATTAACATTTTAAAAGATTACCTGAGACCTTTTGGAGGGTGTAACTAAAATCAATTCAAATTTTAAGTACCTATTTGTAAGAATTTCTCACTAAACATAACAATTCACCCCCTAACAATTAACCTGGTCAACACAGCCAGGGGTCTACCTAGTATTCATGTACTGCTAGCACCTATAAATAAAATATAGGGTGAAACTAAAACTAGGGGGGGGGGGGGTGAAATTGAAAGTGGGGTTGAGTCGCGCTGGCGGTGACCCGATGGCTTAGAACGGCGTACATAATGAATGTTTATTGGCAGAGGTTTAGTTTGTTGCGTACAGAGTAGTATTGTAAAGTTATACCAGCCTATTCTTTCCCACTGCTAGCAAAAGCTTCGTCTCATATAGAGAAGGCTCGAGCATCGATCACCAAGTTTGCTAAAGAAGAATTGGCGATTTCAGATTTCAATCAATCTGCTTAGCCTTTTCCCTACTATGTTCGGGTTGGCTTCCAGTCTAACCGCATGCAGCTGAATACCAGTTTTTTACTTGGAGCGACTGCCTATCGTACCTCCACAACCCAGCAACTGGGTAATACAATACCCTTTGATAAGACTGGTTGTCCGATTATCCGGCTTCTGACGACCCGTAACGACTGTCAAAGATGCATAAATGACTGCCGGGACCAACGGCTTAATGTGCTTTCCGAGACACGGAGGAGTATCGTATTGCCCAGTTACTGGGTTGTGGAGGTCAGATAGGCAGTCGCTCTATATAAAATACTGGTATTCAGCTGCATCCGGTTCGACTGGAAGCCCACCCCAACATATTTGGGAAAAGGCTAGGCAGATGATGATTTGAAAGTAATTTATCTATTTGATTACATATGTTAAATGCGTAAAGAAAAATAATATAATGTTACCAGGCACAATCACGATTGGAGCAACATGCAATTTTCATTGAGAACTGCGTGTATTTTATGTTTGCAACATCGCTTTTCCAGGAATATGAACTTGTGTACGGAAACCCGACCAAGCTTGTTAAAGTAATAGCATTCTTCCCGAACCGTCGCGGCGCACATGACATAACATTTGAATATTTTGTCAGTAAATGAGAAAGTTCTTTCTTTAATATTATAAAGGTACACTTATTCATGTTCTTATAGAATTTTTGTTTGTGAGTCGCCATTTTGTGCCACGAAATTACGTATAGTGATGTACTACCTAAAGCACGTTAAGCCGTTGGTCCCGGCTGTCATTTGTGCATCTTTGACAGTCGTTACGGGTCGTCAGAAGCCCGACAATCTGACAGCCAGTTTTACCAAGTACCAGTTACTGGGTTGTGGAGGTCAGATAGGCAGTCCTTCCATGTAAAATACTGGTATTCAGCTGCATCCGGTTAGACTGGAAGCCGACCCCAACTAAGTTGGGAAAGGCAAGGCATATAATGACCGTTTGGAGCGCGATTAACAGTTTATAAAATAACAAACTATTAATATTAATAACATTCATAACAATGCCTTTAAGCCGTAGAGTTAGTTAAAAATAAATAACTTGTTAATTTTGCCAAAAGTGTGTATGAACATGTGCTTTGCATTTTGCCAAGTTAAGGGTTACAGGTGATAAGCGGGATTGTCCGAAAGGGTTACCGCTACCCCGGTACATAAAGGGCTAAGGAAGGAACATGGATGAGTTTTAGTCAGTAAGAGTCTGACACTCTTTCCGCTACACCCAGAGCGGAAGAAGTCATTGAATGATTTCCCACCCTCAAAAACAAAAAAAAAAGGTTACATGTGAATGTCCACTTGTCCGTGCCGGCCGCAATGAGAGATAAAAAATAATTAAAGAAAGGTAAAACATAACGTAAAGCCTTTATTTCGTATTTTATAATGGTAAACACTTACTGTCCAATTCGTGTTATAAACTAAAATGGGTTGTTAAACTCTCGAATGATACTTACAAGCTAAAATGAGTTGGTATATGTATATGCAAGGTTATGCAAGGGACTACTGGACATGCCTAACAACCTAACACTAATTACGTTGTAAACACAATCATCGGAATAAAACATTTGGTTTACTAATTACTACCATTAATTATGGCGTGAGACACAAACTAATTAAGTAATTAGTCTAGATTAGGACCTATTCGTGGTCCATTATACAACCAAACAGTAGTGGTAAACCATAAGTAGTAACAGCCGCGCTGATCGACAGGTGAAGCTACTCTTGCCGAGGTTGTTTCGTTGATGGATGCCCATACAATTATAATTATCAAAGCCCATTAGGGAGAGACTTAGATATAACTGGAGAAATGTATGTAAAGTGAAGTAATATAACATTTTCAGCCCAGCCTAACCCTTGAGAGATGCATGCGTTATTAATTCTAGGAAATTCAAAATTATTGCAGCCTCCTAATTCACGAAGAGAAATGCAGAACTTTAAACTTTGTAATAACAAAGAATAGATTAGAAAACTCGAAAAGAAGAAGTAACACCTTCTTCTTTTTTTGCTGCCTCTGACTTAGCCTTACATGCTGTTGAGAAATATCTCTCAGACACGCTGGTGTGTCCTCACGATATTTTCTTCACCGATTTTTAAGCAAGTGATAATTGTACAAAACGCACATGCATCCGTAAAATCAGAGGTGCGTGTCTTGGGTTCGAACTCGAGACCTGACGGTCACACCACTAGGCTATCACTGCTGCTAGTGTGTTACTAGAAAACTTGATTATGTACGTAATTTAACAGCCCTCGCACAGGGAGCTTTATTTAATACAGTTGCATCATGCAAATGTTCTGTGAAAATTGGTAGCTCGTGTTATGTATCTACATGACGAATATTTTGGCTTTTATAGTTATATAACTCAGAAAAAAAACTTACTTTTAGCGCTAAACATTCAGGGATATTAACTGTCTTATAAAATGACATACCACGTTAATTTGCTATCTTATACGCAGTTGATACAACTTGATACAACTGACAAAGAATAATTATGTGTGATTTAAATATAGCTACAGACCATATAAGTTGCTCGATTTAAAAAGAAATTCAATGTGACATTTGTTTTTTCATAATCCATGTACATTTTCCACATAAACAAACAAATTAAGTCATGCGTCATTTCACCCCATGATTATCTTAAACGTACATCTGAATGTATCTTTCTATTAGGGTTAAATCCACAGAACACCCACGGAAAATATTACCACATGACTTAATTCCAATGGGTACTAAAACAAAACCGACTTCTCGACATTTACTTATGAATATTCAATAACCACTGTCAATTTAACATAATAAACTTAATCCAGTGTTAAAGGTTAAGCGTATGTTGCCGAGGACTGGAAATAGATTGGTGACATCAAGACTTCCGTGGTTTTTATGTTCGCTTTAGAAACTGAAAGCTGACTGAAACATATTAGGGATGAAAAAAAAAGTGCTATTACAAAGTAGGTTATGGCCTCCATTACTGACATAGATAAAGGAAAATATCGTGAGGTAACCTGAGTTTATATCACACTAATATTATAAAGGCGTAAGTTTGCGAGAGTGTGTGTGTGTTCTTCTTCACGCAAAAGCTAGTGAACGGATCTAGATGAAAATTGGCACAGAGATAGATTATAACCCAGATTAACACATAGGTTACTTCTTGTTATCTCGTTACTACGTTCCCCTGGGATAATTTCCGACATCCACGTGTGCGAAGCCACTGTCAGAAGCTACTGTAGAGCCTAAGTGAAAGCTTATGTTGAACATGGTTGGTAAATATCTGACAGTATTCGAACCTTTAAAATATGAATAGAATAGTTTGATAGGTAAATATCTGACAGTATTCGAACCTTTAAAATATGAATAGAATAGTTTGATAGGTTTTTATAAAGGTAAATGAATTCTGTCATTATTGTCTAATTTGTCATTAATGTCTGTCATGGCTGACAGATGTATTCGTTGCAAGCAATTATATAATTTATTAATTCGTGGACTGTGTGTTTGCTTTGATAGCGTAGCAAACCCCTATTTACACACAGAACACAAGCCAACTACCACTGAGCCCCCTCAGTGAAGGTCCCCGACCTTCACACTACTATTCATGCCTGAAATCACCAAGCCGTCTTGAGCAAGTGTGGTGATCAATGTTCATGCCTTCTCTGTATGAGACGGCGCCTTTGCCCTACATACTGTGACTGAGTGAGTATTATTATTCGTGAGTAATTGGGCTCTAGCAATTTTCGTAGTTCGTGCGCTAGCGTTAGGTTAAGTGTATAAATAATTCATGAATGACATTTTATTTTGTAGTTGCTAGTCATTGTTTTATTTAGGGATCTAGAGAATGTAGGGTGCTTAAGTAGTAGACTTGCTATCGTAAGTATTGTTTGTATTTTCATGCCTTCAGAGGCTTACTTGTCAATTATATACATTATAGATTGCAAGAATGGTGTCAACTTAATATGATGACTCTCAATGCAAGTAAATGCTATCATATGACATTCACTCGAAACAAACAAGTACGCCCATCATCTTATGCGTTGAATGGGATTCCTCTGCAAAAGGTTGATACCATCCGTGACTTTGGTGTCCATCACGACAGCAAGCTAACTTTCATCAATCATATTGACGCGATTGTAGCCAAAGCGTCAAAAATGTCGGGTTTTGTGAAGAGAACTTGTTCGGAGTTTCGGTCCATATCGACACTAAAAGTGCTTTACTACACCCTTGTCAAAAGCATACTGGACTACGCATCTCCAGTTTGGAATCCCTTATATCGTGTCCATACTAACAGAATAGAACGTATACAGAAGGCCTTCACCAGGTACTTACGCTTTAGTAGCCCTAGTTGTCCTCATGACGCCAATTATTTCCAAAGGCTCAATCACTTTAATATGTTACCACTAGAACAACGTAGAAGCACTTCTGATCAGCTCTTGTTCTACAAAATCATCCATAACCTGGCGGATGTACCTGAGTTATTATCAGAAATTAATATAGCTGTTCCTAGGCAACTCGATCTCTACGCAAAATAAATACCTTTGCACCGTCCTCATCAAGAAGAAGAACCAACCTTGGTCTCAATGCCCCCTTAAACCGATTAATGGCTAATTATAATAAAATAGATAGCTGCAACAATATTGATATATTTACAGACTCATTTTCCCAATTTCGCAGAAAACTTATAACTATAAACATAATTTCATAACTTTCCCTATTGTTTACTGCATCATTTTTTTTTTCCTGTTTTTTGCCACATGTGCGGCCTGCCAATTTTGGATTGCTCTCTTGTTGCACTCGTTACCGCTTTCGACATAATTTTGAATATAAATTTTACTGTTTATTTTTTTATTTTAATCGTATTGTTTCAATTTTAATACTGATTCTAAAGTAAATTTCAATTTTGATTTTATTTTTGATTCTAATATCGATTATGATTTTGTTTTTACCTAATGTTTTGTTCTTTGTTCATAATTAATTTTTCTAATCTCACAATAAGTAAAAAATCTTGTTAAAACATATATTTCAGAAGTTATTTTTTATGTAAGTGCTGTGTACGCCTGTAAGTGACTAATTCACCATAACTCAATGCTTATATTATTTGTTTTATGTCAATATTTCTAGTGAATAGGTCGTTGGTGTACCTTTTTAATAAAATAAAATAGCAAAATCAACGTGTGCTAGCTATTTGCAATTGCAATGTAGCTTATTAAATAACTATCTAATAAAATTATGATGCATATAAGATTCAACAACTCACCATGAACAAAATCAACAAGTTCTCCTCTTCTGAGATCATGAAAATAGGTTTAAAGAACAAAACTTAAAAATAATTAAAAAACTCTAAACTTACGTTGTCGTATTTTTTGGAAATTGAGATCTTTAAATCAACTTATACTTAAAAGAAATGAAATATTTTCCAAAAAAGATCGCTCTTCTTGATAATGTGTTCTCAAGAGTATTAGAGCATCTAACATTTTATCTGAGAGCGAGCTTCGTAGGCGGTTACAAAAGTACCCGGCACACGAAAATACTCTTTCACTCTCAAAACTTGTAGGAAGAACACCTAAAATATAATTATATGCCTGTGTCAAATAAATACCACGTTCTCCACCATTATCGTACATGGCTTTCTCAACTTTTACGAATCCAGCAAGAACAAAATGTCGTTTTTGATTCATGCGAGATTCTTTGCATTTACTGAGTTCCTTGTCCAGCTGTTCTTGGCTACGATACATTTCGCAAGAGAGTACAAATATGCAAATTTTATTATTGTGGTAACTTATCTTACAAATAATTATATGAGTATCGGATTGAGATATTTACTTCAGTTCCGGAATTGTAATATTGTAAAAAATCATCCGAAATTCCGGAGTTACGAAATCTCGGAATTCCGGGATCCATGCTCTACTAAGTCCGCTTAATAAAAAAGATCAAACAAATTAATATTCTGCTTCTGCTTACCCTCTTACCCACAAACCACAAGCTCTAAGTAACGTCTCGTGTAATTGGAACCACTAAACCATGCTGTCACTAACACATTTGTTGGCAACGAGAACGAATGCCGCCAATTTCACGTTGTTAATGGTAGGTCCCATTACCACACGAGGGCGGCACCTAGAATGGGACGGGTTTTTTAAAACCAAGAATTTTTTGAAAAATTAATTAATTTCGAATGCTAAAAGGTATTCAAGTGTACTATGAACCCACTCATATGTCATATTATTGGTTTCATATTGGACCGACGACGCAAGGGTTCACAGCCAACGGATGCTACCTAGTTTCAATCAGATGTAATTATTGTTTGTTTTAACGTACTTATAGTAACGTAATTGTATTTCAATGAACTTATTAAGTTCTACTCAGTGCAACTTCATAATATAGTCTTTAATTTTTTTTTTGTAAGTTACGACAGCTTTTTCTGTGCCTGCAGAGTTTACCTATAAGTGATTGTTACACTTTTTCCTGAGTTGTTGCTTGTTTAATTCGCTTGTGCCAGTGTACCTATACATAAATAAATATATTTTAAAGAGCTTTGTCATCTGTAAAACTTCGTCGCTCATGGTCAATGAACGACAGTTAGTTTATTTATTCCTTTAAGCAGCCTGTTGTTTTATTTATCAAAAATAATGGAAAAATCCGCCGATATTTGCCACATAATATATGTTTGTACTAGCTTCTGCCCGCGGCTTCGCTCGCGTGGAGGTCGGAAATTATCCCACAGGAATGTTCTACCGGGATAAAAAATATCCTATGTGTTAATCCAGGATATAAACCATCTCTGTGTCAAATTTCATCCAAATCTATACAGTAGTTTTTACGTGAAAGAGTAACAAACATCCATACATCCATACTTACAAACTTTCGCCTTTATAATAGTAGTAGGATCTCACCATACACATAATTTCTTCAATATCGTCGTATAAGACGTATAGATAGGCCAGACCTTCCATTTTCTTTATCTTCACTGGCAATATATCCCGTTTATTATCCTTGGAATGGTGCGTTCTTTCTGGAGCAAATGTGCCCCGCTACAATGTTATAGGTTGCAATTACTTAGGAGACTCTCCGGTAGATTGTGTCGTCCGGGAGTCTTGGTAACAGTATGTGCATGGTCTGCAGCTAACGTTTAAATATTATTGTCAAAGAAGGAATGAAGGAAAAACGATACGCTTATTGGCATTGCCCCAAAAATACCGTAAAACTAAGAATAGAGAAATAAAACAATACATAATAATGAAAAAAGCTCTCATTTCAGCATAAAACAGATGGGAATACAAATTACCACTGAGAGTTGATTTTTTATAGTAGATTTGACAGTAGCTTCGGCCTGCGCTATTACTGCTCGGGTGCTAAAGGTCGTAGCGTGATGTTATATATCCTTTAACTTTCCTTAAAAAATAGACTGTCAAATGCAAAAAGATTTTTTCAAATTTGACAGTTCATATTCTGCTGTAAAGTGTTATCTTAAGATTGTATAAATGGACCTAAGATTAGGTTATATACCAACTCTCCCTTATTCACCTTTTACGAGTATATGATAAATTTTAGTACCTACTTATATGGCAATGGGTTTATTGACGTAATAAACCAAACTATATGGCCGAAGGTTATTCTGAGTACTTCATCATTCTTGATAGCCGAATGCTTTCAGTCTGGCTACACACTTTTTAAGCAGTCGGTAATAGAATCAAATGTTCACGTGTCGAAATACGACTCACAAATGATTTTATTTTTTTAAACAGGTTTTTATTTGACTTGATTTTGATTTGATTTGATTTACAAATACTTTTACACGTCAACAATATTTTGAAAACTAGATTAGGTCGGCGTTTCCTATCTGACTACTATGATAAGAAAGGCCGAAACAAACTCAGAGGGCATCATAGTCTCTTTTAAAGTCCAGACATAATCTTGGTCAGATCGTGTGATGTAGGTTGGTGTCTGAAATGGTCTTTTGAGGAAAGAACTGTACATATTCAGTGGGCCTGGCCAGTTAGCGCACGCATTTGTCATTAATTGGTGTTTTTCATTGTGTGAATTCTGTTGATATTGTTTTAAATAAATATGGATAGTTCTGATTAATAATTATTTGGATAAGGACATGAGGTAATTCAGTTATATAAAAACGGCCGTCAAAAAAGCTGTAATTTCCTCCAGTATAGTTGTCAATAACGCTCTGTATTTGGACTGCTGTTACTCCGTGTCCACTCACCACTTTCTTAAGAAACCAAAGTCTTAGAAAGCTTGTGCCTAGCAATGGGCAACAAGGTAAAAGCTTCACATAAACTAAGGATGTCCGATAACGTTTCTAAATAAAACAATGACTCCTAACTTCAATTCCAAACAGAAATTTAGCCAATCCAAACGTTGAATGGAACAGAGCTCATTGATAATAGAATTAGTTGACAATAGAACTTTATTGAACTTGACAATAGAATTTTATTCACTTTGAACTTTCTATTGAGGCCATTAAACGGTTGGGGACGGCTACTGTTTATTCATGATTGTATTATGACACAACTTATAGATTGTGGTTCATGTTACTTTTACTCTTGAGGGTGGACAATCATCAAATGACGTCTCCCGCTCTGTGTGGAGCCGAAGGGAGTGTCAGACTCTCACTGACTATAACCCATTCATGTTCCTTTCTTAACCCTTTATGTTCCGGGGTAGCGGTAAACCTTTCGGAAAATCCCACATCTGATTGTTCTTAAATTAACCCAGGTTGATAAAATTGTACTTTTCCTAAATTAAGCTAATATTAGTGTTTAGGTCAGTTCCCCCCGGCCTCGTTGGCCTTGTGATCACAAGAGTAACTGTTGGGTATGAGGTTCTATTCGATTCCCAGGTCTAGCGAAGTGTAAATGGGTTTTTTCATTTGGTATTTTGTCGATGGCAACAGGCTCGCCCCCTGTTACGTGGGACTTAGCGAACTGAACCTCTGTTCAGTTCGCTTCGCGACATCGTGTAAGTTCATGTAACCCACATGTAGGTGGTGGGGGCTTGTGGAGCTCAGAGGTGTAGTGCTTCATATTCAATACTGTTATTCACCTGTATCCGGAAAGACTGGAAGCCAACCTCAAGATAGTCGAGAAAATCGGCCTAAGATGAGTCCATCAGGCAAGTATTTTCACAGTTAAGAACGTTTAACACTTATTCCATAGTTAAGCCTTTATTCAAAAAAGGGGATCGAAAAGAGCCAAACAACTATCGCCCAATCACACTTGTCCCTGTGCTATCAAAAATTTTTGAAAAAATATTTTACAACCGACTTGAAAGCTTTTTAAACAAGCATAGTATTCTAAAACAGGAACAAAACGGTTTTCAACATAATAAATCAACATCTTTAGCAGCATTCACCCTAATTATAAAAAATCACAGAATATCTAGACGAAAAAATTCCGGTTGTAGTAGTGTTTTTTGATATGAGTAAGGCATTTGACTTTGTGGATCATAGCACATTATTAAACAAATGTGAAAAATATGGTATCCGTGGTGTCGCTCTAGATTGGATAAAGAGCTTTCCAACAGGTCGTCAACAATGTGTTGAAGTGACTAATTTAAATAAAAATCTTGAGTCCACTGTTTATAGGTCCGCTTATAAACTAAATAAATGTGGCGTACCACAAGGAAGCGTTTTAGGTCCATTGTTATTCTTACTTTACATTAACGATTTACCCGAATTAATAAACTACAATAGTGTACTGTTTGCTGATGACATTTCTGTTATAGTGCCCAATAACAATAAAAATTCAACTCACGAAAATAAAATAAACGAAGCGGTGCACTCTGTAATACAATGGCTTGAATCCAATAACCTATGTGTAAATATAAATAAAACAAAATTCATTAAATTTACTACTTACAAAAGCAAACAATTCGACAATATTAACATAAAAATAAAAGACAAAGATATAGAAGAAACGGAAAGTATAAAATTTTTAGGTATAACATTAGACAAATTTTGTAATTGGAAAGAACACATTAGTAATGTATGTGGTAAATTGAATAGATTTGTGTACGCTTTAAGAAAACTTCGTATTGTATCAGACGAAAAAACAGCCCGCATAGCATATAGTGGATATGTTGAAACAATTTTACGATACGGTCTTATAATATGGGGTAATTCAACAGACAATGACAGAACTTTTATTGTCCAAAAGAAATGTGTAAGAGCTATTTGCGGTGTCGGTCCACTTGATTCTTGTAGGCCTTTATTCAAAAAACTGAAACTACTTACCTTGACCGGCATGTATTTGTATGAGGTATCGGTTTTTGTAAGGAAGCATAATGAATTCTTTAGTTTCAAAGGTGACAATTACACTAAACAGAGACCAAGAGATGCAACAAAAATATTGATTCCGTTTTGCAATACTAGATTAATTAAAAATAATGTTTACCATATGTGCATAACTATCTTTAATAGACTACCAAAAAATATAAGAGAACTCCCATTTAAATATTTTAAAGTTAAACTGCGAAGATGGCTAACAGATAATTGTTTCTATAATATACAAGAATTCATGCAGCATAAAGAAACATTGTTATTTTAAAATAGGTAGATATTTAATAAATAGGTATTATATTAATAGATACAGAAAATTGTTATGTTTGTTATAGTTGTTTTGTTATTTTATAATACTTAGAACATATTTTATAGTTTTATAGTAACTACCTACCTGGTATTAATGTACTACAAACTAATTTGCATGCCCTAAACAGGCAAAATATGGATTGTGCATAAACCACCAATTTTT
Source organism: Hyppa rectilinea (assembly GCA_951799385.1). Lineage (NCBI taxonomy): Eukaryota > Metazoa > Arthropoda > Insecta > Lepidoptera > Noctuidae > Hyppa > Hyppa rectilinea. The sequence goes on along the minus strand of OX637321.1, from coordinate 17,004,772 downwards.
ACAACTGGTAAAACCTGTATTTTCTGCAAATAAATAATTGTTATTCTTATTCTTATTCTTATTCTTATTCTTATTCTTATTCTTATTCTTATTCTTATTCTTATTCTTATTCTTATTCTTATTATAATAGGCAAGTGGAGCGTAAGTAAGCGGTAAGTGTACAATATTAGGTCCTTCGATTAGGAACGTTGATGGAGCCGTAAGATTGTGTCGTACTGTATCCTCGTGTATGCTAACTATTAGTGTAATGTGTCGGCAAACAGCCCGTCGGCCTCCTGATGGGATGTGGTCACCGATGTACATAATATACACACCACTATACATAATATATGTAGCACCAAGGACTTTGTCGATCTGTGAGCCATTTTAAAGATAAAGTTGTAATGTGTCTGTCGATATGGAAGTCTGTGTTTGATTTTCGATCGATTCGAGATAAAAAGCTCGACTTTTGTTTTTTGGTGTACTGTGCAAATGGGGGATTATCAAGGGTATCAGGATATATTGGCTCTCCTGTAATGTTCACGGTTGCCATATTGTCTGTCTTCAAAGGTCTCTAGGTCAATTTTCACATAGGCCGCTCGGTAATGTCAAATTTTATGTCATGCAACGCTAACCAAAAGCAAGTCATAATAGATCTAGGCTCTAGCTGGCAGTAATGTAGTATAGAGTTTCATTACGACCCGCTGGTGCATAATGCGATTTGAATTTGGAGCCTCAACTAAATTATTCATAAGAAAACTTTTACAAAAAAAAAAATGGTGGAGCCTTAGAATCCTTCGTTACGCTCGAGACTCAAAAGAGCGCCCGTGACCTTAGACACTGCTTTGTCCCCTTAATGAATACTATATACTATTTATATGAGGAAAACATGATAATGATACTGGCATGTCCTACCGCTTGGTGGATTTTGACCTACTCTGGCTCATAGAGATCCTTTATAACCTGTTTTTAATTATGTACCCAAATAGTAAGACTGCCGTCAAATTTTCGGTTCTGCAACCCCGTCACAACGTACGGTCACACATTCACAGCCTGACAGCGACGAGCACAGATAAACCAATCCACAATCAATTTAAACTCGAACCTCTATCCCTGGAATGTTGTCTAACAGCCAGAAAATTAGAATAAAAGCAGAGATCACGAACTGGATCTGCTCGCTCTATATACGTAGGTACACAATCGTCCGTCTGCCGTGATCTCAAAATAAACAGTGTACAAGTGGATCCGTTTATTTACTCCAAACAATATTGTATACACAGTTGCCTGAATTTTTCAGCTTGTGTGAGCTATTCCTGGAAATTGTTGAGGTGGGAAATCTATTTTAGATTACCTCATGTTTATTTAGTAAGTAGTTTAGAAGTACCTATATACGCTTCTTCTTCTTCGTGTGGTTACTAACCTGGTGTCAGAGTTTTCTATGCTGCCCATGGGCCTCTAACTTAGATTCACATGCTGTAGAGAAATATCTCTCAGACATGCTGTTGAAAAGTTGGCTAGAAAAGGATGACGGCTAATAGAGAACTATGGAAGAAATATATACTTCACTGATGATAAAGAAAATCTAGATGATGATCGATAGACAGACGATCGAGATAGACAGATGACAAGAGATTTTCGGTAGGTGTATAGGTACCTCTTCGTGAAAAGCCAAGTGAAATCAAAATTTAATTTGCTGAAAACGAGCACTGTGCACGCGACGTAGTGTGGGTGTGTGGCGGATGTTTCTATAGAAACTTTTAACTACTACAACTTTTACTAACTTCATTTTTTAGTTTATAACGAGTGAAACGTGGGTGTGCTGTAATTGGTTCTTTGCCTAACCCTTCAGTGACTGAACGACAACCTCCTATGACAGTATTAATTTAATATTACTTCACAGTGTTTCACAGTGGGAAAGAGACGGAACTACGAGCGTACTGAATAGCTCCGTCTTATTCTCACACTGAAGTAATCTATACATATAATAAAATTGTAGAAAAGTCGTGTCTGTACAATGGAAATAAATAAAAAAAAAGTAGCAGGGGTTGTTATTATATCGATGCCGAACCCGAAATTGTAATTATTTTTTTTGTCTGTTTGTCGGTTTGTCTGTGTGTTTGTGCACGCTAATATCAGAAACGGCTTATTCGATTTAGATGCGGTTTTCACTAATATATTGTAGTAAGCTTCACTTAACATTTAGTGCTTATTTCATGTCAATCGCTTCATAAATAAAAAAGTTATGTCAATTTAAAGAATCACGGTGAACATTTGTTAAGGTATTCTATCAGAGAACGTACACGCCTCGCGCCTGCACGTCCGTGGCTATATAAAGCGCGCTGAGAGACGCGCCGCTGGCCCCACAGTTCAGCAGTTCATGAAACGCCTCTTGAAACGTTTCTTTGACACTGCTATAGAGCACCGCAATCCCCTGATTGCGGCCGCCTCCCGATACACCCCGTCCCGCATCAGTAAGGTTCGCCGTCCACGGCATACCCTCATTGCCCCCGATGATGCCACCACTCTCCTCCAGGAGAGTAACCTGGCCACCAGTACTGTTAGGAAACCTTACAGGCACAGATTTCCGTCGTTCCGTCCTCACCGTCGAGGCCCGTCGCGACGACCCTGCACATCCCTACCCCCCCGACCCTTGCTCGAGCCAACCCGCGTTGCCGCTGAGCCAGTAGTTTTAAATACCCCTCACCAGCTGTCCCTTGCTGTCCTCCCCCAGGTGCGCCCTAAGCCGAGTTCCGTACCCCACAGGGGGTACCTTAGCGTGTAGTTCCGTACCCCACAGGGGGTACCTTAGCGTGTAGTTCCGTACCCCACAGGGGGTACCTTAGCGTGTAGTTCCGTACCCCACAGGGGGTACCTTAGCGTGTAGTTCCGTACCCCACAGGGGGTACCTTAGCGTGTAGTCGTTTAGTTTGTAAGTTTTTTCATTTATTAAAAAAACACAGCTGATGCAAAAATGTACAATTCAATTCCGTTAGTCCACTATCATCATTATCATTTCAGTCGAAAAACGTCCACTGCTGGTTAAAGCACCGCTACTTCGGCCAGTTCTTTGCTTCCCGCATCCAGGGTCCAAGGTCATCCGTCAACCTCGTGGGAGACTTTCCGCGATACGTTGACCGGTTTGCGATCACCATGGTCCAGTACCACTTAAGATTAGCAATTCTTCAAGCTATGTCGAAAATCATTTCACTTATTAGTTAAATAAAGATTTAGTGGATGCAAAAGATTATGATTAATTTAAATTAAATTAAAAACGACTTATATTTTTTTTTACGAGATACGCAATCATATCCTTCTAACAACTCTTTGTGAAGGAACTTTGTGAAAGACTACCACAATTCCTATTTGTTCCACCAAGAATCATTGCTGTCTTCCAGATTTAAGGTGCTGGACAGCTAGTGATAGTACAGGTTGTGACATCAAAACGCGATATTTCAAAAGTCTGTTTTTGAACCCTTACCCTTTTGTTTGTGATGTGCGCTATGATGCCTTTGGCAGGGCCAGATGTCCCGCGGAAATACGTGGATTAGAGCAATATTCCTACAGCAAACCGCGTTTCTCATACACCTTAATTGTGTATAACTCTAATCAATGCCTATAATATGCTGTTAATATAAATAAATAAATAGTCGCACGGCTGTAGCGTCCCATCTGCAAAATTTCTTTCTTCAGTCGGACTTCATTACAGATATCCGTTGGCTGGAAAAGGAGGGATCCATCACGTACTAGCAAGTAGGCTACACGCTTGTTTGACACTAAATAATAACCATTTTATTCAGGCATCTTCTTCTTCGTCGTGTCAATGGCACGGCAGTACATTGAATTCTGCCCAAACCATTGCCACTTCCACGGCATCGTCGTTGGCAGAAGTCCCCATGGCTGCATTGGAATGAAGTTCTATTGGAGAGGAACCTATATTTTTTTCTGTTTCCGTCGACCAAAAAATACTTTCCGTTACCGTATACAAACTTATTACGGAAACCTTTTATAATCAAGCCTTATTATTTCCACGCGTTACTATCACAATAAATTCCGGGTGTTATCAATGTCAAAGGATTCGATATCGTTATCAGTTCACGTATTGCGACTATCGAGTGTTGATAAGCTTTTGCTTCGTATCAAATGTATAATTTTACTCAAGAGGCACCTGCTTATTAGCATAGTGGGCTATATTTTTTCGACTTTCTGTATTTAATTGCTACTGCTCGGAGTTTGATATTGAAGTTAATCTACTAGGATTTTTCCCTAACTTTTATATTATTCGTGGGGCTTGTGGCTGAATTATAACAGCCACATGGGTCAATCACTACACTTGCCGCGGTCGGTTTGCGGATGGGTGATCATCCATTACGTATCGACCTCCGTGTCTCGGAAAACACTTTAAGCTGCTGGTCTCGGCTTCTTCCTTCTTTCTTTCGTGTGGTTAGAGACTAACCTGGTGTCCGAGTTTTTATGCTACCCATGGGCCTCTGACTTAGCTTCACATGCTGTTGAGAAATATCTCTCAGAAATTATTTCCTCACGATGTTTTGAAGTTGGTCTCGGCTGTCATTCGTAGATCTTTGACAGTCCTTTGGTATATACAGTCCAAACTACTACCTATTTGGCTTGACGCCAGTGGTAGCTTACCATGCCAATTGAATTAACTTAATATTACCAGCCTGTAATTGGTTCACTACGGGGCAAGGACCTCTTTTTATTCAGTGAAGGGACAGTTGGATCAAACCTTAACGACCATTTCATAACATAGTCTCTAACTGTATTCCGCGATGGCTTAGACAGAGGTGTACCTATAGTTTGCCGGTTGTTCTTTAGTCCCACGGACTAAGGGGCGAGCCTATTGCCCTGCTACTGAGAAATTCCTGATTGAAAAACCCAATGAAACTCGTCCGACTCCAGAACCCAGGAGGTCAACCTCAGCAGTAGCGCTTGCGATCACTGCACCAACAAGGCAGACAACAATTGACATGGCAGTTTCTGATCATGAAATGTACAACACGAAGAAACAACTCGGTCAACGAACTTTCGAGTATTTTCCGTCTCTCGATTCTATGAATTGGTTATGCCGTATTAATAATTTCAGGCAATTAGCGCAGTAATAGCCTCTGACTAACCAGGGAGTGCCAGACTTACATTAGCTCTAAGAGGCAATTTTATACATAATTAAAAATATCACGTCCTAATTATTACCTTTTCTAATTTACAGGATTCCCGTGGACCCTAATTAGGTAGTACCCAAGCCAGAATATTATAAGAGCTGGTAATTATTCCCTGTGGACTTAGGAGCTACTTTGAACATCCGCGGTAGTGTTCATAATTAACTAAGGTTAATTATTAAACGAAGTTTTGAGGGCAGTGACTTCACAAATAAACATATTTACGTAAAGTACCAGATGTATGGGACATAAAAGAAGCAAAAGGAACGTAGCAGATGTAGCTTTTGCCTAATTCCATGGTAGAAGGCGCGTGGGTTTATGTATGTATGTGTATGCGAGCTTTGGCAATAAAGGATCCCTTAAGGAAGAAAACGGGATCAATTTGGGATTAAGGAGGCATAAAAATGTTGTTCACTTTAGTTTAGTCCATTATTTGTTCCCATTATTCTTTCGTGAATCCTGGGGACAGCTTAACGTGTCCATACATAGGTATAGAAACACGTTAAGCTATCTCCAGGTGTTCCAGAAAAAGGAACCTCCACGGAAAAGCCTTGGAGGTTATCTTTCTGGAACATCTGTAACTACACATGTTCAGTTATTTTAGTTTTCCGAAATTATTCTGAAGACGTTTTTCATTTAGTCCTGAATTTCCGTGTTGCAAAACATCCTCTAAGTTGTGCGTAGTAGTACAATAGATAACAAAAGCTTTTCAGAACTGGACATAAACAAAAACAAAAGCCTTTGTTTACATTCCGAATAATTTATGTATCGAGTCGAAAAACTGGCGAAAATGCCCCGAAATGTGGATTATTCTTCTGCCTAACAAGATACCCGAAAACCGTGTAGCTTACACATGTAATAAAAAAACTTTGCACTAACTCACCGTGCCTCCCCCGCAGTTAACGTCCTCGGCCATAACCAATCACCTGTCACTACCATACCACTACACAAACACACACGTTCAAAAAAAGAACGCAATTCCAACCGTCATTATTCCAAAAACTTCAAGAACACTGGCCTTGCAACGAATTTTTTGAATCGCGATTCGAAAAATGAATGTTTATTTTCGAAATTGGAACCGACGCGTCCAGTCGGCGTCGGGGCGTCGAGGGGACTGGGTGCGCGCGCTGCTGCCGTTTCCATGGAAACGCAGGTTTGCGTACAGTACCTACATCGAGAAGATAATAAATGAGTCCCGTCTGATGGAAAACTTTGCTTGTAGGCAAAAGAGGGTTGTTTATTATGTATGCTAAGTTCGGCGGAATGCATAAACTGATCTGTGGGGCCGACGTAAGGTTTCCGAACGGAGTTTATTTGGATTTCAGTAGCGCTAGCCGCGTTTTGCATGGGAAACGCAATTTGAATTTGTAAACTAATATTAATACCTACAGCATCAAAAGAAGAACTGCTATTAATATTGATGACTTGTTAGAACTGCAACTTTTGAGTTTTAGTTTAGGATGTTTTAGGTATTGTATATGTCCCTAGCTACGGTACTAGTGTGCTCTACGGTACGAACCACCAAAAGAAACATCGAAAACTACAGACATTTCTTTCTATTTTGGTAGGTTTAATAATATTATTAAAGCATTTTACGACATCTTCGTCTAGATTTCTTGGAGTCCAAAAAGCCTTCTGAGACATACAACAAATCTAGATCTTTTCATCTGTCTAAACATCCATGAAATCGTAACAAACAAATCAAATTCTCGGCCAAAAAAAAATACTGAAAGAATATTCTAACAAAATGGAAGTCGGGGCAACAATTCCGATTTATGAATAAAAGAAGGAGATCTATAAAAACTATCAGGAATAAGGTCAGCAAAAAAATAAAGGGATCGTGTCTGCGTCGTGTTTGCGCTTATTCTGCTGATAGTATTACAAGGGAGGGGTGAGTTGCGACATTGCAAAGTTCCAGTATTTTGTGAGGACACTTATTATGTAATTGTGCTAAGCAATCGTTGCTGTCAAAGCACTATTCGAACGTTATTTTGTAGTTGTGCAATCACTTAACAGCATAACTGTGTTGCCTTATAGGTGGGCAGAAAAATGTCCATGTGATTCTACTCCTGGTGTGGCTTTGTACTCGGGAAAGTCCCAATGGAAAAACAGCGGGAGCTGCGTCGCTGTTCTAGAACTGAGGTGTAGCTACCGCAGTTTTTTCCATTGGGACTTTCTCAGTAGCAGCCCAAAGTCTGGATTTGTGCCCAGTTGATCGCAACAGGGTCGCCTCTATTCTATGGGACTTAAACATGTCTGTTCAAATGTGGGTGTACTATAGGTACACCTCTGCTTAACCCCTTTTTTTTGAGGGTGGGAAATCATCCAATGACTTCTCCCGCTCTGGGTGGAGCGGAAGGAAGTGTCGGACTCTTACTGACTAAAATCATGTTCCTTCCTTAGCCCTTTATGTTCCGGGGTAGCGGTGACCCTTTCAGACAATCCCGCTTATCTGCCACCACACACCCCTGAGATTTCAGGCGTGATTTGGTGTTATTTAGTCTAAATGGTCGACACGTCGTACATGTTTTTGTGTAGTGACAGTATTAGCTTTTTGCCCCTTGAAGAATGAATAAAGTTATTATACCATCCCATAATAGGTATAGCGACACAGGTGTATTGATGCTGATAATATAGTACTTTTTTTATTTTAAACATGAAACTAAGTTTTAACCGTGCGCTTAAAGTAGAACCTAAACTTACAATCCACAATAAATTACCCTTAATAAGTAACGCCATATACTAACCACACAATTACCTATAACCACAATTAACCTGAAAATTGAGGTTAACAATAATTGCAGGACGCGCGACGCGACGGCGACGGTCGCGTGACGATCGCTGTAACATTTACCCGGTCAAGCTGCCTTCATTAGGTACATATTTGATACAACGGTGCTGCGCTTCTTCGTAATTTTCTCTAGGTTCTAGAAAGTGCCACTTCAATGACCTGCCGACATTTCTGTAAAAAACGTAGGTGAAGTGAGCTGTCATTTCACGATATGCTAGAGATTGGCACAATTGAGAGCTCAGACACAGAATAGCACTACAGGTTAATCAAGCTCACATCACCTAAGTTTTCACGGTGATATTTTTACAGAATCCGGCTGATCAACTATTTTACAGAATCCGGCTGATCAACTATTTTACAGAATCCGGCTGATCAACTATTTTACAGAATCCGGCTGATCAACTATTTTACAGAATCCGGCTGATCAACTATTTTACAGAATCCGGCTGATCAACTATTTTACAGAATCCGGCTGATCAACTATTTTCAACTTATCAAATTAACAAAATCTTGCAGCATTTTTCTTGGAATTTTCAGTTAACAATGGTATAGGAAGTTGATTGAATTTCTGATAAAGTAGACAAGTAATTTTATTGTGACCAAAATACTTGCCTACTTTCACGAAACAAAACTTCACGAAAGCTTTTTGCTCATTTTATAAATACTTAAGGCTTTTCTGGTTTATTGAAAGACAGATTGACAGATTAACAGATAGCACACATCCCGCATTTAAACCTCACAAACACAGCATTTATTGGACAGGTTAGTCATTTAGAAAGATGGAGATAGTTGCCCATTACAAAGCATAGAAGGTTTCTTTAGAGGAGGACTGGCAAAACAGAAACTTGAAAAAAACGTAAATATTTTCCCTGCAATGGTGCAACAAGAAGTGACTTGTAGCACCTCTCCTCGGGCTAAACGTTGGCTGAAAGTTTGTTTACGAACGAATTCGCAGCAACATCAAAAAAATAATAAAAGAAAATCGACAGCTCCTTCGTCGTAGCCTCCACGAGCAAAGCTCTGGCGGGGCGAAGTAAAATTGAGTTAGCTAGTGAGTTAGCAAAGTGTAGCGAACCAACTTTGTGCTAACATGTTTAGTGTGTGACTGACACAATGGCGCAGGTGGTGGCTGCCAGGTCACCTCAGGGACGCAGATTCGGGGCTCTAGACAAAATAAAACTAGTTGCAAAGTTAATAAAATAATGTATTATTTGGTGGGAGCCTGAGGATGGATGACGCCGTCGTGGCCGGCCCAGGAAGAGGTGGCGAGACGACCTAGACGCATACCGCAAAGTAGGTATGGATAGAGGTGGCTCAAGAGAAAGATGTCTGGAAAGATTTGGGGGAAGCCTTTGCTCAGCAGTGGGACAGTAAAGCCTAAGTAATTTATTTATATATATATATATATTTCATGACATTAACTCTATAGTTAATGTCATGACCAAAATAAACGCAATATGTATAGACCTATTGCGTTTATTTTGGCCCTCACAGTGATTTATAATCAATTTGTTTAAATCTACGGAAAAATCATCTACTGTTTCAATATTTATTCAAAACAACTTTTATATTGAAAGACATTTTCCACGGCCCTTATTGCTCTATCTACGTAAGCAATTGCATTTCTTTTATATAAATGAAGCGCCAGTCTTTTCATAGAAACACTTAGTTCCTATCATATTGTCCTATTTTGTTCGGAGCGCCTTGCAGAAAAGTTATAGCAAAGTCGACGTTATGAGTTTCACTATATTACTTATTTATGTTTACGACCTGTTTTTTTTTCGAAGTTATATTATCTCTCCTGGGTTTTAATTTAATATTTTATTTAGGGCTCATTTTCGTTATTAAAATGGAAGCAGATTATGAATTCTCATTACGTTTTAAGTAACAGATTCTTATTGTGTCCGATATTTGGAGTTTCTAACTTGTTTGGTATTTATCTACTAAGTCCTTCTTATTCAAAGAGTCCCTTGTTATAAAATACAAAATTATTACTGATTTAATTTTAGCTTGAATACTGCCAATATTATAATAATTACTTGGAATTTTTGTTCGGAATATTTACAGTTACTAATATTATTATTATTACAAATGTACAGACGCCAGCACATCAAGCTATCCCTAACTGTAAAATTTTCTCAATTAAAAATGAACCTTATGTCTTTGCAATAAAGTTGAAATACTATCAAAGAAATTTGACAGATTGTGGTAACTTGATGTGCTGGCCTCTGTACTATTCATTTAATTCATGTTTATTTCCTATTTCTAGATTCCCAATATTTAGAATTTCTAAATAATTAATATTTAGAAATAAGCATTACCTTCGTACCTACTTATTTTTTGTCCCTTTCTGTTTTTCTGTTTATAAGTGTGTATATTAGTGTTTAAATAAATAACATGCTGGCTATAACATTTGGTACTAAACCCAATAAAAAGCAACACGTCATGACCACCACCACATGTAAGTTGAGGTATCTGGACCCCTAGCTATATCACCCCGACACGGGGACAAAACCGCTCCCTATAAATTTCCTACGTACAAGAACATAATAAAAACCTAATCTTCACTCCAAATGAAAGGTAAGCCAGACATTAATTATCATTGGTCCAGCACGGTAGGTATATGAACCAGTTCTTACATTACATAGCGTAACAGCTGTTTTTCCCGACTTACTGGGCACATGAACGAGACTAAATTCTCTTATTTTTAGGGTGAAATTTATATTAGCGTGTACTGGGGATGAAATTTAGGGGATGGATTTATTGGTGATAATTTTACTCTATTATTATTGTATTTTTGAAGAGCACTAATGTGCCTCTTTTTGTGCTCCTCAAATATTTCCCATTTTCTAATCAATAACTTGAAACCAACTTAAGTGAAGCGCTAGTCAGTCATAACATAATTATAATAAGCAATAACGAATAATTCTCAATGACACCTACTGTTCAATATCAAGGTCACAACGGTCAAAGACACTATTAGTTTAATTCAATCATTATTTCTGTCGGATGTAATGACGCTTTCTACACTTTTAACACGGGAAGTATCGAATGAGTCATAATTACAATCTTTGTCTTCGATATTCACGTTACGGATATAAATAACTGGTATTTCAGATTTTTTTGTCACGATTTATTCAAACTATGATCGGTATTAATTCGTGTGGTTATGTGTCATAAACCGCCGTGTGTTTCCGGCAAATAAGCTGATACAATTTTTCTTCATCGAAATCACACAAATCATAATAACTAAGGGTGTGGGTCCATGAAACTTAACAACTTTCTCCAACTCCTTTGACCAACAATCTCATCACAAATAATCAAACGCCCCGTTCATTTGGGTCGAGTAGATATTGAAGTTTTATAGGGGACAGCTGATTATCCGTTCGCGATGACAAGCATGTTAGAATTTCAAGCGCTACGAATCCTTTGCATCATAGGTGTTCACTCAGTAACTTTAAGTTTAACCATTGACTTTGGGATTAAAAAACAGTTATTAGTAAAAGTATTAACGTCAGTCATCAAATTCGTGAGACCAAACCAAACTTATCCCGTTAAAAAGGGAATAAATAGCTTGAACAGTTCTTCTTAATATCTAGTTTCATCTCTACTCTCATTCATATTCTACATAGCATAAAACAAAGTCGCTCCCCGCCGTCTGTACACCTCGACGCTCTGTATGCTTAGATATTTTAAACTACGCAATGGATTTTAATGCGGTTTTCATCAATAGTTAGAGTGATTCAAGGGGAAGGTTTATATGTATGAATAGTTTATTAACTTCCACCGGCGGCTTAGCCTGCCTGATTTACATTCTACCCGTGCGAATCCGGGAAGGATCGCTAGTTGCCAAAAAAAAGAACGATAAGAAAGATATTTTTTTATTTTGCAAAAAAAAACATAAAATACTCGCATACCAGGTAGCCTAAAGCCTCCAATGACTCACTGCACATGCACTGCGTAACGCACTGGACTATAACACAGACGAGTTTAACAGCGGCTAAGTCTTTGTCAAGCATACAATACAAATAACGAACAAACCGAGATTAAACTTGTTTGTTTTAAAATAAAAATGACATGCATCTGTCACCTCTACATGGTCAAATGAAATTACCTAGCGAAACTCCGCAAACGAGATGCGTATCGGACGCCCGCTACCCATTTCGCTAGCTAATTTAATTGGACCCTGTATAAAATTCAATTTTTTTTATTTTTTATCTGTGGCAATAACGCCGATGTCGACCCTTCTGCCAATGTCTAGTGAATTGGAAAAGCATCCAAACTCCATAAGACAATGTGACAGGAGCCCAATGTCATCACAGTCCGCATACACTAGCAGTTTGCCAGCCTAGTGCGTCCTGCTTTATCGCAATTGAAGTAATCAACTCCCTGGTTGAATTTACGGAAATAATGATTGAGGAAAAAGTGAGCAACATCGACATTTCTTTTTACAGCTACAATACCTTTTGTTGCAATATCCTTGTCCTTGAGCATGTACGACCGAACTGGTGACATGCACTGGAAGGATAGTTTATCCTTTGCAAACATCTTTTTCTTCCACGTGAGATGTTCCCTGACATCTCTTCGCATATGTTGAATACCTAGGTGTTGTCAACAGTCTAGTTAACCCTTCGCATACTAGGTGGACAGCCGCACAGGGCGATCCATCAGGTTAAGCTACGCTTGCCAAGGGCGGCCGTGCATGGGTGACCATCATTACATACCGAGACTCATCCGTGCCTCGGAATGCATGTTAAGCCGTTGGTCCCGGCTGTCATTTGGACATCTTTGACATTTGTTACGGGTCGTCAGAACCCGAAAACATGACAGCCAGTCTTACCAATGGGCGTCGTATTACAAAGTTGTGGAGGTCAGATAGGCAGTCGCTCCATACAAAATACTGGTATTCAGCTGCATCCGGTTAGATTGGAAGCCAACCACAACATAGTTGGGATTAGGCAGATGATGTGGACAGGTATTAAGGATAACCCCTTTCATATGGATGGGTTGACGGGACTGGCTGGCTCTTAGCGTTCCACAATGAAACACAACAATGGAATGAAATAAAATAAAATAATACAAAATAAAGGATTTCCCGGTTGCAAACTTAAGGTGTAGTTTGTATAGATGCGACTTGCGACACGTTCATTTATTAGTATTTAAAACGCTGGTTCGTACGCTATTCTACGAGTAGATTCTGATAAATCGCGATCACAGAGATAATTATCAAAAAAATCTCACCACCAATAGCCAGACATCTAGTTGGAAAGGTGGAAGCAACTAGATTCTATTTATATTTACATTACAATAGAGATATTGTAAACAACAAACCTCATCATTACCACAATAAATTAAGAACACAGTTTTTATTCTAACAAAAACTTCAATGTAAGCAGTTTAAAAAACTGTTTCTTTATCCGATCCAGTCAAATGATCAGCTTGACTTTTTCAACGCTTTTTTTTAAATTGATCGTTGTGACTTCTAACCTCACATTATTTAAACTGTCTTTATTGTGTTTGAACGTAATACTTGGTAAAATTAGAAGCTATCATTATATAGTTACAGTTGTAGCTAGTTATACGTTCTCATTCAGTTCCTGCCATTACGACAATATTTTGCGATTCTTCAAAGTCTTGCGCATTGGAACCTACCCTTAACAGTGGCAAGCTATTTGACTCATGCTTGTCTCATATCACGACTTATAAAAACTAAAAGCGACCTCAGTCCTCATTCCCTAGCTAAAGTGAGAAGTGAATTAATTCAGAGATAAGGCCCGCATTTTTTGTTGAAATCCATTTGATTGTCAACGTATATTTAGTTCGATTAGTTTAATTTGATTGTTGGTCGTGGTCTTGTTAGTTGTCTGGTTTATTTGTAGTGTCAGGAACATGTCTGCGCGTTTATTTGTTTGTTTGGTGAGTTTCTTTTAATTATTTTCCGTCATGTAGTTTTTAAAAGAAACTGAACGTTTAAACCTACATTAGATATTGTTCTTTATATGTAGGGTGGTCACATATTATTTTAAATTCAATATCAATGTTGAACAATATGATTTAAAAAATGTCCATGGCGATTCTTTTATTTTCTTCTCAAAGGTACCTACCTACTATGTTTTATGTTTTGGAATGGACAACTAGCTTCATAATTCTGACTGACGACTCCTTGACAATTCAAAAGTGACTGTAAATGGTTTGATTTTGATAGGTACAAAGTGCTATTTATATTTTAATAGGTATGTACGGACGCCAGCACATTAAGCTATCCCAAACTATCAAATTTTCCCTATTGAAAATGAATCTTATATTTTTGTAATATAAGATTCATTTTCAATAGGTATAGTGTAAGTTGAAAAACTATCAATGAATTTTGACAGATTGGGGTAACTTGATGTGCTGGCCTCTGTACATTACAACAATTACCAATGGAAGGATTGGATTTTAGTTAACCTAGAAAACAATAAAATCATTAGTGATAAAACTTTTTACCGAAGATTATCTAAATCAGGCTGTCTGTATAAAAGATATCTGTCCATCCAATAAAATGTTTATTATTATGTTTATGTTTATTTAACTTTTAAATGTAAATACATTCCAATAAAATTGTATGTATCAGCAGTCGGACAGTGTCCTTCAGTAGCGCTCTGTCTCGTGGAGGGTCGCAGCATTATGCTGAACGATAGCCGTTTTGCGTAGATGTGACGCATTTATCCCCCAACTTTTTCTTGTTTTTGTATTTGTGTTCTTTCTTTGCGTCATGTTTACCGCAAATAAACATCCTTTTTTTCATGTAATATCTTTCCTTCCTTTTTTTCGTTCCATACTAATTATATCAATTCCTTATTATAAATGCAAAAGTGAGTATGACTGTCTGTCTGGTACTTTTACACATGAAAACGGCTAAACGGATTTCAATAAAATTCGGAATACATACAGATAATTTTAGTCTTTACTTACCTGGGTCGACATTTGGGTACTTTTTGTCTCAGTAATATGTTCCCGTGGAATAATATCCGACATCTACACGTAAAAATTTTGATGAAATCAAAGATCATACCTTCGTAACACTTCGGCTGAGAAAAAATAATAAATCGTGAGCTGACGTGTACTGTCTTGAAGCATACTTCAAAGTTATTATACCTCTTCAACGATCTCATAATGTTATTGACCTTAGAAATGAAATGGTTAATGATAAAATAACACCACTTATGTGTAGTGTTCCAAATATAAGTTTAGATGTATTTTATTGAGTTTTGGCCAACCTAGTGAAGGAGATCAATTTTTTTATTAATCACATTAACAATAATTGTATAAAACCTCTTACTCCACAATCCTGGGCATAAAGTATGCTATACATATTTAAAAAAAAAAAATTTTTATCATTCACAGGTTTTCATAACGAAAATCGTCGCAAGCGACTACCATACTACCTCACAATATGAAGCCTCATCTAAATGTATAATGTGTAATCAAAGAAACACCAAAAAACTGGTTACAGATAGTTTGAATGATTCTCCAGGTGGCCCAGCACAGAGAATGAATATTACAGGAAATATAACAAACGGAACAGCTAACATAACTGTGATACCACTAATTAAAGAACAAGATAAAATTGGAACAACAACAGAAAAACCTGATACAGATAAAGAAGAAATGGAAACACAAAGTTCTCAAATAGTATATTCATACCCACCGTACGGGACATATGAAGTAACAGAAAACGTAGTTGATATACCCGATGACAGAACACCAGCTGGACCTATAGTTCCTAATTACACTCACAGCCCACCTATTCTTAATCTTGCGAAACCTACCAACAAAACAGACACAGACAAAGTCACAGAAGCTAATATAAAACCAAAGAAGAATTGTCTAAGCATACTGCACATCAAAGCAGAGTTTGATGATAAAGAGCATAAAGTACATAGAAACAAAGTTGTTGGACTTTTTAAAGGTATAAAGGAATATATTCATAGTTTTAAAAGAGGTGTCGTTAATTGTATCCACAGCTTTTTCCATAAACATGATGATGGCCATGAGCATGGAGAGAGATTTGAAAGAGCGGGACATGAGGGTCGTGACGTAAGCAATAGTGTTCAAAATGTAGATATAACCGTACATAATGTACATCGACGACACAATGGTAGGATGTGATTGTTTTGTTATTGAGTATTATATTGATTGTTTGTTGAAAGGTTTCTTGTGTTTTTTTTTATTGCCTTTGAAAATTAATATTTTTGTAATCAGTAAGCAAACTGTTTCAGTTATACTGTTAAAGTTTTATTTTTTAACCGACTTCTAAAAAAGGAGGATGTTCTCAATTCGACTGTATATATATATATATATATTTTTTTTTATGTTTGTTCGCGCATAACTCCGTTGCTTGCCAACCGATTTGAAAAATTCTTTTTTTGTTGGAAACGGTATACTTTCCAAATGGTCCCATAACAATTTTATCGAAATCGGATAAGCGGTTTTTGAAAAATCAACAAAAATCTAAAAAAAAACTGTGGACGATGTTCTAATAAGTTCCTGTCACTGTAATTTACATACCAGGTAGTGGTATTAAAATTGTGGGTTGTGTAGGTACCACAACTAAAAAGTGAAAAATAAAAACTTTTTTACAAAAAATAAAACCGACTTCCAAAAAAAACACTACAAAGTGAAAAATAATTTTGATTTCGGAAGTCGGTGGCAAAAAATTAAAATACAAAACCGAAGACACCGACTTCAAAAAGTTTTTATTTTGAAGTAAAAAAGTTTTTATTTTTTGAAAAGGCATTCATAGTACACTACTCATTACAATGTTTTTTTAATGAGTCGTATTGCAATATGTGGTCAGCTAGAGACGTCGACAGCTGATCATTATTTTCACGCCCTTTTACCTGGAGGCCTTTTTTTTAATTTACACTTGAGTACAGTCAGTTTTTAACCGACTTCAAAAAAGGAGGAGGTTATCAATTCGACGGTATGTTTTTAATGTTTTAATTGGTATATTGGCGTGTGCTAGCTGGCATGTGTCAAATGATTGATTTTAATGTGATGTGTTTCGTAATTTTAATTACTTCTCATGCGATAAATGTGTAGAGTCAAGTTCTTCCAACTAAACAGACAGCTGTGCTGCTGGGGAGTTTGTTGCGCCACTTCTTCTTCCCAGCTAAAGCACTAGAAAGTGGTGAAGAGTGGGCGTTTTTGGGGGACTGTCTTATGTAACTTAGACCTTCAAAAAGTGCTGATTTTCAGCCTAATTTGAATAAATCGATGGGTCCTACGTATAAGGGCCAATGCAACAATTTGGGTATTTTCACTTTTTTGGCTTAAATGCCTCCTTTTACTCTAGTTTATAATGTGCATTAAAAAAAATTACACATTTGTACGTGAAAGTACAATTTAAAAGTGAAGTAGAAGGGCTTAAGTGACACAATTTTAAACGTATAAAGGCCAAGCGGTCATTAGAGACTTGTACGCGGGGAGATCTCGTGTCTTTGTTTACTTCAACGGCCAATTAGTCAGTTGAGTACTTATACGTCACACGAAACGATGTTGCGCTGAATGACAGATCCTGCATAGAAAGGCCAATGTAGTACTTTGGCCCTTATACGCGTTTTATTTTAAAAACAGTCACATTGACCAAACGTTTTAATTGATGTTTCAGTTAGAAAAATTACTATATTTGTATTTAGAATAGCATATTTACTATGTTTAATGTTTGTTTTGAGTTTAAAATATTATACGTAGCAAATATCCCGTTTTAAATCACAATTGGAGTATTAGAGACTATGTTAGTTTAAAAATAAAAATTAACTGATTTATTTGGAGTCTTGGACTGTCTAGTGCTCGCAAGCGCGACTGCTAAGCAAGAGGTCCTGGGTTCGATTCCCTCTCAAAGACACCAGGGACAAAGTGTTATTGAGTTTTTGAGTGTGATTGAGTGTTGAGCTGCCACACAATTTGGATTTGTGCCCGGTTGATGACAATCGCCTCCTATTACATGCATGCGACTTAAAATATTACTGACGAAATGTGGGTCTACTATTAAGTACCTACCTACACCTTTGCCTGTGTTATGTTTTATTTGTGTTTATTCAGGTAATGTACAAAGAGATTTTTTGCTTTTTACTTCTCCGTTACCATTTGAAGCTGATGACATATTAAACAATTATAGCAATCTGAATTTGTTGCAAGACATTTTTGATGACAGTGAGAATTAAATTAAAACAACACATTGCAACATATTGTTTCCATAGCACCTGTTCAACTGACTCAACAAGAACATCAAGATTTATACCTAAATAACCATGAGCCAAATGAACCCACTGTAGAAAATGCTTCCTTGAATAATCCTAACTCAGCTAGTAAACCTTTGCTTGAAATAAGCAACACGTCTCATGGGTGTGACAGCCAAGGATTAATTTCAATGACAATTAATGAGCCTGAACTTCAAGGTATACGTAGGTAGCGAACATACCCCTGTGCCATCACCCAATGGGTGTGTTTATCTTTTTGATGAACAAGAACCAATGCCATCAGTTGCGTCTTAGCTAACGGATGGCAATGAGTCCTCACCGATTACACAATACTCATTAGAAGTGGTTTCTGTTCCATTAAATTCCTTGAAAAGAAAATTTACCAAAAAACGGGACAGCGGCAGATTGCGCGAATTTTGTTATCATGAATGGATAGATGTAAAGAGAAAAAGACTTAAAAATACCGGAAAGTCATACTATAGTCGAAAAGGTACAAAAAAATCTGGAAAAAATTGGGTGAACCGTGTCAAATCACATGTACATTGAAATGTTTTCAAAAACTAGACGAAGACACAAGAAGTGAAATATTTAATAAGTTCTGGGGAATCGGCGATCATTCTAAACAGTATGATTTTATTAGGAACCATGTTGTTAAAATAAATAAAAAAATAACAATTACAGAAGATGAATCTCGCAGGTCATACATTTATCATTTGCCTTGTATTCAGAATAATCAAAATTCTAAGCTAATTGTTTGCAAACAGATGTTTTTGAGACTCTAAATGGTTTTCGATAGCATCTATCAAATTAACATAACTTTTCTTTCTGCTATAACAAGAAGACAAAATGTCTGATAAATCTACGGACATACCCTTTTTTTTTTTAAGGCTGGGAAATCATCCAATAACTGCTCCCGCTCTGGGTGGAGCGGAAGGGAGTGTCAGACTCTTACTGACTAAAACCCATCCATGTTCCTTCCGTAGCCCTTTATGTTCCGGGGTAGCGGTAACCTTTTCGAACAATCCCGCTTACAAAAAAACTACGTTACAAACAGTTCTTACCGATATACATCCATAAAAAAAAGATTAAATTGATTTGTGCCGCAAAAATATTATTCCACCAATTTATCACGAGTATTATGAAAATTTGGTTACATCTACATCAGTAGGATGTTACCATATTATTTTATTGTTAAATTACTACCTTTAGTTCAGGTATCCTCATTATTTGATTGTATTTTGATTTCAGAAACGTTAATAATTCTGAAGAAAAGAAAATAAAGGAGTCTAATCGTTTTTATTTGGTTTTATGTTTGAGACCAAACTGTGGGTTAAGCACATTACGTCACCAAGTAACGTATAAGTGTCAAAGTGCATTACGTCATGAAATAATTATATTATTATTGTTTGTTTAAGTTTTTTACCTGTTTAAAATACTTTTGATAATTATAGATTAGTCAAAATGATTAAAATACACGTTGTTTACATAATTAGCATATGCCGTGTAAATAGTCCAAAGTGACACTTAGGCCTTTTTACCAGTTTTTTTCAATGTAATTTAATTTAAAAAAATGACGTATATAGGCTTGTCCACATTATTCAAAAAACTAATAAATATTCAAAGAAATCGATGTAACTAGAATAACAAACATGTGTGTCATAGTAATCATGCAAAGTTTCACAAACATCAGTTGAAGCATGTAAAAAATATATCAAGATGAAACTTTGAGAGCCCGTATTGAAAAGTTGTCAATTTGCACATTGGCCCTTATACATAGGACCCATCGAAATGACTTTTGATTTTTTGATTTTTAGTAGGAAGTTACAGTACCTTTGTTTTACATTAACTGTATTTATACTTTAGTAAGATTTATTTGGTTTATTGAAATTGAAATAGTCTATTTAACTTTGATTAGTATAAATGTTTACAAAACGTGCCTTAAACTAGAGGTATGTAAGAATTGGGTTGGGTTTGGATTATGTTAGTATATTGTTTGGTTTATTTCAAGTTTTTTTTTTCTTCTTCTCTTGCACAGTATTAATTCAAATTCAAATTCAAATTCTTTATTGCGAACTAAGTGTAATTTTGAAGATCTTAACTATAAAAAGGTACTTAAAACTTAGTTGCCTGTTAAGGCATTGCAATTTAAATTGTAACACATATTATTAAAAATAAAGTAGACACACTCAATTATTACAGTTAAATTGTACATTATGTATGTTATACTAAATAATATCATTCATACATTTTATAATAAATCAGAGTCAAATAAATCAAACTATTCTTAGGTTTGGTATCACATAATATTAATTCCAGTAGTATCACAATTAATTTATTATTTTTCTTCGAGGAATTCTTTTACTGAATAATGTGCTTTTTTAATGAGGAAGTCTTTTAGCTTCCTTTTAAAAAGACCAATTGAATTTAAGTTTTTAATTTCTGTGGGTAACTTATTATATATTTTTATGCCCATACAAAAAATACTATTGCTGTGTACTGCAGTGTGGGATGTTTTATAACGTAATTTGTTTTTAAGTCTACTGCTTGTTAATGTGTCATAGCTACTGATGTTTGATTTGACTAAAATTGAGGCCTCGTAGATATATAGAGCAGGAAGAGTTAATATGTTAAGGTTTATGAAATGAGGTTTACATGAATCTGTTTGGTGTATCCCACATATTGATCTAATACACTTTTTTTGCGCCTTGAATGCAATTTCTTTATCGGTTGAGTATCCCCAATATAGTATTCCATAAGATAAAGTGGATCCCACATAAGCATGATAAGCACTAAGTAGCGTGTCTAGGTTAGATATTTTTTTGAGCATGTAGAGGGCATAAGAAAATTGACTTAATTTGCTACATACACTATTTATATGTGTCTTCCATGACAAATTGGAATCTATATAGATACCTAGAAATTTTGTACTTGTAACCTCAGATATTGTTGTATTATTGTATTCAATAGACAATGGAATTGATTTTGCGTTTTTATTCTTGAAGTTCATGTAATGGGTTTTTTTAAGATTTATTTTTAGATTATTTATTGTAAGCCAATTTATTATTTTAGACAGGGAATCATTAATTTCTAGTTCATTATCTTTATATTTGTTATTTGTGAAAAGAGCCGTACTGTCATCGGCAAACAAAACCATAGGGTGCAAAATAGCGTTTGGTAAATCATTTATATAAATGAGAAATAGTAGTGGTCCAAGTATCGACCCTTGGGGTACACCATATATTATAGATCTTGGGCTCGAGGCATATTTAATTTCTGTTTTTGTGATTGGGCATAATTGTGTTATTTCAGTGAACTGTAGTCTTTTACTGAGATAGGATTTAAGTATTTCCAGTGCTTTACCTCGAACTCCATATATTTCTAGTTTATGCAGCAGTAGTTCATGGTCAACATAATCAAAAGCTTTGGTCATGTCCATGTATAAAGCTGTGACCTGATTTTTTTTTGTCTAGTTCTGTTAAAATTTTTTGTAAGAACTGTTGCATTGCTGTATTAACCGATTTCCCTTTTCTGAATCCAACTTGATTATCTATTATTATTTTATTTTTTTCGAAATATTCACTGAGGTTATTAAATAGAACTCTTTCAAAAATTTTAGCCATTATTGGTATGAGAGCAATAGGTCTATAACATCGTACGTCTTCCGTGTTTTCTTTTTTGAATATTGGTGTAACTACAGTAGTTTTCAAGCATGTCGGGAAAATTCCTTCTTCAAGACATTGATTTATTATGTAGGTGATGATTGGAGCAATTTCGAACACTACACGTTTTATTATTTTCGTCACAATTCCATCATACCCTGTACTGTTTGTGTTTTTTAACGTCATGATTATTTTGACAACATCGTAAGGAGTAACTGGTGTTAAGAAACAGGAGTTTGGTTTGTTATACGTTATAATATTGGCGTAATTTATTGAATTATTGTTTAGCATTAACATCTCATTTCTAACCAATCCAGTCTATTCGCCTATCGCAGCAGGTATGCTGGAAGAGATTTCTTTAGAAATAAGCATTACTTCTGTTCCTTTCTTCTATTCTGTTTATATGTGTGTACATAAGCAGATAAATGAATAAAGAAGATCTAAGAATACATTGTAATAAAGTTATCAAAAGCACATTCATAGCTTCTGTTGAGAATTTCCTTTACATCTTTGTACTGAGGAGGAAAAAATACTCAAACTAGGTTGCGAGAGTTAACTTTAACTAGCTGGCGAGTAAAAGGGGTTTTAAATAATTAAGTTATTGTCAAAGTAGAATAAAGAACGTTTTAAAATTAAATTCCGTGGACCAGTTGTTGAAGACTGGAATGAATATTTAATTGCACGCGGTATTTAAATGGAAGCATCGCTATGTTCCGAGGTATGGTCATTATAACATGGACAATATGAACTAGGGAGTGCAATCTTGCAGCAAAATCTTCAATCTCGGTATTTGCAAGATTGAAGACGTCTAATCTTGCAAGATCTCGGTATTTTGCAAGATCTCGCAAATTTACTAGTTTTTGATTTAATTTTAGAATAATATTCTATTGAAACTTGTTAAATGTATTATTATAAGAGCGAATCAATGAAACAAGATGTATATTAGAAAAAGCTGAAACATTAATTAAATAAAATCAATGGTTATTTTGGAAAAAACTTCATATGTACATGTAAACCTTTACCTTTACCTGTAGAGAACGTGCGGATGTTTTCAAAATGGACTTACATAGTTTGCATTGAGCTGTCAATCCATCATCTGCCTTTAAAAAGTACTTCCATACTTCCAGCGGACTACTTAACTCCTTATAAATTACTGTCGATGACATGATGGCACTAGTTCACTAATTCTAATAACTAATTTTGGCTAGAAACTGTCTTTTTAACTATTAAAAACAATCTGAACACTTTATATAATAATAATAATAAAACGTTTATTTCAGATAACATGGATCCAGTGTATTAGTAGTA
Organism: Hyppa rectilinea; assembly: GCA_951799385.1. Classification (NCBI taxonomy): domain Eukaryota; kingdom Metazoa; phylum Arthropoda; class Insecta; order Lepidoptera; family Noctuidae; genus Hyppa; species Hyppa rectilinea. Next base: position 16,981,617 of record OX637321.1, on the reverse strand, counting down.
CAAAAACTTATACCTAGTGTTAGTAAAAAAAAAAAAAACAAACCTTAATCTACTCGTCCCCTGCCAGACCCACGAATCGAGGTATCAATACTTGTACAGACAGTCAAGTCTACCAGCTATCATGCTTAAAACGCTGTTGCGACTAGCCCGCACTCTGCTCAGCATTGACGCGCACCGCTTGCGCAGAGTAGCGTAGAAGCAATCGATGCGCGCCTCCGCAAACATCCGTGACGCACTACAGTGGCGGGGCAGCCGCAACATCGTTCTAAGCGCGTTATTGTATTGTACCCGTAGGGCACTGTACGCTTTTTGAGTATAGACTGCCCACAGGCTGCAGGTGTAAAAAGATGTACAGAAGGCTCTGAAGAGAGTGATTTTCACCTCATTTGTACATCTGGCAAACCTGCGAGCAATCATGTTTGCTCTCACGGACAGTGCCCTACGCTCACGTTCAATATCCATGTCGTCCTTAAGGTCCTCGGTAATTAGATGACCCAGGTATCTGAACTGACGTACCCGCCAATTCACCTCCATTCAGTTTTATAGGGGGCACGCTAGAGGGACACCTAGTACCAGCCTTAAAGACAATATACTCGCTTTTCTTTATATTATACATCAAGCCATGATCATCTGCATAAGTTTCACAAATTTGTAACAGTTTCCCAATACTACAAACCGAGGCGCTCAGCAACACCATGTCGTCCGCATAGCTAAGATTATTAACACATACATCACATACTTTGCGTAAACAAATAATACGTCACAATCACGAAAACAATTTGCATAATGGCAAAAAAAATAGGCATAATGCCGCCGGCGCCGCCGCACGCGACAATCCCGCTTCCCCTCACCCCGGCCGCGCATACACCCCTTTCACTCTAGCGCCGGACGGCGGGATGAACCGATCGCGGCAATTCAGTTTGATTGAGCGCGGCCGCGCTCTTGAATGGTCATGGAACGCGTTGCTATCCAATCTTGCAAATCTTGCGAGATCGCGCGCGATTTTGGGTGCAAGATTAATCTTGCAAAATTTGTACGAGATCTCGGTTTTTCGAGATCTCGCAATACCGAGATTGAACTCCCTAATATGAACTGCTATTGAAAATTGTCATGTACATCAGACGAGGGTATAAAATGGACGAGAAATCCTATTAATTAATATTATAAATATTAAAGTTTGTTCGTTTGTTACTTAATTACGCAAATGCGACTTGGACTTGGATGAAATTTGGCACACAGGTAGATCCTGATCTGGGTTAGGTTATCAAATCCTTTGACCTTCACGCGGGCAAAAGCTACTGAAATATATACACTCGAGAGCAATGAATCCGGGTCACTTAAAGAATGTTAAAAATCTCGGAAACTAAAAATGATAGGTTAATGCAATAAATTGTATTTAATAGACAAAGTAATACTCCTTAAATGAAAGTAAAAAAAATATGAGTCACCATACATTTTATTAACACAAAATTACATAAAGAAAAAAACTGCTGATCTCTCCTTAAAACAAAAATAGGAAACATGAAATTTTTGAACTTTATTACGATTTTCTTGAATTTTAATACTTCGTATTGCCTCCTCGTGCTTGCATTACTGCGTTTACGCGGTTTGGCATGCTGTACACCAAGTTCCTTATACGATTTTGGGGAATATTCTCCCATTCCTCTGTGAGAGCAGTTTTGAGCTCACACAGCGTGATTGGGGGAGGGTTTCGTTGTTTTACGCATCTGCCTAGCTCGTCCCAAGCATGCTCGATCGGGTTGATATCCGGGCTGCGCGCTGGCCACTCCATACGAGTAATGTTCATCTCTTGAAGGTAGTCATTCACAATCCTACCTGTATGAGGTCGGGCATTGTCATGCATAAATATAGCATCCTCACCTAAATTGACCATAAATGGACCAACGTGATCATTGAGGATTTCTTCCACATATCTTACGCTAGTTAAAGAGCCGTTTTCTATGATCACCAGCTCTGTGCGACTTTCAGAAGAAATTCCGGCCCACACAAGTACAGACCCACCACCGTAGGCTACTTTTTCTTCGATGCATGCTTGCTTGAATCTTTCCCCTGGTCTTCGATACACTCTGTGTCTTCCATCGTGCTTGTAGAGCATAAATTTTGATTCGTCGGAGAACATAACTTTGGACCAATCTTCAATACTCCAATTTACGTGGCCCTGGGCATATCTTAGTCTTGAAATACGATGCCCACGCTCCAGTTTAGGGCCGTTTGCAGGTCTAAGGGGTTTTAAGTTAGATTCAGCAAGCCGACGTCTTACTGTCCATGCACTTGGGTTACTTCCTCCGAGGTGTCGAAACTGATTTGTGAGTTCAGTTCCTGTGAGAAAGCGATTTCGAAGCATGGTGTTCACCAAGTATCGGTCTTCTCGTGCTGTGGTACACCTGGTTCTGCCCGTTCCTGGTCTGCGTAGGTTAGAACCAGTTTCTTCGTAACGTCGGAGAACTCTTTGTACTGTTGACAGCGACACACCGACAGTCCTGGCTGTATCGCGCTGACTCCGGCCGGTTTCCAGCATTGTAAGTATTCTGGTGCATTCTTCAGGCGTAAGCGACATAATTTCAGCTTGAATAATGAATATAGAGCACTATCAACATGGTTTATGTACCCACATAAATGACAGATTACAAACAAAAGCAAAACCAAATGCTGTAATTTCGTAGTTCCATCTTCGAAAGTGGCCCTTTTTCAAATTTGATTTTTTTATGATATAACTTTACAATAACTAAGAAGTTTTAATACCTTCATTTAAGGAGTATTACATTGTCTATTAAATACAATTTATTGCATTAACCTAGCATTTTTAGTTTCCGAGATTTTTAGGATTCTTTAAGTGACCCGGATTCATTGCTCTCGAGTGTAGATAACAATGAAAAATGTCACGGAACAGTAACCTGCTGATTTAGACAATGCCATTGGATGTGATTGATATCATTAGCATTCTTCCGGAGGTAAAAGCACGAGTACTCTTCAATATGGACAACTATTAGTGAGGGGACAGCGAAAATACACCAACTATTTCATAGGAAAGAATTCATTTTTTTGATTTTTGCATGTTCGTCCCAGTTTTTTCACCCCCTGATATGCTATTGATTTCAATTTCTCACAGCCTGTTTATATTGGTACTGTTCACATCCTGTAGGATCCTATGAAATATCCATAGCATCCATAAACAGGCTGTGGAAAATTAAGCATTTCTGGATCTTGCCTCAAAAGATCATTTCAGACACTGATCTACATGGTCCTCATAAAATATGATCTAACCAGGATTATGTATGGACGATTAAAAAGACCCATGAGTTTATTTCGCCATTTCTTCTAATGGGTAATCAGATAGAAAATATCGACTCGATTTGTTTTTTTTTTAATGGCTTTTAAAAGTGATTTCAATATCCTATTTACAGCCTAAACAATGTTATTCCGTTGTAATAATATACCGATAAACTGTCTAGACAGATAGTCGACCCGTTAAATTAGTTCCAATCTCGAATTTTAGAGCTCCGAACACAAAACTTGTCAGCTAGACCCATTTACGAGGCCTACGATATCTGTACGTCTGTCTGTTACAGACTATCTCTGCAACGGTAAAAGATAGGAGTAATATTTACAGGTTCGGTTTTATTTGTTATGTCTTAGAGAATACTAATAATGATGTCGACTGCCTAGCGATGCTGTCTAGTGCTTGTAAGTGCCATTGTTGGGCTTAGTTCGTTCACAAATTCGTGGAATCAGGTCCTGGATACGATTCCCAGGTTGGTCAAAAATTGAATGAGTCAGCAGCCCTGACTGCATTCTAAATTTGTGTCTGGTGACGGCTTAGATTAGCCTCTATTGCGTGAGGTCTTCTTAAACCTTTGGACAAAACAGATGTAATGATGCAAAGAATTAAAGAATGGCAAAGAATATCTTCACAATTATATATTTGGCGGTTTATAGTAAAGTTTCTGCCTACCCCTTTAAGAAATTTATGTATACGTGTATATTGGTTAAACCCTCTAGTATCAACTGTTGACTTTATCGACTAACGTTTAAGTAGACTAGGAAACGGTTACGTATTTCTTTAAAGCAATTTCTTTGGTCTGCCCTATATGTGCAGCTTTATAACGATATCGATCGGTGTGACAGTTGTGCCGTCGTGTTGTGTGGGAATTCTAAAGAAATAACTTTAGTGTGTGAGGAAGTTGTACGTCTGTGGTATACAGGTGTCAATTAGGAAACTCCGTGATGGGTATGGGTATCTACCCTGTAGACCGTGCTATTTCAATTTGTGCAGCATTCGTACTTGTTTGGGTGTAATTGCCGAGGTTGGTGTGTATATATGTGGCATAACGGAAGTCGGGACCCTTTCGTGGCATTCCGTGGATCTTTAACAGAAGTTACTGCCAGTTCTAACTTACTACCATGTACTAACCGACCCCTTGACAATTCAAAAGTGCCTGTAATAGGTTTATTTGAAATAAATACTTTGAGTTTGAGTTTGAATTCGACTCCAAAACCGGTTCCTCCGTAGGGTCTCAGGAGCTCCCTTTTACGTCCGTAACATGGACCTTCATGTAGACTTTAAACTCCCCACAGTTCAGCAGTTCATGAAACGCCTCTCGAAGCGTTTCTTTGACACTGCCATTAAGCACCGCAATCCCCTGATTGCGGCCGCCTCCCGATACACCCCGTCCCGCATCAGTAAGGTTCGCCGTCCACGGCATACCCTCGTTGCCCCCGACGATGCCACCACTCTCCTCCAGGAGAGCAGCCCGGCTACTAGCACTATTAGATTAGCACACAGACACAAATTTCCGTCGTTCCGTCCTCGCCGTCGAGGCCCGTCGCGACGACCCTGTCCACTATCATCCCCCCGACCCTTGCTCGAGCCAGCCCGCGTTGCCGCTGAGCCAGTAGTTTTAAAAACCCCCGATCCAGCTGTCCCTTGCTGTCCCCCCCCAGCGACGCCCTAAGCCGAGGTCCGAACCCCGCAGGGGGTGCCCTTAGCGTGTAGTCGCTTAGTTTTGTAAGTTAGGTTTAGTTTTTATTAAGCCCTGGCTGGAGGCTACAATTCTTTTGTGGCAGTCACAGGCAAGCCCGGTTAAGCAGTAGACAACCCTTTGGTTGAACTGCGAGATGCCAATATAAAAAAAAAAAAAAAATGAATTCGACTGTACAGTCCGAAAGACTGACAACCAGTCTTACCACGGGTATCGTGTTAACCAGCAACTGGGTTGTGGAGGTCAGATAGGCAGTCGCTAAATGTAAAATACTAATGTATATACTCCTGATGGGAATAGGCTAAGGAGATGCAAGCAAAAATGGAACCTGAATATAAGCCATAGGCCACCAGTGAAATGACACCAATGTTTATCTATTACACAATGCCCTGTACCGGTGTATGTAATTACAAACTTTCTAATTACATAGTGTTAGTTAAGTGTATTATGCGGGCTTGCGATCTCTTTACAATGATCTTGAACTAGAAAGTTGGAGTCATTTATTTGTATGCAGAAAATCTGACATCTTATCTGGTAATACGTACAGCAAATCTGGGTGAGTCTGGTTATTGTGGCAAACGTAAAAGGGCTGCTCTCAAAGGGTGGGTACTCCAAGAACACATGGTTACAAGAAAGTTTGTGAGGATGTGTGGATATTAGTTACTCTTTCACGCAATAATTACTGAACAAAATAATCTGGATGATGGCACAGAGATAGATTTATCATCTGCCTAGCCCACAAGGCCTAGCCTTTTCCCAACTATGTTGGGGTTGGCTTCCAGTCTAACCGGATGCAGCTGAATACGAGTATTTTACATGGAACGACTGCCTATCTGGCCAGTAACTGGGCAATACGATACCCATTGGTAAGACTGGCAGTCAGATATTCGGGCTGCTTACTAATCGTTACTACTGTCAAAGATGCACAAATGACAGCCGCAACCAACGGCTTAACGTGCTTTCCGAGGCACGGAGGAGTCTCGGTATGCACAGAGATATTCCTGTGAATAATTTCAGACATTCACGCGGGCAGAAGCAAGTTTTTTTATAAAACAAAAAAGATCATCGGTTTGGTACCAATAGACACTAAACGTAGGATATCTACATGCTGGCCTTATACAAAATAATATATTAATGATTACACCAAATGAACGTGATACAATCACAACTAACATAATTTATACTAAAGATGATTAAATATAGATTTAAAGTGTGCCACGATAAAACTACGTCATAACACAAGACTTAGTACTTTGTGTTATTAGGGCTAATGGCATATTAAACGCTTCTCAGTTTTGATAAAGTTTCTAGGTTGTGTTGGATATAGGGATCACCAATCTAAACGAAATCGTATGAGGCAGGACTAACATAACGTGCATACATCACGCACGCCTGTATTTCTCAAAGGGGTTCCTATAGAACACTCACATTTCACCAGCTGTGTCTAAGTGCCATGTAATAGGGGGTGATCTTATTGGCATCAACTGGGCATAAATCCTGGCTCCGGGTTGCTCGCTGAGAAATTCCTGATGAAAAATCCAATAACATTTTGCCTGACCCGAAAATCAAACCCAGGGACCTCATACTTAGCATTACCACTTGCAACCACTTGACCAACGAGGCAATATCTAACACTATCAACCTCAAATCAGGCAGCCTCCCCAGGATATCAAATATGCGTGCCCACTGCCTAATACGCGCAGGATGGTAGATGTCACATGTCTTCGAATTATGGTTCCAGGACAATATGCTGGTTTCTCGAATGATCCTTTCCTTTAATGTTTAAGAGTTGCTTGACTATATAAATACTGTCTATATTGCGGCATTACTTACAATCCTAGAATCTGCCCAACTATGTTGGGGTTGACTTCCAGTCTAAACTGATGCAGCTGAACAACAACAACAGTTTATTAATTTTACATAGAACGACTGCCTATCTGACCTCCACAATTTAGTTACTGGTCGTCAGACTTTTAGGCTTCTTACTACCCGTAAAGACTGTCAAAGATCTACGAATTACAGCTAGCACCAATGGCTTAACGTAATATTTAAGGAGGCATCCATTACGATGGCCACCCATCTCCGAAACGACCGCGGCAAGCGTGGATCGACCAGTGTGGCTGCTATTATTTAGCCACGAGCCCCACCTTTAGGTTTTTAACCTTACCTTCTTAATAAACACTACAAAAGGTTGGGCAGTCTTAAGTATTTCACGCTAATCTGTGCCTCTAAAGTGTAAGACGACTAAATTTTACCTGTATGCTAATACTTGGTCGATGAACTGACCAACTGTTTGTGCTTTATTGGTCATAGAGTGGTTAATACCACCTAAGGTTTAAATGTTCATAAAAATATATTATTTTATATATTTTCCTCCCGACCGAGATCGGTCACGGTGATATTAGCCGGGCACACTGAAAATTTTGCGGATATTAGGATACGGCGCTATCATGGATTAAATCAAACGTTTATTTGCTAGCAATGGTGCATTCTCTGTTCTTTTAATCTCATAGTCCGATGGAACGGCTGTCTATCACGGCTGGAGAGGGTTTTACGTACTTTCCGAGGCACCGGTAATCGGGTATTTTCAAACTATGCCACTTCACACACACACACACATTACAAGGAAAATCTCAGTAGTGTGTATGTAGTGTGTGTGGTGCGGCTGTCTGTTAAATTTGGATGATAATACTGCGAAGGATACTTTTAAAATTGGGTAGTAATATTGAAGCTGTAAATATAAAACTACCAGCCTGCATACTACTGCAACAAGTAATATCTTTGTGCTGAATAAAAATGCATCGTAAGTTTAAATTAAATAATTCAGCTATTATCAGTTGAGGTTGTATATTTGTCTGTCTTTTATTCTCCTGTTTGGATCTGGATGAAACTTGGCACATTGGCTTGTTTATGACTTGGATTAACACATAAAACACACTGTCTTTCTATCCCGTAGTACGTTTTCTTGGGATAATATCCGATATCCACGCAAGCGAAGCCGCTGGAAGCAGCAGGTTTTAGACAAAATAAATTAAATTTGTGTATCGTCTGCTGCCCTTAACTAATTAGAAATTGTCCTTATGTTTTAACTTTACACATTAGAAGCTCCTACTTAAATACTACTTACAACCTTCTTAAAGTATCATAAAACAGGTTGTAAATGATTCACTTGATCGGTATCATCAGCTCTCTATACGTACAGTGATCGGGGCGGGGTCAGTAGCCGGGGATGCTGCGCAGTCCGGAGTTGCGCCGGCGCAAGAAGCACGCGCTCGAGCCTTCCGTTTTCGAACTTTTTGAGTGTATTTTTGTGTTATAAAAGGTTTGTATGTTTTTTTATAAATTGTTTCTTTATTGGACTCTTTGTTGTGAATACAGTAAATATGTTAAATTGATTAGAGCTTTGCATTTATTAATTTATGGTAATATTATGCTAATGATAATAAATCTTTCTAATGTTAATAGAATATTATGAATCATTTTTTTGCATGATTCATCGCGTTTATGTTTACGTTTTCATTTATGTTAGTGGTGTGAATTAAAATGTCTAACGGTCGTACAATGACTGACAAAGATCATGCTAATTTTATGTATTTGGCATGGCCACGCGGAGTTTTGATTTCTTTACGTATTGGACGACAGCAACTTGGTTTATCAAAGATGTTTTAAAGGACCTACATGTTGAGGTTGTATCTATAGTACAGTCACATTTTGTCAGTTATGTTTAAGTCCCATGTGCTAGGGAGCGAGCCTATAGCCATAAACCGAGCACAAATCCATACTCCGGTCTACTTCTACTGAGATATTCCAAATGGAAAAACCCAATAACATTTTACTCGACTTGGAAATCGAACCCAGGACATCATGCTCAGCAGTAATGCTTGTAACCACTATACGACGAGGACCGGTTTTATTAATTCTGGATTACGTATTGGCAGTTTTTGGATTTTCGATTTCATCTGGTGAGATAGACACTAAATACGTAGTTCTTAAAAAGTCTACTTAAAAACTGAAACAACTAAGACCTCTGCTGATGTCATTATTTACGGAAAGAAAGCGGGAATGTATGTAAATAAGTATTGTTCAAGTAAACGTAATATTGGCAAAGAAGTAAAATTCTATTCTTTGCACATTCATTTTCAAATGCTGTACGAATTGTAATGAGACTTTCGCCTGTTTGTGTGAGTCAGGAATTGTGTTATGATGGTATGTACAACTGTATGTACCTACCTTCCTACTTAGCATAACATTACGCTTGTTATGCCAGCAGGGTTCAACAGAGGTGTATCTATAGTAGACCCACATTTCTCCAATTGGGTATTTAAAAGGGGATCACGCTACTTTTTATGAATTGTCAAAACGCGGAGTTTGTACGTGATTTGTATGAAATATATCAATGTGATTTCACAGATTTTTACAATCAAATGGAATACTTATTAGCATTAAATACAATTTTACAATTATATCTTCGCATAATATTTAATTTCTGTACAGATTTTATTTTTGACTGTTTCAAATAGTCAATTATGTTTAGAGGTCCTATACAATACGTGGTGAGCCAAATGCCATTAACATATCTTCAGTCATGTTTAAAAATATGCCATCAATATAATAATATATATTAATAATAAAAATACTATACAGTCATTTTTCTTTTCGACTATTTGTTAAATTAGGTTCAAATATCGACGAGCCAGGAGGCTTAAAGTTTTACCGAACAAGTAGCACTTTGACTTTTACTAGTACATTTACGATTCTTCTGTGAATTACTCAAAAAAAAACTTCACACACTAGAAAAATATAGAAGGAAGACAAATGAGCTTCCGCATTTTTCTAAAATTTATATATTTTTTTGTACCTCCCTGAAAAAAAAAACATGGATCATCATTAATTGGCTTTGTATCTTGGTCAAAGAAAAAACGGTCAGAGATTATTGGCACAAAGCTTTTGGACCAACAAAATAAAAAAAAACTCAACACTGTGAAGAACTCCAAGAGAGAAATAATCGAAGTAAAAGTAGGTCTTAGTTATTCTAGCACTATTCATAAGCACGTTTTAGCACTAAACACTCTTTAAGTGCATATTAATTACTAGTTCTAACTAAGTCATTAAAATACCAGTCTATTACTGTCCGACTGTAGGGGTACGGCCTCTTCTCATATTCAGAAGGCACGAGGCTCGATCACCACGCTTGCTCAAGCCGAGTTGGTAATTTCGGACTTATGACGGCTTAAGGAACTGCCTGCCTACCTAGCCTTTTTCCCAGCTATGTTGGGGTCAGCTTCCAGTCTAACCGGATGCAGTTGAATACTACTATTACACATGGAGCGACTGCCTATCTGACTTCCACAACCCAGTCAGTAACTGGGTAGTACGATACCCCTTGGTAAGACTGGCTTTCAGATTTTCGGGCTTCTGACTACCCGTAACGACTGTCTAAGATCCACGAATGGCAGCCGAGACCAACAGCTTAACGTGCTTTCCGAGGCACGGAGTAGTCTCGATATTTAAAGATGGTCACCCATCCACGGGCCACCACCACGGAACACCGGCAAGCGTAGCTTAACCTGATAGAACAGTTCATGCGGCTGTTATTACTGAATTTTTTCCAATAATTTGGGAAATGCTTTTACTCTCACTCACCTATGTACTATTGTGTTAAAATCTGACCGTGAAATCATTGTTGAAGTGAGCGGTAACCCTGGCGTCAGGTGGAATGAGAGCTCACCTCACCTAAGTTATCATGCTTAGGTTTTTACAGAATGGACGGGCTGTGTTCCATATGGGTAGTAGGGCAGTTTGACATCTAACTCACACAACCCAAACTGACTACCTTTAAACTAAACTTTGGGGAGGCAAAAAATACTCCATGATGAAAAAAACATTAATAAGTTACTAGTTTAGTCATAGATCTTTAATATGAGTGTTTAGAGATCATCACTGTCTTCATACTCTTATTCTCAGTACTATACCTACTGAAACGAAAAAAAAAATGAAATTGAACCACAATTTGATGAAAATGTCGACGAATTACAAACGAACATAGAACCTCCTCCTCTTTGCTGTCGTTTAAAAATAAAAACATGATATTAACCAAAAATTCACAACACATTTCGGGGTAGCAGGTAGCAACATATTATATAATCAACTTGTTGTTAAATTAAAACAATTTTGCGTAACAAAGCCTTAAAAGCTTCAATATAAGCAAAATTGAATACATTTCGTACCGACAGGAGGTGTTCCAGAAAACGAAATTATCAGTCCTGGCATAAAATTAATTGATCCGCAGTCCGCCATTTGCCACAGAAATAAAAATAAATATTTATTCTTAACTAGCGACCCGCCGCTGATTCGCACGGCATTTCCGAATTTACAAAACATCGACATTACTTTATTATAATTATGTTAGGTATTTATATTGGTATATTATGCTTTTCCCAACTATGTTGGAGTTGGCTTCCAGTCTAAACAAATGCAGCTGTAACTGGGTAATACGATACCCCTTGTTATGACTGGCCGTCAAACTTTCGGGGTTTCAGAAGCCTGACAGCCAGTACGTGACAGTCGATACGGGTCGTCAGCGACCCGTATCGACTGTCAAAGATCCACAAATCACAGCCGGGGCCAACGGCTCATCGTGCTTTTCGAGGCACGGAGGAGTCTTTGTACAGAAGACCCATCCACGGAGCCACCCCGGCAATCGTAGCCAAACCTCGGTCGACCCGTGTCACTGTTATGACTTAGCCACGAGCTCCTGCGTAACTTAGAAGTAGAATGCGGTCACACTGACAGACACGTAAAGCGACTTTAATTTATAATATGTACAAATTGAAAATATTCGACATTTTATTTTGGGACAGGGAAAAGGTATTCTTAATATCCGGCCGCCTGGCGTCTGTAATTAGGGGACCCTGGTAAATTGGTCTGCATTTGGCGCCGCCATTTTGGTTTATAAAAACCCATAAGACTGTCAACGACCCAGGCGATTAGTTTTGGTGGAAGGATCAAAGAAGAGTTGAAGAGTTTACAGTAGGACTGTTACTTTTTAAATTGAAGGAGGTTAAATTAATTACTGTTAATTACTTGTATTTTATTTTTGAGATATTCATGAGTCAATAAACTATGGATGTTATTCTGTTGCCATCATCAATTGTAACCAACTTCAAACGAAAAATGAGGAGGTTCTCCATTCCGTTGTTGTTCTTTTTTTTTTAAGTTAGTTACCTCAGTATTTTGTCATGTATGAGCCGATTTTAATAATTATGTGTTTATATACCCAATTCATGTCAGTCATGTCCATGAATTACTTTTGTTTATCTATTATTCATATTCATTTTATTGATAAATTTTAAGCAATATTCCGTGGTTTACACCTTCTGAGCTAAAGTCGTCCAAAAGCGAAAGGCTTTAAATTATGTTACATATGTAATGCAGGCTTTTTTAAGGCTGGGAAATCATCCAATGACTGCTCCCGCTCTGGGTGGAGCGGAAGGGAGTGTCAGTGTTGTTGATTTACCAAAAACTTTTTTACAAAAAATAAAACCGACTTCCAAAACAAACACTACAAAGTGACAAATAATTTTGATTTCGTAAGTCGGTGTCTTCGGTTTTGTATTTTCATTTTTTGCCACCGACTTCCGAAATCAAAATTATTTGTCACTTTGTAGTGTTTGTTTTGGAAGTCAGTTTTATTTTTTGTAAAAAAGTTTTTATTTTTCACTTTTTAGTTGTGGTACCTTCCTACACAACCCCCCCCTCCCCCCCAAAATTACACTACCTGGTATGTAAATTACAGTGACAGGAACTTATTAGAACATCGTCCACATATATTAAGTAGTATTTTTTAGATTTTTGTTGATTTTTCAAAAACCGCTTATTCGATTTCGATAAAATTTATATGGGACCATTTGGGAAGTATACCCTTTCCAACAAAAAAAGAATTTTTCAAATCGGTTGGCAAGCAACGGAGTTATGCGCGAACAAACACAAAAAAAAAAAAAATACAAACATCCGAATTGAGAACCTCCTCCTTTTTGAAGTCGGTTAAAAATAAACAAACTTCATAAACCACTATAGCAATAGGCACGCCCCTATTACATGGGATTCAATCATACTGAGAAATGTGGGTATACATACTTAGGTACACCTCCGCCTAACTTTTCAGGTTTACAGACGTGATGTTGTATAACTTATAACCTAGTCTAAATAGTTAATTTACAATGTTTTTATTTCTATCTTGGTTTAGGAGTTTGCCTATTTAGCAAATATTTAACCGCAACAAACTAAGAAACATGTTATAAAACAAATATCTTACAACTTAAAATGTATAGTAAAGCTAATCTACATTTGAACACACCCCATAAATAAGGATTAATTCCCAAGTAAATCCAGATTACCATAAACGCTATCGGAAACCACATTGTACTTTAATGACATTTACAAGGACTGGCCCACTTCACCGTAGAACCGGATCTAGCTAACGGTCGGCACAGGAATCGCTAGATACAGCCTTGTTTATATACAAACTGGTTTTACAATATGACCCAGAATATGGCCGTACTTTGTGCGGAATTGCTTACTGCGGGTTTGATTCTTGGGTTTATTATTATTTGCTCAATAATTAATGCCCCAGGAAAAAATGCATTACAAAATAAAATTTTCCTGACCCAATTGCTTATTAAATCACCAAATTCTTATTCCAAAATTTGGAGATTTATCATGTTATTTTAAGATCAAAAGTTAGGTTTTCTTGTAATCTATACTAATATTATAGTTTGTTTGAACGTGCTAATCTCTGGAACTACTGGTCCGAATTGAAAAATTATTTTTGTGTTGAATAGTCCATATATCGAGGAAGGCTATATGCTATGTAACATCAAACATCGCTACGATCAATAGGAGCTGATCAGCGAGTGAAACCGGGAGCAGCTAGTCTCTGATATAGAACTAGCTTCTTGCTATTTTTATTTTCTTTTAGAATGTTCAACTTTCATAAATAACTTTAAAATATACTTGAGACCTCTCACTCACAGTTCGCCATTTCATTTGATATGTCACACCATACAATGTGCAAAACTTTTTTAATTTTAACTTAATCGGTTCATTAGATTAGATCCAGACCAAATTGGCTATGACAGACAGACACAACGAGTGATCCTGCAAGGAAATGATTCCGTTTTTTGCCCTTGATAGTTGTTAGACGGTTGATCTTATAAATCTTCGTAACGACTCGCAAAGATCTACGAATGATCCCTTCCTCTTTGTTACAATAAAACACCAAAATAGATATAATTTGCCACAGCTATTATGTTTTTCATTTGACAAACAAGTAATTAAGATATTCTGGCCTCTGGCAGACAGGACCTAAATATTCTCCGTGTTATGAGGCACTTACTCCTTAACAATATAAACATGAAAACTGAGTTAACTGCGTACAAATAAAGGGCAACATTAAATGTGTTCTGTTTCATCACATAAGAGTTGTTTGGAGCTTGTCCGACGGACGAACATGGCGGCTCACACGTGCTGTACAAATAATACCTATTGACATGGGAAAATAACGCTTTCAGTAAATCTTCTTCTTCTTCTTCTTTTCGTGTGGTTAGTGACTAACCTGGTGGCAGATTTTTTATGCTGCACATAGGCCTCTGACTTAGCTTCACATGCTATCTATCTCTCGGGCATGCTGGTTTCCTCACGATGTTTTCCTTCACTGATTTTTAAGCAAATCATCATTCATTCTCCTGCCCTTATCCCAATTTATTTGGGGTCGGCGCAACATGTCAAATATTTTATACAATACGCACATAAATCCGTAAATTTAGAGGTGCGTGCCTTGGGTTCGAACTCGAGACCTATGACTTGGCATTCCGACCGTTACACCACTAGGCTATCACTGCTGTTATAAAAGTTAGTGAGAAGTGTAAAAACTTAAATTGCGTAAACAGAAGAAGTCGTGAGTTTATGCATAAAATGCGATAAACTCACGACTTCTTCCTATTGGGGTAGACAGAAACTACACACCTACTTTTTTGCTTCGTTTACGTTCATACACGCCGATAACGATTAACGTTGCTGGACGTGGCGAAGATTGAAATAAGTTTTTTTTATACCAACAAAATGGCTACTAAATATTTTGGCGCCTAAATAACATTGACGTGGGTGCTTTTTTTTTGGTTGGTTTTACAGTACATACTAATTCCATACTGTCGCCAATACTGTTTATTTGAATAAGGTACCACAAGCCGGTGTATTCTGTGACCATCTACATGAAATGGGTGAGAAGGGAGGTTAAATCCCACCCGAAGTAAATATGTGAGCACCATGTACTTTTGACATACTTAAGTTACCTACCATTACTATATGTGTTTTTCTTCTCACCTTTTGTGGTGTAGTGTTTTTATTCTGGGTGCATCGTCTTCACATATAATGTTATAATTCATGTATACAAAACATTGTAAAACATTTTAAAAGAGTAACGGTGGAGTTTCTTGCCCATTCTTCTCCACACGAAACTACCTTTTGGAAGGGGCGACTAGAATCAATTCTATTTCTTGTTCATTTTGACGTTCAAAAGTGCCTTACTTGTGCCTATTTGAAATAAATGATTTGACTTTGACTTTGACTTTGACTTTGAAGCCAAGGATTGACAGTTCACATTAAACACAGTTCACCCTAGTGTTCACGGTGAGATTTCTACAGAATACAATATAACTAGTAATATTAATTTGATGTAAGCTAGAATAGGCACAGGTTAAATCACTCGACATGTAAATTGATAGCTTATTGAAGTACGGCTTTAGATGTATCGAATAAACGCCGGTACAATAGACATTCCACAGTTTGGGAAACGAAGCAACTTGAGTTTGTACAGGACTTTCGTTTAAGGAAAATCTTAAGAGATTCCTGTAACTGGTCCCAAGGGAATTAGCGAGAACATGGCTGATTCAACACATTACCTTTAGACCTTTGTAATCTTTAGGGATTTGCAAAATTATCTGAAAATAAATGAGGCGTATTTTATTTTATTTTATTTTATTCATCATGGGACGATAAACAGCTACAATATAAAATGTAACAAGAATAGTTAATAATAATTAAACAATATTGCAGCCCACTACATTATCCACATATTAGCAAAAATCTGATAATAATATGGTAATAATGAGTGCCGCTAGAATGGCAGTACAATTAAATTAAAGTATAATTAAAATTAACAGTATAATAAATACAAGAAAAGAGAAAAGAAATGTCATGCAAATAACAATTAATAAAGCATGTTTGCTTTATAACAACAGAATACTCCCTAACTGAAAGGAAGTTTTTTTTTTTTTTTTTAGGTATTGATAGATCATCGGTCCTTATCCGTAAATTATTTACGTTATAAATAAGTCGAATGTATTATTAATGAGGTTGTTTAGAATAAACCCCAATTGCTAGAAGTAGAGACGTTTTACAGGACTTTTTTTTAAATAAAAAAAATCGTAAATTCGCAAAGAACTTATTTGATTCCGAACAGAGTTTTTTTTTTACTGTCTACATCCTATTCGCCAAGCGTGATGTTAATTTTTTATGAGAATACCCTTGTTCGAAAGTACCTATCAAAATACAAACAAAATAGAATATTTCCCAAAGACTCCTATATAACATCACCAGAACAACAAATGTGAGTCCTCCTAACTCTCACTTAGACATTGTATGATTTTTACGTCTTTCTTTACGGGTTATAAAGTTTACGGGCGAAGCTTTACGAGCTCCTAGTACAAGTACGATGTCGGCACAAGCACAGGTTAACTCTGCCAAGGCGAAGATTTAAGGTTCGGACATTTAGGAAATGAGTTTGTCCGGAAAAGTAGGTTAACATAGGTAATGGTTTGTTTGTAGGAATAGAGTTAGTTACCGTGGTAGAATAGTAAACGTAAAGTAAAAGGCAGTAGCAATGCTCTTCGCATTGTTAAAATAAAAGCCTTATTTATTGAGCTTTTCAACTTTGTCAAGGCGATTGACAAAGCATCTGCAGATAACCTCCTTGTTGATGTCGAGACGTCCTAAGCAGTTACCACCTGACCTGTTTGGAAATTGAATAGCACTGGCCACATGAAAATATGCAGGCGATAGGCAAATATTTAGGAACCTAAAATAGTACCTACATACTAATTCCATGAAATAAAGATTGAAGAAATTCCTCTAATTTTTTTTAATTTAAATAGTGTACTCAATTGTTTTTATTTTTGTTTCAGATATCAAAATGATTCGGCACGCGGTTTTTCTGGTGCTTTCTTTATCTTTGCTGAGTCAGGTATGCTGAAGTTTAACAAAATTTTAGTTTTTGTTTAATAATTATTATTTTTGAGAAAGCGCCGAGCAATAATTTTAGAGCTGTGTTTTTAACATTTGTGCTTTGTGCTTAACAGTTAGTAGCCATAAAAACTGTATCTAATAGGTGTTAGAGGTAATGAATTATTCACTAAATGTCGCTTTCGTTCATGTAGTGTCATTGTTTTGCACACCACAATGATTTCACTTTTACTGGTGACACACTTATTTTTACACCGAAGCATTTAATTAGTGTTCGTTGTTTAAATACAGAATTGAATCATTGTGGACTGCGTAGCGGTACTTGGAAGATTTGTCAAAAATATAATATTAATAAATGTGTGTTTAATTTTAACTTGTCCGACAATAACCTTTGTAATTAATTTTTATTATTCACACTGTTACCAGTATTCATTTGTTGTGGAGGTTTCCGTACCACCGTACAATATTTAACGCAACATATATTATTTAATATACATACTCCAGTTAAAAAAAAAACACGTTTCTTTTACCCCTTTCATTTTTAAATTATTTATTGGATGTTATAACGGCAATATATACCTACGTATTGAGGGCCATTACATACATCTCGCTGACAACGAAGACTTAGTAACAGGGTTCCGTTTGGCACCATTTGGGTACAGAACCCTAAAAATGCTAGCAAGGCAAGAAAATAATCCAATTTCGTCTCTCTGCAGGTAGACTCAGCAAAACAGCAGGTCCAACTATCAGATTCCTACCTCCCAGTGGCAATGCAGGTCATAGCCCACCTCACTGACCAGATGGCGTTCGAAGTCACCAACGACGTCACACCGAGGCCCACCACTAAGCCTACTACGAGGCCTACGACGAGGCCTCCGGCGAGGCCAACGACGAAGCCCACGACCAAGTTAACAACTTGGTTCACGACTTCGAGGCCGTATGTGACCTTCAAGCCTACTAATAGCTGGTGGACAGGGTTCACCACTAAGAGGTTACTGTTGCTTTGTAAAAAGGCTTTATTTTTTACTGACTTTGAAAAGTGACCGTCTAAGGGATATTAAAACCTATATAGACTCTATTGGATTTAAGGGGAAGTGCCAGGGTAGGCCGCGACATTCAAATTTTAGTACGTATTTTCGCATATTGCAGGTCAGCACCAGATTGTGTGTTGATTATTATCATTCAGTAATTACATACTTGATTTAGCCGCAAATTATATTTTGATTAATATACAACCAGATACTGACCCGTATAACGCTCGTGGGCTACTCTGGCGCTTTCACCTTAAATATGAACTTACACCATATTACTAATTAACAATTAAGAGAGAGAGATTATCAATTAAGAGCCTTGTTCATGAAAGATGATTTTCTTCTGCTCACAATTTGTCGGATATATAGGCTATTGTAAGAGGTAGAAGACAATTATTTTTTATGAAAACGAAGAAAGATTTTTTTTTTAATAAACTGTCAAAAGTCAAAAAAAAAGTCAAAACATTTATTTCAAATAGGCCCAAGAAAGGCACTTTTGAACGTCAAAAATTAACAAGAAATAGAATTGATTCTAGTCGCCCCTTCCAAAAGGTAGTTTCGTGTGGAGAAGAATGGGCAAGAAACTCCACCGTTACTCTTTTAAAATGTTTCACAATGTTTTGTATACATGTATTATAATATTATAATATGTGAAGACGATGCACCCAGAATAAAAACAATACACCAAAATGGTGAAAAGAAGAACGCATGTAGCAGTGAAAAATAAACTTAATTAGGTATGTCATAAGTACATGGTGCTCACATATTTACAAACATTCTAAAAGTTAACAATAATAAATTAATCAATGTGTGAGATGTTATTCCAATATAATAAAATAATATGGTACAAATTATAAATTATTACCTAATTTACTTAGCAACCAGTTTGATTTTGTCTAGACACTAGATTGTCCTGTGGAGCAGGACCAGCATGTTTCCAAGCATCCTTATCCTTGATATAATCCTCTAATTTGTAATAAGCTTGTTTACAAAGTGTACTTTTAATATGAGTTTTAAATTTTCTTTCATTTAATTTCAGTATGTCACAAGGTATTTTGTTGTAACATTTAACACAGAACCCCATAAAAGATGTATGTACTTTGGACAATCTGAAAAATGGTTGAACTATTTTGTCTTTATTTCTAGTATTAAAGTTATGCCTATCACTTATTTTGTTAAAAAGATGTCTATTTTTTCTTACATACATAATATTTTCATAAATGAATTGGCAAGGAACCGTCATAATATTAATCCTTTTAAATAGTTCCCTAAGCGATTCGCGACGACGAAGATTGTAAATGGCTCTGATCGCTCGCTTTTGCAAAATAAAAATGGATTCAATGTCAGCAGCCCGACCCCACAGTAAAATGCCATACGACATTATGCTGTGGAAGTAACTAAAATAGACCAAACGCGCGGTTTCTACGTCTGTCATCTGCCTTATCTTTCTAACAGCATAAGCGGCCGAACTAAGCCGTCCCGCAAGAGTTGTTATGTGGGGACCCCATTGCAACTTGTCGTCTAGCGTGATTCCCAGGAAAACCGTCTGCTTAATAAATTCCAGCTTCTCTCCGTTCAATATGATGTCACAATCGCTACTTTTCACATTAGGTAATGTAAATCTAATGCATTTGGTTTTTTTTTCATTTAGTACCAAATTATTTACCGTAAACCAATCTTGGACCTGAAGAATAGAGTTA
Organism: Hyppa rectilinea; assembly: GCA_951799385.1. Taxonomy (NCBI): domain Eukaryota; kingdom Metazoa; phylum Arthropoda; class Insecta; order Lepidoptera; family Noctuidae; genus Hyppa; species Hyppa rectilinea. Next base: position 16,961,589 of record OX637321.1, on the reverse strand, counting down.
TTCACGTCGTCAAGATTTTGAGAGCGTCTATCAATTTTAAAGATTAATGATGTGTCATCTGCAAATAACACCATCTTCGGTTGATTTTGAAGTAATTGGGGTAAATCGTTAATGTAAACTAAAAAGAGGAATGGACCCAATATCGAACCTTGAGGAACGCCCATTGTCATTTCCGACCCCAGCGAGTTCACACCATTTACTTGAACTTTAACCTTTCTATCTTTCAGGTATGATCTAAGTAAATCAAGGGCTGTATTTCTAATCCCATAGTGCTCTAGTTTCAGCAGAAGCGTCTCATGTTCTACGCAATCGAACGCCTTAGAGAGATCGCAAAAGATTCCAATGGCATCTTGTGCTTCTTCCCAGGCGCTAAAAATGTTCTTTATTAGGGTGACACCAGCGTCAGTAGTACAACGCCCTTTGGTGAAACCGAACTGTTGGTCATGCAAGATGGAATTTTTATTAAAGTGACGTAACATTTGATTGAGCATCAACTTTTCAAACACTTTACTGAGAACTGGCAGAATTGAAACGGGCCTATAATTGTTGGGTTCTTTACTATCACCGGATTTGAACAATGGCACTACTTTACTGTGTTTCATAAGATCCGGAAAGACTCCTTGGTCCACACTGGTATTAAATATGAAAGCTAAATAGGGCGCAATGGTGTCTATAATAGAACTACAGACTTTTACAGACATTCCCCAGAGATCTTCTGTTGATTTGATTTTAAGATCTTTAAAAGCTTTTATAACAGCCTGGGGGTTTGTATGCTGAAATGTAAATTCTAAAGGGCATGCCTTTACATTTTTTCTAAGTAAGGCAGCAGAAAGCGCGGCTGAGGAATTTAATGATGCAGTAGTTTTGAGTGGAATATTAGCAAAAAAGTTTTCAAATTCCTGAGCTATTTCTATATCTGAGTTGATGCGGCCATGTGAAGTCTCTAAATTATACTCAGTATTACGCTGCTTTTTCCTACCTGTTTCATTATTTATTATTTGCCAGGTAGTTTTTATTTTATCATCAGCTGATTTTATTTTATTGCTAATATAAAGAGCTTTAGCTATTTTGCACACACTTTTAAAAGTTTTAGAATATTTTGCAACATACTGATGAAAGTTTGTATGATTCATATGTTGCTTGAGGCCATAAAGTTCAAAAAGTTTTGCCCTGCTTTTGCGAATACCTGGAGTCGCCCAATCGCTAAATAAAAACTTTGTGAAAATACTTTTAGTTCTTAGTGGAAAAGAGTCATTAAATTGCTTATTTAATAGTAAAAAGAACTCGGTGTAGAACTCACTTGGGTCAGATATATTATTAAAATTCTGAACACATAAATTACTGGCCAAAGACTTTTTGAATTTGTTTAAATTTGTACATGTAATTGGCCTAAATCTTATTTGAATTTGTTGTAAGGGCATATAGGAACAAAATGTTATAGTTTGTCCACTGTGGTCAGATGGCAACTTATTTAAGATATCTTTATGTAAGTATTCACAATTACAAAAAATATTATCTATACAAGTGGCAGAGGAAGCAGTTACTCGGGTTGGTTCCATAAAAACATTGGACAAATCAAATGACCCAAAAAGACTTAATAACCTGACAGTATTCGAGTTATTTTCTAGTAAATTAATATTAAAATCTCCACATATGATTATTGATTTGCTACTAGTACTAAGTTTCTTTAACACATCTTCCATTACAGAATCAAACACAGATAGATTCTGGTAACTTGGAGGTCTGTACACGCATACAATAACATGCTTATCTAGCTCAACACAGGACAATTCAATGGTGTGTTCAACAGATAGTCCAATGATGTCTTTTCGTTCTTTGGATTTTATTGAATTTTTAACTAATATTAATGACCCACCATGTATCATTAGTTTTCGGCTGAAATAGCTAACTACGCAATAATTTTCATAATTAATTGACACTACTTGATGATCTTTTAACCAATGTTCTGTTAAACAAATGACATCAAACTTGGTATTTTCCAAGAACAATTCTATTTCCAGTAACTTGGAAGAGCAACCTTGAATATTTTGATTTAATAATTTTAATGTATGTTGCACTCCATTCGGTTTATTATTTTTAAGAGTAATATTGCCAGAAGATACCTTTTTATTATTTTGTAGTAATAATAACTGGTTGTTAGAAGTGGTAACTTCTGTTGTCCTACTGACTAGTTTAAAGAACTATCCAGAGTATCCTCCACAACTACAACCGAAGAGTCTAGAATGTCCATATGAGTTCTAGCAGGAAGAGAATACCCGACCTGAGTGTTCATGGCCTCCAAGGTTGTTGGTACTATAGTTAGATCCTCCTTCGTACAACATGATGTAACATAATTATTCTCTATGTTGTTAGTATAACTAGGCAACACAGATTCGTCCCTAATACTAGAATTTGTTATATTAGCTATAACCTCATTAATATTATATGCTATCAACATAGCAATCTGATGTCTACATTCCCAAGACAGAGACAAAGTTCTCTGAGTTAATTTAAAACCACTAACAAAATTGTTAGTGTCAAAGTACAATAATTTGTCACTGTGACATAATGTCAGTTTGTGCATTGTGTTATTTAATTTATAAATATAATTATTTTCGTCATTTGACAAAGTATCAGAATAAGGGAAAGCACACAACATCAGCTTTCCTATATTTAAATTTAATAAGGTGTTCACACCATCCACTATGCCTTTTCTGGTAATACCGGTACTGTTACCTAATAGCAAAACCATTGTAGAATAGTTATCAAGGTTTGTGTTTGCTATTCTCTTCATCATCTGTTTAAAACTTATGTTATGGTAGCTATGATTGGTAAAACTATGGCTAAGGTAATTGAGTAAAATTTTTCCAAAGCCTGAACCTAATTCATCGGAAAAAAATATAGAATTGTTTTTCTGTGAAACAACACAGGACTCTGCTGAAGGATCTAACACTGCAGAGGGCAGGTCAGGCTGATGCTGAGAATATGGTGGTAGCTTGGCACAGCTACATGAGAGATTATTAGTCAGAGACTCGTAACTCTCAGCGTTGCACTTCACCAAATCCAATAGTTCCCCAGCCTCAAACAAGCGGTCACTTAGTTGTTTTTGTGAAGTCTCATATTTTTCAAAAATATCCTTTAACAAATGCTCCTTGTGTAATATATCCTTATAGAGGAGCTGGATATCAGTGTCATACTTTTCCCTGCCCTTATCTAGTTCAATAATACAATTATTTAAACTTTTTGATAGAACAATACGTTCCTTTCTAAGTGAAATATTTAATTTCAAGAGTTTATGTTTTTTTATTGCTCTCTGTGAATGCTTAATTATTTTATTAATTTTAATATATTTCTTTAATTTATTGTGACTCATAACTACAGGACATAATGGAATGGTATCATCACCAGTCAAATCTATTGTTACAGATGGCTCACACACTTTATCACATTTTAGCTTACTGGCTACCAACTCATCAAATAAATTACTGGTCCGAGTAACCTGTTTGCTGACTTTTATATTCTCTGACAGAGATAGTGTCATTTGGGCTTCACACAGTTGCTGTTCGAGTTCAGCAATTTTATTCAAAGCCAGTTCGTGGGTGTCACTGCACTCTTTAAATGTACACACAATAAGTTGTAGTTGGCTGTGCTGGTCAGTTAAGTCCATATGTTGGATGTGTAGTTGAGCTAGTTCATTCTTAAGTGAAGTGTTCTTTAGAATAATGTTTTCCACTTCCACTTCACTGTCTTCCCTTTCCTGGAGCAGCTGTCTGCATGTAGCTTTCGAAGTCTCAAGCTCCTTTAAGGTAGCTCTTAATTTTGCTTCCAGCTCCTTGATAGTAGCGCTACGGGTCATCATTTTCTTGCAAATGTCAGTTACCTGTAATGTGTGGAGTTATGCAGCTAAATAACAGCGTAAGAAAAGAAGTTTTATTACATTTAAATTAGTTGGAGGTAGATGGGAAAAAAAAACAAAAATAAAATAAAATAAAATTCTATTGATTTGAAGAGAATGTATACGGGTCAGTGGGTTGTCTTAGGGAAGGAAGTTATTATAGGGTGAAGTTATTAGGGAGAATGGGAGTGATAAACAGAAGTGAAGTTAAAAGAATAACACTGTTTCATTATGTATGACACTAATAAGTTACACTATTACAAGTTTCATACTCATTACTTAAGGGATTTAAGCATAAATAAGCTCTAACGAGATTATATTTTGTGTAGTAAATATGTAGTGTTTAATGTCTGAGCGAATGTTTTCGTCGTCGATTTTGCTTCCACTAGTTGTCAAGCAAAAGGAGACATAAACCGTGCCAGTGTGTGATGGACGTAGCTCAAGAACCTGAGCAGTATTTAGTGATGTTGTATGAATGTTGTGTACAACAACTTAGATAAAACAAAATACTCCCCGGGATTAATGAGTGTAAATTTCAAATCCGTCACCGTTGGGTAGGGCGCGTTGACAGCCGGTTTATTTTCCTTTTTGTGCGAAGTCCTCGCGACAAAAAACACTGTATAATCACTGAATACACTACTAAATTACTAGCTACAACTATATTACACTAATTTATCCTAATTAAAACACTTAAATTAACTTTTTACATTAAATTAGCCTAGAGATCGTTTTTTTTGACGACCGGCTCCCAGTGTTGCCAGCCGCGATCGTCCTTTTCAAAGTCAGTTTTTTACATAAATTGTGTGATCACTTAGATTTATAAGATTATTTTTAAATGGACTATGGGCACTGGTATGTTTACAGTTACACTGCATTAATAATTTTTCGATGGCAAAAATGTGGGTTCGCGGGTAAGTTAAAACTGGGTATTCGATATCAAAAAATAAATTGAACCAGATTTTCAATTACGATTGAAAATCATTTTAACTAAAAAAGAAAATCAACAATACACAGTTTCATATTTCAAAAAGTAAAATCTTTTCGGTAACTTTAGACCTATTTCAATTCCATCTATTTGAATTGGTTTCTGGCCTGGATTTATTTATAGAATAATGAAAAAGATATAATTTCCGAAACTATTAACTGGGAATAAGGTACCTACACTTTTCTTATGTTTTCAGGGCGACGTAGGGTAAGTGTAAATATATTTTATTTCGCAAAGAAGCTATGAATTTTGTATTTTGTAATTAAAATAAAATTGTTAAACAATGCGCTACCGTTTTAGGCTCTAAAACTTATTCAAGAACTTACGTGGGCTTTTAAAGCACAATATCTTTGCGGAACAAAAAAAAACAAAAAGTTTAACAATATAAAATGGCCGATCTATAATGAAAGCTGCAGAGTAGCCCGCGAAATTCAAATTTTCTTAGGTTTTAATTACTTACAAAATAAATTCTTTTTCAAAAGAACCACATTTTTATACTTGTAAATATTAAAACACAAAAACTATACTACAGACCAATAAAACTGTCAGAATAAGTCAACCAGCGCCTCCACTACTCTCACAAGAAAAAAAAAAAACAAAACACTAACAACCCGATAATACGGTGTTTTACTTTTTAAATTCGCATCACGTATTGGCAATGGTAACGGTGGCAGTGAACAGGTACCTATTATCAAAGTAGATCATGACGTCACTTATTGTCATTCACACATACCTACTACAAAATGAAGACGTTTTTCGGGTTTGTCTGTACGTTGTTCTTCTAAGCTACACGGGTTTTGATGCGGTTTTCATCATCATCGAACAGAATTTATTCCAGAAGATTCATTTGTATATAAGATATTAACAATAAACTAACATAACTAAGACGTACTTAACAGGTTTTTATTAACCTAGCTCAGGCAGGTCGCCACAAGTTATAATGTCAGTACCAGCGCATCTTTCATAGGCAGGTTAAAACATGTAAATTAAACTAGCTTTTATATAAGTATTTAAGATAATCTGTTAAGAACTTGGTACTACTAAGTATTTATAAGTTTGTAAAAATGTATTTCTTTGTAAAAGGTCCTAAATATATATATATATATATATTTTTTTATAATATAAAAATGGGGCGCCGATGTTTTGTTTTGTCATAAATGCCGTTCGAAGTGGGGGCGAGTTTACTAGTCTAATACAACTTTTCTTTTATTGTACAGGTTTATAGTAATATATGTAGATGTGTCTCAGATTCGTCTAGTTAAACTGTAAATACTTGTATTTCAAAAATAGTTTAAGGTGTGAATAATAGACATAAGTCGTCTATAAATATTTCGCGTAAGTTTAAAAATAGGTAGTGGTTTTTAATTTCAAAATAAATATCGACACACTTTTGGTTGTTACTAATTCAAAAAATATCACTTATTTAAATAATTTGGGGTAAAGCAATAGCTCCTATAATGGACTATTTATATGCTTATACGGGAGTTATATCGGCTAAACATTTCTAACAACTAACTATTACCAATTCAAATTCCAGGACAGAAATGACTACCCCCCACCACAAGCCAGGTCTCTACGCTCCATATTCCCCCACGAAACCCATCAGCAGGTTCACTTGGCATCCACAGCAGCATCGCTTCGTCCTTCTACCAGTCGAGAACCACGCCCAATACACCATCCTACAACCACAGCAGACAAGGACGGAGGAACCCCTCCTCTCTGTCCAACATGAGCAGATCAAGCCTTTAGTAGAACCGAGCCCGGAATCAGCTCCGTACCTACCTCCACACTATGACGTCAAAGTTAGCAGTCGGTCAGATGGTTACGTCATTGAGGATATTAGTGAGGAGAACCTGCAGTATTTGTCTGATGATGTGAGGGAGATGATAAAGATGGCGAAGGATCCTCATAATGATAAAGTGGTGGATGTATGGGATGGAGTAAGGCAAGGTAGTCAGCCGGTGACGACGAAGGCGAAGCTGTCAGGATCGAATTTGAGGCTGCTGCTGTTGTATGATCTGTTGAGCAGAGACGCAAAGAGGCAGAGGCTGTCGGATTACAGTGTGAGTAACTGATATTTTATATTATAATTAGTAACTGACCCGACTACTCTTCAATAATTCATACTACTTAAATTCCCATCGAAAATGCACTTTCAGTTTTTCCCAAATTGTAAAATTTTTTTTGGTAGCTATTTTGTGATTCTACCTAATTCTCTGCCCATCGGCAGCATAAAAACATTGACACCTGGTTAGCCACTAACCACACGAAGAAATAAAGAAAACCTAATTCAGACCGATTTAGGTTTTCTTTACTTCTTCGTTTATTGCAAATATTTTGAAAATGAAAATAAAACCAATTCGGTCCAGCCGCTCCTAAATGATAAGCTTACCAACAAACAGCATTATTCATCTCTATTGATTCATTAATAAGTTTAGTATTTTTTTTTGTTTTATCGTTATTCGATATCGATCGAATACTATACCTAATAACTTTTACGATATGTATATACCTCTTTTTAAATATTGTTGGTCCTCATCAGGAATTTTTCAGTACACAGTACAGTTAGTAGGAATAGGCCCGAACCACGTTAAACATAATTAACGAAATGTGGGTGTTCCTACCGATACGTGGTACACCTCTGCGGGACCTTTCACGTGATGAAACTTACAGTATTTCTTTCAAAATTAAATTGCGTGTTATATATAACGTGACTCTACGTAGGTACACCCTTCTGGAATCTACTTCTAAACTAGTTCCCGGCGGTATTGCATTTGACACAGACTTCTCAAGCTGTCGACGTCGGCGACAGACGTGACGATATTCCAAAGATGGCAAGTTATGCAACCTTCTTCTGTATCGAAACTATTTGCTAAAGCCTTATTTGCCCTATTTAGCCCTATTTGCTATAGCCGCCATTTTTTTTAATATGACCATCCTAGGAACTGTCTGGTTACGGAGTTATTGAATGTCAAAATTCCATTTTTTTTCGCGTTTTTAACGAATATAAGTTTTGTGTGTTTGCTGTAAACATTCATTGTACCTACCCTGGTGATAACAAAATATATAGCACAATCCGTAAACAAACCGCGGTCAGCGGTCCAATTTTTTTATTTTTGTAATTTTTATAAGTCCAATCGCCGTATTATTTAAAAATATGTAAATGGCTTTGCGGCCCACAACCATTTAAATGTGTAGATATTCAATTGAGTAACACTGGCTAACTCCTGCGATTCGGCTTGTACAAAAATTATTTGTTTGTTTGATTCTTATATTAACCTAAATTATACGAGAAAAATAGGTAGGTAGGCATATAACTAATATATAGGTACATATAATTTTTTCCTAGATTTCATTTTATACATGATATAAGAGTTACATCGGTCCTTTTTTATGTATTTTATATTTACGTTTTACAACTTTGTCAAGCAACCTACTCTAATACTACGCAACTTACCCAAAACATTTTGGGTAACCGATCTCCGGACCCAACGATTGATCGATTTTCTGTCGAGCATTAATTTCCCTAAGCGTCGCGTTACGGCACATTTGTGATCGATCGTGATATGTTGAATACTAGTTGTTACCCGCAGTTTCGTCTGCGTGTACTTTGTTTTTTTTAACGATCTACAAGATCAAACGCCCAGAGATGGGCTTTTCAGATCACAGGCTACATATATATTTTGTAAAATTTCGTAGATATCGGTCTGTACATATTTATATAGTTTAGGAGTCTTAAGATGACAAACAGACAGATAGAGTAACTTTCGCGTGGTACTTTTCTTTTTATTATATTATTATAGTATGGATAAAGCATGTACGGATGTTAAAGAACAGCTTTTCAATATAAACCTGCATCAATGGACAAATACAATTTAAATAGTTTAATTTATAAATCATTTAAATATCATTTATATTGATGATGTTATTGACATCAAACATCTATGAAAAACTGTGTTAATGACTTAAACATTTAAATGTCAATGCACAATAGCTGTAGAATATAACATATTAGATTTGTATCCAGCTGATTGCGACGATCTAATTTGCAGCTCACATTCCGACGAGAACAGAGGCCTGAGCCCGAACTAGTTGCTCGATTCTGTCGTTCATGCTGTCGGTTCACCTAATGCTATGGAGTGACATTGACAGCTCACCTTAAACTCACTTCACCTGCGTTATGACGGTGAGATTGTACAGTAAAGCACTACTGTAGTGTTATTCTGTAGTACAGTGTAGTGCTGTGTGTAGTGTCAATCCCTAGAATTAGGTGGAACGACCGCTCCCTTCACGCTCACTTCTCCAAACTTTTCACGGACGGTTATCACGACTGCTACGTAAACGTAACTTAAGATATAGCTAAAAAAACAATTTTATTTGATAAAAATGAACACATGTTTATCAAATAAAACTGTTATTGTTGCTCATCTGTAAAGCGCAAGCGCTCATATTTCGTTTTTTTTTAAATGGTTAACAGAAAATATGAATTATCGCATTTATTGTCGCTGGCATAAGCATGTTATGAGCTTTTGCATCCCTGTCCAAAAAACCATATCTGTCTCCCAGAAGTGACCCCATATCCAAAATTATTAATTCATAATAAACACGTCCGTGTTTGGGTCACACAAATTGATAGGTATGTGTAAGTACCAGATTCGGACCGAATTAGCTGTGACAGACAGACAGACAGACACCCGAACCCATCCTGTTAAGTGTCTTTTCTTTCAGAGTTAGAGAACCTTGAAAATAATTTGTTTCCTTGTCTTGTAACACTATCTTTCCTGCTTGCCGTTTTGAGCCCGGCTGTTGCCGCCATAACCATTCCATAAACTTTGACTTACATGCCTACCAGCCCACACCCTACAATATCCACGCAGACACGACCAAAACAACCAAAGAACTTTACTCAAAGCGCTGATTAAAACATTATAACAAAGGCTCCTTTATCTCAAACTCCAAAGTTATAGAGGAGCAAGGAGGTCGTAACTTTGAATCATCCTCCGGTCAATGGACAAGCCTTTTGCGACGCGATAAACTCTTTACAAGAATATCGTAAAATATTTTATCTTTATTGGTCGCTTGTTATTGCATGTTGAAGCTGAGGGTTCTTCTTTGAGGGATTCAGGGTGTTGTACAGCTACTTTATATTTTTCTCGGGTACTCGGTTTCCTTATCATGTATAAAATTGATAAATGACTTTCATAAAACAACTATTTTATTGAAGTATTTGTTTATCTTATTGCTTATGTACACACAGTTAAATGCATACCGATACGATATAATTATAATTTTGACTACAAAGGTACCTACTGCTTATTCCTTCACGCAGACGCGATAATAGAAATAAAAAGGAAGTCATTTTTGTATTTATTTTGCTTTGTAGGCTAGAGTATCAGATCAAAGCTATCCCTAAGAATAAGGTTTTCAATAGCCAGTAAATATCACATTATAAAAATATCCATGATGTTGTTTACGAGTTTTGCCATTAGAATTCCATGACCTACATGACTTGTTGATGGTGCTGGAGACCAAACTTTCGACGTTTTGTCAGTGACAACTTCTGACAAAGATAATTATTCTCAAGTGAACACCAAAAGCCCCAGCTAGCTCGGCTCCAAAAGATATCAAACCTTATTATTGTAAAAACAAAATAATAAAATTATTGATGCCCTAAATCGCGAACAAAAACAAGCCAATCTTTTACTTAACCATCGTTGGGGCCATTTTATGCCGTTACAAGGTCTTAAATTGTGTTCCCCATACATTGACCTCGTGAATATCTTTATAACACTATAAATAAGATGTTTTAGGAGATCTGAAGAGCTCTGACGCAAATTAAGAAGGTTCAGTGTGACCAGATGAGAAGGAATTACATGAAATGATTCCCCAGAGTGACGAATTACTGGTAGAACCTAGTATTTACGAAAAAATAGTCCAGTCTTACACTAAACAGGACCACATTTTCATCAGAAAATTAATTTTTCTTATCATTTTGACCATTGGTTTTGGCGTTAGCATAGTGGATGGGAATTTATATTAGTTCCGTCATTTGAATGGGAACGAAGATATATGCACGATAGCACTCAATACTTAAGACCTTCGTTACCGTGTACCGGGATTTATATAACAAGGAAGCTTGTCAATTTTTCGGCCAAAGAATCAGCGTTGCCATTCAACGTGGCAACGCTGCCAGCCTTTTGGGCACATGTCCCACTGACAGCGATGGGGATGAATTTTTTGACGCCCTATGAGGTTTTCCCCCTTTTTTACCACTTGTACATAATGTATATATTTTTTAGTTTTAGGTTGTATATAGTATTTAATTTTTCATGTAACTTAGATAAATGAAATAAAAATTCAATATTTTATTGACAAGGAAGCTTTAATACAGTCATTTATATATACACAAAAGTCATTTATTCAAATTAGGCTGAAAATCAGCACTTTTAGAAAGTCAAAGTAACATAAGACACTCCCCCAAAAACGCCCATCCTTCACCACTTCCTAGTACTTTAGCTGGGAAGAAGTGGCGCAACAAACTCCCCAGCAGCACAGCTGTCTGTTTAGTTGGAAGAACTTGACTCTACACATTTATCGTATGAGAAATAATTAACATTACGAAAGACGTTAAATCTTCAGCTCAATATTTAGTGTACCTTCTGTGTGTTCTGTTCCGGGTTCTTAGGTCTTGTCATGATAAATATGAGTCCTTAAACAAATTTACGAACGATTTTTCCTGGTAATGGTATTAATAAAGCCGTTTAGGGTGAAAGACCTTGTCCTGAAATGTGGTCCTGTTTATGGTGGTTTTATAACGTAATCTTCGCCAGATTTAATAGTATTTTAGGGACATATTTTTATTTTGGTAAACAGAGATATAAACTTTGATTGGAATCACTCCTAAATTACTTACATGGGGATAACCTTACATATACGGTCTTAATCTGAGTAACAATTACTAAGCAATAGAAAGAGGATCGAGAAAGGTTTTTGGTCTACGTCTTGAAACTATCCGTCCATTAATTTAAATTATAATTTTTAAATACATTCTTGTTAACTGTTTGGCTAAAGACAATTTTGACATTTGCATTTTTTTAAAACATTGTATGTGTTGTTAAAAGACTGTAAACAATCAATACTCCTCCTAGCTCCTGGTGCCAAAACAAGGTTACTGTAATTAGAGGAATATACAAACAAGATTAAATCTAATTCAATCAAGCAGATAAGAATCCTTAATTTATGGCGTGGTACAAACACAAACATTACCATGAACTTGTTTTTGTTTTGCCCCCCTTCGACCTCTGCTGCCAAAACGCCTTCATTTTAATAAACACCTTGTTTGCAAGTCATTTGTTTAAGGGTGTTTGGTGAATAGATTATTTTCTGGTATCCTTTGCCTTTTGCAATCCACACAAGAATAGCTAGGTGTTAGATATGTTACTTTGTGCCGCCAACAATACAAAAACACTTTTTAAATTGTCTCTTTTTGAAGGTTAAAAAAAATTTAATAGTGCGGGCGCGTCGTCACGTGTTTGTCAATTATTCAAGTGCTAACATGTTTTTTTCTCATAAAAAAAACGTATAATTTATACCATGATTGTCACATGATTTAACGTGACTTTTTGGTTATGATACAAAGGCAAAACTAACACTTAAAATCGCACTGATTTTGACAAATCGAAGCGTAAACTTACGCCATGTTTGGTCTTTGTACCATTGAGACCTTAGTTTCCTATTATATAACTCATAATCAGCCTATAATTTTCCCACTGCTGGGGCACACTCCTCCTCCTCCTGCTGGGCCTCTCTAAGAGAGGGAGTGGGCCATAATCCACCACGTGGGCCCAGTGTGGGTTGGCGGCTGTCACATGTCTTCGTATTTTTGATTCTAGGGCATGGTTTTCTCACTACAATAACAAAAGGGTATACATTCTCATATTTTATTTCCACAATTTCCAGGGATTCTCGCCGGACGTAATGAAAGCCATGGTGGACTCGTCGAGCGGCGGTGCGCGCGCGCAGCTCAAGCTGGCGCTGGCCAAGATGGTGGAGCGGCACGACTGCGGGCACGAGTACGCGAACAACAGGGCCCGGGAGATGGTGGAGGAGCTCTCTCAAGACGAGTCTAAGCTGTCGACTGAGCTGAGATATTTGGAGCCGCTAATGTATAACTTTTAAGCTGTAAGGAAGTACGAAGGGCGGTCTTTGTTAAATAGTGTGAAAGATTTTTTTGGAAGGCAATCTCTTTCATTTCCTTCCCATAAAATCTGTCGTGTGTCTATCACAGTTCTACTGAACTTATTAATCTAGGATAAGAGGCGTACTGTTATAAATGATGTACAGCCAGGCAAATAAATAGTTAAGGAAATTGACTACCAACATAAATTGTCCGTACAATGAAATGACAACAACGTTCTTTGACATTTAAATGAAGTAAGGTCTCAATTTACTTTACAATTAATTTCCCTGACTTTCCCTACAGGTAGTTATTTAACTAAGTAGGATGTGTCATGAGACTAATGTTGGATGTGTAACGTAAAATAAAGATCAATAATATCTAAGCTAAGTTTAGGCCGACTGATAGACTGCGTTAAACTCAAATACATTCAATCATTTAATTTAAACCCTATAAACACGAAAATGAAATGTTTTAATAATACTGAAAGGTTCAATAAAGCCTTAAAACATTAATTACATAATTAAAAGCAAAATATCTTTTGTAATTGTATGCAAAGTCATGAATAAATTAAAATAGACACATCAATTTAACAAAGACAGACACTATATCACATAAGATGCCATGACACACCATGTCATGCTGCCAAAACAACAAACTCTTAATGAATAAGCTAAGCGGAGCGGAGCGAGCGATGAGCTGAATCGATAAACCTACGACACAGGTATAAAGGTGCATTTATATTTAAACGAAATAAAGTATTTATCATACATGTAATTATTTTATACTTTATTTTTTGTACGTGATATACAATTATTTAAGAGAATTTTATACATTATTTAGCGTGTACTGATTCGGTTAGGAGGTATTAAGAACTAAAGTGCTATAAGCTAATTTAAGTGCATTTACTTGACTAGAGTTAAGTTCCATGATTTATTCATTTAGAGCGCTTAGGTATATAATAGGAGCGCACAATATCCTAAATTATTTGAAATTAACTTATTTGAAAAACAAACTCACGCTTATGGTGGTAGCCAGAAAGTAGAAATCCCATCTCAGTAACAATCAATGTCAAAAATAAAAGGAAACTGATATTAGAATGCGAATGAAAATTCGCATTCTAATATCAGTTTTATTCTGATCAGGTTCGTAGTACTCGCACCTAGCGTGTGGTATGACTGAGGGGCCATTTCCGATTTTCCATTTTCTGATCTTTCTGAAGAATATCACCAATTACTTTGATAAATTAATGTCGTAGGACGACCCGTACCGGCGAAGTATTTTTTTTTAATTTGTCATGTCATTACCTGATTTTGTGAATGCACTTCATTTAACCACGCTTTAGTATTTCTACTCTAAACTTATCAAAAGTACCATAGGAATTAAAACTTAAAAAAATAAAGGTATTAAGTAGCTGCTTATCAAAAGTTTGCGCGACCAGATTATAGGACTAATCTCACTTGACAGCAGTAATTTTACATATTCATTGGAAATTAACTTATATTAAGTCTAGCCGACTCCAACGCAACGAAAAGTTCTTTAATGTAAAAAGTTCTAAATGAATTTCAAATAGATTTTATTAAGTGTGTATTGTGCCCTTGATTATCAGATTAATCAAGCATCAATGATTGGGAATATTTTGATAAATTCAATTTACAACATTAATTAAATACTGAAGTTAAAGTAATTAAAATTGCATTAATTTATTTAAATACTCAGTCTGTGTTGGATGCTTGATCAATTTTTGATCATTAAATTACTTATAGGTTACAACTAGAATATTACAATTTACACTCTTGTAACACGAATAAGACCTACTAAAGTACCAAATAAAAACATAAAAATTAATTAATTGTTTTATAAAACCTTTGCTAATTGATGTTCCCGCTGTACAGACGCCAGCACATCAAGCTATCCCTATCTGTCAAATTTTCTCAATTAAAAATGAACCTTATATCTTTGCAATAAAGTTGAAATACTATCAAAGAAATTTGACAAATTGTGGTAACTTGATGTGCTGGCCTCTGTACCTAAAGAATTGACTGTATACTTTATAGATAGATATTTACCATCTTTTTTCATTCCTTTTGAAGATACCTGTTAATCCCGTAGGTATTCTTGTTAAAAGTTTCGCAAGCAATGAGAGACTGCTACTGAAGGATGCGGCTGTCGATTTCAGGACGAGCTGCTTGTCACATGGACAACTGTCTCACTTTTTGTTTGAGGTTGGATCATCAAATGATTCTTCCGGTCTGAGTGGAGCGGAAGGGAGTGTCAGACTCTTAATGACTAAAATTAATCCATGTTCCTTCCTTAGACCCTTATGTTCCGAGGTAGCGGTAACCCTTTCGGACAATCCCGCCTACACAACTGTCTCACTTGCTCCCGCGACACCAGCTCTGACTCTCTGTATATTTTAGCTGCGATACCAATACCACAAACGTAGAATACAGGGAGGTTTTGTAAAACTGTGTGTAACTTTTGCCTAATTTAGTATAATTTGGTGTCCTAGGACTACCATGCCTCCGAATTCTGAAGTGGAGGGCAAAAGCTAGTATTTACATAATAGATACCTAAATAAGTTAACAGACTGAAAATAAGAATATTAAATTAAATAAATATTATCCTTGGACATTTCACACAACGCCAAATATTTATATTTACGTCGTACAAATATTTGTTCCGTGCGGGAATCGAACCCGCGACATAGTGCGCAGCAGTCAATCGCTCAACCACTGCGCCAACCGTGTCGTCGTCGTGAAAGTATAAAAGGGAATCAAAAAATTTTAACGCATCGCAGTCAACTGGAAACGTGCCCAAAAGGCTGGCACCATTGCCACGTTGTATGGCAATGTTTCTTTGGCAACACAATAGGGCAGCCCTTGTACGATCATATAAAATAAATCTGCTGACAAAAAAATAATGAAAAATGTAAATCAACAATACGATTGATTACAAAATAAATTGGTTCCAACTAATCCAGTTTTCCATCACGTCGGCCTTAGGCCTTGATTCCTAAATCCAATTACCGACAACCAGTCAATCGAAAACGGTTATTCGATTAAAATAAATAGATTTCTTCTGCGACCGAGTCATTCCCGAACGGAATTGGGATTTCAGATTTACTATTGTTTTTAAAAAGGAAATACATAAAAGGAAATAAATATAGGTACTGAATTTAAAATATAAATATATTTTAAATTCAGTACCTAGAATTTTTAA
This sequence comes from Hyppa rectilinea, assembly GCA_951799385.1. Taxonomy (NCBI): domain Eukaryota; kingdom Metazoa; phylum Arthropoda; class Insecta; order Lepidoptera; family Noctuidae; genus Hyppa; species Hyppa rectilinea. Next base: position 16,945,311 of record OX637321.1, on the reverse strand, counting down.
GATTTTTAACAGATCGTCGAAAGGCCTGCTAATATGGACGCTACTTTAAAATAGATTTTAATGTTGCTTTAAAAATAAATGAGCCTCCTTTCATCTTTCTGAACTTGTTTCATAGTTGATCGCAGTAACTATTGTAAGGTACCCCGACCAAATAGGTTAAGTTAGGGGCGAGATTTGTCTATTCAGCCCAGTTGAGGGGCGCACTATATTCACGAAGGTCTCGGAAAGCACGTCAAGTCGTTAGTCATGGCAGTCATACGTAGATATTTGGCAGTATAAACAAAACTGTCGGTTGATTCTGTAAGAATCTCACCGTGAAATCTTAGGTGAAGTGAGCGTGAAGTGAGCTGTCATTCCACCTAATGTGATTGACACTACTGACAGCTTATTGACAGCGTTTCCACGGTGAGATTTATACAGAATACTGGTAGTAAGCTGCATCTGGTTAGACAGGAACCCCAAAATTGTTGGGAAAAGGCAGGCACATTGATTTTAAGTGATGCTAATATTCTCAAAAACTCATTCAAAACGTTCGTTTACTTCGCGCGTGGCTGCTTGGGCCTCTGTATCAATTTCGTCGACATTAGATTAACGGCATTATAAAGGAAATATCTTAATTCATAGTCTGCTCCATCACTCAAGTAAATAACGTGTCACCTTCACGACCTTTACTCCAACATTTAAGGCACTAGTCCCACCACAGACGAGAAGTGATATGCTATCAACGGTTTTGTCACTTTAGAAACGTACCCACAAAATATTTCATGCCCGTATATGAGTAAAAGAGATTTGTACATTATAGAGTACTCGTTTGTCGTAGACTCGCAGCGAATAGAGCATCAAAGAGAGCGCTCGCTCAGCGACACTCGCTTGGCAGGTAATACTCGCCTGAGAGACTCATACTCGCAAAGTAATCGCTCGCCGCCGTCGGTCGTGCACTGGCTGCTCGTTACTCGCTGACGTTTTTCAGGTTAAAGACTAGCAAGTCTTTACAAATAAATCGGCCAAGTCATATTTCAACATAATAACAGTGATCTTATTACTTGACAAACAATAATTCGTATCATATTATCAGACGCTACAGCAATTAAATAAAAGATTAAATCTTCTTGAGACACAACTCTTTGATAGTATCATCAAAGAGTCATCCAATGACTTCTCCCGCTCTGGGTGGAGCGGAAGGGAGTATCAATCTCTTACTGACTAGTGACTAAAACCCATCCATGTTCCTTCCTTAGCCCTTTATGTTCCGGGGTAGCGGTAACCCTTACGGATAATCCCGCTTACCCGGCAGAGGAACGTCTGCTCGAAAACAAGAGTAGGTACCACTTCTATCTACAGCCCGGCTAGTGTGAAATCGTCGCCACCCGTACCTCTCAATAAGTCACGCTTACCACCATTCGTAGTCTCCCCTAACATTACTGCTGAGAAATCTTCAGGGAGAGAACAAAAATTGACGTATCGTCCACCTAGTAGTTCAGGATCCAACCACATTACTTTATTAATTACATTATTGGAATTATAATTCAGTGTAAGAATGAGACGAAGCTAAACAGGACGTAAAGCTCCATTTCTTTCCCACTGGAAAATGGTGGTCGGCCCCCTAATGTACAGCATTAATAAAATAATACCTACCTATTAAAAATCAGCAAACTAGATGTTACAATTTTCTTTTTATTTATCACAAGGGGAAACACCTTCAATCTTTGCCAATAGGTTTTTTAGAGTTAATAATATTACGACTCTGCAAAAAAAAATGCTGTAAATTCGTATCACTTTTCGTGCTAAGTCCTCAAGTAGTAAAGTATCCCTAACATTCGGTACAATGACAATACAATACAATAAAGTAGTTTTAAACAGTAAAGCTCAACAAGACTGTCTGACCTAGACGTCTGGCTTCTGTCTGTACCTACTCGTTGTATATTCTTTCGTGTTTCGTGTATTTTATCTGTTTCGCCGCTAGATTTAGTTTTATGTACTTAAAAGTTTTAACTTTTACACATACACACACAAGTACACACGACACACTGTAATGTAATATTAGGTTGATGGTTGCAACAATATATAATTATATAAAGTCATGCATGGTGTTTAGATATCGATACCCATCACATCTGCTGAGTTGCGCTAGCTAATTTGATTTGACCCTGTATACTAACTTTCTTCTCTAACCATACTCAGTATTGCACCTGCCTATAATATCATAGCAACCACTGACGAATCGTAGTTTCAACAAATAACACTCAAAAATCAAAAGTCATTTATTCAAACTAGGCTGAAAATCAGCACTTTTTGAAGGTCAAAGTTACATAAGACAGTCCCCCAAAAACGCCTACCCTTCACCACTTCCTAGTCCTGGGAAGAAGAAGTAGCGGAACAAACTACCCCAAGTCCGTTAATACCAAAGTGTGGCGCGCGTGACATCACAATAGCATCGCAGAGTGTGGTCTGTAGGTTGTGGTCCCACATGACAACATTAGTTGGTACACTGCAGGTACATGTTTGTGCTCAGTTAATATTCATGAGCTCAATGTATTCCCGGCGTGATTGGGACACGTGCAGTGGTTAATGAAGGGCCGAAAACATAGCCAGGTGCAACCGTACTTGTGTTAAATTCAATCGGATTGCACCCTAAGACTGAACAAACTTGGTTATATGGTATTTCTGGAAACCAGTCTCACCATGGCGTTTCGTATTAGCCAGTAACTGTAAAAGTACTGGTGTTTAGCTGCATGCTGCAGTTAGACTGGGAGCTGAATCCCAACATAGTTGGACTAGGCAGATGGTGAGGTAGGTAATTAAACAGGGGTGAAGAAGCAAACGTGTGGCATCGACTCCAGGCAACATGGGAAGAGGAGAAGAAAATGATGATGACTGGAACAAAAGCGGCCAAGTTTTTCTTAACGTGTCGATGGCAATCTAAATGGATTCGGCCCAAAATTCGGCCAAACTTATATGAGGTTTTGTTTATCCTGGAGAGGCATAAACTGGGTGTAACTGAAAGGGTATAAATATACACATATCGTGAAAAAAAAATCAGCTGTTCCCTACATTTCGACGAGTCACGTGACTAAAAATGTATAGAACAGCTGATTTTTTTTGCGATTTCGGAGATGGTCCCATAGTAAAAGTTGTTCAGTTTGGTAGTCTGTAGCATATGTTTTGTATGTTTATACCCTTTCGGTTACACCCTCTATAAGGAATAGTATTAAAAATTGAAACACTAGATAAATCACTTTAATTTACCAAATTACATAAAATAATACTAGCGAACCGTTTCGCACGAGTTCAATGTGGCGACATGGTAAAACATTGAGATTTGGTTGCTATATCTTAGTTAAATATTAAAGCATTATATAAATATAAATCTACCAAAATGAATTAAATATCTAAGTTGTGGTGGGAACCGCATCTACTAATTACGCAGTAGGTACCTACATACCTATGTACATTGTGTAATTTTGATAAACTGAGCATAGACAATTACGAAAAGCGACTTTTGCTCTATAACATGTATAGATAAGTTAAAAATCTCAATGATTCCGATAACACAACATAAATATTTATATATTTATTTATTATAACCAACTTGCATTAACAGTTTAACAACCACACAAACAAGTAAATAAATATTTTTCTGACTATTTCCCACTTCATGGCACCCACTTTTTTACATTTTTTGTACAAATTTATAGGTATTTTAATTCCCATTCAATGAAAATGTACAAATTATATGTAATTACAAAATATTAAAACTAAAAATAAATACAGGTACAAAAAGATTAAATAAAGCTTAAAAAAATACTCACTTAGAGCCTGTAAACGATTTCAGTAAAAACTTTTAATATTTATTTTAAAACCCTACCTAGTGCCTCACAAATAAAACAGACTACTATCTCACATCCGAGATTCCTCGTTACAAAACTCAATTCTAGATTATCAAGACAAACTGAACCAAAATGAACTTAATTTTGATAATCCAGAATTGACCATAGCATATAACCGTGGATCAACTGTTTTGTCTATGGTCATTCACAATTTCTTTAATTTTGGATGCCTTTCAAAGTTCTAGAGTATTACAAGATATCTCCTGTCTCAATCATATGGAGTAGATACACTGCTCCGATACGATTTACACGAGGCTAGTTCGAGTTTTTGCTTACCTACAATAGAATTTAAGCAACTGATCGGCACCCGTGTAAACTCCATCATGTGCATTTTTTTATGCTTAAATTTATGGCATACCACAGACAATTAAATCACATTGTGTATATCAGGCTTATGTACAACAGAGCGTTAAAAGAAAGAGATGCCCTGATCCTGAATTTGTGTTAAGTTCGATTTAAACCAGTATGGTTACCGTCTGTGTTACATTAGCTGAGTCTACTTGTAACCAAAGCTATGAGACGATATTATTTTTTAATATAAGATGATATTAAAAAATATATCATCATTATGCAGCATCCATCTCTTTTTCCAACTCTCTCTAGCCTAATACAAAACTATATATTCCATTTTCTATTCAAGCCATAACAAATATTTTTGATTTTTATTTGAGCCTATTACAACATTCCCTTGCCTGATCCTGAACTGGGATTTGGTCTAAACAACGCCATCAAGCCGCCCCATAACAACTGAATGGTACTTCCGATCAGTTCCAAGAAGTAAATGAACGGTCCTTCCCTAGGCTTGACAACTTCCTCGTCGTCCCAATTGAACGGGTCATCTAGTTCGTTCCATGAATCGTTCTTAGCTTCAACCTGCTTGCTAGAAAATTGGCTCCCTTTAACTAACGTGGGTAAATATTTTGAATAGAGAGTTATTTTTTCCGGTTTCTTTTCAGTTTTCCTACTCAAGCCTTCGACTGACAGTTCCTCGACGTCCCTGTCTTTGGATATGTCGTTGTCAACTGGTTTCATGTGAGGTTTATTCGCTAAGTCTTGGTCGTCTTCTAGCTCGATTTTTTCCACTGGTTTCATGGTATCTTCTGACTTTGTTCCGTTTATGCCGAGGAATCTGGAAATTGTGAAAATTGAATTTATTAGAATGAGCTTAGAAATGGATCTTGCAAAGTATTAATAGTCAAGAACGGACTGATCTGTCAGATTATGTTAGTCTGCAAAAGGTGAGTTTAGGAAACATTTCTGTCTAGTTTCAAAACGATCATTAGGTACAATGTGATGATGCTGTACACATATTTACTCGGATGCTATTTTTATACGAAAAACACAATAATACCAGTGACGAAAAACAAAAAAAAAGTTTTTGGTTCTTTCGTCATTAAATATGAAGGAATAGTTATTTGTTATGCAAGGCTGGAAAGTTGATTTTTGGCGCGAGTACTTCTATTGAAACCTGAGTAAGCGAAGGATTCTAGGGTTGAACCATGAGCGAAGCGAGTGGTTCAAATATAGAATCCTGAGCGTAACGAAGGTTTCAAAGGTACGAGACGCAGAAAAGCTTTGCTGCCGAGCGCAACACACAATTTTTCACCTCACTACAGCGAGGAAACTGCTAGGTGCAAGAAAACAGGTGTTATATGTTGAGTTTTATTTTGTTCGAGCGTCTCAGATACATTGACTCATGTGAAGAAAATAACAGATATTTGGCAATGTATCTTATGAGTTACATAGAATATCTCCAAAATTAAATACCCTGTATTTTGTTCTATATCCTACTTGTCCTATATGGAGAATGAAAGAAAAAGCTAATTTAATAAAAGTAACTAACTAATTTAATTTAATACATATTTATTTTTGCCAAGCAAAGAATTAAATAACATATTATATTAGTATTTATTTAACTTAAATTACTACACAATTGTGGATAATTGACAGGGTAGTATTTTTATGGCATATTCAAATGTGACGTCACAGATTTTTTAATCAAATGGAATACTTATTACTTAACATTAATTCCAATTTTACAATTATATCCTCGCAAAATATTTAATTTCTGTACTGTGATGGAAGTTTTTAAGGTGAGCGGTATTATTTAATATTTTGTCATGCATTTTCAGTGGACTGGCAGTGTAGAAAATTATTAAATAAAAAGGTTCGAATTTTAAAAACTCTTTCCACGCTAGAGAGCAAAAATCGATTTTCGGCTCAGATTTCGAATGAGAAACAGACTCTTTCCGAGCCTGTGAGGTGAAAAATTAATTACTTGTAAATAGGCGATGTGATCCTCTCAGCAATATTGTTGGCGATCTGGTGGTAGACGTCTAAGGGTGGGTTGGTGCCCATGGTGGTAGGGTGCGTGGTGTACACCGACACCACGGTCTCCTCGAGAGGCAGGCTGCTGCATTGTTGAGACAACTGAAACAGAAAATAAAACAGCGTTTTATTCCAACAGAACTTTGTCCGCGCGCATATTAAGTCATTGACTGCCACGCATCAGACACAATAGAAAAACTTTTGTTTGTCGTCACACGGTGACCGCGTTGGCGTTCAAAGTGTATGTAGAGATGAAGTGCTTTGTACGACTACTTTTTTTTTTTTTTTTTTAAGGCTGGGAAATCATCCAATGACTGCTCCCGCTCTGGGTGGAGCGGAAGGGAGTGTCAGACTCTTACTGACTAAAACCCATCCATGTTCCTTCCATAGCCCTTTATGTTCCGGGGTAGCGGTAACCCTTTCGGACAATCCCGCTTAATTGTACGACTACTTGGGATATAAAGCAAGTTAATTGAATCAAATTTGACTTTTTTTTTAAATTAGCCTAAACTGTCCCTCTAAGAAAAGGCATCCTCTAAATCCTTCACTGGGACATCCTTTCCTGGAGCCACCTCAATCCTTTCCTTGCGAAAGTCGTCTCACCACCTATAGCTGGACCGGTATCGATGGTGTCGTCCGTATTGTGGAAACTGTTGCACAGCGGTCACTGAGCATGCAGGTAACGTGACCCACCCAATCTCAATTCAGCTTGGCAGCCTTTTTGCCTGCGTCAAGAATCCCCGTTTCTGAGCGTAGCCTAGTATATCCTATTATTTCAAAGTCATCAGTAACGTTTCAGTTGTAATGTCTTTAGTTCTTTGTTTTATTTCGAAACAAATGATTATTTGTTGATCACGATTGAGCACAATCATGTCCGTTTTGGACGCCACACACTGACATCAGGTCATTGCAATCATTGTCCTTATTACTGATACCCCTGAGGAGATCATTCAGTTGCATGTCACGTGTGCGTTGTTGCGTCAATTTATTGTGATTCATATTATTGTTTGTGGACCTGCTAAGCTGTATTGTTTCTATGTAAATCATCAAATATTAATTAATATCAATATGTAATAATCATTTATTTGTGTTTCCTAGTTTTGTTGATATCGAGGAGATTTTCAGTATAATAAATAATTCATGGAAGTTAAATGAGTTAAATCATTGTTGATCAATGCCTTGTTTGTCTAGTGGTAGCAAGTGCTACAGCTGGGCAGGTCCTGGGTTCGATTCCTAGGTCGGACAAAGTGTTATTTAGTTTTTCCATCAGGACTTTTTCAGTGGCAGACCGTAATCTGTTTTTGCTCTCCGTTGATGGCAAAATCTGGCGAAATATGGGTTAAAATACGTTAGTTACATCTCTGCCTGACCATTGGGGATAGGGCGTGATATTTTGTTTATGTTATCTACTTGAAAATTCATTCACATTATCGACCAAGAAAACAAAGCATCTCTTGTTTGAAAAAGGTCCCACTCCCTGTCAAGTCCACGAGCCACTTAGAACTCTACTCATCCCAAAACATAGTAGGTAGGTATACAGAAAAAAAGCTTTTCCCCCTAAAGTGTTTACCTACATAATGTACCCACGTACTCGTAGGCGTTAACACATCACTATTCAAAAAAGGTAAAACGTATCAAAAGATAGATATTCAGAACTTCACCAAGTTATAAAAGGCAGAAGTTCCACGAAGTATAGTAGTCGTTTTTTCAGAAATCAATTAAGAATATAAAAATAGGTCGTTCACGGAAAGCAGATAGTACTCTAGATCTAAAATCAACTCTTAAAAGCTTAAATAATCTGTCTATTATACAATGTGAAACTAGTTCCACGACAATGTTGAAATTTTTCTTACAAAGTTCTACCTGCTAGTCTATCCTTTTAATGGTGAGAGTTTTCTAAAATCCTTTTTTAACTGGACTTTTCCTACTCATAATCTACCTCTGTACGAAATTTCATCTTAGTAGGTCCAGTAGTTTTTGAGATTTCGTAATCAATTCACCTTTCGCTTGCATCATAGATACAATTTTTTGTCTTTTATATATTTTATAGAGGATTTTTGTTCCATTCCGCTCATACCTACCTACACCTTACTTTTCTTACCTGTATTGTATTACTCTATTTTAACTCTACAAAATAAAAAATTAGATTATTAAAGACTTTCGAATAGACCCTGGGGTCCCGAAATGTCAAAGAAAGAAAAAGTTTTAACATGTTCGCCCCATTTTCTCCATAGCAGCTTAAAAAACACGTACAAACTGGTCTTTCTGCACCCACTTTATGTCACCCACCGACACTGGTGCCATCTCACGTACGGAGTATAAAACAACAAAATAGTTGGCACTTAAGGTGAATGCTAAACACCTTCATCTATATAGTTCCTTAGTTTCCTTTTGAACTCACATTCTGGTTCCGATCCTTGAATACGTTATGTGGGACGAATTTTCGAGTTATTTTCCCCGAAGTTATAAATTAAGTTTGGCCTTTTATCTGGGTATTGTAAGACTAAGTTCTGCAATTATTATTTTGTGCTTTGAACTTTGTTTTGAGTAATGTCTGCTAAAATAAAAAATATTACGTATTTTACACAACTGAACTTCAGATTGTATTTTGATCTTTAACTACGAGATTTTGCCCGGCAATTATCCCACGGGAACTTACTATTGGAATATATTGTATATCCTATGCCTTAACCCAGGTCATAGTCTACAATTGGGTAAATTTTTTATCCAAATCTGTTCATCTACTATGGCGTGAGAAGGTCAGAAAATGGATCGAGTTACTTTCGCATTAAATGTATAATATTACATTAGTATTAGTAAGTAGTGTGGATGGAAACGTACAATAGAGATAAAAAATATCCTATTGCCTGACCCAGACCCAGGTCCTGCTGTATTAGTGTGTCCAAATTTATCCAAAGCCTTTCAGTGATTGAGGCGTGAGAAGGCATAATATTAGTATGTAAGGATAGGTAAGTAATGTACTACATGTAATTGTTCTACACCTAAAATACCAATTAATTACCTCTCCGACTATCCTGAGCGTATGCATAGCATAGTTTTGAGAAAATTTCTTAGTCAATTACCTATTACAAGGAAAAATTATTCCTTAATAAAAAAGCCAATGCAAATTTTGCGTCACACGCATTTCCAAATTTAATATGCATCTTCCAAAAACAAATCAACGTCCTCCTCGCTCAAAACGGAAACAACCTCCCACACCGACCACACTTGACCCCACCCATCAGTTTTCCGGCCGCGTCACATTACTTAACGTGATCTAATCGATGCATCCTTGTTGCCAATGCCAGTCCATCACATTCCCGTCACGCACACACAATGGCACATTTTGTATTGGGATTAGTCGGTCCTTTTGTACTGGATTTGGTCCTTCGAGAGTTGTTGTTATTCGGTTTCTTTTGTTTTGTTTCCTTGTCGTCAATAGAGGTGGGAATGTTGAAACATTGAGTGATTGTTGGTAAGAAAATAAACTATGAAAAAAGTTATTAACCACAGTTTTGTATTTTGTTTGCTTTTGGATTGGAAACCTGCTTGAAAAGTATCGCAGAGGTAAGGCGAGGATCCCAGTGTTAATTATTCAGCGTCACCAACCGGAGCGTGGCGGTTCAGTCTCATCTACTTTCATTACATCGTTCAGAAAGAGCGCTAAAGAAGTTTTAACTCCGATCCGTCTCTAAGATCTTGTTAAAAACTTGGTGATTATTTTATCTTATTTTAGTGTTTTAAGTTTGACTGGAATTGACGGCACAAAATATTATTGTATTAATAAAATCTTTTGAATTGATCGACATAACTTTCAAGCCCTTAAAGGCTCTCCAAAATGTTCATACGTCACAGGTCAACGGCTAATGTTTTATTCATAACTAAGTGCTCAATAAAATCAAACAAATTAGTAATAATTAAATTGATTGACGCATGACGTTTTGCTATGCATAATGTAATGACGTACGTAGGTACCTTCATACATGTTAGGCGTGTGGCTCATTACAATGGACGTCAGTATGATCATCATCTTCGTATCAGCATGGAAACGAGGATGGTTGCCCAAGGGCAGACAATGACTAACAAAGAGCTGGCAGAGGGCGATGTTGAGAGGATAGTATTGATTGAGTTGGTGCCCTTGGGAACGTCGTTATTGATAATTGGCCCGCAGAAGAGCCATTTTATCTCGGCTCTGGAGAGAGCTGTTGGAGAGTAACACCGTGTTGAAGACCAGCTGTTGCGGGTGCGCCAGACGTTTTTATTCACAAAACGATTTTTGTTATACTACTCCGAGGGGCTCTTTTCATGCACTCCGAGTTATTGAGCGTCAAGGTACCGTCGACACAAAAAGATGACGGAGAAGGGATCCTACCTAATATCCCTTACATCCTACACAATACTCGAAAACACACTGCACAAAGGACCCCACGTGTTGCCATATCCTATCCTCCCGGAGGTCGCTCACTTTGGGACTAGGATCATTGTAGGCACGTTATTCGATATATGTATTTGTACCCCAAAAAGTAGAATTTTGACAGTCATTTGAAAGCCTGTATTGTCCCACTGCGGAGCCAAGTTCCTCACGGAGTCAACTTCGTCCCAACATTTTTGCTTTGGTTTTGTATACAAATACTATTATTTTCCCATTGCAGGGCAAAGCCGGTCTCATACAGAAAAGGCACGAGCATCACCATGCCCATAAATTATCAATCAATCTGCTTAGCCTTTTCCCAATATGCTATGTTGGGGTCGGTTTCAAGTCTAACCGGATGAAGCTGGATACCAGTATTTTATATGGAGCGACTTAAAGTTATAAATTATAAGACCGCAAAAAGTATTAATGAAGCTTAGTGTCCCAAATAAAATGGAAAAAAGTACCGTTCCGCGAACAAGTTTCAAAAACTGACAGTTCTGATCGTGGATTATTGTTCACAATTGCTTTAACTTATGCATTCTCACACACATGCTCAGAATATGACGCTATTCTGAGCTTGAGAAGTAAGTCAACATTGATAATATTTTTGACAGCAAATTAACATTCCGAACCACTGTTTTAGTGCCATAATTAGTTCAAAATTTAGAAAGTAATCTTCGTTTATTATGTGAGAACAAGTCGCACCAATAGCTGGATCAAAAAACATACAAAAGTCGATTTCAATTTCAGTAAAAAATGATATCGTGTAGATACCGACTGGAAGAAGAATTGTTAAGGACTTCAGTTCCGGTAGGTACTGGGTCATACAGGGTCAAATTAAACTACCTAGCGAAACTCCGGGTCGGGTCGATATCTAAACACGACAATATAAGATTCGATTTTTTTTGGGTCGCATTGTTACATAAAAGTTGAAAATGAAGTTTTTTTTTTAATTCCATAAGTCTGAAATTAAAAATGGAACATTCGTGTGTTTCATGTCCTTCCGTCTGTCATAATATGGAACTGAATGTATGTGCACCAAAGAACTTAATTGGTCCATCCAATTAAGTTCTTTCGTGCACATAAGAATACCCACCACGGACGAAAAACGTTACTATGAATGTTGAATATGGAAGTCACTTTTGAGAGGTAAATAAGAAGACAAAAAAAAAAAAAATTGCAAACTGTACCATACAAATGAACATATCAAATGAGAGAGCTTACAGTACCTGCGGAGCTCCTCAAAGCTCTTCAAAGTTTTATCGTAAGGAAAACATTAAAGATGCGTCTATTACGTCATTGTAACCTTAAACGAAGGACCTTGTAATGGTATAGCTTGCAGATTTTTCCTCACAAAACTTGAAAAGGAAAATGCTTAAAACACAACATTTAGGAGAATGCAATTTTTGGAACCTACACCTATTCTTCTTCTTCGTGTGGTTAGTGACTAACCTGGTGTCAGAGTTTTAATGCTGCCTATGGGCCTCTGACTTAGCATCACATGCTGTTGAGAAATATCTCTCGGGCGTGCCGGTTTCCTCATGATGTTTTCCTTCACTGATTTTAAGCAAGTGCTAATTATACAATACGCACATGAATCCGAAAAATCAGAGGTGCGTGGCTTGGGTTCAAACTCGAGACCTATGACTTGGCAGGCCGGTGGTCACACCACTAGGCTATCGCTGCTTACTATTACTAGATACCGACAGTTACCTCCAAATTATTAAAAGAAATAAGATGAAGATTTTACGACAAACAGACGATAAAAGACTCCCTGCCAACAATATTCAAGTATAACGTAGATATTTTAGGCAGAGATTTTATTATAATAATAATAATTTATTTCAAGTACCAAGACTCATAGTGTTAGTGACAATAAAATACTTAAAACTATGTTATGTTATTATCTAACATACCTGAATTGCGGTGAGCCGCCATCCAGTGATGTATTATAGGGCCATCCACCCTGCCGGCTATAGTAGCCACGAGGCTGTTGGGGCTGTCGCGCACCCGACGCATCAGTGATGCGATTCGCAGACGCAGCAGCGAACCAAAATCCGAAACGCGTGCGTCCGCAAACATCCCCGACGCGCTACAGAAGCGCGGCAACCTCAGCATTACCCGGAACGCATTATTATATTGGACTCATAGGGCATTATACGAGCCCTGTGTATAACTGACCCACAGTGCGCACGTGTACAGCGACTGACAGTAGGCCCTGAACAGTGTTATTTTTACCTGCCCCGTGCACCGTGCGAACCTGCGGGCCAGCATGTTACACCTGACAGCCAATGCCCTACGTTCCCTCTCCAGATCGGCGTCATCCGACAGCCTATCGGTGACCCAGTGTCCCAAGTATTTAAAACGAGTGACTCTTTTTAGCGGACCTCCGCCCAAAGTAACCAGTGGAACTATGTCGTACATTTTATTTTGGGCCTTAAACACTAAGAGCTCGCTTTTGGTCGAGTTGTACTTGAGGCCATGAGCCACCGTCTTCACAAATTCGGAGGAGCCTCCTTAACGCACTGATGGATGGGCTCAGCAACACCATATCATCCGCGTAACTAATATTATTAATACATTGCCCGTCAATGGAGCAACCTATTTGGGTGTTGCTGGGCTCTCATATCAGCCGGTTCATATACAGGTTGATGAGCCTGGGTGAGCTAAGCCCCCCCTGCCTCACGCCGCACTCCAACCTGTACGTATCTGACATGGCACCTGCCCATCTAACGTAATTGGACTGGTTGCTGTACCAGTACTTCAGTACAGCAATCAGTCCAACAGGAAGGTTAGTGTCATAGGAGAGTTTCCTCCAGAGGCAGTCATAGGATACTAAGTCGAACGCCTTGAAGAGGTCCAGAAAACACGCATAAACAGGTGTTTTCCTTGCTGCATAGTATTGGACAGTATGCTTGAGACAGAGGATCGCTGTTTCAGTCGACAAACGTGGCCTAAACTCAAATTGGGCGTCATGTAAGGTGATATACTTATCCAACTGCCTATCAATCAGACCGTCCAACACCTTCGCAACAATGGTCGCCAAGGAGATAGGCCTGTAGTTGCTCTTGTCACTCGCGTCTCCAGTCTTGTTCTTTATTACAGGAACGACAATAGTTTTCATGAGGTCCTCAGGTAGATACGAGTGACTCATACAAACATTAAATAAGAGAGCTAAGACACGGGGTAAGTGCTTACCTACATATTGTAGGTGTTCTGCGCTTAAACCATCATGTCCAGGAGACTTACCCCGCTTCAGGTATTTTAAGACAGACCTAACCTCCCCAGCGGTGAACACGATAGGCATGCCATTGGACCCCTCCCTGGCATTCGACCCACCCGTCGACGGTCCTAGTGGTGACTCTGTCCTAAACGAGGCCATAAATAAATTGGCAATAGCCTTAGGCTCGTTGACGCCACCGACACACACTGGCAGGCCCGACTTGGGATTTAAGCGGTTTGTGGCTTTCCAGAAACTACTAAAATTTTTAGTAGTTTCTGGAATAATACACTTTTAAATCCGTTAATTACTTGTTCCTTCATTAGTTTCTATAATATATCAGTAGGTCAACGAACTACTTATGAAACAAGTTCACAAACAGTGACTAACTTTGCTTTCGATAGCAACAACTTTCGCGAACAAATCATCAGCTGTTGTTATTAAACAAACATCTTGAGCCATCTGTCTGTACATTGTTAACTATCACAGGTTCTAATTAAAAAGAAAGATAACTTCGGAGAGTAAGTCTTGAAGAGATAAATGAGACAACATCGAGAGAAAGGGTCACTTCGACGACGTTCGAATGATTAGCTAAATCATATCAAGATATCAATTAATCTTTTCGCCGGATTTTTCCAACTATGTTGGGGTTATCTTCCAATCTAACCGGATGCAGCTGAATACCAGTATTTTAATGGGAGCTACTGCCTATCTGACCTCCACAATCCAGTTAGGTACTAGGTAACACGATACTAATGCTGGTTGTTCGACTTTTGGGCTTTTGACTACCCATGGTGACTGTGACTAAGAATGACGGACGAGAGCTATATGGATGGATTGTGTGAAAGATGAAACGACTAAAAGACATGTTGCGCCGACCCCAAATAAGTTGGGATAAGGCGGGAGAATGATGATAAATTACATTTGATTGAAAACCACAAGTCAGGTGAATGCCATTCATCGGTACTTCGTTTAGTGGCAAATCAGATTTGGTCTTTTTTAAAGCTTTCCCAGGTCTGGTTTAGTTAAGCGGGATTGTCCAAAAGGGTTACCGTTACCCCGGAATATAAAGAGCTAAGGAAGGAAAATGAATGGGTTTTAGTCTGTAAGAGTCTGACACTCCCTTCCGCTCCAACCAAAGCCATTTGATGATTTCCCACCCTCAAAAAAAGGTCTAATTTAGTGTCCCAAATCCAGCAGCGGACTTAACTCATTTAAATGATGTTGAATAGAGTTGATGACGAATCTTAACGACATAACAGTATTACGAATTAACCTAATGACCATAATTTTAAATAACTCAGTAAGAGCTTCCAAATCTTTATTCATCGAATTAATCACACCTATTAATTATTTTTTTTTGTAAGAGTTTTTATTTTATTTATATAAATGTCTAATCAGTAAATTATAGCCAATTAAAACATAGGTTTTTGAGGCTGTAAAATATGTATCAACTAGCAATAATCACTAATACCCTCTCATTTGGCTGAGTTTATTTTTAAATTTACTGATATTGGTGAAAGATAAACATCGTGAAGAAACCTGTACTTGTAGTTTTAATATAATATCTGAACGGTTGAAAGGATTTAGATGAAATTTGGCACACATATAATCTACTAGCTTTTGCCAACGGCTTCGCCCGCGTGGATGTTGGAATTTATCCCACAGGAACGTACTACCGGGATGAAATGTATCCTATGTATGAAATGTATCCTATGTATGAAATCAGGTTTTAAACTATTCGCGCGCCAAATAGTCAGATCCGTTCAGCCGTTCTAGCGTGATTGAGTAACAAACATCCACATTGGAAGTTTTATCTTTTTCAGACTTTTTATACCAATCTGATATATACGCGCTCGAAGCAGCTGGCAAAAGCTATAAGTAATAAAGTTTATACCTGGGGTCTTACTACATAACATTCTTCCATTTTCTAAAAAAACCTGGTAGCTTTAGCCTTGCTAGTTCCACCTACCTATATAAAGGAAAGGATAGGTAAGTGCCATGAAGCTGGTCCTCATACAGAAGCCAGGGCGCCCTGCCGACTCTCCGTCCGCATTCCCGCCCATAGTGCTGCTCGACGAGGTCGGCAAACTCTTCGAGAGAATTATTGCGGGCCGCCTCGTCGGGCACCTTGGAAGGACGGGGCCGGACCTTGCGGACTGCCAGTTTGGCTTCCGCAAGGGGCGCTCGACGGTGGACGACATCATGCGCGTTAGAGCCCTCACGACGGGGGACGCGGTGTCCCAGGGTAGGGTCGTCGTGGTGGTGTCACTCGACATCGCCAACGCCTTCAACACCCTGCCCTGGAGTTGCATTGGGGAAGCACTCCGGTATCAACGGGTGCCGACCTACCTCCGTCGAATAGTCGGGGCGTACTTGACGGACAGAACCGTCATCTACCCCGGTCGCGATGGAGAATGGAACCGGCGAGAGATGTCGTGCGATGTCCCGCAGGGATCGGTTCTGGGGCCGTTCCTGTGGGACATCGGTTACGACTGGGTGCTGCGGGCCGACCTCCCTGACGGCGTCAGCGTAGTTTGCTACGCTGACGACACGCTGGTCCTGGCGCAGGGGAGGTCGCATCAGGCGGCGGCCGACGCGATGACACGTGGGGTGGCGACAGTCATTGATAGGATCCGGCAGTTGGGTCTCGAGGTGGCATTGCACAAATCCGAGGCCATGTCCTTTCATGGGCCTCGGAATAGGCCACCATCGGGATCCCAACTTACGGTAGGAGGGGTTCACATCGGCGTCGAGACCACGATGAAATACCTGGGTCTGGTCCTCGACAGCCGATGGAATTTCGTGGAGCATTTCCGACGTTTGGTCCCCAAGCTGGAACGGACTGGGGCCGCCGTCAATCGGCTCTTGCCCAATTTGAGGGGGCCAAACGCCTCCTGCCGGAGGCTTTACGCGGGAGTCGTGCGGTCCATGGCCCTATACGGGGCCCCGGTTTGGGCGCGTTCATTGCGGCGACGAGCCGCTCACTATCTGAACGCGCCCCAAAAGGTAGTAGCCATTCGGCTAATCCGGGGGTACCGCACGATCTCGGGCGAGGCGGCAAGCCTCCTTGCCGGACTGCCGCCGTGGGATCTGGAGGCGATAGTCCTCGCGCGCCTGTACGAGTGGCGCGCGGAGGTACTAAGTCGGGGGGAAACTCCGTTTCCGCAGCAAATTGCGGCGGAGCGGATGGACCTCCGGCGCGATCTCATGGCGGCCTGGAAGCAGCGACTGTCGCAACCCAGTGCAGGGCACGCCACGATAGTGGCGGTAAGGCCCCTCTTTGAGGAGTGGCTAGAGAGGCGTCACGGCGCCCTCACCTTCCGCCTGACGCAGGTCCTCACCGGACATGGATGTTTCGGGAGGTTCCTGCACATCATCAGGCGGGAGGAAGCGCCCGGGTGTCACCACTGCGAGGATCGCCCAGAGGACACGGTAGAGCACACGGTGCAAACCTGCCCCGCTTGGGCGGAGCACCGCCGTGTCCTCGTAGAGGCGTTCGGCGGCGGCGACCTCTCGCGCCCGGCCCTGGTGCAAGCCATGGTCCGGGGCGAGAGGGAGTGGGAGGCAGTCACCTCCTTCTGCGAAAAAGTTATGCTCGCGAAGGAGGTGGCGGGATGGGAGAGAGAAAGGTCCTCCCGTCCCAGTCGCCGCGGGAGGCGCTCCGGGCGTCGGGAGCCACGTGACGACCGTAGGCGCGGGCCTGCGGACGATGAGTAATGGGTGACTCACCATCCGATCAGCACCAGACCCGTGCCGTACGGCGCGTATATGTTCCACGCGCGCCTCAAAGAGATGTCAGCATATGAAGGGGCCCCTCAGGGCCAAGCCTGCCGGGTAAGCGGGATTGTCCGAAAGGGTTACCGCTACCCCGGAACATAAAGGGCTACGGAAGGAACATGGATGGGTTTTAGTCAGTAAGAGTCTGACACTCCCTTCCGCTCCACCCAGAGCGGGAGCAGTCATTGGATGATTTCCAAGCCTTAAAAAAAAAAAGGTAAGTGCCATTTCTAGGCACACGCATTCACTGATGGCATATCTAATATAAGTAGCTTCCCTGATCTATTTAACCAAGGTTATTCGGCCACCATGATGTGCTAACTTATGGCAAACCGGCAAATATTATGGTCAGAGAGGCAGGCTGTTTGCTAATGAGCGCTAGATCAGTTTCTTCTGAACAAAGACGACCTAGAGACTACAGGAATATTAATTCGCTTAGAATAGTGCCGCGAGAATTGAAATATGGCTATTTTGTGGTATACGGTTTTCTAGTGGGAGGATGTCAATACTTTGACGGTTTTTCTGTTCAATTAATTATCTCTTTTCAGAATTTTTTTCTTTTATAATTGGTTTCATTAAATAAAAATAAATAATTCTCTTTTCATTAGTAATTTAAGAACAGTATGAATATTCAAATAAGAAAATATTACAACCATGGAATATATTTCATCCGCGTAAAACTTTTTGCTCTCCGATCCACCGCATCGTATCGCATCGTCTCCCCGCGCTGTTACTTCGTTTTAATATACCGTTTTTTTTCTTTTCGCTCAGCTTCTAAAGGACTAAGCGTGATATTAGATAAAGGCTTCATAAAGAATTGGATTAAAAACTGCAAAAATATCAAATCCGACCGGTAGTTCCAGAGATACCCGCGTTCAAACAAACAATAAAAACTCGTAAGCTTTACTTAAATACAGATTTAACTAAGTACTCAGTAACAACTAACTACTCAGTAAATACAGGGTGAAATTAAATTAACTGGCAAAACTTCACAAACATAACGAGACTCTACCACTACCTATTTAACTACGTATAATCCTTTCCACGCTTTTTTTTCAGTCACGTCTAACGGTTTTGTCGGTCAATGGCGCGGCACTCGATTTTATTGGAGTATTGAACTATGAAATAATATTGTTATGTAAGTAACTGACCATTATCTTGGTTACTAAATGTACTGTTTATGTGCTTGTTATAACAATAGGAAGCACAGACAAAACCTAGATGAGGTTTTCACCAGTAAGAAAAATTCTTCAGAATGAAGAAAATATAATTATGCAAACTTTCATAGAAATCTAAACTGATATTATAAAGAGGAAACATTAGAAAGATTTTTTGTTTTTTGTACCGAATAGGCTCCGAAAGTTGTGTTGCATAAAATATTAATTATTATCGTTTTTACAGATAATATTTACATAATTTAAAAGATGATAGTCATAAAATATTAATGAACATGTACAAAAAATATATTAATAAGCATAATTTATTTATTTAACTAAATTAATTATGCTTACTTTACTAACTTATTATCAGTGATCGGATAATCGGATGCATATTTAACTAAAGTTCATTTTTGGTTAGGAAATTATGGAAGCGGCTTCTTAAAACATATTTTTTTAAATATAAATCCCGGGATTCCAGAAAATTCGGGAATGCGAAACTAGTCTGTAACATGGTGAAGAAAGGTTGTCTTTAGCATGTGGTATTTATTTAAAAAAAACAGGGGGATTACATAATTGTTAATGTGTATTTACTTAGAGTTAATTTTAAGCTCCCCATCAATTTTTGACTACGTTGAGTGTAAAAGGAATAGTAGGTAGTAGGTGTTAATTAAAAAAAATTAATATAATTATACTTTATTGCACTGTTGAATCCAAAATCCCGGGATTTTTTCGATACAAAAGTGCATTCCATAATAACCAACACCTACACTTTAGTTAAATATGCATCCGATTATCCGATCACTGCTTAATAAGTTATTATTTATTTATTTAACTAATAAAAGCCTTTTCCTCTCTTTTACTTTTGCTGTTCCCGACAGGGTCCACAATAAATAATATTAATTTATAATGAGATCATAATATATTTTTGTAACTACCACCCAAGTTCAAATGTGGAAGCCATAAATATATATTTTTTTAATGAATGGGACCGTATGTTAGTATTGAGTGGGAGACAAAGGCGGCGTTATCTTTGAAGCAAAAAAAGAACGCCATGAGCATCAAATCTATCTTGCATTCTCAGATGTGTGTATAAAATCAATTACAACCGGAAAATTGTCATAAGTGTTTTTCCTTAAATGAAATCGAAACGATTAACTGTTACATCACGTGATATAAAATGCGTTCAAGATGATGACTCGGAAAAACACTACCTTTTTTTTTGGGGGGTGGGAAATCATCAATTGATTCCTCCCGCTGTGGGTGGAGCGGAAGGGAGTGTCAGACTCTTACTGACTAAAACCCATCCATGTTCCTCCCTTAGCCCTTTATGTTCCGGGGTAGCGGTAACCCTTTCGGACAATCCCGCTTAATTAATTACCACTTGGCATTAAATCAGTTATATCAGAGTTCCGGGGTAGTGGTAACCTTTTCGGACAAAACCGCTTAGCAGAATAATACCTGTGGTGTGAACTGTCACACCATTAATATATGTATCTATTTTACTTACACGGAACCTAAAATCTTTTTGAGGAAGATAAATTAATACTTAGTAGTCGCTTTCTCGTCGCTGATAGTATAGGTGCCCTAAACTAAGTACTATAGAGCCTAGATGCAACCTTATGTTGAACCTAGCTGGTTGGTTAAAAAAATAAATGGGAGCTTTCGAGCTTTCAAAATGATATAAATATATTTTTAAGTTTTTATAAAAGAATCGAATGGTGACTTTGGTGTTTGGCGCGAGTGATCTAATATACCTTTCTTACATTCTTGAAGAAATATATTTATCTAGCAGGTTTTCTAGTATTTTCATATTACGTCAAATCTCTCTATAAGTCATATTGCGAGCACTTCTCTGTGTGCTCAAGAGTGAGGACCAACCCTGGTCTTCACAGTACCTACAATAGCGTTGTATACAATAATAATCCCGATGTCTTCAACTCTGTCTATGCCTTAAAATCAGACCATCATGATGATAGGAATGCCGAACTGTAGGTATGCATACACGGCCAATCGATCCAATCTTAATCCTACAGCAGGAGTTCCCAAACTTATTTTGTCTACTTCCCACTTTGAGAATGGGTAATCTTTATACCAAGCCATGAGTTATCAATGGCGTTTTATAGTCCTGATTGCTCTGGGGGTGTCCCCATGGGAGTAAAGCATGAGTTTATGCTTGCCTGTATAGCTCAAATCGATACGCAAATACACTTATCCAAGAAAGGGACATTGAACAAAGAAGCGCTACTCAAATTTTACAATAACTTGATTTCAATAGGAACAATGATGTTTATAAAAACAAATTAACTGGTTTAGTTCAGGCAATTCGGTTTGATTGCAATCTTAATAAACATATTGTAAATCACGCCTTTGTTCCACGAAGGGTTCAGCAGAGTTGTAAACATTTAAAGTTGTACACCAACTCTTCGCCAGTTATGTCTATGTCCAATTAAGTTGAAGGAATAGGGGGTGAATCTATAGCCATTAACCGAGAACAAAGCCAAACTCCTGACAGCCAACAAAAAAAAATTCCAGATCGAAAAATTCAATAACCGTTGCCCGAGCTGGGAATCGAACCCAGGATCACACGCCCAGCAGCAGCGCTTGCGTTTACTACACCAATAAGAAGAAGTTGGTGGCTATCAAGTTGCTCTGCCTGAAATATAGTGTGCTATGCAAATGAAACATCACTTAGTTCTTGTGTAATATGTAATAAGCTAGGATTACCTACAGTTTCAGGGAGGAGGTAGGTACATAAGTATAATCGGTACCGAAGGGCAAATCGTACCAATAAAACTAAACGTGATCACATAAACCCCGTTTTGAGCTATCAGTTTCATTATGTTCTATGGAATATTGACACTCTTGAACTCAGTTTAGATGTGTGCTGACCACGTTCAGTTTCGTTGGTGAATTTGGCACTAAATCTAAATACAATAGGATAAACCAAGCAATGCGTCTAATAAGGGTAAAAGCCCTGTAATATACATACTTTTGTGTGTTTTCAAGTTGAACCCAGTCATCTCATTATAGGTAACATTAACTTATAAACACCGTATAAAATAAGTTAGCAACATCACGCTTTTACTCCCTGAAGAGTTAGGCACAGAGGGCGAGTCTATTGCCATCTACCGGGCACTAATGTAGACTCCTGGCTGCTATGCTGCAGCCCGACCCAGGAATCGAACGCAAGACCTTACGCTCAACAGTAGTGTTTGCAACAAAAAAACGCTATTTTTACTCAACCACACACGCTTTTCTATAAACACCACCCCTACTAGGAAAATAACCTAATTAATAAAAACGAACCAAAGACTTAAAGAAACAACTCACCAAAAGCACAGCAAAGATACTCAAAAAACTCCTCATGATTTTGTCAAACGGAAGACTTTTCTCAAAAACGTCCACTTCTTACTGCGCCTGAACCGATACAATCGATACACGCGGCTGACTCCTGCGCACATTGAACTAAGAATGGTCGGATGCGCGAGCGACAATCAGCTTGCCGTCCGTGTAGGGGGGCCAGGCGCCATGGGGCGATTTGGGACTTTCCTAGAACGTGCTGTAGGTCACTTGGTGGACAGGATAAGCAGGTAAGGTTTTTTTTGGTAATGTTTTTCAAACGTGGTATGAGTTAATTTAATTGACTTCTAAACACACGTTATGCAAAGTAGTTTTATGAAGACGTAACTCTAGATATATTAATAAATATAAAATGAACCGCTACTAATGAACAGTTACAAGGATTAATCTAAATCGGTATAATATTCAATTAATAATACATGTTCGTGCATTCTGCGTGTGAGAAGAGGCCGTTGCCCTGCAGTGGGACTCAATAATAGGCTGATATTATTATTATTATAATGAATTTCTTAATTTTGTTAAGTAGTAACAAAGGTTAAAATTAAACTGAGATCAGCACGTTTTGAAAGTCAAAAATACATAAGCCAAAAACCCTCTTTCTCCAGTTCATAGTGCCTTTGTTGGAAAGAAGGAGAGTGCTGCAAACTCCTCAGCAGCACAGTTGTAAGGATCACATAAAGAAAGACTTCTTTTACAGAAGTTACTTAATTAAATGGTAATTTAATGGCACAGACAATGCTTATTGTTGTTTATTTTATCTATTTGGTATAATAATAAAGTTAAAAAAAAATTTTTTTCGCATAATTATTTATCTAACTTTAATGCGACTTTTATGACTTTGTTTGCACTGGTCAAAAGACATGTCTCACCCTCAAACAACCCATGGCCACCGCGCTAGGCCGCGACCCTGCCGTCGCAGGCGCAGCTCCGTGCGCAGCCAACCAATTAGATCCATTGTTCATTGACAAACATTATAGTATCTTTATTAAAAATTAAAACTCAACTACGCCAAAAACTTTTTAGGGTTTTGTACCCAAAGGGTAAAACGGGACCCGCTGTCCGTCCGTCTGTCACCAGGCTGTATCTCATGAACCGTGATAGTTGGACAGTTTAAATGTTCACAGGTGATGTATTTTGTTGCCGCTTTAACAACAAATACTGAAAAACAGAATAAAATAAACATTTAAGGGGGCTCCCATACAACACAAGCAATATTTTTGCTCGTTTTGGTTCGATTTGGTAACGGCAACAGGTAGACGCTTGAAATATTCACAGAATATTTACTTAGTTATATATTTACTTCAAAAATAAATAATTATACGCATAGATCGATCTCCACCACCAACCAACCAGCAACCAACCAACCGTTCCGTGGATGGGTGACCATCTTTACATATCGAGACTCCTCCGTGCCTTGGAAAGCACGCTTTATGCGCGAGTCCGATTCGCACCTGGCCGGTTTATTTTTTTTTATTTCATGTAATGCGGACGAATTTTTGAAGCCGTATAACTTTATCCTCTCCCGTTTCATGTACAGACGCCAGCACATCAAGCTATCCCTAACTGTCAAATTTTCTCAATTAAAAATGAACCTTATATCTTTGCAATAAAGTTGAAATACTTTTAAAGAAATTTGACAGATTGTGGTAACTTGATGTGCTGGCCTCTGTACTTTTACATATCAGTAAATGGTTGAGCTGAATGCGTCATGTTCGTAAATGGGCGCCGTCAGTAGGAACTGGTCAATTCTTACAAAAAATTCCTAGTTACTTGTCTGGCAAAAAGGCTTGGCTAAACGCTGGTCCTACTCCACAAGGGCCTATAAACTAATTGATTAGCATTTGAAAATACTCCTGGAGCTGCTGAAGATTCACAAAAACTTTTTGCATTGTATAACATCAATCTTTTAGTATTATATACATACTTGCATAGCACATTTTTGAGTACTATGTACCTACTATAAAGCTACCATTTACTGCCCTGGCGCACATTCAAGTCAATGTAAGCTGGCTGAGAGCATGTCATGCTCTCCCCAATGTCCCGCTGATGGAGGCGCGTGTGTTGGATCATTTAGCTCCCTTCAAAATGTTCGTAACCGGGCGCCGGGCGGCGCCGATTAAATTAAATTTTACAAGATCCCTTAGCTGCCAGGGATCTTTTAAAATTTAATTTAATCGTTGAATTGTTTTGATTACTTTTTTAAATCTTGTATTACGGACGCTTTTTACGTTTTGCATCGTTCTCATTTATATAATTTCAACATAAATAATAAAACCCATATTTTGAACGACGATGATTTAGAAGAGTGTCCATGGAGTTTCTTGCCCGTTCTTCTCCACAGGTACCTACTGCTTTGGAATGGGCAACTAGCTTCATCTTTCTGACTGACCGACCCCTTGAGAATTCAAAAGTGCCTGTAATTGGTTTATTTGAAATACACGCTTTGAATCTTTATTTAAAAGTCGGTTAAGAGATACGCTCTAGAATTGTAGGGCATAGAAGTATTGAATGGCTTGTTGGTCAAGCGTGATTGCCAAGCATGGGGTGCTGTGTTCAAATAAAAATCGGTTTTAAATAAACCACTTTTGAAATTTTAAATAAAACGCCCAAAACGCCCTGTCACCAGTTCCTATTGCTTTAGCTGGGAAGAAGAAGTGTGCAGTAAAGTCCTCAGCAGCACAGCTATCAGGATGAATTAAAGAAACTTGTTCTATAGAAAATACCTACTTAATTTAATACGTCACTCATGCCGAACTCCGGGAAAAAGCTAGTTATAAAATAAAATTACATAAAGCGCAAACGAAACGAAGAAAAACATTTTCCAAGTTTGTTATTAAGAAATGTCAGCGTTTCCTTTATCAAAGATATTTTTCTCCATTGTTCATTGATTCAAATAAATAATAATTACGCAGATATTATCATAACTATAGTCTTAATTTACAATAGATCTCGTTTCAACACGGCGAAATACTTTCTGAGTTCAGGGAAACCGTGTTGTTACAAAAGGGATTAAAACATATACATAGAATACAATATTTGCCGCTTCTTCAATCAGTTACATAACATGAGACTTATATCTCCCAGGTCAAGCAAAGTGTTATGGGTAAGCGGGATTGTCCGAAAGGGTTACCGCTACCCCTTAACATATAGGGCTAAGGAAGGAACATGGGTGGGTTTTAGTCAGTAAAAGTCTGACACTCCCTTTCGCTCCACCCAGAGCGGGAGAAGTCATTGGATGATTACCCAGCCTTAAAAAAAAGGCAAAGTGTCATTGGTTTTCTCATTAGGAATTTCTCAGTAACAGCGCGGAGTTTAAAAGTTGGTGGTGTGACCCTCGTCTTTTGAAAAGCAGGTTCAGCTGTTGGTCCTGGGCCTGATCTCTCTCCGGTCGTGTCGGATGGCCGTCCCATCCTACTATGAGAGTGGTGGCAGAGATATTGTCCTCGTGCCTACGCACTCACTTATGTACAATAACATCTCCGGCGTCAATGGCTAGTCTCCACTTCTTCTTATTTTCGTGAGGTTAGTGACTAAACTGGTGTAAGACTTTTTATGCTGCCCATGGGCCTCTGACTTAGCTTCACATGCTGTTGAGAAATATCTCTCGGACATGCTTTGTTTCCTCACGATGTTTTCCTTCACCTATTTTTAAGCAAGAGATAATTATATAACACGCACATGAATCCGTAAAATCAGAGGCGCATGCCTTGGGTTCGAACTCAAGACCTATGACTTGGCAGTACGACGGTCACACCACTAGGCTATCACTGCTACTAGTCTCCACTGAGATTGGCCGAAATCCTGTCTGGATTTTGGATCTTTAACCCGGCAAAATGTAACACTTCTACCCGCCCCGTTTGGGGAATGGGTGCATGGTTTTATGTAAGTACCTGTTTCTTTAGTACTTTTGTATTGTAATAAATTATGTGGCTTAGTTGCTCATTGTGCCCTACATGCTAATCGCAAAATAATTACTCGATCTTATGAGATATTTTTCACAATCCTTTTATGAGCATAGATGCAGCTTGGGAACTTAGAATTGGAACAGAGTTTTGTAACTTTCAACTTGTTTCAACTTCAGATACTTACTTACAGTATGTATTTTGTTCAGAGCATTTATATTTAAAGTACTATTAAAGTTAAACTTTTATAATTATTTTCTCGTATCGGCACGAACTATGAATCGCTTTTTAAATAAATAAATAACAAATAATATCCTTGGACATTTCACACAACGCCGTATCGTCCCAAGCTAAGCAACCTAATGCTTGTGTTATGGTAACGAGATGGCTGATAAACTACTTATATACATTTTTTTTTTTGTAAATACATACATATTATAGATAGAAAAACACCCAGACCCGTAACAAATACTTGCAGGTCGTACAAATATTTGTTCCGTGCGGGAATCGAACCCGCGACATGCTGCGCAGCAGTCAATCACTCAACCGCTGCGCCAACCGTGTCGTCAAACACCCAGAGTGTGAGAGTTCGAACTATGAATATTAAATAATTATCATATGCCAGTAGTTGGAGTTGGAAACTCTGACACCAGGTTAGTCACTAACCATAAGAAAAAGAAAGAGAAGTTAGATCTTTACTCCGATCACCAGATCATATATTTTTTTACCAAATACGATCTTAAAACACCTAACATGTACAAACACTCTTTCCAGAAAACAATCCTGGCTAGGATTGTTTTCTGGTCTGGATTGCTATTAAGGTCACAACCTCACAAACCTTCAGACGAAGGATAAGTTCCAACATTACCAAATCAGGGCAAACTTACACACGAAACTTGTGCGATAATAATCGACATTACCACCACTCTCGAAGATCAGCATAATATTGACGTTGCTTGGATTGAGGTCCTCATACTATTAGACGAAGGTCACAGGGCTAACTTCTACTCTAAAACTTTTACGTACGTAGTTCACTAAGAAAATACGTTGGAACTTTAGGGTTACCATAATAAACGGGATTGTTCGAAAGGGTCACCGCTACCCCGGAATATAAAAGGCTAAGGAAGGAACATGGATGGGTTTTATTCAGTAAGTGTCTGACACTTCCTTCCGCTCCACCCAGAACGGGAGATGTCATTGTATGATTTCCCACCTTAAAAAAAAGGATTACCATAATATCACAGTTGGTCAAGATTTATTAGTATTTAATCTAGGCTAGATTTAGACGTAGCTCACAGAATAGTGAAACAGTTCCCACAATTTAAGAACTTTTGATTTGGGGGAACCTTTGTTTTTGACATGTAAAGCCAATAGCAACCTGGAGTCAGTATTTGAGTCGGGTTGAGGGCAACTGGCTCGCCCCTTTTAAATTAAATTAAATCGTTTATTTTCAGGCATCGAGGGCCCAAGGCGTGTTAGTATTACGTAAAAAAAACTTATAAAACTATGTTAATAGTACAAAAACACGGAATCCAATTTGAGAAAGATTTATCAAACCCCATGTCTGCCCTGTAGCTTGATAAACCTATCCATAGTAGGCCCTTCTAACTTATCTGAAAAGACCTTCATAACGCTATTGCTGTTCCCTCTCACTCTGCGCATCAATAATGCCACTTTCTTGCGCATTATCGCGAAATAATCTATTGCATGGGACTTAAACATAACTGGTGTTACTATAAGTACAACTATTCCTAACACTTTGGGAATTAAAAGCGCAAGCAGGCAATGTTATAATATTGTGGTAAAAGCTTGCAACGTCAATATTGTGTTAATCAGGTGTTATAGTGGTTTCAAGTTGAGAAACACAAAATAATATAATTGTGAACTCCGCCTTAGTGTCACTATAACACCCACTCAATCTGCCTAGCCTTTTCCCAACGATATTGGGGTCGGCTTCCAGTCTAACCGGATGCAGCTGAATACCAGCATTTGACATGGAGCGACTGCCTATCTGACCTCCACAACCCAGTCACTAACTGGGTAATACGATACCCCTTGGCAAGACTGGCTGTCAGACTTTCGGGCTTCTGACTACTCGTAACGGACTGTCAAAGATCCACGAATGACAGCCGGAACCAACGGCTTAATGTGCGTTCCGAGGTACGGAGGAGTCTCGATATCTGAAAATGGTCACCCATCTATAGACCAACCCCGGCAAGCGTAGCTTAACCTGATCGATCAATCCGTGCGGTTGTTATTACTTAGCCACGAGCTCCTCTATGACACCCACGTCAGAGGTAAAATTCTTTTTCTCTAAAATTTTTCAAATCCATATTCACCCTACAAAATAAGCGATGCCATCGAAGGAATAACACTGAGTAGTTCTGACAACAGAAATTTAGTAAGTTTTGCTCAGACACTCGAAGTTTTACTCATTAACTCAACTACAGCTTATAAGTTCACTCTTTTTACTGTCCAGGGAAAGTTTTTACATTTGGACAAGTTATTTCTTAAATCAACAAACTTTTAAAGGAAATAAAAGAAATTTATTTCATAATTTTAATAGAAAACACGAAATATTCCAAAGTTAGAATTACTTTTTGGCGGAGTTCGTCGCTAAGTAATTACAGCCACTGAAGTCAATCAGGTTAAGCTGCACTTGCCGAGGTTGGTCCAAGGATGGGTGACCGCTATAGATACCAGGACTCCTCCGTGCCTCGGAAAGCATGTTAACCCCTTGGTCCCGGCTGTCATTCGTGGATCTTTGACAGTCATTACCGGTCATCAGGAGCCCGAATATCTGACACCCAGTCGTACCTGGGGTGTCGTATGACCGAGATAATGGTTGTAGAGGTCAGATAGGCAGTCGCTCCATGTCAAATATTAGTGTTCAGCTGAATTCCGTTAGACTAGTTTGGAAAATGCTAGGCAAATTTAATTGAAAAATACTGTTCGATTATTAGTAAATATGACCTGAAACGGTAAACCAAGAGACCTCATAATTAATTAGAGCAATGCCGTCATCCTTCTATCTGACTTAAATTCTATTTACTCAATCATCTCTGTCGGCTGTCATATCACTATTTACTTCAATAAAGCAACAAAAAAATCAAAAACATAATTTGACGTTTTCCAAATTAATTTAGCTTAACATAATAAAATAATCTTGATGAGGAATATTATGAGTTCGTTTTCGCATAACCGGAGCCCAGACCATTGTTAGAAAACTTATTTACCGGTTTATAGTAGCAGTTAAGCAATATAGTCAAGCGCCATCTATACAACCCGAAGTGAAAGCGTTTTCAACACTTACTTCTGCTACTCGCCGCTAGATGGCAGCAGTGAGCAACATAAATATTTATTATCGTTTCTTTTCTCTGGTACAAAAAGTAAGATATAATATGAACTATATAAAAATAATTAATACTTTTACAAACGCCAATAAATTAATAAGATACAATTGAAATCTTTTTAAAAAGTAAACGGATACATTATGCCTTGTAGCTGTCGTCACATTACCATGGCAACGCGGTGTTTACAATAATTTAGTGACTAATATTGTCGGTGGTAGGTTAAAGTAATGTATTCATTTTCGTTGAGATGTCTAACAAAATAACTAGTTTTTCTATTCCTAAATGCTCAGTGGATCACCGTGTAAGGAGTCCTAGGGGATTTACAGTTACAAGTGGAAAATATCATAATAATGCGCCAAAGAAAATTCTCACGTCGAAGAAACCAACCGCGGCTTACATTGAGAGTAAAAGCTGCTCTAGCGGTGTCAGCGTCAAGAAGTGCACTGTAAAGCCAAAGAAAACAACCAAATCAGAATCCATAGTCACAAAAAAATGCCAAAACAATATTGTAGACTACTGCAAGAAATGCGGTGACGGGACAGCTAACGGTGAAACTCGAGAAAACATCAACTCACTACTCAGCACAGTGAACGTTAGGTGTGTTAAAAACGATAACAATGTGAAAAAAGTTACCAAGAAGATGTCAAAGCCTGTTCATCAATACTATAAGAATGAAAACTTCTATATATACGACGAGTCACTTCACGACACTCACAATGGCAACAACACTAAGAAAGTTTCCCTAGATACCATCAGAGAGGTGCCTGAAATGCGTGCAGTTTCTGATGACTCCATTTTCAGAATATATTCTGACTCTGAAGATGATTCAGAATCGCTGGATGCAAACAGCGATGTTAATATAAAGAAACTTAAAGAATTTCGACAGAAGAACTATTTTGAGTGCCATTCAGCGAAGTCCAGAATCAAAAGTAGGGTGAGCGCCACCAGCTTGCAGGACCATAAATGCGTGTACAGGTTCTATCTAAACGAACGCTTATTTCCCGTTCCATTGAACACTGACTACAACAATAAGATTCGTTGCGTCGAATGCCAGCTGCCAATGGATATCAAACAGGATAAATCAAGAGACGAAATCAACGGTACCATTCAAGCCAAAGTTAAACTCAGTTCAGGGGACGCAGAAGACATGCTTCTTCTACTCCCAGTGACAAAGTCCCTCATAATTGAGGAGAGAAGAAAAGAGACGAAGCAGAAAAACGACTACGTTTACTTTGGAGTAGTAAAACTAACTTCAGATGGTCATTCCATATTCAATAAAACTTTGCCAGATAATTCCTTGGCTTTGAGGTATCAGAAAGGCTACCAGGAGTACGAGGATGATGGCAGATACGATTACAAAAAGATACAGGATGAAGACGTTATAATCATTTAAGTTTATGACGTCAATGGGATTTTCTACCTTGCCGCCGTTTAAAATTGTTGCTCCGGTTTCAAGATATTTGTGAACTGATTTCAAGGATGTTCAAAGGTATTAATTTAACTATTTACTAAAAGTACATGATTAACTGTACATTACTAATTTCAATTGAAATAAACTGTATGTTCCTTGAATTATGTATTGCTGATTATTATTGGCCCTAATTCTACTTATGTACATGTATAAACTATCATGAGTGTAGTTACTGAATAAAGAATCATGACCATCCACGGTACTGGTTTTTCTCATGCATCAAGATAAAAATTATATTACAATTATTTTCTTTATTTTTGAAGTCATTCTGCAATTAGAATGCCAATTTTGTATAGGGGTTTATTTTGTAAACTTAATAAGTTATGAAATTGTTTTGATAAAATGAATTACCTACTGCCGGCTATTCTTACGTTAAAGTGTTGCCATAATCAAAATAAGTAAATGTATTGACAACTCTAATCGATTTTTTTTGTATACGATTACAAATTAATATAAATGTAAAGTCATTGGAAAGGTAAATCGCGGGGTTTTTATAAATAATAAAGCGAGATGATACTACTGTGGTGTGAAATAATTAGTATTTCACACACACAGTAGTCGTATTATTTTACTTTCAAAACTTTTTAAAGCAATTTCACTTTGTTGGCTAACGATACATATGAATGATTCATAATTTTTTTTTTAATTATCTTGCTTCGGTTTGATATTAATCGAACCTTTTTAATAAACTAATGATTATAGAACTAAATCAGTCATTTGAAATAATTATGTGTCGAGTGTATTTATTCGAGTAATCGATTTTCATTTAAAATCTAAAGTGGCAACATGGGTGTTGGTGTCTCTAATTGAATTGTCATTGTCAAAAAGTCCAATGTCAATTGTGCGTGGTGCATGCTAAGTTTGTTCATTGCGATTTAAATATTACAGTTTTTTTTGTGTTGATTGAGTCCTACTCTCCACAGTAATTGTGATATTCATTGTAACTATTTGTTTATTTCTTGTTTTCAATCACTATCGCTAACTTTAATGTGAAATTGTGAATCTTACGCCAGGACGTTTTTACGCCAGGAAGTTTTCACTTTGTTTGAAGTTTGTGTGTGATTCGTATTTTGTTGTACTGTACTGTACTACTTAGCGACTACTGAAAATGTCGACCACTTCGCGTGAGGTACCGACAACAAGAACAATCTACCGGCGAAACCGGTGTATCAACTGTTTTTTTGCAATCCTAAGAAACCAACGCAGGTATTCTTTGGAACAAGCTACTACTCAGATGATCAATGTGTTACAGTCATGGATAACTCCTACTCAGGTAAGCACATTCTATTGACGTTTTCATACCTATCAGTCTATTTCTTGATTTCTCAGACAGTTTAAACCTACCCAGTCATTCTCTCGTTTTTATATTTGAATTTTTGCTTTTTATAAATCACATATTAAAAACTATAGACAGATGATAGCATAAAATCAATGTCACAATGCTGAAACTGGAAGCACTCCGTGCTGTAAGCACAAAATATAATTATGTTGTGCGGCCCATTCAGTTAGGCTTGAAATCGGTGATTGTGACATTCCTTTGCTCATTCTATTATACTATATTCTAATGACCTTTTTTTATATTTCATTTCAAATATATTTTTTTGATTGCAGCTGTCTCCAGGAAGTATAATTTGTTCCGAGTGTTTTGGACTGCTTCAAAATCGAGTTAACGCAATGAGCGAAGGAAGTGCTATGCCTTTGCCTGCTCTTGGACATAGAAGAATCTGCTTTCCTTGTGGAAATTCTATTTTACGGGCACCAAGAACATACCCTGTGCGACATGATCGACAAGAAAGAAACATTTTAATGAGACTGGTTCCACTGCACTTGGTAAATATTTATTAGTATCTTATTGAGAATATGGAGTGTCTAATACAGAATCTGTCTACTTGGGCTAACAGAAAAAATATTTATGTAAGCACCTTATTTTTTTTAGGTTTCCAGAATGGAACGTGTATGTGCTGCATGTTGGAGATCAGCTACGAGAGAAGTACAGAGGCAACAGCAGCATGATTCAAATCGTCCTACTGTAGCAAATGCTGTGTCAAGTGATGATTTCAATATTCCTGAGCCACCTCCTCTTCCATCTTCAAGACCAGTAGCAGTTCAATTAGCGGCACCAAAAATCACATCATCTTTATATAGACGTGCTGCAAACACATCTGGCCACTGCATATTCGTTAATTGTTTTGAAAATGAACGTCTACTTGTACCATGTGCTATAAAAGATTTATTATTGTATCATTATAAATTCTATGTACCATCTGGTGCACGTGTTTGTCGTCACCACTTGGATCACGGTTCTTGGAATGAATTAACCTCCCAATTGAGGGATTTTACTGGTAGTCAATTTGATAATATTATGACTATGATGCAGCGAGCAGCTAATAACAGATTTGATTTTTCAAATATTAGGATGATGCCTCCATATTTATGTCATTATTGGCTTGGATTCAATGCTGACCAGTTTTATGATTTACTTAACAGTATCCCAAATCTAGCAGAACAGGTACCAAATGCTTCTATAGCCTTGTGCATATATTTAGTTAAGGTAAGAACTGGTGACAGTAATGAAAGGTTGGCTACTCTTTTTAATAAACCTCGAACCACTTTAGAACGGTGGATGTCAAAAGCAAGAAATTGTTTAATGAGTGATTTTGTCCCCTTGCACTTAGGATTTAATCATCTTACTGTACAAGATGTTGCTTCTCGAAATAAGATTATACCAGAAGGACTGTTTAGTAATCCTGATTTGCCACCAGATGTTAAACCTGCAATAGTTATATGTGATGCTACCTATGTTTTTGTGCAAAGTAGTTCAAATTATTTGTTTCAGAAACAAACCTACAGTTTACAAAAACTAGACAACCTAGTTAAACCATTTTTGATTGTGTGTTGCGATGGCCACATTGTGGAATGTCTTGGTCCATACAAAGCCACTCTTAATGATGCTACAATCACAAGTTTAAACTTAAATAATGAGGGATCTTGTATAAGATCATTTTTTAGAAGAGGTGATATTTTTCTTCTTGATAGAGGATTTCGAGATGTTATAAATGAACTCCAAGAACACGGTTTTGTCACCCACATGCCAGAGTCGCTCCTCGAAAATGAACACCAATTAACAACCCAGCAGGCAAATCGGTCTCGTCTAGTAACCATGTGTCGCTGGGTTGTAGAAATAGTCAATGGTAGGATAAAAAGAGACTATAGACTATTCCGTCATGTATTCAATAATAGAGCTGCTATGCACCTCAATGATGATTTTAGGATCTGTTGTGCCTTATTAAATAAGTTTCATGTTGCCATAGATGACCCACCGGAGGCTTTGGAATATGTTACAATAGCTAAAAGTAGACTTTTTCTAGTAAACCATCTGGCAACATATGTAGAGCAAGAAAATCTTAACAGAAGGAGAGCTAGCTTCCAAACAATTGATGGCAATCATCCTCATTTGGATAGATTTCCACGACTCACAATTACTGACCTTAAGCGGTTTGCTCTAGGTACATATCAATTAAAACAGGCCAGATCTTACTTCGGGGAACATGTTCGTCAGTCTGGAATATATTCAGTGGAAGTGAATACTGAAATTGATGAGGATATTCCTCTGATTTTAGGCCTAAATAATTATTTGTTAAGAGGTAGGATTAAATCCAGGCATGTGAACAGTCGTACATATTACACGTATTTATTAATAAGCAGAGACGATGCTGTAGCAAATACATTACAAGCCATAGTAGGTTATTGTTGCAACTGCCTTGTTGGTAAGCGAACTGTTGGCTGCTGTGCTCACATAATGACAGTGGTGTGGTTTTTGAGTTGGGCTCGATACAATGATATCACTGCTCCAGCATCTTATTTAGATGATTTTTTTAATGAAAATGATGAATGAAGTCATTCGCTGTTCCTATATTATGTATAGGTACCTACCTACTTACTGTAAGGGTTAGATATACTATGACTGATTATATACCTACCTACCTACATGTTTAAAGTGCTACCAGTGTCACTGGATCAAATTAAAGATCTCTTTGAATTCTATTGTTTTTTTTTACAGCTCTCCTTTTTTTGTATTTGTAACTGTTTTAACAGGAAATATAAAGGCAAGGTACTGATTTATTTAAGTCTCTATCCCTATCAGATATGCTAATTAATCTGCTCTCCAAACTACGACCTATAAACTTACCTCTATACACGACGGATATTTCTACTTTGAGGTTAAGTTACGTTTTCTAAAAAAACTTGGAAATGCGGGTTTTGATTCCAAAATGGCAATTGTAGATGGTTATTTGGTTAATTTATAAACCATCTAAAACAACTTTGGAATTGACGCAACTCTGTACCGTGGTCCATATTGTCGTGATCATTCTCCTTTGAATCTATGTAAGTAAGTCCGGAAGAAAATCGACATTTGAGAACTTTGCAGAAAAATGAACCCTGCCATCATTTATTTCATGTTTATCCAGATTAAAACACAAAACCTTGATAATTTTTCTCTTTTCCGTTTTTATGTGACTAGTGGATATGTAGTTGAAACTACATACATTCGAGTTAAGTATTTTATATAGCCTTGACTTTATTATAACTTGACAATAAAAGCAAAAGTACAATCGACTTCTTTGTAGGCAATTTCTTAAACCTTTTTACCAGGAAAATTTAAAAACTGGTGTTTACATTTTGACGAGTTATGCGAGCATAAAGTATGACCCAGCTGGTTTTTTTTCACTATTTCAGATTAAATTTGTTCCCATAGTGAAAGTTGTTCATAATGATGAGTACAATGATCCCTTAAAATAATGCCCATGAATTCAATTTAATTCAGTATATCCATTTAAAAAAGAAACAGGTTAAAAATACTAAAATATATATACCTGTCGAGCATGTATACTTTTATATTTCTATTCTGTCGGCCTATAAGACAGCTGATTTTTCCCACCGCATCTGTAAGGTTGGTACGGAGCAACAAATTCAGCTCAGAAGATTATCACGACAACAAAAGAGTCACTAGAAACTCCTGGAACAGATTAATTAATTATTTATTTATTAATAACCAACTGATAGTATACAGTTTTGCACATAAGTGTACCATCGAGAAAGAGTACAATAGACACGAAAAAAAGAAGTTTGCACATAGAATTTATCTGTCAATACTAGTAATTACACATGCAATCATACTATTTATTTGGTTAAATTATATTACAATACACAAAATTTGATGAAATTAAATATTATTAGACAAAAAAAAAGATTAAATGAGAGATTAACAATATACAAGTTTTGAATACTTATAAGCTATTAGCTTAATAAAAGCGATTCATTTCTAGTAACTTCTAAAAGCTGAAGAAAGATCTACATGGGTGAAAAATGAATGTTAAATTAACTAAACGCCTTGGTTTGCATTAACCTTCGAAATTATCCAATAAATAGAACTATAACTTGATGAAATCCTTTATTTGTATTTAAATACATCTACCATGGAAAATTACAACAATTATGAGGCGAAATTGAGAAGCAAACATATTTCGCAACGATTCCCGCCTTCACGAATAAATATGGCGGCTTATTCGCGCGCGCCTCAGTCACACACAACGAATGCGCGAACACTGTCACTTTCGTTCGAAAACCGTGAATGTGTTTCAGAAAGTGAAAAATAAAAAAAAAATTGCAATAATGTTTGATTCATTACTACTTGTGGTTTTTTTAACCAGTTTCGTGAATGCCGAGAACAGTTTACGTAAGTTTTTTTTAATGATTTTTTTTTTGTTATTATTCAGTAATGTAGTTTAGTGTTATGGAATAATTTGACTGTGAAGCTGTGTGCATTTCCTGTGCTTGTCACCGTCGGTTAATTTAAAAAGTTAGTATTTTTAAAATGCTAAAATGGTTTGGTTGTTAAAAATCACCACCACCAATCACCTTTGTACGTATTTTCTGTTCCTTTCTTCTTGTTTGTTTTTTTATGTGTACATAAACGGTTAAATAAATAAATAATTTTGAAAAATCTCAGAATTTTTGAGTAACATCAGTTTCTGTTGATTGTGCCCGAATAATGGCAATAGATTCACCCCTATTAGGTACATGGGACACATTTAGGCATAATTGAGGTAATTTGAGTGTTACTATAGGTACACCTCGGTCGAACCTTTCGGGGATTACGGGCGTGTAATTGTGTGCTATGTTAATTATGAGAAGTTTGCCATAACTCCACAGAACTTAGTGTAATGCGGATACCCTGTATGATATTGACAGAACAAATCTTTTAAAATGATTAACCGTCTTTCGTTTTTTGTCTTTTTGTTTCGTTATAAAACAGAAGCGCAATCACTTTTTTCATGATGGGAACAAAAAATATTATATAATCTTTAATTGTTTCCGGTCAATAGGTAGGTAACTAGGTAGGTACCTACTTACCTACTTCGCGATAACGTAGATCAAATTTAATGTAAGGTATTAGGTATATATTTTGAGTCTGGCTTTTGTTCTATTCTCACGATTTTACCCGCCCGTAATGGCCTAATCGACACTTTTAAATAATTTTATTTTTTCTGTAGGTGTCATCATACTTAACCTTTTTTTTATTAAGAAGCCTAATTGAGTTTCATGTGAGCAATATCGGATACCATAATTTCTGGGACTTACTCAAATTCACAGAAAACCTTAAAACGCTGCACTCCGAGATTCCGATAATTTTTCAAAATTATAATTTACGTCAGAAGAAAATTCAACATCGTTCCTGTTTCCCAAATAAGAATACTAGATTAGAAGAGACACTATTCAAATGGCTCTGTTTAGAAAAAACCTATACAAAAATGATACATTTGTCAATGCCTCCTGTGAGAATTGAACTCACGACCCCTGGTTTACGAGACCAGTGCTCTACCACTGAGCTAAGGAGGCGATAGACACATGCAATTAGATGCGCACCCCTTTATAAGAAGAACTACATCCTAAGCTATTACTTACCGTATTCTATTCAAACAAGACTCTTGGCTAAGTAGTAACAGCCGCACAAGTCGATCCATCAGGTTAAGCTACGCTTGCCGGGGTTGGCCGTGGATGGGTACCCTGGTGCCTCAGAAAGTCGGTAAGCACGCTAAGCCGTTGGCCGTTGAGTCATGTGCATCTTTGACAGTCGTATCGGGTCACCAGAAGCCCGAAAATCTGACAGCCAGTCTTACCAAGTGGTATCGTATTACCCAGTTACTAGGTTGTGGAGGTCAGATAGGCAGTCGCTTCATGTAAAGTACTGGTATTCAGCTACAAAGCGTCATCCGTCATCGTAACTTTTTTTTTCTTAAAAAAACCTCATACATTCGTACAATAATATTTCTGAACATAAATTTCATCCAGTTAAGATACGGTTTCTTCGGAAAGCGGTTCCGTCACATGAAATGGTTGTCATAAAAATCTGGCATTTCCACAAGTATTTGCCATTCAATCAATATCAATCTGCCTACCCTTTTCCCAACTCTGTTGGAGTCGGCATCCAGTCTAACCGAATGCAGCTCAATACACAGTATTTAACATGGAGCGCTTGCCTATCTGACCTCCACAACCTAATAACAGGGTTATACGATAGCCCTTGGTAGGAGACTGACCATTAAGGTGTCAAAAAACGCTCTGTATTTGGATAGCCATTATTGTGTGCCCACTCACCGCTTTCTTAGGACTCCGAATCTACACATGCGTTGCAGGTAAGTGATTTAGCTGGGCTAAGTCACTAGGTACCATTAGCAACTCGGTACAAACAGTAAGGGCTGTCACGATCCTGATTTAAAACCCAGTCAAAAAGATCGTTTATTGTTTGTTGTCATTGACCGACACTTGACATTGACGGATCGCTTTTAATATTGACATTATACTTTGACATTTCCGTAAAAAATGGATTATGTGGAAAAGTCAGAGGTTTATTAATGTCAAAGGCAATAAATATTACCTCGAGGTTTTAAAATAATTATAGAAATATTTATTTGAATCTGCGTCATGGTGTTGGTTGGTTTTAATGAGGAAAATACAACATTATAGATATAAAATCAAGCTTTAACGTAACCTTAATAAAATTCTTATTCTACTCTGACATAAATAAAATAACATCTATAACTCAAACTCAAAGTATATAATTCAAATAAACCAATTACAGGCACTTTTGAATTGTCAAGGGGTAGTTGCTTATTCCAAAGCAATAGGTACCTATGGAGAAGAACGGGCAAGAGACTCCATGGACACTCTTTTAAACAAAATATGGTTACAAAAAATATAAACATAATACACGAAAAATACACCATAAAACGGTTAAACTG
The DNA here is from genome assembly GCA_951799385.1 of Hyppa rectilinea. NCBI lineage: Eukaryota > Metazoa > Arthropoda > Insecta > Lepidoptera > Noctuidae > Hyppa > Hyppa rectilinea. The sequence goes on along the minus strand of OX637321.1, from coordinate 16,906,133 downwards.
AATAAAAACAAGCAATTCCAAATGCCTCCTGTGAGGATTGAACTCACGACCCCTGGTTTACGAGACCAGTGCTCTACCACTGAGCTAAAGAGGCGATGGCATCTTCCGTCTAGATTCAAACCCCTATGGGAGGTGATCACGTTAGGTGCGGTCGCTAGCGCATCAAGTTACACCAAACAGTCAAATTTCATCAAATGATTTTAAACCTTAAAACGTTAAAAGAAAATTTGTCAGTTTGTGATAGCTAGATGTGGGGATGTATGTGATATTCAAGCGAATCGTGTTACAGTTGAGAAACTGATACCAATGTGATTCTTTGTATATAATATTTCACACTAGTTTTAGTCATTCTCTTATCCCTAAACTACCCGCATAATGTTGCCATAGTCGAGCTAATATACAAATTGAAAAAATGAGGGTATCTTTATAAAGTTATGGATGATTTTTACAACAATTTAATAGCTTTTCGTCAGCGAGCGACCTTAGTGAAAACAATAACAAAATAGCTGTTTTACCATCCTTATATATATAGGAGATGATCCAAAAAGGTAGGTAGGGAGGTACTTTGGTATTTTGTTATCATTTTGTTAACTAGTTAGGTATCAATACCTATGTAAAAGCAAACTGACGAATATTAGTTTTAATTTTTGTATTTATAGTAAGTACACCTCTGCCTAACCATACAGGAATTACAGGCTATGTTCTTTAAATACATAAAATAAGTATCTTAACCTGGTTCCCAAGGCTGAACCATGTCGATGGTGATGGGGATCCAGTAGTCATTGTTTTTGTTCTGGAGTGGAAAACCCTCATGGATGTTCTCCATCTTAGGGTGGAGGGGTCTGTCAGCCTCTTCCTGACTAAGAACCTCCCTGGTGTTTCATCTCTCACCTTCCGGGGTCGTGGGAACGTACAATCCTTCTGCAACCTCCCCACTCGAACATAACCTAACTATAATCAAATTGCAGTGTTAACGATATATTACAACTGCACACATAACAAGCATTATTAAATAGTGTATACTTACGTCGGTGATCATGTAATAACGCCATGTTTCCGTGTTGTGGCGCCTGCGCAGCTGCGGTGCGCCGCTGTTCGGTAAACGCCGGGATTTGCTTTCACTAGATAAATAGAAGCCCTCGCTTTGGGTAATCGTATAAGTAATAAGGCGTTACGTTAGAAGTGTTAGAACCTTTTCACGTGTCTTGTCCTCAGCTGTAGTATTGGCATGGAATAGGTATACGAGAATAGCAGCTCAAACTTGGCTTAAGAATATCAGCCAGAGAACTTGTGATTAACTGCTTACGGTGTGGTGAAACAAACCCTGTTCTAGTTCATTTTTTACGCAATCATACACTAAAGGAATTCGTGTAATATTCATCTGTTTTTAGAAGGTTTCTAATTATTATATCTCACCACTTTTTACCAACAATAATTGTTTGGACATTTGGAAGTCAAAAATCATAGACAAAAATTGGGAATATAAAATTAACGCCAATTGTCAAGTAAACTTTAAGAATAATAATTATATCAGGTTTCTCACTTAATTCACTGAATTTGTAAGTGGCACTAGAAATTGACATCCGTGGTTATATTTTCTAATCCATTTGTTTACATTTCTATCACATACTTTTTTAATAGACTGTAGTATTAAGTACGTTTTCGCCACCAGCGGAGATTTGTTTGATTGCACCCCAAACCTTTTTACTTGGATTGTTCATAACGACGGGATAAGTCAAGTGGAATGGCATCAGGTTTCTTTATATTTGGGCCCTATCAGAATACCAGGGCTGCAGCATTTACTTATTTTTATAATATCGCAGCATTATGCTGAGTTAGGAGCCTTTTTAGCCTCGCACAGGTTATTTTGTATATTTTTTGTAATGATAATTTCGCTCCTTTATTTTACTTTTTATTTTTACTGTTAGCATTTCCTGTGCGTGTCCCTAATAAAATATTTTTCTTTCCTTCATGTAGATCAGAAACAATCTGCGATCAGCGCTTTAATCAGCAAAGCGTTGTGATTATGGCAATGCCACCTTCAGTTCTTTATTGCTACGGTAGTTGGAAGGCTCTACGTGGCAGTATCTGTAAGGGCTGTAAATTAACTAAAGACGATTTACTTACTACACGTTATAAATTCTTCATCCTAATGGAATACCTAATAGAGTAGGAAATCTAGTTAAAAATTGTCTTAAACAGTCTTTAGACTTTATTTAAGACGTGAAGAACTCTTGAAGAGCCTTACTTTAAAAAGGATCCCATTGTTTTTCCTTTCTTTCCACCTACCTGACCGGTGCTTTTGATATTCGACTTCCTTAATAAGTCCCGTGGTGTGGTCTACAGTCACATAAAACCAATAACCACGGGGTCAATACAATAGTCTCCAAGGTCGCGCCGATGCTCACGCGCATACCAATGAAGTTATAGCCGATACAATGCAACTATTTACATGCAATGTTCACCGCGGTGCATGCCTTGACCTGCACTAACTATGTGTGGAAGGATTTTTGGGCATAGATGTTGGGTTTAATTGGAAACATTGTCATGATATGGAAAGATCTGCTTCAGTAGAAGAGCTTAGAGGACAAAATAAGTACCTACAGTAACGCTCTTGAGAGGCAGTTGATAAACGATAGCATTTTTATGGATATAATGTATTGACACTGAGTGGATGATGGCGCTTCCGTTGTAGACAAAGGTTAGATATTTTGTTAAACTTCGTCTAAAGGGCCGTCTTCGTCACTCAAAATTGAATGTTTTAAGAATTGCAAGCAATACGTAAACAAGGAATGCCAACGTTTTTCAGACATCTTAAAACGACGCAATGAACTGGGATACAATCAAATTAATGAGTTGAACAAAGAAGAAATGTACGGTACAGCAGGACAATACACGCAGGAAAGGAAAATACTACCACCTACTATTTTTTTTTAAGGGTCATCATCATAAGATTCCTCCCGACCTGGGTGGTGAAGGGAGTATCAGACTCGTACTGACTAAAACCCATCCATGTTCCCTCCTTAGCCCTTTATGTTCCGGGGTAGCGGTAACCCTTTCGGACAATCCCGCTTACTACCACCTACTAGAAGATTTTCATATGCTCTCCGAGAAATAAAAAAAAACCACCGATCTTCAAACAGCGCTCACCACCTACTATGCGTATGCTTATGCATGGCTAAGCTACGGCGTTACCCTTTGGGGAAATAGCACAGATGCACCAACACTATTTACCCTTCAAAAGAAATTGGTTAGGATTCTAGCAAATATCGATCAAACTGACAGCTGCAAGCCCCACTTCCAAAATTATAACATTTTAACACTCCCCAGTATATACATATTAGAGACCTGTAAATTTGTTCGTAAGTACCAAGAATTCTATACAAAGCGCGAGGACATACAATCACGTTACACACTCCGACACAAATCAAGATTAAATATTCCACATTCTCGGCTAAAAATACATTCTACAAGCCCCTATGTAATGTCCATAAAAATTTATAACAAACTGCCTGAATTAATAAAAAAAGAAGATAAATTAAACATATTTATAAGAAAATTAAAACAATTCCTAATAAAAAAATGCTATTATAATATAAACGAATTTTTGAACGATAAAGTATAAAGAATCCCTTCTATTGTATTATTGGATTTATTTTAGAAATTAGATGTAAGATTAGCTAGTTAATGAAGGCTTCCTCTCTCCTACTATTTGTTGCTGTGCCCGACAGGGTCCATGATGATCAAAATTTTAAATTTACCACCTAAGTATACATTGTGGAATGCAAATAAAATTTGACTATTTGAGTATTTGAGTATTTGAGTACTAACCAGTAAAGCCTTGCACGTGAGACCATCAATTTTCTAGACTGTAAGCAGTAAAATTGATCCTCAATATTTGCATGTGAGTAATAGTAAGTGACTATGTATGTGTCAAGGATGCTGTTGTCATGATGCCAGGTCATTATCTTAAGCATCTGTCGCCACGTCAGTCCTGCTTGACAAGCCAAGCTGTACATTCTAGCCTCGACCGAAATTCATAAACGATTTGTCGCTTAAACCATAAATTATGTCTTAATTTTGTTGCATACCAACCACAAGTACATACCTACTTTTAATTACAATGAGAGTACTAAGTGATTTACATCGAGTGTGTGGTCTGCAAAGAGCTTAGACGAAGAGGCCATAACACACAAGACATATTTGATACATACAATGACAGAACAACACTATACATTTTAATGGGAGGAAGTTTTTTTAACATACAACTTACTCATGACTTTGCTTCGTATAGACGATGGGTTATAGAACTATAAATAGCAAAGTAACTTACATTTGATATGGCGTCGTATCGTATGAATTAAGATAATTAAAACATGCGAATAAAAAGATAAAGATCGCATCCAAATAACAAAAAAAAAACGATTTAAGTCGCTTAAAAATGCATTAAGATACGGTGAATGAATGCGACCTTTATTCAAAGCCGGTTGAAATATAACCGGTGGAAATATCTCAGTTGCAGCCGCCGCAAACCCGAACCTGTACAAAAGCGACATGCAATATTATCTATATTTGTCTGTTTGTCAACGGATTGCTCAAAGCTCATGAGTGGCTGCGAAGGTCGACGAGCGCCTCTTTCACAACCGCCTGCTTTTACCAATATAGCTGCGAAATCACTCGCAATGGCCAACGATATGGTTTCATTCCATGATGGGTTTCTAAACTGGAGACGAGGCAGTTTGGTAATGCTTGATATTATCTTGAAGCTGTGGTAATCTAAGAATCGTCCTCTTCGCCCATTGACGAATTATATTTATTTCTGTAGTACTACAAGAATATTTTGGATGGGGAGCGGACGAGAGTGTCAGTCTCTTACTGACTGTTCCTTCCGTGTTCCTTTCTTAGCCCTATGTGTTCCGGGGCAGTGGTTACCCTTTCGAACAATCCCGCTGACATTTTTTGGAGCTGCAATGACGTTGTCAGGTGGTGTTCTGTTGGTATACATTTGTGCGATTGTTTTGTTTTGTAAACTTTGGTACAAACTAGATGCCATAGATTTTCACCTTTTGTGGTGTAGTGTTTTTATTCTGGGTGCATCGTCTTCACATATATAATGTTATAATTCATGTTAACAAAACATTGTAAAACATTTTAAAAGAGTAACAGGTAGAGTTTGTTGCCCATTCTTCTCCACACGAAACTACCTTTTGGAAGGGGCGACTAGAATCAATTCTATTTCTTGATCATTTTGACGTTCAAAAGTGCCTTACTTGTACCTATTTGAAATAAATGATTTGACTTTTAATTTTATGAGGGCGTTCTTTTCCACTACTCTGAGAAAAACACCGAATCAAACTCAGTCAACCGAAACAGACTCTTTTAAAGTTCAGACATTGTCGTGATCAGATAATGTATGTGATGATTATGCAGATTAAATAAATATTTATCTAATGGGTGAAATGAAATTAAAATCTTAGAAATAACAGTTTATGAAGGCGGAGACGTCTATGAATCTCTACCTGAACAATTAACGTTCCTTGTTTCGGCCAACCTGGGTCAGGAGTCTGCTAGCAGCAGCAGTAGCAAGCAGTATTTAGCAGGCCATGGGTATGTATATCTGGTTCAAAAACGTGTCAGTTTCCTCACGATGTTTCTCTTTACGAGTGCCATTTTAGAGTTATTTTTATATTACACTAGCTTTTGCCAGCGGCTTCGCCCGCGTGTATGTAGGAAATTATCCCACGATAACTGTACATTTATCCGGGATAAAAAGCTTATATGCTTTTCCAGACTATAATCAATTTTTGTGCCAAGTTTCATCCAGGTCCGTTACGTAGTTTTCGAGTATGTTTGTAACATATAATGTTACAAACATACAAATCTTTCTCTTTATAATATAAGTATAGACATTATGTAAATTTATACAATATAGACATACACATATACAATAAAGATTACATTAATATCTGTCAAAATCACAAATGATCGAGCTCACTGGAACCAGTCCGTCAGTTTCGGAGATAGCGACATGCAAGCGTGCAAGACAGTCTTTCTTCACACCGGGTCGAGGTAACCTTGGCCTTTCATTCGCTCGCCGTGAAGTGATGTTTCCACAACGTTATCGATCGTTCTTTCACGTGCAGTTACGATAGTATTACGTTACCAGTTACCTTTTATTTCTAACTTTGAATTTGCATTATTACAACGGGTGTGCGTGTGGAATTGCAAATATCTCACAGGGTGGGAATCATCAAATTACCCCTCTCGCTCTGGGTGGAGCAGAAGGGAGACACTCTTACTGACTAAAACCCATCCATGTTCTTCCTTAGCCCTTTCTGTTCCGGGGGAGCGTTAACCCATTCGGACAATCCCGCTTACCCGGCAGGATTGGCCCTAACGGGCCCCTTCATATGCTGACATCTCTTTAAGGCACGCGTAGAACACGTCACAAGCCCCCTTGGAAAACGTATGTCTACGGTGAAAAAGTTGGTGAAATAAGGGAAATACACTAATCTAAAATTCAATCTGGTTTTGTAACAAAACGGACATAGTTTATTGTTTGGGGTCCTACGGAGATATTAGGGAAGGGCAATGACCACTATTATCACGGTGGAGCAGTTCGGGTATAGGTAATTTTATCCTATTGGAATCAGCATAAAGCTAATTATTACATAAAACAACTAAGTAATACATCACTAAACTTGCTAGTTCCTATACTTAGGTAACAAAAGGTAAAGTTACCAGATGTAATTACATTCCTAACACGGCTCGGTTCATTAGGGAAATATTGACTTAAACTCGTAAAGCAGCTAGAGGTAAACCAACTTAAAAATAAAACAAATACAACGTAACATTACGCCCTTGCTCCCCGAAATATTAGGCAGATGTGTACAAAATTATAAAACAACTAGTCGCTGCCAGAGGCTTCACCCGCGTGGGTGTCGGAAATCATCCTAAGGATACGTACTACCAGGATAAAACGTATCCTATGTGTTAATCCAGGTCATAAATTACCTCCGCGCCAAGTTTCATCCAGATCCGTTCAGCCGTTTGAACGTGAAGGACGGAACTTTACTTGAACTGGGAATCGAGCGCAGAACCTTATACTCAGCAGTAGTAAGTGCCTGTGACCAATAAACCATTGAGGTAACAAATAGAAAGTAAAAAGCAACAAATATTTTAAATAACGTATGTTAAATGAAAGCTTTTGAAATAATGCTTTTATGAAATAATGCTTTTACGAAATAATTTGTACATAATTTCAAAAGCTTTCAATTAACTACGTCGGTCTGGATTCGAACGTACGTCCTGCAACTCGCGGCCGTTACCACCTCGGCCACTACTGCTACCTCCGTGCGTAGCATAGTTATATTACTTAGTGCGTATCGTGACCATGGGTCGCAGTGAACGATCTCACCTATATATGTTCATACAAAGCAGTTTTAAGTACACATTAGATTAGCCGTGGTCTGCTGAATAGCGGCGAACAAGAGGTCTTACCTCTGGTCTTATGCTAACCGCATAGGTGGCGAGAATTCGATCTGCTGAAAAAACTAAAATTTCAGTTTGTATACTAACCTACTAGCACTTGGTTAGTACTTGGTTGGTTAGTCTTTAAACAAACTCCGGACTCAAGCAAGGAAAATCTGCTCAGGTGGGGATTCATAGACAACTCCGCCTTGGAGTGTAAATGTGGTGCTATTCCACAAACTATGGGACACTTAATATTGTGTCCTGCGTGGCTTGCCGTATGCACGTTATAGGAACTGATGGATGCTAGTGATGGCGCCAAACACGTAGCTGAATTCTGGGCCGAGTACATTTCAATTGCCTTCGACACGCTAAGAAGAAGAGAACATACTAGCACATCATCATCATTCTCGTACCTCATCCCAATTTGTTGGGGGCGACGCAACATTGTCTTCCATATTTCTCTATCAGTCGCCATCTCGGTAGTCGCCCTACATTATAAACCTAGCATACAATCCATATAATTTACAGCCCAATTATTTCGCGAGCAGTTGTAGTTGCAGGCTACTATCAGTTGCAGTTACTACGACTGGTTGCACAACCATCAGAGGCTGCATTTCGTACCTATGTCAGATGACACGAATTGCGTCCACAATGTAGAAACGTTAGAGAAGTTCAAATTGGTAGTTTTATGAATTATCCTATTTTTTTGACTACTCTATACTCTATTCGTTATAACATTAGACAAATAACGGTTATCACCCTTTCGTTATTTCTATATAGACATATATTTCACGTTACATACGAAGCAATGTTATCTATTAACCATTTACATCAAATAAACAACTGTAAAGTGCAGTTATGTCAACAATATTACACAATAACTCTCGTTATATAGCCGTTATTTTTCTAATGCTATAATAAACAGAGTATAGGTGTATCTAAAGTTACTCTCGGTAATACAGTGTGTTAGGTTAAACAAGGGACATACTTTCATGAAAATGAACAACTTCGACTATGGAACTATACTTGAAATCGTGAAAAAAAAATCAGCTGTTCAGTACATTTATGTTCGCATAATTCGTCAAAATGTATGGAATAACTGAGTTTTTTTTTTACATTCGGGTGTTGGTCCCGTTGACAAAGTTGTGAATTTCCATGAATACTATATAACCTGAAAGTATGTCCCTCGTTTAACCTAACACACTGAATAAGAGCGAATCACCGTGACTCCAGGATGATAAATGGTGACACTTCCGGTGCCTTTACAGCATAAAATTTGCAAATCATAAAATTACCTATTTTATCAAGCGTCGCGCTTGCAGAATTTTACGCCCATAGAGGTACTCGAATACACTGCTACAACTATGTATCTGCTATTTTTTTGCTAAAATGACGTTGAAGGGTCGTTTAAACCAAAAAATGTTTTGTGAAATATGATGAAAAAACCGGCAGCGTTAGTTTCGAGTTTTGCGACGTGCCGAAGGATCCAAGTACCGTGTAACTATGCAGACTTAGTGACTGTGGAGTAACACTAACTGGTGACACTAGAGTGACTCGCGGTAACATCTGAGCGACTTTTGAAGACACTTGAATGAGACTAATCATGGCAAAGTGATCCACAAGTGACGGATCAATTCTCGCTTCTCTAACGCCAGTGATACAATACAAGGTTGTTCAGGTTTTGGAACAATCTGTTTCTCAAAATAGGACAACAGTGTCATCACTGTTGTCCTATTTTGAGAAACAGATTGTTCAGTCATCTGTTCAATGGTTAAAGGTTTCGACCATAAAAGGCCAGTAATGTGATGGAAATGGAACACAATGCTCCCTTTGCATGTGTGGTAGGGCACTATATATGACGGGCAGTATGTACGTGCTCCTAAATTTGCAGTATCGCATAGGTAACCGTTCATTATAGTCTATAACTCCGAGCTTCGCGAGCGTTTTGTTTCATCATCATCATTGTGGGAAACGGGTAGTACAAGTATGATTTTACCAAATTTATGAATAATAAGTTAATCCCCTTTAACAAAACACTTCCTGCGTTCTATTATTTTGCTCAAACCAGCTCACAAGGTCAGATTCAGGTACTCCACAAAAAAATCCCAACCATCATCATCTGCCTAGCCTTTTCCTTACTATGTTGGTCGGATTCTAGTCGGACCGTATGCAGCTGAATGCCAGTGCTTTACATGGAGCAAATATAGTATTGGTAAGACTGGCTGTCAAACTTTTAGGCTTCTGACGACCCGTAACGACTGTCAAAGATGCACAAATGACAGCTGGGAGCAACGGCATAATATGCTTTCCGAAGCACGGAGGAGTCTCGTTATGGAAAGATAGTCAACCCATCCACGGCCAAGCCAACTCCGGCAAGCGTAGCTTAACCTGATGGATCGTCCTGTGCGGGTGATAGTACTTAGCCACGAGCTTCTCCGAAAAAAAAACCCAATATGAAACAAAAATAATCATTTATTTCGATCTGCAAAGGATCATTAGTCGGTTCAAAATTGTAAAGACACCACATGTACATATTACACACTCTGATTGCAGCTGCTGAAAAGTTTGCCTCACTGCACGACACTTACCTTCATTCCACTTGCCTTGACCGACAACACAATATAGTTTACCCACAATACTTCAAAATACTGGACAAACTAGTATTTCTGCACGTTACCGGTGTATTGTCACATCTGCACGCCATCTATTTGTTACAAGGTCGGCACAGGCGTCGGAGACGTTGCCAAACAATATGAAGCCGGCAGAATTATTCCATAATCGTTGGGTAACGGTTATAAATAAATATTTCCATAGTTACTATTAATGGATGGAGGAAATTAACTTTCTGTCAAGGATAATGATGAAAGTTTTGTGTGTGGAGGAATAAAGTTAACGATTCATTCGTTTAGCTTACGGTTGTTTTTATTGTTGCGGTAAAGTTCCAAGTCTTTGTGGTAGGTCGTTCGGAAGTACCTACCTACTGTACTACTGCTAATTTACTTTTACCGTAGAACAGAATTATTGCTGGTCCATTTTCAGAGGATTGCAAGTGTAGTTTCGAGTGTGTTGTCATCTTATACATTGCTAAACCAAAGCAGAGGGTCCTATTAAATATTATATAGCTTTTGCCTCTATGAGGTCCGTAAATCATTTTGTAAATATAGAGGTACTAAATAGAACCTATACAAAATATTGCACCATACCGACCCTTACTAACCATCGCATTCCATGTTGGGTAGGGCAATTAATAATTTAGCAAACTGACTTACAACTTAAAGTGTCCGTATATTCAAATCATATAATTACTGTCGGATGTATGAAATGGCTATACTTGTCAGTGTGGCATAGCGCAGCAATTTGATGAACAATTATTTTCCTATGCTGTGGGTTTATTTATAGGGAGACGCACAAAGAAGTAAATTGCATAAAGTCTAACCAAATATTTATTTCTTTGATTACAGCTGAAGATTTTACAAGATGCAGACAAAAAGATTCAAAATTGAACGAATGTCTCAAAATGGCTGTTCCAGACGCACTCAGAAGGATGAAAAAAGGTAAGAAACATAACATTCCATTACGTTACGTATACAACGTGGACTTCTGGTGCTTGTGCCAACCTTTAGGGAGAAAATTAGAAACATAGATTGCGTCTCTGTTTCAAAAGTGGGTGATGACAATGTAAACAAAGGGATCAGAAAACGACATGCCATGGATGCCAATTTGCGGTGTCACTTACAAATTGAGGGCTTAGATTTAAATATTCAAATACTTAAACCTGAAATTTCTTATTTTAAAGCACTTATAAAGATATGTTTACAAAGGTTTTCATTAGACAATTGAGGTTAACTCTAACCTCAATTTTCAATTTGCAAACAATTACTGTTGGGGAAAAAAATGGTATCACAAAGTAAATAACCTTCTAAATACAGATGAATCTGATACTAATCCTGATTTCCTGGGTTCCATTCCTAGGTCACGCAGTGTTATTGAGTTTTTCAATCTGGAATTTCTCAATAGCAACCCGGAATCTGAATTTGTGCCCGGTTGATGGCAACCTCGCCCCCTATTACACGGGACTTAAATATTACTGACCTGATGTGGGTGCACTATTTTTTATTTAAAAAATCTGCCGAAATAGACGCAGTATTCAACTCGATTTATTTTTGTTGCAAGCTTGCAGTATCCATTGTATTTCGCACAAATATTCATTCATGCAAAGTTGCACAAACAATTGACGACCACACTGTTACGAGTCTGATGAATAAACAGTTTATCAAGTGATTTGTGAACAACGCACGTGATTTTCGCATTTTTTAAAATACTCTTCCGCATTTCTGTTTGTGGGACACACGGTTTTGACGAGCAGCCGTTTATATCGTCCTCATGTCAGTTAGTGTCTGAAGCTGCCAGCCAAGTCATCCCTTAATTTTTTAGTTTGAGAATGACGAAATTCTTCATTACTGGGGTAGTTATATTGCAGTCACGATCATACCCTCCATGTTGGTTAAAAACCATGCCGAAATACTACTTTTTATTCCCAAAATTCTTTGAGCTAAACCGCCGACTGACAGACCGGGTTACACTATACCTAAGCTTCCTTGTTTCATTACGGAATCCTACAAAAGATTATTTAATATGTACGCTGAATGATAGTCGTTCCATTTAAAGTCCATTTCCATGTCCATTTCATGTTTTGTTCGTTAACATCAATGCAGTGCTGAAATAAACTTTTTTGGCGCAGCCGTGTGTCACGCTGCTTTGTTATTATTTATTTGTTTCACCTTTTATTTTGTCTATCCCGTACCTACTGTGTCGAAATCAATGTTATTCTTTTTTTTAATAAAAAGGAGATGCTGTAAAATCTCATTTCATAATTTAGCTAATGATAGATAACACGAGATTTAATTTCCAAACTTCCAGGAACCGGTTTTAGGTTCATCCTAAACGTTTCCTGCGGTTGTATTATTAATGTATTCTTGCTCTAAATAAAAAAAAAAAGAAAATCCATTTATTTATAGTAAACATGACGCAGAGAAAGACCACAACCATAAACGAACAATTTGGGGGAGTATATGCGTCACATCCACGCAAAGCGGCCACCGCTCAGCATAAATGATGCATAATTTCTGTTTGTTTGTTTATTTCAGGTATCCCTTCACTATCCGTGCCTCAGATGGAGCCGCTGCACGTGGACAGCATCAACGTGGACTCCGGTTCGGGCCCGGTCGTCATCGCGCAGATGTACAAGAACATTAAACTGCATGGACTGACCGACTCTGTGCTAACGTTGTATAAGTATGTTCACTCCTAGTTTTTAAATATCCCATTTAATTGTTTTATCGTTTAAGGACCATTAATTTCTTTCTGTGGAATTTCAGCTCCTCTTGTTTCGTTTAATGCACGGTAATATCAAAATAGATCTACAACTGGTCTTTAAAATCGACTTTGATTAGTCAAAAGATAGCGGGACACTAAACCCCCAGCAAAAAAAAAGTTACTTGTAGACGAAATTACTAATCTAGAAAACACATCACGCCTGTCTTCCCGAAGGGTTAGGCAGAGGTGTACCAATAATAGTTCATTCATATTTCGCCAGTAATGTTTATGCCCCAGTAATAGGAGGCGAGCCTATTGCCATCAACCGGGCACAAATCCAGACTCAGAGCAGTAGACATAATTATATTGTCAACAAGTCTATCAGTAGGTAGTAACTGATTATTACACATGTCATTATTACAAATTATTTTATTTTATTTTAGTCTAGCCTTTATTATTTTATGGTGATAAAAAGCATTGCAACTACGTCACGTCTTTACGTCGTCGTTACGTCTTTAGTTCTGCAATCGTAAGAAGTGCGGCGTAACTATACTTCATTAATAAAACATAGTGTAGGTACCTAACTCAATTTATTTGTATTTTCCAGGGCTGATCTCAAAAACTACAGACTCAGGACAGACTCGATCACGCCCAAAATGGAGTTCATAGCTGACTACATCATGAGGGGCAGGATTCTGTTGCTGCCGATACAGGGAAAAGGCATCGCTAATATAACTATGGGTGAGTGTAACGCCATCTAGTAGGGAGTAGTGGAGATGAGCGGACCTAGTAAATTAACGCCATCTAGTAGGAAGTAGCGGAGACGAGCGCAACTAGTAAATTAACGCCATCTAGTAGGCGCTAAGAAAATGTTGTTGCGTTTGCTACTTACTACTTTCCTCTTTATTCCTAAAACCAGAAATGTTACATTTCCAGTGAACCTCGTAGTGAAACATGACCTCATTGGCGAGCCTGTAGTGAGAGACGGACAGACATACATGCACATCAAAGACTATAGAGTGAAGTTCATACCGCAGAGAGTGCTGCTGTACTTCACCAACCTCTTCAACGGAGACAAGGTTCTCGGTGATAATATGAATGAGTGAGTTACTATTATTTTATTATACTATTAATGACCCGCCCTTGCATGCAGTGCCCGCATGGGCAATCTACTAATTTAGCGACATATCAAAACATCGTCGGGACACAATGGGCCTTATCAGAAGTCAGTCACCCAAAAGGCAATGGAGGCTATACTTGGAGTTTCCCTACACGATCATCAATGAGAAGATCCATAGGAGTACCAAGGTAACCGACATAGCCCAAATAATTGCTAAAGCTAAGAGGCATTGCGAAAGGCACATTGCTCGCAGAACCATTGGCTGATGGGACTGAAAGCATCTGGAGTAGCGCGACCGCGTAACGGAAGAAGTAGCATCGTCGATGATAGTCTAGATGTCGCTATGACTGCATTTTTGGGGCACAGAGGCCTCTTCCTATGCTGCCCAGGATAGGAGGTGCCATAAACATTTTAGTCATGAGTTTTGATGAAACTTAACTGGGGAAGAATTACCAACATTGCCGGTTGTTAGCTATGTTCACAAGTTTAGAGGGTATGTGTGCCAGTGTACGAAAATCATTCCAGGTCCCTCTCTGAGATGCGTCTGGTGCTGCAGGTGTCGAAAAAATCAATTACATTATTGTAAATTCTAATTCCATTTATTTATTTCAGGTTTCTGAATTCAAATTCGGACCTCGTCTTCAGTGAGCTGAAAGATTCCTACGAAAAAGCACTAAGTTCAGTTTTCCAGAATGTTACCAATGAAATATTTGACAGAGTACCTATGAACAAAATATTCCTCGAAGATTAGCATGTCACTTCAAAGCTATCATGTGTAAAACAATCCTTTGGGTAAGCGAGGGAAAGAAATATACCTTCAAGTATGTGGTATTTATTAAAGTTGCTTTAATTAGACTTCGTTATAATAAGTTACTATAAATTTTATAATAATTTAGTTGTAAGTAAATAAATTAATGAAATGGAATGCCGTTTTATTTCTTTTTACGAATGTTTTAAGTGTAACCGTAACAATTTTGTTGGAGAAGCTTGAACCGCTTTCTTCGTATCCGCGTGGGCTGAGGAATTTTGCGACCAGGAACAACTAGAACATTGAGAAAAGCGCCCATCTCTTATTCGTTTCTAGTAACTTAGTCGGTGATTCGTCTTGGTCGGCTGGTGCAAGATGGGTTCCATATCTTTCTTGCCAGGTTTCCTCTCATTAAGTTCCACGTCCATCGCCTCTCGGCTCCTCTGAGCTTGTTGCGCGTTCCTCAAGCAGACTGCTTTGCAGAACGTTTCGTTAATTATTACTACTGTAATTACAATGATTAATTTGGTTAACATATTGGCCGAAAGATGGCAGTAACTTATGGTCATCAGTTTAAGGTGGCGGCGTTTGAAGGTCTGTGATTTGTTTAACGGTAGTCCTTACTACGTAGGCATTAAGCATGGAAACCGGTTAACTAGATTTTTAGTGGACAAGAGTCATCATCAGCTGCATGCTTTTTCCCAATTAAGCTGGGGTCGGCTTAATACCATTTTACATGGAACCACCATCTGACGTCCACAGCCCAGTTACTGGGTAACACAATAACCCTCTGTATGGGGCATGACCCGCAAGCCCTTAATAAATAAAGCTAAAAAAAAACCTGTAAGACTGTTGTCAGACTCTCGGGCTTCTGACGACACGTAACGATTGAGTATTGACAGACGTGACAACACACAGTAACAATTGTGTATGATGATTCGAAATCCATTGCTTCAAAGGTTTGAAAAATTCGCCTGCCCAACTACGTAAATGAGTGACGCAATGAACTGAGGGTGAAGGCTGAACTGTTAAAATAACAGAAGGCGCTGTTTCCGGAGTCTAATGTAGACCCTGTCGACAAATATGGTACTCAAATTACTATACTTACAGATTCCTACCAAGAGTAAGTATAAAATGAGCCCCAATATTAGAGCATCGTACTCCATTTTCGAAAAATCTGAAAGAAAAATAATATGTTAGTCATAAAACAAAAGTATATTTTTTAAGGCTGACCCCACATTAGGCTTGGGGGAGGCCTAATTGATACCATTCAAAATTTCCTTTGCCACAAACTTCTACTGTAAAGTCTTTCTATGGGTACTTGCATAAAAAAGCGGGGGTCCTGGTAAAAACAAGTAGGTACCGAGAGGTGCGGGTGAAGAAGTCCCATGTCACCTTATCCGTTTACATTAACTGCTGATCGTAACCGTTTCTTTTCAAAGATCAATCTGTGACGGGGTTCTGCCCCGCTTCTTTATGCGAGCCTCTGACGGCAATGCGAAAATGATCGTAGCGCCGTCAGAGCCCCGTCACAGATTGATCTTTGAAAAGAAACGGTCTTTTCAAAGATCAATCTGTGACGGGGCTCTGGCCCGCTTCTTTATGCGAGCCTCCTGACGGCAATGCAACAAACTTTTAACCGGCTGCTGTGGAGCTTGTTATACAGTTTGTGTGCTGGTTGGGAAGCTTCTTTTCTTATGGCCCAAAACAAACACCCGGATTATGACCCGGAGCCGTGGAGGTGGTATCGTCCCCGACTTACGAGCTCTAGGTCGTGAGTTCCAACTCACACAGGCACTGTACTTTGTGTACCTATTTAATTTAATCACCATTACTCTCAAAACGGTGAAGAAAAACATCGTGAGGATATCCTCACTTTTTTTGGTTCTAAGACGTCATGCCGATATCGGCATGACGTCTTAAAACCAAAAAAAGTGACGTCCACCAACCGGAACTGGGCCAGCATGTTGGATTACGGCACATTTCCACTCACAGTGGCCTATGTTCCAGTAAAGCTGACATAATTAGCCGATAATGCTAGTGTGCTTATGCAATTATCGAGTTTCTGCCAGTTTCACTACTCCCATCCTACATTCGCACAATGGCCCAAGAGTCTAGTGCGGAAACAGCCCAGCTAACCTAACCTAACACGTCCCACATATTCAGAATGTACTTACTAGCAAGCCCTCCGAGGTGGTCTGGTGGCTCTGATCAGTTCCCTAATGGAGCAGAACACTGCGAACACGATTACTAAAAAGACCGCCGTCTGCCAGAAATGTGCCACGAGATCAACGTTCATCGCTCCGCCTTCCTTGGTTCTGGAACACATCTATATTTTCTCATAGTTTAGAAGGAACCGAGAAAACCTTTTCAAGACGCGAAGTCTGTAACCTTGAAAAGGTGTTCTCTAACGAGGAATCCTTATTTCTTTATCGTTGTTAAGCTTCACTGTCCAAGGCTACGAGCTCACGTGTACTCTACAAGCTACAGCTCTACACTCTACTCTTCAAGCTTTGTTATACTTCTTTTCTTCTCCGGATAGTTTTATTATTTGAGGAAATTCTCCATTAGATCTTCATAGCGACCGACGATTATTTTACAATTACAAACTTAAAATAGCGCTATTGCTGAGCAGGTCTTTAGTGTTATTGGGTTGTTCTATTAGGAATTTCTCAGTGGCAGCCAGGAGTCTGAATGTGTCCGGTTGATGGCAATAGGCTCGACCCCTTTTACATGGGACTTGGATTATTACATAACTGGGAAAATATGGGTGTAGCTCCTATGGATAAACCTTTGCCTAACTTAGTCTCTTCCTAACTATGTTGGGGTCAGCTTCCGTTCTAATCAGATTTAGTATTTTATCCGACATCCACAACCCAGTTAATGGGTAACAGGATACCGTTTAGTAAAACTAGTTATCAGACTTGCTAGACTGAAGCTTCTTCTGTATGGACTATCCAGGCAGAATGTAGAAGATTAAGATTACTAAATTAATAGAACTCACCAATTTCCCCAGAGACACGATAGCAGATTGCCTTGCGCATGCCTAGTCAACCTGACGAGCTCTCGTATCGACAGGAATGCGGCAAACACAATGACCAAGAAGAAAGTTGTATTGAATATCTGTGCGAGGAACGCAACTACGCTCATCGTCAGGATGAGCCCTGGAGTGGTTCATGGGGTCATCACTGTAGATTTCGGCTTAAAGTGGAGTTGATAGAGTTGACAGTCTGTGAGTCATGTAACGAACTTGACGGAACGATGACAGTTATTTTCCTTTTCGAAGTTTGAAGCACTATCAAAAGGTTTGGTTGTGACCTGATTCATTAGGTTTTTGTGTTTGTGTTCACATCTTTTATATCACATAGTTTTTCCATATTTCATATCGAATGCTTTTAACGTTCTGCATCGTTCCCACATGTATAATATAATAATGAACTATGTAACCAATATTTTGTTTAAAAGAGTGTCCATGGAGTTTCTTGCCCGTTCTTCTCCATAGGTACCTACTGCTTTGGAATGGGCAACTAGCTTCATCTCGTAGGTAACTACATATGTGAGGATTGTAGCAATTGGCGTACTATCGTTTGGAATTCTAGAATTGGAAGCAAAGCCGTAGATAGGTACTAGGTTAAACCTAATTCTTTATTAACCGACTTCTAAAAAAGGAGGAGGTTCTCAATTCGACTGTATATATATATTTTTTTTTATGTTTGTTCGCGCTTAACTCCGTTGCTTGCCAACCGATTTAAAAAATTCTTTTTTTGTTGGAAAGGGTTTACTTCTCAAATGGTCCCATAAAAATTTTATCGAAATCGGATAAGCGGTTTTTGAAAATCAACAAAAATCTAAAAAAAATCCTACTTGATATATGTGGACGATGTTCTAATACTGTAATTTACATACCAGGTAGTTGTATTAAAATTATGGGGGGGGGAGGGTTGTGTAGGTACCACAACTAAAAAGTGAAAAATAAAAACTTTTTTACAAAAAATAAAACCGACTTCCAAAAAAAAACACTACAAAGTGAAAAATAATTTTGATTTCGGAAGTCGGTGGCAAAAAATGAAAATACAAAACCGAAGACACCGACTTCCGAAATCAAAATTATTTTTCACTTTGTAGTGTTTTTTTTGGAAGTCGGTTTTATTTTTTGTAAAAAAGTTTTTTATCTCCTCCTTATTACACCTCCCTAGGATAATTTTAATTGTTTTGTTGTAGGGTTTAATTGGGGGAAAAAAATAAGAATTTTAGATAAACTTATCGTTTATTCCGTGAATAATAACAGATATCTATGGCATAGTCACTGGTAACATTACGTCGAACAGAAATAATGTAAATTAACTAAAATCTTCTTAGCCTCTAAACTTGGTCACTGTTACACTATCATAAAGAGGAAAACAAACCTTTGCAGTCAAATAAAACTATATTTCGAGGAGCCATTTTCTTGCTCTTTTTAGGTTAATTTTTTTCCCTCTTTTATTTCATGATAGTATAGCAATGCCTGCACATAATTCATATATTATTTTTATTGTGATGAACGTCCTCGATGATATAATGATTAAAGATAAATTAACTTCGTAATAATATAATTGAGGATGTCCATTTTGGGTCATCTGTTTATCAAATCATTTTTATTATTTACGTTTTCTTATCTTTTTCCTTCTTTAATATTTTTAGCATAATTTTCAATGAGAAATAAAACCAAAATAATTATTATAAATTATTTTTATTATTTGAAGTAAACAGATGACATATTTTCGAAGGGTTGAGCGTTATACACAATTTGTAGGTTTTGACACTGATAAAAAGAAAAAACCCCATATGGGATACAAATAAAAAAACTGACATAGTATATGTAAAAATGTTATGGATCATGTACTTTACAAATCTGGTCCATTGCATGACATTTTACTTCAGCATAGCATTAAAACATAGGCGTAACATTTGTGACATCTTATGGGTCTCCGAAAGATTAAAAATCGTAATGATATTTTACTGACAGAAAATTACTTCAATCATTAATTTAATTAACATTAAACTATCTATTACAATGATAGAAGTAATATATGTTTGTAAAATATTATTATGGCCAACAATTTAATTTTTTTAATATATAAAATAAGAAATGATTCGGTATTTATTTATTCCAAACACCTTTTCAAGAACAAACTAAAAAAAAACTTTTTTTTAAATCTAAAATAAATTAAAAACGTGGCCAAAATAACATTGTACTGATGCCAATCTACAACTATGTCTTTACTATGAATCGGACGGCTTTATGGCAACTAGTGACATCTATTTTTTTTTCAATAAGAGTGTGCAAAAATATCTCTTTTAAAAGTATACTACAATGAGGTATGAACATGTTGTTGTCAATTTGTTTTTTTTTTTGTTGATAATTTGTAATGCCATATTACCAATTGGTTTTATTATATAAAAAGCTACGTGATTATTTATTTCTTTTTATATAATACCCTACAGATTTTATAGGCTCTAACCGTTCACAACCTATACAAAATGAGATTACTTTTTAACAAAAATTGCTGAATGTCCCGGCTACTCCAAACATGGAATGATATTTTCGTTAAATGCATAATTTGAAATTTCAAATAACTAAATAGATAATTTCCTTTTAATTAATTAGTAAAGTTTTACCGGGAAGTTATAAAAAAAGTAATTCTAAAACTTAAAATTAACTTAACTAAAACTTGTCATCTTGTAAAATAAACGTACTTTAGTACTGATTGTTAAATTATTACTATTAGTAACATTATACTATATTACTAATAGTAATATTTTAAAAGGGGTTATTAGAAGTCTGTAAGAAAGACTGCACCAAAGTTTAACCTTATACAATAAAAACCAATTAACTTCCTTTTTCTGTATTATCTACATAATATGACATATCTTTTCCGTTTTTCAGGTAAACTTTGGTCCAATTTGTGAACTAAAAACCAAATAAATGTGGGGCCAAGTTTCACAATTATACATATCTAACTTAAGGCTAAAAATTGTAAACAGCTTGTGATCGCATTATGCCAAAATAATTAAATTAACAATACCTAAACAACAAAAGCTAACATTTTTATTGCTTAGCACCATTTTTAACCGACTTTTAATTAAAATAGAGTGCTGTTTTATCCGCTCTTTAACGCTTTAGGCTATGTTCAGGCCATCAATTATATAATAATTATAGGCTATATTTACTCAGAAGTAAAATATTCCTAATTTTTT
This sequence comes from Hyppa rectilinea, assembly GCA_951799385.1. Classification (NCBI taxonomy): domain Eukaryota; kingdom Metazoa; phylum Arthropoda; class Insecta; order Lepidoptera; family Noctuidae; genus Hyppa; species Hyppa rectilinea. The sequence continues at coordinate 16,885,239 of OX637321.1, read as the reverse complement.
TGTCGCCAATCATTGAATATACTACAAATAAATTGTATTTTGCGTCAATATGATTCAGTCAATACTCATTTCATAAAAGTCGGTTTTTATAAGCAAATAGATGGAACAATCTGATAAATTCAAAATGGTACATGTTACCATATTGTTGTTAAAATTGTTAGTACAAATTTTCTAATCGATAATTAGTACTAAACTATGGTTACAATCCTAAAAATCGTCATCATTCTTGGGCGGATTACACCATTCTAACTAACGTTTGATGTAATCCACGTTTTGGACAAATTGACTACTTCAGTCGTAGTTTAAGTCGAAACCGGGTTTTAGCCGGTCTCGTGCGCAAAGTACCTACGGGACATATCCCACAAAAGTCTGGTGCATGAAATTCTGAGCAACAAACCCAGCTTGGTAATAGCCACTGAATTTTGTGGAGTGCGCTATCTAGCACATACCGAGGCAAATTGCTTGAGACCGGTTCTTGTCTAATCCGTTTTTAATCTTAACCTCACTACATACACAAAGATATGCGATATTAAAGTCCATACATTTCCCGTCATATAAATATCACACTCAACGCCAATTGGCAGCAATCCTTCACTGAACTATCACCAATTTAATTTGACTTCACAAACTAAGCACTACCATAAATAGTTCAATTATCACTGGTTAGCGTGTCCACGCTGTCTCCAGACTCCTGTCATTGGAATTGAGACGTGGATGTAGATCTTCTGCAGCCAATGGACACCGGCGCCGGTATCCGGGAGGACCCATTCCTTTGGTCTTTCCTAGGAGCGGCCAACTGCCTTGTACTGGTAGATCTTTCTAATTTTCCATCGGACATTACCCAGGCTGATGTGAAGTCAGCGTAATCTGAGTCCTTAGAGCTAGTTCTGGATAGAGAGTCGTCTCCCTTTGAATATGTCCTAATTATCTCCTTCATTTTCTCAAGAACTGATGCATCATCCTTCGCAGTTTCTGTTGATCTTAAGATCTGTTCTAACAAAGGACTCAGAGGCTTTTGATTCGGTGGGGACCTGAGAGTGGCGCTGCTGGCTCGCAGAGGAGAGTTCCTCTTGAAAGCATCAGTCTGTGGTGTCTTAGCCCTCATTTTGGGAGATTTGTTCGGGCTTTCAAACGTATCAGCTCCCAAAGTGGGCCTAGACTTTACTTTAGCCTGAGTAGGAGCTGTCCTTCCGCTCCATGTATTCCTGGCAGTTGGCGGCAGCTTCGGGGTCAATTTTGGAGATGTTTGAACCGGATTGGCGGTGTGTTTCGGGCTCGGCGTGTTCCCGCGGCTGGGTGTCCGGTTTCTGACGGGCGAATGTGGTATGCGGCTGGCCTGTCGGCTTCTTATTGTCTTCGTGGGAGACTGGGAGGCTTCCCGAGCAGCCCTGAGGCTTTTGCTGGGAGAGTCGTTGTTCTCTGTCACGATGACTACGCGGTCTGGGCTGCCGCGATTAGACTTCTCGTCGATGGAGCTGGGCTTCCTGCCTCCGTAGAAGGTGTCTGAGAAGTCAGTCTTGCGCAGGCCAGTGTTGAGGCTCACGTGGGTGTCGACTCGTTCGTTCTTATCCATGTGACAACCGTCGTCTTGGTCGAGACGCTCTGGAAAACGGAGAAAAATAATTTAAGTAGTTGAAACACTAATTTTTTACGAGGTGAACAAAGCCATTTTTGAATTGCTTGTGAAGTTCTGAAGTCTATATTAATAATAATATAACACAGTCATTAAAATATATTAAATTCAGAAAAGGTATAAACTTGATCAAGTTATGATTAGTTTACCAATAATTCTTGCAAATCATGCAAAGATTTAACCATAATTGTCAACAGCCATTTACCAGTAACAAACCAGATACTGCCTGTCATACCTTTTAGAAAAATATTATAACACCTAATCTATCGCTTACATTATTCAGCTCGTAATTAATATCAACAAGCAAGTTACTGACATTCTCATTCATAACCCTTTGGCTAACCCTCGGATCATAAAAACAGAATCTAATTTACAATGCCCATGTTTGGAGGATAATAACAGTTAGATTAAGTTAATAATTCTGCCCGTATCGGTCTGTGTCCGTGACCATTTATGGTCAGGCGGCGGTCGTGGTAGGGACTTCCCTTTTCCGCAAAACTTTAGTTAAATGTTTATAGAAGAAATATTTTATAAGGTTGTGAGATTTTCTATGGTACATGCACCTATACAGGGTGTAACCAAAAGGGTATATACATACAAAAGCAAATGCAACAGACCACCAAACTGAACAACTTTTACTATGGGACCAACTCCAAAATCGCAAGAACAAAAACTCTGCTGTTCTATACATTGGTCACGTGACTCGTCGAAATGTTGGCAACAGCTGATTTTTTTTCACGGTTTTTAAAGTTGTTCAGTTTGGTGGTCTGTAGCATATCCTTTTGTTTGTATATACCCTTTTGGTTACACCCAGAAGAACAAGCCGATGGCTCACTTGATGAAAACATTTTACTGCCCAAGCAAGATGTCTCATCTGAAAGATTGGCTATAACTATGGTATGGTCGGGTATAGTGATGGTTAACACCTGTACTTGCACGAAACGTATATTTTCTGGCATTTTAATAGTTACTTTAAGTTCCGCTGTTCGTGCATGGACATTTAAATTATGTCTTTAACCGAACTTCAAGTATGTACATAAACTCCTATTTTGGGACAGAAAAAAAGCGAACCACCCTTTGTCTATCGAGATTCACCTAGGTACGTCGCAATTGTAAATAATGTAAATAATCTACAAAAGAATGCAATAGGCTACTAATATCCTTGACTTCAAAACTTCAATAACCTTTTATCTTTTCGCTCATTTTCACATCGTCACGCGCAAGTCACATGTTTGATATAAAAGATCGCAGGTGTTTAAGAACGTGACGATGTACGCGGGAAAAGAAACGGCCTTCCTGTCTTTTACCTTCTGTGGGAATCGGAAACACTTGGTCATGTTTTACTATGAGTGCCTAGTTATCGGAATAAGGTACCCGATTTCAGAACAGTTGGGCACGCAGTAAAATCTCATAATAATGCCGTAGTTGGTCGACCGAAATAAAAACAGCCAATTAAATCGCTCGACCGTTTAGTAAATAAGGGGCTATCCACACGGTGATTTCTTTACGCGCCGTCGACATACGTTCCGTATAATTCACGTCGGAGACAGACCGTTTTCTTTCTTACTAAACTTGAAAAATATGCACATGTGTCGTTGGCAGCACGTCGACCGCGCGTTAATAAGTTGCCGAGTGCATAAACTCTTAAAAATTAAATTTTTCTACAGATAGGTACTTTTCAGCAGGGATTAGGGGTGACAAAGTTTTGGGCATTCTTACTCTCCTGAGTGATATAGGTATATACTTATCCAGCACCGTTAACATTTCGTCACCGAAGTGGTAATAATACCTACATACTTCAAGACGGACATAACCTTAGCTTTACATGCCTTTTTTTTGAGGTAGGGAAATCATCAAATGACCCCTCCCGCTCTGGGTGGAGCGGAAGGGAGTGTCAGACTCTTACTGACTAAAACCCATTCATGTTCTTTCCTTAGCTCTTTATGTTCCGGGGTAGCGGTAACCTTTTAGGACTATCCCGCGTACATGGCAGGCTTCCCTGGCGTTCCTAACGGGCCCCTGCACATGCTGACATCTCTTTGATGCCTGGAATATGTTATTTTCAGAAGTGTATATTATGGATAAGCAAACAACGGAATGCACGCTTATTTCCACAGTCACGTGTGTGACTTAAGAAGCAGGTGTAAAGGTACGTGACGGAGTGTTACATTATCAGATTGAAATCCTAACTAAAGTGACAGTTATAATGTTGTTTGTACAAGGATCTATGTTATACTTAGAATATATCCAACTAACTTTATGATGGTCAATATCAACTTGTTTGACCACCTAATTAAACGGCTAGATATACTAGGAATTCAACCTAAAATTCAAACCTTTTCGTGACAAAATTATAAGACCACAATAATTTTAAAACACCGTCCCAACCTTCTTCAATCAAAATGGGAAATAAATAGTACCTTACATAACATCACGCTTGTATTCCGAAGAGATAGGCAGAGAACCTAAAGGACACCCAGAAAACAAAAATATCCGTATAAAATCCATTCAACTCCGCGTAAACGGCGGACTAGTTTCTTATTTAATAAACGCATTAGTTAGTCCTCATGTCGCGCCCACATTCAACAACATTTTGTCGAGTCCATGTTGGGCGGAATGTCGCTCACTGCCTTGCGGGGTGAGCAGGAGTCCAGGTGACTAATGTGTGGGCTTGTTACTTGTTAAATAATATGTGACATTTGTCTTTTGACCTTACACAGGCAAAGAATACATGTCTTTGAAAAGGAATGCAGTTCATTTATTAATAGCATAGCAACTAGGCGTAATATAAACTTGTGATTGACTACTTATAGAACGACTACTAAGAAAAACAATCACTTGTATTAAGTTTCAATTTTTTTTTTATAAAATTAACATAAGCAACAGCTAGCATAAACTTTTGATTAGTTAGCGAAATTGTCCGAAAGGCTTACCGCTGCCCCCAGAACACAAATGTCTAAGGAAGGAACGATGGATTTAGTCAGTAACAGTCTGACACTCGCATCCACTCCACTAAGAGCGGGAGCACTTAAAAAACTTTTGACTACTGATATTAAGGTAGTCATAATCGACAGTTTATCAAAAGATTAAAATAACCACACAATGTATTACACAACTTGCCTTTTAATTTGGTAACCGTTCCTAGTAAAATATAACATCTCCACAAGTCCAAGATCACGATCAACTAATAGTTTCTATTCGTTATTTACTAGAACCGATATCATTACCTTGTACATAATTAGTGGCACTCGTATATAATTACAACTATTGATAACGTTAATTGCGAATGCTTGTAGGATGCGATAAACCCTGGCATTATCACTTGTGATCGAGGAGCGTGCTATGTACTTACTAATGAGGTGGCAACGCGATGTTCTTTTATTTTCTTTGTCAGTGATCGAAGCTGAGAGAATTATTGCTTTTCACCTCACAGGCTCGGAAAGAGTCTGTTTGTCATTCGAAATCTGAGCCGAAAATCGATTTTTGCTCTCTAGCGTGGAAAGAGTTTTTAAAATTCGAACCTTTCTATTTAACAATTTTCTATACTGCCAGTCCACTGAAAATGCATGACGCGGTCTAAAATAAAATATTAAATAATACCGCCCACCTTAAAAACTTCCATCACAGTACAGAAATTAAATATTTTATGAGGATATAATTGTAAAATTGGAATTAATGTTAATAAGTATTCCATTTGATTAAAAAAATCTGTGACGTCACATTTGAATATGCCATAAAAATACTACCCTGTCAAATACCCAATTGTGTAGTAATTTAAGTTTAATTTTTTAAATAAAATAAATATAATATGTTATTTAATCCTTTGCTTGGCAAAAATAAATAAAGTATTAAATTAAATTAGTTAGTTATTTGTATTAAATTAGTTTTTTTCTTTCATTCTCCTTAGAGGACAGGTAGGATATAGAACAAAATACAGGGTATTTAATTTTGGAGATATTCTATGTAACTCATAAGATACATTGCCAAGTATCTGTTATTTTCTTCACATGAGTCAATGTATCTGAGACGCTCGAACAAAATAAAACTCAACAACACCTGTTTTCTTGCACCTAGCAGTTTCCTCGCTGTAGTGAGGTGAAAAATTGTGTGTTGCGCTCGGCAGCAAAGCTTTTCTGCGTCTCGTACCTTTGAAACCTTCGTTACGCTCAGGATTCTATATTTGAACCACTCGCTTCGCTCATGGTTCAACCCTAGAATCCTTCGCTTACTCAGGTTTCAATAGAAGTACTCGCGCGAAAAATCAACTTTGCAGCCTTGCATAACAAATAACTATTATTACTGAGGCTAAGTACTAAGAGCCGCACAGGTCGATCCGTCAGGTTAAGCTACGCTTGCCGGGGTTGGCCGTGGATGGGTGACCATCTTTACATACCGAGACTCCTTCGTGCCTCGAAAAGCACGTTAAGCCGTTGGTCCCGGCTGTCATTTGTGCATCTTTGACAGTCGTTACAGGTCGTCCGAAGCCTGAAAATCTGACAGCCAGTCTTACCAAGGGGTATCGTATTGCCCAGTTACTGGGTTGTGGAGGTTAGATAGGCTGTCGCTCCATGTAAAATACTTGTATTCAGCTGCATCCGGTCAGACTGGAGCCGACCCCAACATAGTTGGGAAAAGGCTAGGCAGATGATACTGACACTCCTGACTCCTTAAGTCGTTACCGGTAGACGCTAGCCAAAAAGTCTGACAGCCAGTCTTACCAAGGAGTGTTAGTAAGTGTTAGTTGTGTGTGTACCTGGGTTGTAAAATTCTGTTGTAGTAGTGTCTTGTTGTAGTTAGATATATTGCTATTAAATACTGACATTCCATGTGTTGTTGAAGCTAATATTCTAATGATTGCAATGGATAGAGATACCGCAAAAGATGATGTAATTTGGAAAGAGAATAATCGTAGTGATTCTGATTTAAATATTCAATAACGGGTTGCTAATATGCCTACGTTCGGATGAGACGTGATAACCACACCAACCAAAGAACAGTAATATTTCAGTACCATGTAATTTTAACAGCACTCATGGTCTTGAAACCAGAAGGGAGCAAATGCTGCTTGGCGATAGAATAAGGAATCAATGAATATTAAGCCAAATATAGTACCAAAAAGGCTAAGATCAATAAGAATGAATCTAGCATCGCTTTACAAGGAAGTGTTCAATAATGAGCTGATATGACGACGAACAACAATTATGATTAATTCAATTATCATCCTAATCAAATCAATTGACGTAATGTCGAAATTATTATTAATAAAATAATAATGAATGGACACACAGATGTCGTTGCTTATCATTCACATTCGTGTAGGACACCTAACTTGGTTGCTCAAGGACCGCCATTGTTTTACATGCGCGAAATTTGACGCAAACGGTCGGTGGTTGACCGCTTGACAATTAACATTACTTGGAAATGTACATGAGGTCTTTAGTAAGTGTTCCATTCATAGAGTATCAAAAAAGAAGTTGAAGCTTGTCACTAAAGAGACGAAGGTAAGGGATATACAGCCTTTTTTTTTTTGAGTGTGGGAAATCATCCAATGACTTCTCCCGCTCTGGGTGGAGCGGAAGGAAGTGTCAGACTCTTACTGACTAAAACCCATCCATGTTCTTTCCTTAGCCCTTTATGTTCCGGGGTAGCGGTAACAGAATATACAGCCTGAGATGTACTTCAGAGTAATATAATCTTGGTATAATGGTAAAATTGAATTATGTATTAACTAAAATTCTCAGAGGTATGGTCTTAAAACAATATACTTAGGTGGAAAAAGAAAAGGTGTTAACCTTTTTGCCAAAACTGATGCTAATAACAAGAGAATGATGCCTAGGATGGACTTGTAAAAAAATTACAGAACTGAGAATTTGTGAATAATCTGAGTGTACAGAAGTTAATTTATTTATTTTATTGAATACACAATTGTAACACATTTGCAGATTCTTCACAAATTCTCGGTTCTCTCATTTTATACCTAAGTTAAGTTTGATAGTCCATATGCCCATCTATATCTAAATCACTCCAGAAATAACATCAATTAGTTTAACTATTCTCGACTTAAAAAGAATCCTGTATCTTAACAAGATACCTTTAATATTATTACAACAAACTCCGATTGGAATGCCGCTCCTGACAAAGAGTATTATCAAGCATGTTATGCGAATGTCAATGGCTTGTGCAATAGGTACTGCAAGTACCCGATATATGTCCGCGCATGCCATGTATGTCACATGACTATGACATGAGGAATGTCTAAACATAGGGCACATCTGTTCGATAGACTCGTGGAGGCTAAGATTGATTTTACCTGTGTGCTTATAAACGTAATTTATCTTAGATGTTTGTTGCCTTCGATAGTGATGTCAGTAAGTCATGATTGGCTCAGTAATGGATAGGTGAACAGTGTACGTTGTTCAGTTCATGGACTATGCTCTGCCGGGTAAGCGGGAATGTCCAAAAGGGTTACCACTACCCCGGCACACAAAGGACTACGGAAGGAACATGGATGGGTTTTAGTCAGTAAGAGTCTGTCACTTCCTTCCGCTCCACCCAGAGCGGGAGAAGTCCTTGGATGACTTCCCAGCCTCAAAAAAAAATGAACTATGCTATCCATACTTCTGTCAAAGTCAGAAGATATATCAGTAGATGGGGGGTGGTATTTCGAAGGAAGCCAATATTTCCAATTATTTGGAGCAGTGGTGGCCCAGTGGCAACTGCACCGACTTACGAGTGGTAGGTCGTGGGTTCGTACCCAAGCAGGCGCTTTACTTTGTGTACTTAATTCCATCACCACTGCTCTCAAAACGAGAAGGAAAACATAATCTTGGGGAAACCAGCATGTCTTAGAACCAAGAATTCGACGACACGTGACATCCGTTATCCCGCACTGGCCCAGTCCGTCAGTCGTGGTGGGTAGAGAGGAGGCCTGTGTCCCAGCAGTGGGAACATTATAGGCTGATTATGTATTATCTTTGCTTTTCCGAAGGGTTTCCAGGACAACGGGAACAGAATGGTATTTAGGTTAAAGTACAATACGTATTAGCTACTCAATACACATTGTAACATCAGCGAACTATTCATTTTGTGAGGACAGTGCAATTTAACGGTACGCTGCGACCAGTTGCGAAAATAATTGCAGGATGTGTGGCGTAGGTTATAAGGGGAGGCCATCGTCACAACGCTTTTCAGTGACAGATGACGTGGAACAAATATTGTATTATCTAATTAGTTTTTTGGAAATAGCACAGCAATTGATTCTATAAATAATAGCTTTGATTCGCCTTCTACCGCCTCGTTGGTCTATTGCATGAGGTCCTGGGTTCGATTTCGGAGTCAGGCAAAGTGTTATTGGGTTATTCCATCTTAGATTTTTAGTAGCAGCCTGGAATTTGAATTCGTGCTCGATTGATGGCAATAGGCTTGCCCCCGCGGGTGTACAATAAGTACAACTGCCTAACCCATCAGAAATTACAGGCGTGATGGTATGAAAATATTCATAATTAAAGGCCAATGTTTTAATTTCGGTATTAAACAACGTCGTCTAACCTCGCGATTGACCAGCAAATTAAACAAGTTTTTAGTGTAAGAGGATCGTTTCCAGTTTGTTAGTAGTAATAATACAAGAAGAGAATATAGGACTATTCTTGTTTTACCAATAATCGCGATCTCTCATGCCTTGTGCCGCCATATACAGTGTGTGCACAAAATATTCGTTCAGATTGTATGTCTGTTTGCAACGACTTTTCAATAACACGACTAACGATTCTTGCTGAAATTTACACAATACTACACAAACATGACTGTGTATTGTAAATACACATTGCACATAGACACGTGTGTACCTTACAGGTGACAGAAGCATTGCTTACGTGTCTTTTGGCATTCATCTTAGGCACGAGGCCTGAATTGTAAATGAACCAACTACCAACGATGGAGGACTGAACAATCTACAGTTGTTTTTGCCGTAGATTCAGAAAGGGGACTCTGATATAACTGATTTAATGCCAAGTGGTAATTAATTAAGCGGGATTGTCCGAAAGGGTTACCGCTACCCCGGAACATAAAGGGCTAAGGAAGGAACATGGATGGGTTTTAGTCAGTAAGAGTCTGACACTCCCTTCCGCTCCACCCAGAACGGGAGAAATAATTGGATGATTTCCCAGCCTTAAAAAAAAAGTGGTAATTAAAGGACTAAAAAAAATTGACATCAAATAAATCAGCACAATAGATGAATGACTGACTGATAAACATTTTAAATTAAATAATTTTATATGATACAGTAATTATTATTGTATTCTCTTTTGATATTTGCACGAGACGAAACACAGCTGTCACGGACATCCTATTTGCCGTTCATCTGCAGTATTGACTTTAGCAACAGTCACGTGTGTCTGTATGTCTGTCCGTGTGTTTGCACAGATGTCGAAACATGGCAGTGAGAGGAAATTATTTGTGCAATATTCATAAAGAGTCAACAGAACACTTGAACAGTGCAAGGAATTACTACATTGTGTATTGCGGAGTCGCAAGTGTTTAATAATCTTGTTTAAATACATGCTAGAGTATTTAGCTGACTTTTATATAACTTCACGCCTGACTTCTTTGGAGGGCTAGGCAGAATTTTACCTATATGAATAAATAATAGATGGCTAGACTTTTACCACAAACCGGGTACAAGTCTAGGCTTTGGGCTGGGGATTACCGGATTTAAAAAACCTGTAACACCTTGCCCAACCGGGCATCGAACTTAGCAGTAGTCTGTAACTACTAGCCCACCATCGTTTCAGAAATTCCCTTCAATCATACACATACCGATTGGTCACCAGAGAAGGACCATAAATACTTATTATAAAGCCATTACAACACTTAGGCATTAATTAGGACTGACTGGATACAATTAGTGCTTGTTCCAGATTATAGACCAAATAGGGTAACGCTTCCATTTAAATTAAACCACATATTAATAGTAATATGTTGAAGAATCTAAATTGGCTTAATTGGCTTAATTTCTAATTGAATGATATTGGTAATAAGAGATTCATTGATGTAACTTATTATGACAGTGTTCTAAGAGAAAACATGGAACCACGCGCTGAATTTCATACATTTGACTACACCAATCAAAAGCCTAGATCATAAACATAACTTACCATTAAATTCTGCATCTTCAATCGAGTTCTGGCTGTGCAACGAGTATCTGTTCGTAGTTTTCGTTGACGGTGACCCCTGAGTAGACCCTGCCACCACTCCCAGGCTCCTGTACCCCTCGTCGGACACCTCAGATCCATTATCAGACGCACTCTCAGCTGCTGGCGCCGGAGAAACTGGTCTAGGACTCTTATTCCTGATCCCGTGCGGGGTTGGAACTAAATGGTTCGATATTACGATCTTGGTCCTTCGATCTGGGGATGAAGATTTCCTTGAGGGGCTGATTGCCCGAGGAGCCAAATGCCGTCGGCTTGGAGAAGCGGCTCTATCCAAGTCCCCTAAGTAAGGTAGACTGGTAGGAGCGTCGCTGAGCCTGTGATTAGACTGGTAGTGTCCAGATTTCGGTTCTTCATTATACATTTTGGAGTTGTATTGAAGAGACATGGGCTCATAAGTCTTTGGCTCAGTTTTGGTGTAGGGCAGGGATGTTGGGCCTGCGTCTGGTCGTTCGTATGTGACGGTGGCGCCGGCTAGGTCATGCTTGGGGCGGGCCAGGCGGGCGGAGAGGGAGGTGCGGTGGGCGGCGCGGCACCTGCAGGGGTCGTGCTTGTCCAGGTAGTGGGCCAGGGTGTCCCAGCCACCTCCAACGCGGACCATCACGTGGGAGCGGAGGATCTGTGGAAAAGAATTAAGTCACATTACGAAATTATAGGAATCAGTATCAAAAACTTGGCTAAGATTTTAATTTTTAAAAAGCCACAAAAACGACACGTTCTTGATATCCTACTAGTTATTACCAGCTGCTAAAGTTAAACTTCAGATCATTAAATAAACCACCCAGTGCGATAGCTCGTACTTTTAAATATAAATAGATTTGCAGTACTAGAGAGTGCATTCAATTTGGAACCCGATCTCATGGTTCAACTTAAAGAGCAAGAGGCCATTGTAGACCAGCTTATAAAGGACCACGTATCCCGAACAAAAGGACCAGCACATCTTGAGACCTCGAGTACTCGTTTATTAGAAATTCCAAATAAAGATTCGCTGATACCGTGGGAATGCTACCTTGATAGTCCCAATCAATACATGTCTGGTGACCTCGATCCGCCTTCGTTTACTTCTTAGCCTTGCATCCCTTAATATGGATCGATAGATAACATCCAACATACACTGACCCCTCCGTTCTAAACACTTGTTCCTAATTCGAGGTCTCCCTAAATTTGGAATCGCGCAAATCTCCAACATAAATTGACCTGCCTCCTAATATAAATCATTTAAAACGAGAGGTCAGTTCCTAATAGCAGCTATAAGGTCGAAAGTCGTTTTCTACAATGAGGCGTCCATTCGATTTGACCAAACAAGGAATCGAATAGAATGAATCATAGATCCGTCGTCGAGAGAATTGGAACACTATTTGTATGACCATAAATGTGCATCTTGTTTGGCATAAAAACTGTGCAAATTGTTTTTTTTTTTTTCATTAAATGGCGCTTGGAAATCTATTTTTAGTACTAATGAATATAACGTTCGTTGTTTCGTACTGACATTAGGCTTAATGGCAATGTTTTGATACAAACTCAGAACATAACTTGTTATATTTGGAATTAAGAATGGTTATTGCTGGTTCAAACTTTAATATACTCGTACCTACTTAAGGCATTTTTTTTCGCCTCTAAAAATAAATTGTAGGTTGAAAATACTTTGCCATCTGCAGAAAACTAGCTTTATAATTGAATGTTTTCAGCTGTAGTATAGAAATTTCTCTTCTTTCATGTTTTAACTAGGTACTTTTCAGTAGCATAACTAAAGGGTCATTCAGCTATAGATACCCCACTATTCCTTCATGTAACAAAAGTGTTTGTTTTTCTCCCATTTGCCTCACATCTTCACATTTCAGGGTAACTAAACAATTGGATCCTTTGAGCCACATTGTTTACAAAAAAATTGATGACTTCTTGCGACAGAGCGGCGCGTGCGCTGCGTCCTCTGTCCACTGAGTTACGGTCATTGTCTTTAGAATGTTATTTTGCGACCGTTCTGATTGGTATAGTCTTAGTGGATTATGTGTAAAATAGGTAGGTATTGATCGTTCAAGTATTTTATATGTCGCATTAGTCAGTGTAGTAATATGTCTAATCTAGGTGACTTGGTGGACATTTGTTTTGGGAATAACGAATTATTTTAAACAAAAATTTTATAGTGTTTATTAGTTTAGTAGTGTGTTTGGGAAAGAAACTAAGAAAAAATAATATAAGGATTCATCAAGATCTTTTGCTATATTTATGAATCGCGCAACATACTGAAGACTGTTTATATTTTTCTCATCCTAAGTGCTAGCAAGTTCAAAGCACTTAATAAAACAAAACGTATCAAGCGTGGAACAATTCCCCAAGTCATGTGCTTTAATGGCCTTACGTCTAGACAGGAAATCTCATTTAGACCTACAACGAGAACAATTTAATTGATTCCCCCTTTCCAGACAGAAATTGAGGGCGCTTTTTCTGATTTGTCAATTTACTTATTATCATTTCGCCCATCAGGGATTTTTGATTACAAATCTGTAAGCTTAATAAATTAAAGGTATTGGGCAGATAATATCGCTTTTAGGCAACTTATATGTATAACATAACATGGAAATCCAACTTACCCTGACAAAGATCAGCATCCTTGTATCACCGATCCTGTATTTTCCCTCTGAAACCCTCACCATGGGGAACTGGGTAGGACAGGAGCACCTCTCTACGAGGTCCCTGACCCTCTCATCCAAACTCCTCAAGTCATTGGTCACCAGCTGAGGCTGAGGAGCCGATGGCACCAGACCTAATGCTGAATCATCTGGTCTCAACTCTTCTCCTGCCAACTCTCTCTCTATCTGCTTTTCCATTTGCACCAGTAAAGGAGCTGGCATTCCCAACACTGCTCCTTTTCTAGCCACTTCTAGCAGACATAGCACTACATGTTTCTCATTCTTTCTCAGGCATAGATCGTCAGTTTCGAAGAGAAGACACTCTAGTATCCCAAGGGCTTTTCGGCACCAGTCTATGAAGTTGGACAGGTTGTCTCTGGCGAAGAATGTTCCGGCCTTGGCAGCTGGGAGCATGTTGACAGGAGGTCGTGTGCGCAGGGCTCTGGCTAGAGCGAGAGCATCGTCGGATTCTGGTTGCGGAGACTCGAAGATCAAGCGGGCTGAGTCACGGACTGCGTTTGCGTGCTGCAACAAGAGGAAAACATGATGTTACGAGAAGGTTTAAGATCTTTCAATGATGAAGGCGAACAATAAATCAGAAATCGAAAAATCAGTACATTACAGTAACATTTTGTCAAGTACTGCAAACATAAATATATGGAGCAGCTGGTTTTTTTATTTCAATTATATCTTATACTTGATAAACTATTCTATGCAAGATATCTGAAGTGTCCTGAAAAAATATGGTGTCCGGGACTAGACACACTTCAAAAATCTTTCGACAGCTCTATTATTTATTACATACTAGCTTCCGCCCGCGGCTTCGCCCGCAAAATATGTCGACAAATTATACATATAAACCTTCCTCTTGAATCACTCTATCTATTAAAAAAAACTGCATCAAAATCCGTTGCGTAGTTTTAAAGATTTAAGCATACAGACAAACAAACAGACAAAAATAGCGACTTTGTTTTATACTATGTAGTGATTTAAGCATTCATAATTTTATTACTTTGTTACGATACGATGTCCTTCGTAAGGAAGTCCAAGTTTATTGAGTCAAGTGAAACAAAAAGTATAGTAATTTATGATGTCTTTGTAAATATTGATCAGCAAATGTAAAGGAGACTTATCGATCTTTACCCGTCTATGTTTTTGTTCTGTTTTCATGGCTATGTTTAAACTAGAACGATGATATTGAAGGTCGAATATAGATAACAGAGACAAGTGTATGTCACCCTCTTCCGGCAGGATACCAATACCCTGAGTGGTTACAGCCAAATCAAATGACATCAAAGCTATGATTTGTTACTATAGCTGCACAAGGATCTTTCGGCGCGTGGCTAAAGCCGCCATATCGTTTAATATTCTATCTGTATCATTTTCACAAATGCTTACAAACAACGCCCCCCTGTCATTCAGAGACCAAAAGATCCTAGTAATCGTAGCAATGTACCTATTTGTGAAATCTATCATAAAGAAAACCCTTGAATTTTTAATCTACATAAAGAAGAACTCTAAATAAGATTGAGAATATTTTTGATAAAAATAAATAAAACCTTGTATTGAATCGGTTTTTACTTATTTTATTATAAAATTGCAGCAGATTTTGGACGACACGTATTTAAAATCTCCAAGGGGGAGATTTTAAATACGTGTGTACCTATTACGTATTTTTAGTTTTTTATTCTTTTTGAATCCCTATTAAAGATAATATTCAGCAATAATATTCTGCAAGATCCAGTTCTCAACAGCCTCTTACGGTCAATTTGTAAGATTAGCATAACAACAATACATAATATATTGAGTGTGGCGACATTTGCACGGCACTGTACGTTACCGCAATACTAACAAACTGGCGTATAACACTGTCGCTGTTTGTTTAGTGTTATTAGTTCACATTTACTAATAATTCGCAACTGCTTAGGGTGTGATTATGTGTGAGCGGGTTTCCGTTTAAAAATGTGGCAACATCTATATCGACACATAGATCTTCTGTAATCATTAAGGAACACACTTTTGATACGGAAATTGAGCTTGTTTAGATAATTGCTTAGCAGGTTAGCCATAGGTACGACTTTTGTTATTAACAAACAATCATCGTTTAGTAACAATTACAGAAATGTGTATTGTCGGTCTTTCTTTCCATGCTCAAACCAGATCGATACAAAAACCTTTCTAAACGAATCTTGCTTAACAGAACAACTAATTTTATACCTCAGCATGCACTACCCTCCCATAGCCCAAACCGATACGAGAAGAAAATACAGGTAATGAAGCAGAATTTGTTTTCTTTAGTGTTGATAAGATGTAGAGTCGTCATCAAGTAGAGAGTCGTCATCGAATAGAGCTTCATAGAGTTGGTGAGTTTAATCGCAACTTTTACGAGGAAAGCCCACACTAGTTAAAGCTTGAATGCGGTAAAGGTGTTGGACACACCTTTACCGCATTCAGAACGCAGCAAGCACAGTGCGTCCGCGCTTTGCATAATATTTATAAACAATGAGCTGCAAACAGAATGTCGCCACAGTCTCCAATACACTTCAACTGCACATTTGTCACTGCTAACTGAGGACTCAATAGTGTCTTAAATTGTTTATTTATGTTCATGGTAATGTGCTGAGGTTGTTGGAAACTGTTTAAAAGTAAGGTTTTTGTTGACCTACATTGAGACATTACAAAACTAGCTATATCCTTGCGACTACGCTACTTCTGTTAAAGTTCCGAGCTAAAAAAAAGAAAATAGAAATCTTTAACCAGACCACTGGTAATACCTACTTACTTCTTGCGAAGAATCAACAATCAACCTGCCTAGCCTTTTCCCAACTATGTCGGGGTCGGCTTCCAGTCTAACCGGATGCAGCTGAATATCAGTATTTTGCATGGAGCGACTGCCTATCTGACCTCCACAACCCAGTAACTGGGTAATATGATACCCCTTGGTAAGACTGGCTGTTAGATTTTCGGGCTTCTGACGACCCGTAGCGACTGTCAAAGATGCACAAATGACAGCCTAGACCAACGGCTTAACGTGCTTTCCGAGGCACGGAGGAGTCTCGGTATGTAATGATGGTCACCCATCCACGGCCAACCCTAGCAGGCGTAGCTTAACCTGATGGATCAACCTGTGCGGCTGATATTACTAAGCCACGAGCTCCTCGAATAATCAACAAAACAGAAAATTGTATCTACATAGGCAAGCTGACTTTCGCATTTACTTTAGGTATGTAAAACTAAATCTTTTCTCAAAGCAATCAAGTGTAACCACATGGAATTAGACTTGCATTCAAGACAAAAACCAAGAGAAATCACGCGTGTTACCGTCCAGTCACACTGCACACATCAACAAACAAATAAATCAAGCTACGCCTGTCAAACAGTTTTTATGCAAAATAACCGTCTGCACAATAAATGTAAATTATCACATAATTACACGTTTAAAAACGCTAGTTAGTCGTTTATCACATTGTAACATGGGTATTAAGCGTAATTGCCGTTTGGAGGTTAACTATCGATCAACTTTTGATTACAATGATCGGTGCAATCGATCTGAATCTAGTTTTTTTTCGTAACGTCTAGATCGTAAAGTAAAATATGTAATTATGGTGTCAGCAAATGATAGCTACTAACTTATCTACAGACGAGTTTGATAACTTATTTCTTAATGTTTAGGTTCGATTGACCACCAAAGGCGATTGAACTGCGTTTAATACGTATCTGATAGATGTTGCAAAAAACTGTTAAGGTTGCTCAGTACGTTTACGTATCTATCGTTAATCGTTAATTAAGTGAGAAAATGTTAATTTTCTAATGACAAAAACTTAGCTGGTTTCCTCACGATGTTTTCCTTCACCGATTTTTAAACAGGTGATAATTATACAATACGCACATGAATCCGAAAAATCAGAGGTGCGTACCTTGGGTTCGAACTCGAAACCTACGCCTTGGCAGTCCGACGGTCACACCAGTAGGCTATCACCGCAAGTGCTACCACTTCATGAGGTCCTGGGTTAGTTTTTCGGGTCGGGCAAAGTCCTATTGGGATTTTTCCATCTCGAATTTCGAAGTAGTAGCCTGGAATTTAGTTTTGTGAATACAGCAAAACGTTGTGTGTGTCAAATCGTTTATTAGAATGGCCGGTCGAACAGGTGACAATGAGGACGAGGCCTACCTAGAATGTCTGCCTACCTACTCAAATATAAATGTAATTACACATACATATTACACATTTCTCTCAATTTCCGACATTTCGCAAACAACCAGTCATTTCATGAAATTACCTTAGCTTATAAGGCGATTTCACGAAATTGAGTTTTGTCTTTACAAATATTAATAATATGTTAAGACATGTTATTTAGCGAGTTGACTTTGTATAACATGTTATCTTGTAGGTATTATTGTTTATTCCAATGTTTATTGTTTTAAATGAACGCCTGTGGATTTTTATAGGTTTTATTGAGCGAGTTCGTAATTTTTTGGTTTGTTTCAGTTGAATCTGTGTGATAGTGCTATTTTTTTAAATTTTTAATAAGTTAACCCAGTTATTAAAATGGAGTACGACATCCGGTAAGAACGGATTTTTGGAAAATTCAATCCCTAAAGGGCCTGTAGCAGGGGTCCAACTATCGTAACAAGGAATCAATAAATGATTTTCATGCAAACGGAGTCAGGGGCAAAACAAGTAACATAATAAGAAATACAGCTCTAAAAGTTCAGCAGGATTGTCTGAAAGGGTTACCGCTGTCCCAGAACATAAAGAGCTGACGAAGGAACATGGATGGGGTTTAGTCAGTAAGAGTCCGACACTCTCTTCCGCTCCACCCAGAGCGGGACGGCCACTTAATGGCTACCCACCCTCAAACTACTAACTCTATAACTTAGTCTCCCTAAAACCTGTCCATGACAAATCGTCTTCTGATTATTCTATATTTTTTATTAAAAGCTTCATCAAAGTGTTCGTTTTTCAAGATTACACCAAATAGTTGGTCTTAAGAGGCGCGAACCTTTTTGTCTTAAAATGAAGCAGTTAATACCAAGGCCTGCCTACCCACTGTCCACTTATTAACTTCAATAGTACTCTTAACGGCCATATAATTTTTAATTCCATGTAGGTGTAATGATATGTTGCGACATTTTTTTATTAATATTTTTTTTCGTGTTATTGATTTGATTGAGGAAGCATTTAAACTTACTATTGAAGTATTTACTACTGTGTACCTTGGGCGTCATATTTATTGAATACTGTGCAGACCAGATGGACCTTCACTTAGGGATTTGTCAGAGAAAGAGCTCGTGTAGTGTGTTGTGTTGTAGGAATTTCTATCCTACAAATACAAACACACGGGGCAGCAGCTATTGAATTATATTACTGTTCAAGAATACAGTGTCCAGCAGCACGGCTACTGACAGACTCCTATTAATATGTTTTACAAAATATCCTATCATTTTGAAAGTTCGAATGCTGTCAGTTATTTTCTAACCAACCAGCTAGGTTCAACAGAAGGTTTCAACCTAGGCTCTACAATAACATCTGCATAGCCTGTAGTCATTTGTGTCTAAGATAAAATCCAAAATTCTACGAAGAAAATATAAACCCATAAGATAAACTAAGTGACTCACTGCAGCATCATAGAACCTAAAGAGTTCAACATTGTGAGTTTATCTATTTGTCATAGAATAAGCCATATCACTTGCAACCAAACGAAATTCAGAATGAAAGTCAGGACAGCAAAATACCACTATGTGTGTCGAGAAGGAGCAAAGAATGATCTACGGACCAATAAGTGAGAGGAACACATCCAACTTCATCTGTCTAGCCTTTCTGAACTAAGTTGGGGTCAGCTTCCAGTCTATCCACATCCAGCTGAAACCAGTAGGTATTTTACGTGAAGTGACTGCTTAACTGACCTCGACAACCCAGTTACTTGTTAATCCGCCTACCCCTTAGTTATGATTGTCAGACTTTCAGGATTCTGAGTTCTGACTACCTACCCGTAACGACAGTCAAAGATCTACCAGTGACAGCCGGAACCAACGCCTTAACGTGCTTTCCGAAACTTGGAGGTGTCTCGTTATTGTCACCCATCCGCGGCCAGGCCTCGGCAAGCGTAGTTTAACCTTCGATCAACCAGTGCCGATATTATTCAGCCACATCCATGACCTAATATAAACAGCTGATGTCAGTATCAGACTACGGAAATGAATCACACACCAACTGATAGTGGCTTTAAACAAAAAAAAACAATTGATCAAATTACTGCAGTATATCCGATACTTTAAGATAATTATTGGCATGTTGATCACCTGCAGCGTGTTGACTGACAGACCGAAGATTAATAACTTACAAAGGTAATAACACTGGCGCCATATTGTCAAGTCCCTTTTTTTTTTTTTTCTGAAGGCCTTTGATGCCATTTATAGTGACGACATAATAATTGTATTACGGGAGTCGAAAGAACATGGTCAGTAGAATGAGATAAATGTACGTTTTCATTTGACGACACGGTTGGCGCAGTGGTTGAGCGATTGACTGCTGCGCACTATGTCGCGGGTTCGATTCCCGCACGGAACAAAGATTTGTACGACCTGCAAGTATTTGTTACGAGTCTGGGTGTTTTTCTATCTATAATATGTATGTATTTACAAAAAAAAATGTATATAAGTAGTTTATCAGCCATCTAGTTACCATAACACAAGCATTAGGTTGCTTAGCTTGGGACGATTTGGCGTTGTGTGAAATGTCCAAGGATATTATTATTATTATTATTATTTAGTTTATCCCTGTTTCAAGATTATAAAGTTGTTATTTACCTTACGTTCGGTCATTGCTGCTACAATTCTAAACATTTAAAATTTTAAACCATCGTTCCACAAAGGACCATGAGTCAAATTGGGCTCAGTGTCCAACAGAGTCATAGCATATGCCGTTGTGAAGGATTTTGTTTGTACTAAAATTGTTACTATGGGCACCACCTTCAATTCCATTGCAGAAAAAAGATATGCACCTAAATAGGTTTTGTAGAAAAAGACAATTGTTAGGAGTCGTAAAACTTGTTGAAACAATATACTCATTCTTAAAATGCTTAAAATAGTGGTAAACAATAGATGCGCCTATATATATCTAGGGAATATGGTATCTAGGGTTAGGCAGGCACATACAATTTAATCCACCGGCAGGATATTTAGACGACATTATTATTGAAATGTTAATAAAAATAATTTTAACTGTTAGCAGCTGTTTTATTTTTTATGTATACAACCGGGAATTAAAACTAGTTAAAGATGTTCAATAACAAAACCTACAATGCCATAACAGCACCAGTTTTTGCAGAATTTTAGTTTATTTATGGTCGGAGAAAAATATTTATAGCAAAATAACCCCATGGATTCTTCGCAAAAATGAGTTTAAATCTTTATATTTAGTGCTTTACAAGTATATTCAAAGTGGTCTCATCTCTGTTGGTGGGTGAGCCCAGGCTTCATACATTTTTGCCCATGGTCCTTTCCGAATCAGACATTGTTCAACTATCAGTAAACAAAATAGGTTTCGTAGAAAGAGCCCGTCAGAGCCGATGTCTGCCGAGTCAGCCTAGCGGGGTTATCCAAAAGGGTTACCGCTACCCCGTAACATAAACGGCTAAGGAAGGAACATGGATGGGTTTTAGTCAGTAAAAGTGAGTCTTTGAATGATTTTCCACCGTCAAAAGAAAAAAAAGACTATGCTGAATATTCATTGTCTATATAGCTCTTTGATAAGCCACAAAACAACTGCATGTGTCATTACACAGCAAGCGTGGTGTCCCATTTTCCAAAACAAGCTCTATTCAAAAGTAGTGCAAAGCTTTTCTGTTCACTGTTTGTCAGTGCATAGTCATGTGAACACGCTAGACGTATCCAGTGCGGGTACATGTGGGACGCGTAACGCTACCCACAATGTCTATGAGCGTATGACGCGAAATTATGATGATTCATTATTATGCGATAAACATTTTATATCTAAACTAGTATTTTCGTTTAGGCTGTTAGCAGTTTAAAAGCTAGATTTTCTTTGCAAGACGACTGAGTCATCGGAAAATAGAAATATAGCAGTAATAACGGGTGTAATTTAATTAAACTGGAGTGAGATTTTGGATACACACAAAATTATATACTATGAGACTAGTTGACACACCACCACGTGAGAATACGTCTGGGAAGAGAGAGAAAGATAAGCAAGCCCTAGATAAGCTCCACTAAGAATATTGTACAATAGCATTAAAACAAAACATTCTATATGTGAAACATATTGCTGAAATAACACCAATAGGTATCAGACATTATTAAAAAAATGGACGAGCTCTAAAAAGGAACTAGAACAAAAATAGACTTAGAAATAAATTGGAAGACCAGACAAGGGAATGAACAACAAACTTCCTACATCCAATAGTTACCACAACATATAACGTTTAGTAACACGTTGCGTCACGCGCCCATTTATCGGCACACGTTGATTCTGATCATCCATTGTCAGTCGCACTCTATCAATTAGTTCAAGGACCCTCCTACTACAACCATTCAAAGAGAATAACAAAAGATGATCAGTTAACTAAATGAAAAAGCTGATAATGATAAAAAAAATAGCTCAAGAAAGTTGTCAAAAAATAACGTGCGTTATGGTGAAAATTTTGGGTCGAATTTTAAATAATTATATAAAATATGTTGGTAATTCAATAAGGGATACTACAAGTACATCTTAATTGATGGGAAACCAATTATGACTAACATTATTATTATAAAATAGACCTAACGTAATGACCTACTTAAATCTATATCAGTCAGCTTCCGCGAAATAAAATCCGCTCAGTGTTATATCCTCTTTGATATTATTTAAATATGATACAATAAACCAAATACTTACTTACTGCTTAAAAATAATTTTAATAACGTTAATAAGATACATACCACTAACAAGCATTGCATTTAATCAAAGCCTCATCTCGCATATTTTTAATTAACCGCTCTGACTCACGACTAGACGTCGTAAACTCCACTTAACGTCTGACAAAGTTTATCGCGACACATAAATTGTCACATTAAGCGCATCAGATGCATTTACATCGAGTGAACATACACTTGACTCAATTAAGGTTCGATACCCGCTGCACCGGCCGCCAAACCGGAAAGATCGGAGGTTCAAGGCTGACGATGCTTTTCAGTTTCACTCTCGTTTAAGAGAAATTCCGTAAGGCTTTTACTTTTGCTTATTATAGCATTCTGCACGTAATTCTTCGTTTGTGTTTCTGTCATCTAGGTAAAATACTCTTTCGTCAATATCTCCTTTCTGGGTTAACGGGAAATCTGCTTTTTCTTTTATAATTGTTTACGGAAAGATATCGAAGGCTGATATTTTGAAAGTAATTTTCTGTTTCCTGAATGAACTAGTTTTTTGCCTAGAAGTTTCTTATTGAAAGGTTTATGTATTGAACGGAAATGTGGGAGGAAATGTTATTTGACAACTTTCGCGTTGCCTTAATAGAGCAATGGACTAAGTTCTACACACAGACAAGTCCAAATATTATTTCAGACTCGAGAATGTTTGTCAATGTATTTCTCAACTTCCATAACCCGAGGCACTCAAAATTGTCAATACAGACTTCCTATAGATAAGAAATGTCAGAAGGTCACGTCTAAGACTCTCAATCAATCAAAAGTGATAGGTTCTTGGTCAAAGCACCAAAGCATGCGCGAGCGCCTCGACCAACAATACCAAATGATCCATTGAATTAAAACAACAATATATCATTATAAAAGATTATTGATAAACGTGTCTATGTTTTGAATTCTTTTGTTTTGTATCTCGATTCAGATATTTGCGTCGCAAATTATCGCATAATTGCTTGTGGCTTTGATGTTTTTTTTATGTCCACTAGCTTTTGCCAGCGGTTTTACCCGCATGGATGTCGAAGATTATCTCATGAAAACGCAATACTGGTGTGAAAAATATCCAGGTTATATACCAGCTGTGCACAATATTTCATCTAAATTGCGTTATTGAGTCATAAACATCCAAACTGTCACATATACAATATTATACATATATTATAGTAGGTTAAAACTAAACGCTCAAAGTTACAAAACAAATGTATAGGAAATAATACTGTGGTTCAGAACCACGTTTATGATCTAAGTGAAACAAAAAACAACAAACCTCAAAAAGTAACTGTAACCAACACGAATTCTGACATCATTACATTGTAGTAATAATGTCCAGGACAAATGAATTTCCTCAATTGTAAAAAGATTCTGTAATCACCATGTTTCAAGTTTAATTAAAACAGTTTCGTCCACCGAAGCTCTTCGCACGAACATCGGAAGATCATAATTAATGTGTCATATTTTAATAACTTCCTCGAGGGAAGTCCTTAGTGAATGCTGGATGTGATGTGAATTTAAATAATTTAAGAAAAATGTACAGGTAGAGCGGTGATTTCGAGAAATTGTGATGAAATTGCTTCGTGTGAATATTTATTTGGAATGACATGATTGTTCTCAGATTTTCTTGATTCACCTCAATCTGTTTCGGAAACTAGGCTGTTTGCCACTACTTCTCAAGCTATTGAAGATGATGAAAAATGTCTTACCGAATCACTAAATCAATTTCAAAGATACACAAACAAATCATCAACGATGAGACACAACATTAGCCAGCTTAGGTAATAATGCAAATAAGAATATCAATTCCAACAATCAACCAATTAACAAACTCATAAACTAGACAAACGATACAATAAAGCTCATAATAATATAAAATTATAAGCCACAAAGAGCACTGATGAATCACCGAATACGGAACGTTATGATCAACTAATCACAATCTTGCTGGTCCAAGGTGAACTCTTGATCCGATCATATATGGTGATAACTGCTACCTGTCTCATGGCAAGGCTCAGATGCTAGATATAAGGCAATGTCATGGTCATCTAATTTATTTTTATTATTTGCTTCGGTACTGTACGTGATTGCTGTAAGGTCTAGGTCAGGATCTGTGTCTAAGCTTGGTCAAAGGTAATTTGGATTACTTGTTGTTGCTTATTGTTTCCTTGAGATTTCTTTTGGTCATGTTTTTAGATTACTTTTGCGGTAATGAAGTGAATTGTTAGATTTATCAGCTGCATCCAAACAGGAAATAATTTGAGGACTTAAATTAGTATCATTTGTATCTTGCAAAACCTTAAGATTTATAAGATTAACCGGCCATTAACCTAGCTACTTTACTTTTTATGTATTCAGTGTACACCATTTTAAATTGCACATATATTTTGAGCGTGTATCTCATTGTTAAAAAAAATATGTCGACTGGTTTAATAATCAAAAAAGCTCTTGCAAATTTAAACAAACGCTTAGCTGGAGATTAAACGGAAAACATCTTTCGACGAAGATACATATGTAGTTAATTGATAGCGACGAAAACATTTCCCCTCCTTCCGAATTTCAAAACAAAAGTATCGATTATAGTGTAAACAAATAAGATTGATAGCAGTCAAAGACCGGACGCAAGGGTACGAAAGATAAAAATACAACAATTTAATTTACGATTATTTCATTCTTTCCATCCATCAACATAATAATGATCCTCATCGCGTCACATTAAAACATTTTTTTCTTCCGTATTTACGCCTTTTAGGGTAATCAAAGTCGTAAATCTCACTCGATAGTGTGAATTTTTATATGAGTCAGTCACCCCTGGTTGGCAGGCGTGTGACCTTGCGCGTTGTATCGGCCTCGACTGGCGCAGGGCGGCGCGGCCCAGCCCTTATATGGTAGATCTCGCGCCTGCGCACTCGGCACAACATGGCGCTTCCACGTCACGTGGTACATTGCATCTAAATTTTCGCATTTATTGGTGCTGAGTAGGAAATTGTTTATGTGGTTTATGTCTCCTTGAGTTTCGAGTAAATTCTTTACTTACTACAAGCATATCTGAAATTTCTTCTAAATTGGGGCTGTAATAAAATCTGATGGTTTCCTGCACGCCAATGACGTTATCTAAAGCTCTTTTATTTATGTCAGTGATAAGGAACATGCAATAAAATGTCTAAATGCGGCCCTGTATGCCCAAAGAGGGTATTTTCTTTTTCTTAAATGTCGTTGCTCCCTCTCAGGGCTAATTTGGCTGAGTTGAAGCTATAATCTATCGTGGATCATGTTTGAGGAGTCGCAGACACTTCCTTTTTATTCAAAGTGCACTTAACCGAAGTCTTGAGGAGTTATTTGGGACAACTGTGTTCGAAAGGTTTTGCAGTGTAGCTTAAGACTGCCCTATATCCAGCTGTGGCAAGCTGTGGGGATGGTGGCCTTGTACCAAACAAAATTGCAGTAATCACCACACTTGGCATGCGTAAATGCAGTTAGTAGTCCTCAGCAG
This sequence comes from Hyppa rectilinea, assembly GCA_951799385.1. Classification (NCBI taxonomy): domain Eukaryota; kingdom Metazoa; phylum Arthropoda; class Insecta; order Lepidoptera; family Noctuidae; genus Hyppa; species Hyppa rectilinea. The sequence continues at coordinate 16,859,367 of OX637321.1, read as the reverse complement.
GGAGGAAGACACTGCTACTCATCTTGTCAATGCCCAGATACCCTGACTTCCCACGGCGGCAGGCTAGAGAAGTGGTCCTTCATCATAATAAGCACATGGACGCCATACTTTAATTAAAGTATGAAAGAGTATGTTGGTCTTCTACTGCCTAAACCCACAGGGTGCATGCAGGGTCCTTAACTCCTTAAGACCAAAGAGGTTTTGGAATCTTCAGTGTTACAGGCTGGTATAATTAATATAGAGTATAAGTACGTCTATGGTGCTAGTCTGACTTTGACAGTACTTTTTTTTAATTTTATTGTACTTCTATTTCGATGCAGTAACGGTTTTCTAAATTCAAAAATATTACTGTTTATGTTACTGCTGGCAGTACCTAGCGGTTCCAACATCTGGAGCACCCATAAGTATACAAAAAGAGGTATTAGTAATCTGTGTGTAATTGTGATACTGTATGGAGTATAATTACGCTATTGTTTGCGGGTGTCAGCAGGGTGATGACCTCGGTGTGCCTGAGGTTTTGAGTCATTTTGTTTTAAGATGTGTAGAACTTGTTTAATAATGTGGGGCATACTGACATACTGCAATTAAATGAAAGAAAATATTAAAAGTACACTTTGTAAACAAGCTTATTACAAATTAGAAGATTATATCAAAGATAAGGATGCTTGGAAACATGCTGGTCCTGATCCACAGGACAATCTAGTGTCTAGACAAAATCAAACTGGTTGCTAAGTAAATTAGGTAATTTGTACCATATTATTTTATTATATTGGAATAACTTCTCACACATTGATTAATTTATTATTATTAACTTTTAGAATGTTTGTAAATATGTGAGCACCATGCACTTATGACATAATTAAGTTTACTTGCCACTGCTACATGTGTTTTTCTTTTCACCTTTTGTGATGTATTGTTTTTATTCTGGGTACATCGTCTTCACATATAATGTTATAATACATGTATACAAAACATTGCGAAACATTTTAAAAGAGTAACGGTGGAGTTTCTTGCCCATTCTTCTCCACACGAAACTACTTTTTGGAAGGGGCGACTAGAATCAGTTCTATTTCTTGTTCATTTTGACGTTCAAAAGTGCCATTCTTGTGCCTATTTGAAATAAATGTTTTGACTTTGACTTTGACTTTGCATTTTATTTTACTATTCATTTCATATTTGCATACTAATACATAAAGTGAGTACTTGATGTTTGAAAGTAGGTACAGACGCCAGCACATCAAGCTATCCCTAACTGTCAAATTTTCTCAATTAAAATGAACCTTATGTCTTTGCAATTAAGTTGAAATACTATCAAAGAAATTTGACAGATTGTGGTAACTTGATGTGCTGGCCTCGTACCTATCTAATTGTTATATTAGCAAAATATTTTGTCCTCTGATCATTAAAAATGTTGCATTCCAAAGTTCTATGATTCATAATCATAATGTATGAGTCATTTTATTCTTATTACTAGGTATTATGTACCTTTCGCATAGAGATAAATAACAGTAAGTTTAGTACCTACTTGCTGATAAATGCATGATTACTAAAGCAGTAGGTAATTCGCATAAGTATAGGTTACAATATCTGTTATTTTATTATTCTTGCATAATATGAACTAATTTATATTCATTAGTTAATTTATTCAGATTTGATCTTTAGCAAGCCAATCATGTCCCTGTGATGTCGTAAGCTTATAATGAAACATGTGTAATATGTGCGGAACAGAAATTAACATTTGAATAAAAATAGTTTCTGTAGTCATAAAACTATAAAATAAAGCTACAATATCATTAAAAACCTTTTTTTAATAAAAATGTAAAATATAAAAAGCCAAAAAGAATCTGCGATGGCCGGGAATCGAACCCGGATCAACTGCTTGGAAGGCAACTATGCTGACCATTACACCACCATCGCAGCTGTGAGAAACGTCGAAATTACCGATTGATATCGGCGTAATGTGTATAAACGTGACGTCACTTTGTTGATAATTTTCAAGTTCCGTTAATTTATTTATACGATATACTTCTAATGAATAATATTATGCTGGATTTGAATAAGTAGTTTTATCGAATTTTTATGACATGAATATTTTAGTATCGGTCACATTTTAGTTTGTAACGGTTACCAAGGAAAATAATCAAGTGTCAACTTTCTAATCACGACGACAGGCGGCGCCACTAGTGTAGAGGTAAATGTGAAACTGTCACAAGCAGATGAGTCATCGCGAATTCGGTTAAATCTATTTTTGTTTATCACTATCAAAACAAACTGATTATTCTTTTGTCAGAATATGGATTTTGAGTAACAGTAAGTTAGTAAACTGAAAAAATAACCCGACCTCTGAAATTTAAAGAAAAAAAGTAAGAATCGATTTCTTACCAAAAAAAAAGAGTGACGACTACTTCTTACTCATATTAGACCATAGATATAATCTATAATATCAGTGTGTCAGACCAATACCGCAGTTCCGAGTAGATTAGTCAGATTAGTACAGAGTATGTTAACACAAGTACCTCCACATCGCAAGTACAGACGCCAGCACATCAAGCTATCCCTAACTGTCAAATTTTCGCAATTAAAAATGAACCTTATGTCTTCGCAATAAAGTTGAAATACTATCAAAGAAATTTGACAGATTGTGGTAACTTGATGTGCTGGCCTCTGTACATAAACATGAGATGCACGCGCGGCGCTATTGTCGCACAATCACTTTGTAGATCGCCGCCGGCCGGGTCGTGATCTCTGTGATTTGTACGGGAACCATCAGGTGAAATCTCTAGGATAAATCAGACTAGAAAAGTCTTTGGATTTCGCTTATTTTTAACCCACAATCTAACATTAATGGAGGTGATTATAAATTTTATGGTCTTAATATCTTTCTTCTTCTTATTTCTGCAACGTAAAATAATTCCGAGCGGTCTCACTTTTTGGTAGTGATATCCAAACCCACAGTTTTGGTTAGGCAGTGGTGGTCTTTTTTTTGTTTAAGTAATTTAAATCATCAAAATACCCCCCCTCCCGCTCTGGGTAGAGCGGAAGGGATGTCAGACTCTTACCGACTAAAACCCATCCATGTTCCTTCATTAGGCCTTTGTGTTCCGGGGTAGCGGTAACTATTCCGCTGCCGCTGATGGTAGGTGGTCTGGTGAGTCCAAATATCTTAAATGATTGCCATGAATTGTTTCCTTACAAATAACTTTTTTACATTTAAATTATAATGTTCCGGCGATATCCTAAGTGCCTATAAGTACTCAACTCAAACTCAAACTCAAACTCAGAGCATTTATTTCAAATAAACCAATTACAGGCACTTTTGAATTGTCAAGGGGTCGGTCAGTCAGAAAGATGAAGCTAGTTGCCCATTCCAAAGCAGTAGGTACCTATGGAGAAGAACGGGCAAGAAATTCCATGGGCACTCTTTTAAATCAAAATATGTTTACAAAAACTGTGTTACATCATTCATGTTGAAATTACACGTGAGAACGATGCGGAACTTAATAAAAGCGTCCATAATTACAAGTTTAAAAAAAACAATTCAAAATTATTTTAATTTTAAAACAGCCGTGGCAGCTAAGAGGTGACCAGTCCCTACTGACGGCGCTCGTTCATGAACATGACACATGGATTAGGACCATTCAGCTCAACCATTTTGATGGGAGCTAAATGATCCAACATACGCATCACCATCAGTGAGACATAACAGGGAGCATGACATGCTCTCAGCCGCCAGGGCACATTCAGGTCAATGTCGTACGTATTTTTTTACGAAGATGCCAAATCAGATAAGAGCTGCAAGTAATTAACTTTCTTCATCAGGTTAGGCAAAGTCATTAGTCGTCCTGGGAGCCAATTTAACCTATTGACTCTCGAAGCGCAGATCTACGTGAGACACAATGGGTTTTTAACTGTGTCTGTAATTACGACATACGGAAGGTTAATCTTGTTTTTTCTTGCCTGTCCACTCACCTCCTGCCAGGATATTAATCCCGAGTGATTTTTTTGCCATGGTCACTACAGTGCATCGCGCGGCAACGTTTGTCGCGATAAACTCGCGACCCGCGGTAATTGCAGCGAGACGCGGGCGCGGCGCGGCGCGGCACGACCAGTCGGGTTCCCACGACATTGTTAGAGGTGGTCGTAACATGTTATACTTGCGATTACGATGGAAGAAAGGGTAACAGAGAATGGGTAAGATCCATGTAGCTAGGGGGTTCCCCTCGAGGACTTTAAGAGGTAAACTGGATGCAGAAGTCGGGGAGCCATGTGTTGTAGTGCAACTTGGGAGAGCTACATGTCCAGTAGTAGACTGCGAAAGGCTTTTACAGTGGAGCACCATTGGATTGGCGATTGAGTGGTCACCTATTTAAGCCCCTAGAAAAGGTATCGCTAGGTGCTAAGTATAGTGCAGAGGTGACCTCACTTTTATAACGGGTCTTACGGGATTTGTTGGAGGAGCTAACTGTTATACTAATACCTAATGAGCAAATGAATCTCAGGTTGTAGGAAAATATTAAACAAAATTCCAAAGAAGAATTTGTTAGCCCACTCAAGAGATCGAATATCTTCTATTATACGATGCAATTAAATGTAAAGCCTTCACTTAATCCAGTAATTCAATCTATTACACTCCATGTGGGTGCCCTAGAGTCTAGCAACCTCTCAGTAACCCAATCCATCTCAAACCTGCCTCCCCCGGCACATTAAGCAACTATCACCGGTCCAGGACAAATATATCAAGTCGTTCTTAAAATGCCTCAACCGGGCACCGAATGCCGACACCCACACGTTGCTTAGTAAACCATTTTGCGTAATTTTCGCCTGTTCAAGTCTGGGTTCTAGATTGTGAGCTAGATCAGGGGTGGCGACACTTTAAGCAAGTTAGAGATTCGCTTTATGAATTAAGGACGAACTAAAAAACGTGGAAATGCGGTTCTTAAAATTTTGGTGTATATTTTAATGTACTTTTTACCCGTTGAATAATGAGCAAAGATTTTTTAAGAACAAACATTTTAGTTATATTCGTGCATACTCGCTAGGCAGTCAGACAGGACTCCAACTTAGTTGAATTGCTTGATTAGTCTTATCATCACCGTATGAACCACTTAATTACGTTATCATACCGATGAGTCAATCAATCTGCCTAGCATTTTCTCATTATGTTGGGGTCGGCTTCCAGTCTAACCGGATGCAGCTGAATACCAGTACCATACCAACGAGTAAGAGAAGGAAAAGTTGAAGGCCCACCTTCAACTTTTCCTTCTCTTACTCGTACCTATACAGCAAAGGGTCAGACAAGACGAAAGCAAAAGTTTTAATAAATTCAGACGTGCCAACCCTAGCTTCAGTGTAATATTTCCTATCTAACTCATTTATTAAGGTGAAAAACAAACGGTCAAATACTTCATTGGATATTGAGTAATTTTGAAATATTAGCGGAGCGAATTGTCAATTGAAGTGAGTTAGGCGTGAGTTGGGGCTCCAGTGTCCACGGTCAGCGGTACAGTGAGCTACAGGTTATTTATTTCAAAATGTTACGGTATTGAAGAAAAACTTATTCCTTCATAGATATTTTTAACTTTAAATGCCTTGTTCTGTATAAACCAATGGTTTGACAAAATATTGAGATATCTGTATGATAAGAAAGTATAATGTATTGTGAAGTAAATTCTCTATATCATGGTGTAAAACAGATCAAAATCCATTGTGTAGTTTAGAAGAACTAAGTGATCACACAGACAGACAACAAAAGTAGGTATATTAAAGTCATTAATGTATAGATATTAGCTTCCGCCCGCGGCTTCGCCCGCATAATATGTCAACAAATTATACACAATTAATACATCCTCTTGAATCACTCTATCTATTAAAAAAAAACGCATCAAAATCCGTTGCGTAGTTTTAAAGATTTAAGCATACATAGGGATATAGGGACAGAGAAAGCGACTTTGTTTTATACCATGTAGTGACGATAACTGGCTAAATGTGGAAGGTATATTAAACATGTATGGATACACCTTCGTCCACCTTTTCTTGTATAAGCTGGTGAAGGCGAATAAGTTATGATTCTCAGATCCAATTTCCACCAGTTCTCAACTTCCTCGCTTGCACAGCAACCTGACCACCCACATTCCTTGACCGGCGACCCACTTGCATGACAAAAGAAGGAAGCGCTTGGTTGTCGTCAACCGTCAACCATTGTCTACAGCACCCTGTGCGTAATAGCGGATGGGTGGCGTAACCCTGGCCGGCGTGTAATGATACGGTTTGTGGCTGCGGCGAAGGAGTTTGTAATGGTTATCTTTGACATGTTTGTCAATTGGTAAACTTAAGGTTTGTACAATGGTGATTAGTGAAATTGCGGAAGTGACAGAAGTGTATTGGCGAAAAGTTATCCATTTACGTGGGAAATTTGACATAATCAATATAATTATTAAGCTTTTCGGATTGTTCACATTGGTTCATGTTCGTGACCGGGCTCTGTCAGTAGAGACTGGTCTCTTAGCTGCCTCGGCTCTTTTAATTTTTGAATTGTTTTTTTTAACCTTTTAATTATGGACGCTTTTTTACGTTCTGCATCGTTCTCACATGTGTAATTTCAACATAAATGATGCACTTAACCCAGATTTTAATTTAGATGGCAAAGTACCTGTAATAGGTTTATTTGAAATAAATGCTGTGAGTTTGAGTTCACATTATGTCTTTCGACAACTATGAAAAAAAAAAACATTATATTAGTATACTGGTGGTGCTTAATCACATGGTACCTACCTAGGAATCACATCATGTCTTCGGCTCCATTTAAAGAAGCTGTTCGACTTACTGATTGGTCAATCCTAATTCCACGTATCCAAAATCTCTAGCCTATTAAAATCTAGTACATTATGCCAAACTCGTTACAACAAACCCATTGACTCCATACTTAGCTGTTATAGCTGTTCCGACATCCTACAGCACAGCTCCGAGAACAACACATAACGGCACATGTCGCCTACTCGCCTGCCCTAGCGCCCTACTAGTGAATGTTGTTAAGGCTCCGTGCACGGCAAGAAACCCTCTTCTGTCAGTGTCGAAAGCTTAAATAATTGAATTGAATTATCTATCGTTCAAGGATAGCTAAAGACCAAAATGTGTTTTTTTAAGTAGGTTTTTTTCTTATTTATATCTGCTATGTTTTGAATCGAAATTGAAAAAAGAAATTGTCCGGTCACGTGCATGTAGACACGATGATGTTCATAATAATTTTTCATGCTCAAATCAGCAGTTTCTTGTAAAAACATGATCAAAATATTTTTACAAATTTTTTGGAAAACCTGTTGCGAATACTAGTGATTTTCCAATAAATAATTTGAAGAACCCACCCAGTCACAAGCAAAACTAAGAACTGGCTTTCCAAAACCTAAACAATAAAATAAAAGTAGTTGATCAACATCACTTCGTGTACGGCCCCTTAAGCATGTATCATCGGATAGAAGAACAGCCTGATTTGGATGTAATGGGTACTTTAGTGAACAGATTACTAATCACAGTGTGACGTGTACAAGATGCTAATGATAGTGACATGAAAATGAAACATATGAAAGTCTGGAGGAAATCCAAGACAATAATACTTTTATCAAACAGACAGATGAAAAGTAGTGGCCCTCCGGTAACTGCCCCGACTTATGAGTGGTAGGTCGTGGGTTCGAACACAGGTAGGCACAATACTTTGTGTAAATAATTTCATCACCCCTGCCCTCAAGATGGTGAAAGAAAACATCGCCATCGTGAGGAAACCGGCGACGATGAGCAAGTGACATTCAACTCCAGCGAAATGTCCAAGAACCAAAGATTCGAGAACGTGTGGACATCCACCAATCCGCGTGGTGGATTACGGCAAATCAAATCAAAAAAAAGCAAAAGTCATTTATTCACCCCCCCCCCCCCCCCCTTCGCCCACTCCCTCTCGCCACGAGGAGACCTGTGTCCCAGGAGAGGGAATATTATACACTGTTTATAAACAGACAGATATACTTTTTTAATAAAATGAAGTCGTACAGATGTAATAATATGTAAGCGACCATTAACAGCCGAGGTCAGTGAAGAATATTTTTGCAGCCTTCATTTTTTCGATACACATGTCAAGAGGCACGTGCCTACATGCCAAGAGCTACACGTATTGAACAGTAGTTCCACTGCGAGCAATTTGGAAATAAAGCTATCTTAAATCAAACAATGCAACACCGAATGATGTAAGGAGTTGCTACGTATTTTTTTTTTGCATGATGTTTTTCAATTACAGTTATATAAATCGAAACTAGAGAAGAACTGGGTTTATTTAGTCCAGATTTCCGACTTCAGAGACTTAGTTTATTAGGAGAAATTAAAATAGTTATTTAAATACCTATTTAAATAATTATTTAAACTTCTGAGTTACACCAGCACTCTGGCACCTCATATGCCAAATAAAATTGCCAGTTGTCACGAGATCATACAATGTTGAGGGAGAGTAAGTAGTTTACGTAAAATATAACATTAAATATATTATATACTCAATATCTTATTTACTTATCGACGCAATTATGACGTCACGGACCTTGAGTGTAGTACTGATGATCGACACATCGTTATTTTAGATAAGACGTAATTGAATATTGTTTCATTTAAGTAATTTAATTATAATATTGTAAAATATCAAATAAACTATTATGCTCCGCTGCGTAATTAATGTTGTCCTCTGTGGTTCCAGCTTTATTTAAATAACTTTAAATCATACCTTGCAGTATTTTCTTACTTCTTCCTCTTCTTCGTGTGGTTAGTGACTAACCTGGTGTCAGAGTTTTAATGCTGCCCGTGGGCCTCTGACTTAGCATCACATGCTTTTGAGAAATATCTCTTAGACATGCCGGTTTCCTCACGATGTTTTCCTTCACCGATTTTAAGCAAGTGATAATTATACAATACGCACATGAATCCGAATAATCAGAGGTGCGTTCCTTGGGTTCGAACTCGAGACCTATGACTTGGCAGTCCGGCGGTCACACCACTAGGCTATCACTGCTTTCTATTTTCTTCCTTAATTCATTAAGGTTGTTGATTAATTATCTTCAGCCTCCTGAAGAGTTTAACTTACCTGTAACAATAAACAAAATAATATTAGTAAACACATTTTATTAGAAAAAACCTTACGTAATTCTCAAGGGTGCCGTTACAGGCGACTGGGGTAAGGCAGTTGGAGTAGCTGGATGTTCAAGAGACTCCCAGTCCTCAGGCCGAAGGTAGAGAGTGTGGTTTTAGTCTGTAAGAGTCTTGAAGACTTTCGCACTTTCTCCAGGGGCGGAAAAGTCATCCATAAGGATTTCCATATGTGAGAAAAAGGCTGCGATCATAAATCTTAAAAAGTGTGAAGATTATGGCAGGTTCCTCATCGATCTCCCAATGTTAAAATTGAGATAATGAAATATATTTATTTGTCCGTCAGCTAAATTTTTAAAAAACATTGCAAGCTAGATTACAAATATAAAGAAATGGAATTGAATTGAATTTGACAGGTATTGTTTCTTTTTTTGCGTAATCAAAAGATTACGTAGATACATTTTGTTCAAATTTGGCATGACGTCAGTCCTATGTAAATTTAATACTGAGTTGTGACGAAGCGCCCCAACTCCTCAAGTTTAATGCGTTTAATCTAAGTAATTTTTTATTAATGACAAAGCATAAATACGTGTTTTTTTTATTATCTGACTGACGGAGTAAATAAAATTTCTTTTTTTTTACTCTGTGCATCATCCCTATTAACGGAAGAACTGCCAAATTTATAAAGATACTAAACACAGTGGTACCGAAGTTTCTTGTACCCATTGTCTCCTAAAACTAACCTAATCGATGTAAACACAGATCGATATCTCGATAATTGCCCGAATCGATCCTTAAGCGATAGTGGAGGTCGAGTTAGTCACTACTATTGAGTAAACAAAGTCTGTATGTGTGTTTGTTTGTATGTATTGTACAGCCGTTGTTTCAAGTTAGAATATTAAACTATAAGGTAAATAAATATGCGTTTCTTCACTATTGTGTTTAGAGTGTGTGATTGTTAATAATAACAATATATTGTGTTTTGTTATGTGGCAATGCTATTCCATTGTGTGGTATTTTAAATATAAATCATTTCAAGCCATGTTTTGAGCTCAGTGGTTCATATTTGAAGGTCTTAAAGTCCTCTGTAGAGGGATGTCTTTAGGAATCGTTTAAAAATCTCTGATTTTATTCACAAAACACAAACATTCAGAATCAGGATACCAATATATCCGTCAGATAGGCGACAGATGTAGTTTCTTGCCCATTCTTCTACATACGAAACTACCTTTTGGACAGGGCGACTATAATCAATTCTATTTCTTGTTCATTTTGACGTTTAAAGAGTGCCTTTCTGGTGCCTATTTGAAATAAATTATGTAACTTTGACTATGATACAAACATGTTTATTTCGGGAATCAACCCTATGACTACCTATATAACACATATCTTTGTAGCTATACAAAATCACATATATAATTGATCGACATAAATATATATTGTTTACTTTTATCTCAGGGTTTATAGTATTTGCTACCAACAAACATTGCAGCATGAAGTAGTAAATAAAGGATGATGAATAAAAAGTGATAATAGAGTTATTAAGTGGAATAAGTTGTAAAGTCAAGTGAGGCGAGTATAGGTTACCGCTTGATGCCTGTGGGCTGTGGGCGGCGCACGCGCAGCTCCGTGTCATAATGTGCACCACGCACGCTACGTGCGAATTACTATCGACACCTGATGAGTTCCGAGAAAATATTGCTATTGAAGGACGAATAACGGTAACGGCATTGCCTGAATATTCGTAGCTTCGAACTTAGAATTGTCATTACGTGTCTGACCCTCTGCTTAGTAAGGTGGGATAATATGATCCAGAAAGATGGAAATGGGGTATTTGAAAGGGTAGTCAATAACGTTACTTTTTATGAATTGTCAAAACGCGGAATTTGTACGTGATTTGTTTGAAATATAATAATGTGACGTAACAGATTTTAGAATCAAATGGAATACTTACTAGTATTAAATGCAATTATACAATTATATATTTGCATAATATTTGATTTCTTGTCGGTGATGGAAGTTTTTAAGACGAGCGGCCTTTTCTATTGATTTCATATTTTATTTTTGAAATAGTCAATTTGGACCCAGCTCTAAGACGATCTCTAGCAGTAGGTATAAAGGATCGCCATTACCACTCTTTATAAAAGCGAGGTACTTGTTTTTAACATCGCTCTCTGCCAGCGTCTGTGGTCTCAATCAAACGAGCTGCTAATTGGCCCATAAGTACCTAACAGCCAAATTGCAGAGCTGGCCAACTAAAAGTAAAAAACGTAGTAATAATGAGCGGACATCGAAGGCTGTGCGCAGGCGGCGCGTGGGCGGGGACTTGATACAGTTTTACTTGATGGTAGGGAGGCCAGGAGCTGTGCGTATATTAGGACCAGTTACACAAATATATTAAGGGAACAGCTCCAACGAGAAGAGATCCCTTTAGTGTTACAAGAAGTTATTCCGACATAGTTGTCCGGGGACATAGCTTTTCCGAGGGGGAAAAATATTTAACAAAATAATGTAGGTACTTACTATTACAAGAATTTGGGAAATTGAAAAAAAAAAAACTTAGGCTGTATATTTATGAAGTCTTTTTAGAGTATTTTTTTTCAAATCTTTACTAATATTATAAACCTGAAGAGTTGTTTGTTTGAACGCGATAAGCTCCGGAACTACTGGTCCAACTTGAAAAATTATTTTATGTGTTGCCTAGTCCATTTATCGAGGAAGGCTATACATCACGTAACATCACGCTACGACCAATAGGAGCCGTGCAGCGGGTGAAATCGCGCGGGCGTAGCTAGCTTATTTTAAAATAGACGTACTTTCTAGGGTGTATTAGAACAAACTTGGTTTTACCCATAATTAATGGTCACAGTAAGCTACCGGCGCCATGTCAGAGGCGGCATATTATCACATATAAATTGATATCTAATAACCGACCACATAACTATTGCGGCCGTCAGCGAGCTCTGCGTACTGGGGCTCATTTGAATACTGCTATTTAGGACTAAATTGATGTTTATAGGCTGTATGCAGGTTATTTTGGTCAATGTACGCCTAATAAAACAGTTGGTGCTGATTATCTGTATTTAAATTCGAGCAACCGTTTTTGAAAAGTAGCATACGATTGTTAATTTGCGGAGCTCGTGGCTAAGTACCAACCGCCGCACAGGTCGATCCATCAGGTTAAGCTACGCTTGCCGAGGTTGGCTGTGGATGAGTGACCATCTTTTCATACCGAGACTCCTCCGTGTCTCGGAAAGCACGTTCAACTGTTGGTCCCGGCTGTCATTTCTGCATCTTTGACATTCGTTATGGGTCGTCAGAAGCCAGAAAATCTGACAGCCAGTCTTACCACGGGGTATCGTATTGCCCATTTACTGGGTTATGGAGGTCATTTAGGCAGTCGCTACTTGTAAAATACTGGTATTCAGCTGCATCTGGTTGGACTGGAAGCCGACCCCAACATAGTTAGGTAAAGGCTAGACAGATGAGCATACGATTTTCAATTATACATCTTGTTTAAATCTAAACCTTTTCATGAGCCTCAGTAAGCAGGGTGTCAATGTCACTACAAATGATTTTAATGGGTATTATGACTGACCTAAAAAGAAAAAAATTGATGATGTTTCGATTTCAAAACACCTCGTGATCGCCGCAAAAATAATTAAAAATATAAAATTGTTTGTTACCGACAAAGCCGTTTGAAGTTTCATAATTTTGGATTTAGCAATAATTTAATCATTATAATTACACCATCACTAGCTAAGGCCCGCGGGTTCGCCTGCGTAGTCTCAATTTTTTTTTTAAATAAAAGTAGCCTAAGTTACTCCTTATAACATCGGCTATTGATCAGTCCCGTCGAAATCGGTCTATCCGATTGCGAGATTAGCAGGAACAAACAGACATTTAAAAATATATATATATTTTGTTATGTACAGACGCCAGCACATCAAGCTATCCCTAACTGTCAAATTTTCTCAATTAAAAATGAACCTTATGTCTTTGCAATAAAGTTGAAATACTATCAAAGAAATTTGACAAATTGGTGTAACTACTTTAAGTTACCCTAATTTTTTAGGTCAGGTCTGACATCTCCTTCCGCTCCACCCAGAGCGGGAGGGTTCATTCAATGATTTCCAAAAAAGGCTACTACTAAGAAATTCCTGATAAAAAAACCCAATAATACTTTGCCCTAGGGATCGAAACCAGAACCTCATGCATACATTGGAGCATGAGGATCAATATCATTATTTCACATAAACTGTCTATCACCAGCAGCGACGTAGCCAAAGAGATTCACAAGGTCGGTTTCAGGAAATTCTTAAGCTTAGCTTTAGTTCCCCATCCAAAACAAAATCAAAGAAACATTGCTTAACCTTTTAATTGGACTATAATTAACCACTCAATAAACAGATCTCTCTTACTTACGAATTAATTAGGCACTAAAAAGCAATTAATCAATTAAATCATAAACTATAATTTTTATAATGTCAGTTTATTTTTTAAATAATAATCTAATTTGGTCATAAAATCGAAAGTAAACGCACCGTGTACATGCATGCACAAAACTGTTTAAACTTTCTAGCTGTGAGAACGTTGGCTGCATGCGTACTGTCACGAACAGCGGTGGTTACGAGTAATCGATTTATAAATATAACACGAGATTATTTAGTTACTGAGCTTATATTTATTAATCGATACGTATCTGGACTTCATTATTGTGTATAATTATCGGTGGCGCCAAGGAGTGTTTCTCATGTGGTTTTATAGGCACAATTTCTGAACTCAATCTATTAGAAAATCCCTACTGGGAATGTTAGATAAGGTAATTAATTGTGAAATGCAGTTAAATCCTATGATAACAATTCTTATTCACATCATGTGAAAAATAAATTATATCTCTACGTCTGCAAACTAAGATCTTTAATAAGTGTTAATAAATAGACCCAATAAGCGACTTATTTTAATGCTTATCATCATCTATATCTTCTATAAATTCATCTTTATCGTTTTTAAATTATTTTCCAACAAGTTTCTACACCTAATTTACTACCGAAGAGCAAAGATACCTACAGGTTTTTACTTACTCTGGAAGTAGTATATTTTTTTTAATTTTTATTGAGTCCAAATCAACGTTATTATTATTGTCATCAAAATTTTAAATAGGTATATCTCTGCCTACCTCACCAAAAGTTATACCTTGTGGTATTACGTATCACTTTCTCAGTACAATTAAACCTAACAAGAAACATAACATGTAAAAAGATTCACAATTACTAAGCGAAAGTGTCGATGAATTATCCAAATGCATTGAATCGATTTTAACATCGATTCGACTCAGCTCGTTATAATCGATAATCGCTAATCGAGATACTTGTCCGTTGGCCATGAAAGTCGCTTCAGGCGTTCTATTCGATGTTTAAACGTTTAAAATATTTTCCCGCGGTTTGTTATTATGTAAGATGTTTAATTAAATAAAAATCGTGTGAAGTCTGTGAGTGAGTGTTGCCATGTTGAAGTGCATGTTACTTGGATAAACAATTAATTTTACTTTCTACTAGTGAACAGTTTTATTTCTATGGCAGTAATTTCCTGAGGAAAGGGTTTTTCGTAACTGTACAAATAGTTTCTTTTAGTGAAACTTTACCTTAATTATCCAACAGAGGGCTTTAAATCAATAGCAATCCCGAAGGAATAATCTATTTACACAAAGGAACGAACAATCCATTAACAATAAGAAAAAAATTATTGCTACGACCCTCGTTTTCTAGTGTTTACTTTCAAAATAGGTTGAAAACTATTTTAAAGTGAACACATTACGAAAAAGGTCCTTCTCGCCCACCGTCTATAAACACCTTTAGGCTATAACCTCCAATAGTCAATAAATAATATTCGTAAGATTATACTGCATATTTCACACACTTATTATATTATCTGTATTTATACATTAAAGTCGCTTTTAGTGTCTGTCTATGTGCCCGCGTTGTTTTTCTGAACTACGCAACGGATTTTAATTCGGTTTTCACCATCGTTTAAAGAATTTATTCCGTGTTTATTTATGTGTAGATATGAATTATTACACATACTTAATAAAAAACTCGATTTTTCTCAAGTCATACAAATTGTGCGAAGCAGGGGCTGGTCGTTAGTAATAAGAATAAAATAAACAACACTATTAATAAACCTACATGCATATGTATAACCGTCCGTCAGTCACAACGTTTCGCCGAAACTGCTGAACCAACTTCAATGAAGTGAACAGGAAAGTAAAGCACGCTTATTTCAACATATTTTTAGTTTGTGAATCGTAACTGTGTTCTGAGAACACTAGGTGTTTGAATTTTAAGAGTAACAAGGCCAAGACTATTACGTGGATTTCTTCATGGAATCCGAAATTATAATAAAATTCAGTGAGTTTCATTCCAATTAAAATACAAACAACAATACAAAGTAAAATACGTCTCTAGCACCCTTTTTTTTTTTTTTTTAAGGCTGGGAAATCATCCAATGACTGCTCCCGCTCTGGGTGGAGCGGAAGGGAGTGTCAGACTCTTACTGACTAAAACCCATCCATGCTCCTTCCGTAGCCCTTTATGTTCCGGGGTAGCGGTAACCCTTTCGGACAATCCCGCTTACCCGGCAGGCTTGGCCCTGAGGGGCCCCTTCATATGCTGACATCTCTTTGAGGCGCGCGTGGAACATAAACGCGCCGTACGGCACGGGTCTGGTGCTGATCGGACGGTGAGTCACCCATTACTCACCGCCCGCAGGCCCGCGCCTACGGTGGCCGGGAGTCGTCACGTGGCTCCCGACGCCCGGAGCGTCTCCCGCGGCGGCTGGGACGGGAGGACCTTTCTCTCTCCCATCCCGCCACCTCCTTCGCGAGCATGACTTTTTTGCAGAAGGAGGTGCCTGCCTCCCACTCCCTCTCGCCCCGGACCATGGCTTGCACCAGGGCCGGGCGCGAGAGGTCGCCGCCGCCGATCGCCTCTACGAGGACACGGCGGTGCTCTGCCCATGCGGGGCAGGTTTGCACCGTGTGCTCTACCGTGTCCTCTGGGCGATCCTCGCAGTGGTGACACCCGGGCGTTTCCTCCCGCCTGATGATGTGCAGGAACCTCCCGAAACATCCATGTCCGGTGAGGACCTGCGTCAGGCGGAAGGTGAGGGCGCCGTGACGCCTCTCTAGCCACTCCTCAAAGAGGGGCCTTACCGCCACTATCGTGGCGTGCCCTGCGCTGGGTTGCGACAATCGCTGATTCCAGGCCGCCATGAGATCGCGCCGGAGGTCCGTCCGCTCCGCCGCAATTTGCTGCGGAAACGGAGTTTCCCCCCGGCTTAGTACCTCCGCGCGCCACTCGTACAGGCGCGCGAGGACTATCGCCTCCAGATCCCACGGCGGCAGTCCGGCAAGGAGGCTTGCCGCCTCGCCCGAGATCGTGCGGTACCCCCGGATTAGCCGAATGGCTACCACCTTTTGGGTCGCGTTTAGGTAGTGGGCGGCTCGCCGCCGCAATGAACGCGCCCACACCGGGGCCCCGTAAAGGGCCATGGACCGCACGACTCCCGCGTAAAGCCTCCGGCAGGAGGCGTTTAGCCCCCTCAAATTGGGCAAGAGCCGCTTGAAGGCGGCCCCAGTCCGTTCCAGCTTGGGGGCCAAACGTCGGAAATGCTCCACGAAATTCCATCGGCTGTCGAGGACCAGACCTAGGTATTTCATCGTGGTCTCGACGCCGATGTGAACCCCTCCTACCGTAAGTTGGGATCCCGATGGTGGCCTATTCCGAGGCCCATGAAAGGACATGGCCTCGGATTTGTGCAATGCCACCTCGAGACCCAACTGCCGGATCCTCTCAACGACTATCGCAACCCCGCGTGTCATCGCGTCGGCCGCCGCCTGATGCGACCTTCCCTGCGCCAGGACCAGCGTGTCGTCAGCGTAACAAATTACGCTGACGCTGTCAGGGAGGTCGGCCCGCAGCATCTAGTCATAGCCGATGTCCCACAGGTGCGGCCCCAGAACCGATCCCTGTGGGACGTCTCTAGCACCCTGGGCAGTCAAAAGAAGAAAAGATTGTGCCTTAGCTATTGTCACCTCAACGAAAAAGAAAAATTCCTACAAACACTGTTCCATTCTTCTTACTTTTTCGTGTGGTTACTAACTAACCTGGTGTCAGAGTATTTATGCTGCCCATGGGCCCTTAACTTAGCTTCACATTCTGTTGAGAAATATCTCTCAGAGAGGCTCGTTTTCTCACGATGTTTTCCTTCACCGATTTTTAAGCAAGTGATGATTATACAGTACGCACATGAATCCGTAATATCAGAGGTGCGTGCCTTGGGTTCGAACTCGAGACCTATGACTTGGCAGTTCGACGGTCACACCACTAGGCTCTGACTTAGCTTCACATGCTGTTAAGAAATATTTCTCAGGCAAGTTTCAATACTTCTAAGGAAAAAATCTAATTTCACGTTGTGTTTTTCAAAATCTTCCTCGCAAATTGTGATACTCTTGGAACAACGACCAAAACCTCGTGAAAAGTGTTAAAATAAATAAAACCATTATCGTAGTATTGACCCCTCCCCGCCCCGCGCCCGGGGCAACATACCATGTGGCGAAATGCACCGTGCATTACATGCGGCAAGGATTCAAAATGACACGCCTCGATTATTGTGAAGATTGAACTTTTTGGTGTGAATTTTATTGATATAGCTGTCTGCATATTTTATGTGGAGTTAGGTATTTGAAAGGGTAGTCATTAACGTTACGTTTTATGAATTCTCAAAACGCGAAATATAACAATGTGATGTAACCGATTTTTTTAATCAAATGGAATAAGTATTAGCATTAAATGCAATTTTACAATTAAATTTTCGCATGACATTTAATTTGTGTACGGTGAAGGAAGTTTTTAAGACGAGCGGTCTTTTCTCTATGTGATTTTATATTTTATTTCTGACCGTTTCAATTAGTCAATTGCAGCAACTTCTTCATTCTTTCCTTTGATTCAATTTTAATCAGGCTTTCGAAGAAATTAGCTGTCTTTTATGTTTACACGCTAACGCTGAAAATTAATGTTGCTAAAGAAAAACCTTCCACGATCCTTGTTGTTATTTCGTCGTAGGTTCTACAAGGTTTCAAGATTTAATCAGATTCCACCAACGTAGTCCTAGATACCACTTTTTCTCAGATAGAAGAGGCTTTTGTCTCAGTGACCACTAGAAAAGTAACTCCTACATAATTTTGCGACAAACATTCTGCCACATGCTGTGAAATGCTCCAGCACTTTGAGCTTACTTTTTTTTTAAGGCTGGGAAATCATCCAATGACTGCTCCCGCTCTGGGTGGAGCGGAAGGGAGTGTCAGACTCTTACTGACTAAAACCCATCCATGTTCCTTCCATAGCCCCTTATGTTCCGGGGCAGCGGTAACCCTTTCGGACAATCCCGCTTACCCGGCAGGCTTGGCCCTGAGGGGCCCCTTCATGTGCTGACATCTCTTTGAGGCGCGCGTGGAACATATACGCGCCGTACGGCACGGGTCTGGTGCTGATCGGACGGTGAGTCACCCATTACTCACCGCCCGCAGGCCCGCGCCTACGGTGGCCGGGAGTCGTCACGTCCCGACGCCCGGAGCGTCTCCCGCGGCGGCTGGGACGGGAGGACCTTTCTCTCTCCCATCCCGCCACCTCCTTCGCGAGCATAACTTTTTCGCAGAAGGAGGTGACTGCCTCCCACTCCCTCTCGCCCCGGACCATGGCTTGCACCAGGGCCGGGCGCGAGAGGTCACCGCCGTCGATCGCCTCTACGAGGACACGGCGGTGCTCCGCCCAAGCGGGGCAGGTTTGCACCGTGTGCTCTACCGTGTCCTCTGGGCGATCCTCGCAGTGGTGACACCCGGGCGTTTCCTCCCGCCTGATGATGTGCAGGAACCTCCCGAAACATCCATGTCCGGTGAGGACCTGCGTCAGGTGGAAGGTGAGGGCGCCGTGACGCCTCTCTAGCCACTCCTCAAAGAGGGGCCTTACCGCCACTATTGTGGCGTGCCCTGCGCTGGGTTGCGACAGTCGCTGCTTCCAGGCCGCCATGAGATCGCGCCGGAGGTCCGTCCGCTCCGCCGCAATTTGCTGCGGAAACGGAGTTTCCCCCCGACTTAGTACCTCCGCGCGCCATTCGTACAGGCGCGCGAGGACTATCGCCTCCAGATCCCACTTTGAGCTTACTTAGCACCACCTTTTATTTTTATCTCCATTGGTATGCAGACTTGACGCTTAATCAATTAATTGCTAAGACAAAGCTGAGCCGGGTCGCTTGCTCGGACAATGCGCGGGCGCACGGTCAAGGACGGTCGCGGTCTAAGCATGTTTGCTACTATTATTTATTACATTGATTTATCATTAGTTTCTTATAGAAAATTAAACTTAATTTAACTGAATTACAATGTGTTTTTGGATATTTTATCTGGTGACAGACCTTGCGCACAATTAGATGTTTTTGCAGTTCAGCATCAGGTTGTATGTTGATCAAAATATAACTCGCGGCCGTAGAAAGTACTATGCTTGGATACTGAATTGAAATAATTAGAATCATAAATTCTACATTTGAGTTAATCAAACTTTTAGAATTTACTAAGCAGACGGTTTTCCTGGGAATCACGCTAGACGACAAGTTACAATGGGGTCCCCACATAACAACTCTTGCGGGACGGCTAAGCTCGGCCGCTTATGCTGTTAGAAAGATAAGGCAGTTGACAGACGTAGAAACCGCGCGCTTGGTCTACTTTAGTTACTTCCACAGCATTATGTCGTATGGCATTTTACTGTGGGGTCGGGCTGCTGACATTGAATCCATTTTTATTCTGCAAAAGCGAGCTATCAGAGCTATTTACAATCTACGTCGCCGCGAATCGCTTAGGGAACTATTTAAAAGTATTAATATTATGACGGTACCATGCCAATTCATTTATGAAAACATTATGTATGTAAGAAAAAATCGACATCTTTTTAACAAAATAAGTGATAGGCATAACTTTAATACTAGAAATAAAGATAAAATAGATCAACCCTTTTTTAGATTATCAAAAGTACATACATCTTTTATGCGGTTCTGTGTTAAATGTTACAACAAAATACCTTGTGACATTCTGCAATTAAATGAAAGAAAATTTAAAACTCACATTAAAAATACACTTTGTAAACAAGCATATTACAAATTAGAGGATTATATAAAGGATAAGGATGCTTGGAAACATGCTGGTCCTGCTCCACAGGGCAATCTAGTGTCTAGACAAAATCAAACTGGTTGCTAAGTAAATTAGGTAATAATTTATTATTTATAAAATACTATTTTAACATGTTGAAATAACTTCTCACACATTGATTGATTTATTATATATTAACTTTTAGAATGTTTGTAAATATGTGAGCACCATGTACTTTTGACATACTTAAGTTACCTACCATTACTATATGTGTTTTTCTTCTCACCTTTTGTGGTGTAGTGTTTTTATTCTGGGTGCATCGTCTTCACATATAATGTTATAATTCATGTATACAAAACATTGTAAAACATTTTAAAAGAGTAACGGTGGAGTTTCTTGCCCATTCTTCTCCACACGAAACTACCTTTTGGAAGGGGCGACTAGAATCAATTCTATTTCTTGTTCATTTTGACGTTCAAAAGTGCCTTACTTGTGCCTATTTGAAATAAATGATTTGACTTTGACTTTGAAGTGAATTAATTGCTCGAGATTAACCAGATTTCTAATTCAGTGTTGCAATTTCCTAATAAAAAAATCACCCGACAAATAAAATAATTGTAGGTAATCCTTCAATCGCTGACCACGACTGGAACCAGATGTTAAAAACTATAGCATAAGTGATCCCTTTGTTTCTTCTTTGAAATTGAACATTTCCGTGAGGTGACAACAACAATAACCGTCCTTTACATTTTTTTTTCCCGACAATAATTTATAAAAACAACGGATGCATGATTCCATTGTGAGGTTACACCGTTTTTGGTATTATTTCTTAATAGCCTGCCTTCCTGCGGCCTCGTATCAAATACTTGTCGTTTCATACAAAATCTTAATAACGGTGCAATGGATTGGCCACGGTAAGGTCGGGGCCGTTTGGGAAACCGCGAATGCTGTTAATGAGCTTAAATTAGGTTGAATCAAGAAAAAAAAACAAGATTTTAAAATGCTGGAAAATTAATTTAAGTATATGTATAAACACATGCAATACCTCGCTTTTAAAAAGTAGGTGCGGTTTTTCGCTTAAGAGGTACAAAAACACAAATTATCGACATTGAGTTGCAAGGAAACTTACCCTTCCCCATAGGTAATGTCACTTCCATTTTAATGTTACTATCAGTGAAATTGTAGAAATTATCTTACCTGTAACAAAAATATAAAAAAATAAGCAAAACATTTTAATTACAAAGTAACTAAAGAATAGATTTTATAGAAGTGGTCCAAATTAATGAATAAACCTTTAAAGGATATGCCAGCGGTGGGCAAAGAATGCGGCAGCTCGGAGGCAATTACCGCATAAATCCATAATCTTAACTGTCTTCACCTATTCCGATAGAATAGTCAAAGCAACTCGTTCTTCGTGAACTCATGAGTATTTATCATTTCCTTTCATGAAAGTGCATTCCGTGGTGCGGGAAAACGTTACAAACAATGAAGAATTTACTATCACAAATCATATTACATTTTTCACACCAATAGAAATCTCGGAAACGTTAAGGTGAAACACTCATTATCGTCCTACAAAACCGAAATTCAAATATAGAACGAAGGAACGTTCGTAATTCCGATCGCATAGCGTTCGGATGTTTCCGCCGAGGATTCACGCGCGCTCGCGTGGTGAAATGGCATGCGCGGCGCTCGGGGAATGCGTCGCATGCGCACTTCGACGACATTTTGATGTCACTCTGCTGTGATTTAATCGATACGCTATCATGTTGCAGTCGAATGATAGCTACACTTGAATTGATGTTTACTTTCAAAGAATTTATAAATATTGTAATAATTTGTCCGTTATTTAGCACTTTTCCTCTGACATCAACAAAATTGTGGTTTCATTTAAACTTCATTAAAAATATTTACAAATACGTTAGTTTTAAACAAGAATCATAGCAACAAATGAATCAAAATGCCATAGAAACTTACAGATATATAGCGGGATACTAGAAGACATTTGAAAGATCCCGAGCGTAAAATCCACAATCCAATATTTATTGCCACAATCTCCAAAACAATTCACATAATCTTAAAAGGAGGTAAGGTCACCCAATGTCATATTCACTCATCATTATATCAGCCAACCTTATAAGCAACGATCTAATCTGAAGTCATAATATATAATAAATTATTTAGTTGCCAACTTGATTATAACAATAAAAAATGTATTATTGGAGCTTCGTACTCTGTGGGTGGAAGTTTATAGTCTATCATACACTTCTATAATAGATGTAATACTTGGTCTTATTTCAGTAACGATTTAGTTTATGTTAATTGAAGAACAAAAAATCATGAGTCAGTTGATTATAATGAATTGTAAAAGTCCGGTGTGGGATAAAAGTTTAAATTAAACTTTTAGATGATGGGTTGGTAACCTCTGACTGTTTATGGTATCGGATCTTTGAACTCGGTTTTATTGTTAATCGATAAAGCTTTGAAACGTTTTATGGCAACGTTTTGCTTGGAGTAAATTAAAGAGATAAGACTTTGGGTGTTTTAGATGACGACACGAATATAAAAAATAGTTGATATAATATAAGTAAAAAATAGAAACCTAAAAACTGATCACTCAGATATAAAATACCAGATAATTATAAAAAACCCAGATATAAAATACAAATACAATATTTGCCGAATGCAATTGACGCAATTCTTAACAAATCAGAGCAGCAGAACCGAGACGCAATTCACATAGTTCCAAGACATTGCTCACTTCATACTAGACAAAAGAGTCTCAATTAAACCATAAAATCCACAATTATTCCACCGCTGTAATTACTCAAAATTGCCAAAAAGTTTGTACAGAATAACCTTCTTATGTCACTGGATGATGGACAGGCTGATAGCATCAGTCATGCAACAGTTACAATGTGGAATCAAATTAAAGTGCCCATTTGAAACAATTAATTTCGTAATAAATGTGAGAAGTTTAGAACAATGGCGGAATTCACTGAGTCAGTTAATAAATTGGATCTACCTGCTGAACAAATTGCAGGTGGAGACACGGACCGACCGACTTGAGGAAAATTTTGGACTTTAGGGCTGAATAGGTAATGATATATTTGTCTATTGGAAATTGTAGTAACAGCGAGCAGCAATAATAATTGTGATGCAGAAAATATGCCATTTGAATTAAAATCAGATTTATTTATTTGTATTTTTCTTATATATTTTATTTATTCCCACAATAAGTCCAGTATTAATTAATATACAACCTAAAACTACATAATGAATACATTATAATATTATGATAATTAATCATTTCTATAAAATCAATTTATTCAAAAATTTTAAGAGAAAACAATTTCTCTATAACCTTGTCCATTGCTACAACTTGAAGCTTCTTCATCTCTCTATCACAAAATTCCTCTTTACGACCTCCCTTGAGCAAACCCCTCAGTAACCTTTAAAATAACCTACAAGTCTGCTCTATTAACATTTCCAACGTCCTCTAACTTAAGCCAAGAGTTACTTAATAATGTGTCAAGAGCAGTACTTAGGTGAAGTAGCATTGGGTGCCACTCGATGTAACCTCATTGTTTGTGGCTGACATGAGTTTGTGACGTCAATCATTGATCGGTGTTGTTTTATTATAGGTACCTGACTACTGACAGGAGTTAGGTGTAATTAAGTTTAAATGTAGGGATTTTCCTTTAGTGAAGAACTTAGTTGTCAAAGGGAAAGGAATGTCCATTAATGTTAATTAATTTTCTCTGTTAGAGGGTACCTTTGATACTCGTAAAGGTACTAACAGCAAAGGAAAATTTTAGTACTTACTAACAATTTTTTTCCTTAAAATATTGTTTGACATTACGAAAATGTTCTTAAGTCGTCAATTGGTACATTCACCCTAACATAATGATTCGGAGATTTAAATCTCCAAGAAAAACCAAGTCACAGACGATGTGTAATAATGTAATTCTTTCTAATAACTGTTACAATCTCTTGTAATGGATTTAGAGTCATTTTGTTCACTTAATTGATATTTCAATTATGCAATATGGTAATTTTTGGAGGAAATATGATGTCGCAATTATTGTCTTTTATGTAACCGTCATGGCTGGAAGGGTTTGGCAGAGTATGTACTGTTTTGTTAAAAAATGTATGGTTTTAGCATTAGTTTTGATGTATAGAAAATTGGAAACAAGAGAATGTAATGTAGTTTTTGTTAGTAACTTTAAAGTTCGCAGCATTGCCAGTCAACGTGGCAATGCTGCCAGTTTTCTGGGCACGTTTTCGGACGACAGCGATGTGGATAAGTACTTCGACACCTAAATATTCTTTTTGTTTTTGTATTTATTTATATATACGTAGTTAGTTAGGATAGACTTTAAATATGTATTTTTTTTAATAATAATAGAACTTTAAAGTTAGTGAAAAGTGAACTTCATATTTAGAATACTTGCTTATTTTACCAAAATGGTAATAAGAGCCAGTTCATTGATTTGACATCATCGGATCTCCAAATACACTTGCCATAATAAACCATTGACCTGTCCCCCAATACAGGAAAAACTTCGCCCAACAACCAAGTTTGACGATTCAACAATAGATTGCGTCATTCAAAGTGTCATACGTGACAGTTTGACTGTTATACATTAATACGAACAACAGTTTTGAATGATGATAAATATGTATTTGTGTACACCTGGGGTGGACCCCAGCATCATAAGATGACACATACAACGGCTAATAATGTATGAGTTAGGAGGAAAAATACTGGCAGGATACTCAGGGATCAAAACTATGAACAAACGTCAAAATTTGAAATGAGAATACTCTGCAAGTTGAGGAGAGTGCTCAGAGAGCAAAATTTAGAATAAACGCCAAAATTTTAAAATTGTAATAAGCTGTAAGTTGCCACTAGAGAATAATTCAAAAGAGGATGGCATAATAAGATACGAATGCACATAAAGATTTTGCTGCAACAACAGTTAACAATTACGAAATATGTCTCAAAACTAATACAACACGAGACAAAGGAAGTCCATGTAAAACAGCGGACGCTTACAAACTGTTTCATAATTTCTAAATAAGAAACATGTAATATTTTGTTACTCTAAAAACTACGGAAATAGCGACAGCTTACCAGCTACCTAATTTACCAATCACGGACCTAATGACTAGTAATAAACCAAAGTTTTTACACTTTTACGGTCGCAATTAGGAGCGGGTATGCCAAATCTGGTTAAACTTTCAAAATAGAAGAAAGTGCTCATAAGTTCGCCTAAGGCGCTAAGCGTTTAAGAACGCCATCTAAAGATTACGGCGTATTGTTTGTGCTAACAATGAGTTTGCGGACGAATATTGCGACACTTACTTTCTTATTACATTACCTTTGAACGCATATGGAATAAATAAATCTTCGATTTGCCGTAGGGGGCAGCAGTGTGCAGTGTGCATGCGCATTCTGATTGCAGCTCCGAATCACGAACATGTGGTCAATATGGACGGTAAAAATCAATCTGCCGAGCCTTTTCCCAACTATATTAGGTGACCGCTGACATACCAGTATTTTACATGAAGCGACTGCCTAACTGATTTCCACAACCCAGTCAGTAACTGGGTAATACGATACCCCTTGGTAAGACTGGCTGTCAGATTTTCGAGTTTCTGACGACCCGTAACGACTGTCAAAGATGCACAAATGACAGCCGGGACCAACGGCTTAACGTGCTCTCCGAGGCACGGAGGAGTCTCCGTATGTAAAGATGGTCACCCATCCACGGCCAAAGGTGTTAGTTAATGAAGAAGGTAACTTGGCGTGTATGGACACTTTCTTCTTTTTTTAATTGGTGCGAGCTATTTGAGAAAGTCCATATAATAGCTTTGTAAAGACTTAATTCTCAAAAACATTAAGACATATTTTTGACTACTGCTAAATCATAATTATCCGCAGATCCAACCCAACCAAGATTTAATTCAAATCACTTCCTTAATAACTTATGCTTTTTAAGTATTTTTACCACTAATTGGCTTATAATCACAAGGAAAAACGTAAACATTCGTTTATGGTCAATTATAAATCAATACAGTATTAAATTGCTTGGACAATCATCTCTCTTTTATGGTAATAGCTGTAATGAGGCGGCGTGTACAGGTGTCGAGTACTTGTCACGAGCGCTTCCTGATCCAACAGACGACAATTGGCGTTTTTACCCGATCTTTTTATAAATAAAATTCTACTTGAGTGATGGATGACAAGAGGTGTTCTTATCTTACTTTTTATAATTTTCTGAGATTTATGATAAGCGGTATTTCATTTGTTTTTAGGCGTTCTTTAATTTGGATTTTATTGACCATTGACGAGATTCGTTTTTCTGGGATTCAATAGATCTTCTTTCTTTTTGTTTGGTTATTGACTAACTAGATGTCATTATGTTGCCCATGGGCTTCTGATTAGCTGCACATGCTGTTGAGAATCAGAATAGATACAATCAGACGATAACGAATTTAATGTTTTTTTTTTCAGAACTCTTTTTCGTAAGCATTTCTCCTCGGATCAAGGGGATTGGTGATCGCATTTTGTTCCTTTAATAGAAACAAAATGCGATCACCAATCCCCTTGATCCTTTTCACTGAACAGAAAGACTAATAAGTACAGGTTGATAATTATAATTATAAAGATCTAATTATTCTTTATTGTTTTCCCACCGTGCTATACCCCTAGCAAACTATTCATAGAAACATAAGGTAGTGGTTACTACTTAACCATTCTATTTATGGTAATAGCCATAATGAGGTGTATGTAACTGTCAGCTGCACGTATGTCACTTCCTGATCGCTCGACGTGAGATGACAGCCGAGAATTGGTGTTTTTACCTTCTATATTTTTATGGTGATGTTGTGAAATATCGCACAGTAGTGTCAACAAGTAAAGTAGATTATTACGTCGGATTTATTAAATCAATAACTTGAGGACTTCATAATTATTATTAAAAGATTTCACTTATATGAGGATGTCGAAATAAATGATGTGAACTCTGCAATGATTGTGTCCAATAGCCACCCAAAATCTCGACCAACATTTGAAGAGGCTCTCTTCAGGCAGCTGAATCAAGGGGTTGATTCAGAAAGCGCTACTTCTGGAGACTACGCGTATTGGAAGTAGGTTCCTCTATCTGGAACCCCGACCACATGCAGTTGGGACCCGGTGGCCGGTGGGCTAGTATTTAACCAACAATATAATTATGTGGAACATGGAGTGTATTCTATAGATAGGGCTTTAGAACTAAGCGGGATTGTCCGAAAGGGTTACCGCTACCCTGGAACACAATGGGCTAAGGAAGGAACATGGATGGGTTTTAGTCAGTAGGAGTCTGACACTTCAAATTATCAAATGACTCCTGCCGCTCTGGGTGGAGCGGAAGGAGTTCATTTGATAATTTCCCACCCTCAAAAAAAAGGGCTTTAGAACTATCGCAGAACACTAAAATAATAATGAAAGAAGCATTCTGCGCAGATTGAAGATCAGAAGGTATGTATACACTTACATAGAACGCCTTTTTCCATGGGGCTAGGTATAGAAACTAAAGAACCCATTTTTTTCAAAATTTCAGGTCCCATTAATATTTTAAGAAAATAATATTTAATGATTTCTAAAAGTTTGTCCATCAATTATAGATGATCACTCAGACCACCAAAATAAGGACAATGGTAAAAAAAACAAATGAGATACTTACAAGAAGTGTGCAAGTACCTACCCATAACAGATGCGTTTATTCTAGTGTGCTGGCAATTTATTATTTTAGGTGAAAATAAAATCACTTTAATCAAGCTTGTTTTTGCTTGGATATCTTTGGTTATACGTACTGAACGCTGTGTTAAAACTTGTCCATCTATTTTAACGGGACCTTATATATGTACCTAGTTATAAATAATCTTCACTACAGTACCTAAGTAAGTACTTCCTGACTAAAACAAATAGTGTTGTCTAACTATCGTCACGCGGTTTGATTCCCGTGTGAAAACATTCGAGTTTCCTAGACATGATGTAGTTATGTCATTACTTAAGTGTCTCTTGTTAAAGATAACATATGTCATGGAAAATTGTCATTTTCTACGGACAACAGCTTTTATGGTATGGGAAACTTCATGAGGGTTGGAAAAAATAGTTCTGTTGTAAAAGTCTAGACGTTTTGGATGAACCTATTGGCCAGAATTTGTAGCAGTCAGACGCCTGAAATCTCCAACCAGTCTTACCCAGTAGTCACTCCTTGTAAAACACTGTTTAACTGTATCCCGTTAGACTGGAAGCCGCTCAATAAGGCAGATGATAGAGTGACGAAGCCGGGGCAGTCGCTAGTCACTTGGATGGGTTTTAGTCAGCAAGAGTCTGACACTCGCTTCCGCTCTACCTAGGGCGGGAGAGGTCATTTGATGATTTCCCACACCCAAAAAAATATGAATAATTATATGAATAATGTGTGAATTAGTATCTACAGCTGACTATGAACCCTGAATTCAGTTTCACGTTACACTATCATTTGTGTTAGGGGACGGAAAGTTGCTGATCAATGCAGTGCGCGAGTGCAATGTACAGTCACAACCAATATGTTTACACTTAGAAACATTCAAAAGCGATTTTCTCGTGGAATTCCGATAAGTTTGTGATAATAGAACCTATTTCATATTAGTATAGGTTCCCAAATACTATATCTATAACAACATATAATTACAACAAATGCAGAAGGAGAAAATCACTTTTTAAAGTTGCTCAATGTATACATATAATTGGTGCTCGTGACTGTACGAAACATGACTCGTATTCCTAAGCTATTCTCACAACAAGAAGAAATTACTATTTAAAGACTATCGGAATGGGTGTCTTCAGCGTCACATGCAGACTGATATAGCAGAGCCCAAACAAAGTGATATGACGCGAGGAACATAACGACAGACAGTATCATATTGTTATTGTTGTACATATTAGTATGTGTGTGCGTTATGTCACTGTGATGAACGTCATAGGTCATAGACCATGCTGGTGGAGATAAGTGATGAACTTAATACTTCGGACGACGGTCTATATGGTATTTTGCTTGACTACTAAATAATAAAGTTTATCTTAAAGGAAATATACAATTTTGAAGTATCTACATAAGTGTATCATGATCCGTAATATATGATGAGAGAATTTACCTCTTTTAACCTTTTGAACGCCAGAGTATTAACGCAGGCGCGTAACCCACGCCAAGCTACAAAATTTCTTCTTGTTATCATGAATTGCTCAATATCCATGGTGTATTTTAATTTGTTTCGTGTACTAGAGCTTAAATTTTTAAGATATCTATATAAACTCACACAAAAGTAATGATAATTATAATCGCTATTTCGTGTTATAGTGTACCGCATTGTCACATATTTGTGTCGTTGGCGTACAGGGCATGCGTTTGCTTGATACGTATATGTGACAATGGCGTTCAAAAGTTTAAAACTAAATTATGACCGTTTATCCACCGCCACGTCAACGGGACGTCAACGAAAATGATAATATGACGGCGCCGCAAAAGTGATACGTAGGTATATTTAACATGGCTGCATGTCCACCACCGGGACATCACATTTGGTTCATTCAACATCTCATTTCTCGTTGATTTCCCTTTGACGTTGCGCGTTGGCCAAATAGGGGTGGTCGTGAAACGAGAAAAATAAGCAAGTAAGAAGAGTAATGTATCTTTTCATAACTGTATATAGTGCGCATGCTTTCATACAGTTAACTCAACCAGTTAACTATCACCAGCCTACTGCTGGACATAGAACGTGGCTTATTTACTTACACCTAAATTAAACATACTTAATCTTAACCATAGACAGGTGAAATTAAAGGCAGTGCCGTACTCCTTTGTGCAAGCGAAACCACCACAGACAAATGAATCACAAACAATAACGGACCAGTCAGCTCTATTTATAGACAGTCTAATCCTTTTTAATAATCTTTGACCCTAAGCATTCATAGCATGTCGCTGAACATCCTGACTTAACTAACTAGCCAGCCTTACTTGACCTCTCCGCACCGAACAAAGGATATAAAACCTTTCACAGGACGTGGGCCAAAATGTACTGGTCGACAGTAAGGAAGGAGACAGCCATATTTGGCAAAAAATAAAAATCCTTTTATTGAATTTTAAACTGTGTACCCTTAACATAAAGTTTGTTTTTAAGTGTAGGGAATAAATAAGGATTGAATAGTATAATAGGATCCCATTTTGGTGTGTCGCATTATAATTTAGGTGACATTTTAGGTTTAGATCTCAGATAGTGGCAAGTTTTGTTGGCTATTGTATGCAAAGCGATTTAGAAGGACAGATTTTGGTTACCGCCATTTATTTTGAAAAAAAGTTCAAGGAGTAAGAGAACAGTTTTACGTTTCGAATGAAGAATGAGTCCGACATTTTTATTGTCTATGGTAAAAATTCATAAAAAGTTTGAATTTTGATCAACGGTGTCCACATACACATTAAAAATACAAAATTTGTGTATTATAATCCATGATTATTTACAACCATAAGCTATGTGAAAACCATTTAAAAGTTCTAATGGGACATAGAAAATGTAGCCTCAGTGTTTTTTATTTGGGTAATTTACATAAAAACGGCTAAATCCATTGGTAGAATGTCCAATAAGATTGCATTCTACTAATGGATAGCCGTTTTTATGTAAATTTCCCAATTAAAAATTGGATTATCTATCAACTATGTCATTGTAGTTATTATAATATTCTTTGTTATTTATAGTCATAAGTTAGTTCCTGACGCATTTTGTATAAACCAGTTAAACTAGTTGTCTTGAGACAATACCCAAGCAACCTGTCTCTGTTTGTGCGCGTACCTTATCTACTTAAATAACTTCGTACAACACTAGCACTTTACACTAAAATGTCAACTATAAGTAGACACTGACCATAAACGATGCCACAGATTAAAAACCATAAGCGATATAACATGATGAACACCATTCAACTTCGAGCCAATTTCACCAATCACACTAAACGCGATCACCATATGGATTCCACGCATAATCCATGCGTCATGTTCGTGAACGGGCGCTGTCAGTAGGTCTGGTCTGGCTACCAATATTTTGTAACCATATTTTGTTTAAAAGAGTGTCCATGGAGTTTCGTGCCTGTTCTTCTTCATAGGTACCTATTGCTTTGGAATAGGCAACTAGGGGTCGGTCAGCCAGAGAGATGAATCTCTCTGGCTGACCGACCCCTTGACAATTCAAAAGTGCCTGTAATTGGTTTATTTGAAATAAATACTTTGAGTTTGATTATGCACGGTTGATGGCAATAGGCTCGCTCTCTATCACATGGGACTTACTCTTATGTGACTGGCAAAATGTGGTTGTACTATAGGTACACCTCTGTCCAATTCTCCTTCAGGGGATGTGATGTTATGTATGTATGTATTAAGTACATACTCCTTACCAAGCAATAAGACCAACATAAACATCCAAACCTATGGCCCAAACATATCATGCCCATACTCATCCGCAAAAAACCTTACAATTGAGACCCATTCATCACTTGGCGGACCTTCAAATCGCGTAATTATAATTATGACCCCTAATGACTGCAGTATAAGGAATTAATTACGCTGTTAAAAACATTTTATTGTACCTCTAATTGTCGATGGTACACCAATATGGCGATCTGTCACATCTCTCAAGTAACAGTGTTGCCAGCCGTGATATTTTAATTATGTCCAAGAATTCGTTAATTGAGTGGAGAAATAATATAAAAAATCGCGCTTGTGTTTGTGGTGAGCGAAAGTTGAGATGTGTCAATATTAAATTCATCGGTTTGAATCAAAGATAAAAATATTATAGACCACAACTTTCCATTCATCTTTTATGAAGACTTGAAAGATTTCGCTTAAAAGAAATATCATAATCGCATTAAATGGCTTTGTTATATGTGTGATTCATGGCAGAGATAGAAATCTGGCAGGATGCTGTCAGACAAGAGGATGGTTTTGTCACCAATGAATTGGCGCAAGCGTAGCGATTACGGCAATTCTTGCCATGACGCATTTTTGGTAGATTCATAATTTGTTTTTCTATTTCTGGCAACACCTTCAAGAGTCATCGCCAAAATTCGTGTTTAAAAAAACCCCTTTTTTAACAAACAATTAATTTAGTTAATTCAATTGTTATTGCCACCAATTCCGTTTTAATTGCAATAAAATTATTTTTAATTTCATTCATAATTGGTACTTACCTACTACAAAAAAATTGTAGTTATGGAGTGAATTTCATATCATTATACGCATTCGTCATATTTGTCAAGGTTGGAAACTTTTAAATTGACGATTAACTGCAGAAATGGTGATCGTTCAAAAATATATCTTTGCAGTTTTGGATGGTAGCAGTTTGCAGTAAAGAAAAATACATTATAATGCAACCCAATAATTTTTTTAATTTGTTATAATCAGGCAAAAAAACTTTGAAGACTAATTCAGAAAAAACAGTTTTCCCAAAATTTAAATCACCAAATTTATTTTAGTATTATAGAAAAATGCAATAACATTGGGTCCGGCGCAGGAATCGAACCCATCATCTCAGGCTACTACTAGACCGACGAGACAATAATACAATAAACATTAAATAAAATTAGACGGATCTTTCCAATATAAATCAACTGTAGCCGCTGTTAACCATAATAATATGCTGACAAGTTAAGGTCAAATTTGAACCTTATTCAAAACAGTTAAGTCCAATTACAATTGCTTTACGAAAAAGTAAAGTTCAAAGACGATTGACACTCCTTGCGATTAAATGTCACACTACCCATGGTAATGTATGGTTAAGGTCGATTTACATTCGTACGGATGTAATCATGACACGGGAATTTTAAAAAGGGTATTTTTGGACGCAAATGTATTTTAAAAAGTTCAGATATTTTTTACTGAGTATTTTTAATGAAGCACTTTATAGGCATTTCTGGTTATATAATAATAAGGGGCTATGCTAAAATAGTTCATATAATTAGTACACAAAAACTATTTCAGTATTACAACAACAGTCACGCATACTTTTCCCTCTATTTCCGAACAAGGCAGTACAAATACCGCAAATATTCATAATTTTCTTCCGTTTCTCGATAATTACTTTGATAGCACATTTTATACATACTATCACGAACACGTCATATTTTTAGCATTACAATTAGGTATTTCGCTGAACGGAAAGGTATACGAAAAATGTAATATACATTATTTTTAACCTGGAAATACGTCAGTAATGAGGATATTTTTTAACTTTAAATGTAAGTACTTATGTTGCATTATATTTATATTATACTAGCTTTTGCCAGCGGCTTCGCCCGCTTGTATGTAGGAAATTATAGCTTTCAATTTTAAACAACTGTTTAGGCAGCGCATGCAAATAATTCTGTTTTCGGAGGTATTTCTTTCCGACTTGCTAGACGAAAATTGCGATAGCTCGGCTAATAATTATGATATAAATATAATTTATAGCACACAGGAATAATGTAGCTTTCTATCAGTGAAAAACAATAATTGAAATTGGATCATTAGTTCCGGAGATTACCCCCTACATACAAACTTACAAATTTTACCTCTTTATAATATTATAGTATAGATTATTATTTACTTATAATCTCGGGGCATTCAGCAAATTATTTATTTTGAATTTACTAAAAAGTTTTGCTACATTTTTTTTATTTTCGTTTCGATTACTGATTAAACAGCTAACAAAACATACACTTTCGCAACACATTTAAAATTATTTCTAATACTTTAAATAAGTTATGTTGCAAAGCGATTCGTTAAAAAAATATTAAAAATGACTGCACAAATAGGTAGATACATCGATTAAGAGTATGAAGCGATCAGATAACTTTTACTTTCAATAATTGTCGAACACCTGCCATCCGACAACGTGTAAATCGCCCTTAACGACAAATAAATCACCAATTTACGTGCAAAGTGGGGAAGTGAGCGAACAACTTTTGGATTTTCGCAACAAAATGTCATTATATTTTGTCGATCCGTAGTTAAAATCGATCGATATCTCACGATCGAGATTATAAGGATTGATTTATTAATTATTTATACTGACAATTAGCGGTTCATGTTTTTTTTTTAAGTTTTTCAACCTTTCAGTTGAAAAATTACTGCAATTATAAGATAGCATAAATTAAGGAATATAATCACACGAAATTAAAGAATAAAATGTAGTACCTATAAGAGTTTTATCTTACAGCCACTACAAATCAAAGCAGGAATCGGATGCCACGTAAAATAGAAAAGGCATTGCAAGGCAAACACCAAAGTTTACTAAAAGTGTCGGGGAAAATTGAAATCCCTGGTCCTACGTAGGTATCTACCAGAATTAATGATATACCACAAGACAATACAGGACGATTAAAGTGCTAACCATTTGACCTATAGCCATGAAGCCACTCCCAGCTCCTATAAGCAAGTATGTGGTATTTAATCGTAAACGCTATCGTTTAACACCACCTGTGCGACCTATTTATCGGGTCATTGGGTCTTTTATGACTGGTGTGAGACGATAAGTTGTCACAGTTTGTTAACTTGGAAATCTCTTTGTAATGATGTATGAAATTGAATGCGATATTGAATGTAGAAGATAACCAGCACACTAATAGTTCTTCTCGGGATTGAAACATGTTTTCTAGTGGGTATTTGATGTAGTGAGATGACTATCTCGGTTCATTGACCAATGTAGAAGCTAAGTGCTTAACGGATAGAGAATATGTCATGTTGTCTTGTCAAAGAAGATTGTAAAAGTCTGTTCCGGAAGCTAAGACAACCACTAAGCGATTAGACCCTCAACCCTAACAAAAATCTACTACATACATTTATGGTCCTTCGAGCCGGATTAGACTAACTAGTGATATCAAGTGCACATCCATGTTTCCACTGTAGACGTTAGTGAGAATGTTCAGGAGCATAGATTGAATTTCCTTAAGATTTCGTAGGAGTAGCGATGCTGTGAGCGACGCGGAGTTAAAGTAACTAGTGGCGATTTTGTGTCCGTCTACTCGTGATTTAGCTCACCTCCAATAAATATTTTACGACAAGTTTCACACGACGATGTCATTCAATCCACGTACATTCGATCGCAGCGAGAGAGACTCACAGAATTTGAACCAATACAACGAATATTGTGATCGCACGCGAACGGAATCGTAATTATGTAAAATGTCTTTAACAAATTCCTGAGGTACGTTTGTCCATTGTTTTGTGATTGTATTTCAAATATTTTTCGCAACGGACATCGTATGTTTTAGGTATTTTTGGTAGTCTTTATTTTAGTATATTGTAAAAAAAACAATTGTTTTAGTACAAAAACCTTTAAGTGTTTTTGTTAGGCTGATGTTGTGATTTGGATTGCAGCCAAGATTCATGAATTAAATCTAAAAAAATGGAAAGAAGCTGATAAATCTCATAAATTTAAAGTGGAAAAGGCTGAAAAACCATGAAGAAAAAGTTTATTTTTAGTTTTACTCAAATTAAGCACAATAAAAGCACAAGATACAGCTAAACGTATTTTTCCTCCACAAATCAAGACATAAACTAAATGAACAATTCAAACGTAATCAAACAATAAAGCTGTATGTAAATAACTTAATAGCTTGGCCACCCAATAGGAAACGACAGAAGTCACTAAGCCGATTAGAAGCCGCACACTACCCACTACTGCAGCGACTTTCATTTGTTTGTTGTTATGTGTTTAGGCTGTCATGAAAGGCCTTGTTTCTATTTCATCGCAATGTATTATGCTACTAGCTGTGTCTTCAATCACCTTAGAGATTTGTCTGTTGTCACTATTTTGATTATGCTGCTTATCATTTTCATCTATTTAATCAAAATATTCCACCAAATCATTTCTTCCACCAGTCACGTTGGTCTTGAAAACCTGGCTTTGTATTCCGTGCAAGTGACATCCAACCAAAATAGTCCTATGGTCGACTGTACAATGTGAACCTTCTATTTTCAACATTCTATGCACCAAAAGCGCTAAGCCACCTGCGCCGGCGCCTCCGCCTGCGATCACAGTAATTACCTGCCGATGATTATCGACAAGAACGATGTGCCGATAGTCCGCTTAGCGGCCGATAGTAATGTCTGTGGATAGTGTTGATAATATGATAGTGATGTTTAATGTGTTAGGAGTCTCAGTTATATGGTGTGATTATACGCTTGGGTACTCGACATGTCGTAAGTTACTTATGCGCGGACGTGCTCGGATAGGAAGATTGGTTTAATAGCAATCTCGATACATAAGGGTGCTGCACATGCTTCGATGTCTAAATATCTTATCATGTTAGGCTGCATTGATCTATTTAATTACACAGTTAGATAGTGCAGTGAAACGGCGGGTCCCTTTAATGATCATGTCGTTCGAATTCTAGTGATTAAACTAAGAATTACTTTGTTCATTTTATATTAAGTGTTCTACGAAGACATCTATGCTTAGAAGTGGTATTATAATGATTTATCGTCTGACGAATCTTTGAATCATCATATAAGATCATCCTCGTGGCGATAAATAGCTTCCTAACCTCTTGACACAAAGCTTTGAGCTATTTATTAATACAAATCCTAGATATTTTAAAATTACCAAAACCGTTTAAAATTCCTTGTAAATGTATATGAATCACGATGCTAGGTAAATGTTATAATAACTGACATTTACAATCAATACTTGCTGATAACTATCGATAACCACGTGAGGTACTTGTTACAATACTGTTAACATAGAACAAGTCATTTCTAGCTTAGCTCCGCAAAACTATTTCTAGCTGCGGTCCGAAATTTCTTGGAGATGTAAATATCTTTTTTAGAGAAGAAAAATTGAGTATTTCAGGGAATTAGATCTGATAAGGGATACGTTATGTGATATGGAACACTGGATGAAATTCTCAAATCTATTAGAAAAAGTATCAGTCTTACTAAAATGAGTATTTGGAGAATCCAAATCCAAAGAAAAACAGAGTCAAAATGAAACAGACCTAACAAAAATAACTTCCAAATCCGACTCATCTCTAGCTTAGCATCATACAAGCTCATTTTTAGTACCCAACGCTTCTTTCAAATCCCTTTCAGATCCTTTCACTTCACAGAACCTCGATTCAACAAACAGTTATCTCCACATTTGGCTATCAGTTTGAACTAAGATCCTACGATAAACATTTTATGTATTTCTATTGTGGAATAATGATTAGGTTTTTATTACTTGACCTCGATTGTAATGCCAATAGATTGTATTGATGTTATTAGCATTAGTGCCTGCTTAATATATCTGTCTGTGTGTGGTGCAATGCCTTTATTTACTAGCGGTTATTTTGTCAAGGATCCTAAGACCGTCGCACGTTTCCTTTGCGTTTGATTTCTCTGGCGTGAGAAGATGCTTGATATTTTCGCATCATTTTAGATTCTTGTAGTCTAGTCTTTAATACGTCTGTCAGCAGTCTTCATCATCTTAAACATATCCTATCTCCATCATTGTGAATATAGTCATAGAATATTTCCTATTCCTCAAGTTCTGTCGTCCGTCTCCAGTCAACGTTCTTCATCAATGGTATTTTTGAATTAAATTGCAATTCCAACACATTACATGTTCAAACAAGTATGGATCCTATTCCGTCATAAATATGCTAATGTCCCCTTTACTACGCCTATATCATGCAACAAGCAAGATTTTTGCAAGATTTCAATTAAACCTTACTTAAGAATACATTAAAGGAAATTATAGCCTTTAACAAATTTGACTGAAGACCGTAAAATTTGGCCAAAAGTGAGCCTAAAATATAACGTCGTTTTCGAAGATATCTTCTTAGAAGCCATTAATTTTGCATTAAAGGCTGTAGGCATGGTTTTGACAGCAGACATTTTAATGATAAGTTTTGAATTTTTAAGGACAAGGTTATGGTGACCTACAGTGTCGTAAGAAGCGACTATATCCGATGGAGCAGGTTCTGCAGAAATATAATTCATAATAAAATTATCACCAACTATATTTTAACAAATTTAATTTTTGAGCATTTAATATCAACCACTGATGAAGAAACCAACGTTTATTATAAACTAGCAACCCGCCCTGGCTTTGCACGGATCCAGTTTAGATAACATGGCGCAGGCGACGCCGCACACTCTATCTATTGACGAAAACCGCATTAAAATCTGTTGCGCAATTTAAAAAATCTAAGCGTACGGAGGGATAGACGGCGGGCAGAGAGTATATTTTATATTATGTAGAGATGCCAATATGTAATACAATCCCGTAGCTATAAAACCAATGAACAATGAAATAGACGAAACAGAAAGTCACAACCATCATAAAAAAGATTCTGATTCAGAGCGCCAACTCGCACTTGAAGACATACTGAATCACCCTCATCCACGTTACAATTTAAATAATAAGAACAATTCATTGAGTCTTAAAAACAATACAATATCAAACACATGTTCTTACAATAGCTAGGCCGGAAGTTTTAAGTGACCGCCACATGACTAACAGCTTAGTCTGAAATCGTTGAAACTGGAGCAGAATCAGTGAATCATGAGCTAAACGGGATTTGGGATTTCATTCATTCTTTTGAATGGTGTGAATAATCCCGGGTTGGGTCACTCTTTGAGATTGTCTTTCATTCAGCCTTTCAATTTTCGCAGGATATTGGATGAAACTAAATCCTTTGTATCTTTGTGAATTGGTTTTTATCCCTGTTGCGCGGAACCTTTGATCCTTTCAATATTTACATGTAAAATTGGGTTTAGAGTATGTTTATAGAACCAGTAAAGCGGCACTGGAAGTTTAGATTTTTTAGAAAATTTTGGGCTTTTTTAATATTAAATACCCAAAAATTTGAACATCAAATACCTAAGTTAAGTATCACTACATAGTATAAAGCAAAGTCGCTTCCCGCGTCCTAATGTCTGTACGTATGTATACTTAGATCTTTAAAACTACACAAAGGATTTTGATGCAGTTTTTTTTAATAGATAAAGTGATTCAAGAGGATGGTTTATATGTATAATAACATGCAATTTCCATCATCCACGCGGGCGAAGCCGCGGGCAGAAGCTAGTTTAATATATAATCTTCATCATCATCATCATCATTGGCGAAAGACGTCCACTAGCGCTCGACCAGTTCTGTACTTCTCGGTCAATATTATAACCTGTTAAAAAATAGTCATTTGGTTTGGTCCAAATTTAGCTCAGCCGCAGAATAATCATCCTCTTGTAAAGATTGCTCGAACGGTACAATAATGACAATTTCTATACATTTTTGCGAAATTCATTCAAGCATAGAGGTGTGCCTCGAAGGTTACTTGCGACAAACATGGCCAGATGGTAAGACTTGCTAATGAGGTGTCACAACACTACTCTTGACCACTCAAGGTCTTGAAGTATGGAAGCGTTTGAAAATATTTACTACTTTTTGAGATTACTATTATTTTCAAAAACGTTAGATTTATGTTACTTTTTTACATGGAACAACATTTTTTCTGGAGAAGTGTGTTGCTAGCTGCGTTACCTACAGCATATAATTTGGCAGCTCATCATTTCGCTCTTGTTTTATGTACTGTGTGTTTATTGTTTATAAATATCTATTTTTTTTTAATATAAATTGTATGTCAAGATCATTCTCTTTGTGTCCGTACGATTGTTACCAATACCCAAACTTCAATCTACTCAGCCTATCGCAGTCCACTGCTGGAAATAGGTCCACAACCTGGACCCAGCAGCCTCTTTGAGGTTATTTGATCTAGCTGGAGGGTTCCTATGCTGCGCTTACACGGTCTCCACTCTAGACTGCAAGCTTGTCGGTGACTCCTGTTCATACTGAAGCGTCCACGCCACAAGCTGTGCTTGCCGATCGCGATCAGCTAATGCTTACGTGGTTAACCATAATTCTGTAGTCGACATTAGACCCATTTTAAGTCGATGGAAATTACTTAGGTATTGGGAATTTTACAACAAAATGAAATGAGTAACATTAGAATAAACAGGATAATAAATAGCTATATGGTTTAGTCACAACATGACTGGAGTTTCATAGTATTTATCATTTGCTACTCATTCAATAAATATGTCTGTTTTTAAATAAACTGTAAACTGTACTTACAAAGTTTTAAGTAACTACTTATGTTGGTTATGACTTAATTTATGGCATTTTTATGTTATCACCATGTTCATTTTTCATTTGTTTTTATGTTATGTATATATAGGTATACTTCTGAATATGAGCTCAGGGTTACCCAGTAGGTAAGCGGTATTGGCCGAAAGGGCTACCGCTACCCCGGAACATAAAGGGCTAAGGAAGGAACATGGATGGGTTTTAGTCAGTAAAAATCTGACATTCCTTTCCGCTCCACCCAGACCGGGAGAAGTTATTGGAAGATTTCCCACCCTCAAAAAAAAAAGGGTTACCCAGTAAACGGTCAAATTGGGAAATTTCTATAATCAGCATAGCAGACGCATTGGAATTCACAGTTTTTTATCATCTTCATAGCATAACGTCGCCATTTTTGTTTTTCAGAACAGTTCTACACATTTAAGTTAATCTACATAAGTAAACTTATACAGTTATGAATTTACTGATAATTTATTT
The DNA here is from genome assembly GCA_951799385.1 of Hyppa rectilinea. Classification (NCBI taxonomy): domain Eukaryota; kingdom Metazoa; phylum Arthropoda; class Insecta; order Lepidoptera; family Noctuidae; genus Hyppa; species Hyppa rectilinea. Next base: position 16,818,398 of record OX637321.1, on the reverse strand, counting down.
TTAAATACCTACTCCGCACGTATGTCTAATTATAGAATGTATCGTTGTAGTGATGTTTTATCGAGCCGATAAGTTATCTGAAGTAAATTGGGCAACAGGACGTATGAGTACATAATGTTTTTAACTTTTTCCTTTTGAGATAACCTTTATTTACAGCGATTGTATTTAGATGGCCATATTATAAGGCATCTAGTGTGTTATCTAGCGTGATGGCTGCGTCAAAGACAACTTGTTAAATATGTATACGACTATGTCTGTCCTTGACTTTCCTGTGCCTCATCCACGTGCCTCTCTATCATGCAAACATGGTGATTATGTACCTCCGAGCATGGTGATTATGTACCTCCAAGCGTGGTGATTATAATAATATCATAGGCGATAGGCGGTGATTCTTTAGTGTCCTACGTTCTTCGGTGCAACTACACACATCAAAAGTGTCTAGGGATCAACATATATTTTTGCAATAACTTTTCTCTTGATTGATATTAATTTAAATTTTCTTTAAGGATTCATCAAATAAAGTGTTTTCGTTTGTCACAGTAACGATAAACCAAGTCACCTTTGCATTAATAAAGAAATTTGCCATTTTCCTAATAAAGGGATTTTTGACATTTGAACCACTAACATTAAAGTTCGAAAAAAAGACTGAAATAACAGTTTTCTTTAAAATTTTATTGGGTAACTTAAACAATTAATAATCCGTGTTTCTACCGCGAACACTAACAACACAAGAACATCGGTTTGGCATACTCAAAATGAGTTCATCCAAATCACGCTGTGGAATGGCCGCCCATGTTCGTTGCAACAACAAAAAAAGGTCTTCTTGCAACTGGATACCCTCCATATTCGGCAGAGCTCTTCTCTGTAGCATATCCCATGCATGCTCAATCGGGTTCAAGTCTGGCGACTGAGCAGGCCAGGGCAGGACATTGATGTTAGCTGCGGCGAGAGTCTGTCTTACAACTCTTGCGGTGTGCGGTCGTGCATTATCATGCATTAACTGAAATAAGGGACCGATTTGCACTTGTAGAGGAACGAATGAAGTGAACCTTCATTCCCGAAGACCGCTACGGGTACCACCTATAGCAATGCACAATCGTAGGATTCGATATCAATGGGCTCTTGAACACAGAAATTGGGCAGAAGAACAATGGCGTTTCGTGTGCTTTTCTGATGAGTCTCGTTTTGGTATGAGACCGGATACAAGACGTATACGACACTGGAGAACCCCTGGACGCCAACAGCGATTAAAATCCTGCCAGGAAGTCCATCCTTATAGTGGTGGAACCATCATGGTATGGGCGGGTATTTGGATCGGCGGAAGAACTGAGTTGATTTGGATCAGAGGCAACCTCAACGCTCAAATTTATGCTGAGACGATTGTATCTGACGTCATCGTTCCTCTACAAGTGCAAATCGGTCCCTTATTTCAGTTAATGCATGATAATGCACGACCGCACACCGCAAGAGTTGTAAGACAGACTCTCGCCGCAGCTAACATCAATGTCCTGCCCTGGCCTGCTCAGTCGCCAGACTTGAACCCGATTGAGCATGCATGGGATATGCTACAGAGAAGAGCTCTGCCGAATATGGAGGGTATCCAGTTGCAAGAAGACCTTTTTTTGTTGTTGCAACGAACATGGGCGGCCATTCCACAGCGTGATTTGGATGAACTCATTTTGAGTATGCCAAACCGATGTTCTTGTGTTGTTAGTGTTCGCGGTAGAAACACGGATTATTAATTGTTTAAGTTACCCAATAAAATTTTAAAGAAAACTGTTATTTCAGTCTTTTTTTCGAACTTTAATGTTAGTGGTTCAAATGTCAAAAATCCCTTTATTAGGAAAATGGCAAATTTCTTTATTAATGCAAAGGTGACTTGGTTTATCGTTACTGTGACAAACGAAAACACTTTATTTGATGAATCCTTAAAGAAAATTTAAATTAATATCAATCAAGAGAAAAGTTATTGCAAAAATATATGTTGATCCCTAGACACTTTTGATGTGTGTATAAAAGCGAAATTAAATTGACAGTATAAACAAACCACTGATGTCAAAATATTCAAAATGGTAGATGTTGCAGTTATTTTCCATTTCAGAGTTTAAACGGAAACTTAATACCGATAATAATTTAAATATTAATAATTAACATGTACAGTTACCAATAAGGTTTAGGGTAGACCGGGGCCAGTTGACTAATTTTTGATTTTTTGTGAAACTGTTAATTGGTTATAATGCATATAGCTTTATGAGTTTTAATATTTAATTAATAGCACTTTAAACTAAATATGTATGTGAAGAAAGTTGAGAATACTTTAATCTACATGATTTTATCAATAATTTTACAACACCTCCTCCTTATGGTCTACCTACCCCTTATCCGGGGTAAATTGACTATACCCTAGGGGCTGGTTGACCTACCCAGTGATTGACAAGATAAATGTCTTAATTATTTATTTAATGTAAATAAAAAGTAGAAAAATAAGTACAAGACGGTTCTAGTAAAATATTTATTGTGTTATGAAGCAAAACATCTAACAAAAAACCTCCTTTGGTTCAACTTAAACAATTAAACTTTCAATAAAAGTAACAATCAGTCTTAAAATATAATTTCTATGATGTCCCTCGGTATTTTGGCACGGTTCGTCTTCCTAATGTATGTCCTCATGGCTCTGTAATGAAAAAACAATAACAAGAATAACTAACACTTGCTTTTATTTCCGACTAAAATAAATGGAGTTGGTTGACCAACTAGTCAACTAGCCCCACAGCCAAAAAGTCAACCAACCCCAGACGCCATTTTCATGTTTAAACTTGCACCCACAAAAAAGGAATAATTATTTCGAGAAAGAACACTAATACACACCAAATAGAAGTACAAAAGAATTTGTAACACTCATAATAAATGTTGTATTAACTAGACACATGGTGTAGGAATGAAAAATAGGTGAAATGAAATATTTACTTACGTGGTATGATTTTCGAAAATTCGGCACAGCTCCTGCCTTACGTGCAACAACGCCCGTGCGCCACGGGACACTTGTGGGCACGCGGGCGGTGTGTCGCCTACGCGATCGGATGATGCAATAGTCGTACACAGTTAGAATTATTATTCGTTAGTCTACCTACCCCCATAGGCAACCAGCCCCGGTCTGCCCTATCTTAATTCGTGACTAACATGTTATTCGATTTTGTAACCTAACCTTCAATTTGAAAATAACCGTGGGTTGATATTAATTGTTAATTCCTTAAAGCTAATTATTAAGTTTCTATTGTTGTAATGCAGATAAAATCGGTTAATTAATTTTTATTAAAAGGCTGTTGTGACAATTGAAAGTATTCATTGATTTCCTAACGCACGATGTATTTTATTACTAGCTGCTCCCGCGCGATTTCACCCGCTGCCCGGCTCCTATTGGTCGTAGCGTGATGTTACATAGCCTATAGCCTTCCTCGATAAATGGACTATCCAACACAAAAATAATTTTTCAATTCGGATTTCAGTAGTTCCAGAGATTAGCACATTTAAACAAACAAACTCTTCAGCTTTATAATATTAATAATAATAATAATAATAATATAATAATAATAATAATATCCTTGGACATTTCACACAACGCCATATCGTCCCAAGCTAAGCAACCTAATGCTTGTGTTATGGTAACGAGATGGCTGATAGACTACTTATTATACATTTTTTTTTGTAAATACATACATATTATAGATAGAAAAACACCCAGACTCGTAACAAATACTTGCAGGTCGTACAAATATTTGTTCCGTGCGGGAATCGAACCCGCGACATAGTGCGCAGCAGTCAATCAACCACTGCGCCAACCGTGTATTAGTATACTCGTAGATGTGAAGCTACGGTTTCGAGTCCCGAAGACTGTCAGTGGGTTGTAATGGCGGTAGGATCAAAGACTTGATACAAAACCAATACGGCTCGTACTGTGAGAGGGTCCCTCCACTCTCTGCTGCCCAGATCACCACAAGTTCAGACCTTGGTTTCCTTTCTCTGGTAGTCTAGCTAACTAATCTACTGCTTGCTCAAGTATCTAATTAATACTTAAACGGTGTTTCACAATAAATGTAATGAATTTAGTAACCATTACTTTAGCGGACGTTAATCCGACATGCAGTTTAGTGACAATGATGTAATTACTAATCTTGATTGGCATTACAGTAATGTTTAATTATGATACCTACTGCAAGTGAAATGCCTCTTCTCGAACAAAGAAGTAGTGAGACTGATCTTCTTGCTCGCTCATACATACATGCAAGCATATTGTCGAAGAATATAGCTTGAATACCTACTTAAACCCGCAATTCCAATTTTAAATCACATTAAATAATTATGTTTTTCAAATTGATGTCGATTTTTCCGTTACATTTTAACTAAGTTATTCAAACAATAGGTAATGGACATATAAAGTTAAAACCTTCAAAATGCAGATGAATGAGTTACAAATTCCCTTTAGTAAGTAATTCCGTAAGAATTTCATCTGAACAGGGTTTGTTTACAATTTTCGACCAGACCAGACCAGCCTATAGTGTTGTGATTCAGGCTACTTATCGATGGTCTGTGTTTGTTACACGTTACTTCTGAGTAGCGTCATCCAGAAAGAATATTATTCTTTGTTTCCTTCCTCCTCCAAACCAATATTGAATTTCCAGATAATTTATCTTCCCCTGCCATTCCTGTATAGTCTAAACTGATGAAAGTAAATGGCAGACTTGTTTTGAAATTCAATTAGGTATTACAAGTATTTATTCAAGTTACTGATATTGAACAGCGCTAAGCAGACAGACAACCACTCGAGCTCAGTTAGTCGGTCAGTCTTTACCTAATCTTATCAAGCGTCTGATAACGTGCTGTCTACCTACCAGTAAGGATGGGTAACCGACGCAGATGTGAAAACATCACATTTATGTTCAACCTAATCAAATGCATAAAGGACTTGCACGCACCTCTGATTTTACGGATTCATGTGCGTATTGTTTATAATTATCACTTGCTTAAAAATCGGTTAAGGAAAACATCGCATCGTGCGGAAACCAGCATGTCTGAGAGATATTTCTTAACAGCATGTGAAGATAAGTCAGATGGGCAGCATAGAAACTCCGACACCAGGTTAGTCACTAACCACACGAAAAGATGAAATGCATAATTATAACTTGTGGTATGGTGATTAATTCATCAACCCGGAACAAGTCCAGATTCTAGTAAAGCGGGATTGTCCGAAAGGGTTACCGCTACCCCGGAACATAAAGGGCTAAGGGAGGCACATGGATGGATTTTAGTCAGTAAAAGTCTGACACTCCGTTCCGCTCCGCCCAGAGCGGGAGCAGTCATTTGATGATTTCCCACCCTCAAAAAAGAAAAAAATAGTCCAGACTATAAGCAAGGCATTTAGAAAATTCCAGACGGAAACCCAATAACCCCTTGCCCTTGCCAGCCCGGGAAGCGAACCTTTAGCAGCAGCACTTTCAACCAATAAACCGGCGCGGCAGTGTATTTAAATTCTTATCCAAATACACAATTAGTCCGTTCCTTATCGCGACCACATTAATCTAGCGACCGTGAGAGCTAAACTCGAAACTACGGAAAGTGACAAAAATATAAATAAAAGTAAAAAAGCCGCGAAACAATCTGTCAAACTTGTTTGCAGGTGATAAGTTGCTATCCTTTCAGTGCCGTACCGAACGGTCAATGAACCCGAGCCGAAACTTCGTGAAGTTTATTATAAACTCTTTCGTTGAATGTTTGTCTTTTATAATGGCGGTGGTTGTAAAGGAAAATTACAAAAATTATATTTGGATTTGTTCACTTGAATTTAGTTTCCTATTTCCAAACTAAAAATGGCTTTGTTTTTAAATTGAGATGAATAAAATCAGTATCAGAAAAGTACCTTCAAGGCTGGCCTATTTGTTGGCCAGTTGGCAGAGTTAGCAATGCCATGCGACGTAACAATGCTGCCAGCCGTTTGAGCACTTTTCCTGTTGACAGCAACGCGGACGAATTTTGTGATGCTCTATATTTTTAAAATATATTTTTGAAATATATCTTTCTAAGGTGTAACCTACCAAGAGAAACAGAAATTGTACATTACTATTAGTTCACATAACTAATCAGAAGTATTCACCGCCGATAATAAATTATTGGCCTCTTTGCTACGATAATATTTCAGGAGGTTATCACTTATTAGTTTTACCTATTGGTGACGTAAACATTCAAATGATAACATGTACTTAAGAAGTTTAGTCACAGGCAAAATGTCTTCTACTTCAATGACAAAGACCTACCTACCTACGAAGGAGGGACAAACAATGAAACAACAGACAAAATAGAGGAGGATCTTTAATTTAAAACATTACGACCCTCCCGGATAAACACTTAGAAAAAGAAGTACATGAATGGAAAGGACTAAAGAAGTGAGGTTCTTGTCGCCATTCGATCCTGTTTCTTATACCGCAGGGTCAAAAACTAAAGGACCAAGTGAGGTTGGAGTAACTATTAGAAAAGTCAGAAAAAGTCAGTAGTTGCGGTGCCTATTCAAAGCAAACAAACAAACAAACAATCATATCTTTCCTCTTTATAATATTAGTAAGATGGAGAGATACCTTAGCCGAAAATAATCACGAGCAAATCTTTTTTTTTTTTTAAGTGTATGTATACTTATGGATCCTCCTGACTGTACCTACATATAAAATCAAGTTCAATTACATTACGACGCCACAATTTGCTTGCACTCCAGGAGTGGGCACCCACCCTGGATGTTTGTGCTCGTGATTCGTTTACATAAGCGATGATGATGTGATGGCTCCTAATAGTGCAGGATATCCTGACGGGTTACGAGGCCGAAGAGTTAAATTATTTCTATTATCTTCCTGCATGGGGAGGGAACAGAATCTATAACAGCTAATTTATACGTAAAACATATTGCAAAAGTCTATTTTCAATCTACTCAGAATATTTTTCTAATATTATAAACGTAAAAGTTTATTTGGATCTATGGATGTTTGTTACTCTTTCACGCAAAAATTTCTGAATGGATCTGAATACAATTTGACACAGAGATAGATTGTAACCTAAATTAACATATAGGATACTTTTAATTCCGCTAATACGTTCCCGTGGGATAATTTCAGACATCCACGTGTGCGAAGCCACTAGCGGTATAGTACCTTTTCTTTTGAGGGTGTGAAATCATCAAATGACTTCTCCCGTTCTGGGTGGAGCGGAAGGGAGTGTCAGACTCTTACTGACTAAAACTCATCCATGTTCCTTCCTTAGCCCTTTATGTTCCGGGGTAGCGGTAACCCTTTCGGACAATCCCGCTTACCCGGAAGCGGTACCTAATAAATATTTTCCAAACTGTTAAGGTTGATGTTCCAGGGTAGCCCGCGAAATTCAAATTTTCTTAAGTTTTTTGCAATTTGCAGGCCAGTGATAGGTTGTATGTTGATGAACATTTGATTCGCGGCTGTAAGACGTATGTAGTTACAGAATTATAATCACCTCCGAGCTCATAAAGGAATGACTTTGACCTTGTAAAAAGTCATTTTTACACCTTTATGAGCTCGGAGGGTTGTATTAATGATTTTGATGATTATAATTCTGTAACTACATACGTCTGGCTGGTTGGAGGATTCACCTTAAATAAAAATGTCCGGAATATAAAAGGTGAAGTGAATTTTTTAAATGTAAATTAGGTAGGTGTAGGTAGGTACCTAGCTATGGTTAGGCATCACCATCAAACGGTTTGGTTACCACAGAGGTGCAATCAGCTTGCACGTTCAAAGTCACATAATATTAATATCAACAAATGACGTATTGGCACTATTGAACTTTAACAATAAATTACATACTACACTACAAATAAACATTACTCCACAACCGTTCGCAGAAACAAACAGGTAAAAACAAAATTTATGCAGAAAGTAACGTAAAAACACGTGCCATCATACTTTATCTATATATTGCTAATCTAATAAAAATAGTTGCCAACTAAATTCTTTTGTAATAAGCCTAATGATAAGCGTGTAACGATTTGTCGTATCTCTATTGTTTTGTGATAAAAGTGTTTAATTCACATATTTTGTCGAGTCTGTGTTATCATAATCTTTGATGCTAAGATGACATATTACTTCCTGTCAAACTAAGTTTGGCGCCAATTATAGCTTTATGTTCGCGAATACTAGCAAAGTCGCGATGATTGAGCATGTGTTCGAAAGTCGAACATTTAATTTTTAGACATTGATATCGGATTCTTTCAGTCTCCAAAAAAAGTGTTCAAAGGTTTGAAACTATTTCTAGCACCAGCTTTAGGCAACGCAAATCACTTGACTATTTTCTTGCAAATCAATTTCAACTCATCGTAGCTTAACAGCGAATGTGCGTAAAACACACCGGTACCTAATACTAGTAAATGACAACACTTGCTTAGCTCAACTTATGAAAATAAAGTAATACCATTGGTGGATTTTCCTCGCACACCGCCTCGCTCCCATAGTTCTGGTAGATACACAGCCAAATGACAGACACCAGTTAGGAGTTCGACTCCTCAGCTGTACGTTAATGGTTACACTTAGATCCTGAGCTGACCTAGCGCTGGCTAGCTTTTACTGGCATAAGCCTCGTTACCGTTGATATAATACGCAGCTCACAGCACGATGAAAGCAGGTAAGTTGGGTTAAAAACAATCAATAAAAAGGACTTAAACACTCACCCTGCACAAAGCGACACCCGTATCCAGCCTATCCAGGAAGTTATCAGCAGTGATCCTGAGTTCTGGGTAGAGGACAGTCAGCCACTCTGCCAAGTCCTCCTTCATCGCATATAGGTACTCCTCTGAGGACTTGAAAGGCCTAAAAGGCCGGGCCTCCAGGAGGACTGCGCCTGCGCTCGCCATTGTGGAAGGATTCAGGGCTAGATGGACATTACTGGTCTGTAACAAGAGAGAATTTGGAGTTAGTTTGATGTGAGTATAACTTTTGAGTTTTGAGAGAAAATATTTTTTTTTTGAAACGATCAACTTCGCTCTACCTTTATTTTAATGGCTAACAGAACACTTTTTAATTTTCATTTATAATCATATTATTTTGAATCGAATTCTATATGAATCGAATTCTATGAAACGAAAAGAAGAAGTATTTCATACTAGCGTAGGTCTTATTAATTAATTTCGTTAGTTATCATCAGTACTACAGACGGTCTCGGGTTCAATGTATAGCAGTCAATGGCTGTACTGTCAATGTCATCTTAAATCGTTCTCAAGTCCATAAAATTCGTGATAACCATCTCACAAATAGCTTTGTCAATCGAAAGAGCCCAAAAAAATATAACCTATTAACCCTGAGCATAAAGCAAACATCCATTTTTTTATCCCAATTACTGATTTCGTAACTACCACATTACTAAGACAAATGCTCTAAATGTCAACTTATTCATACATGATGCCCAATCAATCTTGAGCTGTCAAAGTGGCGCCACTTGTGACCACAAACGTCAAGTTTACGTCAATCTCAGTACATTTCAAGTTAGTTCCGTATTCTGCCGCTGTCGACATATTCTGGTGATGCAGTAGTTCTTAAATACTATATCCTTGGTTGTCGTCGAGTGATATGACAGGCAACAGACAATTGTTTGTAATTAGCCAGGCGACTCTATTTGAACCTGTCACGGATCTGACTTGTCTAGACGAATGTTTTAAAGAGCAAAAAGAGTGATTATGATTTTGATACAAGCATTTATCTTTGTGTGGTTAATTGAAATAGTTTGTGATTTTTTGTCATTGACCTTTTTGGTGATGTCTTTTAAAAAGGTTAATTAAGTACGCATCGCTTGAATGAAAAGATGCGATAGGTATGCAATGTGGTTTGTATACAGTCAACCTATGTGCCAATCACCACCGATATTTAAAAATTACGTTAACTTATCCTGTACTCTTTAGTCCAAGTAAAGTATTTGGACTATGGAATATAGGATAAGGCTATAAAACGGAATTATCTTCAAAAAAATTAATTACGATGATAAGTAAAATGGAATAAAATTTTGCAATATGAATAATGGTACGATTGACCGGTTTTTATTAATTTAAGTAGCCTTCTTATTACTGTTTATAAGAAATTAATTAATTTTAATGCTAATCTTGGCGCTAAAAGCGTCTTAGATCTTGATGAGTTTTTAGGAGGGAAAAAACAGAAGGTAATATTGTAGGTATTGATCTGATCCAATGGTCGTAAGAAGGATTTATTAAGATATACACTATACATGCACTATTTCCGACATAGAAAAATAATTTAAAATCCCACAACGTTCCACCATCATTTCAGGGTGTTCTAAAAGACTTATAATAAGAACCGAATGCCAACTTAGGCCATGATACCAAGTAAGCCGAATTGTCCGAAAGGGTTACCGCTACCCCGGCACATAAAGGGCTAAGGAAGGAACATGGATGGGTTTTAGTCAGTAAGAATCTGACACTCCCATCCGCTTCACCCAGAGCGGGAGGAGTCATTTTAATGATTTCCCAAGCTCAAAAAAAAAGGCCATGATAGCAACTGAAATTCGCTTTTGTTTGTCTATTAGTTTATCACCTTAAAGCCACCATAAACATTAGACGAACGAAAAACAACAAAGGAGATTTTATGACATCCTATATTCTGAATGGCCAGTAACATAGGCCACTAGTGGCTACTAGTGGTGATCGATCACCATCAGCCGTGTACACAGTGGTGACACAGTTCATTTACCCACACGCTCGGTCGCGTTCCGCGGCTCAGTGCTCGCTTTCGCGGGTTCCACTCCCGAGCCGCGTAAATACTAGTTCGGACTATGTCTGTTGTTTAATCGATGGTTAGTGTTTGTGGCTATGAGGCAGGTGAAATTCTAGGGCTGTAGGAATAATGAGGGATTTGACGGGGGCTAAAATAATATCAAGCCATTCAACCAATCAGGGCGATCACAGACAATTGTCAGCCGGTCGTCAGCGTCAGATCTTCTCCAACCCAATAGTTAAGTTATTTAGCCGTTGAGAAGCGCGCATGTATGACTATTTAAGTATTATTTAGCACTGCAAGTACGGTCAGCTTAATTTGGTGAACTGGAATTTAGGCAATTAATGCAACTATTGGAAGAGTCTGCTCGTGGTTAAGTGGATCGCCTTGTGCGGGTGTTAGCACCCGCACAAGGCGATCCATCCCGTTAAACCACGCTTGCCGGGGTTGGCCGTGGATGGGTGACCATCTTTACATACCAAGACTCCTCCGTGCCTCGGAAAGCACGTTAAGCCGTTGGTCTTGGCTGTCATTTGTGCATTTTGACAGTTGTTACAGTCGTCAGAAGCACGAAAATCTGACAGCCAGTCTAACCAAGGGTTATCGTATTGCCCAGTTACTGGGATGTGGACGTCAGATAGGCAGTCGCTCCATGTAAAATACTGGTATTTAGCTGCATCCGGTTAGACTGGATGCCGACCCCAAGATAGTTGGGAAAAGGCTAGGCAGATGATATTAGGAGAGCCTGCCGCCGCAAATAATATCAAGTCTAAATTGACGCCTTCTAAATTCTCATCCATCATCAACCGTTGTGTCGATGCACAGGGTGCTGTCTGCAAGCACCCTTACAGACTCATACGCAACACTATCGGCGCCAACCAGTCTAGCGCTTCATACTTATAACTCTTACTGCTAATCACCTCATCATCATACATAATCGTTACCCGCGCATATCTCACGCCTCATTAGTCACACACGATAGTTCTGTGAAAACCGTAATTATCAGACCGTTGACGATCTAACGTATTGATAATCGATTATGTTCAATCTTGATGTGTAGTGTTTCAATTAAAACTAGATTCATCGGGAATGATACTTAAGAATGTTCTACGAAGCCTGGAAAGACACGCTCGCACCTTAGCTTGCTGTTTACCTGGCCTCTGTTTCAAAGGATACAAAGACAAGCTCAAACTCAAACTTAAAGCAATTATTTCAATCAAACCAATTACAGGCACTGTCGAGGAGTCGGTCAGTCGAAAAGATGGAGCTAGTTGCCCATTCCAAAGCGTATTGTAAGCTATGTTCCAAGCAACAAAACATCTGCTAAATCAATAGTTTCATCATTGTGATCTGGGGGCCTACCATAAACTTTTAAAATATTTGCCAAGTGCAGGGCAGTTCAACTGGGCATGTTAACCTGACAGGTTTTGTGTTTGTACCATGAATATTTCCCGCTGACCTGCATCATGTCAACTTTTGACCTGCTACATAGTCTCTGGTCAGTGTGCTGGATTATAAATAAACGTTCTAAAATACTTTACCGGTTTTACGGTTTTAATAGAAATGAAATAAATTTTTATAATAACAGTTTAAAATAAGAGAGTAGTCATAGAAACTTTGTTCCATGGCAAAAAAAGAATTTATCATTACTGATTATGAGAGCGAACGCCCTTCTTGCCACAAAAACTTGAAGTAAAAAGTTAATACTTCACATTTATTTTCGAACGAATTTAGTGCCTACATGTCAAAGGGTAATAAGTACAATTTTTCAATTTATTTTGAAATTCAAGTGTATTAGTTTTTGTTTACTTTAAACATAAAGGTACTTAGCCTTTTTTTTTAAGGCTGGGAAATCATCCAATGACTTCTCCCGCTCTGGGTGGAGCGGAAGGGAGTGTCAGACTCTTACTGACTAAAACCCATCCATGTTCCTTCCTTAGCCCTTTATGTTCCGGGGTAGCGATAACCCTTTCGTACAATCCCGCTTACCCGGCAGGCTTGGCCCTGAGGGGCCCCTTCATATGCTGACATCTCTTTGAGGCGCACGTGGAACATATACGCGCGGTCCGGCACGGGCCTGGTGCTGATCGGACGGTGAGTCACTCACCGTCCGCAGGCCCGCGCCTACGGTGGCCGGGGGTCGTCACGTGGCTCCCGACGCCCGGGGCGTCTCCTGCGGCGGCTGGGACGGGAAGATCTTTCTCTTTCCCATCCCGCCACCAAAGGTACTCAGCCTTAAAGTTTTAACTCAAATCAATACAGATATTTGTTTTGTGGCCGTGTCTGGGAGTGGTAGGCAAAGAGTGGCTTTTGTGACTATGGATTTAAGACAAGTTTCTTACGAACAATTGGAATATGTAAGATTTTTTGTATATTAACAGGGATACTGTAATAGGCTATAATAAAAGCTCGGAAAATGACTCAAAAATGTGGATTGAGGTGGCTGAAAATCTAAATTCTGTGTTAGGTGTGCTGAAAAGGATTGAAAAACTTGGATAGCTGTAAGTTTTTAATTAATTAAAATTATCAAGGTAATATAATATTTCTCAACAGCATGTGATGCTAAGTCAGAGGCCCATGGGCAGCACTAAAACTCTGACACTGGTTAGTCACTAACCACACGAAGAAGAAGATCAAGGTAATTGCCTGACTTAATTATATTAATTATTAATTAAACCATAAATACTATTTAAATATCGATCTGCCCAGCCTTTTCTCAATTATGTGGGGTTGGCTTTAATTCTAACCGGATACAGCTGAATACCAGTATTTTACATGGAGAGAGATTCTTTGGAGTATCATCCAGTTACTGGGTGGTGGAGGCGTGGGTTGTGGAAGACGACCCTTAAAACTATCAAAATCTATGAATAACGGGTATGGGACGCCGCCGTAGGTTCTACGAATGCAGCCTAAAACCTCAGGTATACCAAACTTCTTCAAAAATCTGAAATAAGTTAATGACAGTTGTGCTGTCACATCTATACATTCAGAATAGATTATAATACCTGATTACTAAAATCAAAAGAATTTCACTAGACTAGCTGAGAATTTTATTTCTTTTCAGCAAAAATGTAGTAGATTTAAGCATTCTATTACTTGTGCTACTGCATGTGATTCAATACTGTTTGCTGCGCAATAGAATGTGCTGCGATGTCATCCGTTGGTCTTTAATAAGAACTATTCGCGCAAAAAGATAATGCTATGCTGTTAAAACCTGAAATAAAGTAGGCACACATTCAAGAACTTATATTATTATGATAATTAAACGGATAAATAGAAGTGTAGAACCTTGACCTCAATCGACAAATCTGTTGATTTAGTAGGGCGTGGCATGAAAGATTGTAGCTCACAGAGCGCAGTGCAAGCGCTTTCGTGAGCCTATATCGTTTAATAAAAGCGTTGTCCAGCATGTCAAATGGTTAGATCGAGTTTCTCAAAATGTTTCTTTGAATTTTAGCCATTTGTTTAGCACTGTTGCCACGACTATCATCCTCAAGAAACTCGAAAATTTCATCTTCATCACACATCTAAAATAAATGGTAAACACATTGCTCATAGAGGTTTTCTATGTATTTCAATACTTTGAAATAACGACAGAATTATATTGTGTACACACTTTTAGGATAAATTAGCTTTTTCTATTTAAATTTAATTAAAACAGGTCAATAGTTGTTACTTTCACAAAGCTGCAAATTATGACGGCAGGGCAGTTCAATTGTTGAATGTTTAAATGTCAAAAAGCCTACATGGTAAGGATATGTTGCAGGCCAGTCTGCTGAAATGCTGTCACGTGGTCACTCACCGGTTTAGACCACGTGATCGCTGACTGGCCTGCTGCTTGTTGAGTTCATGGTACAAACTAACACGGCAGGTTATTTTTCGTCTAAAATTGACCTGCTATAAGAGTTTATGGTAGGACCCCAGTAATACTTTGTCTAGCCTATATTCAGCGGAAAAAAAACACAAAAGTGATTTAAGGTAAGTATTAAGTGTGTCCTAAGTACCCCTACATCTGCAGTTCTGAGGACGTCAGGCGTGGCCACCTACAGGACCCAACTTTTCTACAATATTTTTATCCTTGCCATAGACTCGAAAAGAAAAAGCGTTGGAATGTCATAAGTAGGTAACTAACCCGCAGGAATCAATGACCAAATTCGAAAAACCTACATCTTATCTCGACCTAAAAATCAAACTTAAGACAATTTAAATCCATTTAATCCATAACCTAACATACCTAAGGATAGGCCCATCAAATGCCTGAGTTAATCATGCAATAGGAATGCGAACTATTCAGGTGTAGTCATCCTATATAGTTAACCTAGATGGTTGTAACGTGACCTAGGCGGTGGCGGTGCTGCAAGGAATTCAGTCAAGTCGCTCATGGTGGGATTATAGAAATAAAACCAGCAAGTGCGATGCCACTGCAGAGCAAATGCCTTGATTCTTATAGGGAAGGAGGTTTTTATGTTTTAATTTTTAATAAAAAATAACAATTTCTTTCAAATATTTTTTTTTGTGTGTGTGACGCGATATTAGACAGCAACATAGATTAGACGAGTGATGAATTAGCAGGTCAACTTGATCAGACTTTCGTTCAGAGTTCAACAGGCTAAATGTCAGACGAAGAATTGATGATTCATGAAACCGATTTTTTTGAAAATCGGTTTCAAGAATCCCGCTAACAGTAAGGTGAATACATTTTTCATAAATATACAACCATATTTACATACATAAATGATATGACAGATGTTCTCATACATTTTCCCCTCATCTAACTTGAAGACACCCATAAATTTTAAAAGGAGGCCAAAAAAACAATTGTCCCTAAATCAAAACAATGCCCGATGCACACGTGTGTATAAACATCGCGGTAGGGTCAGCATCGACAAGACAATGGCAGAACCACCGCGCTTGCGCAAGCGCACGCTCTGTTGACTTCCGTTGTCGCCGAGCTGTAGCGATGGCAGAAAAAAGAAATAAATATTTTTGTAACCTTTTATAGATTTTTAGAAAATAAAGAAAAATTTGACCATTGGAACTAACATAAAATTAAAATATGGAATTATGTTAAAGAGGTTGCTTTCTATAAATGGAAGGGAATATACTGTTTGCTGATATTTTTTTTTAAATAACCTTACTTATGATAGGGACGAGAGTGCGGTGTGCTAGGTGCAATTTTAAATAATAAAAAATACTTGTCAGATAAAGCATTGTCAATTCTTTGGGCATGTAATAAGGTAAGCAAAATAAAGATAAATTATAGAGATTAAAAAATTATCTCACATTCCGTTATTATTATTGCGCGTAATATAGTGATATATTATGTTAATCGGTCAGCAGTAATTCTTTTACAACATCAATTTAAATCCTATAAACATGATTACGTACACGTTTAGTAAAAAAATCGTTTGTTTATTTATTGGCTGGCAAGAAATGTGTGAGGTTTTACTGTGCGGGCATGGGAAGGGCAGATTTTTAAGTACATGCTTATTTGCTAAGACCAGTTTATGTATTAATTCCCTACTTTTAAACACGGTTATATTTTTATCAAGCGGTTTTACAAAAATATTCTATTATTTTCAACTTTGTCAACTACATATAAATTGAGGATTGTTAACGCACGGTTGACTGTTGTGCTGTCTCTACAGTTAGTAGGCTAATCTGTTTACAGCGGATCACACGCGTCGTCGCAGTATTTATTTCGAGTTCAGCACTCCACCATATCCACTCCACCAATCATACATTTCGTATGATTTGACTTAGCTTGACTTTGGCGCAGCCATTAGGCAGACAATACTGTTTTGAGTTTTTATTTTCTATTTGTATATTATGTGCCTTCACCAGGGTCAAAGAAATGTATTTTATTTCTGTTCAAATTTTTGGAGGTTTACAGGTTACATTTTTTTTTTGCAGTATTGATATAAAAAAGGCATTTTATTATATTCATCATCAAAAGGAGTCATAAATAAAAATAGTGAGTAATGTTTATAAAATAAATCGCGGTGCCGATGCCGGGTCTCATTTCTATTCTTATTTTAATTCAAGTGAGTAACAAATCTGACACGCAACCACCCACAGAAAAAGGTGAGACACTAGTAGTTTTAAATTCACCGTCAGTCATCACCCTACAAAACGTACAGCATGATTCAGTCATGAAATAAATTAAAATCACACATTGAGAGATTATCACAGCGTCACACTAGCATCCCAAAGACGATGCTTAACAGTGTCGAATAATTTGCAAAGAAAAATTTGCAATTCTTACGGCTGAGAACTATTTCGTGGTAATAGTACATCACTAAACGAATTACAAGGAGTACAAAGCTACAACAGAGGTTCAACTAAACGCCAATGCTTCCTTGTTTACCGTTAGTGTTAACTCCTAGGGCATGAATGTGACGTAGCCTTGTAGCACGGAAGTGATACGGCCTCGGGCACATAAGATAAATTGATACCAACGATTATCGATATGTAATTGTCGATACATAGCTCACTTATCGTTTTAAGAGCGAGAGATATACCGAAGTTAAGAAACTAATAGTAGAATTTTAATAAAATAGTATTATTAACAGCTTATTGATAACATGGATAATAAAGATGATAAAAACAATAGTGAAATTTCTGATCAAACGCCTTTTAGTGACAAGAATGGTGAAATATATTGCGTAGTAGCTAATAATCTTATCCTGGGAGACGAAAATGATGAACAAGAATAATGAGCCTTACAAATTTTAAAAGAGTAACTGTGGAGTTTCTGCCCATTCTTCTCCACACGAAACTACCTTTTGGAAAGAGGCGACTTGAATCAATTCTATTTCTTGTTCATTTGACGCTCAAAAGTGTCTTCCTTGTGCCTATTTGAAATATGATTTGACTTTGCCTTTTGAAAATAATATAATCATTGGTATACAATTTTATTCAAGAGAACACAAACGTTTTCTTCTCATCATTCTTGATATCAATACGAATGGACAACGAATTTATGACCAACACTCAAAACCGCATATCTATCTCCAAAACGACTTTATTAATTGACTTATGAGGAATTTACGGTAATTATGAATGATTTACTGCTTCCACATAAATAAAAGTTATTTACTGTTGATTTACTTATCTTTATCTACAAAGTGTTTTTCCGGAGTTCTCGGCAAGAATTAGTCTTCCATGAGAAATGGGTTGGGTTCGTTTTACACTGATACTGTCGTCTTTCTTTTTATCTTTCTAATCTTTCGTGTCTGATAATGTTTTGTATGATTTTTTTATAGCATCCAATCAATGCTTTTGCATATTCTTATGCATAAAATTCAAAATGTGCCAATTGTCTACTACGAATTTCTGGAGTTGTCAATTCCCACAGTAATAAATGTTTTTTTTTAAATAATTATTGTTTAATGGTATTGATTCGCTCATTTCAGTGAGTAAATTCGTGCGAACTGACCCAAAAATAATGTAAGAAAATTGAAGCTAAATCTCAACGTTCAAACAGCAACGTATATTGAAATTCCAAGTCATCATATCGATATTACTGAAGGAGCATGAAGTGAAAATAATACGATAGTAATGTACAAATAACAATGCCTTTCTACCGAGGCCGGAGATAAGAGCTATCGGCTCGATACCGAGTTTTATATCGATAACAAGGAAAAATCATAAAAACCTTTCACGGTATTTTTCATTTTGAGAGTGAGAATGTTAAAGATAATTTAAAAAACGCCAATGAAAATGGTCTTAAATGATTTACTATGGAGTATCAGCTTGTTTATTTATCGCTTGAAGTAACGATGGCAAGTGCTTTAATTGATTGCTTTGACTTATATATTACTAGCGCTGTATTGTAATTGATTGTGTTAGACAGCATCAACTAAAGTAACGTCAGCAAACAAACTTCATCAAAAAGTTAAATAAATTCACGTTCTATGTTTCGTTTTAAAATGCGGACATGTATAAATAAACGTTTGCCAAAACGCGAATTTCATAACGGTCCATCAATTTCTGCGAATAAAATCATTCATTTTGTCGAAAAACCGGAAAGCGTACATTTTTCGGTTCAGTGAATTTATAATTGCTTAGTTCTACGGTATAGGTTATGTGTAGGTGAAGGATTTTGGTCGTAATGTACTAAAATTGCAGGTGTTTAGAGTTCTTCATTAATTGTTTCTAGCTTTTTGGTAATTATTGGTGATGTCAGTGTTGGCATAAATATTGTAAACCGTTGGTACTTATTGTAAACCGTGGATCAATCAGAGTAATGGTCACTTTTGGCACACATAACTGTTCAAATTGTTTTTAAAATATCAGTAGTCAAACAGTTAATCCTAATATTTTTATTTAAAGCTCACAATCGTAAAAATTGTAAGCTTCATAAATATTATTTATAGATTCGTCTGATTGCTATGAATTATGAGATTGGATAGCAGACAGTGCAAACTTTAACCATAAACTTCAGTTTTCTGCAAATACCCTATGTATCTGGATCTGACAATAATTCTAAAAAAAATAAACACTAAGCAAAAACAAACATAGAATGGTATTCGCAACATGTGTGCGTATTCCATATTTTAAATGTAGAACAAATTAGCATCTACATCCATTTTAATAATACTCCCACGCGTCGTATTATAAATATGCTACTCGAAGCCCTAAGTAAGGAACAACTTGTTAACATAAACAATGATTCTACAAACAATATTGATTCAAGTAATCATTTCGATAAACTGAATGTTAAAACTTAAAACCATTTTGATTTCGAAGAACAAGAAACTTCTAATTTTGAATTCAAAAACTTGGAACATGTCAACGACTGTTGGTGAAATACTAAAATGCGACATTCTGAACACGTAGACAGCCATATACTCTTAAAATAACATTGGGGAGTCTTAATGCTCGCCTTTGAATACCAAAGGAAGCGACATTCGAGATATTTCAGTGCGCGTACCACATGAAGTGGTGCTTTTCTTTTTATTTTTAATTATTTAACAGCTGCTGTTTTATCAGTAGTCTAACCAGCCTCAAGTATTTGTAAAGACACCGCTTCATTAAAGCCTGTTGTTAAATTACTTTTTGAACTTGATTCTGGGAAGTGGTTAGAATTGTGTTCTTTGCAAAATGAATGCTGTATTTAGGAGTTTCTGCTTGCTGCTTGTAGGATCGTCAGTCAATTTAGTTAATAAGTGAGTTGGATGTTAAAGTTTTAGTCCTTTTTCTGGTTTTTGGCTGTTAGTCTAACTTTTTACTCTATTTGGTAGGTAGTGTTTTGTTTTTGTATTTTTTATTAGAGTTATCTTTTGTACGCATGATTCTACACGTGCGTACAAAAGATTACTCTAATGATAAATAAATATATTTTTCTTTCTTTCTATCTGATTCCTTCCTTTTATTCGCTTTTTGCATTCGCATGAATAATTTACATAAATGGGTCGAAAAACCAGTTTTCAAATAAATTATATATGGACTTATAAATAGTTTTTATATTCTTGTTTTCCTTAATTTCATAATATGGAGCGCTTGATATTAATGTGGAGACCATGTTATTAAAATAATGCAGTTGGTATAACCATTATATACCTATAATGGTTATACAATATTGTTAAATTTTTTGTTATTCTGGCCGTAGGAAAATACATAAAAACGTTTGATCTATAATGTGTCAAACGCTACAGTATTGTCATTTATACTTTTATTAGGTTATTTTCAATATGAGTAAGTATTGCAAATTATTTTACTTTGACTGTTTTTTTTTGTCTTAAAATTCTAGTCTTAAAAGTCTTCTTTGTGATGGTGCAAAGGTTTCTTCTTCGTCTTAAGGATTAGCTAAAAAAAATAGGACTACGACCGCCTATCTAACTAAAAACACTATTACAAATAAGTCCCAAGGGTTTGTGAAATTATAACATAAATCCCAAGACCATTACGACAGCCACAGGGAGTATCGACGTTTACTGCCCGTTTATCAACACTCGACGATGATGCAGTAAGTTAGTTCGTCACTACACGCAGATACTATCGATAAATAAATAAGTAGTATAAAACTGTCCAATTGTATTTAAGTAGATTATCGGTTTTTATGATAACGATAGTGTTTTTAGACGTCATTGTTTTTTGATAAAAGTTTGATTTAATGACATTACTATGTGGCAGACATTGCAGTTGCATTATGTTACACATTTTATTGTCACAATCGTTTACTTTATAAGCTACTTGTTTAAAAAAATTGGTTTTGGCACGTTATAGATTTTTTTGCGCATATTTAAATTCTATTCGTTATTTTGCAACGTATTTACGTAAAATGATGAGTGAATTAACCTTTTTATAATGTATTTATTCTAAAAATCAATTAAAATTGGGTAATTGTTACTTTAATAAGCCAAAAATCTCATTTGAATTTACAAATTAATTAAAATTCAATAAAATTAATGTAATCAAACCGTACCCTTTTTTGCAGACGTTGTTAGGTAGTATAAAAGAAAAATGGTCTATTCTTAAAACTAATAAAATAATTGAATAATCAAAGCACACAGTAAAAAAAACAGTTACCACTATCCAATAAAAAACGAACCTTAACAGAAAAAAAACCCCGCCTCGTCCAAGTCGTCACACCACTATTTTTATAACAAAATCCTTTTTCGCCAAAAAAAAATAACACTACACTGGTTTTTTATCAAATTGATCGCGGGCTGCGCTGTGCTATCGATGCGTCGATAGGCCGCGAGCGAGCGCGTCTGACTTCCACGGGGGTGGTGGATCGACTGACGCCGAACGCATCGCCGCGCGCGTTCTTCGATGCGCAGGCACACCGTACCGTCAGCAACGCAACCTTGAATGCAATTTCGAGATTTATCTTAAATTGTTCCTTTTCTCATATATTACAATTATTTAGTCTGAGTATTTAGATGACCATACGTTAAATGGGCCCGCAAAGTGCTAAAAATTTTAATTGATTTTATATTCAGCCTAAGTTGGTAGCTAATCTTGTAAAACATTTCCTTTCGTGGTAAACAAGTTAAAAATAATTATTGATTCATAAACAGATGCTTAATTTCTTTGTAAATTCTGAAAAGCTAACTTATACTTTTAAGAATTAATTTGGTTTTCGTCTCGTTCAAAAGTCTGAACGTGTCATGTTCAGTGTTTATTTATCTTGGGTGTTTACACATGCACCATGGATATAACAATATGGCGGAACAATATCAGTGCACATGCCCCCTTGCTCTAATGCACGAGAGATAAGAGGTTGATACACTTTGTGATATGACACAAATACATGGACATAAAATACAACAGGATGATAGTGAGAAGCCATGAGTTTTTGTTGTGATAAACTTTGTCCGTTTTGCTTAACGACCTAAAAACCCGTCGAATGTATGTACGGTCGCCCGCGCATCAAGTCATACTAAACTGTCAAATGTTTCCATATGATTTAGAACCTTAAGGTGTTGACTGTTAGGATCAGAATCGATTGAGATAATTTGTCAGATTGTGGTAACTTGATGTGCCGGCGACTGTACCTACGTATTACCTATTCTTCTTCTTTTTGAAGAAGGTTTAAAAGTAAAATTCTCACGAAACGACTTTATCTGACTTTTCACACTTAACTGGCTACTCACCAAAAGGTGATGTGGGTAAGTCAAGTAAGGAAAAAAACAACCAATCAATATTATCATCGTCATTACATTAAGTTACGTTAGGTACTGTTTAGCAGTCAAGTTAGCGATCTAACGGGATAGTGCGTAAGTAGTCCCCGCCAACTCCAGCATGTACCGTGTACCAGAAAACTTCTGGTAAGCTACACTTTGATCTGTCACCAAACTTACGCATCGATCCGTCAAAATCGGTGCACTTGACGTGATCGAAGCGTAAGTTCCGCCTGCGTAGTTTAACCAAAAAGATAGAAGATACAAGCTAAATTGGCTCAGATGTCGGCAAACATATCTTCGCGTGCGCCTATCTCCTTCAAACCCGAACACAGGAGCCATACTGCTTCCTGCCGGGTAAGCGGGATTGTCTGAAAGGGTTACCGCTACCCCGAAATATAAAGGGCTAAGGAAGGAACATGGATGGGTTTTAGTCAGTAAGAGTCTGACACTCCCTTCCGCTCGACCCAGAGCGGAAGAAGTCATTAGATGATTTCCCACCCTAAAAAAAAACTGCACTTGACGTGATCGAAGCGTAAGTTCCGCCTGTGTAGTTTAACCAAAAAGATACAAGATACAAGCCAAATTGGCTCAGATGTCGGCAAACACACCTGCGCGATCACCTATCTCCCTCAAACCCAAACACAGCAAACATAGCGGCCATGCAGTTTGGCGACAAAAATATAAATAATAATAAAAAAATGTTTATATTAATCACAATGGGCGTTTAGATTTATATGTTTGGAGATCTACTTTTAAGCAAGGAATTGCTTGTAATAAGAGTAATATTAATTGTATTATTATATACTAGCTTCTGCCCGCGGCTTCGCCCGCGTGGATGACGGAAATTGCATGTTATTATACATATAAACCTTCCTCTTCAATCACTCTATCTATTAAAAAAAACCGCATCAAAAACCGTTGCGTAGTTTTAAAGATTTAAGCATACATAGGGATATAGGGACAGAGAAAGCGACTTTGTTTTATACTATGTAGTGAAGAGCAAGTAAAATACGTACGGAAGTAGTAATGTCCTCTGTACGCGGGTGGTCTTTAACCCATGTCGAGAACACACGGTACCATAAACTCACCAACTACAACAGTAAGCATTTTCTAACAATTTCCACAGTTCTGCTAAAACATATAACCGTAAGATTTCCTTTTCTCAGCGAACGATTTTCCCCGGTGACGCGAAAACAATAACACGATAACACTTTCCCGAAAGTAAGGCGGGGGTCACAATGATAGCGGGGAAAAGCTCCCATGGTATTGAGATCGAACACAACCCATTTTTAAATTAGTTTCCAAGAAATATGAGAAGTAAAATACCAATTGATGAGCATGAACCTTCAGCATGGGGTCCCGTAAAATTATAGGCGATATAAACATAAGCTGGTACATCGTCTTATTGCGAGGGTAACCTTCTAAGGGTAGTGATTATAGCAACTTGTCATTACCCTTTAAACTATTCGAATTATTTATAACTAGCTTTTGGCAGCGGCTTCGCCCGCGTATATGTAGAAAATCATCCTATGGGAACCGTACATTTTTCCGGGATAAAAAGTAGCTTATACGCTATTCCAGACTATAATCTATCTTCGTATCACGTTTCATTCAGACCCGTTAAGTAGTTTTTAAGTTTACTCGTTACAAACATACATACAAATCTTTCCTCTTTAGTAGTAAGTATATATTTGAAAACTAATTTCATTAATTCATTCAATACTTGACATTGCGTCTTCCATATTATTGGTTCCTTACTTAGTATGGGAGCCATTGACTGACAACTGCAATAAACTAGCGCTATGTAAATACGGTAAGAACAACAATCATGCAAATCATTAGAATTAATTAACATTCAGCATGCACCTTGATCCTAAGATCATGAAAATCTTATGTGTGGATGGTTAATGTAAAGGCACGGAGATTAATTGTCAAGCAAATTGTCTTCCAACTTATTTTGTCAGTATTCAGCCGTTTTTTTGGCATTCCTGCAGGTCCCTGTTCGTAAACTAACTATGTATAGCGCAGTAATTCCTTAAGCCTCTTGGTTTTAACTTTTTATAAACTCTTTTACAAGATTCATTTCCTGATTTTCTGTAAACTACCGAAAATAGAAATCAATAATTATGTTCTTCTAATACTTTGTTGATATGTCTACTTCATGCCAAGAAAGACATCAAACAAAATTAACTAAGTCACCCACTAATCGCTCACACACCCACCCGTCTCAACTATATATATAACCAGTGATCAAAAAACAAATTTACTTTACTACTGTTTAAATCAACCCCACCCCGCTTCCTCTTAAAGTAAAAAACAGAAAATTAAAATATTTATGGCTGAACTCACGTAGACTTAATAGTTAGTCAAGTAAGCACTACATTTATGTAGGTAAATTTTCGATGCAGGAGTTTTATAATTGTAACCAAAAAAACTATTGATTGACGATTCATTGATCGATGTAAGATGAAGAAGTGAATAAATAAAATAAATAAACCTAAATTCATTCTCACTCTTTCATTGCGACTTCTTAAAATAAAACTTCTAAAAATATTAACTTTCCCCAAAAAAGTTAATATTAATCTTTGGGGCAACATGCTTTGGCCCAACAGGAAGTCTTTAAACAGACTCTGGACCCAGGTTGGCCGAAGCAAGGAAAACCTGCTCAGATAGGAATTCATAGACAACTCCGCCTTGGAGTGTAAATGTGGTGCTGTTCCACAAACGATGGGACACTTCATCTCGTGTCCTGCCGTATGCACGTTACAGGAACTTACTGATGGACGTCGAATTCTGGGCTGAGTACATTTAGATTGCCATCGACACGCTAAGAAGAAGAAGAAGACAGAGACAGAGGAGAAGACTTAGGCACCCGCTAACCGCTCTCACTGGGACCTTTCTCAACAGATCAGCACAGAAGCAGTGATTATGTTGTTACCAACAAGCCAACAAGCTCTTACCATTGTCATCGATTAGAAAACATTACTAATGTGGGAATTCATTAGCTCGACACATGCTTCGCTTTTTATGACTTCACTTCACAGAGCTGGGAAGCTGTTAGTGTTATGTGGTGCAGCTGTTATATATTATAAGATAATAATAGATAATAGTTGTTTATGCAAGACTTTTTCCGGTAAAGTATTATCATGCATAAGAACTAGGTGGTTAGGGTGCGTTTCCACTAGAGATATGCGAGGGTGCGTAGCGGCGAATATGCGAAAAACTAACCAATGACAACACTAGCTTAGCTAGAGCTATGAAAATGACGTGATCCTATTGGTGGATATTTTCCGCGCACACCGCACAACTACCTAGCACATATTAGGTGGTATGGGTTTCAGTGATGTGACATGCACCAAAATTACTACTACGTTTCTTTTTTAATTTGGCACTTTAAACAAGTTATATTCAACCCATACCTACATGACATCTATACAGACGAAATATTTGACACTTAATGGTAATGCCTTTATAATGTTACTAATTTTCACGGTTTTTAAAGTTAGACACAATATCAATACGGGTAAAAAAGAGTCGGAAGACACATAAACCTTACGGGATAAATTCTCGAATTAATGATGAAAATCGCATCAAAATCCGTTGCGTAGTTTAGAAGAAAAACGCGGTCACACAAAATGACACGTAAAGTGACTTATATTTATTATTATGTATAGATAGAGCCTGAAGGATAATGGCATTGACGAGGCCTATCTCAGCAGTGCCCTAGGGCGGCAGTACCCACCTTTTACACATCTTCATTTTAACTTTTCACAATAGAAAACCTAAGGATTTTAAGGAATTCCTAACTTGAAATCTACATACAATGGTCTTAATATTACACCACAAGGTCAAGGTTTCGGTAAGTGGGATTGCCCAAAAGGGTTACCACTACCCCGGAACAGAAAGAGTTAAGGAAGGAACATGGATGAGTTTTAGTCAGTAACAGTCTGACACTCCCTTCCGCTCCACCCAGAGTGGGAGTAGTGATTTGATGATTTTCGACCCTCAAAAAAAAAAATAAGGACAAGGTTTCGCTCTCGATCTCGTCTCAAGCACTATAGACAAATAACTCCATCATTTACCTTTTACAAGTATTTATGAATAACATGGCGTGGGAATCCTGAAGGTTGTCACAAGTTCTGTGCTCGGGTGAGTCAAACCGAGGCTTTCACGGAATTCGGCAAGTACTTGTTACATGTGTAATGATGTTATTTTGGTTATCAACCGAGTGTTTACAATGTTATTGCTATATTTGGTTGTGGAGACTGAAGACAAACTTGTTCAGGAATGTTCGGGGGAAACGTGACTAATTGTTATGCGAAGAGGATCGCGATTAATGTCAAAATAATTGAAATTAATGTGACATGACATTCCGCTTGTAATCCCGATGGGGGGTTAAGTACACCACTAATGCTCCCAAATTGCGCCAGTCATATTTTAAGACCCATGTAATGAGGAGCTACATCGTTTTCACATGTATATTTCAACATGAATGATGTAACCCAGTTATTGTAAACATATTTCGATTTAAAAGAGTGTCCATGGAGTTTCTTGCCCGTTCTTGTCCATAGGTACCTACTGTTTTGGAATGGGCAACTATCTTTATCTCTATTCAAAAGTGCCTATAATTGGTTTATTTGAAATAAATGCTTTGAGTTTGAGCTAGCACATTGCATAAATTGCCATCTGTCGGGCGCAAATCCAGACTCCGAGCTACCATTGACCCGACCTGGGAATCGACCCAAGACCGCATGCTCTGCAGCAGCGCGATAATTCACTAGACCAACGAGGCAGTCACAAAAATGACAATTCACTAGACCAACGAGGCAGTCACAAAAATGACAATTCATCCCCTGTAGTGGTTACAAGGGGATGAAAGGTGACATGGTTAAGTCATTTTTGCGGATGGGAAATCCCATCTGGAGTACGGCTTGTCACATTTTAAGTCATTGACTGCCACGCAGCAGACACAATAGAAAAACTATTGTTCGCGGCTCACCGGTGACCGCGTTGGCGCTCAACGTGTTAAGAGGCAATTCTAGAATAAGATAATCTAGAAAATATCGGCAAACTGCTTGTCGAACCATGCACAATGATGGCTGGGAGTATCTCAATAATGTCGCATATAAGGCCATATTATTTGGTTGCATTGCCTTAGAAGCTTGATTTTTCTATAACTTCAAGGAACCGTAGACCTATGTATTTGATATTAATTTCAACATGAAAGGAGGAAAAGGGTCGACATACTGACAGACAGACGAAAGGACTTACAGTCAAGTTACCACAAACAGTCAAATGATCTGAATTGGTATTAGAACTTAACTGTCAACGTTTTAAGGTTCAAAATCATTTGGAGAAATTTTACAGTTTGGTATAACTTGATGCGCTGGCGACCATACAACCAGGTGATCCTACAAAGTTTTTTTGCTTTTAGTTTTTATTTTTATTTTTAGGGCAGGTACAAGTCCTAGAAGTACTCTTTATTGGAACCCAAATATTTAGAGGACAAAAATTTATTCTACAAAAAAGGTGCTACAATAGACGGTTTCCGCCAGACAAACTTCCATTTATTTTATCTCAACATTACATTATTTACATTTTGTCACATATTTGTTGAAAACCCGTGACACATCTCACCACACTACAAACTAGAGAGCGTTGGTTATCATGTAAGAGCTATCATGACTAAAACAAAAGGGAATAAGCAGAAGAGATAAGAACAGGGCGTGTCCTACCGCGTACACAAAGTACGTACTTAAACTTGATAACAAAACGGAACCAGATAGTGGTTTACAACATAACACTTGACAAACATTAAACAGTTTATGGGGGGGATAATTTATGAAGCACCTGTCTTTATCATTGTTCTTTCATTTTACTTGTTTTACGATACGTTACTGGTTCTGATTTTGGCATCAGAAGAATCCATCTCAATATTTGAATAACAATAATTAATCAATCAATCTGCAGCGGCTTTTTCTTAACAATGTTGGGGTGGGCTTCCAGTCTACCAGTATTTTACAAGTAGCGACTACCTATCTGACTTACACAACCCAGTAACCGGGTAATAGGTTACCCCTTGGTAAGACTAGCTATCAGATTTTTGGGTTTTTGGCAACCCGTAACGAATATAATAATATTTCAGAGAGCCTATCTGACCTCCAAAACCCAGTATACCCCTAGATAAGACTGGCTAT
Source organism: Hyppa rectilinea (assembly GCA_951799385.1). Lineage (NCBI taxonomy): Eukaryota > Metazoa > Arthropoda > Insecta > Lepidoptera > Noctuidae > Hyppa > Hyppa rectilinea. Next base: position 16,789,784 of record OX637321.1, on the reverse strand, counting down.
CAGATTTTCGGGCTTCTGACGACCCGTAACGAATATAATAATATTTGAGTGAGCCTATCTGACCTCCAAAACCCAGTATACCCCTAGATAAGACTGGTTATCAGATTTTCGGGCTTCTGACGACCCGTAACGAATATAAAAATATTTGAATAACATAGACATAATTATAATACTTAATCAGCCTATAATGTTCCCACACTGCTGGGTCACGGGGCTCCTGTCTTCGAGTGGGAGTGGGCTGAAGTCTACCACACAAACCCAGTGCGGGTTGGAAGAATGTCACAGTCATAATTTTTGGTTCTAGGACATACGAACAATATTTGATTACACTAATAAGAATAATGTTTCGAGTTCGAACCCAAGGCATGCACCTCTGATTTTACGGATTCATGTGCGTATTATATAATTATCACTTGCTTAAAAATCGGTAAAGGAAAACATCGTGAGGAAACCGGCATGTCTGAGAGATATTTCTCAACAGCAAGTGAAGCTAAGTCAGAGGCCCATGGGCAGCATAAAACTCTGACACCAGGTTAGTCACTAACCACACGAAAAGAAGAAGAATCAATTTGACTGACTAGTGTGGAACCCAATTACTGAAAACAACAAATAACTACCACAGTACCTTGAAATTCAAAGCCACAGACACATTTTCCTTTGTCTAGAAACTCGAACAAGGGCACCACTTAACTAGAAGGACGAATATAGAATAACTGAGTCAAATTCCTAGAAAATCGATTAAATAGTAGTTAGTTCAGGAAAATAGCTGTTTATGTACATTTAAACGTTGAAAGTTCGTGGTAATAAGTAGGGCGGGCGGCGGTGAGTAATACAGAGAACTGGGCGGGCGGGCGGGCATGCCGACGTCGCGACGCCAAACGTATTAAAAAGTTCTGGGTAATGTCGGAATGTAACTAGGTTTGTGAAAAGCAACCTTGAGTTGAGAAAAGTTCGTTGTACCTACTTTAATCGTGCCGTGAATATACAATATGTTTTCTGCCGCGAAGGCTTGTCATGAAAAACTTCTACCTAAATTGACTTTTTGACACGGTCACAAATAAAATGTGAAATTACATTGAAAAGGACTGCTTGTCTTAAAAATTTCCATCACTGTACAAAAATTAAATATTATGTGAAGATATAATTGTAAAATTGCATTTAATGCTAATAAGTATTCCATTTGATTCTAAAAATCTGTGACGTCACATTTTTATATTTCATACAAATCACAACACAAACAGTACAGTTCAAATTCTGCGTTTTACCAATTCATAAAAAGTAACATTATTGCCAACTGTTTTAAAATCTTTGTTACTTACTTAAAATTATTCATTAACTCTTATGCCAAAATTAGCTACTTTAGATACTATAAGGTCGAAGGTTTAAAGTTAAGTTACTTGCAACATTTTTGGCGTATCAACACATCTAAAATGATATTAGCAGTCATACAGAGACAGGCAGAATATCAGACAGGTCCCAAGTGCAAGGAAAAAGAAATTAGCTTGACCCAGATTATTTTCTTACATTAAATGTTAGGAATGATATAACGTAACCCCTCCTATCAGCACGGCAGTCGGGAAACAATTAATTTGCACCTAATAGGCATAATATTACATCGCATGTGAACTGGGAAATGAGTAGCCAGCACTCGACTAATAAATTGAGCTGAGCGCACGGAAGCGCGAAATATCTGAGTGTATGTTGAAAATACCAGTAGCCAGGAATAAGCTTATTAAGGACATCAAAAGGATCGCAGCTTCATTATTAATAATTAGTAGGTATGTCCAAATCTGTCGTAAATCTGCCAATGCCAACTAATGTGTTACCGGAGACAGATTTGAAAGCGCAGCATTATACCAGAAGTTTCGAACCTAGTTAGAGCTAGAGCCAATTAGCTATCTATCTATACATATAAATATGATTGAAGTGTCTGTAATGATAAAATAACAGCGTTTTACTAAATGAATGCTGATGTTATAACTAGTTTAGGCTACTTTTGTTTTAGAAAAATAAATAGGGACCACTCGATCAGTAACTAGTAAATTAGTGAAGATAAAGCTTGCAGTATGAAACTACTACTGACAGGCCAAATAGCCGAATACGGCAAAAAGATAGACTTCGGCTGCCATCTATAAAACTAAAATTATTTAAGAAAAATTACTAAATAGTTTGCAAGACTTACCGCTGATAATGTTTAAAAAAATACTTTTAAAATTATTACTATTTAAAAATATTATAACTTAAAAGAATATTTAGAAGACAAGTCAATACGGTCATGTAATTTGTAAGGAGATTAATTGACATTGTGAGTGTGAATAGATTTGCACGCCACATGATGGCAGGATATGCTAAAACTAATTTACTGCAACACCTTAGGTACCATATTCTAGCAAATAAATATTTTTGATTATAACTCCTATTGACTTGATTGTACTTACACAATATAATCAGAACCTAAATAGCCACCATTCTAAATAACATCCCTACGTAAACGAACAGTGCGGGAAATCGCTCGCAATGCAGTTAAACTCATAATACCATCATAGCTTCAGTGAGCATTCCCGTGAAAACGCACACACGCACACACGCACACACTGTGACTCACTTCCTCTCGGATTTCCCCATTATTATCGCATTCTCTTATCTATTAGATGATTAACGATGTTTTTACTAATAGTTACGTGTTAGGTTTGAGTGCTTCACAGAATGGTGCTTATCTTCTTAATTGAATATTAAATCAGACCATTTCCGCTGCTGAACCCAAGACTTCCTAAAATAATGATTGTTACACGGAACGGTAGTAAATATTGCCTTCGTAACTCGGATCCTCCTTGACAACAATTAAGTTCCACCTACATTTCAGCGTCTGAAAAAGGCTTTTGAGTTTATAGGACTACTTTTTATGTATGAAATACTTAGTAAGAACATAAAGCACGTGGGTACGCTTTATTTTCTGAATAGAGAATAAGGGATCTTATTCAGAAGATAGAAAATAAAATTAGTTTTTTCGGAGCTAAGCGAGATGTAATTGTGTCTCCATTTTCATGTAGGTAGTTTTAAGCCACCAAAACAGTATTTTTTGGTTAGTGTTCCCCTTTCAGACAATCCCGCTGTCTCGGCAGGACTTCGTTGGTCTGTCGTCACAAGCTCTACTGCTGAGCATGATATCTTGGGTTCGATTCCAGGTTGGGCAAAGTGTTATTGGGTTTCTCCATCCGACTTCTAGGACAGGCCAAAGTGTTACTGGATTTATCCATCAAGAATTTCTCAGTACGAGTAGCAGCTCAGAGTCAGTGCCCACTGTGCGCTTGGTGGTAATAAGCTCGCCCCCTATGATAAATACTTAAACATAACTGGCGAAATGGGTTAGCTGTACTTACCCATTCTGGAAAATACAGGCGTGATGTTATCTTATACGTAATTAATACAAAAAATTGTCAAGGAGGGTTCATTCTAGAGCTGGAATCACTTGAAATAACCCCGCCGTCAACCACTGCAGTTAATTGCATAACAGGCGGTCATTGGCCGGACGTTAGCGCATAACGTGCATGCCTCGCACCTCGTTACTACCACCTGGCCCACTGCCAACCCTGCTTTAGACGCTGCCGTGAAGACTGGTAATTATGTGTTTTTCTGACGAAGAGATGACTATGTATATCTTCTTAAAAGAATTCTGATGGGAGAATTCTCGAGCTCAAATAGTGATCCTTGCAGTTCCCAGCAATGAACTTTAAAGTCCCTTTTTCATCCAAGGATGTCGTAAAAGAGAAAACATTTACAGGAATGGCCAAAAACTACTTAATGATCATCTGCCTAGCTTTTTCCTGAGTATGTTGGGGTCTGCTTCCAGTCTAACTAGATGCAGATGAATATTACTATTTCACATATGACGACTACTAATCTATACCACCCAGTTACTGGGTACTCTTGGTAGGACTGGTTGTCGGATTTCCGGGCTTCAATCAGTCACGGTTCTTTTATAAAAGGTGTTAAAAAATTAACTCTAAGAATTTCGTGGGAGCATCGTTACGAACAACTATTACTATGGGATGAACCCTTAAATCGCGACAAAAAAATAAGCAGTTCCTCACATTAATGCACACGTAACTTAATAAAACGTATGGAAATGCTCTTTTTTTTTAAATATTATATACAGATAATGCAATTGTTTCCATCCAGCCCATACAAACTAGTTCCATAGTTCCTTCACGGTGGGAATCTCTCACCAGGAGACGCTTCGCTGACCGGTTAGTATGTATGTTATGCGCGCACGCATAGCGCTCCCGTTTAGCGCCTGAGCCCTGGCGATCTGCCAAGCATCTGAGTACCTGTCCTGACTTGTTCATGGGACCATCAGGTAGAGGAATGGTTACTATTCCAAACATTGATTTAGATGGCTGCAAATTCAAGGTCTTGGGTAACCAATCTATACATTGAATCGTCTAATTTCTCTTTTCGGAGTTCTTTCGAGGGTTAAATTCGAGAAGAAATAGCACGAAATATTTCAGCAACCGACATGTCATGAAGAGACCTAAACGAGCAAATAAATGCTTATGACATGACACGGCACGGCCTTAAGGCCCGTTTACAGGACACGGATTTTTTACAGCGCGGCAGTCTGTAGCCACGCCGCAGACTAATCGTATCAGCTTGTATATGACACAGCTAACCTTAGGTTCTATGGTATACGAAGACGATGCCGTGTCGTCAACCAACTAACTTAAATAGTAATCCATATACCTAACTCTAACGAACGTGCTTTGACACGGCGAATCATCCGTAGTTTTTCTGGGTGAGAAAAAAGTGAGTCCTTATGTTACCAAAGCGAATCAGCAACGTTATTTAAAACGTCTAACAGGCATCCGCTAGGAATAAAGACCACTTGATGACAGCGGCGGGAGGTAGAGTGCGCAAAACTGCAAACAGCCGTTTTTCTGTTTGCGCGCGTTAACAATAGCGCAGCTTGTCTAGCGATTGTCAGCATTGGGTACAGTGAGTTGAATTAGAAAACCATGCAGGACTCAGTAACTGCATCATCATCAACGGCTGTTGAACTATACGTCCCAGATTCAACTCCCAGTTTATTTGAATCCTTTTCCCAGCAGGGCAGTCTCTCTGTAATTGACTGTAGAACACACATCGTGAGGAGAACAGCATGTCTGAGAGAGAAGCTAAGTCAGAGGCCCATGGGCAGCATAAAAACTCTGACACCAGGTTAGTCACTAACCACACGAAAGAAAGAAGACAAATAGCTTGCTACCTTTTTCAGTGGCAAATAATTGACGGGTAAATACTCGTCACACTTCCAAAAAACTGTAAACTGACCTATCTCAACTCCTAGACATAATAGAAGTCATTGACCATTTAATGTACCTACTAACACTCGACATAGCGCCGCTGACCTGGCTCTCTGCCAGCCCCATTAATACCTGTCGTAACGTCCGTGCGATATCATTGATGTGGTGTGTGAGTTAAATGGATACTACGGTCGGTTTGGGAGGTTAAGCTGTGCTTGGTCCGTTTAAATGAGTGATGGGTGACCGCTTATTGTCACATTGTCACCATTTTGTTCTGACTTTAGTATGTATCAACGTACTGTTACTACCACTTCGTCTTTGTAGCATATTGTACTTGTTTAATGGAAATATGCATTTATCTATTTCAATCAATCTGCTTAGCTTTTTCCCAACTATGTTGGGGTCGGCTTCCAGTCTGACCAGATGCAGCTGAATACCAGTATTAATAATATTAGTAATAATAATTAATGCATTTATCTATTTCTTACATTTAAAATCTATTGACAGAATTTGAATCTATTTTGATTTAAAAAAAATGTTGATGGAGCTACTATTTGGAATTATTATTTGGAACGGGCACTTAGCTTTAACATTCTGACTGAGATTGTCCTTGAGAATTCAAAAACGCTTGTAAATGGTTTTATTGGAATGAATGTAGAGAGATTGGGTTTGAGCTATAGAAGTCTTTGCTCCGCTAATGGTGACATGATCCCCAAGCGGCAAGTGAGGTTCTGTGACTGCAGAACATGTGCACCATGATAAACAAGGCGGAGTAGCCTGTAAATCAGGAGATCAATGGCATTTTGTGTTTTTTTCCTAAATACTCGAAACCGACTTATGAAATTATTGGAGGACGCCACAACTGTGGAGGATATCTTTATCTAAAGTATATAAAAACCATACCACCATTTTATTTATCTTTTTCGACGATAGATATTAGTTAGTTTTATATACTTGTAAATAATATATTCTTTTTAGTATACACATTATACCTAAATTAAAGTAACTTTTCGTGAATCGTAAAGTCAAGTCGAATTCTGATCCATTTTTCACCGTTCTTTAGAGAATTTAGGTTTCAGGAAGGTTTACGTTGTTGGTTGTTGTTCTTAGGTTTATGGAAAGAGAGAAATCTTGATGTTTTGACTAGTCGTAATTATCGTGTGAAGCAGAGGCATACAGAAATTTCTGTTTATATACTCATACTATGTTTGGACATATTCGTGTAACAAGGCAAGTACTTCCGTAGGTACCTACAGCACATAGCGCCACTCTCGTCACACTGAGCTGGCCGTCTGCCAGCCCCATTAATACACGTCGTGTGGCGCACATTAGTGCGACTTCCTTGCAGTCCGGCATTCGTTCAGCCTGGACTGTAGTAAGGCATGCCAGTGGTGGATCTGTTTCATATTTCTGCGGGTGCATCAAAATACATTCATGGATGGGAAATTTTTTAAAGTTCTATCAATGTATCCTATGTAGACAATCCCTTTAACATTTTGCTTACTAGATTTACCTTAACGTTGTCATATTATAGATATATGTTAGAGTTTCCACCGTTATGAGAGAAAAATACTTAAACATACTACTTAAAAATACTAAAACTTTTTTGGGGTTCCGTACTCAAAGGGTGCCAACGGGACCCTACTAAAGGTCCGTTTGTCTGTCGCAGGGCACAGGACACAATATATAATTGAAAGCTCAGAATGTGTACTAAAATGGCCAGTATAACATCAAAACATAATAATAATAAATTGTGTTAAATATTGTACGATGGTACGGAACTTTTCGTGTGCGAGCCCGACTCGCACTTGGCCGCTTATTTTAGTTTCCACCTCCTCTTTCTCAAATTAAGAACTAGAAATCGAAGAAGTTGAAAATTCGAGAGTTTTTGAAGAACATTTGAGGCCCGCATACATCCAGCGTCGGTCATAGTTTATTAGTGTTCTTGTTGGCACCATTTCGTAGTTAGACAACCCAGAAAACACACTGACACTGGAAGTGTCAGTGTGTTCAAGTTCAAGAAAATAATGTCAAGGCGATAATTTTTCTGCATTACACAACTTTTACCTTTCACCTACGCACTGAGCCCACGAAATGTACGCAAAACTCACCGTTATATCTTAATATTCTAATGCAATATACCACAATGAAATATTGATATATCTCGATAAACTTATGTGATCAATCAAATAGTCATTTCGCGTAATGGCCGCCCGCGGCGGTGGTGCGCAATGCTGCTTTTACTAACCATTATTAATAGAACTTTTGTCAAAACATCATTATTAAGTTTGCGTATTTTCGCGTAGTAATATCGCCCGGGGATTAGAAAGAATTGAGACGTTAATAAAAAGGTCTTTGTTATTTTTCGTGACATTTTAGTTTGTTGCGTAAGTGTTAGATCTATCGGCGATCTAGAGATAATGTTTTAAAAATTAACAAAAATAAATGACACGTCTTAAGATCCGGGTCTTTGGCACCACAGTATTACTCATCAAATTCAACGACAGGGAAAATTCTCCTGGGATCAGAAAAACAACTGATGTTGTTTACACGGATCCACTGTTTTTGCACTCATGTGCAAGCCACACAAAGGTTTGGAAAGGCTGAATGATGAGGGAAAATATCTCCCAGGGTAGGCGCACGTGCTTAGGAGTACTGTCTTGTTTATTTATTGACGTCTTCCAACAAAAGATATACACAAAAATCACACAATTTATAGAGATATTGACATTGAGTCTAGTGCACTCCTTCAGTTACAGAATGCTTCAAATATCTGTTCTGTGCTTCAAATTATCGCCTAAATTAACTTAAAACTAAAATTGTAAACTTCACTTCATCAAGAAAAATCATGGCTAAGAAATGGACGTACGATATACCCCTCTGTACTTTCAAGACAGCAGACATCATTGGAGACATCTCTACGAAACAAAACAACACATTAAATTGAAAATCTCTTCGCAAAACATCATTTAGAATTCACAACGTCGCGCATCGCAGCGTTCGAAGTTTCCAGCCTACCTCGAACACTAAACAAAATCAGTCCACATTAATATGTAAACAGTCACTAGAAATGTCACGACATTCCATTCAGCACCTGAACCCCACCTTCAAGATAATAAGGCTTAAAAATATATTCAAACATGGCGCACACTATGCGACACGCGACTGCAACAGCCGCAACGCGGCGTATGACGCAACGACAAGCTGTGGCGTTTTGTCATTTTATTAGCATTTGTTTCGAAGCTTCGCACACATGGCTTGTAGTGGTAAACTCACAACTACAGGCTATGGGAGTCGCACACACACTTGCTACTTGTCGCTGCGACAAGACGCGTGCACCTGAGCGCTATGAAAGGTGCACTTTTGCATTGCAAATCTAAACTTTGAAACGTTCGACGTCGATGCTTACACATCAGACGTCGACGCGACTAAAACACTTAAAAGAAAATGATCGCGTCTAGTCGCGTAACAATACGCAGATGCAAACGACAACATTGCGTCTTGTTGCAGCGACAAGACGCACAGTTTGCGCTGGTACTAAACATTGATTCTTTAGCCTATAGCCGTCACGACAATAGAACCAAATAATTGCAACCGTTCCCACGGGTCGATTGGCAGCGGGGCTCTAGTCAAAAGTTTACAGAATTAATTTAGATTTTGACCCACCTGGTAGTGGACTTGGTTAGGGTTTGATTACGTGTTGCTTTTGAAAGGGATGGCAAGTGATTTATTTGTTGTTATGCAGTTTTATATGTTTCTGTGGAACAGTGATTTGATTTGATCCCACATCAACTTATGCCTTGCAATCTTTAAGTGCAAAAAAAAAAGTAGGAACCCCTAGGTAGTAAATAAACGATTGAAGATTAAGTATGAAAGCACAATGTAGAATGATTGATTATAAAACCAGATTTTTTTTGGAAAAATTGAGGCCATTTTATTTAAGGTTATAGGTATTCGTTCTTACGAATACCTATAACCTTGTGACTGACATTCTGCGTAATAAGACATTAAAATCAGTCCATTAGGTAAATTAAATCAGAAACTTAACTAAGTTATGCCTGAAATGAGAAACTTTACCTAGTAAATACTTTTAATGAAAATTAAGTCACTGAATTTATTTAAATAAAATATTCCCGATATCGTGCCATCTCCTTGAAAGGTGAAAAACGGTAAGAAAACTACATAGTAACTGAATAAGTCTACATCAAATAAAACCCAATATTTTGACTGGCATATGAATCACGTCTCGTGAGTCACAGTCGTTAGCATTGTCATAACACATAACTTATTACAATGGCGTGTAGCCAAAATATTTGTTTTACAGAATGCAGTCCACATTATGTACAGTCAACCACATAAAACTTGAACTACGAAAACCGCCCTTACTGCAACAACATAACGGCGTTATCAATGTCTATCTGTTGCCATTGAAGAGCGGTTGACTGTACACCAGCTGAGTGCAGCTGCAGTCTTATTTGATTATTTCTGTTAATTACTTATACTTAAAGCAATTAAATGAATCATAATCGTAAATTATAATCACATAAAATAGGTGTACTTATAGCTTGAGGCGGTCCAAAATCGAAACGCAACGAAATCCATTTACCAAGTTGAGAAGATATATAATCCTGTTCTAGAAATAGATGGAATTCCAGAGAATTTCAATTTCATAGCACTGAGCAATAACTAAAGGAATTGCTTCATAAATGACGAAGACCGGTAACCGGAAACACATTGGACCGTACTTGAGTACAAACAAAACATGAAAATAATTGCAGAAATAACATACTCAATACGAAAATTAATATTTAGCTTATATTCCTCTGCGTCGAAGCCTGAAAAAAGGTACAATTTTTGTCAACTGGATATAAAAGGTTTATAAACTCTTTGCTATCAAAAGCAATAGGAATAGCAACTGTCATGCATGTCCCACACGTAATAGCACCACATATCAGTGCCAATACTCGTACCTCTCATCCATCAGACGAGAACATAGCATCACAAATGGAAAGTCAGCTATTACCATTGTCGCAACCGATCTATAACACATGACCTATGACTTATCTAGTGGATAGTAATGAGCTGGTATCATTCAATCAGTTTGCAATCGTACTATTTGATAGATATGCTAATGTATGGTGGTATGCGAGAGGGAGATATGGAAAGGTTAGTTTGAATTGTATGTGTGTACTGACCTACACTTTCTTGGTATTTATGTCAAGTGATCAAGCTGTTAATATATTCTCCCATATAAGACTACTAGCTGCTGCAGGATTGAGGAGGCACATATAAACGACCTGTAAGTATTGATGGGTTTCGCTACAAATTCCAAGATTGAGGCTACAAATTCGGATTATGTACAAACATTAATATTGGCAGTACCCGCGATGAGACATGGCTCCTCAATTCATATGGACTCATAATATAAAACGAAACAAAAATTAAAATAGTATCATTAATAATCACTCCTCTTTTCAAAGGACTGAAGTGAAACTCATTGAAATGTTTATTTCCGTAAGTATATCTTTTTTGAGACGGTCATTTTGCCTGTCAAAGGGCTAGGTTTTATACAAATCTCGCTAGCATACCTAGTCTAAAAGATCGTCAAGAAATAACACGCACAAGTTTGTAGTTTGTGTGTGTTCTTTGTATACTATGAAGTATAGCAAAATTCGCAATGCCAAATCACAGCAGTATTAATTTGCCAATCCAAAAACAAACAAGTTGTACTAATACAAACATCTTAAAAGTGCTTAAACAACACAGTGTTTTTTACAGACGACATGCTATAGACAATATGTGACATGTTTGTTTGTGGTCGAGTGCGAATTGACTGGGCATTAGCAATACAAGTGGCACAACTGTACTTTGTTGAGACGAGGTGACACTGTCAGCGATTCCAAGAGCACAAGTGATCTGCGCCCCGCTAGGATTCCAACCCCTTCCGGTGCCGACTCAAAGAAACAAACAAAACATTTCAACAAGAAAACTAAACAAAGGCACACAAAGTTTACGTGCCTTTTATTGAAGTGGTACTTTTTAGTTGTGATTAAAAGAATAATGGCAAAAGTTGATAAGCGGCTGTTTATGGTTTCAGCAATCGTTTAAGTTGTTGTTTATGATAAGAATATCTACCACCAATAAGTTAAAATTAAATTAAACCGGGAGCTATTATGTAGCTTTTCATTGGTTTAGCAATCACTTTATTAGCTAGCTTCTGCCCGCGACTTCGTCCGCGGAAAATTGCGATATACTGTAACTGTTTAGGCAGCGCATGCAAATAATTCTGTTTTCGGAGGTATTTCTTTCCGCCTTGCTAGACGAAAATTGCGATACCTCGGCTAATATGTATGATATAAATATAATTTATAGCCCATAGCAATCAGGAATATAAATTTTTTGAAATATATTATAGTAAATTTTCGCATGCCTCCTAAAGGTGAGATGTGTAAAGGGCTACTTTTTCATGTAACATCCATTGTACCATATCTGTGGCGGAATAAATGATTTATGATTTATGAAATTGGATCATTAGTTCCGGAGATTACCCCCTACATACAAACTAACAAACTTACAAATTTTACCTCTTTATAATATTAGTATAGACAAACGGAAATCAAAAATGGTGAAATAAGTTTAAGTTACAGTGACAACCAGCAGCAACGCGACCAGCACATCAGAACTGCGTTCAGTGTCATCACTGTAACGGCATATTGACACGGCCAGCTCTTGGCATTCTTGGCTCTCTGAGCGTTTCATACATTGGTGAAAGCCTTTTCATCACGGTTTCATACATTTAAAGAAGACCTCTCCTCATTTCCTCGTACTCGCTATCACAGTGACCACAGCCTGCAGTCCTTGCACCGTTAACTAACGTGACCGTAAGTCCTTTGGTTTGCAAACAAATAACTTTGAGGTTAAGTAAACGTTAAATCTTTACTATTCTAGTATGTCCGACTTTTGTACGGCATTTATCGCACTTTTTAATGTGTAAAGAGGATTTTTAACATTATTTTTTGTTAAAGAATTTGTAATTTGCATTTGACATTAATAAAAATGTTGATGTCTTTCTGATACTTTTTAACCAACTTCAAAAAAGGAGGAGGTTCTCAATTCGACTGTATTTTTTTTATGTTTGTTACCTCAGAAATTTCGACTGAGTGAACCGATTTTGATGATTCAATTTTTATTTAAAAGCAGGTGCTTCCCGTATGGACCCATATTAATTTTATTAACTTCGTTTGAACAACTTTTGATAATACGTACCTATTTAATCTATTCTTTTTATCTTTATGACATAATTATACATAAGTACTTTAAGTCGCTGTTGTTTGCATAGCAAGTTTAATAGTGGATACGAATTGACAGTGGGGTAGATAGGTACAATATAAAACCCTAAAATCGGGCAAAATAGTGGTGCAATTGTGGGTGCAATGTAGGTTAAAAGTGAAACATAAAAAACTTTTTTTACAAAAAAAAACATCCGACAAGTCGGTGGCAAAAACCGGAAATACAAAATCAAAAACACCGACTACCGCTATTAAATTTATTTTTTACTTTCCAGTGTTTTTGCTGAAGTGTCCCTAAATACCAAGCCACTTGATTCTTCCATCAATTTTATAGCAAAGAAATCCGAACAAAGGTGGAAGAAAGGACGCTCAGCAGCATGATGAATAGATGATATCAAACGTAAACATAAACATAACAAAATATCACGCCTGTGTTTCCCGAAGGGTGGGGCAGAGGTATACCTATAGTACACATACATTGCACCACTACTTCGCCCGATATTAGGGTTGGTGCCTTAGTAAAAGCTGAATATAGCTAGGTCAAAAGCAGCAGAATGTTATAAATTAAAATTGAAAACCCTCTATTATGAACACAATAAGAATTTTCTCATTCGGAGTAATCTCCTTCAAACTCCGAAATATTAGAAAAATCGCGATGCTCTTTAATAACTCCTATGATTTCAACCTTGCGCTGTAAGTACATCCTTCATGTTTTTGCCACCAAATCTCACGGTTCTCGTTATTTGCTTTCTTCAGTACTCAAGTGTACATTACAATCGTTCAAGCACACCGTTCAGCAGCGCACACAGTCGCCCACGCTGGCCCACTATAAGTTACACGATGGCCGAGTTATTGCGATATAAACGTAATCGGGTCTAGGTCGCTGTTTATAGCTTTTTTGTTATTAATATTTATTATATGGGTGTATGGAATATATTTGAAGGGAACAGTGGAATTTTCCTTAATAGTATTAATTTTTGGCAATCCTCAGTTATCCTTAAGCTGCCCACTTGCATAATTACCCAGTATTTGACGAAGTAGAAAACATATTATTTGACTAGCTGCTCCCGCGCGGTGTCAGGCTCCTATTGGTCGTAGCGTGATGTTACATAGCCTATAGCCTTCCAACATGGAACTAAAATGGACTATCCAACACAAAAATAATGTTTTAATTCCCACCAGTACTTCCAGAGATTAGTGCGTTCAAACAAACAAACTCTTCCGCTTTATAATATTAGTATAGATTTAAAGAGAAGGAGAAGCGCTAGAAGTAAACAGTTATGGTGATTTTATTGCTGATTTTCTTCATCAGGTACATAGTACTGCCGCCGGCGTGTATGACCAGAGGTAAGAACATAAATGAAGCTAAAGGAGTATGTAAGACGCCAGTAGCGTTCCTAATATCGGCGGAGCGGACGGACCTCCGGCGCGATCTCATGGTGGCCTGGAATCAGCGACTATCGCAACCCAGCGCAGGGTACGCCACGATAGTGGCGGTAAGGCCCCTCTTTGAGGAGTGGCTAGAGAGGCGTCACGGCGCCCTCACCTACCGCCTGACGCAGATCCTCACCGGACATGGATATTTCGGGAGGTTCCTGCACATAATCAGGCGGGAGGAAACGCCCGGGTGTCACCACTGCGAGGACACGGTAGAGCACACGGTGCAAACCTGCCCCGCATTGGAGGAGCACCGCCGTGTCCTCGTAGAGGCGATCGGCGGCGGCGACCTCTCGCGCCCGGCCCTGGTCCAAGCCATGGTCCGGGGCGAGAGAGAGTGGGAGGCAGTCACCTCCTTCTGCGAAAATGTCATGCTCGCGAAGGAGGTGGCGGGATGGGAGAGAGAAAGGTCCTCCCGTCCCAGCCGCCGCAGGAGACGCCCCGAGCGTCGGGAGCCACGTGACGACGCCCGGCCACCGTAGGCGCTGGCCTGCGGACGGTGAGTAATGGGTGACTCACTGTCCGATCAGCACCAGACCCGTGCCGTACGGCGCGTATATGTTCCACGCGCGCCTCAAAGAGATGTCAGCATATGAAGGGGCCCCCCAGGGCCAAGCCTGCCGGGTAAGCGGGATTGTCCGAAAGGGTTACCGCTACCCCGGAAAATAAAGAGCTACGGAAGGAACATGGATGAGTTTTAGTCAGTAAGAGTCTGACACTCCCTTCCGCTCCACCCAGAGCGGGAGCAGTCATTGGATGATTTCCCAGCCTTAAAAAAAAAAAAAAGTGTTCCTAATATCTGCCTACCCCCTACCGAAGAGTAGACGTGAGTTTATGTATCCAATATGAAACAAAATGAAATTTATTGCAAGCATTGTAGTATAAGTACTACAATTCTTGCAACAATTACCGGTGATTGGGTTTTTTAACCTATTCTAAACCAATTAGCTAAAACAAGCATACAAAATGATTACAGTACTCTATTAAACAAAAGAAGATGATAAAGTTAGTAGGTTATACTATAATCACTACATACATAGTATAAAGCAAAGTCGCTTCCCGCGATGCCTGTATGTATGCTTAGATCTTTAAAACTACACAACGGATTTTGATGCAGTTTTTTTTAATAGATAGAGTGATTCAAGTGGAAGGTTTATGTGTATAATTTGTCGACATATTATGCGGGCGAAGCCGCGGGCGGAAGCTAGTTGTAACTAAATTAAAAAGAGTATTTGTCAAATTATAATCGTAATATGTTAGTGTAATCTCATCATCATCATCATTCTCCTGCCCTTATCCCAATTTATTTGGGGTCGGCGCTACATGTCTCTTCACTTAGTGTCAGTGTAATCCATAAACAATATAACAATCCATTGTCTTATGTCGTCAAAACCACGGCACGGCATCTATACTCATAATTTTTATATTATGAAATAGTTTATATTATGAGAAGAAATGCTGTGGTGAACAGAGTAACCAGTCAGCCAGGTTTGGTATCCATACCTTCTCACTACGTCGTGAAAGCTTCAAGTGGGATTGTCCGAAAGGGTTACCGCTACCCCAGAACATAACGGGCTAAGGAAGGAACAAGGATGGCTTTTATACAGTAAGAGTGTGACACTCCTTTCCGTTTCACCCAGAGCGAGAGGGGTCATTTGATGATATCCCACCAAAAAAAAAGGTTTTGAGGCTAAATAATAACAGCGGCACTTGTCGATCTGCAAGATTAAGCATCTCTTTCCGAGGTTGATCCATAAAAGGGTGGCCAAGCATTATATACCGAAACCCCTCCGTGTCTCGAAAAGCAGCTTAAGTGGTTGGTCCTGGCTGTCATTCGTAGATCTTTGGCAGTCAGCCAAAAAGTCTGATAACCAGTCTTACTAATAGGTAACGTATTGCCTAGTACCTAACTGGGTTTTGGAGGTCAGATCAGCAGTCACTCCATATAAAATACTGGTGTTTAGCTCCATATAAATGACAGCTTCATTTGATGATGTCCCACACTCAAAAAAAAGGAATAAACGTTAATAAAAACCTACCTGCCTATTTTCATAATTCGTTGAAGCAATCCTTCAGTGGAACACGCTTGTTTTGTACTATCTATACGATGATATTTTATCCACACCTGACTCCTTGAACCCGTGTCACTCTTATGTTGCTCCAACACGTACTCGTATTGTGAAGAGGTTCTTCAAAAGATACCGAGAGAGACAAAAACTATTCTAACACCTCATTAATTCACCTTGACCTTTTAAGTAGGTTCGTACTTTTCGAGTTGGTTTAAAGTATTTTTCAAACTTAAAGGAACTGAATTTAACCTCGTTGTATGCGGAGCAAGCGCACGTGACGACAATTTAATTTGACTTGTTTTTAGGCTTCCGTATCCAAAGGTTTACCCTTAGGGTACGGAACCCTATTACTAAGACTCCGCTGTCCGTCTGGCCGTCTTTACGTCTGTTACCAGGCTGTATCTCATGAACCATGATAGTTGACAGTTGAATTCTTCACCGATGATGTATTTCTGTTGCCGCTATAACAAAAAATACTAAAATTTAAATAATTAAATATTTAAAGGGTTCCCATACAACATACGTGATTTTTTTTTGTCTTTTTTATAGATATTGGTAAGGAACCACCAACCATTCGTGCGCGCGTCCAATTCCCATTTGGCCGGTTTTTTAGGTACCTACACAATGCAAATTACGTTACGTTATTTTGGCCTGTTAGAAAGAAAGAAAGAAATTACGTTTATTTGCGGCAAACATGGCGCAAAGAATGAATACAAACACAAAATAACAAGTTGGGGGAAAATATGCGTCACATCTGCGCAAAAAGGATATCGCTCAGCATAATGCTGCGACCCTATGCGAGACAGAGCCCAGCTCTGGTTGCTGGTGTTGTTTAGCTGACTATATTTTTTTTATTTTAAAGATTGGAGTCGTAAGCACGCCAATTTACGTCGTCTTGAACTTTTGAAAGAAGAGTCGCCGCGCTAAGCTAAGCACTGTCGAAAAAATATATCGTTCCGACAGAATTAGTCACATTAAGTAAGTAGGTAGGTAGGTAAGTAGTTTCGTTTATTCGTGATATAACCATATCCTGATTAAAAAACAATGTCTATTAAATCCAAAACGATGTTAAATCAAGCCCAACACGGCACACGCTCGTAACGACGATGATGTGATCACATGATGACACTGCGCACAAAAACTCGCTTATTTCAAGAAGGTCATAAGGCCATTGTCAGTTCGTTTCTACGGTCATATGTTTGATAAGAAACTGTTTGTGTGTTTGTTTGTAAATTCAATGCCTGCTAGGCTCGAAAAAAAATGTAAGTCACAGAAATAATATGTTGTTTAACTTGAACGATGCAGGCTTTAACGTGACGCGTCGTTCACGTGTAGCAATATTAATGTCGCTTTAGTATCAGTTAAAACGTGTAGTTTATTAGGCTTTTTTTATGGTGGGAAATCATCAAATGACTCCTCCCGCTCTGGGTGGAGCGGAAGGGAGTGTCAGACTCTTACTGACAACCCATCCATGTTCCTTCCTTAGCCCTTTAATGTTCCGGGGTAGCGGTAACCCTTTCGGGCAATCTTACTTACCCGGCAGGCTTCGGCCCTAACGGGCCCCTTCACATGGTCAAATCTTAGATTTGTTGCCACCAACTGCATGAGACTGATTGAAGAGGCGAAAATCAGCGCTATGACTCTGTTTCACATGGGGTCGCCGGTCGAAGCATTATGCTGAACGTTTGCCGTTTTGCGCGGATGTGACGCATATTTTCCCACAACTGCTTTTTTTTTATTGCGTCATGTTTGCCGCAAATAAACGTATTTTCTTTTTTCTTTCCCTATAGGGCTGTTAGCTTTTGTTTCAAGACTACTTTCTAACATCTAAAAATATTTTAAATTGATAAAAATAAAATCTTTATAGACAGACAACTCATGATTTAATATGCATCCAGCCGTTTGGATTTTTAGAGGAAGTAAATAATACCTTATTTACAATGATCGTGTATACCTAAATACGACCTAAATACGAATGAAAAACATAACCCTGTCTTTGCTTTACATTGCTACGCAGATCAGTTAACTGGAACTGTACCTCAATAGGGTTATTATTAATCTTCTTCAAACTGACAATTCGCGCCACATGACCAGCCTAGTTCTACGTTTGATAGACAGCCGAAACATCCAAAACATTAGGAAGGTGGATGTAGTGATGTCATCCGCCGGTCCCTGTACATATTGACTGTAAAAACTAAATGATTGTATTGGGTGCTCCACAAAAAATATCAATATTGTTGTATACATAAAAGGTAATATAGAGTTGGACAGTAATTTATCATTTTGTTTCTATTGTTCTTTGGTGCCTTACCTACTCTATTCCTAATGACTGACTCGTTGGTCTCGTCCTGGGTTTGGCTCCCAGGTTGGGCAAAATGTTATTCGGTTTTTCCATGAACTACGAGTATTTCACAATAGCAGCCCGGAGTCTGCATTTGTGCCAGGGACTTAAACGTAACTACCGAAATGTGGCTTTACCCACTTACGCTAACGTACTTCTCTGCCTGTTCCTTCAGGGATACAAGGCGTGATGTTATGTTATGTACCTACTAATACTAGTGAAGCTAGTCACGGCCGTATCCAGGCATTCCCTGCGAGGGGTTGGAGCTCTGGACCAAAGACAATGAGTAACAACTTTATTTTAAAGTTAGTTTCTTGGTTGAACCTCCTTGAGCTAGGTGTCTGTCCGTATGTCATAGAGCATAAGCTTAATAGGTATCAGACGTAGCCAAATGATTGCATATTATTATTTTACTAAGTGTCACTATAAAAATGATGACCTGGTGTAAAGTATTAGGTTCTGCATTTTACAACTGCAATATTGCGTTATTACTAGTTGTCACGAGCCGCGGGAGACGCCCCGAGCGTCGGGAACCATGTGACAACTCCCGGCCACCGCAAGCGCGGGCCTGCGGGCGGTGAGTAATGGGTAGCTCATCGTCCGATCAGGACCAGGCCCGTGCAAAAGTCTGACACTCCCTTCCGCTCCACGCAGAGCAGGAGGAGTAATTTGATGATTTCCCACCATCAAAAAAAAAGTACTAGTTGGAACGTGCACTTCATCAGGTTGCACTCACAATTCAGAGACAAAATTAAACTGCCTAATTAATGAGTCTATAATTGAATCAAAGTCTTACTGCTTAGCGGATGCCTAAATCCAAATGGTAGAATGGTGTTAATACGAGACACTTTCTTAAATACACATTGTCATCAACAATCAACTCAGCCTTTCGCAGTCTACTGCTGGACACAGCCCGCTTCCAGGCTCCGCCACAATACCCTGTTCTCCGCCTTCCGCATCCAGGCTTTCCCAGCCACCTTCATAAGATCACCGGTCTAACATATCATACATTTAACTTTAAATTCATAGAGCTGCCAAGTCATAGGTCTCAAGTTCGGACCCAAAGAACGCACCTCTAATTTTACGGATTTATGTGCGTATTTTATAATTATCACTTGCTTAAAATCGGTGAAGGCAAACATCGTGAGGAAACCAGCATGTGTGAGAGATATTTCTCAACAGCATGTGAAGCTAAGGCAGCATAAAAACTCTGACATCAGGTTAGTCACTAACCACACAAAAAGAAGAAGAACTTTAAATTAGGTCAAAATGCAATGTCCTTCAATGAATAACTTGCTTTCATCATTTTTGATTGACATAAGGCACAAGGAGATCAGTGTGTGTCCCGTTACACAAGCGGTAAGCGTTTCGAGCGACTAAGCGGGACAAGTGACAACATCCGGCTATCAATCGCTCAATATATCGGGTGGCCCCTTTATAAAAATCTTGGTATAGAATATAAATATGACCAGAGGAGATATTTCTTTTGTAGGCAAGACATTTTTCTACAACTTTTTAGAGTAAAAATCTATATTTTTTTGTGATTTTGTTTGCTATAAGGGGTTGTTTTGTGTTCAATAGTAAAGGTTGCGATAGGAAAATGTATTATGTCTTTCCTTTCGTAAGATATTTTAAGACACTTCTGTTTCAATATTTAGGAATTGTCCTTCTAAAGCTCCATTTACACGGTATAGAGACTTGCATTTAGTTCAATTGAGGTAACCAATTACTCACACCGTCTAAACGCTGCCGCTGTTTATACAGTCAACTAAATCGCACCGAGTAAATAAAGCTTAATAATCAAATAGAGCTTAAATCGCTGTCTCCAGCCAAGATTGGCTCACAATTAGGTGTTTTTAATAGCTTCATAATTAGTCCTTGCGACACACGCGGAAGAGATCTTGTGTGCTCTATTCCTGGCCACCAGCGGCGCCACAACTGATATCAATAAATTACTAAAATTATAGCACATTCATTTCATCACTAAGTATAAGTGCATGACATATATACACTGTCCCTTTTATTAATAAACGCGGAGTAAAGTTACATCCAGTATTAACTCCAGATCTACACACATTTTTCGTGGTTTAAGTGAGGGGGTAGTTAGGTATTTGATCAATGATAAGTTTCATTTATTGGGAAATGCCAGAAATAAGACGAAGATCCAACTTTTTCCACGAATGCTAGGGATTTACAAACAAAAACAAGCTACTGAACTGAAAACCGTTGGCAACTATCTTACGTACTGATTCCTTGACCATTCAAAAGTGCCATGTAAACATTACCTGCAGTAGGTTGTATTGTAGTATGTAGCCGGTCTGTACTGTAAAAACCTCACAGTGAAAACTTGGAAAGAGCTATCATTCCACCAGATAATAGGGACTGATGCAATTGGCTTAGCTCACTTCACCTGAGCTTTCTCGATAAGATTTTTACGGAATAGTTCCACAGAAAAGCGGTGATTGTTTTGTTTCCCTTTTTTTTAAGGATGGGAATTCATCAAATGACTTCTCCCGCTCTGGATGGAGTGCAAGGGAGTGCCAGACTTTTACTGACTAGAATCCAACCATATTCCTTCCTTAGCCCTGTGTTCCGGTGCAGCGGTTACTCTGTCGGACAGTCCCGTTGGTTTTATTTCCATTGATCGGCACATCACGTCCGGAATCTCAAAAAGACTATTAGACATTTTGCCAGTTATGTAAATAATAACAATAATTGACATCTATGATGGACATGGCAAAAGACTTTGCCATACTCATCATCATATATAAGCCAAAATAGTGTTAAATGTAGCAATTTCATCGCTAAATTTAATTTTCCTTTCCAAAGGCGGAGTCTATATCTCACTTGTTTGTTGTTGTTATTTCACTAGTCACAGCAATGAGAAATCATGCCTTACAACAAACAGTACCTACAGTACAATCCGCTATAGCTAGTACGGGGTGTTGTGGCTGGTAACGGCGCGGCGGCCATATATTAAATTGCCTACGGTATACTTAAGGGAATAAATTATGCATAAATAAATAAATATTTGGCTTACATCTTAAAAGGTACTTCTCATCTCATCTGCCTAGCCTTTTCCCAACTATGTTGGGGTCGGCTTCCAGTCTAACCGGATGCTGAATACCAGTATTTTACATCTAGCGACTACCTATGACCTCCACAACCCAGTACAGTTACTAGGTTGTGGAGGTCCTCCACTGATGTAATCTGACCTCCACTGGAGGTCAGATAGGCAGTCGCAATACGATACCTCTCAGATTTTCGGGCTTCAGACGACCCGTAACGACTGTCAAAGATGCACAAATGACAGCCGGGACCAACGGCTTACCATCCTTTCCGAGGCACGAAGGAGTCTCGGTATGTAAAGATGGTCACCCATCCACGGTCAACCCCGGCAACCGTGGCTTAACTCTCTCTACTAACGGCTCCTTAAAATAGGTACTTCTCATCTACATTTATTATATCAAAGTCAACATCTGCAACTTTATCTGTGTATACAGATATGGGTCACAGTACACATGCATGCTTATCTAATCTGATGCCGAAGTCAATGACCGGCCAAGTGGCTGACAATGCTCCTCGATTAGTTATGTGTGTGGAGTTCCTCTGACCCGATTTATTACAAGAGGGGAGTTCGATAGCCCCGCTGAAAGATTGCTCCACATACGGTAGGGGCTAGGTTTTTTGTGAGTTGCCTAATTTGGAAAATTTGAGCAGTTTTTTTTGTGGTGTCGTTCTATAATCAAAAGGATATATGTAGTGTAATTACGTCTTAAGCTGTCCTGAACGAATTTTATTCTTAGTTATTGTGGGCCGAATTGTGTACTGAACTTCAGCATTTATCTGAACTTCCGTTCACGCGCTGAAACTTCTAGGTAGGCATCAGCTAAACTTAATATCATGTACAGCATGTCCTGTTCGATTGGTTTTGAATAGGACGCAGCTCTATTAATTATTATCTAATTTATATTTCTAGGTTTCTTGTCCACAAATCAATCTGTTAGTTTACATCACATTGACGATATACTTAACCAAAATTCCGCAAAAGAATTAACTGCTCCATATAAGTTTTGTCAATCTAAGTGAGCACAAAATGTATGAAGGAACAAATTTTGTATTGATTGTTTATTTTGCTACGTTAAAACTCGCATACTCTACTGTTCTTGCTCAGATAATATTCTTGCAAATTAAATAAATATTCCATTCAAAACACTACCAACAAATTGCATAATATTTATCGAGTGCATGCGCTTGAGTCGCTCCGCGCATGCGCGTTTCACTTTGATGATAACAATAACTAGAATACCCTTTCCTAATCGATTATGACACCCTTCATTATGTCGCACGTGGCTTATTAACAACATTTCCAGAGCATTATGGACTTTATCAGAAAAATAATAGGGTAAAAAATAAGTTATTAGGTAAGTTTATCAAAGAAAATCCAAACGTATACGCAGCTTAGTACATTAGGTAAAGAATTTTAAATCTTATTAACGTGAACATAAAGTTAAAATTTGAAGGGAGCTACTAAAAATTAATTGAAGTAATATTTGTTATGAAAAGCATAAAAGACGAAAAACTTATTACGCAGCTTTTATTAAATTAACAAAGTATTTTCAACCCAATTTCCTTCGGAATACTGTTCAATATTCATTAAAATGACAATCGTATTCAGAATGATGGCAAATTATACCCTAACCTTCATAAAATAAGGTGTATTTTTGAGTGATTTCGCTGAGATGCGTACACGCACATGTTCCCCTAATAACAACACGTGTTTGTTTGTCACTAAGTTTGTAACGATGCTGGCGATGCCGGCGGCTGCGTTAGTATGATCGAGTACATACATCGATCACTAGTTCTTTATTAGTGATCGATGAGTACATAAGTATTAACGGTTTTTATAATAAGTTGCCAGATTTCAGTCAGATATGAGGGCTAATTAAATGTCCCTTAGCGTCATCCTGAAGGAAACAGCAAGCGGTTATTTAATTTACACATTTTATGTTCGCGCTTTTTCCAGGTAGGTAGATGATACTTCGGATAAAAATTATTTGGGATAAAAGTGGAATGGATATCCAGTAAAGATGGCACGAGTCACATAGGAACTACTCCAGTAAACGAGGGAATGTGGCCATTTATATAAAACTAGCTTCTGCCCGCAGCTTCGCCCGCGTGGATGTCGAAAATTGTTACATTATGGGAGTTTTGGTAAGGATCCCTATTTTTTTTGAAAATATAATATATGGTACCTACTCGGAGATAGAGTAGCTTCCCAACAGTGAAAGAATTTTTCAAATCGGTTCAGTAATTTCGGAGCCTATTCAGTGCAAACAAATGAACAAAACATCAAATCTTCTTTATAATATTAGTGTAGATGAATAAAACCTTTACAACTTCTAGGTATGATGACATTTCACTTTGTTTTCCAACCAATTAGCATTATGGACAAGGGGGTATACCAATATTTTTTTTATATAATGTTGTTTGTTTTACGTTTATATCATATTATTTTGTTTGAATATATTATAATCTTCTTCGTGTAAATCTCAATACTTTTTCTTTCTTTACATTTGATTTATTATTTCCAGTAATACAGCATGAAATAGTATTTTTTTTAAAAACCCGACGGCACCCGACTGTACCCGATCTATTTGTCGAGGGCTCGGGTGGTCTCGGGGGCAACTAAGTTAATTCCGTACAAGCTTTTTATTGAGTAATAAAACTTTAACCCCTGTTTGTTGATGTATCATAAGGATAAGACGAAATAGACGGTATGCTCATGTTTATGAACAGGGTGTTAATGAATGGCTTCTAGATACAGCTTGTAGCTAATACATCTATAAATAAAATAAAAAATAGTTTAAAAAAACTAAAAAACACGCTTTTTATAGAAAACCGAACTAAAAAATAGAAAATAAATTTTACTTTTTAAAAAGCGTGGATTTCTTTTTAAGATAATATTCACCACAACCATACACGCCACGCTTTTTAAAAAGTAAAATTTATTTTAGTTTAGTTATTTTTAAACTATTTTTTATTTCCTACTTTTTAGTTCAAATTAATGTATTTTCATCGGTCCTCGGTAAATCCACAAAGTTTGAACGAAATCTGGCCGTTTAAAGTGGGTCAAAATCGCGTCTAAAGGAGTCGGTTACAAACATACATACAAGTGAAGCTAATATAAAGCGTGTAAAAATAAAATAATCTTTATTTCGGACGACTTACTAGAGCTGTGTTCTTGAATCTTTACTGTACCTCTCTAAAGTTTGGTTGTTTCAAAGCTTTAAAGTGAAAGCAACAGTTTTTTGCAATTTGCAGGTCAGTGTCTGATTATATTATACCGTACTGATGAAAATACGATCCGCAACTGTTTGTTACGGTTATGTGAATTACAGAATTCAAATCATTAAACGCATCGGTACAAGTCTCCAAGTGAGAACTGACCTACAATGTTACGATTTCATAAAATAGTCATTCAATATCCATCAGGTTAAGCTACACCTGCCGGGGTTGGCCTTGGATGGGTGACCATGTTTACATACCGAGATTCCTCCGTGCCTCGGAAAGCACGTTGAGCCGTTGGTCTCGGCTGTCAATTGTGCATCTTTGTCAGTCGTCAGAAGCCCGAAAATCTGACAGCCAGTCTTACCATGGGATATCGTATTACCCAGTTACAGGGTTGTGGAGGTCAGATAGGCAGTCGCTCCATGCAAAATACTGGTATTCAGCTGCATCCGGTTAGACTGGAATCCGACCCCAACATAGGTGGGAAAAGGCTAGGCAGAGTTGTTCAATACAGTATTCTGTACTAAGAGATGGAAGATGTTAATGGCTCTGTAAATACATATTTGTTACGGTCGTAAATCATATTTTGATCAATAAATACAACCTGGTACTGACCTGCAAATTGCCAAAAAGTAAGATTTTTTTTGTTTACCCCCACAAGGGGGCTGCCCTGTGGTTTTCATTTGAAATAAACAGAATAACCCATGCGGTAGTTACTAGGTAGAAAGAGAAATAACCTGGTCAATGTAGACAGTCCTTAGGTAGGTATATATATACCTACCTATTTCAAATTACTGCAATTAAAACTGGACAGGTGGACCAGTAATTTCAGTATGTCTACAGAAGTACCTACACTTAGCGGCATTAAATCAATCACCAATTTGCTATGGTGCCAAGCGGCTAGATGTATGATCAAAGAGAAATAATTATTTTAATAATACACTGCAAAAATCAACAAACTACCTATGTATTAAGTACATGGCAGTTTGTAACAATAAAAACTTTCTGTACTCGGAAAACTGGACATCCAGCAGCATTTTTGTAATTTAGAAGAATAAAAACGAAGTGACCTGAAAAATCTCTTCAAAAACATGTTAATGTCCATATTGTATACTAGCTACTGCCCGCGGCTTCACCCGCGTGGTCCTTTATTCTTTTTCTAAAACAAAAGCCTAAGTTACTCTTTATAACATAAGCTATTATTATTAGCATTATTATTATTATTAGTATATATTATTATATTATATATATAACATAAGCTATCGGTCAGTGACAATCCTGTCAAAATTGGTCCAGCCGTTTGGGAGATAAATCTGACTGATCAAACACACTCACAGACAGACAATAAAATTAAAAATATAACTTTTGTTGAAAGTACCGTAGGTATATGTATTCTTTCCCATGCATTTAGTAAAAAGCTGTTATTTTGTCATTACAAACAGACACTACAATTGTATTTATTTGAATAGATGTATAGATGAGACTACAAATAAAATTGCCGTCTATTGCAAACAGCGTTCTTAAGATGATTATGATCCCTTGTCAACAGAACCAATGACTCACATTCAAAATATTCACCGATACATGTCGAGCTGATCGAATTGATCACAACAAAGGAAGTCAGATAATGATCATGCAGTCATCGGCATGTGGTCAGTGCGCATAGTTGACCTGCTGACTGGCGCCGGTGGCGGGGACGTGAGCTGGAGATCGGCAGAAGGGTAGGTCTGGCAGGATGTTGAGACGAAGAGGTGAGAGGACCTTGGTAAGTCGTCTTAGGATATTATGTCAATGCTGATAAGTTCCTCAAATTAGTCCTCCTATGTGAAACGGTCAAAAATAAAATATGAAATCACATAGAAAAAACACTGCTCGTCTTAAAAACTTCCATCACCGCACAGAAATTAAATATTATGCGAAGATATAATTGTAAAATTGTATTTAATGCTAATTAGTACATATTCCATTTGGTTCAAAAAATCTGTGACGTCAGATTGTTATATTTCATACAAAACACGTAGGTACCTACAAATGCCGCGTTTTGACGGTTCATAAAAAGTAACGTTATTGACTACCCTTTCAAATATCCAATGGTAGTTTTCAAACGACTTCAAAAAGGAGAAGATTCTATTTGCGTCAGTGTATATTTTTTTAATTTAATTAAGTATATATTCGTCATCCTCGTTACCATAACACAAGCATTAGGTTGCTTAGCTTGGGACGATATGGCGTTGTGTGAAATGTCCAAGGATATTATTATTATTAATTGTGGACCTATTTGAAAGTGTACACAGTAGTACCTACCATATAAATTTTATGATATGTTTTTTTTTTTTTTTTTTTTTAGCCTACACTGTCCCACTGCTGAGCAAAGGCCTCCCCCAAATCCTTCCAGACATCTTTCTCTTGATCTTTTTCTTTTTTCTCTCATGATATGTAAAAAGTTTTATTTGCAAAGCAAACCTATTTTGCAAAATTAGAAGACATTACTATACTGCACCCCTCTCTGCAATGCTACGGTTCCACGACATGGTGTTATGTTGCGTTAAAACAGCCAAAAAAAAGCAGACAATTTGAATACTTATTTAAACTTCTGTCCCTCCCCTGATCATTCACATCCGCTGTGACCCACAAGTTGACATCGCCATCCATATAAAGACTCCTTGACTATTTATAACTCACCTTATCCAGCAGATAACTGACTGATCTCAACCGAGACAGGCTAAAATTGTGCGCTAATTACATTCCTGTACACATAGAATGTATTGATTAGTTTATCAACGGATGTGGATTGGAATAAACGCAAGTAATGCTGGAGGTATTTGTGAGAAACGTTATTAATACTTGATCTTGGGAGCAAACAGATAATGGACCTTGGTATTGCGAGTCTTTAAATCTATTGTTAAACTTTATAGCTAAAAGATAACAAAAGGTTTAACTTTGGCCCCAAACTAGGCAAGCCTGTATCTTGGGCACCAATTTTGGATGGTTTACCAATTATAATAAATAAATCTTACAAATATATTCGATAATACCTAAAAATAAAAATAGGATTACTCCAAACTAAATACAAAAATGAAAAGATTTAAAGAACTGCGTGTCTAGAACTTCTATTGAAAATTGGTTAAAGTAACTCAGGTATCAAAGGGGATATCTACATTTTCAGAGAAAAATGATTATAGGTACTTTTCGCCATTTACAAAAATAACTAGTAGTTAGTAGGTAGTGTGCCTCGTTGGTCTAGTGGTCGCAAGAACTTCTGCTGACCACGAGGTCTTGGGTTCGATTCCCGGGTTAATGGGTAATAAATTAAAGGGGTGATGTTATGCGTCATATTACTAGTAGTTAATTTCTTTCTGTCTTTTTTTTATGGTGGGAAATTATCAAATGACTCCGCCCACTCCGGGTGGAGCGGAAGGGAGTGTTAAACTCTTACTGACTAAAACCCATCCATATTCCTTCCTTAGCCCTTTATGTTCCGGGGTAACGGTAACCCTTTCGGACAATCCTGCATACTATGATAAGTCCAACATCCTAATGTTTAACAAATGAATTAATGTATCTATCTTGACATTTTATGAGCTACAGTTTTTCCAAAATACGTTTTGTTTACTTGACAGAGATTTTGTATGGTCGTAATAAAATAACTCAACAACCATAAGTTTTAAAATAACCCCAGTAACCGCTAGTACGCTCCGTCGATAATTAGATAGCGCGAGTGACATACGGAAGGTCAGCGCGACACCTTGACCCAGGCGCGGGCGCAGGCCATCCTACCCGCGCGTGAGTCACTTGAGCACGCATTCTCTTGAATATGTGGCGGTAAACGAACGCACTTGACACTCTCAATGTATGGAGGGTTAATCTCTCAATGTAAGGTGCGAAAATTGCTTTGAAATGAGACAGGGATATTTTCATTTCAGGGTTTAAAAACTGACATATATGAACATACCCGTGAATGTTTTTATATACACATTATGTACGACACTGACCGATAAAAATAAAAAAAAACTCTCGACAT
Organism: Hyppa rectilinea; assembly: GCA_951799385.1. Classification (NCBI taxonomy): domain Eukaryota; kingdom Metazoa; phylum Arthropoda; class Insecta; order Lepidoptera; family Noctuidae; genus Hyppa; species Hyppa rectilinea. Next base: position 16,761,039 of record OX637321.1, on the reverse strand, counting down.
CTTAATGCCTCAAAATCAAAATACACAAAATAAAATAATTGAGAACACAAACTTGAAAATTTAAATAAATAACTCAAAAACACAAAAATGTGACTCTTGCATCTTTTCAAGAAGAAAAAGGGTTTATATTGGGTACACCAGTGCAAGCTACTATTGCTCAATGCCTATATTAAATAGCCTTGCATTAACAATAAAAATTCCATGTACTCTAAAACAAAACAAAACAGCTATAAATTCTCAAAAGTGATGACGGCTTAAAAATAGTTCTAATTAACGGAATTGTTTCGTAGCGTTTAGCCCTAACATGACTCAAATACTATGCTAATGAATCGAATACCGTCACTTACAATGTTAGTTGATTATGTCAGCATTGGTGTTTGTATAATGGAAATAAAGCAACACTCCCTCTTTTCGTGTGGAAATTTTCCTTGATAGCCCCTGCCTAAAGAGGGCCATTTCCAATAGTGGATGTCTTACGACTGAAATTGATGGTGATAATGAACCTCCGTCGAAATCTAAATAAATAAACGTGAACTGTTATTCTATTATGTTCTTTTAAGGTTCGGCGCCCATTGGCGGCACGCCATGGCAAGGTATTTTTGGGCGAACATTGAAATTTCAATTTTATTTCCATTTTATTCGTTGCCTAAAGACCGTGCCATGCCGTGCCGCCAATAGGCGCCGGGCCCAAAAATCATCAACACAGCTCTTTGAGTTACAAATCTCAAATGTCATGATGTCCGGAAACATGACACATGAAACGGAGTTTTCTGTTAAAAAAAGATCGTGCAAAATTAACTTATTTTTAACTGTTATTTCATCTTTGAGAATTAACATCAATACAGTTCGGATCCCTTGAATATTTCACTAATAATCATATTTTTTTGCGTTTTTTTCAGGACTGATAATTTTGTTTCCTTTTTACGTCTGTCAGTTAGTGGTAACACTTTGACCTTGAGTTGATCCAATGCAGGATACAGTTTCAATAGAGTGCGAAGTCAGCTTATTCTGGTTACCAGTGACGTGCAGCCAATTATGCATATTAGCAAACGCCAGTTATGTTAAATTCCCACGTAACAGGGGGCGAGCCTATTGCCATAAACCGGGCACAAATCCAGACTCCAGATTGCTACTATTCAGATATTCCCATATAACAATCCCAGGATTTCATGCCAAGCAGGTTGCTACTTTTTTGTTTTTTGAGCCGGGGGAAATCCTCATGGATGTCATCCGCCCTGGGAGGGGGGAGGGGTCTGTCAGACTCTTACTGACTAAAAAGTGGGGGTTTCAATCCTCTCACACCTGTGCCGGGGGTCGCGCAATACTTCCGCAACCCCCCGCTGGTTGCTCCTAGACCAACGATGTAATTTCGGTTAATCTCCTATTAACCTGAAAATAACCTTCAGTTTTACCCACTGCACCGAAAACCTGAAAGCTACTAAATTACTGACATAACTATTTCCTACTACGTTGTTAATCCAACGACCCCCCCCACCCCTCCTGTTTTCTGTCCCCACGACCTAGATTACTCAATTGTTTACAGTAATCCAATTGATTAAGTCTAACTGTATTGTAGTACTTACAGTAGGTAGCTGTCGGCCACAGTGAGTCACGTGTTGTGTGTTTTATGTAATTAGGGTAGGTTGGGTCGAAATGGACGTGTGCTTTGTCAAAGGGACAGCGAAACGTGATTTGAAAAATGTTTTTATTTTTATTTTTCGAAAGCCTGAATTACATAATTTATTATGTAAACTGGGAAAACAAAGTATTGAATTAGGAACTTACTGACAATAAAATATAGAGGAAGACGTGGTACATACATAATGTGTGTGAAAGGGTTCAAAACAATATTATATTGTAGCAGTATTTTGAGCATACAAAACTTTTAGATTACCAAAATAACAACCAAACTCTGGTTTAAACTCAGAAACAGCTGATGACGATAAGGTTGTTAAAAGTTTAAAAAAAACAATGATCACATGACAGCATACTCGGATATAATAGAAAGAGGTAGTGAGACGGGGTAACGCTATTTTCTTACGTAAAGATTTCTACCTGTCAATTCCTACCGCAAACAGCGTTAAACAACCTATTCCTGCGTGTAGAGTTCGTTTAAAAAAAACCCTAATTTGCTGTCCCCGATAGGGTCGATAAATCTCATTATATTTAAAAAAAACAATAGAATGCAATAAATAATTGAGAATTTAACATTGATAAAGAATAATAATTTGATGATCGCCATAATGCAATGGGAACAACGAATCGTGTTGATCAGCATTCCCTATGCTCCCCTACAATGTACGGCTGCCACCAAACGCGGCAAGTCAGCTTGACGCGGCGTGGGAGTATCAGATACGACACACTGATAACATACTTCAATGTACTTCATTTAGGCTGACGACGTACAGACGCCAGCACATCAAGCTATCCCTAACTGTCAAATTTTCTCAATTAAAAATGAACCTTATGTCTTTGCAATAAAGTTGAAATACTATCAAAGAAATTTGACAGATTGTGGTAACTTGATGTGCTGGCCTCTGTACAATCCACCTCAACAGTACTTCTAATTTCACACTGACAACGTCTTTATGTCTTCTCAGTACGGGCGGTATTCGCAGTTCAAGTGTTACTATTGCATTGCGTTTGGCAGTAGGTACTTCATTTTTGCTGAATACGTGACGCCACTGAATTTGGAAACTTGATCCAATTTAGGGCGACATTTCGCAAGGAAAAGTGGGTCAACGGATTTGGCAGTGTCGTATTAAGGATTGATATGAGGAAAGCTGTGTTTTTTGCAGGCTTCATTGAATAGAACCTTCTTCTTTTTTCTTGTATCGGCACGAATTTATCTATACTAATATTATAGAGCTGAAGAGTTTGTTTTTTTGAACGCGCTTATCTCAGGAATTACTGGTTGGATTTGCGAAAACTAAAAAATAGCGCGGACGGGCGATGCGATGCGACGGGTTGAGTCGGTGGAATAAGATATTTCACGCAGACGAAGTCACGGGCAGTAGCTAGTAGCTCATATAGGGGCAAACATACTATGTATGTAACCCAGTAACCGGGTTGTTGAGGTCAGATAGGCAGTAGCTTCATGTAAAATGGCATTCAGCTGCTTCGAGAAAGACTGAAAGCCGTACTCACTATAGTTGGGAAAAGGAGAGGCAGATGCTTATGACAGTGGTGAAAATAACCACCTCACTGGAATGACTGCCAGAGTCACGTACCTACATACGCTTTTACATCACGAGTGGGATAACAGTACCTATTCAATTGATGGGCAAATCTAACAAATAATAGCATGCATTTTCATACTTACTTCCCTCACTGAACCATAGGAATCGTCTCGTTCGCCTTTGGAGTACTGTTACTCAGTACAAAAGACTCTTCTCTATAGGAATCAACGTTTTCGTACGAGAAAACAATTCATTGATATGTTTGCTATTTTCTTTATCAACAAGCCAAACGACTGCCATGGGATTTCTCATCGGCAAATAATATTTCAATCTAGATGTATTATATTTATCTGTGCATACTAAACACTCATTTTGCAAAATATAGGTCAGCATTTTTTTTCTCTGATAAAAAAGATTTCACACTGAACACAAACGAGCATGAAGAATATTCGTAAAAATGTTCATTCTTTATTTGACCCCTCTAAGGGATGAATTTTCCAAAATGGTTCCTTAGTGCTCACGTCCGGATCCGCCGATAAATAAGGAACTCGTGTGCAAAGTTTAATTTTTTTAAAGCCTTCGGTTTAGATTGTGCGTTTTTAATTTAACGTTTTTATTAAGTAAAAGTACAGATGTCAGCACATCAAGCTAAGTCAATCTGTCAACTTTCTTTTATAGATTTTTAACTTTATTACAAAACGATAAGTTTTATTTTCAATTGGAAATATTTGACATTTTGGGATAGCTTGATGTGATGGCGTTTATACATTTTTGCCTAAAACAAAGTTACAGCTTTAACAATTTCAATTTAGCTCCAGAACTGCGAGGGGTGATTGGCCTCGGTCAACGCTCGTTAGATGTGATAAGATTCGGCAGTTCTGCGAAACAACGGTTCGTATGTGACAGGCGGGTGTGTAGGTATCCCTGCGTAATACTGGCATGTTATAATATAATCCTGATTTTAGAGACAAGAAAAACAATTTTGAGGTAAAATAATTTAAAAAAATCTCAATAAAAACAGTGTTTAGTGTAATCTCCCTCCATTCTATTTCTGTCTCTGTTTCAGAAATAAGGTCCTAAATAAATGAATATGATTTGTCCCAAAACCCAACGAAAAAGGTTTTTAAAGTTTCTAAACCATCGCATTCAAACATGAAACATGTTGCCGGCGTGTTGCTGCCACTGCACTGGCCATAATGCGCACGCGCCGCTCGTAAACGAGTAATATTTAGTTGTCACACTTGACGCGCTCCTTTTGGCACCGGATTACAAACTTCATATTTCATTTAATTTGATTGATTTTTTTTGTATAGTCGTGGACTCGTGATTTCGAACACAGCTTGGATACTTTGAGGAATTTATTTCTTCGCCGCTGTTCTTGAAACGGTGATGGAAAACGGGGCAACCAACTTGGCCTAGAACTGAAGTTCAAAGACATTATTTATACTAATATTATAAAGCTGAAGAGATTGTTTGTTTGAACGCTAATATCTGAAACTACTGGTCCGTATTGAAAAAATATTATTGTGTTGGATAGTCCATATATCGAGGAAGGCTATGTAACATCACGCTACGACCAATAGGAGCCGAGCAGCGGGTGACACCGCGCGGTAGCAGCTAGTATAACATAAACAGCCCTGTGGTGGATGACGGGCTACTGCCTCTTAGAAGCCTGAGTCTCAGCAATGAGAGTTTTATAGACCAATTAATCAATGTAGGGAGGTATTTTATAAATAAACAGTTACGGAAATTTATTTGACTCTTTCATTTCAGTTGTGATTCGATTAAATTAGAAGTCAACTTGCTTTAAAATTAATCACTCTGACTTTACGTAGATATTATTAATGCTACTTCCCTTAATAATATCTATGGTCATAACGTACTGAGAATATAACGTTTTAAGGAAGCTGATCTTCCTAGAATAAAAATAAACAATCCAAAAATGGTTCACTACGGATCAAAGAGGAACCTTCGCAGAAGTTCAATGTCTACAATCAAAAGTTCTGGCGGAACAGCACGGAAGTGGCCGAGCTCTGCCGAGCGATGCCGAACGGTGCCGAGCGCTGCCGAGCGGTCACGGCTATTAGCTGTTCACGGGGATACTATGTTTGGGCATCAAGTGCTGCGTGACTCAGAGTGGGCAATTATACTTGACAGGCGTGGAAAACTTTAGGGAAGAACTTCTGGACATGTTATGACTAGCCTTTTTGGTGGATAGGTATAGTTTATGAAGGTTACACTTCCTCGTGCTAATAACTTCTGGGATGTAGGTATACTTATTTAGACACTGTTTGGTTTTTTGTTTATAAATGTACTTTTGAAAAATTTTAAACTCCATCATATTTAATGCATGAACCGTTTACTGATACATTTCCCAAGGATGATGGATGTAGCATGTCTATCACATTCCTAGCGCCAGACTCAAGGACGACAAGAACTTACACAGTAAACAAATATGTTCACACCAATTTTTGTCTTAAAAATTATTAGAAATAATAATGAAAATAAAAAGTGCTAGGCCATGCATTAAAAAGGTTTTAAGTTAAGTTGATGTCAACTCGACACTGGGCAAAGTTGTGTAATTCGATCTTTGTTATCAAGTAAAATACTTTATTTATAGGAATTAAACACAAATCTTAAATACAGCATACGACCTAAAACTAAAATATATATATATATTATGTAAAAAACAAGAGGAAGAGCTCATAGGGCGTCAAAAAATTCGTCCCCATCGCTGACTGTGGGAAATGTGCCCAAAAGGCTGGCAGCGCTCTAGACACGTGTAGAGTCGACCAACCGCTAGGCCATAAATCCCGAAATTTTCGATGAGTAAGTACTCGGAATAAAATATCAAGTAGATAGATTAGTTAAATAAAGTTTTCTATGCAGTAGCCAGTCCCGTAGCTTCAAAAGAATCAAAAATCAAAATCAAAAGTCATTTATTCAAACTAGGCTGAAAATCAGCACTTTTTGAAAGTCAAAGGTCAAAGTTACATAAGACAGTCCCCAAAAACACCCACCCTTCACCACTTCCTAGTGCTTTAGCTGGGAAGAAGTGGCGCAACAAACTCCCCAGCAGCACAGCTGTCTGTTTAGTTGGAAGAACTTGACTCTACACATTTATCGTATGAGAAGTAATAATTAACATTACGAAACATATCACATTAAAATCAATCATTTGCCACATGTCAGCAAGCACATGCCAATATACCAATTAAAACATTGTACTGACTGAACTCAAGCGTAAATAAAAAGAACTACTACTTGAAATCATAACGTTTTTATAGCATAATCGTTGTAATACTGGAGGTCAAAAGTCATCATAAGCGATCACCTGAATAAGGCCAGGTTCAATATTTGCGGAAGGGCCTTAAGACAGCTGTTTATTAGTTCTTCATCGTATAGCCATATTTGGGCATCAGAATGCGCGTGATTCACTTCATAAACTGTCGTATTCATTACCGAGTAATTTTTGTACTAGGTCGAATTCTTTAGAGTGTAAAACCCTATTGGCCTTAACGAAAATAATGCAAAGTAAGCCTTGACTGTTCAAAATGAAATGCATTCATTTATTTTATTAAAGTGTAGTTTTTTATTTTTTTTTTATTAAAAAAAATCATCAACCACCTTCTAAGTTCATCAAGTTCATATTACCTTATGGATTGACTAATCATTAAAATCATGACATTTTTGAAGACAATTTCTAACTTAGAAAGTTGTATTGATGACTCTAATAATTATAATTACGGTTGGCGCAGTGGTTGAGCGATTGACTGCTGCGCAGCATGTCGCGGTTTCGATTCCCGTACGGAACAAATGTTGTACGACCTGCAAGTATTTGTTCCGGGTCTGGGTGTTTTTCTATTTATAATATGTATGTATTTACAAAAAAAAAGTATATAAGTAGTTTATCAGCCATCTCGTTACCATAACACAAGCATTAGGTTGCTTAGCTTGGGACTATAATATGGCGTTGTGTGAAATGTCCAAGGATAATATTATTATTATTCGTTTATTTATTTCTTTTCTTATTTAATAAATTTTTAAATATTTTTTATAAAAAAAAAACAAACAAAAACATTTAAAAATATAAAAAATAGTGGTCCGCCGGTGTCGGGAGCAAGGTCCAAGCTACCGGTGGTTAGGGCTGCAGAGACAGGAACCTCCTAACAATGCGAGCCGTATCGAGGAGTAGGTACTGCCTTCTGAATCTGGCTCTTGATCCAACCGCCTAACGAGAGCCTCGAACGATGTTGGTCGAGGCTCTTGGCCATCAGGCCGTTGGCTGTTATGACAATCGGTACAATGATAGCCGAGCTCACATTCCACATGTCAACAACCTCGTGTGCTAAGTCGAGATATTTAATTATTATTATTATTGTATAATTCTGTCGGATCATATTTTGATCAACTTACAACCTGACTCTGACAGAGGGTTTGACAAATATCACATGGAGGGGTGTAGTAAAATATCACGTGCATTTATTTTTATTATCCGAAAATCTCAGCCTGTTTTCCGACCTGAAAGCCAGCGTTTTCCTATCTTCCCCAATCTTGTCGACAAATTCTGTCATTACATTATTCTCTGCCTATCCCTCGCAGCACTAGCCGACATGCTAGTTAGATATGAGCTACATCTATGTTTGGGCATCAGTATGCACATGAATCATCAGTTCGAAGTGTCGCACTCATAACGAGAATACGATGCTCAATCGATCACATTCCTGGGAACTTGTGACTTGACAGGATTGTTTACTTTGTAAGGTAAGACTGAAGTCACCACCTTGACTGGACGAATTGGCAAACTTCTTTGAAAGTATGTTACTTTGCTGAGTTTGTAGAATTTGTTTAGATTTGTTAAGCATTTAGGGCTATTTTCAAATGGTGATCTCGTGGGGCAAGACAAACACTACTATTATAACCCACACACAACAACAACAACACCCAACACATCGAAATCATGAGTAACATTACTATTTATTATTTTACCTTTTTATGGAATCTAATCACATTTCCAGGGCGTCATTAAAGGTTCACCGAGATTGTCCTAAAGGATTACCGCTACCCCGGAACATAATGGGCTAAGGGAGGAATATGGATGAGCTTTATTTAGTAAATCTGATACTCCTTTCCGCTCCACCCAGAGCGGGAGGGTCATTTGATGATTTCCCAAGCTCAAAAAAAGGCGTCTTCAAAGTCTGTGGTGTATTTAAGTCTAATTGATGGACAGCAGTGTTCTCCCCTCTTCTGGTATTAAGCAAATGCGGAAAAGATCTAGTATATTACGGCTATTTCCCATTTTCGCATTCTTTGTAGTGGTTATTGAGAAACCCATGTTTTGTAGTTACAGTTTACAGGTTGCTATCTGTGTAGTACAATCTGCTCTCAAAACGGTAAAGGACGGTGCGCTTGAGCCGAAAATTAGAAGTGGGAAAATGTGACATAGACTAACCCGCACTATAGGGTCGTCTGATGGAATACAGACCCTCTTACAGAGTGGAGGCCTTTGTCGTAATAGTGGGATCATTACTTTTTTTTTTTTTTTTATTCTATTTTTTTTTTTGACCTTTATACTATATGTATATGTCAGTCCGATTAATCATAATCACTAATTATACATCATTAGTTTAACCTTAAGATACTAATAGATAAACAATAGACAAGCTCCTTCACTGTTAGGGTTTGAGAGTATAGAATTCATGATTCCGACTTGCAATTTGTCCAGACCTAATTTTTCAAATAATTCCTCCCTCTCTGCATGAAATTGAACACATTCCATCAACAAATGGTATACATCGTCTTTTGTTCCACAAGTGTCACATTTAGGGGAAGAAATCTTTCCCATTAAAAAGGCAAAATTGTTTGATGGAATATGTCCGGTTCTGATTCTGTGCGCTATAATAATTAATTTCCTACTTAACTGACTATATGAACACCAAGGTATACGAGGAGGCTGACATTGGATAGTTTTATACCATATACCTTTTTCCAATGATCTCTGATTGAAATATTCCTTCCACAAATCATAGCACTGTCCATTATATTTGGTTAATATTTCTGAATAATATGGTTTCACATATATTTCTTGTCCTTCTGTACTTCCAACTTTCGCTAATCTATCCGCCTCCTCATTACCACGTATCCCAATGTGTGAAGGAACCCACTGCAACCTCAGATCCACTCCTTTCTCCGCTAATTCCTCTATTTTAGAGAGTATCTCGTATGCTATCGGTGTACCTCTGCGACCAGAGGCGCATCGAGCTATATGATATAAGGCACTCTTACTGTCTGAACATATAACAGCTTTATTGTTATCAATTGTTTTGATATATGATAGTGCTTCTGAGATCGCAATAAGTTCCAACGACATGATACACACATTTCCAATTATTTTAAAAAATCCACTAGCGTTTTCTTGCGAGCGAACATAAAATGAAGCTCCCCTACCTTTTTTGCTCATAGATCCATCTGTGTAAATTACTACCCAATCAGCATATTTCTCTATTAATTCTTTCATTATAGCGTGTTTCAACATGTTTAATTCGTAAAATTCTTTAGCTTGATGCATGCAATCTAAACCAACTGAAATTATATTATTCGCATCAATGTAAGTGACCCATGTTGTTAAGGTATACATCTCCAATGGTGAGGACGAGGCAACCTGAACTTCTTTAATTTCATTTAGAACAGTCACAAGTAATGGAATCTTTTTGCGTGTCCAAAACTGTTGCTAATAAACGTATTTAGTTCTTTTAATAATTTAATCGTTACATTGTTAGTCCAAGATAGGGATTTCAAACCATATTTGTAGGCTAGGAATTTTCTTCTTATATGCAATGGTGGAATACATAGCTCACTCTCCATGGTGTGAATCGGCGTAGACTTTATAAAACCACCTATAATTCTCAATGCTTGATTCTGGATTTTCTGCAATTTATATAAATGTGAATTCGCACTGTTGTCGTAAATAAAACATTTGTAGTCTACACGACTTCTGACTATCGCTATATATATTCTGCGTAAATGTTTGGGGTGTATACCCCAGGAAGTACCTGGCAGAACTTTGAGTATATTTAAGTATTTTCATCATTACTTACAGGTTGATTAATGTAAGTGGGTAATAAAACGTAAATCTACACTAATATTACAAAGAAGAAAGATTTGTATGTTTGTAACGATTACACTACGGATGTGAACGAAATTTGGCACAGAGATACATTATAGTCATGGAATAGCACATAGGCTAACTTTTTATACCGGAAAAATGTATGTGTGATAATTTTCTTAAAACACGTGGGCCTCACTGGCAGAAGCAAGTCTTTAATATAGCTATTTGGTATTCATATTGCAATATCAACCTAAATCAATTAAAACACTACTTAAACATAAAAAGGCTAAATCCCCATGTTTTTGGATTTCCTTCGCAATTATTAATTTGCATCATTTGCGTAAATATCGGTACAAATGGCGCACGTTGCGAACGTTACGATAGACTTGCTGGAAATCAAAACGTTTTTGGAGAATATCAAAATGGTATTTTGTGCACACGACACACGAGAAACGTTGGTGACCATGCAAAAGGGATTTTCTTAGATTGATCGGGGAACTTCAAAACCACTGGAATGGTTCACGATGTTTTTGGCCAGTACTGTATGAAAGATTCCATTTTGAAAATTATTTACATGAAGTTATTTAGAAAATTATTATTAATATTATAAATATTTGGCTTTTAAATGTAAATATGATTAGATTAACATTATATGAATTATGAATTGAATAAAATCTACTTTTAATTTAGTAATTTCTGCGATTTTAATCGAATACACTCCATATCTCGCAAAATCGACTTAAATAAAAATCCACTAGGAAAATTATTTAGAAAATTTTGGTTTGTTTGCTTGCTTGTGATGTCTCGCTGTTAAAACTTTAGAGAAACGTCGTTTGCAGAGGTTCTTCAGGCAGAAGACGTGCCCTAGTGATTTGACATTTGACTAACCGATTTTTTTTAAATCGCCCTTTCCGAATTCTTCTTCAGAGAAATTCAGCTATTTTATAATTAGGTGTCCTATGTTTACACTGTCAAGATGGCGTACCTACTAAAGCTCATCGTATCTTGCCGATCGTCACGTGCGGACAAGTAAACAGAGTATTATGGGTGCGCCGAGGATATTAGGGCGCCCACTGGGACCACTGATATGGTCACAACGAAGTGCCCGCGTCAGGTAAGTGGTAGTAGGTGAAGTACGAACGCTCTGCATGTACTGAAGATCTATACTGGGTGTAACCGAAAGGGTATATACATACAAAAGGACATGCTACAGACCACCAAACTGAACAACTTTTACTATGGGACCAACTCCGAAATCGAGAAAAAAAATATTGTTGTTGTTTTTTTGCGGTTTCGGAGTTGGTCCACCATCTTTACATACCAAGACTCCTCCATGCCTCGGAAAGCAAGTTAAGCCGTTGGTCTCGGTTGTCATTTGTGCATCTTTGAGAGTCGTCACGGGTCGCCAGAAGCCCGAAAATCTGACAGCCAGTCTTACCAAGGGGTATCGTATTGCCCAGTTACTGGGTTGTGGAGGTCAGATAGGGAGTCGCTCTGTGTAAAATACTGGTATTCAGCTGCATCCGGTTAGACTGGAAGCCGACCCCAAGATAGTTGGGAAAAGGCTCGGCAGAAAGGCAGAAAGGAAAGTATTTTTCCCAGAAAATCCTGATTTTTAACATATAAGATATTTTTATCACAATTCACGCTGTACGCATAGAAGAACCTGGTTTACTAAACTGACTATTCTCTCTTTAAACACTACCTTGTAGTCTGTTCCCTATGAGATGAAAAATCATAAATATTTTTAGTAACCATAAATTATACACTATATACACTATAATATGATGATGATTGATTGTTGGCTGAAGCTCGCTAAACCACTAAATAATACTTCTCGAAGTGCTCTGTCCAGTGGCAAGTCCCCGTGGGTGTCTCGATGGCATTCTTGCGGTTTCGCAAGCTGTCCGGTAACAGGCTGCGCGCTTGATCTAGCCGAGATACTGGCGGCGTGGAGGACATCTTCATTATCATTGCATTTGGTAATGCTGGTATTCAGATAGGCTGTTTGTGTGTGCTGCAATACTTGATGTTAGAAATACGCCATTCTTTTTTCTGCAATGAAATTACGTGACACGTGACTCTTTTTTAACTCTATTGCTAGCATCGCGCATAGTTCTCTATTCGTCTTTTGTTTATTATCTGTTCCTCTAACTCAGTTGTTAGCATTTGCGCAGTAAACTTTTATCATCGATTATATGATGTCAGATGAAGTTAGTATCTTTGTGACGCTTTAAGCCTAAATAAAAGTGCAGTGTAGAATTTTCAACGCTTTGATTGAGCGCCGAAAGTTCTCAACAGCGCGCTTTTATTTTAGCATTGGGTAATTGAAGCTCTATGCGAGCTTCAATTAGTGTTAGAGAAAACGATAATTAAGCTCGATTAATGTGTGAAAGACGATCAGCAGTGGCGTAAAGTCTACTTCTTTTACAAAGTCAATAAACACCGTCCTTTGCAAAAGCAGAGTTAAATGTTTGGATTTTAGAAAAATGTGTTCCTTGCAGAAGAACAGCTAAATCTGTTTACAATAAAGTCGCTCACAGATTGCCATCGGGCCCGATAATTAACTGTACCATAAACAAAGTCCTATTCATTATAATACCATAAATATAATTTAAATAAAGCTAAACGCGTGCGCATGATCAACATTATAAACAATTAGCTGAGTGTCGCATAAGGAAGTGTTTACACTAGACGCGGCGCGTGGACCGTCTCGCGTTTTGCGCGGCGCTATTAATTATATTATAAGAGTGTTATGCAGAATAGAGGCATTAATTAATAAAACACATAAATATTAATTAATATACCTCAAGTACCCATGCAATCAAATAAAAAGGAAACCATTCTTCAATATTTGCCAAAAACGTTTTGTTCTTATTTGTTTCTAAAAGATAAAGCTACATTTTAGATGAGTCTGTGGGAAAACAGTACTTACTGACTTATTACAGCTTACCCATTGGTCTTTTCAATAGCAGGTAAGCCGCGGTGCTTACCACTTAAATTCAGCTTACCTACAACAAAAACACATGGAGTAAATACAAGTAATTAATATATTATCAGACTATTAATCTCATTGATATTAAACTCCACAAAAATTATAAAGTAGTTGAACCTTTTGTAACATTCTCTAAACCTATGTTATGCAAATATATGACTTGATTTGATTTGATTTGATAGAATTTGTAATTTTTACAGGATTTCCCAGAATACTAAAACTCGCTGTGGCAACTATGAACCATGAGATTATATTAGGCAGCCTTATCCTCCAACTCTTGTATTGTTGCCAGGGTGGAAAATGGTTGTCTTCCGCTCTTGAGGAGGAAGGGACTGTCACGCCCTAAATGACTATTAAGAACCACCACTGTGTTCTATCTCACACCTACGCCAGGGGTCGCAGAAACTTACGATCCCTCCGCAACCCCCGACTGGATCCCCGCGCGCCCCGGAGGGCCTCATATCCTCAATTGTTAGATTTAGATTTACATCAGCAATACTAGCAACATCTTACATAGCACCATCCACTCTCCGCAAAGAGATTGTCTCCCACTCTAAGTTTTTGCGCGTCGCTTGCGCACCCACACGGCCATGTATAACTAGTTACTGCTCATTTATGTACTAATGGACTTGTTCGCAATTAGGTATATACCTGCCTGGTTCATCTTTGGTTGGACACGTTTCTTTTTTGTAGAGCATGCTTTTTTGGTTTGTGTTTTACGAACCAAATAGATATTTTATTTTATGCCATTGTTTCGGAAGTTTAGTTAGTTCTGAGTTCCAGTGAAGGAATATTGATGAAACTTAAATAGCTCTTCATAAAAAAAAGAAATTGGTGTTAATTTTGGTAATATTATTGTTTTGTTTTATGGTAATAAACATATAATGACCTGGTATAACTACATGCTACGAATATGTGAGAACTACATTGTCCTACACTGCAGGTGGTGGTGTTTTTTTTTTTTTTAAGGCTGGGATATCATCCAATGACTGCTCCCGCTCTGGGTGGAGCGGAAGGGAGTGTCAGACTCTTACTGACTAAAACCTATCCATGTTCCTTCCGTAGCCCTTTATGTTCCGGGTTGGCGGTAACCCTTTCGGACAATCCCGCTTAAGGTGGTGGTGTTAAGACAAGAAATATTTCTTATTTCTTGTCACCAAATGAACGAGCATCAACCACACCCACTAAAAGTCTCAATTATTTCACGTCTTTTTCGTATGAAGATAAATTCAGAAAGTACGATTAATTATTATAGAGCCGATACTCTAACTTTTATGCTCCCCAAACACTGTGCTTCGAAAACTCGAAAAGCATCACAGACAAAACAACATACCTAGTGTTCAACATCAACACTACACTAACCGTGCCATCAAAGTTATTCGCAATAAAACCAAGACAATAGGTAGGTATTATTTGATTAAAAAACAGCACTTTAATTGAAACAATACAAAACACATCAGAACAGCACCAGGACCCATTCATTACAATATACGTCGCCGCCGCGGCGCCTGCGACCATGCGTTCTCATACAAACGCCATACATCCTCATACAACTGCATGCATTACGACCCGAGTGATTTGTCTCACAATTGTATGCGTTAAGAGTAACTGATATCTAAGATGCAGCTGAGGTCATGGAGGGGTAGAGTTTTTCATTAATTTTTGGATGATGTCCTTGCGGCTGTCATTTGACAGTCGTTACTGGTTGTCAGCAGACGGAAAATCTGTCAGCAAGTCTTACCAAGGGGTATAGTATTGCCCAGTTACTAGTTGTGGAGGTCAGATAGGCAGTCGGTCCATGTAAAATACTGGTATTCAGCTGCATCCGGTTACACTGATGTCGCCAACATAGTTGGGAAAAGGCTAGGCAGATATTCTTGCGGAAATTAGATCATTCGATAGCTTATATCCCTCATATGCTATCGGGGAAAACATTCTTCAGCAAGACTCCTTCAGCCTAATAGTCTCCTAGTCGCAAATGAATATATAAGTTGATGTAAGTAGCTAAAAAATACACTCTTTCAAAAGACGCCTTATGGCTGGTAGCAATTCAATTTTTTGTTCATTTTGACGTTAAAAGTGCCGTTACCGTGCCGTGCAAATCGTAATCGAGTTGAATGGGCTGATGATTATGATGATGATTGATCACCAATTTTTTTTTAACCCGTCAAAAATTTGAGCACTTCGCACTAGTAAGTAGCCTAGACTTCTCCTTCTAATCGTGTGGTTAGTGACTAACCTGGTGTCAGACTTTTTATGCTGCCCATGGGCATCTGACCTAGCTGCACATGCTGTTGAGAAATATCTCTCAGACATGCTGGTTTCCTCACGATGTTTTCCTTCGCCGATTTTTAAGCTAGTGATAATTTATACAATACGCACATGAATCCGTAAATTCAGAGGTGCGTGCCTTAGTTTTGAACTCGAGACCCATGACTTAGCAGTCTGACGGTCACACCACTATAATAATAATAATAATATAATATAATAATAATATCCTTGGATATTTCACACAACGCAATATTGTCCCAAGCTAAGCAACCAAATGCTTGTGTCATGGTAACGAGATGGCTGATAAACTACTTATGTTTTTATTTTTTTTTGTAAATACATTCATATTATATATCGAAAAACACTCAGACCCTTAACAAATACTTGCAGGTCATACAAATATTTGTTCCGTGCGGGAATCGAACCCGCGACATGCTGCGCAGCACTCAATCGCTCAAACGCTGCGCCAACCGTGTCGTCGAACTATGATCATGTACTGATTCCATGGTAAAGCAGTCGTCACGATGTCCCTTTACCATACCATATTCATTTTAGTGTACCCAGTGACGTCAGCCAAAGGTATTTGCATGAGAACTCAACAACTGCACATCCTCGTTGCAACTGCATACAATTAAGGGTAATTGAGATATCTGACACATGTTAAGTAAACCGATGAGATCAGACCGCATGAATGTGTGGCGCCCTTTACTGATAGTACTTGTGTACTCCTTGACTTTGATCTTGAGTGGATTTTAATTGATTTTGAATAGAGCTTGTTTATTCGTAGTAGAATGTTTATGGCGCTTTTTATTAATGAATCATAGATATGTGTTATTGATAAGCTTAATGGCATTTGTTATGGGAGTTAAGCTGAGAACTGGCGTCAACTGGGAAACAAGACGTCGTGGGTTATAATCCCAATCTACTGTTTTGTAAACCCACTCTTAGTTGTAATTAACCGGGCACAAATCTAAACTCCTGCCTCGACCCGGGAATCGAACCGAAGACTTCATGCTCAGCAGTAGCGCTTGCGTCTACTAGACCAAAGAGGCAGTCAGGAGGAAAAACACAATAGCTTTTCTTAAAATACTTACATTAATTAAGCTTGGGACATCGTGTCCCAAGTTTCTAGAAACATCCAATTATAAAGTTCATCTACAATGCAAACCCAACTAATCGGAATGCATTCATATAAATCTGTCTGTTAATTATAGTTGATTGGTAATTAACATTTGTATCAACTGCTCGTGCGCAGTTGCACGTGATCTATCATTTAATCGGTTAATTAATTAATTAAAAGGTTTGCTATAGACTCGTTTTATTGTACATTGATTATAATGTGTGTAATCTTTTTTAGTGTGTACAATAAAAGCTGCGCTGCGCATTACAAGATTACAACTAGCTGGATTTATTGCACAAGTTGATAATTACAACAAAAATTTTAATTATAGACAAAAAACTGCACGCTTCTGGATTGAGGGCAAGCGCTATTACTGAGCATAAGGTCCTGTGCCAAGCAAATTGTAAACGGTTTTTCTATAAAGAATTTTCAGTGGCAGCACGGAGCCTGGATTTCTGGTGGATGGCAATATGGGCCTGTTACCATGAACAGGGCACAAATCCAGACACACCCTGTTAAAAACTGGAAAAATGTAGGTGTACTGTACTACTCTACCTAACCTTTCGGCGAAAACAGAGGTGATGTTATGTTCAGTTAATGTAGGTTATGACAAAACACAATGCTGAAGTCTTGGGCAATTAATTTATATTAGATATCGACCGTTTCAAAAAAAAAAATTTTTTTCTGAGCAAGGAACTGGCTATCGTAGAATGCTTACAAAAGAAGACAACGTCAGAAAAAAAAAAACATTCTGCCATCACTAACCTTCTTTTGGTGATTCTTCATGATCGATTCCTTCTCTGTCATGATATAGTAGCAGGTCAATTTTATTATTTTTCGCTCAAGTTAAATCTATACTTAATATTATAAAGCTGAAGAGTTTGTTTGTTTGAACGCGATAATCTCTGGAACTACTGGTCCTAATTGAAAAATACTTATTGTGTTGCATAGTCCATTTATCGAGGAGGGCTCTATGCTATGTAACATCACGCTACGACCAAAAGGGGCCGAGCAGCGGGTGAAACCGCACGAGAGCAGCTAGTCAGGAATACAATTAACTAACTCTCGCAAATCATCGTTCTCCAGTCTTTATCCCAATTTATGTGGGGTCGGCGCAACATGTCTTTTCCTTGCACACTTCTCTATTAGTCCTCATCTGGTGGTCACCCCCATTCTAGCCATATCATATTTCACACAGTCCATCCATCGTTTCTTTGATCTTCCTGTACTCTAACAGCCACATTCATACTTGCGATTCTCAAATCCAGTCGCGGTATATACCTATTGATAACCTGTACGTTTATTACGAGGTACATTACCGCCTGCCACAGCCATGGAATGGCATTTCAGTAATATTTACATAAGTCACCGCGTTATCGGGGCCTGATGACGGAGCCAGGAATGTACAGATGGGTGCAGAAATTGTATCGGGAGGATGATTGATCTGTCTTTCTTTTTTTTCTTGCAACATACAATGTCTGTATGTTGCAAGAAAAAAAAGAAAGACAGATTTGGGGTAACTTGATGAAGTTACCACAAATCTGTTTTCCTTCGATAGTTTGTCAACTTTATTGCAAGAACATAATTAAGGCTCATTTTCAATTGTGGAAATTTTACAGTTTGGGATAGCTTCATGTGCTGGCTGGCGGCTGTATATTTAATCATTGATTTTAAAATTAATAAAAGATTTTAATTCAATCAAATGTATTTCTTCAATTAAATTCTTTGGAGTACATTATATTGCGTAGGAATTTATCGACGCCATACAGATATTAGTTAGTTAATAGTTTAAAAAAATTGCACATAATAATATATTTTTTAGTTTTAGTCTAATATGCATGAGTTATCCTTTCTAGCGTTATATTTACACAGAACGAAGATTCTATGTAAACTCTAATGTAAAACATATTCCCAATACCTTTCTAATTAAATAAATAAACATAGATCTTGGATTTATAGAATTCTCTATATCTATACAATGTGTTAGGTTAAACGAACGACATAGTTACTTTCAGGGGGTATTTAGTACTCATGAAAATGAAAAATTTTGCCCATTGCACCAACTCTGAAATATGAAAAAAAAACAGCTGTTCAGTACTTTTATGTTCGCATAATTCGTCAAAATGTATGAAACAGCTGTTTATTTTTTCATATTTCTGAATTGATGCCATGGACAAAGTTGTTCATTTTCATGAGTGCTATACCCCCTGAAAGTATGTCCTTCGTTTAACCTAACACACTGTATACAGAGACCTTCATTGGACATCAGTGAACACGCAATTATAGTCAATAACAACAAAACAAAGTCTTTCCACGTGTGATAAGGTGCAGATACCTTATCATATTATGTGAAAAATCTTTGTTTAATACGTCTATGCTTGGATAAAAATAGGCGAAATCTACAATCCAATCCATTAGTAACCAATTTCTATTACCACAAAGTAAAAAGTTAATGACGAAAACGATACATAGACCATCCCATCATGTAGCACTTGTGCGTCTACCTGTACCGGTCCCCAGCGGCATGGCGGCATAGGTAACGTTGTACAAGTACTATCGCTGATAAGCTATCGATCCGTCAACTGGACACAATTATACCAAGTTTATACCGGCGCAGGAGCATTCATTATAATGCGGAGAGATCGGGTTACATTGGAATAATTTTGACGTTCGTCTAGTGGTCGTTAGCGCTACTGCTTCTTAGAGCGTTAGGTCCTTGGTTCAGTTCCCGGATCGTGCAAGGTGGTAAGGGATTTTTCTATAAGGATTTTCACACCAGCACAGAGTCTGGAACTGTGCCCGATTGATGGCGGCCCGATGGATAAGCTCACCCCCCATTAGATCATAGGACTCCCATCCATAGTACCATCCCTCCATAGGACTGAAACATAACTGGCGGAAAGCTTCACAATAAAAACTCGAATATTACTTGCAGTAAAACCGTTAGAATTTTCATTTATGAAGTTTTCACGTAAAATGAATTCCCAGTTCTTTCTTTGTCTTGCAACTAACAATTTTACCAAGAGCTAGCTGTTTTCCATCCATTCTAAGAACGCATAATTCCACAATGATGTTCTTCTACAAGTTTTCGTTAAATGAATCACAGAACAATAACATTCCTTTACATACGGTGGTGCGGAGAACTCAACAAACAGAGTGACAGACAATGTTTATTTATTATTACCTCGTATCTCACATACTTGGTGGACATAGAATAGCATTAGTAACTAGTGTTTATTAAGATCTTTAACCGTATTATGGCCTCAAATCGGCCAGCTCATTTGGGATAGGCGGATTTTTTTAAGAGGCAATAAGTAGATTCATCTTTAAAGTTAGTTAAATGATTGTTATTGCGTATTGTTCAACCTAGGGGAGGTTTGACATAAATATTACAATGCGTGGGGTTCGAACTCTTGCCACGTGATCCCGTTCTCGCCTTTACTTTGACCGTTGGAGTACAACTGCATTTTTTTTAAACCTAACAAGGCTTAGATTAATTTTAAGTACACTTGGCATTACTAAGTGTAGTTATAGTCAACAAGACTTTACGGTACACTCCATTTGCCAGGTTAGTGGGATTGTCCGAAAGGATTACCGCTACCGCAGATCATAAAGAGCTAAGGAAGGAACATGGATCGGTTTTAGTCAGTAAGAGTCAGACACTCCCTTCCGCTCCACCCAGAGCGGGAGGATTCATTTAATTGGTGGGAAGTCCACCAATTTAATTTTGTGGGCTGACGCAGTCTCCTTAGTCACTTTAGTCATCTACGAATCATCACGGAAAATAGACACACCTTAACAATACTTCTTCGAAATCATGATTTCCAAAAAGATAACAATACAAGCCTCCGATACACAAAAGGAATGCTAATGGATATCCAGGAAAACTGCACTTTCCATGGTACTCCGTAGCTACCTGATGGAAAAACACGTGGACACTCATTTGAAATGGTAATTCCTTACGCAATGTGAACCTATGCTATCGCATTGTTTTACTTACTGAGACAAACAGCTTATGCAATAGATTTAAATGTATTCGTGACATGCTTCTTCTAAAAGCTTAGACATAGGTACACCCTCTTTGTGACACTGTGGTCAGATCCCTAAAAAGTAAGAGAGAACAAAATGGTGCATGAAATGGAAAAAGGTGCCCAAGATACAGCTGTGCCCAGTTTAGGAAAAAAGATATCGCACTCAATATTGTTATAATATTAATGTAATTTTAATGTTGAACGGTTTTAAATAAAAAAGAGGCTGATAATAAACCCGACCAAGTGCGAGTCTAAGGCGCACGCAAGGTTCCGTACCATCTATAAAAATGGCTAAAAATCACGTTTGTTGTATGAGAGTCCCCTTAAATATAATGTTATAGTGTGGGCATGGGCATGTTATAGTGGCAACAGAAATACATCATCTGTGAAAATTTCTACTGTCTAACTATCACGGTTCATGAGATGACTGGAGATGCCTGGGGACAGAAGGACAGACAGACGGACGGACAGCAGAGTGCTAGTAATAGGGTCCCGTTTTACCCTTTGGGTACGGAACCTTAAAAACACACAAACATGTGGCCTAGCTACTCCTTCTATTACTTTATCATCAGAATTCAGCATAAGCTTGACAGGGGTAAAGACAAAATAACATCACGCCTGTATTACCCAAGGGGTTAGGCAGAGGTGTACTCACATTTCGCCAGGTACGTTTCAATTCCCATGTAAAAAAGACAAAATATTGGACCAAACTTAGTTTATGCTTAGGTGCCAAGGTAGGATGCTGCACAACATCTCAAACTGTTCAATAGCCTCATGTTCTTATAAATTATTTATTACTTCGATATTATTGTTAAGAATACAAACGTGCGTATTGAAGTAATTAGAAAAACAGATCACTAATGGAATCAATACATTATCTATACGTCAGTCTGTCTGTCACAAGCAATGTACAGGTCTCCAAAAGTGATAATGCGCATAGAAATCTTCGCCACTGTTCGGCAACGGTCGTATTCCCCGAGCGTCGGAAGACGATATGTATAATTTTCTTCATGCATAATTTAGTAAGATTATGTGTTTTGTCCTAAAAGAGATAAATATTGATTTATCAGTAACGAAATTTGATTCAATAATTCCATGTAAGTAAATAGCGAGCTATAATTCATATAAGCCTAAATCTGATTTTTAATATGTTTTTTCTAGTACTTAATATGTATTTTACGTAGGTGTTTTTAAGTTTTTAATATTGAAAAAACGTGAAAAATGTTAGTATAATTAAGTATTTTACAAAATTAACTATTTAAATTTGAATAAGATAATTAAAGTTGAAATTAAATTCACCTTTGAAAACAAAACCAAGAAGGGTGTGTAATAGCAGCTCTATATAATTCCAGACAAAGATAACACGTGCAGTCACCACCAATATAATAAGACGACTGACGGACCTTTGACTGAACGCCGACCGCCGCCGACCGCCCGAATTGATTTCGATTGTGTACACATGATATTGACTCCTATTTCTTTCGATCAAGGTGCAAAATGCAAGTGCATTGTTAAGGACTCGAACGATTCAATGATTCGGGTGTTTCCGGGAATACGACAATTAGCGAAGATCTGCATGTGCATTATTAATTTGGGAGTACTGTATGCGTGTACCTAATACAGTAAATATTTCCACACTTAGCTGGGGTTCTGGTGTCAAGAAGTAATTAAGAATTCTTAGTGTCTCGCAAAAGCAGTTTCACTGAAAACAAAATGTCAGACACTGGCCAACATTAGAAGATTGAGTTCCATAAGGACTGAACTATAGACTGGACCCTTCGCTTCTCATTTAAGAAAAGACCTCTGCGATGATTGGTTCCTTTTTCTATATTATGAAATTTTTCTATATTATGAAATGGTTCTGTGAATGATAATAAAATCCACTTGTACTTATTACTTTTTATGTAAGGTCTTCAGCTCATCAAGCTAATATAGCGAACTGTTTCTCCAAATGATTTTAAACCTTAAAGCATCATTTATTAAGTTCAAAATCAATTGAGAAAATTTGATAATTTGTGGTAACTTGACGTGCTGGCCACTGGACATGCGAAGGTTGGCTGGCACAACTACTCATCTTATAGAATCCATGTGCCAATCAGTAACAGGGTAATACGATACCCCTTGGTAAGATTAAGTGTCAGACTTTCGGGCTCCTGACCCGTAACGACTGTAAAATACTATTAAATGAGGATATATTATTAAACGTGGATGGTGGTGGGCCCCCGCCATTCGGTGCAGTCCGGCTCTCCTCCACCTGCCACCACAATTAGCCCCCTGTAATTATCCATTCAGGTACAGTCCACCTACCCCTTGCCACTACAATTAGCCAAACAAAACATATAAACAAGCTTTCTTGAACAACCTGATAAAATGACTTTTTGTAAGCAAGTGCACCGACTGAGCATGGGTCTTAGATACGATTCCCAAAACAGGCAGCGATATTGGGCCCCGTCCCGCATTTCTCATTTACATTGTATCCTATAATACCGATTATACCCGATTGTAAATCACGAAAACGATACTTATCCTTTGAAAACCATCACCTTATTAGCTTCAAAACCACTGCAGCCCATCAAAACATGGGTGTAGAGCCCATGTCACCCCTTCTCCCTTCATGTGGACGTGTGTGTCTAACGTGTGTACAGAAATACATCGCCATCTGCAGGCCATAACATGTTGCGTAACACGATACTGCACCAGGGCTGGCTCTCTCATGTCATATAGAATGTATATAAATCTATACTTATTATGAAGAGGAAAGATTTGTATGTAAGTATGTTTGTACCGAATAAACTCAAAATCTACTTAACGGATCTGGATGAAACTTTGGCACAGATTGGCACAAAAATAGATTATAGTCTGGAATAGCATTTACGCTTATCCCGGATAAATGTACGGTTCCCGTGGGATAATTTCCTACATACACGCGGGCGAAGCCGCTGGCAAAAGCCAGTACTTATTAAAGTAATAGGATTACTTTAATGAGTAGGTAGTTAGTAGAGGGTCTTGAGGGTAAGCGGGATTGTCCGAAAGGGTTACCGCTACCCCGGAACATAAAGGGCTAAGGAAGGAACATGGATGGGTTTTAGTCAGTAAGAGTCTGACACTCCCTTCCACTCCACTCAGTGCGGGAGGTGTCGCTTGATGATATCCCACCCTCAAAAAAAAAAAGTCTTGAGGCCAAATAATAACAGCGGCACTTGTTGATCTGCAAGATTAAACAACGCTTTCCGAGGTGGATCCATGAATGGGTGGCCAAGCATTATATACCGAGACCCCTCCGTGTCTCGGAAGGCAGCTTAAGTGGTTGGTCCTGGCTGTCATTCATAGATCTTTGGCAGTCTGCCTGGTTTTGGAGGTCAGATCGGCAGTCACTTCATGTAAAATACTGGTGTTCAGCTACAACCGGTCCGACTGGATGCCGACCCCAACAGCTTGACAAAAGGCAAGAATAATGATGAAATGAATCGTTCTATTTCTAAAAAACGCAATTGCTTTTTGTTCTTACCAAGAGGACTACTGACCTAAAGATTATTCCTTAGCAGTTGATTTTTATATTTTTACAACAACTTTTTGGAGATCGAGGTTTTGGTTTAACCCATCTTTTTCTCTTTCGCAGTCCCTACAGCAGCATCCTAGAAACTGACCCAATATATTTTAGCGTACGTATTATTATGTAAACATTATGATTTGTAACAATAAACTAGTGTCGATTCCCGGGTTAGGCAAAGGGTCATTTTTTTTTCAGCTGAATTTTCTCAGTAGTAGCCCGGAGTCTGGATTTATGCTCGGACGATGAGAATAAGGTACTCAAATATAACTGGCCAAAGGGTGTTCTATAGGTACCTACACCTCAGCTAAACCTTTCAGGGATTACAGGCGTGTTATTATGTAAAAATAAAGAAAAAATCTGAGCCCATGTTGGACCGTACCTAAACAAAACATTATAACACGAGCAGCCCTACGATCGACATCTGCCTTTTAAGGCGTTCTAAATGCACATCACATGAGGCAAGCGTCATTCTTTTATAACGTTATGTGGTACTTTTAGTGCCAGTCCATCCTGCCCGTTGCGACATGGTACCGAGAGTTACGACCAAAATATTAGGAAAGTATTAACCGATGCATGTGTAACTAAGTAGGAAGGTACGACAACCACTCACTTGTATAGCTTTTCACCACCATCAGCATAAACTCAAAACTCAAACACAAAGCTTTTATTTCAAATAAATCAATTACAGGCACTTTTGAATTGTTAAGGTCGGTCTGTCAAAAAGATGAATCTAGCTGACCATTCCAGAGCAGTACCAGGTACAGACGCCAGCACATCAAGCTATCCCTAACTGTCAAATTTTCTCAATTAAAAATGAACCTTATGTCTTTGCAATAAAGTTGAAATACTATCAAAGAAATTTGACAGATTGTGGTAACTTGATGTGCTGGCCTCTGTAGGTACCTATGGAGAAGAACGGGTAAGAAACTCCACGGACACTCTTTTAAATTTGAATATGGTTACTAATTATCAGTTACATCATTCTTGTTGAAATTATACATATCAGAACGAAGCAGAACGCAAAAAGCATCCATAATAATATAGAGGAGCCAAGAAGTCTGTAGAGTAAAGGATATAAGGAACTTAGGAGAGTATTGGCATTAACGCCCTGGCTGGAGCAGTA
This sequence comes from Hyppa rectilinea, assembly GCA_951799385.1. Classification (NCBI taxonomy): domain Eukaryota; kingdom Metazoa; phylum Arthropoda; class Insecta; order Lepidoptera; family Noctuidae; genus Hyppa; species Hyppa rectilinea. Next base: position 16,735,659 of record OX637321.1, on the reverse strand, counting down.
GACAACTCTATGGTTAAATTGCGAGATACAAGTATCAAAAAATATATACATATTGGCACTAACTCAAACATACTCACGGGGCCCAAGAATAAGGATCTTTTCACAAAGTTGACTAAAGTAAAGCTAAGTGAAAACATAAACACTATAAAGTATAAACATGAAAATATATACACTTACATAGGTATCATATAATCCTCACTCAGTATAACATCCATTTATTTGCCCAACAATGTGACAATTATGTACCTACTCCAGATACGATAGTACACCAATATCCAAAATTTGTTGCAAATGAATTTTACATAAGACATCGTACCCACCTACTTCACCTCGTTGGTATAGAAAAGGTCAGGATCACGATGGGATAATAATAAACAAAAATTTGTTACCGAAAAACCCGCCACTAAATATACTTATTTAGTGGCGTTTATACCACGGGATGTTTGTCAAGATAAACACTACAACCAGCCAATGAATAACACTTCCTTAAAACACGGAACAAAAGGACGTAAACGCCGACAAACACAAACAAGCCAGGAATGTGGCTTTGTTACAAAATCAAACACATTTACAGTATCTGAAAATAGAGACAAAACTACAACCTAGATTATACCTAAGAGTCTCACACATAAAGTTGAAATTACCTTGTGACGTATCCTGAAAATATTCTATCTTAAGACATTTGAAATGTTATCTTGAGATTGGTGGGCTAAAGTACAATTTCAATTGTAAGTGAGAGTGTTTGTAGAGAATAATGTTTAACGGCTTTTGCTGAAGGATGGAGGATATTGAATGGTCCCAATTTGGTGTGAATCGTATTTCTTCCTTACAGGATATATTGGGGTATAAATAAAGTGAAGTAACGGAGGTCCAGCCAAGATCGACTGGAAGGAAGACAAATGGGAAACATATGGAATTAGTTATTGAAGCAATGATTGATTGCTTTTCTTCCTTTTCTTGTATTAAAATGCCTCTACAATAAGTTTAATTTCAAAAAGTCATAATTGACCATAACCATTGTTGAAAAAATTTGATTGTAAAAATTATATTGAATGTGAATCATTCAGGACAGGATTTGTAGAATACTTGTACATCAGGCTACCCCAATCTGTCAAATTTCTTTGTTAGTTTTTCAACATTATTACAAACACAAAAGGTTCATTTTCAATTGGGAAAATTTGACATAGGATAGCTTAATGTGCTGGCGTCTGTGCAGTGTTGGTAAAAAACACTACACCCATCCCGAATTTAGATCCTTTTGAAATTCTATCCTGCCCTCCGCAGAAATATGATCATACTACCAAAACCACTCCAACTATCAACATTAATCCATAAAGCAATCTATATTTAGTTATTTACCATTTCTCTCCACAACACATTACTTCTATCTACCCTCTATTTGCGACGAAAGCTAATAAAGATCGGAACACACGATGTGATTCATAGCGCGATGCGACGAGCGACGACGAGACGCATCCCCTGTGTACACACGGTAGGGATGGGACATCGTTGTTTTTTATGATGTCGATAGATATACTATAACACAATAAAAATATAAGTATAATTAGAAAGAAAGAAAAATGGGTTTATTTGTCACCGAAATATTGCACACGAAAAGATAATTAACTCTAGTAAGTAAACAAAACAGTAAAACAAAATAAATTTACATATTATGTTTGCACAAAACAGAAATGTAGTGTGGACCGAACCGTCCGGTTCGATTATAAATGAGTAAAAATTTAATAAAGAATATAAATACTTGATTAAATCACTTACTAAACAATAAAATATTGTCAACTATCTCAAGTGTATATAAAAGCTAGCTATGCTTTACTGAAAAGTAAGTAAATCTTTAAATCCCAGTCAATGTTTATCGGGAATTCTGAATATATTTGAATAAAAAAGAAAAGTTATTAATAAAAAAGTTGGTCTTCGTTAAAAGCCTTCCCCTCACACTTATTTTGCTACCATGCAGAATGTTCCAGTTCCGGTTTGAGTGTAGTATTATAGTCCTTGAGTTTATTTAACTTTATCTCTAAAATTCGCACTTCGATCAGTTGTAACGGTGGCCTATTTGCTAACCTATACCTATCATTAAAAATACAGATATCACGGCTGAGGTCAAACCAAACATCATTAAAAAAATACCAACATCATTAAAGCTTGACCACACCTGCTACTCAACAAGACAAATATGACGAAACATCGCAATCACTGTTACTCTAATAGTTGTTACCAAACTATGAAATTACTGATTGATTTTATCAGTGATCTCCGAATCAATCGAGTCATGCAATCGAATCAATGCTGACAGCTACTGATGATCGATTTGCATATCACTTGCCTTGTGAGGTGACGAAATGTCAGGTGGTTAAGAATGTGCTCACCAGAGTGGAGGTCGCTTTACGTTTATTAATAAGTAATGGCGGTGGTATAAAGCTTAAGTATTTCTTAAATTCTGATATTAATAGAATTATTGACATTAGCAGAAATATTGGATTTAAGGCCGGTTTGGCTCCGTCAGGAATGCTGTTTTAGAACTAGATTTGGGTTGAGATCAGTTATGAAATCTAGCATTTCAGACTAACCGGTCTTTAACTGACAAACATGCGCGTTAAAGTTGAAAATAAGATAGCCAAAAAGATGTTACAGGAAGTTTTACTCGATATCGTACGCCACCCGAAAGTTATTTCAATTGAAATACTATCGATAAAAATAAATAGTGCCATATAGCCAACAAAATTGACAACTTGTCAAAAAACCAATTTAAAATTAAGCATTTATCATGCTTGAATAGACTCACAATCGATCTTTAAACTTTTAGTCAAATGATTTGCATTTCTGTCACCTTGCAAGGTGATACTGTTAGGTACTTGTCACACTCGCTGTTACTACAAATGCATTGAATTTTACGAATAATTCGTCGTTATTAAACTTTAACGATCTTCGCAGAGTGGCTGGTAACAGCTGGATGAGATTTGCCAAGAATAGAGCTGAGTAGCGTGCAACTGGAGAGGCCTATGTCCAGCAGTGGACTGCTGTAGGCTGATGATGATGATGATGAAACTTTAATTTAAGTTGATAGCTCTTGTTTTTTTTTAAAGCTTTAAATAGGCCTGCAATTCTAATCCCGTAAGCCTTTTCAAGCATACATTTAAATTTTGTATATACGAACAAGTCTTTTGTACTGTGACAAACACCTATGCATCAATGAGAAATGGAATCTTCTATCTTCCAAAACAAGACTATTTGAAACAAACTCCCAAAAGGGGTTACAAAATAATACAACTTGAAAGCTGTCAAAACCCCAACAATGCATCAATGAGAAATGGAAGTGTCAAACTGCCTTCGGCGATAGCTACCGTCCTCTATAAAATGCGATAGGGCCAATCTAGCAGTTATCAACGTTGCGTCATTGGGTGGCAGTCTTTTATAACCCACACCTTTTATATCAATTGTACTATCAATATACTAAAAGCTTTGATTGAGAAATGAGAGTCCATGTTTATGAGCTACTGCATTTTGTGTTATGTTTTGTACGTTCTTGCTTTGTTAAATTTTTTAGATAGCGGGTTGTGGAATGTAACAAATGTTTATCTTAATCTTATGAGTCTATCAAAACATTATTCGTTAGTAATCCCCTAAGCTGTGCACCAGATAGTCTTCTTCTTCTTTGAAGGCGCGAATATCGTCACTCTTGTAAATGTCATAATAATTTGGGCATATCCAACTTTCGGTACTTATATTATTAGATTGTCTTCAAGAAATCTTGTATTAGCTCTCCTAAACCATTATATGTTCGCTTATTAGAAGCTGTTTGCTTACAAAAGCTCAACGATTTATACGGTTATACTCATGGTCGCTTCGAGAGAATTTTTCTGAAGAACTTATGGGGGTCATACGGCATTTGAAGGGTTAATATTTAACTTCATATCCTCTTCATATGATATTTAGCTTTTTCATATACTTATTTCGTTAGTTATTTTTAATGTTAACATTTCCACTGAAACTTCTTCAGCACCAATCATCGTAATCATTGGATTGAAAACATATTTTGACTAGTTTCCAACATTAAAAAAAGTATCAATCACTATCACCATGTAAAAGCACCTTAACCAGTCTTGTCACAAACGTAGGCAGTTCTAGCAGCATTAACGAGACGACAATGAAATGCGTCGCGTGGGTGGCGCCGACCAGCAGTACAGTTACCAAGCCGCCATTTGAAACACAATTTAATTATTAAATGGAATCGTAATTGAATATTTAACCGTGTTACTGTCAAGTTGATGTTTTGTGTATCATCTTGTTTTAAGATATACTTAGGTTCACGAGTACAAGTGTTATGCACGGCTTGATTACCGTACAAGGGACTTTTATAAGACATGTTCTATGAGGCTGGCTGTTTCTTTATCTGTACTTAGAAAAATGTAATGATTTAAGAAGTTGCAGCCGATTACAATGCCAAGAATATCTTTTAGCTATCAATGACATTAATGCATCGCAAAACTCGCGTCGTGTGGACCATATAATCATGAACGTACCAAAAGATTCTTGTCCAGCTGTATACAATATTGATAAAATACCATAATTCATTAAGTCATCATTATGAAGCTAAGTCAAAGGCCCTTTGTCAGCATAAAAACTCTGATACTGATACCAGGTTAATCACTTACCACACGAAAAGATAGAAAGAAATACAAACATAAGTTTGAAACGGAAATCACATTCAAAATGATGGCATTCTTTTATCCTGAATATTATAGCCCTTAGGAGCGCCTATTCCAAAACAAATACCCGGCCAGATCGAAAAAACGCTAACACACGTTAACACGATACTTGCTTGATCACAAACAAATATATAAATCAATCTATGTATGCAACCATTTCTACGTCATTCATCTTGTCACTGAAATAAACTCCAAACCAACCGCTAATCCATTTAAATACGTATGTAAATCTGTTTAGAACTGTCACTTGACATACAAGCTCGCCCCGCCGCTTCCCCTGTCACTCAGAAGGTAATTATCATTGATTAACATAAACTTGTCTTCCTGTCCGCCCGCTTCCGCATCCGGTATTAATATAATATAATAATTATGATAAAGGACAACCTTTTGGTAACAGTAACTAGGAAAGTTCATTGCTTTATATTTTATTTAATTGGGTTTAAGAGAAATATGTTTCATACTTATTATTTTTACACAAGTATTAATTTTTAATTTAATAACTTCTACTGTAGATATCTTACGAATCTCTAAGATGATATTTTATCAAATTTAATTTACGTCTGCTGTAATCATTAAATCAATTCATAAATAAATAAAGAATAAGCATGATTCATTAATAATAAAAACAACGAACTCGAAACGTCCTTCATTTTCTGATGCAAGTACTGCAATATTTTAAGAGACATGAATTACTAATTTATAGCAATGATTAATATTACAATTATTTTAACTATATTTTTATCTGTAGTAAAGTATCGATACATCAGAAGCACACATGTCCCATCCCTACTGCTAGTAAAACAGACGTTAATGAACTTGGTCTGTTTGAAAATAGAACGGCGCAGACGCCGATGCGGCGCACGCATCATAATAGAACCGCATTACAAATATTGATTTTATGATAAACATGCATTTTGATGCGTTTTCAGGTAGCTGGAAAACGAGTCTGTTTTACAGTCGAAAAGAATGATTGCACTTAGGAGTCTTAAGACATAAATCTTGTACTTTATACTCTACACCATACCAGACTTTAGGAAAATATCGTGAGAAAACCAGCATGTCTGAGAGATATTTCTCAACAGCATGTGAATCTAAGTCAGAAGCCAATGGGCAGCATAAAAACTCTGACACCAGGTTAGTCTCTAACCACACGAAAAGAAGAAGAAGCGGACTTTAAACCTTGGCAAAGCACAAAAGTCTTTGGTAGTACTTATTTAAGATTTACTGTCGTTTTGGGAGCCCCAACCCGTACTGGGCCCGCGAGGTGGATTACAAATCCACTCCCTTTCGAAGAGAGGAGCCCTGTGTCCCAGCAGTGGGAACATTATAAGCTAATTATGCTATGCTTATTTGTGAAAGTGAAGAATCGAGTGTCGTAGCGCAACGTGGGGAAGGCCTATGTCCAACAGTGGACTGCTATAAGTTGAGTGGATGATACCTAAACCATCCCAGACGTATCCTTTCCCTTAAATTTCGTAATCGAGGAATATCTGTACATCATCATTCTTCGGGAAGGCCCATTTTTCCCACCAAATCTCTACCGCGCGTGCTAAAACGTGTGTGTCCTATGTGCTCACTAGCACGTAGACCCACAATTAATGAACAGATAATGAAATTATCGCCATTTTATAATACACCACTTATTTTCGGCGACTTTATCGAGTGATACCGATATCAAAGTTATATCCACAATGACTAATCTATTTATTTCGCTGAAGAAAGCGGAAATTAGGAACTAAGTTCTGGCTTAGCAGACTTATAGACTGCACTTTAAGTAGATAATCGCCAGGGTATCAAATGATAGCTCCAAGATTTAACCACCAGGGGTGTCGGTCGGTGCCGGGCGAAAAGCAATGGGTAGCTCGCTGTCCGGTAAGGACCAGCCAGCTACCCATTGCGAAGTGAGCTGTTCCACCTAATGCTTAGGGACTGACACTATTGACAGCTCACTTTATACTCCCTTCATCTTCATTTTCACGGTGAGATTTACAGAATAGCTCTACAGGCCCGGGTGGGCGACGCGTTGTGTTCCACGCGCGCCTCAAACAGATGTCAGCACGAAGAAACTGCCGGTCCGTTAGGGCTGATGCCTGCCATTTTCGCGGGTTTTTTCAAAAGAGTGACCGTGGTAGCATAGGCAACTGAAGGAACACGAGAGGGTATATAGCTTGAAACGACGAAAAATCAAAAAAACAATTGACGAACGACCAAAAAAAAATTGAGTTATGGCGAAGGATACTATAAATATAATGTATGAAATTGCTAACAAGCAGTGACCATAATGATGATCATAACTTGATTCTTTCTCTAACTGAGGTGATGGCTTTGCCTTGAAAATGAACAGTATTTAACACTTATCGTTCTTAAAATACTTAGCTATCGTACGGTACCCAAAAAAATGACGTAACTAATAAAATTCACACTTTATACTTATGTGCTAAGTGCAATCCTTACTGTCTTTTCTATCTTTTTTAAACAGTGCTAGTCTTTAGTCTAAATATCTAGTCTTAGCGTTTTCCAAGTATTCGATCAGTTTTATAACTCAGCGCCACCTATCACGTTGATAACGTAAACAGTGATAAGGATAATCGAAAGTCATTCATGTACACCCAAGTCACCTATTTATCGGACGCATGTGTTTATGACACAAATCCATTATGATAGCTGTACATTTTACTACTGCTCTTAAACAAAAGAAGAATTTAATCGCATTTTTTTACTGATAACGATATGCTGACCCGACAGGCGTTGTCCAGTACTCCAGTCCAAATTTCAATAATTCATAAAAAAAGACGTGCAGTTTTGCCAAATTTTAATTTTCCCGAACATTTTAATATGTCTAGTATGAACATTTTATAGCTGTGATAGCTTAGTGGTGTAACCGATAGACTGCTAAGTCATAGGTCTTGAGTTCGAACCCAAGACAGGCACCTCTGATTTTACAGATTCATGTGCGTATTGTATAATTATCACTTGCTTAAAAATCGGTAAAGGAAAACATCGTGAGGAAACCGTCACGCCTGAGAGATATTTCTCAACAGCATGTGAAGCTAAGTCAGAGGTCCATGGGCAGCATAAAAACTCTGAAACCAGGTTAGTCACCAACCACACGAAAAGGCAAGGAAGGATAAACATTTTAAAACCAATTTTAATTAAATCGACACAACCGTTCTACCAACGAACAACATTTCCTTTTTATCATATAAGGATCATCATTCTCATCATCATTCTCCTGCCCTTATCCCAATTTATTTGTGGTCGGCGCAACATATCTTCTTCTTCCATACTTCTCTATTAGTCGTCATCTCGATAGTCACTCCCTTTCTAGCCATATCATCTTTCACACAATCTATCCATCGTTTCATAACATAACATAACATAACACAAGGATAACATAACATAATGTATCCTTATACCACATATTGGCAATAAATGAAAGCACAACTATATTTTGACAATATACAAAAAAAAAGTAAAGAATTCGGTCCAGTTATCTATACTAATATTATAAAGAGGTAATCTATACTAATATTATAAAGAAGTAAAATTTTGAAGTTTGTATGTAGGGGGTAATCTCCGGTACTAATGATCCAATTTTAATTTTTTTCACTGATAGAAAGCTACATTATTCCTGAGTGCTATAGGCTGCAAATTATATTTATATCATTCATATTAGCCGAGCTATCGCAATTTTCGTCTAGCAAGTCGGAAAGAAATACCTCCGAAAACAGAATTATTTGCATGCGCTGCCTAAACAGTTGTTTAAAATTGAAAGCAATGTCTGAAATAGCATATAAGCTGTCCCGGAAAAATGTACGGTTCCCGTGGGCTAAATTCCTACACACACGCGGGCGAAGCCGCTGGCAAAAGCTAGTTAGGAATATAAGGATAATATTTTATTTACCGCTGTGCAGTAGTTACGAGTATCATTCATAGATCTGTGCCAATAGTCAAAAGCACAAAAAGTCTGACAACCAATGGGAACCGAGTTACCGAGTTATCTTGGCTAAACTAGGATGTGGAAGTCAGACAGGCAGTAGGTCCATGTGTATTGAGTTGCATCAGGTTAGACTTGAAGCCAACCCCAACATAATTTGGAAAAGGCTAGGCAGATTGACCTGAAATAACAAAACCGACCTAAATGCCTTTTCCAACAAACTAACTTACATTTTTTTATTCATATTTAAACAGGTCCAAAGCAAATAACATGTCTGCACGAGGGAAAAATTCTGAACTAATTTATGCACACTGAAATACTAGTCGCATTACAGTGTACCCAGCACATTACAGCAGTTTATAGCTAGACTCTTACAAGCGCAAATTAAAATTAAAATTCAGTTTCCTATCGCCGCCCGGTGGCAAGAAATACTGAGCACTCTTTAATGCAACTTGTGTTTCAGCAGACAGCTTTTACTTTTTAATTCACTGCATTTTACTTTAGTATATTACAGTTTTCTTTTAGTTCTAGGTTTGGATGGAAAATAAAATCATCTCTTGCATAACATTCATACATTAATGTAATGGAATACTATTTCCATTAATGCTGGGGTCGGAAATGACAATGGGCGTTCCTCAAGGTTCGATATTGGGTCCATTCCTCTTTTTAGTTTACATTAACGATTTACCCCAATTACTTCAAAATCAACCGAAGATGGTGTTATTTGCAGATGACACATCATTAATCTTTAAAATTGATAGACGCTCTCAAAATCTTGACGACGTGAATAACTCTATTCTTCAGGTCCAAGATTGGTTTACGGTAAATAATTTGGTACTAAATGAAAAAAAAACCAAATGCATTAGATTTACATTACCTAATGTTAAAAGTAGCAATTGTGACATCATATTGAACGGAGAGAAGCTGGAATGTATTAAGCAGACGGTTTTCCTGGGAATCACGCTAGACGACAAGTTGCAATGGGGTCCCCACATAACAACTCTTGCGGAACGGCTTAGTTCGGCCGCTTATGCTGTTAGAAAGATAAGGCAGATGACAGACGTAGAAACCGCGCGTTTGGTCTATTTTAGTTACTTCCACAGCATCATGTCGTATGGCATTTTACTGTGGGGTCGGGCTGCTGACATTGAATCCATTTTTATTTTGCAAAAGCGAGCGATCAGAGCCATTTACAATCTTCGTCGTCGCGAATCGCTTAGGGAACTATTTAAAAGGATTAATATTATGACGGTTCCTTGCCAATTCATTTATGAAAATATTATGTATGTAAGAAAAAATAAACATCTTTTTAATAAAATAAGTGATAGGCATAACTTTAATACTAGAAATAAAAATAAAATAGTTCAACCATTTTTCAGATTGTTCAAAGTACATACATCTTTTATGGGGTTCTGTGTTAAATGTTACAACAAAATACCTTGTGACATACTGCAATTAAATGAAAGAAAATTTAAAACTCATATTAAAAGTACACTTTGTAAACAAGCTTATTACAAATTAGAGGATTATATCAAAGATAAGGATGCTTGGAAACATGCTGGTCCTGCTCCACAGGACAATCTAGTGTCTAGACAAAATCAAACTGGTTGCTAAGTAAATTAGGTAATAATTTATAATTTGTACCATATTATTTTATTATATTGGAATAACATCTCACACATTGATTAATTTATTATTGTTAGCTTTTAGAATGTTTGTAAGTATGTGAGCACCATGTACTTATGACATAATTAAGTTTATTTTCCACTGCTACAAGCGTTTTTCTTTTCATCTTTTTGGTGTATTGTTTTTATTCTGGGTGCATCGTCTTCACATATTATAATACATGTATACAAAACATTGTGAAACATTTTAAAAGAGTAACGGTGGAGTTTCTTGCCCATTCTTCTCCACACGAAACTACCTTTTGGAAGGGGCGACTAGAATCAATTCTATTTCTTGTTAATTTTTGACGTTCAAAAGTGCCTTTCTTGTGCCTATTTGAAATAAATGTTTTGACTTTGACTTTGATTACATAATGTATCTAAGTACCAGAACCGTTTCTTTTTTAAATATTGCAGTATTTTCCAGAACAAAGAAGGAAAATGGGATTGTAAAGAAAACATTGCTGTTGGATATTAACTATCCAACAGCCGAGACTGCCGGGTAAGCGGGATTGTCCAAAAGGGTTACCGCTACCCCGGAACATAAAGGGCTACGGAAGGAACATGGATGGGTTTTAGTCAGTAAGAGTCTGACACTCGCTTCCGCTCTACCCAGAGAAACCCGGGAGAAGTCATTGGATGATTTCCCAGCCTAAAAAAAACACAGCATTATATCAGCAATATTTTGTAAATATAGTATAAAAGTAACGTGTGTTTAGCTTTTAGAAGTAATGCAGTAAAGGTTATCGTTCCGTAAGCTGTAAATCTGATTCTACCTGAGAGGGATCGATAGTTCTGGTGCTTGCAAACAATGGCAATCAGGTTACAGAATACCATATGAAAGGAGTGCTTATCTAAATACACATTACAACTTATTAATAATAGACAGCAGTGATGGCATAGTGGTGTGACCATCGGACTGCCAAGTCGTAGGTCTCGAGTTCGAACCCAAGGCACGCACCTCTGATTTTACAGATTCATGTGCGTATTGTATAATTATCACTTGCTCAAAATCGGTGAAGGAAAATATCGTGAGGAAACCAGCATGTCTGAGAAATATTTCTCAACAGCATGTGAAGCTAAGTCAGAGGCCCATGGGCAGCATAAAAACTCTAACACCAGGTTAGTCACTAACCACACCAAAAGAAGAAGAACTTATTAATACCTAAATAGTTATGTACTTTCTTGCAGTTTTAAGGCAACATTTGTATCAGTATTGTGACGAGGGCATAACTTCTACGAAGCACGTCTAGTGCTGAACAGAGACCTGCCCCAAGCACCACCAACTCGCGGACATCCAGCGGATTCCTGCAGCCGCTACACGGTCATCGGTCTACCTTGTGGAAGGTCTTCTAACGCTACTTCATCCAATACTAGGTCACCACTCCAGAACCTTTTGTCCCCATCGGCCACCTGTTCTGCGAGTAATATGCCCTGCCCACTTCATCATATGCCTAGCCTTTTCCCAACAATGTTGGGGTCGGCTTCCAGTCTAACCGGATGCAGCGGACCAGTATTTTACAAGGAGCGACTGCCTATCTGACCTCCACAACCCAGTAACTGGGCAATACGATACCCCTTGGTAAGACTGGCTGTTAGATTTTAGGGCTTAATGCCCTGCCCATTTAAGTTCAGCAATTCTTTGGGCTATGTCCTAGATGTGTTCATTTCTGAAGTGTGTGTTTCCAGAAACTGCTGAACGATGCAGATTATTATTTGCGAAAGCACAATATATATATGTCGTAGGATAATTTGATACTTCGAATCTTCGCGGAAATCCTAGGGGTTTTGCGAAAACGCGGATAATTAGACATAGGCGAAAAATTATCAAATCTTACTGGACAAAGTCAGGATTTTTGCGAAAATACTCGTTACTATAGTAAGATTTGATGTGCTCAACACTGATTGGCTACAATTTTGCTGGCTGACTTCTAATTGGTTCCTAGTTTGCCGATGATTAAGACGTCAACCAATCAGAGACGATCTCTTATTGAACGCGCTGACCGACCAATCAGCGTTCTTATTTCATAACAGCCAGCGTTTCGTTTCGCAATATTGCTATAATAACGAGTATTTTCGCAAAAATCCTGACTTTGTCCAGTAAGATTTGATAATTTTTCGCCTATGTCTAATTATCCGCGTTTTCGCAAAACCCCTAGGATTTCCGCGAAGATTCGAAGTATCAAATTATCCTACGACATATACATTCCAATATTATTAATCTATGTGAACGGTTACTATTTGGCAAAGATGGCACAGAAACTCGGTTGACCTCAAAACTTCAGTGCCACGTCATCTAGCACTTCAGTGCCACGTCATCTAGCACTTCAGTGCCACGTCATCTAGCACTTCAGTGCCACGTCATCTAGCACTTCAGTGCCACGTCATCTAGCACTTCATTTCCTCATTTCTCCCTGGTCATCATCATGTGTAGCATTTCCATTGATATAAAAGGCTTAAGCGATACATCGTGCAATTGTTTCACCTTTCCAGCTTTTTGTACCAAAGTTGGCAAAACGAAACATTTTAGAACCAAACCATTGGTGATAGGACCATTTTAAGAAGGTATTTGGCTGGTTTAGAAGCAATCGTGAATCGTGCCTTCAAATTCATAAGTTTTCGTGCCTTACCGCAAGTTGTAGGTATCTTTAATGGGTGATTGCAATACCTAGATCCAGTTAGATAGTTCAACATTATCCATTGCGTAGAACTAATAGTCATTTTTAAATTTAATCGTATAGGCATGTGCCTGAAACAAGTGTTTTATTTTAATAGTAGTAAAGGAGAATTTCCGAACATATGGAGCAATGGTTATTTTCAAAAATTGAATCTACTTTTGTTGAGATTAATTTCGCTGTTTATCTTTGTAGCACTAAAATATCCCACGGCTTATATAGTCTATAATTCCTTAAACAAAACTCTTTGAAGTAGGTACTACAATTGCAGCTGGAACACTTCATAGAATTGACCCCACTTTAAAACACTTGAAAAAAACAATTAAATATTATCCCCATAGAACTCCCCCATTGGACCACTTAAAAGCTTTATTATTAAATAGCCCGCAACCCCCATGTCTGGCTACCAATAATAAATTAATTTGGATGAACTAACTGTGACCAATTACAATGTACAGTACAAACGTCCATTGAACTGCCGTCATTATTTAACCGACGTCTTAAAAAAGGAGGAGGTTCTCAATTCGTCTTTAAATATAAGTATATAGGGTCGATTTTTTTAACCTCACCCGGAGGGAAAGTACTCTTAATTCTGAAGATGGCAAATTTTACTCAAAGGAATATTACTTTAGTCTTTAAAACAAACGACACTGCATTCAAAGATTTTCTAAAATCCGCTTGCCATACTCTGGAATCGAACCGGCTAATATCAGAAAAAAAATAAGCTGTTCAGTACATACATTTATGTTCGCCTAACTCGTCAAAATGTACTGCACAGCTGATTTGTTTTTCGCGATTTCAGGTTCGGTCCCGTAGTAAAAGTTGCTCGTTATAATGAATACAATGACCCCTTAAGGGGATTAAAACGACTAAAATTGAACCGTGTATTGTTGACAACTTCTTAAAAGTCACTCACATTTAGATATAACAGATCGATGAGATTTCAGCTCATTATGCCTACTATTTAATATGCCAGCTATCATTGTTCACTGTCCAAGAGTCGCTTGCGCCACTGTAATAGCTTCCCTATCCACGTTCTCCAGCTTAACTTTTCCAACTGACTCTGACAAAAAGAATCAATCATCACTCAACAAAAATTTCCCCTATGTATTTAACAAATCAGATCCAAATAATAACATAAGTTAATAAGTAAATCGCCTGCATCCCTCGTCTCGTCTGTACCACTCTTGTACACTAGAGTTCAGTTGACCCGGCGCCCATTGAAATGAATTCACTGCTTCCGATTGGGTTGGGACACTGTCGATGTATTCAAATTAATAATCCTATAAATAATTTAGCTTGAAAGTCTGTCAAGCAATCGCACCAAGGCGTATCGTGTTAACCAGTAACTGGGTTGTGAAGATCAGATAGCCAGTCGCTCCATGTAAAATACTAGTCCAACAAAGTTGGCCAATAGAGCCCATTGGTTGCTCTTAAAACTAAAGCAAACCTGTATTGTTTTTAATTGCAGCAGCCAACTGATCTAATAAGACAAGGATACAGAGAATTGCTGGAATAAAATCGAGACAGTAAAAATAATATTCTACATCAAACTTTCAAAGTTTCAGTGCCTGTCTAAAATTTATATTCTATCTATAATATGTATGTATTTACAAAAAAAAATATATAAGTAGTTTATCAGCCATCTCGTTACCATAACACAAGCATTAGGTTGCTTAGCTTGGGACTATATGACGTTTTGTGAAATGTCCCAGGATATTATTATTCTTATCTCAATAAAATTATCGACAGGCCGAGGCACAACACTACTAAATTAAGCGGGCTGGGCGCAGCGGAAATGCGCGTATGAATGCATTAACGTGCTTAACTCGCACTGTTGTACTGCAGTACTGTTGTAGCCACTTGTGTACAGTTAGTACTTGTGTAGACACAGTTTGTACTTAGTACAGTCGCCGGATGAAACACTGCAACAGATCGGTATAGAGATTGTATGAGACAGCTGCCTAAAGGCGGTGGCCGAAATGGACCAGCCACCATTGATAACTTGACAGGAAACCATTATGATTGGATTGCACGATTAGTGTCTAAAGATTAAGTTTTTTTCAAAACGTGCGACGACGTTCTGAACTGTGCCATAAATCCATGATCGTGACAACATAAGGGATGTAAGCTGTCATTCCACCTGAAGCTATAGTGATTGACGCTATTGACAAATCAGTTTTTCAAATCAAATTATATCATTCAGTTTTTACGTTGATATTTTGACAGAATACTTTTAGACACACCCTAATAAAAACTATAGCCAACATTATGCTTTATTTGTACGTAACTTAGAATTGACCATGTTACGAAGCAAGAACGTTCTCTGAATAAAGATTTTTATGCGCCGCTGGGTCAAATCAATTTCATATTTCCATATTCGTCGTAAATCTAGAGCTCAACTTCAATCGATTCGTATAAGATTGAACATCCGCGAACTTCATAGTCGCGTGTAATATTGAAGACGACGAAGGAGGTCTTATGCAAGAATGAATCAGAAATTGAATTTCTAACTTTAAACGAGCATTTGCAGTACCAAACTCCATTTTAAATGAACTTTCTGATGGAATCGAATTCTATGACATCTAAATCGAAGTCATTTAAATATTTTATCGATAAGAAAAGGGCCGAGTCAGTGTTTTCGATAAAAAGTTATCAAGAAGGTAATAAAAGTTATCATGAAAATGAAGTTCCAATGTGCAAGTGATGAAATTAAGGAATTTCATTGCTATTCAAGAAAGTTATCGCTCTTTTGGACTGTCTCATTGGCTTTGTCGTCACAAACACGCTGCTAAGCGTGGGGCCCTAGATGCGATCCTCGGCAAGTGTTATTGGGTTTTTTTTACATAAGGAACTCAATAATGTCCAGATTTTTGTCCAGTGTAGGATAGTGTCGCAGTAGGTTCGCCCGCTAGTTAACTCAAAGTCAAAGTATGAATTCCAATTAATCCAATTACAGGCACTTTTGAATGGTTAAGAAATCAGTCAGTCACAAAGATGTAGTTGTCCATTCCGAAGAGTTGTAGGTTTCCGTGGAGAAGAACGGACAAGATACACCACGAACACTGGGACATAGGCCTCTTCTCTGTGACAGGGATGGGGCCATAAACTACCACGTGGACACACTGCTGGTTGGTAATAAAGAATACTTTACATACTTTTTTGCAGACCTTATCATACCAATTACCCATTTAAAAACATATCGATTCCTAAAACCTATGATTTAACCCTAAACAATCAGTTACATTTTATTTCCAACAAACCCAAGTTACACTGTAGGACATAAATGGAATGAAAAGAACAAATTCGATTCGAAGAACTGTTGAAAGCTTCACAGAACAATCTGCCGATTCTTTTTGTTCTAATTAACTGAGCAGTGAGCACGACTCTAAATGGATTTGAATTCGTTGCGACTGTGACGGAGATGCTAACGAAGGTCCGAGATTAATTTGATCGTGGAAATCTCTTTTTTTCATCGTTTTGGAAGAGTTACTTGTACCTGCAGAGTTACAGCATCTAATAAGAGTTAGACACAACATGCAATCTCATCATTTGCCTAGCCTATTTCCAACTATGTTGGGGTCGGCTTCCAGTCTAACCGGATGCAGCTGAATACCAGTATTTTACATAGAGCGACTGCCTATATGACCTCCATAACCCAGTAACTGGGCAATACGATACTCCTTGGTAAGACTGGCTGTCAGATTTTCGGGCTTCTGACGACCCGTAACGACTGTCAAAGATGCACAAATGACAGCCGGGACCAACGGCTTAGCGTGCTTTCCGAGGCACGGAGGAGTCTCGTTATGTAAAGATGGTCACCCATCCACGGCCGACCCCGGCAAGCGTAGCTTAACCTTATAGATCGATCTGTGCGGCTGTTAGTACTTAGCCAGGAGCTCCTCAAAATAAAATCTGGTGTATGAACGTAATGCGAAGCAAAGGGAGTGTGGTGAGTTTGACAGCAGGACGTGTTATTTAAGGTGTTAAAAATATGAGCTGTTCCATACATTTTATTAAGTTACGTGTATACATAAATGTATGGAACAGCTCATATTATTTTCGCGATTTCAGGGTTCATCCCTTGGTAAAAGTTGTTCGTAACGATGAGTACAGTCACGTGCACCAATTTGTATACACTTAGAAACATTCAAAAGCGATTTTCTCGTGGAATAACGATAACTTTGTGATAATAGAACCTATTTCATATTAGTATAGGTTCCTAAATACTATATCTAAAATAACATAAAATTACGACAGTTTTTAAAATTGCTCAGTGTATACATATCGTGACTGTACAATGCTACCAAGAAATTTTAGGAGTTAATTTTTTAACACCAGTTTCTGCTTACCCCCATGGGAAGACGATATAAATTTATATGTATGTAGTCACGAAGTAATTATTAATTCATAGAATTAGTTAAATAAAAAGCTTTAAACCCATGTTACAGCTTCTGAAAATATCTTGCGGATACGTCACAGACTTCGTGAATATTTAATCCGTAAGCTGAAAGCCTTGATCGAACGGCCTTGGACTCATAAATATCTGAACCTAATCAATATTCTATCGCACAGTTGGAGTGCTGAAGAGGTCAGGAATATTCTAGTTCTACATCAGAGCCGCACTTACACTGGTTAAGTAAGAGGCATACACACTTCAATTGTCAAACTAGAAATTCAGCACATGAAAGAAATGCCAGCGTTGACATTTTATGCCGTTTAAAAACTACGGTAATAGTTAGATACAAACTATTACCGTATTTTTTAACCGATGAAGCCTCACACCGTGTATAATGAAGCTCTGATTAGTTCATCTTTCTTTGAAATTATTATATAAGGTGTTAAAAAATCAACTCTAAGAATTTCGTGGGAGCATTGTACTCATCGTTACGAACAACTTTTACTATGGGATGAACCCTGAAATCGCGAAAAAAATATGAGGGTTCATCCCATAGTAAAAGTTGTCCGTAACGATGAGTACAATGCTCCCACGAAATTCTTAGAGTTGATTTTTTAACACCTTATATAGGTACTAGGTGCTGCCAGCGGCTTCGTCCGCGTGGATGTCTGAACTTATGGGTATACTGACTGCATGCAGATCCGTTCAGTCGTTTGAGCGTGAAGGACGGACAAACATACGAACTCACACACACACACACACACTCACAAACTTTCGCCTTTATAATATCAGTGTGATTATGAGCTTAGTTAATCTTATGATTCTATTTTTAAATTTCCTTGTGTTTTGTGTGTTCCTTGATTATTTCAAGGAATGTCTTAAATCTTTAGCAATTATGTTTAGTTTTAAGTATGCTTGTATATTTTACTGGTATCTGTAGCCAAAAATGTTTTTTTTTTTTTGTTAAGCGGTGTTTACCTTTAAGTAATTGTTATACTGTGTAAAGTTTTAAATGTATTTTTCTCAAGTAAGATCCAAGTGTAAACAATAGTCGGTAGACCAAATCTATACTAATATTATAAAGAGGTAAAATTTGTAAGTTTGTAAGTTTGTATGTAGGGGGTAATCTCCGGAACTAATGATCCGATTTCAAATTTTTTTTCACTAATAGAAAGCTACATTATTCCTGAGTGCTATAGGCTATAAATTATATTTATATCATACATATTAGCCGAGCTATCGCAATTTTCGTCTAGCAAGTCGGAAAGAAATACCTCCGAAAACAGAATTATTTGCATGCGCTGCCTAAACAGTTACAGTATATCGCAATTTTCCGCGGACGAAGTCGCGGGCAGAAGCTAGTAAATAATATAAATAAATGATCTTATGATGAGGGTGTCTGATAATAACAAGGAGCTGCACTATTTAACGACACGGTTGGCGAAGTGGTTGAGCGATTGACTGCTGCGCAGCATGTCGCGGGTTCGATTCCCGCACGGAACGAATATTTGTTCGACCTGCAAGTATTTGTTCCGGGTCTGGGTGTTTTTCTATCTATAATATGTATGTATTTACAGTTTATCAGCCATCTCGTTACCATAACGCAAGCATAAGGTTGCTTAGCTTGTGACTATATGGCGATGTCTGAAATGTCCAAGGATATTATTATTATATTTAGGCTCATTATTCCTTTTTATATTTTCATGCTCAACACTCATCAGAACAAAGATGATAATAATTTGACAAATTAAATCTAAACGTAAAAGGATTCGCCTTCTAAGGCCAGGTTATAATCAGATTATTACGGCCTGAGTGCTCTCCTTATTACATTAAACTCAACTGACAACGTTTTAACACATTTTACGGCTCCACGAAGTATCTTCGCCCCGAAATCTCTCATAACGCTCTGCTTACAAAAATACACTCGAATGCTTTTATACAATTTACTAAATTAACTCCATATGTTAGCCAAACATCCCATAACACTACTTTACGACCTATTCCGTATGGGGGAGTGTTGTGTTCATAAAGAGGCATGGCACTGTTCCCCCTCCACAACCGGCAAAACAGATACAAAATAGCATGCATGTACGGGGAGTAGTAACTCCATAGTTACATAATCCACAGCTACTACATCATATGCCTAGCCTTTTCCCAACTATGTTGGGGTCGGCTTCCAGTCTAACCGAATGCAGCTGAATACCAGTATTTTACATGGAGCGACTGCCTATCTGACTTCCACAACCCAATAATTGGGCCATACGATACCCCTTGGTAAGACTGGCTGTCAGATTTTCGGGCTTCTGACGACCCGTAACGCCTGTCAAAGATGCACAAATGACAGCCGGAACCAACGGCTTAACGTGCTTTCCGAAGCACGGAGAAGTCTCGTTATGTAAAGATGGAACCCTGGCAAGCGTAGCTTAACCTGAAGGATCGACCTGTGCTCCTCCACTGCTACTACATCGACCACAGAACAGTTTATCTGTTCTGTGATATCGACCCTATATTTTGCCGTTAAGCAGCGTTGCTGTGTTGAGTATAAGTGACAGTGCAACTACTTACAGGCGCAAGAAGCATTTTAAGTTTGCCTCTGGGATGGGTACCTGAAGGCCGTTGTCCAAAATGGGAATGACCAAACAGTTAGCCCTGTTTGAAAAAAAGTTAATGCATATTAACTGTAACGCCTTCTTAGGGTTAATTCCCGTATTTTTAAGATCGTTTACATTGCAATCTAAGTCTCAACCTATCAAAAATGCCTGTAGGTATTTGCCGTACATTTTTGTCATTGATAGTCGGTAAGATGAGATTGCGACTTGCTGAATTTAAACATTTCGTTTTGGCAACCTACTTGCAATAAACTTGCAACTTTATGCAAGTTACTAGCTCGTGTACACCTGGCTTTACGTGGCAGTAATGAACATATAACACTAGACTTTCAAGCAACACTCAGACGTTCACAGTGAGTCAGTGCTACAGACGACGATTGCGTGTGTAACCCGCCCTCACTACTCTACGCAGTTGACTCATGAAAAATACTGTAATTTTTACGTAAGGGTAACGGAAAATCCATTAATTTGATGGCAGACATACAGATGCGATGTAAGCAGGCACATTATATAGTATTTGCGTTAACAAAATCACTTAGTTTTAGTGTTCACTAAGAGGCCTCAATACCAGTACTTTATCGAACTGTGCGTAAATCTACGGGCGCTTTCGTAATAAGAAAAATATTGCAAAAAAAAATGCTTTTCTTTACATCATCATTCTTTATCATACTCCAATTTGCTTTGGGTCAGTGTCTTTTTCGTCTACACTTTTCTATTAGCCATCATCATCAACTCGGTAGTCACTCCCTTATTAGCCATGTCATGTTTCACGCAAATTAAAAGGATAAACTTAAACAGTGAAACCAACTACATATAAAAAGAATAGAAAGTCTATAAGTAAAAGTGTCTATAAAGTACAAACACACCAACAAACCCCCTCAGAGCACTCGAGTAGCCCTCCATTGCCGCAGACAGTCGCGGCTGGTGCCAGACACAACGTGTGCACAATCGATTCATTGAAAATATACCAGACATTCTTTATACCTATTTTTTCGATGGAGACCCCAATAGAGGAGTGCTTTAATAATGGCAAAAAATATACGAGAGGTAACAGGCAACAGTTAGACATTACCTACATCTGAATAAGGGTTGCCAATTATAAAAAAAAAACCGCTATTTTTATGAGTCAGATTTGAGTTGAGAATGAGAATTGAGTGAAAAGTGAAACACTACGCACTACATACCTACGCAGTGAAAATGTATTAAAAAGTTATTTTTTTGATAACCGACGAGTAATTTCAATGCTAGAGGTTCAGAATTCGGATAAGCGGGATTGTCCGGGTAAGCGCGATTGTCCGAAAGAGTTACCGCTACCCCGAAACATAAAGGGCTAAGGAAGGAACATGGATGGGTTTTAGTAGTAAGAGTCTGACACTCCCTTCCGCCCCACCCGGAGCGGGTGGAGTCATTGGATGATTTCCCACCATCAAAAAATATATAAAGAAATAAAGAGGAGGTTCAGAATAATGCACTGAGTCTATGGTAACCGGCATCGCGTCAATGTCCCTTCCACCCTGTATATCATGACTGACTGGTCATTGTAAAAGATGATAATAGTGACAGTAGGAGTTACGAGAAAACCTTGTCCTGAGGTAATGACGGAGGTCAAAAAAAGTTGGTAGAAGTACTGACATCCAATGTCAAAGTCTATGTATTTGCCAGAATGTAGGTTTACAAAGTATGATCTTACAACTATAATGGCCCCTTTACATTCTACCATTACATGGTGTGCAAATATTTTAATCTTCACAAAGTTTACACATTTAGGTGCATTCAGGACAAAAAGGTGAAAGGCCTTTACATTCTTCAATATCATATATCCCTATTAAAGTTCTGAGCCGTTAGTCCGGGCTGTCACTCGTGGATCTTTGACAGTCGTTACTAATCGTCAGAAGCACAGAACAGATAAAGAGGTTAGAAGGGAAGTAGTTCCTGATTTGTATTAGAACGCGTGTCGCCGCATGTCTCCCACTCTGCCTCTCCACTACAAGCAAGAGATAAATACGTACGCACACAAATAAACCACACGCACTTAGATCGCATGTTTATTATTGGTTCTCACACTAACGCAAATACTGCTCTGGACGTACACTCACACACATGTAAAAGCAATTTATTTCTCATATATGTTACGGCCACCAAAAGGTCGATTAATCATATCGATAAAATTACTGTAACTTTGTTAATTAAAGTTTTGCATTTTTTTAAGTACGGTACAAATATTGTGGACTTCCTAATTACATATTTAAATTAAATGAAATCAAAGTCGAATTAAGTAAAATTTATTAAACTTTTCTTTCGTTTTATGCTAGTTGCAGCTTTAGTTTTACGTCATAATAATAGAAAGAAAGAAAAATTGCATTTTGAATAACATAAAACGTAAAATAAAGCTATAATTAGCAAAAGCAACTAAAAAGAAATTTTAAAATTTCTTTTAATAAGAAATTTCGGCTTTTGCTAAGCCGAATAAACATAATATGATCTAATTAATTTATTGTTAATTACTCTGTGAAAAAGTATTTATTAATTTTATCATGTTAATTTATGAATAATAGCTGTACCCACCGGTTTCACCCGCGTTAATTTAAGGAAAAAGCCTATTAAAATAATATATTACTATAAGAATACTACTTACGATTATCACATAATACCATATTACTATAGGAAGCTAATGACCGGCCGCCTTGCGGAGTTATTTTAAAACCGTAAAATCTCCTAAGACATTCATTGAAATCCAATAATGTCAAGGGCTATTTTGTTCAAAATTAAATACTTTTTATGAGTAACGTATTTATTGTGATATAAGAGGGGCAATTCTCTTTATTTTAATAATGTTCACAGTCTGATCACAGCCTCAATCTGTCAAAAACACCTTTAATTTCCCTACATTTCTGATCAGTTTTTTGACCAAACTTGTCGCTGAGATGAAACTGCGACTAGATTTTGAACGTTTTTAAAGTTAGTAAGTCAGCAAATAAATGACACAAGTAAAACTAAAAAAATATTTTAATATTGAATAATAATTTAGACTGAATTTCCACGCAAATATTTTTATTGTCCCTGAAATAATACGTATTTATTAAATATACATGCGCTTGCTATCTTTTAAATTCGAATTTTTCAAAATAAAATGCTATGCAAACTAAAATAAAATAATATCGACATTGTTTACAATTTGGTACAACACTATCGACGCGCATAGATTTCCCAGAATTGCAGCTTTGGCTCAACGCTCGTGACGTTCGCAGTGAACGCAATACATTGAGCGACCGCTCACGTCGTACAAGATCGTACCCATGTATTGCAAGCAATGTATTATTTTGCATCTGAATGCGATTTTATCGTTTTTGTCTACAAACTACATAATACTTTTGTAATAATTACAAATATCACTCGTATTTTAAGGTTTTTGGACTTACCGGTGAAAAGAAATCCCTCCTCGGGCCACATTACACTCCTGACTTCTTTTCCGACACGTTATTATTGCGCAAGACGGCATAATTCTTTTTTTCCGCGGAGAATTGAACGCTTTCACAATAAGAGCGTGACTGTTGACCGGTGATTCTAACTTCGGTTGAGTTTGGAGCGCCCGCGCAAATGTGTGGCGCGCCTGTTCCGCCCACAAGGCCCTTCTAACCTCTTTATCTCTTCTGTGGTCAGAAGCGTGAAAGTCTGACATCCAGTCTTACCAAGGGGTATCGTATTGCCCAGTTACTGGGTTGTGGAGGTCAGATAGGCAGTTGCTCCATGTAAAAAACTGGTATTCAACTACATCCGGTTAGACTGGAAGCTGACCCCAACATAGTTGATAAAAAGCTAGGCAGATTGATTGATACGTATATCCCGATTCCAAACGACAACATTTATGAAATTCCCCCCCACTGAATAGCGAAAGTATCCAACAACACACGCAGACCGACAAACACTTAGTTCAAGTGTTTCTCTCAGCCGCAGACGGTCGTGTGTCTACCGCCCGCCCGCCGTACCAATACAATCAATGCAGTAGATCAATACTGCATTAAACGATATCCAACATTGTATTAATCGTTCGCCGCAAAATAACTTATGCTGCCTATTATGAGTGAGGTCGTATTATAATGCAATTGCATTAGGCACATATTCTTTTATGCCATTTTGTAAACAATCCAATTCTTTGATAATGTGTTAAAAATATATTATACTAGCTTTTGCCCGCGGCTTCGCTCGCGTTATATTCGTAGTAAAACAATTTGTTATTATACATTTAAACCTTCCTCTTGAATCACTCTATCTATTAAAAAAAACTGCATCAAAATCCGTTGTGTAGTTTTAAAGATCTAAGCATACATACAGACATTAGGACGCGGGAAGCGACTTTGCTTTATACTATGTAGTGATAATTACGATGATGAGTATCGTAAGGATAAGGAATTTAAATGAATATCAACACAAATTGTCTGTATATTCAAATTACAAGTGTCATTATTTTTACTGGATGTTACACGCACATTGACAGGTGTCAATTTAAATGTCATAATTGTACCTCCATACGATGACCCAACAGAAGAAAAAGGTTACTGCAAATAAAAAGCGAAGCAGATTGATTGATTACTTTTATACAAACAAAAATTGACGCCATTCGAACTTAGTAGGAATATGAAAGTAAAAGTTATTAAAACTTTGCTTGGTATCAAAATCAAAAGTCATTTATTCAAATTAGGCTGAAGATCAGCACTTTTTGAAGGTCAAAGTTACATAAGACAGTCCCCCAAAAACGCCCACCCTTCACCACTTCCTAGTGCTTTAGCTGGGAAGAAGAAGTGGCGCAACAAACTCCCCAGCAGCACAGCTGTCTGTTTAGTTGGAAGAACTTGACTCTACACATTTATCGTATGAGAAGTAAATAACATTACGAAACTCATCACATTAAAATCAATCATTTGCCACATGTCAGCTAGCACACGTCAATATACCAATTAAAACATTAAAACTAACTGTACTCAAGCGTAAATTAAAAAAAAAAAAAAAAAAAGTGCCTCCAGGTAAAAGCGCGTGCCCGCTTACATGTGCAATGCTGTACAATGTCCATACAGCCGTAACTCGAAGTTACAAATGATAAACTAGGACCATCGAAGTAAAATCAATCAATTAATTGCTAATGAGTACTAACTAAAATAAATATGATCAACTGTCGAGGTCTCTAGCTAACCACATTTTGCAATACAACTCATTAAAAAAAAAACATTGTAATGAGTAGATTATGTCAACAATAAATGGAAAATAAAACAACCAAAAACACAATGAATAGAATACATAATAAAAATAATTTTATGAAGCTAATTCTGGAGAAAGAACATAAACATTGTCTTGTGTTAATCACAGCGACCAACTATTCTTGTCGTTTAAGTAGGTAGTCGTTAGTAGTATAGTAAGCCTTTGAACAAAGGATAGATTTTACTTTAGTTTTAAACGTATTAAAAGGCAATTCTAGCAAATAAGAGGGCAGCTTGTTATAAAAGGTTATACCAAGCCCCACAAATGAGTTATGAACCTTATGAAGCCGATGAAAGGGAGCACGTAGTTTATCCTTATTTCTAGTATTGATGTTGTGAATATCACTGTTTTTAGTATACAAGTGTATATTTTGTCTAATATATAAAATGTTGGCGAAAATAAATTGTGACGCTACCGTAAGAATACCAATTTCTTTAAAAAAATCTCTCAGAGATACTCTGGCACCTAGCTGGTAAATTGCTCGAACAGCTCGTTTTTGAAGAACGAATATATTATTTATATCTGCGGCTTTGCCCCATAGCAGAAGGCCAAGTATATCTGCCCTAGACGGTTGCGTGTGCCGCCCGCCCTAGAGAGCCGCCCGCCGTAACGCGATCGATGTCAGGAACGTCGCGACGATATAATTACCTTCATAACTTTAACGTCAGGTTTTTAATTATTTTGTGACATTTTTAATAGTCGAAATATTTTAAATGAAAGTATTTTGTGGTTAATTTGTTAAGTTAACTATAAATCGTATTGCATTATAATGTAAAACAACAAGACACGTAAATGTTAAAATCGAAATAACCTAAAAAAAAAACAACTTTTTTAAACAACTATCATATATTTTGCAAATTATAAACTATTGATTACTAGTGCTATGATATTATTTTTAAATTTGTATTTAATATCTGAATTAAAAGATGACTAATTGTTTTTATTACATTTATATTTCATAGTTCTTTAAATACATTATTTGTATCACAGAACGAAGTTACTGCATGAATAATGATTTAACCTTGAGCCACAATAACAAATTCAAATTTTATCTGTATCACAGATAACTGGATGACGTCAGACCGCAAACAAAAAAAAAATTGCTCTAAGCGTTATAGTTGGTTCAAGAATAGGTTCGATAATTTCAAAGTATTATTCAACTGGCCTTGTGGCGCAACGGATAACGCGTCTGACTACGGATCAGAAGATTCCAGGTTCGAATCCTGGCAAGGTCGCAATAATATTTTTATTTCAATTTTTTTTTTTACTATATAAAATATCTTAAAAATATATGTGAATTTTGAGATTAGAAAAAAAAACAAAAGAGGCCAAATGGAGCAATTCTTCTGAAAACGAATCATTACACGAATTCCCAAGAGATTATTAGCAATACCTTGTTAAATTATTACACTTATTACCTGAATGTACTTAAATAATTTGATAACAAAATCATTATTTGGTGAAAACATAACCGTACAAAAAAAAACTGAAAATTATGAAAACATGTGCCTATTCCATTCGCAACGTGTCTGTAAAATTATACGGAAGCCACAACTGGGTGTTTCGCTTGGTAAGTAGCTAAGTAGCTCGAAAACGTTACAAAAGTAGCAACAAGCATCAACCCTACTATTAAAATAAAAACTATATTTCGTTTTCACTAACAATACGCGACACATAATACCTAAATAAAAGCGCGCTGTTGGATTTTCAACGCTCAGCTTAGCGCTGACAATTGAAAATCCAATCGCATTAATTATTTTAGGCTTCTGTCAGTGAAAACGGCCATTTGAGTTGTCCCCTAGGAGTATCACATAGTGTATTTAAAGGTAGCAACATTAGTAGTTATACGACTTCGACCTTAATGTTGCTGGTGCAAAAAGACAGATGAAACAGAAAGAAAGATGGCGGTGACAACATCTCAAGCGTTTCCATGTTTAGGTCTTGACAGATTGACAATACAAAATCTGTTAAAAATGCGAAAATGACGTTTTGTGAAAGTGACATTTTGCGAAAGTGACCAAATTTGCTACGATGACATTCTGCGAAAGTGACGTTCTGCGTCAAGACCAAACGGACAAAGTAAAGACCATCACTTTTGTAAATGAATAGTCTTTCCTCCAGCCTCAAAAATAACTACAACCTAAAGACATAATCTAAATTTATGTAATAACCTTTATTCTATATGTAATATCCTAAGGTAAGGTATAAAAAATTTAGTAAAATGTTATCCGAATATTTAGAGACACTAAATTACACAGACACAGAAAAACTTCTAGAAATTTTGGCATGATGATTTTGATCCCCGCGTAAGTGTTTATTTTTGTAAAATTACATAGGCTTAGTTTTAGATATTAAGGTACCATTAAGCTTTTTCTCCTAGTTCTTATAATATTCTTTATTTAAATACAGCTTAACTTTAAATTGTACTAGACCAAAGTAGTTGGATTGTAAAGTGATGGCCTGAAACACAGGTTTAAATTAACCTAGATCGGGCTGGTCGCTACATAAAATTGCAATTCCGAACAACCAGTACTTGCACCTATAATAAAATCTTAGTTTTAGTTTTAGGCACTTTAATTGTATAGAAAACTTATTACTGTTGGCTACATGTACACTTTTTGTAAACGTTTTATTTGAAATAAATTATTATTATTATTATTATTATTCGACCTAATATTCTTCGAATAAAATTGCAAAAGGTCAGGCTACATAAATAAGACCCTATTATGAAAATCGATAGTCACCCCAAATTATGGCGTTAGAATAATTGCTCCTAGACTACATAAAGCTGAATTATGGCTTTTATGGGATTAAGATGGCTTATTCAGTGAATTGTGATGGCAGAGTTGAAGCCAGAATTATATTGTAGGACAATTTGATTTCGTTTCAAGGAGGGGTGTTTTTTTTTTTAAATATAGGGTTAAGAGTTAAAATTGATTAAGGTTTTGGAGTTTGGAGTTTGAGGTTTGGAGTACTCAATCGTTACCATGGCATGGCATGAGCAATTGTCTTCGTACCATCGTCGCGGCGTCGATACGAAAAAAGAAGGTTAAGTACCTAATAGTGTTGTTCACTATAATGGCTAGACTATACTTATTACAACCGGTGTGCGTGTATGACCCATTTATAAACGGCAAAGAAGCAAAAGGAGTATGGTAAAGAACGTAAAGCAGGTCCGTTAGTACCTACTCTATAATACTCTATGTATACTTATACCAGTATACAAAATAACCCTCATCCATAATCCAAATAGTCTACCAAACTCGAATTAACACAAATTCAACCCCAGAAATCACAATCCAAATCAAATTCGATCTTGTATCCTCCATATTGAATTTTAACAACCACATAATGAATTGTTCTCCCAAACCTTCCACGAACAGTCGTCCATTACAAATCCATGAATATATTGGAGATACCATGAATACCTATACGGTGTAGTGTATGGTGTTATAATGGGTCCCATACCGTCACGGCCGAACAATGACAGCAAAGGTTAAAGATGCAAGGGTCTGGAACTACCTGCTTTAATGTCAGGAGCGATCAGCGTTTTCGGTCAATGGTTCCATTCCAATTTTTTCTAGACAATGTTGGGAGATTTTTAGTACACGTACTTATGACACTTTTCAGAATCAACATTTTAGATAATAGGTAGGTAGGGACCCAAAACTTAAATTATGTTGTTTTTTGCCGATGATCTTTTGCGACTAGCAATTTCAGCCAACCCGCTTACTTTTGTTCCTCCTAATGGATGCTTGTATTACGTCAATATTTCAATAAACTATGAACTCATCATAATTCATGATCATAATACAGATTTTTGTAGGAACAAGGATCTTTTGGCGATCGAATGACGTTGACAGGTTGGCGCAATTGGTAAAGATTTTTATGCAATTTATATTTTATGGAAAAAACTAGATGGTCGCGATAGTTCCAATTTTGGCCACTCGCCAAACCCTTGTGCAGCAGTCCATACCGTACACTGAATGTTATGTAGTTATTCGACCGAAATGAGATAATCGAGTTTAGAAAAACTTTTAACTCAGAGCTGAAACTATATGAATATCATGATATGCAATCAACTGTCGTAACAATAAAACCTGAAAGCAAGACCAACAAACCGCTAAAACAATCGATTGAATTCTTGGAATCAAAGCATGTGAATAAGTAATAAAGTAGGTACTTACCTACCTATAACATCCACACGCACACACGTTCTACACGCTAGCCCATCACGTGCTTTCAAAAACTTAGTTCTCGTAGAAAACACGCAAGAAATTGATCTGTCACTATGAATAGGTAGGTAAATAATTAACTTACTGTGAGCTTCTACATGGCTGGATATAGGATGGTGAAAGGTATAATCCTCAAATGTGTTTATTTTTAATTGTTAGGTAGGTACTTAAGAAGCCTTTGCCTTGCAGTGGGACAACACAAGCTTATTTATTTATTTACTTTAACAAACTTACAAATCATTTTGTAGAATAATTGCACGTTCTTTATCCCCAAATAAATTGGTTTGTGACGATGAGGAATTGCACATTAGCAGTAGATTTTATTGCTAAAAGTGGTATCTTTAGCTTACCTAGCTATCGTTGAACCTATAGTTATACTCGATTCGCAAGCTTTGGATTACCCTTTACATAATGGTAAAAATAATCTTTCTCAACTTTTAAAAGCACTGGTAAAATCTTTGGAATCGCTAAATGATTCAGGAATTTTCATGACATCGAAAGCAAGTATAGACCCGCTTTATGTCGAATTGGGGGGCGAAAGATATTCTGGGACATTTCGGGGTTGCTTGTGACAACTCACCATTTAACAAAGGAACCCCAAAAACCTCGTCCCAGACAGGAACGTGCCATCTCGGGCGCAGATCGTCTTAAAAGTTTAACAAAAAATGTAAATAAAGGCCTCACCAGAGAATAAATCAAATTCTTTTTCTGTTTAGATCTCCGGTTTTATTTGATTTTTGTAAGGCGAGGTGCGAAGTTTTGCGAATTCCAACTATTGTAGCAATGTATCTAGTCATTGGTCATAAGTTGATTAATTGATAGAACGATCAGTATAGGTAATTAGCTGTCTAGGAACATACAAAAGTCCTATTCAAGTTCAAATGTTAGTTTTAAAAACGCATTGAACTAATTAAAACAAATTATTTGGTAAAGTCTACGTTTAAGATTCCTTGATATTACTAAGAAACGTAAACACGGTGCATTGCAGGCATTCATGCGGTTTTTGATTGCCAGAGTGTATAACAAACCGTGTTTACGTAATAAATATATTACAAAATACCATTAGGTAGGTAAGTACCAACCTTCCTTCTGAATATCACAAAAAGCAACGAAAGAAAGACAAATAAAAAGAAATAATAAACAAAACAACGTACCTATTGCTCACTAAACAACAGTGTTGTTTTCGTTGTAATTTCGAGACCCTTTCAAATCAGATGATATTTGGAGCCATTCCATACAACCACGCTGTAATATTAAAACATCAAAACTTACCTCCAACAAAGAGAAAGCCTAAAAATCACAGCACAGAACCTAGATTGTTTTTTTTTCTAGCACTCCACTGAATCGCGAACGTTGATTAACAAACCTTAGAACAATAAATTATCGCACAACAGAACTGGGTTTTACCGCCAAAATTACGTCCACAGTCAGGCAATGTATCGTAAATTATATTTTTCTAAATGATAACCTCTTTTATGTTATAAATGTCGATCTAAAATTGTGATATTGTCGCGTTTGGACCACCCCGGCGGGTGACAGCTGACTGGCGAACCGCGGAATTCGGGCGGCGACGTCGCGCATGCGTGCTGTTAAATGAGGGGACGTAAGGGGAATATTTCGCAGACACGATATCAGCTGATAGGGAGACCTTCAAGTTCTTGGGGTAAGTAGAAGTGTAGAAACAGCGTGAGGAACGGCGACGCAGCTCTCAGGATTTGTCCCGAAATATCTGTTAAGATTGCGCTGGGTTTTTTTCAAAATCTCAAAATGTTTTATATTTTTTTTAGAAGTTTACTATCAACACATAATTATCAAACAAACAAAAAGAGTCTTCTCCTATTTCAGTTTTGTTCTTCCGATAATATCAGATTTTATCAGAAAACATACCTAATTTTATTTACACTGAATCATCTTTAAGATGACTTTTTTTGACACAGAGTTGTGAATTAAGTTTTCAACAAAACATCAGGAGTTTTAAATTTTCCACCTGGTAACCCTGTTTATACCTACGTAGGTAGCTACATAATCTCATTAGGAACAGCTCTATACCTAAACTCAAGGCCGTCGAATTTAATTATCCCCCTTAGGACACGACTGACGACCGGCCCTGTTAGTTTACTGTCTAATCTCTTCCGCGCTGTCGAGTGCGAAATTTGTGAATTATGGCTCAATCAGCCCTCGGCGAAGATAACGCTATGAAAAGATGGTGAAAGATTAGGTTTAAAAGTATCTATGAAAAGATGAAGGCTGTTATAATATAATAACTGTAGGCATGAGGTTTCTAGGTAATGAGGAGCTCGTGGCTAAGTACTAACAGCTGCACAGGTCGAATCACAAGGTTAAGCTACGCTTGTCGGGGTTGGCTGTGGATGGGTGACCATCTTTACATACCGAGACTCCTCCGTGCCTCGGAAAGCACGTTAAGCCGTTGGTCCCGGCTGTCATTTGTGCATCTTTGACAGTCGTTACGGGGTGTACGTTACTCCAACAAGAAAGTATCTCCTAGAGATATATGAGTAGAACGTATAGTTGGTGCCTTATCTGCTGTAAATGTGCCCCCACATAAAAAATGTGTGCCCCCTGTCGTTTTGAAAAAAAAACGGAAAAACGATTCTTGCTAGGGTAACGTTTTTCTAGCAGGAAAATTCTAAACGAGTGATCGGAGAGAGAAAAATTGTGCATGGCCAGAGAGCTTATATGTGTACCACAATGTGCCCCCAAAAATAAAATCTGTGCCCCTTCAGATTTTCGCGATATTGCGTTTCCTGCTGGAGTAACGTTTTGATGAATCGTATATCTGTAAAACCATTGCATGTGCCCCTGTAGAATAAACATACACGAGTAGCTCTTAATGTGTGCCCCTATGTGCCCCAATTAGATTTCAGAAAATATTTATAGTTTTCAAGTTATCGCGGTTTTATGAAAACCCGAAAAAACATCGCAGCGCCTAAATGAGACAAGGCATAAGTTCGCTGAAAACTGTGTTCGGTCCTTCTTGACGCTAATAATAACCATACAAAGTTTCAAAACGCTTCATGCATGCGTTTTTGAATAATCTTGCTAAAAGTCAAAACGATGGTGTCATAACTTTGACGGCAAAATACAAGGAACTGGCTAAATCTCAGATGTGTAGGTGTAAACCAAAATCATGTGCCTTTAGTCAAAAATATATGGTGAAAATATTGAGCTTGGAATGTTTCGCATTAAGTAAATATAAACAAAAAACCAAATTAAGTAAACAACGGCTGGTTATCCGACCAAATTTGAATGACTACTAAAAAGTGACGGATTCATACATATCGATGACCCTTCAACAGGTATGCGGACTTCCGCGGCCTGTGCGATCTTACCTCACTAAAACCATCCCAGTTGTCACTAGCAGCACATGGAGGTGACTAAGTACAGAGGCCAGCACATCAAGTTACCACAATCTGTCAAATTTCTTTGACAGTATTTCAACTTTATTGCAAAGACATAAGGTTCATTTTTAATTGAGAAAATTTGATAGCTTGATGTGCTGGCGTCTGTACAACTCCAATCTACTGTCGGTCGATATTGTAAAAACCTCACCGTGAACACTTAGGTGCAGTGAGCGTGAAGTGAGTTGTTGTTCCATCTAATCCTAGGGATTGACACTATTGACTTGAGCTCACTTAAAACTCACTTCACCTACGTTTTCCCGATGCGATTTTACAGAATACGGTCACTGCGGATCGTATCTGCAAGAATAACATTAGCTTTATCAGATGCTATATTAGATAGTTTTCATATATGTGCAATCATGAATTAAGTTTAAAGGTATATTTCCAAGGACCCATTCAACAAATTACTGCTACTTAAAGCTGTCCTGGCTAATTTTAAATGTCACACAAGGAAATCAATCTTACTGAGGGCTGATTTTCAATAGTCAGATGACTTTTCTCTGAAGCATAAAAATGACAGCTTGACATATTTTCCATACAAAATCTGTCAAACTGTCATGTATTCTTCAGATAAAAGTTATCTGACTATTGAAAAATTAGCCCTCATTAAGATTGATTTCCTGATCCTTACACACAAAACAGACAAGAAAACAACTAATTACGCCTGTTACATTCTATGCTGAGATTTTATCGTTATATTTAGGCTACAGGGAGTAAACATAACATTTTGGTAGAACACATTCTGAAAAATTTCGCCGTTCTATAATAAATCTACCGTATGCCGTAAAAATGCCATAACGAGGGAGGGGCCACCGTAAATATCGTAATATATTGTTATGACAAGGATGCTTGACTCTCAATGAGGAATACGTGCTAACCGCGCAAAAATATGATAGTGTTATAAATGTTTTGTCAGTTCTGTATTATCAAAATAGGCTGTAATGGCGAGTCAGCACTTGCCAGGATGTCGAAATTACAATAGGCAAAGTTTTTAAAAAAATGGATGTGTTCAACAGACTTTCTGTAGCATAAGAAGGAATGTCTATGTTCAGAAGTTATATTCTCTTAACGAGATAACCAAATAACTTTAAAATAAACATAAAAATAAAAAGCGTTTTTTCTACCACATTTACCATAACATACAACATTTTTAGCGTATTTAAGTATTTTCATCATGATTGCCACATAATAAGTATTATTAACACTAGCTGACCCGACAGAAGCGGTCCTGTCAAAATTTCAATAATTCGTAAGTACAAAATTCCCATAAAAAATGCACTTTCAGTTTTTCAAATTTTCCCAGCAACTTTTCAAATGGGACTACGAATATTTTAAAACAAAAATTTGCCAAATCGTTCAGCCGTCCTGAAGTGGTAACCTAATTACCAAAGAACATCATTTCATTTTTAATTTAAAGATTATTGTCTATTATTTTATTTTCATATTAATAATTTGAAGATTAATAAAAGAAGGAAAGCAGAAAATGATGTAAAATAATTAATTTGCTGACATAAACAAAACAGGCGCTTTTTTAATCTACCAGCATGAAAAATGAAAATGGCTGGCGTCTCATGAAAGAGTAATGAACCATGACAGATTACGCGCGACCTCCGACCTCCTTGTTAGCGAATGTTTGAGGGAAGCCTGTTACTGGCTTAATTAAGCGCGGCTGTTGGCTTTATTACCAACACTGTACCTGGTTAGCTGGTGGGTGGTTAGTAAAAAGCATTTTTTGTTTTGAAAATGTACGTTTGTAGGGACAAAATAAATATAAATAGAATAGCATTTTTGCCTACAGGTGCTATCTTACTAAGTTGTCAAACGTGTAAGATTTCAACCCCTAATAGCTATAAGATTTTTAATGTTACAATGCTTGAATGCATGGTTGATGGTTGCAAAAGCTGGTTAGGTATTGTCTGCCATGTACCTATTTTGAGTATTCCGCGCGTGAAAAGCGACAAAAACAATTAGGTTTAGACAAGGCAGTGCGATTTCTGGCAACGAGACAACCTTAATAAATGTCAACTTGTTTGAGATTTACGTATGAACCTACCAAAATATTTTGTGTGTAAATTACTTAATACTGCTATTAATAAGGTTAATAAAATCAACTAAGTAAAACTAACACAAAATTTTAACATTCATAAGTGGTACTTTATTAACTTCATTATACTTACATAGAATGAGGTCACGTCACATTTCTGCCTACCCCGTAGAAGCGTGACAGTGAACAATAACCACGATTTACCGACAAACATGGATAGGGACGAGGTGCGACTGATAGCGGAGTTGGACAAATTAATACTCAATCCTCAATTGACTATTTGACACGGTCAAAAATAAATAAGTAGTTATTGGATATCATTCCGTTGAGCGTCGTATTTTCTCTCTTACGAGGACATGATAAACTGGGAGCTAAATCATGCAAACTACTTACTATGTTTAAATATGATTCATCCTAGGTTTCAAGACTTTACATTCTGAAACTAGTAAGACACTCTGTCTTAATACGTTCCTGATTCTTTCTCTCCATTGTTGTTCTATAAAATCCTCACCGCTTACACTGCCACCTAGCGGCATCTATAACAAGCTGTCCGTGGACCGGCGCCGCCGCCCGGGACGCTTCCGGCACGCGTCCCCGTCACGACACGAGAACGATACGGACACGCGACCAAAGACTACAATATGTATAGGGACATAGACAGGCAACTTGGCGTATTTTTTAATGCTTCACGATAAGCGCCATCTAGTTCATAGTTAGTTAGATAAAGCTATTACACCTACACCATAGAGGAAAGTAATATATCGGGTATAGAGAGCCCTCTTGCAGCTAATGCTAATGTCAATTGATCGGCGCCATCTATTATCACCATCCACAAACTTGTCATGTATAGCTATAGCTAGCTACAGGTAGCTATAGCTAGCTAGCTATAGGTACTACCTATGCTATAGTGCCTATACTTAAGCTTCCTTACTAATTTGCTTGTTTATTGATAAAGTTTTACTATGATTTTGTTATCATAGTAAAACTTTATCAAATTAAAAACAAGCAAATTAGTAAGGAAGCTTAAGTATAGGCACTATTGTAATTTCAAAAGTTACACAGCGGATACATAAAGGAAACATCCTTTTCTTTTACAAAATTACTTGCTTTATTTGTAAATTTTAATTCAAATTAATTTGTGTGTTAATATACAAAAGGGTTGGCTGATGTTCAATCGTTACATCTGGGCCGCTCTTTCACTCATGAATGTTGCTTGAGAGCCGTGGTCAATCAAAGCCATAGCACTGTCTCTTGTCCCGAGTCATGATTTCTTACTGGTACAAGAGCTGTGGCCAGTAATGCAGTGGACAAATTTGCAGCGAGATGCGATGAAAGTGTAACATTGGTTGCCGCTGATTTTGCAGAATCTTGATTAGTTTCAACTTCATTTTTTTGTTGTTTCTTATTGTCTGGTTGATATGGTGTGGATTGATGCGTGAGCGTGTGATAACGTTTGTGACATTTTCGGCAGCACATCTTCAGGCGACATCTATAAGCGGAATGTCCTGGGGCCAGACAATTATAGCATAGGTTGTGTTTTTTCTGGTACTCGCACCTCTCAGCTGGATTAAATTTTATGAATTCCTCACAATGACATAATGTGTGGTTCTTTTCGCACATAGCGCAGCTTCTTGGTTTTGAAGAGGTAGTATTTGGTGTGGACACGTGAACTGCGTATTATTTTCCCTTAGGAGTAGGCTTCTCTCTATTTGCAGGCGTGATAAGCTCGATCGTGCGGAACTTGGACAGTAGGAACATGTGCAGGGCATCCCATTTAGGTAACTCGTCGTCATTATCATCGTAAGCAGCTTCTTCCCATTCTCGATGCGTCTCGGGGTCCAATGCGTGAGCGTATCCCATGGGCTGGTTGTCAGGTTCAGGTTCACTACGGAGGAGGATTCGAGGATCGGCGGATTAATTTTTATGCAGAAAAGCACAAAATGACACACACAACAACGACCACGACTTAAAACATAAAAAAATGTTGTGAATTTGTGATCTAATAATTTGACAATCAATAACAACTCAATAATTCTCTGTGTTGCTATCGTAATTATTACGTGGCTTGTAATCTCCACAAATATTTGCAAATAATTATAATACGTGTTAAATAAAATGATTAGGTAGTGAAATTTATTTTTAATTTATTTATTTTTTGTCACATATTAATATTACATTTGTATCGGTGGTGGCGCCATCTGCGGTGACATAAAGTAACTAATTGTTTTTGGATGGAGATAACAGATGTCACATTTTTAAAACATTACCCCAAATCTGTCAATGTATGGAATTGTCCTACCCCTGACCTACACACACAGACATATCTGCATATCTGCGTGTGTAGGTGTATTAGTTCTACCTATAATAATGTACCTATGCAGCTATTGCCTGTATAGCTATCGTAAAACAGGGTGAATCGGGACGAAACTTTAAAATGCATTTTAACATTGAAATAATATAATTTATTGACAAAAAGGTCTCTAATGTGTAAACCGGTGCACATGCAAAATAACCAAAACTTTAAAAATGCGCAGGAGCAAGTACACAACCAGCTAACCGACATTTGCATTTAAAGTGTTGCTATGATGCAAAGAGAATCTGCATGTTTATATAAATCATTTACGTAGTAATATTTTTCTACACTGCGGTTTCATATCTCTAAATGCTGGAAAACATACATTATACCTACTTTGTAATATTTATTAGAATATCAACCATTTACAATTTCATAATCACACTTTGTGGCGACTTTTTTTCCACCATTGTGTTTTATGTATTCAATATAGCAACATCGACCTTTATTTTACTCTAACTATGAACTAGATGGCGCTGTTTTAAAGAAAAAACATGAATATTTCTATAGTTCGCAGTTGCCATAGCATGCACGCGACATGTTCTCTTTTGTTGTAGTGGACGTGTTACAATGGAATCGTGTCGATTGATAATGTGTGGACAATACAATGACTAGCTGACTAGGTAGCTACTGGTGAGGTATAGCGTATACTGTTTTCAGTCTTTCTTTACCATTGTTTACTAGCAAATGCCTATCATAAAAGCATATGCAGTAGTTTTAATAACCGAAAAGTTTGTCATAAATAAACGTTTTTGAGTGAAAAAGAATAATATCTTGAGATCTGTCGGTTGAAAAGAGGCTGAAGTTCTAAATCTCGAACAGTCGTGAAGAACCATGTAACTTAACCGCCTTGTTTAAACTGTATACTAAAACGCTCGTCTGCAACAAATTGCTATGAGATATCGAAAAGGCGCCGAAATCAAACAGAGCGTGTATTTTCTTTGCGGCTAAAAAAATAAGCTATACCCGTTTCTTATTATTCTTTATTTATTTGATAACTTACTGCTACATCAAATCACAATACAGGGTGGATTTCGGGACGTGTCAGTAAGGGCAGGTACCGTAATCGCAGTAGCTAAAGTACAGGAAAACTTTCCAAATAATTATTTTCATTTTTTTTATGCCGATTAATCGCTCCTGCATCAAAAAACTATCGGACCAACCGCGGTTTGATTACTATTTAATGTCAGCATCATCATTCTCCTGCCTTTATCCCAATTTATTTAGGCTCGGCGCAACATTTCTTTTTCTTCCATGCTTCTCTATTAGACATTCACACAATCCATCGTTTCTTTGATCTTCCTCTTCTTGTATTTCCCATACAAGTGTAAACGTACCTACTTAATTATTTGAGGAAGATTTTCTCATAATTACAGAAATCACAAACAACAAACTATCAAAATGCTGTTCCTAAAGTAAATCGAAAATTCACTGTTTATCATAACATAATATTAGGTATAACACCACTTAACAGCAGCTGTGTTACCTACAACCATTCTTCTTTATCAGGAAGTAGGTACTTTTAACTTACGTGAGATCCCCAAATCTCTGGATCTGTGGAACAAAATATTGTAAATCCACAAATACGTTGGGCAGACCCAATGTATTTGTGGGTTTTACAAAATATTGTTCCGAAACTGAACCGTTCCCGTTCCAGAACTGAACCTGTGACTTTAACTCACCATTCCAACACCAAAGCCGTTGGACTATTACCGCTTGTAATGATATTTGAATATGCCTTTATTAAGTTAGGATATCTCTAGTACAGGCAACTTCATTGTCTTCCATTTCGGGCGAGAATTATTGTCGTCGAAAGGAGCGCTCCGCATCCACCGAGCCAAGGTCTTGTGTAGTTGTAAAATGTTAAAAAGGAGTATAGGTTAGGGGAAAAATTGACGAAATAATAATTGGCAGTTAAAGGAAGTGGCAAATTTATTTTATTTATTATATAACCTTTTTTAGAAGGATAGGAAATCATCGAATGACTCCTACCGCTGAGGGTAGAGCGGCTCGTGGAGATAGCCCTTAGGGGCTATTTCCACGAGCGAGAGAATCGCGACGGATCCGCGCTTCTATCGTCGGGTCGTCTCCACGAACGAGCGATTATTCCGCCAGCGTATCGTCGCGACTGGTAACGGAATCGCCGCGTGCCCGTGACGACTCGTAACGGAATCGCCGTGTTTCCGCGACGAGGCGTTGTGCAATTGTTTTGTTGAAAGAGTTCAGTTAGGTGCCAGACGAGAGCGAAATACGAATAATAAATAAATTATTTATTATGGATATAGTGTTCTGGGGTGCTTGTGCAAGTACGCTAGTGAATATGCAGTTATTGTTAATAAGAAGTGAAAAAAAAGTGCCGTTGGTGGACCGTGGCCCTTTAATTTCGCTGTTCCGATACTCGGGCAACAGAACATCGTAAAGGGCAGGTCTCTATCATATCAAGAATAAACTCTTCAATGTTAAACATTGTACTTAGATTGTTTAAAAAGCTTGTCGCTTTGCTTGGTGAATGACAACGCTCAAATGACGCTGCGTTTGCAAGCGCGGCCGCCGCGCCCCGCTGCTCAGCGCCACGTCCCGCGGCGGCCGCCAGTCGCGACGATACCGCGGCGATACGACGACGTTACGCGCGCACATTGCCACTCGTCGTATCGCCGCGATAACATCGCCATGTGGAGACGCGTTCATAGAGAGTGTATCTAATAGAAGTACGTGGCACTACGATATTATCGCCGCGATTCTCTCGCTCGTGGAGACAGCACCTTACTGACTAAAACCCATCCATGTTCCTTGCTTAGCCCTATAATTATGCTCCGGGGTAGCGGTAACTCTTTCGGACAATCCCGCTGATATATTAATAGCCTGTAAAAATGAGTCTAATTTAAAACTGAATGTGATCTTCCTCTTTCTTTTCGTGTGGTTAGTGACTAACCTGGTGTCAGTTTTCATGCTGCCCATGGGCCTCTGACTGAGCTTCACATGCTGTGGATAAATATCTCTCTGACTCTCTTCCTGGTTCCTCACAATGTTTTCCTTCACCGATTTTTAAACAAGTGATAATTATACAATACACACAAGAATCCGTAACATCAGAGGTGGGTGCCTTGGGAGTGCTGTTGGAGTCAAAGGAATGTGTAAATCAGGACGTTGGAAGGAAAGGTTCCTGCGGCGATATGGACATTGTTCCTACCACAATTACTATGAAATAGTTGAGATTTACTGTTGTATAACCTGTTCAGAAACAATTCAGTTGAAGTCAAAACAGTTCTGATGACAATGTAAACAAACCTGTCAGAAATCGTACCTGTGGGCTAATTTATACCCACGTACAAAT
This sequence comes from Hyppa rectilinea, assembly GCA_951799385.1. NCBI lineage: Eukaryota > Metazoa > Arthropoda > Insecta > Lepidoptera > Noctuidae > Hyppa > Hyppa rectilinea. The sequence continues at coordinate 16,695,007 of OX637321.1, read as the reverse complement.
TGAGAGCTTTGATTTACTTATGAGTAATGAAATACGAAATTCTAATTTGAAATGACCTTAGAAGAAAAAGAGAAACATATTTATTCTGCATAAACAAAACGCACAATAAACGAAAAAAGTTAGTCACTAAAAAGAGAGAGAGATGTTTTTAATTTTCATTAGCCTAATCAGCCTATAAAGTAAATTTTCATTTGGGATTTTTTAATAACGATTGAATAATGTCATTTCGGAACCTTATTTACACAGAGTAACGTAAAAAGTAACTTCTTTAAGAGTGGTTGCGTAAGAATTGAACCTGAACAATGCTACTTATAAACTATATTTTGCCAAGATGTTCATGCTAGGGACAGATAGCTGGGTTGAGCCAAGACTGCGAAAAAGTAGCCAAGTGCGAGTTGGGATTTATATTAAAAAAAAAAAACCTTAGACATTCAACTACTTAAATTTATTAAAACATTAGTTGAAGCTTTGCTACTTAATTTATATAATCATATTACATATTATTATACATAAATATAAAGTAACTTAAATAATCTATGCGATAAGAAAACTAATTCTTAAAATTTAAACGTTTAACTTACTAATGAAGGAAGGAATTACAAATTCCTTTCGTTTAATTAAGCCGCAGTTATAGATCGGCTGACGCAATACTCCACGCGCCACCACTAAAATTTCCATACAAGGTTTTGAGATGTGTAGGTACGTAACAAACAGTGGAGGCGTGTCATCTGCCTAGCCTTTTCCCAACTGTGTTGGGGTCGGCTTCCAGTCTAACCGGATGCAGCTGAATACCAATATTTTACATGGAACGACTGCCTATCTGACCTCCACAACCCAGTAACTGGGCAATACGATACCCCTTGGTAAGCCTGGCTGTCAGATTTTCGGGCTTCTGACGACCCGTAACGACTGTCAAAGATGCACAAATGACAGCCGGGCCCAACGGCTTAACGTGCTTTCCGAGGCACGGAGGAGTCTCGGTATGTAAAGATGGCCACCCATCCACGGCCAACCCCGGCAAGCGTGGCTTAAACTGATGGATCGACCTGTGCGGCTGTTAGTACTTAGCCACGAGCTCCTCGAACAGTGGAGGCGTGTGCCATTTTAAATAAGACGATCTCGAACATAATTTGTCGTATATTAAAATAAAGATAGTTTTTTTCTTCATCTCTAAATAGATAGTTAAAAATTCGGTTCTTACTTTATTCACGTTCCGATTTTGTGCAAGCGCCTAAAGAACCTTTAGCGTTGTAGCTTGCATGCCATAACAGCTTCTGATTGGTGAATGATACAGCGGCATGCAAGCTACTTGCAGACGTTTGTTCAAGTGACAGTCGTGTATATGACGTGCTTCCTTGTTTTGCTAAATAAAAATAATCTCTTTAAATTAAAAATTATTATCTACTACTTATTTATACATAGAATTAGAACAACTTGTCATTATCAGAATAATTTTGACTAGCCTAGTATAATGGCAATATCAAATAATTTTGAGCTTCATCGTTAATTATATTTCACAAAATAAAACGACCAACAGTCATAACAATATAAAAAAAAACTTAAATATCGTACCGCCTCGCCTCGTCATCAATATAATATCCATAATAAACTTTCACCACTACATTCCATCCCTTTTCCTCCGAAGTTCCAGAATCCTCTTTTCCAGAAATTGCAACCTCCACATCCACTTCCTCAGAAATCCCAATATCCAATTCTACTTTACAAGAAATTCCAGAATCCGCTTCTTCCAATTCCGATTCAAGTGGATCTGGAATGTCCAAGCACTAGCTTTCTAGGATCTCGTTCCTCGCGACCCACCTTTCGAAGAGGTGCAGCAGCTCGAAGCAGACCTCTGCGAGAATGAGGGCTATGACCATCCACTCTAGACGGACGTGGTGCCTGTCTGCTGCCCAGGAGGAGAGCAATTCTAGCAGTTCTACGCAGTGGGCGAGACGCTCATTTAAGACCTGGTGGAATATAACGCACCTTTAGGATGAAAACGACACAATTAAAAAAAAAACATAAATTGAGGTGTCATAAAATGACTCGAAAACGAAAATAGTGGAACAACTTTTTTTTAATTTGCAGCACAAACATAGTCACTGACGTAAATAATCACGAAATAATACGGCATCACCATCAAATCACATATTGGTGTAAACTACTTAATTCCAACGAATTCTAATGCTGTTTAGAGGCTTAATAAACTGGCATTAAGCTTTCTAAATATGTTATGAAATAGTGTCGACTTAATATCGCCCAACATGTCGCTTGGTAATTATTGCTTTTCAAGCGTCGACATACAGTCAGCCTGGCCCATACAAAACTTGAATACCTAAACGATACAAATGTATGGAACGACCGATTATTTTTGCGCGACAACGGGGTTACGGCGGGTTAATAACAGACACTACATAAATTCTGAAGTCATAATGGGTCATCTGATTTTGGACTGATTGGGGAGAGTGACTCAGCAGCATTCACCAAACTGAGACAAAAGGAGTATTGAACAAAATCAGAAAAATTAAAAATAAAAGTAATTAAAAAGCAGTTACGGTAAAACAGGGTGAATAGGGATGCAGGGGTAAATCGGAACGAAACTTATAAATGTATTTTAACATTGAAATAATATAGTTTGTTGCCACAAACGAGTTACGAGTTTATTTTTGGCCACAAACTGTATTATTATTTACTTGCTTCTGCCCGCGTCTTCGCCCGCGTGGATGACGGAAATTGCATGTTATTATACATATAAACCTTCCTCTTGATTCACTGTATCTATAAAAAAAATACCGCATCTAAATCCGTTGCGTAGTTTTACAGATTTAAGCATACATAGGGATATAGGGACAGAGAAAGCGACTTCACTACATAGTATAAAACAAAGTCACTATTTTTGTCTGTTTGTTTGTCTGTATGCTTAAATCTTTAAAACTGCGAAACGGATTTTGATGCGGTTTTTTTTAATAGATAGAGTGATTCAAGAGGAAGGTTTATATGTATAATTTGTCGACATACTATGCGGGCGAAGCCGCGGGCGGAAGCTAGTTGTTTTATACTATGTAGTGATTTAATACTTAATCCGATTCCGATTCACCCCGTTTTACGGTAGCTTAATTTTGATTGGTCAGCATTTACCATTGATACAATTAATAATAAACGAACTCAGCTAAATAGAGTTGAAAATTATTTAGGCCCCATTCACGGCCTCGAGCGATGCTATTTGGGCCCGCGGTGACTCGCGGCATGTTCTAAACAACTTCTTTTATTTGTTTCGTCTTTTAGTGAATTAAGCGTGTAGCTGTAGTAGCTCGTGGCCACGGGGTTAAACGGACACGCTATTTTCAACTCTATTTTAGTGGGTAGTGGGGCCACTCACCCTGGTCCGTCTGGAGATGGTAAAGTACGACACGGTGGAGGAGTACAGTCGCTCCAGCTGCTCCTCCTCCCAGTAGAAATCAGGAGTGTCCAGCAGGTCTGACTCCACGTTCAGCATGTGACGGAGAGCGAATAGCTCGCCTAGTTTGCGAACTACCTGTAAATAAGATTTATTATAATTAAATATTTCGTAAAAAAACATTTTAAAAAAATCTGAATGGTTTAATGGTCTAACGTAACGATAGTCTCGAAGCACCTGTGGTCTGTTCCAAAACTACTCCATTTAAATGTAAACAAACCCTGTTTAGGTTCAATTCTTAAAAAAATGACTTATTAAAGGGTATTAGTATCACATTCATCTGTATTTAGAAGATTTTATTTAAAAAACGATTTATATTCAAATAACGTTTACATTTTCTGATCCATTTGTTTACATTTTCAACAGCTACTTTTGAATCAGACTATATTATCTTGTCCATGACACAAAACTTCCACAAGTATTTAAAACCAAATCAAGTCTAACAGGCCTTTTTTGAAAAGATCAAAAATGGTACCTCTTTCTTCTCAACGTGTATGGCGCCGTCATGCTGCATAGACGCCGTGTGTAAGCTGACGGATGCCGCCAGCGCCTCTAGCCTCGACTCCCAGGCGCCCAGGCGAGCTGACTGGACCATTGCGTGGCTGGAATTAATTAAATTATCCAGTTTGGTTTCATGAATAATTGAGACTTAATTTTATGGTGAGATTTGCAACCTATAGCGGGCAACTGGCTAATTACCAATTATCAGGGTCATTTTAATTATCATTATGAACAATTTTCATTATGGGAACAAATCTGAAATCGCGAAAAAAAAATTATTGATGACTCGTCATTATGCCCACATAACTCGTCAAAATTTAGGGAACAAGTAATTGTTCTCTAGATACCTATAGATTTTTTTTTAAAACAAGGGCCTAGACCAAATGGCATAAAAATTTCACTCACCTAAATGTATACCTCTCCAAAGAGTTGTCTCTCTTTGGCATCAGCACAAATGACGACTCCTGCAAGTGACACTTTTTCCTACAAACAAAAAAGGTTGAATTTAAATTAAAAGTTACATGTTTCTCACTAACTTACTTTATTCAAGAAATAAATGGATGAAGATGCTGCAAAGTAACAGGATGAAGAAAGCTGTGGCTGCAACTCCATGAGTGTGTAGAAAATTAATATTTTTTATGCACACTAGTGATTTTTGTGGTTTTTTTTTGTGTGAAAACATCGTGAGGAACCAGCATGTCTCAGAAATATGTCTCAACAGCATGTGAAGCTAAGTCAGAGGCCCACGGGCAGCAGAAAACTCTGATACCAGGTTAGTCATTAACCACACGAAAAGAAGAAGAGTGATTTAAGAATTCACAATAATACATTCATAACTATTTGCAAATCATCAAAGTCTGATAGTCTGATGACTAAGAGTAAACCTGCAAAGAAAAAGACAAAGAAACACCCACATTATTTAAATCTGCTGAATGTGCATAGCGCTTTTAATTTTGAAAACACACACCTGCTCCCTTTTGTAGAGCTAGTGGCAGCACCGGATTGAGGTCCAGACTTCTTAGACCGGCTTGGGTAACAACATTCAGTATTTTGTATTTATTCTCAATCATAGCCCAGCTTTGAGAAATGATTACTTTTTTGTAAGAACATAAATATGAAAGTGTTGGATTGAAACAGGTTGATTGAGTAGTGATTCAATAACTGCCTCAATCGTGAATACAGAAACGACTTTTCACATAATTTTAAAACTATATTTGTTAAATTGTATGGTAAGCATAGGCTACAGTTGAGAATTTCTTAAGAAGAAACCCAATTAGGTACTGTCTATAAAACACAAGCAAAGCATTTGGTTAAGTGCATGCACATTACATAGTATAAGTACTTAAAATTATTATTAGCAAAAATTTTTGTAAATTTAGGCATTCAAATAGGGTTTGTGGTCCTGAACCTGGGGGTAATTCAGCTTTTTTGGTGGTAATTAAGACCTAATATCTAATAAAAGATACCTAATAGCTAACAGAGCTTTAAAAATGCTAATAGACTTTGACACTACCATTTTAGAGTAGTTTTTCAATATTGGTTACTCTGAAAACAAAGCCAGAAACCGTCTCTATGTGGAATGTGATTTAAAATGCGCTTTAAGCGGAACTAAACCTAACGTAAAAAACTTGCGATTGCAAAGCAATACCAACCATCATCGGGATGAACTCAGTTTTCCTAATAAGTCATAGGGGTAACAATATTGAAAAGGTTAGGAACCACTGCAATAGGGACTGAACTGAAACTATTAGGATTTGTATCACACCTGCCACCATATCTAATATGAATATTCACTCTCAAAAACACCAGCTCCTGTTAGTTATAAACTTACAAAGCACACACTAATACATTGGTAATTAATAAATAACTCACGAATTTGCATGATAGACATAAGTCATCACTTCTCTCTCCTTCTCCACCACTTCTTTAGGGTAACTGTCTATTTCGAAACTGAAAAAAAAGATTAAATATTAGCAACACTTACTTTTTTCTCACAATCATATCTGTTGTAACTGAAAACAAATAGAGCAGGCGTATCTATACTAATATTATAAAGCTGAAGAGTTTGTTTGTTTGAACGCGCTAATCTCTGGAGCTACTGGTCCGAATCGAAAAATGATTTTTGTGTTGGATAGTCCATTTATCGAGGAAGGCTATAGGCTATGTAATATCACGCTACGACCAATAGGAGCCGAGCAGCGGGTGAAACCGCGCGGGAGGGAGCAGCTAGTTATATCATATTCAGAATAATGGAGTCATATTGATTCACTAGATGAAGACCAAAGAAACGATGGATGAACCGTGTGAAAGATGATATGGCTAGAAAGGGAGTGACTACTGAGATAACAACTAATAGACAAATATAGAAGAAAAAGTCACGTTGTGCCAACATCAAATGAATCGGGATAAGGGCAGAAGAATCTTGATGATTGATTCACCTCCCAGAAACGCTTTGAGAACTATGTGAAAGGAATAATAGATGTTCTTAAATCATATCTAGGTGTTTTACTTGTAGTTAGCCCACTACTTACAATTAAGTTCAAAAAGAATACTAGAATAGAATACTTTATAAATTTTGGTCACCTATACTTGTTAATCACATGTATTGTCAATACAGAACATTCTAAAGAACAGTTCACATACTTAAAATATGATGTTAATTAGTATTTATTTTTAAGTTTTGTGCTCAATTGATGGCACTAGGCTCCTCCGCTATTACATGGAACTTTAAAATAGCTGGCAATATGTGGGCTGGGATATGCGTCAATATGTACCTTTAGTACAGTCTAAAGGTTGACTCTTGAAAGGCAATATTTACAAAACGACATATCGGCAAGTTTAGAGAAGAGCAGCAAAAAAAACCGTAAAAATCACCTGTTTGTCATAACTACTTAATATCAACAAATTCTAATGCTGTTTAAAGGCTTAATAAACTGGCATTTAAAGATGATGAGTTCTCTCAATATGTTATGAAATAGTGTCGACTCAATATTGCCCTACATGTCCCTTGGTAATTTTTGCCTTTCAAGCTTCTAAATGTATAACCCTTCGGGGAACACAGGCATGATGGTATGTCATATATTTAAACTTTGGTTTGACAAGAAATTTGTTTACATACGGCCTCACAAAATCCAAAACATTGCTGGCTTCCACCTCAGTGCAGTTCCAGAAGACGATGCCACCTTCCCTAAAGAATATGATCTCCCTCGGTTCAGCTCCAACGCTGTACACTGCATTGGCAACAACAACATCTCCTATTTCATTTGCTTTTAATCTGAAAAACATAATTTGAATAGTGATTGCTTTTATATTGATTAAGGGCGAATTTCATCAACAAAACTACCTCAACACCTAAACCAGGTTTAAGGGCTGTCGGTGTCATTATTTTCTGTGGAATAGTCACACTGACGTGTCCTGAACGTGGTTAGTTTCATAGGTTAATGTGATACTTAGGTGATTTGTTTAAGTTTAGCTGAAGCTTCAAAATACCTAAAGGATTTAACTAAACAAAACAACTTACGTTCCTGGCTCATACAGTTTCTGTTGAACGAGAGCTTCTTTCAGACTTTTCAGGTCATACGAATTCGCTGTAGCATATGCCATAGTAAGGTAGTGCCCCTCTTTGATTGTCAAATCTGACGGACTTGCCTTCTTATGAACAGTCTTCTTTTTCAACGGTATTGTGCCATTTTCCACCGGCACAGTCGGCTCTATGGTATCATTAACATAATTCCTTACCATTGCTATACGAGGGATACTAAATACATCTTTATTTGGCAACAACAATCGAGCTTTCGGCGCAACAAAACCGTTCGCAGAAAAACATTTCGGTGCTGCGCACCTAATCGTGTTAAATGCAATTCTTGATAAATACACAGTCATGTTTCAATCGTTGTCTTTATAAATTTTAAAAAACGTTTAATAATGCAATTTTAAATGCGTTTTATTGTAGATTACATAAAGTTTGGAGGTTATGCTTAGATTTACTGTTTTGACATTTAGTTTTATTTGACTTGACAGTTGACAGTAAATTTTACTCGTCCGTTCTAAAAGCTTGGATACGAGTCGTTTTGCTAAAATGAGAAAGAGCACAGGCTAGTTTCTAGATAAATAAACTTTAAGTTTTTTCACCAGAAATCTAGGTAACTTTTCTTAGCTTACAAGCTGATATCTACAAATAAAATACACTTTAATCTTTTAAGTATTTATAATTTATTCACAATGAGATCCATTTACACATCGTTCAAACGCGACGTTACATGCGAAACCATAATTATTCTATGACTTGGTCTCCATTTGTAGCCGTGAACAACGTGTGGAGTTTCCGAGCGAACTCAGGCCCAACTCGCCGCGCTCGTGAGCCGACCACTCCCGTGCGAGATACACCGATATCTGCTAACTGGGCGATACTGTCTGATGATTGTAGAGACTGAAAACAATAAAACAAGTGGTTAAAATTTGCTACAAGAAAAAAAACAGTTTATACATACATATTTAACAGGTAAAGAGCAAGCCGCGCTGCAACGCAAAAATCGTAATTCGCTGTCGTACAGACGCCAGCACATCAAGCTATCCATAACTGTCAAATTTTCTCAATTAAAAATAAACCTTATGTCATTGCAATAAAGTTGAAATACTATCAAAGAAATTTGACAGATTGTGGTAACTTGATGTGCTGGCCTCTGTACATAGACTAGACTATAGACTATCGCAAACTTCAGTCGGACCACACCGGACTTTTTATAATTGGAATGCGATACGCTCCGGCTTGATGAAGCTGCGCTTGCATTTTTTTTCGTCTCAAAAAGCACAAGATTTTTTAATAAGTAAGTACATGTAAGTGTAATATAACCGCTCAACTGTTGAAATATTAAATATAATTCAAAACAATAGAAATAGTTATTTGTTATGCAAGGCTGGAAAGTTGATTTTTGGCGCGAGTACTTCTATTGAAACCTGAGTAAGCGAAGGATTCTAGGGTTGAACCATGAGCGAAGCGAGTGGTTCAAATATAGAATCCTGAGCGTAACGAAGGTTTCAAAGGTACGAGACGCAGAAAAGCTTTGCTGCCGAGCGCAACACACAATTTTTCACCTCACTACAGCGAGGAAACTGCTAGGTGCAAGAAAACAGGTGTTGTTGAGTTTTATTTTGTTCGAGCGTCTCAGATACATTGACTCATGTGAAGAAAATAACAGATACTTGGCAATGTATCTTATGAGTTACATAGAATATCTCCAAAATTAAATACCCTGTATTTTGTTCTATATCCTACTTGTCCTCTAAGGAGAATGAAAGAAAAAAACTAATTTAATACAAATAACTAACTAATTTAACTTAATACATATTTATTTTTGCCAAGCAAAGGATTAAATAACATATTATATTAGTATTTATTTTATTTAAAAAATTTAACTTAAATTACTACACAATTGGGTATTTGACAGGGTAGTATTTTTATGGCATATTCAAATGTGACGTCACAGATTTTTTAAATCAAATGTAATACTTATTAACATTAATTCCAATTTTACAATTATATCGATTTCTTGATATAATTGTAAAATTGGATAGAATTAATAATTTTACAATTTTATAATTAATTTCTGTACTGTGATGGAAGTTTTTAAGGTGAGCGGTATTATTTAATATTTTATTTTAGACCGTGTCCATTTTCAGTGGACTGGCAGTATAGAAAATTATTAAATAGAAAGGTTCGAATTTTAAAAACTCTTTCCACGCTAGAGAGCAAAAAGCTATTTTCGGCTCAGATTTCGAATGACAAACAGGCTCTTTCCGAGCCTGTGAGGTGAAATAGTTATTTGTTATGCAAGGCTGGAAAGTTGATTTTTGGCGCGAGTACTTCTATTGAAACCTGAGTAAGCGAAGGATTCTAGGGTTGAACTATGAGCGAAGCGAGTGGTTCAAATATAGAATCCTGAGCGTAACGAAGGTTTCAAAGGTACGAGACGCAGAAAAGCTTTGCTGCCGAGCGCAACACACAATTTTTCACCTCACTACAGCGAGGAAACTGTTAGGTGCAAGAAAACAGGTGTTGTTGAGTTTTATTTTGTTCGAGCGTCTCAGATACATTGACTCATGTGAAGAAAATAACAAATACTTGGCAATGTATCTTATGAGTTACATAGAATATCTCCAAAATTAAATACCCTGTATTTTGTTCTATATCCTACTTGTCCTCTAAGGAGAATGAAAGAAAAAAACTAATTTAATACAAATAACTAACTAATTAAATTTACTACATATTTATTTTTGCCAAGCAAAGGATTAAATAACATATTATATTAGTATTTATTTTATTTAAAAAATTAAACTAAAATTACTACACATTGGGTATTTGACAGGGTAGTATTTTTATGGCATATTCAAATGTGGCGTCACAGATTTTTTTAATCAAATGGAATACTTATTAACATTAATTCCAATTTCACAATTATATCCCCGCAAAATATTTAATTTCTGTACTGTGATGGAAGTTTTTAAGGTGAGCGGTATTATTTAATATTTTATTTTAGACCGTGTCATGCATTTTCAGTGGACTGGCAGAATAGAAAATTATTAAATAGAAAGGTTCGAATTTTAAAAACTCTTTCCACGCTAGAGAGCAAAAATCGATTTTCGGCTCAGATTTCGAATGACAAACAGACTCTTTCCGAGCCTGTGAGGTGAAAAAGTAATTCATTAATCACAGTTGAGCGCATAATGTTTAAACACCATAAAGATTTTTATTATAAACCTCCCGGAATAAATAACTTTTATGTTGGTGAAAACCGCATCTAAATCTTTTGGATAGAGAAGAACAACGAGGTCACACGTACACGAAACGTTAATAGTAAATTAAAAATCACCGTGTATAACGTAAGATGTTACCTCATACAACGCAAGAGGAGACTTATACTGCGCGCAGATCGCTCGCGACGTCTCCAGGCTGGACTGTGGCAGGATCGCTAGCATCTGTTGCCACAGCCTACCCACACCGGCTCCTGAAAATGTATGACCGAGGATTGAAACATAATCTATGATTATGCCTGTATTTACCAAGGTACGCCCGATGTTAGACCTTACTTAGGCATATAAAATGTATAAAGGGGCCCGTTAGGGCCGAGCCTGCCGCTTTCCCGGAACATAAAGAGCTAAGCAAGGAAAATGGATGGGTTTTAGTCAGTAAGAGTCTGACACTCCCTTCCGCTCCACCCAGAGCGGGAGCAGTCATAGGATGATTTCCCACCCTCAAAAAAAAGGCATGTAAAATTTGTAATATAAAAGGAGCAGAAGCAAGCATTTACAAGAAACTATAGGGCACTAGGGAACTATAGGGCACTAGGGAACTTTAGGGCACTAGGGAACTTTAGGGCACTAGGGAACTTTAGGGCACTAGGGAACTTTAGGGCACTAGGGAACTTTAGGGCAATGGATCACTACAAGTATAAACTATAGGGCACTAGGGAACTTTAGGGCAATGGATCACTACAAGTATAAACTATAGGGCACTAGGGAACTTTAGGGCAATGGATCACTACAAGTATAAACTATAGGGCACTAGGGAACTTTAGGGCAATGGATCACTACAAGTATAAACTATAGGGCACTAGGGAACTTTAGGGCAATGGATCACTACAAGTATAAACTATAGGGCACTAGGGAACTTTAGGGCAATGGATGTATACATATATTATGGCTCAGTGGTTTCGAAATGAAATAAAATGTTTATATCTCTGAGTAGATCATTGAAGACAGGTCAATATTTTAAAACTAGATGACGCCGTTGGCTATAGGCCAAAGTAAAAAGAAAGAGTTTGCTTGATATTATGTAAGAAAATAATAACACTTGATATTTTGTAAGAATAGTCAAAAATGAATAATTTTTGTGAATGAAAAATAGTAATCGTTTTCGTATGAAAGAAAAATTCACGCCCCGGCATTCTAAACTAGATTTTATACTGGTCCCAATCATTACATTATTAATCAAGTATATAAGTCAAAAATGAATAATTTTTGTGAATGAAAAATAGTAATCGTTTTCGTATGAAAGAAAAATTCACGCCCCGGAATTCTTAACTACATTTTATACTGGTCCCAATCATTACATTATTAAACAAGAATATTAAAATACGATATAAACAATATAACTGACCATCTTTGTCGACAGCCACACAGTTCTTGTTGTCACCTCTCATGTAGAACGCTGCTTGGTCCTCACAAGCACGTTTCGCTTTTCTAAAAAATTAAAGTAAAAAATTAATATTGGTGCGAGAATTCGCAGTTGTCGAAAATAAAAGAATAGGAATATAGGATCCAAATTGTTTAATCCGCTTAACTTCAACAGAGAACAATAATTAATGTTAATTTTACAGGACGAAAAAAAACCATTTGTATTTTTTCCTGTCAAAAACAAAAACTGTCATAACGAGGACGAGGTTTTAATCGCCACATTGGTAAGAAATAAAAAAATACAGGTGTAGGACCTGTATTTTTTCATTTTATTCATGAAGAAAGTGAAAATTGGTTTTATATCCCAGACCTCCAGCCGGGCGAAGTCGAAGGCAAAAGCTAGTATGTCATAACAATTCTTTGTGTATTTTTATTTTCATCAAAGTATAAAACGAGGTTAAACTGCTGTGATTTTTTATTAAGTGACCATCTATTGGGGTTAAATACATATGTCGAAGCGTCGACGCATATCAATCAATCTGGATGTCGATCCGGAAGTATACTTAATCAGCTATTTGACATTGACAGGTACTGACGTTGACAGGTAGGTTGGCTAACATGTAAGTGGGGAGGCACAAGTGTGCGGTGACAGTTGAGTGAGGACACTTTGAATCGGTCCGTCAGTCTGAGTGGACGTTCGTTACTCCTCGCTAAACTTCCCGCGTTCCTTAGTTCTTAATCGAGCCATCCTTGATTATTTTGTATGCAGTGCGAGTTAGCAAGCAATTAAAAGTGTAAACGAAGTTTTTGTGAGTGTTATTTCCGATGACGCGACCCACTGATAACGAATCCCTTCGTTACATAGAAGTGCGTATGGAATTTTGTAATGTTTTGCCATCCCACAGCTTGTACATCAAAACTAAGTGTACCATACTAACTTAGCGGGTGCTTCGGCGATCGCTTTAGTGAGCTGCACGATACTCGAAGCTAGTTCACTGGCTGTGTTTGCTACTATCGTGTCGCAGTCAGCTGTTACCAACAGATCTGAAAAATTGAATTAGAATGATTATGAAGAAAATACATACCTAATAAATATAAAATATTATTATAAAAAATACATAATTATAATTATATCATCAGGGGCGGCTGTATGGCCAAAAGGAGTTAGGATTGATATGCTTTTGGTGTGTTTTTTATAATAATACCAGCCTATTACTGTCCCACTGCAGGACAAAGGCCTCGTCTCAAACAGAGAAGACACAAGCATAAAGGACACACCACACTTATTCAGCTCTGTTACGGCAACGATTTGTATGAAGATGCGTACGCGTCCGTTCAGTTTCCCGCGTTTATTCAGGCAGGTACGCATCTCCATACAAAATCGTTTGAAGCTGAGCTAAGTGTGGCTAGTCTTTAATCGCTTGCTCAAGGCAGGTTGGCGATTTCAGACTTATATTGAGAAGGTATAATATACAGTGTGTTAGGTTAAACGAGGAACATACTATCAGGTTGTATAGTACTCATGAAAATCAACAACTTTGTCCATGGGACTAACTCTGAAATGTGAAAAAAAAATTCTGCTGTTCCATACATTTTGACGAATTATGCGAACATAGATGTACAGTCAAACGGGGTGAATAGGGATGCAGGATTGAATCGGGACGAAACTTTAAAAGAGATTTTAACATTGTAATAATATAGTTTGTGGCCAAAAAGAACGGGTTATGTGTTCACTATTTTATAAATGACAATTAAGTGCCCTTGTTAGCAACAAACTTTATTATAATAAAGTTAAAATCCCTTTTAAAGTTTCGTCTCGATTCACCTCTGCATCCCTATTCATCCCGTTTGACGGTAGTCAAAGTTTTTCATTTTCATGAGTATAGTAACCCCTAAAAGTCTGTCCCTCGTTTATCCTAACCTAACACACTGCATAAGTCCTGGTTTCCACACGATAATCCAAGATAAACTCAATCCACTCGGCTATTATTATGAAACAAAAACGAAAGTAATACAGCAAGTAACTGACATACCTGTTGTAGCTAATTCAAAGTCTATTTCAGTCATCGGCTTTCGATTACTGTTGGACGTCCTGCGCCGCGGTGCGCTGTGAACAGAGGGTTGTTTGCTACGACTTTTCTTGCTAGAGCACATGGAACAAAAAAAAAAAAAACTCAAAGCAAAACAACTCAAAGAATAATAAAAAAACATAATTAAATAATGAAATAAACTCAAACTCAAAGCATTTATTCCAAATAAACCAATTACAGGCACTTTTGAATTGTCATAGGGTTGGTTAGTCAAAAAAATGAAGCTAGATGCCCATTCCAAATCAGTAGGTACCTATGGAGAAGAACGGGCAAGAAACTCCATGGACACTCTTTTAAACAAAATATATGTAGTTACAAAAATTAGTTACATCATTCATATTATTATTATACATGTGAGAATGATGCAGAATGTTAAAAGCATCCGTTATAAAATATGTAAAAACAATTAAAAAATAAAACACAAAAAAAATCCAACAAAAATCCAAACAAGCCAACCAAACTCAACCTCACTAAAAAAACCATCCATCTTCCATACTCTTTAAAAAATTAAATTAAAACAAGCCATAGCCACTAAGAGATGACCAGTCTTTATTGACAGCGCCCGGTCACGAACATGACGCATTTTTTTTTTGGGGCTGGGAAATCATTCAATAACTTCTCCCGCTCTGGGTGGAGCGGAAGGGAGTGTCAGACTCTTACTGACTAAAATCCATCCATGTTCCTTCCTTAGCCCTTTATGTTCCGGGGTAGCGGTAACCCTTTCGGACAATCCCGCTTACCCATGACGCATGGATTAGTAATACGACCTGCAAGTATTTGTTACGAGTCTGGGTGTTTTTCTATCTATAATATGTATGTATTTACATAAAAAAAACATGTATATAAGTAGTATATCAGCCATCTCGTTACCATAACGCAAGCATTAGGTTGCTTAGCTTGGGACGATACGGCGCTGTGTGAAATGTCCAAGGATATTATTTATTTATTTTATTTATACTTTCCCCATTTACAAGCTGAGTGAGTGTGAACTCAAGATCTCTCACAGCTCCTTATGGTACAGTACAGATCGTTGAGCACGAGTAGCGTACGTAACCGACTTAGGTAAAAGAGTGGCGCGCGTCCTTTTCTTTTTTTTTGTTCATGGCATCTCGCAGTTCAACCATAGGGTTGTCTACTGCTTAACCGGACTTGCCTGTGGATGCCACTGTAGCCAGCCGGGGCTTATAAAAACTTATAAATTACTTATTAAGCGACTACAGTCTAAGCCCCTTGTGGGGTACGGACCTCGGCTTAGGGCGGCGCTGGGGGAGGACAGCAAGGGACAGCTGGATCGGGGGTATTTAAAGCTACAGGCTCAGCGGCAACGCGGGCTGGCTCGAGCAAGGGTTGGGGGAAGTGGGCCGCGTCTTCGTGGATCTATTTCTACACAAATGTAGCACTCACTTGAAGTAGTCGTTCACATTGAACACCAACAGCGTCAGCCTACAGTCACACAGCTGTCGGATCTGCGCCAGGTGTGCGCTGAGCGTGTGCGAGCTCACCATCTCACAGAGCTCCTCGGCGTCGGCCACGTAGAGCGCGCGGTCGCACGGTTCTCGTAACGGACTTAGTTTTACCTGATAAATACATTTTAGTTAACTTCTGCAGTAACCATTAAAATCAAATACCACAGAAACACACGAATCCTCAGTAAAAAACCCTTTCTCTCTCTTCTCCATAGGAATCTACTACTAACTTTGTTTAATAGACTACCGTAAAATATAAAATATTTAAATGGGAACTCCCATTTAAATATTTTAAAGTTAAACTGCGAAGATGGCTAATAGAGAATTGTTTCTATACTATACAAGAATTCATGCAGCATAAAGAAACATTGTTATTTTAAAATAGGTAGGTAATGAAAATTGTTATGTTTGTTATAGTTGTTTTGTAATTTTATAATACTTAGAACATATTTTATAGTTTTGTAGTAAATATGTACCTAGTAAATAATGTACAGTCAAAGGGGGTGAATAGGAACGCTAGGGTGAATCGTAATGAAACTTTAAAATTGATTTTAACATTGAAATAATACAGCTTGTGGTCAAAAAGGGCCGTAATGTGTTTACTGTATTATAATTAACAATTACGTGTAAGTGTCCCCGAAAACTAATTTGCATGCCCTAAACAGGCGAAATATAGATTGTGCAATAACCACCAATTTTTAACATCTGATAAAATCTGTAATTTTTGCAATAAATTATTCTTATTCTTAAAAACAAAAGGTGCCTGAAATTGGTTTAATTGAAATAAAATGTGAGTTGTAGTTTGACTAACCTGCCCGCCCTCGCTATCCAGGGTCCTGGGTATAGTCCGGGTCCACACAATGAGCGCGGGGTGACACAACGTGTTTGCCTTTATGACGTGCGCGCCCAGCTGGGACACCTCGTCCGGCACGTTGGCCATGTACCAGCGGGCCCACAGGCTGGGGTGACCCTCTATGTTCATATACTGCGGATTTACAAGGAAGGTAAGAATTGGTTAGTGTAAGGCAAAAGAACACCTACGCTATGTGAGAGATATCGGCCAGTTGATGATGCTGGAGTTGGTTACAAATAGGTCTTCATTTTTATACAGTGTGTTAGGTTAAACGAGGGACATACTTACAGGAGGTACTATACTCACGAAAATGAACAACTTTGACTATGGGACTATACCTAAAATCAGGGGAAAAAAACACCTGTTCAGTACATTTATGTTCGCATAATTCGTCAAAATGTATGGAACAGCTGATATTTTTCTTTTCATATTTCATAGTTGATCCCATAGATAAAGTTGTTGATTTTAATGAGTACTATACAACTTGAAAGTATGTCCCTTGTTTAACCTAACACACAGTATATGTGAGGGTATAAGCGGGCACAGATCTAGATTCGACGACGACGACACGGTTGGCGCAGTGGTTGAGCGATTGACTGCTGCGCATCATGTCGCGGGTTCGATTCCCGCACGGAACAAATATTTGTACGACCTACAAGTATTTGTTACGGGTCTGGGTGTTTTTCTATCTATAATATGTATGTATTTACAAAAAAAAAAATTATATCAGTCATCTAGTTACCATAACACAGGCATTAAGTTGCTTAGCTTGGGG
This sequence comes from Hyppa rectilinea, assembly GCA_951799385.1. NCBI lineage: Eukaryota > Metazoa > Arthropoda > Insecta > Lepidoptera > Noctuidae > Hyppa > Hyppa rectilinea. Next base: position 16,677,693 of record OX637321.1, on the reverse strand, counting down.
CTATATGGCGTTTTTGTGAAATGTCCATGGATATTATTATTATTCAAAGCGGCATCTGCTAGCTTATCAACCGTTTACCTTCATACATTCTCCTGGTTTGTATATCTTGTTCATTTCCGCAGCTGTCTTTTTAGCAGCTTTCTCTTCTGCTAACTTCTGCTTCTTTGTCTGCCTATCTAACGCTGCATTGGATGTCTTCTTACCTTTGCCTTTTGGACTACCTAGAGGTTTATGCTAATATTATTACCAATACTTAAAATATCATTGAACGGGAACACTAGTAATATGCTTATTTTTAGCCTGAATGGGGATTTTTATGAATCAAAGATTTATGTAATTTTAGTAGCTTATTTAAAATAAAATTAATACATCGTTTTAAATGCTTCTTTTTCTGTGTGAAATGGATAGCTTTTAAATAAACGCAAATACTGTTTAGGCGAATTGCTAAACTTTGCATAATTCCAGAGTAGGTGCCTACCTACCTATTGTTTTGGTCAACTGTTTGACATTACGCAAAAAACGTTTAGGAGTGTCCAAATCCATTTTATATATTTATTCACAAAATAATTCATTTTATTTTTAAACTATTTAAAATTTCTACACAGGAATAAACTGTACCAACCTGCACTTTTTCGCTTCACTCCATTATCTGTTTGTTCCATTTCAACATCTGGACTGCTGCTGCGGTCACTGCAGGCTGGGTCAACCATCTCATCTAAAGCTAACAACATTTTATACTCTTACTATGTATATTTGACGTGTATTTTTTTTTTTCACCATATCTGTTCTTTTATTAACCAAAAAAAAATTGTTATATTAGAACTGGTCAGTTCAAAGCATCCGGTTAGACTAGAAGCCAACCTCCATGTAATAGGAGAAAGCAAGGCAGACAACGATTCTTTAGTTTTGTTTGGAAGATTTTAAAATTATAAGTATTTTAGTTTCTTAATAATTGAATTATTTAAATTATATTTATAATATGTGACCAATAATGGGTAAACTAAACAAAAATATTAGCAGCATGACCATTGTTTGAGATGATTGATTTTTTTTTGTATATAATAAGGCAATGCCTTATAAAATTTATAATAATATTTACTTTCTTCAAGGCTATTTCGTCCAACAGGCTTATTTTCAAGGATATTTTCATCATCCATGTCAATCACACAGGGCAGGCTGCGACCATTAGAGTCACTGTCACTGGTAGGATTTGACTCATGATCCATTACATCTGCTGAAAAAACATTGTCATGAGAACTTTTATGTAAAACTAGCTTTTGCCGGTGGCTTTGCATGCGTGTATGTAGGAAATTATCCCACAGAAACTGTACATTTTTCTGGGATAAAAAGTAGCTTATATGCTATTCCAGACTATAATATATCTTTGCCGAGTTTCATCCAGATTTGTTAATTAGTTTTATCAGTTACAAATATACTTACTTACATACAAATCTTTCCTCTTTATAATATTAGTTTATAGTATAGATATGTAAAAAAGTATTAAAAATGTGTCTGCTATGCAATTATAAGCTAAACTAACTAAGCTTAGCTCTTGGTCTGCAACTGGCATTAAGATTACTAGCTTTAAAATATATGCTTTACAGGTGTATTTCGTGAACAAAGTTTTGAGTATGATCATTGATGGCTGTAAGAGTAGGGAAAGACCAAAGAAATTATGGGTAGCATGTGTGAAATATGTTATATTAAGATGACCGTTTACAGAGAAATATGGAAAAAACTTAAATGACAAAAACATCTTCTTTACAAAAGGCATAAGCTGCAATAGTCAATTGTGACTACAGTGCATTATGGTTCGGCCATCAAAATTTTACTAGTTACATGAAACAAAAAGTAATTTTTTTTTTTTATCAATCGGATGGATTTTTAATCAAGTTAAAAAAGTGTTGATGTGTTTTTTTCTTTTGTACTGCATCTCGCAGTTAAACGTGATAATGATGATGAGGTTGTCTACTGCATAACCGGGCTTGCCTGTGGATGCCTCAATAAATTATGGCCTCCAGCCAGGGCTTAACAAAACTTACAAACTAAATGAGTACACACTAAGGGCAACCTCTTTGGGTTATGGGACCTAAGCTTAGGGCGTCGCTGGGGGAGGACAGTAATGGACAGGCTGGATCGGATACTAATGAAGCTAGTTAGCTCTGAGCCTGTGAATGCATGGTAAAACCAAGCATTCAAGTCCTACCAAGCATCCTTTAGTGTCTTAGTGTTTTTTAGGTTGTACAATAACAACTAATGGGACAGAGTAATTTGAGAAGTCTTGATGTGGTACAAACCGTCAGAATCTGTGCATGTTCTTTTGTTTCCAGCTTCTTGCAGCGGCGGGATGTCTTCCAAGCCATCATCACTCTCTCCAGAACTTATAGTGTATATTGATGACATAATTAACTACGTAATGTAAATCTGGCGTTGTTATCAAAATGCTCCGCGGGAACTATTGTTTATTATTATTTACTACTGTTTATTATTATTTTTCGCCTTGTTTTTACCGGTATACGGCTGTCATCTGTCACCTTGACACAAAATCAATAAAATTTGGTTAATGGTTTCTAGTGACAGTGACGCTTTCGTTCATCAATACAATAAAATCAATTGGTTTTGGTTTGTTCTTCTTTGCATTCTACTAATTTTTTTCTCAAAAAAAAAATCTTATTGTCTACTACGGGGCCTAACTCTACCACCCTTACATCTTGGTTAAAATGTGTAGCATGGCTAGGTTAAATGCTCTAAGAGCATGGCAGTTCCATTAAACTATTGTATGACACAAATGAAAAGCAGTGATTAATTTCTTACCCTACGCCCGCATAGCAGTGAAAGCGTCATGTAAATCTTGGCGACCTATTTTACATAAAATATTTTGGTGGGCTTAATGTTTAAAGTTATACACATACACGGGTTTAAAACGACATTGGTCAAGTCTGATAACATTTGACGCATATTTTCACAACTTAATTTTTTTTTTTTTACTGGGTCATGTTGGCCGCAAATATAAACCTCCCAAAATATTTTTTTTAAATGTTATGTAATAAAAATCTTATCAAAATCCTTTGCATGGTTTGGAAAAATGACAGCGTCACACAAAAAGAGCGATTTTAACCTTTTGAACACCATGATCACATAAACGTGACAGGTAAGCGCATGGCCCCCAGCGACACAAATAGGAGACAATGCGGGTACACTATAACACGAAACAAACAATTAAATCATTACTTTTGTTTGTGTTTCTAAAGATATCTTAAAAATGTAAGCTCTCGTACGTATTTAATGACATGAAACAAATTAAAAGACACCATGGATATTGGGAAATTCATCATAATTCATTTCGTTTAATGCACAATGTATACAACCATAGTTACACGCTAGGCTAACTAGGAAGTACATGACCCTTTTAAGGCGCAACTAGATAACTTTAATCTTGTATTTGGGACTATACCTAATCGGAGGATAGGTAGGTAGGCAATGGCAATGGTAAGGACATACATCAATTTAATAGTCAATACTCCTACATAACTTCAAGCAATCCATCGAACTCTTAACGACCGAACACAAGACGTGCACAACACTATAACCAGGGCCGGATTTAAATGTAATGCCGCCCCTGGGCACCGGATGGCCCAAGCGGGGCATGTTTCCACCGTATGCTCCACCGTGTCATCTGGGTGATCCTCGCAGTGGTGACACCCGGGCGTTTCCTCCCGCCTGATTATGTGCAGGAACCTCCCGAAACATCCATGTCCGGTAAGGACCTGCGTCAGGCGGTAAGGTGAGGGCACCGTGACGCCTGTCTAGCAACTCCTCAAAGAGGGGCCTTACCGCCACTATCGTGTCGTGCCCTGCGCTGGGTTGCGACAGTCGCTGTTTCCAGGCCACCATGAGATCGCGTACAGGCGCGCGAGGACTATCGCCTCCAGATCCCACGGCGGCAGTCCGGCGAGGAGGCTTGCCGCCTTGACCGAGATCGTGCGGTACCCCCAGATCAGCCTAATGGGGACTAGCCTTGCTGCATCGAAAATATTAAGAAAACCAATAATGTTAAGTGTGCCTTTAACAGTTCAATATGTCCATATAAACTCTGCAAAGAGCCAAATTAGCCAGCCGTTTTCTTGTTTCACTTGATCGAATTTTTGAAAAATTAATTGGATCACGTTTATTGCTCTGAAAAGCTCATAATTATTTTTTAATGAGAAATAAATCTGAGCTTTTTCCACATTTTCGTTGCAGCGAGTGCTTAACACAGACACAAAGTCACGTGATTCAGACACACAGTCACGTGCTTTAGTCATAAAGTCACGTGACTCAGTCACGTGTTTCGGACCCCCAGACACGTGCATCAGACACGCAAACACGTGCCTCAGGCACACAGTCACGTGGCTTGGACACACAATCACGTGACACAGTCACACAGTCACGTGACTCGGAAACAAATTCACGTGACTCAGACACACAGTCACGTGCCTCAGACACACAGTCACGTGCCTCAGACACACAGTCACGTGCTTCGAACACACAGTCACGTGCTTCAAACACACAGTCACGTGTTTGGGACACACAATCACGTGACAGTGATAAAGTCACGTGACTCAGACACACAGTCACGTGGCTCGGACACACAATCACGTGACACAGTGACAAAGTCACGGGACTCGGACACACTGTCACGGGCCTCAGAGACACAGTCACGGGACTCAGAAACGAAGTCACGTGACTCAGACACACAGTCACGTGCCTCAGACACACCGTCACGTGCCTCGGACACATGATCACGTGCCTCTGTCACACAGTCACGTGTTTTGGACACACAATCACGTGACAAAGACACAGTCTCGTGCCTCGGACACACGGTCACGTGCCTCAGTCACACAGTCACGTGACTCAGACACACTGTCACGTGCCTCAGTCACACAGTCACGTGACTCAGACAACACGTGACAAAGACACAGTCTCGTGCCTCGGACACACGGTCACGTGCCTCAGTCACACAGTCACGTGACTCAGACACACTGTCACGTGCCACAGTCACGTTACTCAGAAACAAAGTCACGTAACTCGGACACACAGTCACGTGACACAGACACACAGTCACGTGACACAGACAAACAGGCACGTGACACAGACACACAGTCACGTGACACAGACACACAGTCACTTGCCTTACACACGCAGTCACGTGCCTCAGACACAGTCACGTGCCTCAAACACACTGTCACGTGCCTCAGACACAGTCACTTGACACAGACACACAGTCACGTGACACAGACATACAGTCACGTGCCTTAGACACACAGTCACGTGTCTCGGACACACAGTCACGTGCCTCGAACACACGATGACGTGCCTCTGTCACACAGTCACGTGTTTCGGTCACACAATCACGTGACAGTGACAAAGTTACGTGACTATAATTTTTTTATTTCGATTTGTAAATTAAAAAAAAAAATATTATACACAAAAAAGTATTATAATGCTTTTATAATTTAACTAAAATTATAATACTAACAAATAGTGATCACCACGATAGTGATCGTAAGACCTCTCTTTGAGGAGTAGCTAGAGAGGATCTAACACAGTACCATATTTCACAATGATACGGGAAAAGTTGATGTAACGAGGATGATGGAGCACAAATCATAAAGTTGGAATTTTATTGATAGAAAACTGATATTTGATTGTGGACTAAGGTATCAAAATTTGTAGGTGGCACAACGGAATAGCCTACGGGCGGCAAATCTGTAAATCTGCCACTGACACGGGTTATTGCAATCTTGACATATTTGTCATGTAAAAACCGCGTTTAATAAAACTCGACATAATGACAACTGTCACAATAATCAAAATAATTTCAAAAAAGTATTAATTCACCGAATTTTTTAATTTATATTGAGGTATCTTGATAAGACTAAAACAATTTTTTTCACTTTCGAAATTTTGCCGCCCTAAAAAATCTGCCGCCCTGGGCACTCGCTCCGACTGCCCCTAGGGTAAATCCAGCGCTGACTATAACCCATAAAAAATAGTTTAAAAAAACTACAAAACACGCTTTTTATAGAAAACCGAAATAAAAAATAGAAAATAAATTTTACTTTTTTAAAAGCGTGGGGTGCTTTTTAAGGTAATATTCACCATCACCATGCACCCCACGCTTTTAAAAAAGTAAAATTTATTTTCTATTTTTTATTTCGGTTTTCTATAAAAAGCGTGTTTTTAGTTTTTTTAAACTATTTTTTATTTCCTACTTTTTAGTCCAAATTAATGTATTGTCATCGGTCCTCGATAAATCTACAAAGTTTGAATAAAATCTGGCCGTTTAAAGTGGGTGAAAATCGCGTCTAAAGGAGTCGGTTACAAACATACATACATACAAGTGAAGCTAATATAAAGCGTGTAAAAAAAACTATTATCAAATTATTGCATTGTCATCGGTCCTTGAGACATGTGCAAAGTTTCAAGTTGATCAGACTTTTAGAAACCGGTGAAAATTAAGCTCAAAGATTCCGTTACATACATACATACATAGATACAACCCGAGCTAATAAAAACGTGTTAAAAATAAGCTTCATCACCACCCTTATCTTCAATAAACTGCCCATTTGCTTTGCTTAAGCTTTTTCGAAAGGGCTATTAAAACAAAAAAAGCGCGGGAAACAATATACTTACACGGACAAAAATGGCTGACTTGACAGCCCGTCTCACGACAAGAGCCAGACAGCCTCTATTCAGCCTATTGATTTCCCATAAAACAGTCATATAAATCATGTTAGTATATTATATCTTTCAGCGCTGTTTTCGCTGTAGCGCTGTGTTGCGCTAGACTCTGGAATGATGGGCCGTAGATTAGAGCTCGTAGGTAGGTCGTGTTTGTTTAATTAATTATTGCTGGGAATTGTATTGTCTGCTCTTTTAATTAGCGCTTTCATGTTTCCAATTAGAGATGATTGTATATCGTGTTTCAGAATGCGGAATGAGCTATCGTATCTAAGTAGGTAGGTATATTAATACTTAGATAGAATAAGTGTCTAGTTATGGATGTAGTTTTCGTTTCGCCTTTAGCCTCGTGTTTTTGAATAATTTGTTCCTAATTATTTAGGTAAGCAAAGAATAACTTACCCCACAAACTGGATCATTAAAATCTTGACAAAAAAGATGGTAATAAAAGAATCATTCTACGTGAGTTATTCCGGGAGATAATAGATAAGTACCTACTAACAATTTTTTTATTCTATTCTATACAATTTATCTTCTTGCATTAATATTCCGCTGCAGCAATGAAAAAATAAAACAAATTGCACATGTATGTAAGTTGTCAAGTTACCTAATCGTTTCTTTATATCTGTCCCATCACTCACAGAAAAGAAGTCTTAATTAAAATAAAGAAATGTAATACAATATTAAACTTCGCCATGTGCTGAAAGGCTGCTATGAAATTGTATCCTGTTCACGTTTTGTTTGCTCTTTTGTCACTTTCATTAATTTTCTTTGTGATGGAGAGTTAGTTAAATTAAAATTATGAACAGAAACATCTGCCAGCCGAGGCAGCGACGATGACATCATCTTTCATTACCTATTGGCATACTTACCATATTTACAAAAAGAATAGGTATACGATCAATCAATTAATCAGCCTGTCTTTTCCCAACTATGTTGGGGTCGGCTTCCACTCCAACCGGATGCAGCTGAATGTATTTTACATAAAGAATACAAGAATTGTTATATATAACAAAAAAATTAGGTAGGTATAGTAGGTACATAATCTACTCAGTAATCAATTAACTGTACATCGACAAAGCACCGACATAGTATTGTGTCCAGCTATAAGAAAAAGGACACTAAAAACAGTCCAGGCAGACGATACTTCGGATATTAAGTATTGAGTGTTCTTCCTTCCTCTGTCCAAAGAAACAAAACGCTTACGGATATTGAGATTCGCTTTTATTATTTTCTGTCGAGCGTCAATAAAGAGACAAGAGTTGAGAGACTCTCTGCAGCTTTAAAAATTAAGCATTAGCGGCACTCATCAAGATCGACTTCAGTACTAGGGTTCTAAAATTTTCGAGATTGTTTCGCTTGCCATTGTATCCTTCAATCTCTTGTTTCTCAAACTTTGCTATAAAGGCGATAGATACTTCTATTTCTGTTTATAAACTCAAAAGAATACCTCACCTACCTTCCGTGATGGAGTCATAAGTTAGTCCTGTAAGTTTTCGAGTTCGCTTCGGTCGCTCTAGCATCTTATACTCTCTTCTCTTGTAACTCCTTTTTCTGTATAATCCAACTTAACCTATCCGAGACGCAGTGCAAACATTTTTGGATTCCTTTTGCTCTCGTTTGCCTAAGTATTTATCTTCTACATATTTCTGTGTGAATGATCAAAAGAACGACTTACCTTTGGGGTGCTAGTGCTACAACATCAGGGTTGGGGAGGGGCACAGAAATATTAAAAACAGGGGAGGGGGGATTCTATAGGCTATTTAACATTACGTCACGATTCTTAGGAGTCGAGCTAATAGAAAATAGTCGGTAATACTAGTAAAAACGGGAGAAACCGCGGGACACAGCTACCAAGTCATATTATAAAAAATACTGGCATAGAATTTCCAAGAGGTAGGTATGTCTCTAAGCCCGTAGGTAAGTATATTTCCTATACATACATTCAGCCAAAAAAGTATCGGGAATGGATGATTTGTTTATGGTTCCAAATTCAAATTTTTGTTTTTTTTTGTAGTTGTTAGATTGGCACAACTGTTTTCCATTTTGGCGCGGAGTTTGAGTTGCATCTGTTATTTATATTAAACTAGCTGACCCGACAGACGTTGTCCTGTCTTAACTGTGATACCTACCCTACCTACCTACCTACCTACCTAGCTACCTACCCTACCTACCCTAGCTACCCTACCTACCCACCCTACCTACACCAGCTACCTACCCTACCTACCTACCTACCCTACCCATCTACCCTACCTACCTACCCTACCTACCTACCCTACCTACCCACCCTACCTACCCTACCAACCCTACCTACCTACCCTACCTACCTACCTACCCTACCTACCCTACCTACCCTACCTACCTACCCTACCTACCTACCCTACCTACCTACCCTACCTACCTACCCTACCTACCTACCTACCCTACCCTACCTACCATATAGGAGGAAAATAAGCAGCTGATCGAAAAAAAAAAAAATTAAAATGTATTCTGCGATTCAGGGCGGAGACAAATCCAACGAAACAAAAACCATGAAAATTGGTCCAGCAGATCTTGAGTTATAACGAAGGGAACAAACCCGTCTTTCTTTTATATACAGGGTGGAATTTTGTAATGCCCCCTGGAGGGAAAGTACTCTTAATACTGTAGATAGAAAATTTTACTCAAAGGAAACATTCCTTTATTTTTGAATAGAAAGAAAACTGCATTCAAAGATTTCCAAAAAATCGCTTGCCACACCCGGGAATCGAACTGACTAAAATCTGCAAAAAGTACACACTGTACTTTTATTGCCGCGATCGTTAGTATCAATTATAAGGATGAAATCTCTCGAACAAACTTGATAAATTAAATGATAGGAAAACCATAAAATCTTCAATTATTTACAAAAAATTAATTATTACACAAATGTATTCTTCTAACAGATTCATTTCTTGTAACCTTTAATAACGTGTTGTGGTGAATATTATAAATCGTATTCTGAACTTCAACACTTAACTCGTTTACATTCGCATAAGATTTAATGTAAATTCGGTTTTTAACATATCCCCATAAAAAAAAATCGAAAGGGGTGAGAACTGGTGATCTCGCAGGCCATCTGATTGTGCCGTTTGTACCAATCCAGGTATTAAAGGTATTTATTTAGAAGAACACATTTGTGCATCCAAGAAAATGGAGCCCATTTCGAGCAACTAATTAATTAGTTTACAATTTTTTGTAAATAATTAAAGATTTCATAGTTTTCCTATCATTTAATTTATCAAGTTTGTTCGAGAGATTTCATTCTTATAATTGATACTAACGATCGCGGCAATAAAAGTACAGTGTGTACTTTTTGCAGATTTTAGTCAGTTCGATTCCCGGGTGTGGCAAGCGATTTTTTGGAAATCTTTGAATGCAGTTTTCTTTCTATTCAAAAATAAAGGAATGTTTCCTTTGAGTAAAATTTTCTATCTACAGTATTAAGAGTACTTTCCCTCCAGGGGGCATTACAAAATTCCACCCTGTATATAGATACAGTGCTGGTTTTAGTAATATCATATATAGTGTGTATTGCGAATTTCATAATGGACAAAAATATCGAATAAAGAGTTTGTCTTAAATTTTGCATCGCCTATGGAATTTCGTGTTCGGAGTCACTGAAAATGTTACAGAAGGCTTACGGTGAATCGACTTTATCAAAAACTCGTGCTTATGAGTGGTTCAAAGCATTCAAAAGCGGTCGAGATGTGATGGAAGATTTGCCTCGCTCTGGTAGGCCGTCAACGTCTGCAACTGAAGTTAACTTTGCAAAAGTGAAGAAAATAGTGACTGAAAATCCCCATTCAACTCTGAGAGAGATAGCTGCCGAACTTTCTGTATCTCACGAGTCGATCCGTACCATTTTAACTAATCATTTGGGTATGAAACATGTTGCTGCTCGGCTAGTCCCAAAAGATCTGAATTTTCTCCAAAAACTCAATCGCATGAAAGTCGCTGAGGACATGCTAGAACGAGTCAGTTCGGACCCAACATTCATGAAACGCATTGTTACTGGTGACGAGACGTGGGTTTACGAGTTTGACATGCAAACTAGTCAACAAGCTTCGGAGTGGCGCCTTCCAACTGAACCGAAACCGAAAAAACCACGCCAAAGTCGATCAAAAGTCAAAGTCATGTTGACTGTTTTCTTTGACTATCGCGGTGTTGTGTACTCTGAATTCTTACCGGAAGGTCTAACGGTAAATAAAGATTATTATTTGAGCGTTATGCGGCGTTTAAGAGAGCAAATTCGACGAAAAAGGCCAGATTTGTGGAAAGAAAATTCTTGGATTTTGCACCACGACAAGGCACCTTCGCACAAGGCTATCATTGTGAACGAATTTTTGACCAAACACTCAACAAATACCATCCAGCAACCACCATATTCACCAGATATGGCTCCTGCTGACTTTTTTCTTTTTTTTTCGAAATTACCACTTCGTGGCACCCGTTTTCAATCGATAGAAGACATAAAGGAGAATTCGCGGCGAGAACTGAACTCAATTCCGGAAGCAGCGTTTAAAAAATGTTTTGATGAATGGATTATTCGTTGGCGCAAGTGTATCGTTTCTAAAGGAGCATACTTTGAAGGTGATAAAATAAATTTGCATGAATAAGAGACATTTTGTGTATTATTGATCTTTTCCCGGTACTTTCTTGACAGAGTAGTAATATCTTCCAGTCAGACCAAATTCCGGACGCGTGGCGCGGTCCTACCCAAATTCCGGATAGGTTTGAAATCGTTCGCAAATTCGCAGTCGACTAAATTATTCGGGAGCTCATTATGTGTCAGTTCAGTGTCACTCACAAATGGAGTAATATTTATGAGTTTAGCAAACAAATTAGCGAATGAAGGCTTAATCGTGAAATAAATTCACAACAAATGGAACGATGCGTGCTTTAAAATCATCACAATTTTCCGTTTCCCTAATCTCAATTGATTTGTGTCCATGCCCTGTCCCAATTCTCCCATATGTGTATCGTCATCTCGGTATTCACCCCCCTTTTAGTACCTAGGTATTTTATTATCTTTCACACAATCCATCGTTTGTGATTATTCAATGCCAATTATGCAAATTATGAAGTTTTAAAAACATGACTGCCACAAGCAGGCGATCAAAAGGTTTTTTGCAGTTGTTAGGAATCAAATATAGCTGCATTGCATCATCAATGACATACTTAATCAATCAGAATTAATTCGTGATTGTGTGATTTTTGGCAGGTAACTTCGTCGGAACGCAAAAAAGACTACTACAAAATAGGTATTTACAAGTGTCTATTTTTTGGTAGCTGCGAGGGGCGACTGTGTCAGTATATTATTAAAATATTTGCTATCTACCAGAACCACCGATTGGTTTTCAATTCCTATTTTTTTATTTCGACCAGCTTCCAACAGTTAGGAACGAAGGCTGTTCTACTTATGTTGATCGTTGTTATCTGTCTGTTTCGCATTTTTGGTTCATCATCATGTAGCCTAAAGTAGTCCACTGCTAGATATAGCTCTAACAGGGCTCTCCCAAGCATCATCACATCAATGGGTTCTGCGCATCCTTTAAAAGTTCCTGTATTTGTAACTAGGTACAGGAGTCGTGGAACTATGTTTGTAACCATCAAAATTTGAACATGTGTGTAGAAACTACTGTATAGTTCATACATCATCATTTCATCTTACATAAAAGAAGATAATTAGATATGTCATCCAGGTAAATTAAATGTTCGACTCATTCAGATTCCAGAAGGGGATCAAGCAAGAGTGTGTACTAGATGACTCCCCCCGCTTTCATCGCAGTAATTAGAAAATTATTCAATGAAGAAACTCAATTGTCCATTTATAACTGCACAGGCACTACAACAACAATACTGCACAAGTCAGTGCACGTTTAAGTTCCTACTACTCCACAGGCAGCGGTTAGAAACCGTGAAAAGAATAAAGAAAACATAAATGGGACAGACTGGCCTACTACTTAATTAGATCTGCAAACAAAAATAGACCTATCGCCGAGGAGGCAAGGGTCAAATACCTACTCAAAACCACATCACAACCGCCATACGACTAAAGGCCATTTTGGGAGCAAACAAATGAGGCGACAACGCTTAGGTATTTACGTTCAAACAAAACAAATATGAACGAAGCTTTTTTTGATCTCTCGTGTCTGTTTGTTCTAAAATGTTTGCTCTATGTCTGCATGGAGGGCTACGCGTTCCCTCCACTCCAGTCCGTCTTTGTTTACGGGGGCGAGCGGGCGTTGCACCTCCCGCCACGTCGAGACGCGCACGCGTGACTAATTTAAAAATAAAACTTATATTCGCTGCTGCACATCCTGTGTTCAATGACTAAACTGACTTAAAACTATACGCAATAACTTATTTCTATCATAGTTTAAGTCATCATAACTAAGCTTGCGGCCAAAAAACAAAAGTTTTGATTCGCATTCCATTCCAAGCGTGCAGACTTGTGCTAAATATTTCAGTATTTTTTATTACAAAGTTTATAGTGCTATGCAACCAAGTCTGCTCTACAGTGTAAATATTTGAAAACCGAACACAGATAAATAAACAAACTTTTTAGTGCACACGCGTAGACTATAAATTATGGATGTGTATCCGAAGTTTTAAATCATAAAAAAGTAAAAATGGATTGGCGCGAAAAACTGTTTGGAAAGGTATTGGTCAAGTGTGAATCGGGCACTCAAAATGGGAAATTCGAGAATATATCAACATTGGAGGCTTTGTCCGACTGCCTGGATGAGGGCGAGGGAGTAGTGTGCGGAATATACTTTTCATTCGCGAATATAAGTGATACGAGTGACGATTTTGGTGTTCGTTTGGAGGAGGTCTACAAACGGGTGCATCCTCGTTTGAGGGTTGTGCAGGTGGTGTTGTGGGCTCATGTTGGCACTCCTGAGGGACTGGCCGAGCGGGAAGCAGGGTTCCGGAGGAGTTTGACCGGGAAGCCGTGGTTTGCTGTGCCGTTCCACGATGTTGATACCAAGGCAAGGATATAGTATAAAAACGAAATAATTTAGAATAAGTTATGTGTCAGTTTCAGCAATTTAGAAGCCTCTTCTTTCAGGCCTTATGAAGTAAGAAGGTGAAATATAAGAAGAGCAGCTAAGCTAAGTACTAAATATAGATTTGGTAGACACTGAAGAAACTGTTTCAGCTCAACATATTGGCCACAAATGACCATAAGTCACGATAGGAGTCGTTTTGGCTCAGAAACCAGTCTGGCCACACTCCAAAGTGCATGCAGACTTGTAATGGATCCAGAGCAATCAACAAAACCATACTTAAAATGTAATAAAAATATAGTAAAATAGTGTCCGTTTGTAATCTCAAAGTTACAGCTTTTTATTAAATGAGAAAGAAATACACGGTACTTTTTTCATATTGTCGATCTACCAGCCTGTTTATTCAGAGTCATCTCCGATAGGGATGTACCGATTGGCGGGACTTGTACTGATAGATAGCTGATGATATAAGGAGTAACTTGCTACTTTTATTTTAGAAGAATAGCCAAGGTCAACGCGGGCTATGCGGCCGGCAGTAGCTAGTATAACATACATATAACAGATTCTAGGGTATTACCTACTCAGAAGAGCACTGTAGTTCTATAGCTCTCACCATCATAGACCACAATAATTCCATTTCAATTTTGCAATTGCGGTCAGACTTTCTGCTATATTGTTCATGTCATGCGTCTATAACATTTTTCTAGAAATAACCAACGTTATAAAAGAATCCCTACCTACCCGGTAACTTGAACAAGGTCATTCTTACTCATGGTTTCTTTACATATCTAATCCACAAATGGGTTCAAATTTAAATTCAAAGCATATACCTACTTATTGAATTAAAATCCATTTACAAGCACTTTTGAATGGTTAAGGAGTCAACCAGTCAGATTAAACGAAACTAGTCGCTCATTCCAAAGCGTATTGGGTACCTATGGAGAAGAACGGGTAAGAAACTCTACTCTTTCAACAAAAGCACATAATAACGTGCCTACTTGCTTGTATGTTCATCTTTACTAAAATTGACGCCTGATGAAACACTAATAACCTCTTTTAATCTTCGACAGCTCGAAAAACAAACATCGGAAGCTTTCAAGCAAATTAAACAAATCATCATGAGAAAGCAAAACATCTCAAACGTGAAACTGCTTACAACATCAAACGCTTGCGCTAAAACTTCGCCCAAACACTTGAAGATTTGCCTTTAATTCTGTTTTAATTTATTTTATAAATGTTACCTTTGATACTTTGTGGGAGTTTGTTTGTGGTTTTCGATACGAGGCTTGTTTGTTTGGCCTTTTTTAGCTACTGGTAATTTTAAAATCAATGCTGAATGGGTTTATCCTAGGAAACGTAGGTAATACGTTCATTTGGAAAATATTTACATTTCACAGGCGAAAGGAACATATAGGATAATGCACCTGGAGCATTACTTTAATCCCGTATAAATAACGAACAAGATTTAAAGTGAAAGGAGCTTGCAGATAGAGCAAAACCGTGAGAAAGTATTAATCCTGACAAAACCTCGTATACCTATCCTTTCCCACGTCCACATTGACATTCCCTGCCAATACAAAACGCAACATATCCATACCGTTATCCGTTGCATCAACTGCAACCAACCTCCCCACATCAGGCAGTAACCGATGACAATGAACGTCACAATACCATGCCTCTCTTTGTCGGTCATTTCATACACTCACAATTTGCCGCTACCGACACGCGACATGCATCGCTATGACACATTATTTTGACATTTATTTACTTGTTCCTGTCGATATCAAACGTATAGTTTCTGCGAATGTGTCGGTAGCCAGAAAGGATGATACAATGTTCGCATTCATTATCATGCTATGTTCAGATATACCAACATATACCTACTAGAACTTAGATAAAATATGTACCTACTAATGGAATTGACTATTGGAATCGGTCAAAAATAAAATAAGAAATCACATGGAAAAAAGGCCGTTCGTCATAAAAACTTCCATCACCGTTCAGAAATTAAATATTATGCGAAGATGTAATTGTAAAACTGCATATAATGCTAATAAGTACATATTCCATTTGATTCTAAAAATCTGTGACCGTACATTGTTATATTTCATACAAATCACGTACAAATGCCGCGTTTTGACAGTTCATAAAAAGTAACGTTATTGACTACCCTTTCAAATACCCAATTGTACGTTATCAAAGTTTGAAATCCTTTTGAAATTCGAGGTAAATAATTGCCATTGATACGTTAGACTAACGGAATCGAAATGGCCTACCGCTATCAACATAGGTACAAGTTACAACCCATTTCCATCCCATTAGCTAGTAGTAGATTAGTACCAACGATCAATATCGTACTATTCTAAGTAAAGATAAGTCATTAATCACAGTCCCCTTCCGCGTTCATCTGGAAGTGAAGAAAATGGTCCATCAGCATCAGCCGGTCAGTCCCACACAAATTGTCAGTCGTCTTGGAGAAGCGATCGAGGTCGTCAGTAATGGATTGGGTCTCTCGTTATGTAACCCCGATGTCTGAAAACCGAGCTCCTATTATATTTGGTAGTGATATGATACACTGACATAACATTTCATAGTATCTTGTAATTGGACGACTTCGAGAAATGCACGATCAAATTGTTCAAAATGAACCATCATTCTGCTAACACATGAAACAATAATAAGATGAAAATGACCATGAAAGAAACGATCATGACACAAAAATTGTTTTACAAACAAGATACAATACTACGCAGACTGAATATTCTAGAAATCACATTATTTCAATAGTCATCCAGAAGTCAAGCAATGCACCCCGCGCAAGCAAGAACGCGGAATCCCCTCAATAACTACCAGACGTTCATAAAATCCAAGGAACGAATACCGTAGCAACATCTGCATAACTACTTCTACCTTAGAAAGTTCCTAGGTTCATTGAAACGGGGGCCCTTAGTAATTACGGGTAAGAGCCGAGGGTTGCGTCAATGCCATGTATCACCCTAAATTACTCTCTCCACCCCACACTTTCGCTTAGAGGGGCTTTTTTACATGTACACAGGTGCGTTTTGATACATTAACGTCGGCTGTTTAGATTAAACTAGCCTCTACGAACACAGGAATAAAGATCCTTTTAAAACAATACCTTTAACATACCGTAACAAGATTATATAGAAAAACACGTAAAACTTTTATGCAAACCTTCACTTGAATCTAATTTTGTTCCAAGAGCATGACAGGCACGTTCTTTGTAATATCTTAGCTGTTTCCATTATGGAAATTAAAGGAAACCCTACTGAACAAGCAATTTCACTAACGCTAATAATTGTATTAACTGGGATCGGATTTACCGGGCCGATAGCCAGAAAACGTTGAGGTTTTTTGCGCAAACAATCTTCTTTATTTACTTGGGAATGTTTGTCTACCAATGTTTCAAGCAATTTCATTTCATCTACATTTTTATAGATACCAATTTGGCAACTGTTGGAATCCTGTGCATAAATTCAACAATTCAGTGTGTTGTTCCGGCCAATTGTTCCCAGGTCTTCAATTTGGGACCCTACATAATAAAAGCTCATGTATTTAGATCTGAAGATTTCGTTCGGGCATCCCACGGACCCCATTTACCCGCGAGCACCCATTAAGTAAGGAATTTCTCGGAATCCACTCGTGAAAGAGGGTGCAAATGATACTGACCCAACAGCTCAGCCTTTCATTGGACAGTGCAAACGATACGAGCATAAAAGATGGGATGAAATAAAAACTGATGAAAGCCACGATACTTATGCTGTAAAAGTTGATGAACCTTTCGATGAAATAGGAACTAGTATTGTAAGTTTTCTTATTGCGAAGGGAATAACAGCGTAGCTGATTTTAACAACGATAAGATAGCTTCAATAGGGCAGGAGATAGAAAGAAAAATGTCTGCTTTATTTGTCTCGAACCCATAGAATATAGAGAATCTTTATCATAGTAAACTGCATAATTTTCACTTCATCATAATCATAATCAGCCTATATTGTTCCCACTTACTAAACTGCAAACGAAATCTCAAATTCATCTTTGTTAACCGACGATAGCTTACCACTTTATAATCTGGTGAAAACAGCATCGACACACACCCTGACATGTAACGATCTGAGACCGGTCAAACGGACCCACACATTCGCATAAACGATTAATGTATAAAGGCGCACGTGTTCTTGATAGGTCTTCATACGTAGACTTTATTATATGGTTCAGTGAGCTTTATGTCTTTAGAGGGCTTGAAAGAAATGTATTTAAGCGCTGCTGGAGCGTATGAAGTAATTCGGCGCCGAACTGAGATGCCATGGAATCAACAGACGTGTGTTTAAATACTTGTAATAAAACAGTAACGAAGTCAAAACTGCACATTGAATATTGTTTAAATCTGCTACGAGGTTTGGAACGAACCTGATGGGAAAAAAATAGTTTTAAGATATTTTGACCGTTTGTCTGGCGCATGTTTCGGACTGGCGCAAAAATTACTAAACGATTTTTTTGGCGAATGACGGACGAGTGAAGTCCAGTGGCTGACGTTTGGCTGACGAGTGGCTGACAACTGACTGATATGTGGCGGACGAGTGACTGTCGATTGAGTCTTGAGTGGCTGACGTCAGGCTGACGAGTGACTGACGAGTGGCTGACGAGTGACTGACGTGTGGCTGACAAGTGAGTGACGTGTGGCTGACAAGTGAGTGACGTGTGGCTGACGAGTGACTGTCGAGTGACTCTCGAGTGGCTGACGAGTGACTGACGTGTGGCTGATGAGTGACTAACGTGTGGCTGACAAGTGACTGACGCGTGGATGACGTGTGGATGACCTGTGGCAGACGCGTAGATGACGTGTGGCTGACGTGTGGATGACGTTTGGCTGACGAGTGGCTGACAACTGACTGATATGTGGCGGACGAGTAACTGTCGAGTGACAATTGAGTGGCTGTCAAGTGACTGACGAGTGACTCTGGTGTGGCTGACGTGTGACTGACGTGTGGCGGACGAGTGAATATCGAGTGGCTCTCGAGTGGCTGACGTGTGACTGACGTGTGGCGGACGAGTGAATGTCGAGTGGCTCTCGAGTGGCTGACGTGTGGCTGACGAGTGACTAACGTGTGGCTGACAAGTGACTGACGCGTGGATGACCTGTGGATGACGCGTGGATGACGTGTGGATGACATGTGGCAGACGCGTTGATGACGTGTGGCTGACGTGTGGACAACGTGTGGCTGACAAGTGACTCCCGATTGGCTGGCGAGGAACTGACGAGTGGCTCTTGAGTGGGTGACAGTGGCTGGCGTATGGCTGACGAGTGATTCTCGAGTGACAATCGAGTGGCTGTCGAGTGACTGACGAGTGACTCTGGTGTGGCTGACGTGTGGCTGGAGAGTGAATGACGAGTGGCTGACGAGTGACTGACGTGTGGCTGACAAGTGACTGACGCGTGGATGACGTGTGGATGACCTGTGGCAGACGCGTGGATGACGTTTGGCTGACGAGTGGCTGACAACTGACTGATATGTAGCGGACGAGTGACTGTCGATTGACTCTTGAGTGGCTGACGTGTGAGTGACGTGTGGGTGATGCGTGGATGACAGGTGACTGACGAGATACTATCGAGTGACTCTAGAGTGGCTGTCGAATGGCTGACGAGTAATTGTCGAGTGAATTACGAATGACTGACGGGAGACTAATGTGTTGCTCACTAGTGGCTGATGTGTTGCTGGCGTGTGACTGACTAGTAGCTGACGTGTTACTTGTTTGATTTTTAATTAATAGTAACTCGAAAGATATATCGAGTTAACTGTATTTCTGTCTTAAAGCGAATCTGTCGTAAAGCGAATAAGGGCGTTCAAGATTGAAAATTATGATCGATAATAGTTAATGAATATTCTCGGAATCTTGAATCAGTTGCTATAGGAACCAAATCTTTATTCAACCCTAGAGCTGTAAGGCTTTTGATTACCAAGAGGGATATCGAGCATATTATTATAATCTGTTAAAATTGCCTTTCTATCTTTCCAAATTGGGCTTAATCATTTTAACGTAAGTATTATTTTCGCATTCTTTTTGATAATTCAAACTTTTTCCCAAAGCAATAAATTCTTCTTCTTAATTAGACACATTCTTGAATATACCGTTATTGAGATTCTTTTGATAATCCCTTCGGTTATTTTTAACGGGGTTTTAAGATTTATGCGAAGGTTTCTTTTCTTACTTATTTTTAATTTGTCAAGATTATTTTGTGCACAGGCTTGTAATACTGCCATTAAGGTTTATAAAGGATGTATTGCATACTAATCTTTGCTTCTATTCATATAAATCAAATTGAAGTGTCTCTTTGCAATATTGATATAACCGTTTTTCCTACATGTTTATGAATATAATGTTTGTTCGGGCTAATCTCTGAAATGGCTGGACCGATTTTGACGGGACTGACTTTTATTGGCAGGTAGCTGATGTAATAAGGAGTAACTTAGGCTACGTTTATTTTAGAAAAAACCTTTTTTAGAAAAAATCTCTTTATTTTAGAAAAATAACTGATAGGCGGAACGAAGCTCGCCGGGTCAGCTAGTATTATAAATACAAACGTACCACCTTCCTTTCACGCCATATCTAGGTACCGGTTAAATGGATTCACCATGACCTGGGTTAGGAGTAGGACGTAGGATATTTGGGATTATTATCGACCTCTTATTGTTACTCACATATTTTTTTTATAATATAATGTTTGGACTTTAAAAGACACCATGACCTGTGAGTTGGTTTCGGCATTTCTCCTCAGAAAACAGTCAGCTAGGAAATTCCGGCGCCACTTACCTTTAAAATATTGACGTGTAAAAGTATATTTTAAAAGATCTACTTTCATAAATAAACGGGGTAAGGGCTGGTACATAGTAAGTACCTATTTCATAATTTTCCGAGCATATTATAAACTAGCTGCTCCCGTGCGGTTTTAGAGCAGCGGGCTCGGCTCCTATTGGTCGTAGCGTGATCTTCCTCGATAAATGGACTATCCAACACAAAAAGAATTTTTCGATTCGGACCAGTAGTTCCAGAGATTAGCGCGTTCAAACAAACCTACTCTTCAGGTTTATAATGTTAGTACTTATAGGTACTTATATGTACTTTTTTAAAAGCTTGTATGCAATATTTTATGTAACATGTAATGTGTTATGTACCTTACTTAAAAGATAATTTATTAGCGAGGAGGTCCAAATTATTATTTTCATAAAACCTCTTCTTGTTTCGAAGCTCTTCCAGTCAACCCTACAAACCTCTTTACGACGCATTGTACAAGACTGCAACACTAGCGGACCATTGTTTTGTTGCTGCAACTTGAGCCAGCAACGATTATTTATCACTGCTTTGTAACATCACTGACCCGGAGAACAATGGCCGAGATGTGGGGAAACATTGTCAAGAAATCCACGCTCTAGTACTTAAAATTGAAAACGTACAACGCCATACTATGGAACTGTTTCTGTCTGAGTACCTATACACATAAATAAAATTGAAGTATCCGTTTGTAATACCGAAATAACAGCATTTTAATAAATGCATAGGAAAGTATAGGTATACCTACGGTACCTACTTAATACAAAAAATATTTTTATTTTTATTTTGTCTGCCTACTTGTTCCCCAAACGGCGGGCAGCTCACAGCTTACACTAAGCCTTCTACATAATATTGATGATAATGTCATCAAATCGAGGTCCTAAATTCGAACTTTATAAGAACTATAATAAAAGACATCCTTGTATGGGACTATGAGTGAAATATAGCAAAAAACTTTATTGTTCCGAACTTGGTTTGAGTATTGTTTACATCATCAATCTCCGTCTAGGTTCCTGCAGACAGGCGCGACGCGAGGGTGCGACGCGATTTCGGAAAAACAACTTTCCTTGAAGTTTTCATATACATTGTTGTACTAGAAACGCTTCGCCACGTCGCACCTGGCGGTGGAAGCTGACAACTAGTGAGTAGGTACCTAAGTACCTACAGTAGGTAGTGTACACAGTACCTACGAGGAAGCAACCACTAAAACTTTCAACCTCGAAGAGCTTATCTACCTGAAACAGACGGTTTACGTTTTAAAGTTTTAAGTGATTGTCAATTTAATGGCTTTAAATTATTAGGTACCTATAGTGTAAAAGTTATTTTTTGGAACATTAATCTGAGAAAAGGATGGTATCCGAAGTTGAAAGTTCTTCTAACTGAACAGACAGCTGCGCTGCTGGGGAGTTTGTTGCGCCTCTTCTTCTTCCCAGCTCAAGCAGTGGTAGTGGCGAAGGGTGGGAGATTTCGTTTTTTTTTTTGTGTGAAATCAAGTTCAGATATAACAGCCAAAATGTTTAAGGGATCGAAGTGAAGACGCACTATGAATTCCATTGCTGGGTTTACAAAAGATCCTTCCTATTTCCTTCAAAACTTTTTTTTTTCCTGCGTAGTATTTGCCCAACAATATTCAGTTTGGCTTCCATTAAAACCGGTTGCAAATCAATACTTACCAAAATTTCTGTCGACCTCTGCCCTGCTGTCGAAACAAATTCCTTTTTAATCTGTGCCGGGCATCCCTGGACCGCTGTTTGCATACGTTCACAAAGGACAGGACAGGAGTCACTATCGCATTGTTCCCGGGGGCATTATCTCGAGCCGCGACCGTATCGGAGCCCTGTGTCACCAAACAAACTTTACATAAGTAGTACACTCTAGATAAAACAAACGCATATTTGTTGCGGAAGTATTGTTCGGAATATGCCTAACCCTATAAATGTTAATGCGAATGTCGATATGAAGTGGTATGTCGGTGTCTCTTGTACGTTTTGGTGGAAGAATTACTGATATTGACATTGAAAGAATTCGATGAAGAGATAATGTAGTTGGACTTTGTAGGGTACTGGTTGGGTATGAAAAGATAGTATTATCTGTATGAGAATAGGATACGTTTGTCCTGGAACAA
Source organism: Hyppa rectilinea (assembly GCA_951799385.1). Taxonomy (NCBI): domain Eukaryota; kingdom Metazoa; phylum Arthropoda; class Insecta; order Lepidoptera; family Noctuidae; genus Hyppa; species Hyppa rectilinea. The sequence goes on along the minus strand of OX637321.1, from coordinate 16,654,965 downwards.
CTTGGCAAAACTTGAATTATTATTTGAGTCTCAGCTAGTCAAAGAAAGAGAAGAACCCATGGTCGGTGTACCATTATTATTTAGTTTGTTTGAAAAATCACTTTTTATATTTCGGTGTTAGGATTTATTTGATAGTTCCAAAATAGTCCTTTTCATTAGTATTGTCAGTGTTTTCATCTATGGTCATATTGTTTGCTTCACATTGCATATTTTCACAGAACAATGATAATTCCCATAAACAAATATGTTATTAAGTTGAATTCAAGTCTCTGTAATGATTAAAATAACTTCAACTCTGCTTTAACCATGACAGTAAGTAAAAGAAACACGAACTAAAAAAATATATTTTATTTGAAGTGGCCACACTGACGGATTGTACCGATAAATTAAGTAAAATCCGCGTGAAATGAGGGTAGATGAATAAGGTGTTACCGTAATCCTAAGCTTTACAAATTGAGGTCTAACGAAAATAGAAAGATGGGATCTTTTGGCGGAACGAAATGAAATTGAATGAATAACTTAATATGAATAAGATAATGTCTGCAACAGTGAATTCCGTTTGTATTAATGTCGGTAGGATTGCTGTAATACAATAACTCAAAACTGATTGTCTGTCAGAAAGAAAGAAAATATGTACGTTAATTTGCGGCAAAACGCAAAGAACGAACTTAAACACAAAAAAACAAGTTGGGGAAAATATGCGTCAGCCATCGCTCAGCATAATGCTGCGACCCTAAGCGAGACACAGCTCCAACGCTGAAGTGCTATTCCTTAAAAATTTCACCGTAAAAATGTAGGTGAAGTGAGTTTAAAGTGGGCTGTCAATAGTGTCAATCTCTAGCATTAGATGGGTGGGAAGACAGTTCACTTCACTTTTGTTTTCACGTTGAGATTTTTACAGAATTGATCGACTGGTTTCCAACAACAGCCGACGTTGACGTGATGATGTCATCAGACAACAACAGACTCCATTTGCACTGCAATTTAGCTATTGTCACTTATGGCCATAATCAAGTAATCAAAGACAAAGGAGTTCTCACAATTTTCAGAATAGTTCGCTTATTAACTCCCAAAAGTTTTGACATTTAACTTCCGTTTGCCTTCCAGCCCTTCCGCTCTGCTCAGTGCAGAATGTCAGAAGCGTATTGTTCCGACAGCATTATCTGAACTGTCATGTCAACGCCAAAACATGCTACTCCAAAAAGGAAATTAAGGAAAACGGAATGGCTGGATAGTTATGCCGAAATACATATTATATAAGTTGATTTATTTTTACGGTATTCTAAAATGTGTGCGAACACGTTAAAAATAAATCTTATTTTAGCCGTTTCAATGATGATCCAATGCTACTTTTGGAATTAGTCATAGTCATTGTATTAATATTAATTTGTATCATGTCATTTTTTTCTTTTTTTTTGTCGTTACGGGTCGTCAGCAGCCCGAAAATCTGACAGCCAGTCTGACGTTTTGGTGGTCAGATAGGCAGTCGCTCCATGTAAAATACTGGTATTCAGCTGCATCCGGTTAGACTGGAAGCCGACCCCAACATAGTTGGGAAATGGCTAGGCATATGATGATGATCTAATATTTTTAAGAAGTAATCATTAATGGTCTATTGTGTCAAATACTGAACGTATATACAAAAGTGCCTGCAGTTCGTTTAGCGCTAAATGATTTATGGTAAAAGCGGATCTAAGTACCCGATGAGACTGAGATGCTTAAATTTCTATTTGTGTATTTAAACACACAAATAGAAATTTAAGCAGCTATATACTAACTCTCCTAGGTGTATAAGAGGTATCTTCAGAGGATCACGCATACAAAATTAAGAGGGAACGCACTCAACTGTCTGAAATTACCAATACGCAGTGATCCTCCTCTGTGAGAGTGCTCTGGATCATATCAATTGTTTCCTGTCATTTGTAATGTGCTTAATGAAGACTGAAAGCTAGTCTAATATCTAGGACGTTCCTATTGACCCTTGCAGTGGACTGACAGTCATTTGCATATCGTTTAATGTAGTCTTCCATAACGAAATTATCATTTCCTAGTGTGTGCTCTAATCTGTAGAGCTATTCTGTAAAAAATCACCGTTGCAAGGTAGGTGAAGTGAGTTTAAATTGAGCTGTCAATGAGCTAGCATTAAGTAGAAAGACAGCTCACTTCACGTTAGTTTTCACAGTGGTATTTTTTAAGAATAGACCGGCTCGCCTTGTTGTGACCGGGTATTTTTTAAGAATAGACCGGCTCGCCTTGTTGTGACCGGGTATTTTTTAAGAATAGACCGGCTCGCCTTGTTGTGACCGGGTATTTTTTAAGAATAGACCGGCTCGCCTTGTTGTGACCGGGTATTTTTTAAGAATAGACCGGCTCGCCTTGTTGTGACCGGGTATTTTTTAAGAATAGACCGGCTCGCCTTGTTGTGACCGGGTATTTTTTAAGAATAGACCGGCTCGCCTTGTTGTGACCGGGTATTTTTTAAGAATAGACCGGCTCGCCTTGTTGTGACCGGGTATTTTTTAAGAATAGACCGGCTCGCCTTGTTGTGACCGGGTATTTTTTAAGAATAGACCGGCTCGCCTTGTTGTGACCGGGTATTTTTTAAGAATAGACCGGCTCGCCTTGTTGTGACCGGGTATTTCAAATCGGGTGCTAAATTCGATCTAGCGAATCATTTTCTTATGATACAAACTTTGGTATCTACAGCATATTATACTCTTTTTTGAGGGTGCGAAATCGTTCAATGTCTTATCCCGTTCTGGGTAGAGCGGAAGGGAGTGTCAGACTCTTACTGACTAAAACCCACCCATGTTCCTTCCGTAGCCCTTTATGTTCCGGAGTAGCGGTAACCCTTTCGGACAATCCCGCTTACCCGGCAGGCTCGGCCCTAACGGGCCCCTTCCTATAGCATATTATACTCTAAGCTATATAATTTCGTTGCATTAAAACAGTACACCTAAAGACTTCTTAAATCTCTCTGTGTAGATATTAAGTTTTCACTTCATCGAAAAACATGTTTTGAAGATTCCTTCAGAAAGTATCCCAGTAATTCTATTTATTTTGAAATGTTAGAGTTGGTGTTAATATTGGAATTTTGCACAAGGTAATCCTGCTTTAACAACACGCTGACATTGATGAAATTAATTACGCAAAGAGGAAAGTTATTTTCCGAAGATAGACAGAGTTTTCAGTTTAATGCACAAACCTCAATCGGCACAAGCCAAAGTCAAATCATTTATTTCAAATAGGCCAAGTAAGGCACTTTTGAACGTCAAAATGAATAAGAAATAGAATTGATTCTCATTCTAATCGCCCCTTCCAAAAGGTAGTTTCGTTTGGGGAAGAATGGGCAAAAAACTCCACCGTTACTCTTTTAAAATGTTTTACAATGTTTTGTATACATGAATTATAACATTATATGTGAAGACGATGCACCCAGAATAAAAACATTACAATATTTACAAACATTCTAAAAGTTAATAATAATAAATCAAAAGCCTGATTAATACTACTTTCATAATAAGCAATATAAAAATTCGCCCCGTAAAACGAAAGCAGATACTCCCTCATTTAATTAATAAAAACTCCAGTGATACTCAATCTACAAAGCCCGAATCAGAATTAAATTTACAAAAGGGCTCCCGTCTATACCGGCATCCATACATTGGTCAGTCAGCACACCGCGGTGCAAACCGGCGTACCTCGCATTTTTGAACAATCGCCGGCAGACGGCCGAGTTCACTCGCCTCGGAAAAATATCGCCATTGTTATGTCATACGGACAACGTGGTCATTTTTTCGTCAGTTCCTTGTGGATATCTGTGAAAACAAAATTGATGATAATATTGTTTGAAGAGAGGGAGCTCTTCACGTAACATTCACGTACTTGACATTTTAAATTCAATGTATTTTTTTTTTATTTTGTTATCATCATTATAATTCCAGTTTAACTTTTATTTTTGACTAGCTTCCGCCCGCGGCTTCGCCCGCATAATATGTCGACAAATTATACACATAAACCTTCCTCTTGAATTACTCTATCTATTAAAAAAAACCGCATCAAAATCCGTTGCGTAGTTTTAAAGATTTAAGCATACATAGGGATATAGGGACAGAGAAAGCGACTTTGTTTTATACTATGTAGTGATTATACAAATGCTGTACACACCAAGTGACGACTGACGAGTGCACCGAAAACCTGTTAAAATTAGAATAATATATTGTAATGTTTTAGTGAATAAGTCGTTGGTGTGTCAATAAATAAATAAATAAGTAACAGGAGATGATTGTTTGAGTGATAGAGTTAGGAGTTTATTACTCTAGAGCATTTGTAACAGTGTGGTTTTTGACTGTGTTAAATGTATAGGATATTCTATCTTTGATCCCACAAAGAACCAATCCGTAGCATCAGGTAGAAAGACAGTTCATTTTAGTTTAAGCTTTCATTGTAAGAGTTTTGTACAGAAGTTACCGGTTCCAACTTTGTGATAATAATTCAAGATGATAGAACTAATAATACTTAATTGTACCTACTACCTATGAATATGTGGATCTGGTGAAATGACAGGCAGATGATACTTATTCTTTGGCAATCTTCATGTTGCGGGTCGAGTAAAAATAGGTACTAACTGAATTTTTCTAATTACTTTTTACTTAATTACGTAACCAACCAATCACCATTGGGTATCCTGTTACCCAGTAACTGGGTTGTGGAGGTCGGATAGGCAATCGCTCCATGTAAAATACTGGTATTGAGCCGCATCCTGTTAGACTGGAAGCCGACCCCAACGGAACGAAAAAGGCTGGGTAGATTAATTGAGATACCTACCATCGTTACCTTTACTACATCAAGAGATTCAAGATATTATACTCTTTATTAGATGTCCATAGTACTACCTGTCCATAAATACCACCCTACACCACTTCCTAAGCAGTTATCTTCCAAGATCGCAAGGAATTCTTGACTCAGCCCATCAACTCTTCCATAATAAGACATTGTTCCCAATCGTAAAGCAACAAATAATTAACATAGCTTCATTATCGCCGATCACTATCAGGGCTGTGATCAGGGCGTCGAACCCGCACTCGTTATGTGCACAACTCACGACAAGGTTCACTGAACTACCGGGGAATGTATTGAAGAAAATCAATAACTACCCTCTTCGTTTTAGTGGAAAAAATATACATTCAGTCAAAAAAGTATCGGGAATGGATGATTTGTTTATGGTTCCAAATTCAAATTTTTGGTTTTTTTGTAGTTGTTAGATTGGCACAACTGTTTTCCATTTTGGCGCGGAGTTTGAGTTGCATCTGTTATTTATAATAAATACAGTGCTGGTTTTAGTAATATCATATTAGTGTGTATTGCGAATTTCATAATGGACAAAAATATCGAACAAAGAGTTTGTCTTAAATTTTGCATCGCCAATGGAATTTCGTGTTCGGAGTCACTGAAAATGTTACAGAAGGCTTACGGTGAATCGACTTTATCAAAAACTCGTGCTTATGAGTGGTTCAAAGCGTTCAAAAGCGGTCGAGATGTGATGGAAGATTTGCCTCGCTCTGGTAGGCCGTCAACGTCTGCAACTGAAGTTAACATCGCAAAAGTGAAGAAAATAGTGACTGAAAATCCCCATTCAACTCTGAGAGAGATAGCCGCCGAACTTTCTGTATCTCACGAGTCGATCCGTACCATTTTAACTAATCATTTGGGTATGAAACATGTTGCTGCTCGGCTAGTCCCAAAAGATCTGAATTTTCTCCAAAAACTCAATCGCATGAAAGTCGCTGAGGACATGCTAGAACGAGTCAGTTCGGACCCAACATTCATGAAACGCATTGTTACTGGTGACGAGACGTGGGTTTACGAGTTTGACATGCAAACTAGTCAACAAGCTTCGGAGTGGCGCCTTCCAACTGAACCGAAACCGAAAAAGGAGAATTCGCGGCGAGAACTGAACTCAATTCCGGAAGCAGCGTTTAAAAAATGTTTTGATGAATGGATTATTCGTTGGCGCAAGTGTATCGTTTCTAAAGGAGCATACTTTGAAGGTGATAAAATAAATTTGGATGAATAACAGACATTTTGTGTATTATTGATCTTTTCCCGGTACTTTCTTGACAGAGTAGTATATTACGGGTTTCTTTTTAATGGTATTGTTGAAAGGAAAAGTGATTTTCTTTGATGATGGGCTCCTTTATCAGAAATATTTTCGGTAAATTGATTGTTCAGGATCTTATCTCCGTACATAAATTGTCTATTCGCTACATGACGACGACGGCTCCTTTTGTTATCTATTGACAAGCAAATCGATGGACATCAAACAGAAATACCAATATTAAGATATAAATAAATCATAACATTTGTGTAGTACCTACAGACAGTTATTTCTATAGATTATTTTTTTCTTACCTCACTGTTTAGCTTCTGAATTTCCTATTTTTCCATTTGACCCCAATAAATTAAGGCAGAGATTAGGGGAGATGCAAGTGAATTTGACTCACCATCCACCTAGCCTTTACCAAACTATGTTGTTGGTGTTGATTGCTAGTCTAACCGGATGCTGAATACCAGTATTTTATCTGGACCGGATTGCCTATCTGACATACATTGTTAGGACTAGGCTCGAGTTGAAAAGAGATTGAAACGAAAAATGCCAACTATAGCTCGTGTTAAACAATGAACAGTTTGTAATGAAACACCGTACCTACTTATAGAAGACTTAACAATAAAACTCAACCCCGACACGTTGGAAAACAGCGTCCGTCTCTGCAGAACCCGCACTTAATGACTGACAATTTAATATTTTATCCGCATCTTTGGCGCCATAACACAAGTAGCCATTTGTGGCAAGACCGTTTGCTGCAAGTAATAATTTCTTTTCAAAAGTAGGTAGGTATTGTTTGTGGCAGAATCTTAACGTTGCAATAACTTGCTTCCTTTAAAATCATTAACTGCAATTAATGATACGACTTTCTCCGAACACTTATATTTAAGTTACAGTTTTCTTTCCACATAAGATTTTTGAAAAGGAACCCTGAAAAATCCCATAGAAACTTCATTTAAAAAGAAGCAAGGCGCTTGCTACTCTTGTAGCTAGACGAGGTAGGTTGTCGTCACGCCGAGGACCCTCAAAGCCCCTTGAAAGCTGCCCTACAGCGCTTTCTACAGACATTTACACTGCTTTCAAGCGCTACACCCGTTTTAAACACGCTTTTTATACTCTGTGGCTGAAGAAATAGCGCGGTCTCGAACGGCCATCTTGGATTTTATAAATATGCGTGTGTTGTAGTTAGCAGATTTGAAGGATTTTTTTGCGGAAAGACTTTAATAATGACCCGTATCAAAGTAGGTTGTTTTTAATCTATCCACACATCTATTCTGTACTTACTTTTCCCGTCCCGTATCCCGTTTATCATATAATTTTCCATCCCAGTGGCTATCGGGATAAAAAATCACCAGCCCTGTTGTTTCAAACTCCAAACAAGCTCAAACTATGTTTCGAATCAACCCTGCTTCCAATTACTGGCCGAAAGTATCTACAGCAAAATTCATAAAATTCTCAGCTGTGGAGAGCAATCTACAGTTTCCATCTACTTTAATACCGATAAAAACTTGTTTAGACTTCAGATAGCGTCCCTTTCACCCACAAACAACCTTTAAGGATCCAATCTGCATTGTAGCGTATCAAAAGATATACAGTTACTTGTCTAAAGGTTGTAATCGCCTGTAATTTGGATGGGGTGGCCATTCTTGCGTGACACCCCCTCGGTCTTGGGCCACTCGGCCGAAGAGCTCCTTAATCTTGGTTATTTGGTCGCTGGATGACTTAATTAGGGTTCTGGGGTAAGTGCTTGTTGTTTTGGGTAAGAGCGTTGAATTTTGCTGTGGTTTTGTTGAATTTTATGATGCTTTAAAAGAGGCTTCACTACATAAGCATCTTGGACTGTCAGCCCCGCTACAAATCTGGTGGGCATGGCTTATCAAAATAGTATCTAATCAGCAGTAGTAAGTATGCCATGGACAATCTAACAGCTTAATGTACAAATCGATTAAGAATGGACTTATCTTTCGTCGCTAAGACGAAGAGTGCTTAGCAAAGATGGCAACTTTGTAACTTTACGACTTAATAAAAGTCTTAGTTAAAAATGCGTTGCACTTTTAAGTGAAAGAAACCTTACAAAGCCTTACTACATAATTATGTACTTAAAGAGGAAGAAGAATTAAGGTAAAAACATAATCCTGTCGTTCAGTCAGGTTTACTGACGCAAATCCAAAGCTTACAAAATGTTGATCAAACGCTAGTCATTGATACCTACTTACTGTCGCGAGAAAAAACTTGTCCAAATGTTTCAGCTTTAATATCGGTTTTGATCACAGGAATTGAAATTCCACGTCAATCAAATGAAAAGTACTTAACGAATTTTCAATAACATTTGAGAACCAATGGATTATGGAATTAACTGAAAAAGTAATAATTTTCTTCTTAACATTAGACAGATAAGTACTAAAGACAAAGAAGGAGAAATCTGCGAAGTGCGCCAACTTTCTAGCAAGTAATATTTATACTTCGTTCAAACTGTTCTTTACTTTATTTTGTAGTTTATTTACGAGATAGCTAATCAAACAACACTTAAGTAATAAAACTGTGTGTGTTGTTATTGATTTAAAAATACTTTTGACTCTCAGCGCAATATCACAATAATTTCAACCACAATTATTGTAACTATAGAGATATGCCGTAGAGACTTTTTATTTGACTTTCTTGCAGTGACACTAAACAATTGTCTATTCCACAAGAATTTGACTATGGTAGGTACGTGCGTGCTAGGACTATTAATACCAGAAAGCTGTACTTACTTACATCATCTGTAGAAGGTAATACAGTAGCATGAATAGGTTTCGATAAAAAATGAAGCCGCTGCGAATTTGTAGGCCACACTTTCCGGCCGTTATTGTTTCTATTTTTCTTTCTTTGCTTTTACTCTGATCCAAACAGTAGTTCCCTAATATTGCATCCAAAGGATTCCAATTCCCTTCTATGTTTGGGGACCAACGATGAAATCTCCCAGAGAATGTCTTGGGTTGCCTACGTGACGTGAAAACTAAGAGAGATGTTGCTTCCCTCCTATTGTATGAATGGAAACTAGGTGATCGGGTTCTTCAATGTACCTTTGGATGCATTACATGGTTATCCCTGAGTAGTATGCCGCCGTTTTATAACCGACTTCTTAAGGAGCGTTCTTCTTCTTGTTTTTTTTTATACTTTGGGTTCTTTATCCCAATTTTCACTAACACTAAGTGATTCCTAAATGAATTTTAAAAAGCGTGCTGTTCGATTTTCAATGCTCGGTTCGGAGCCAAATGTTAAAAATCTAACTGCGTGTTTTCATTTAGGCGTTCATTTATGTATAAGTGAAAATGGAAATTAGTGTCTTGTATCTAAGGTAGCGCAAAATTATGCTTGAATTAGCGTTTCCATTTGTTTTGTGTTGTGACGACAAAAAACTACCAACCATATAATAAATTGCAGCATATTATCTCGCATGCGATGCAAGCAAGTCGTGTAGAACAAAATACTTAACAAATACCTCAACATCGTTTTGTTATGTTCGTGGAGCGTGGATTTTCTCACAACTTTCTTACACAGTAGTGAAAGTCTATAACTGGCATCATAATAGTCTCCAAGTATTTGCTGATCAAGGATCTGGAATCTTCAATAGCGTCATAATATGCAGTTGACATAACAAGTGCTGGACAAGCGCCGCGCCGCGTCTTCCAGTTCTGTGCTTCTTGCATCCATCGAACTCCTGCGGCCTTCATAAGTTCAAGGAATACCGATGCCTAATTCTGAAGATAAGCCTTGTTGCATAGTAAACTAACATCTAGCTCCCTATCAAAAGCGATGAACTCTCCTGTGATCTAAGCAGATACAAATTGTCTTCCCTTTTTGCAGCACAATTCGACTGCTCCTGTTTTCATCCGACTAGAAATCCTGACATCTCAATTGGGTATTTGAAATGGTAGTCAATAATGTTACTTTTTATGAATTGACAAAACGCGGAATTTGTACGTGTTTTGTATGACATATAACATTGTGACGTCACAGATTTTTAGAAACAAATGGAAATGCAATTTTACAATTTTATATTTGCATAATATTGAATTTTTGTACGGTGATGGAAGTTTTTAAGACGAGCGGTCTTTTATCTATGTGTTTTCATATTTTATTTTTGACCGATTCCAATAGTCTCACGTCATCTGCTACTTTTATCATCATCTACAGCCTGACTTCACCTACCGCTGATCATATCTACTTCATTACTTTTCCATGTTCACATTTACTTCGAGCAATCTCATCAGTTTTCCTCCTTGCATTATACAACAGCCCTCATACGTCAGCACTATTATTTATTCTGTGCCCTGTCTTCTTCTTTTTTGTTATACTGTGCTGTACTTCTTCTGTGCAAAGGCCTACATACACTCTTTCCATCGTTTGTGTCTTCCTTCCTATCCTCCCATATTTCACATAGTCAAAACCTCAAATTCATTGCGTCACTGACAGCCAACACTGGATATTGTACACAGGAATATTTTACATAACGAGGACAGAATTTCTCAAAATTCATCTGTTAAAGGGATTAAGTAGAGGATGAAAGTTTATATGGAAGTTCGTCTTTTTTGCTGACGGGAAAATCCCATTGGGCGCATGGCTTGTGATCAGTCCTACATAGGGACGAGTCACCGAGCCACCGAGCCTCAGCCACAGTCAGGGCTCATTACACGGTGCGTCAAATGACGGAGACAGCTTTTAGCGTGATTGGCTGCCCGCATTGTCTGCTTCAGTGGCGGACGCGGATTGTGATGGGAACTGAGGCTCGGAATGGAATGAACAGTGCGTAGGGCATTGAACAGGAGTGTTTTTGAGGGCTAGAAGATAGATGGAGGGACTTTCATTAAATCTTATCTATAGATATTTTATGTTATTTGAACGTGGTCATAATCAACCTTTAATGTTACCACTGCTGGGGACATAGGTCTCCTCTTTGTGAGAGGGAGCCGTGGTCTATCACGCGGGCGCAGTGCTGGTTGGTAGATGTCACACATCTTCGAATTTACGTTACTAAAACATGCCAGTTTTCTCACGATGTTTTTTTTCCCTTCGCCGTTTTGAGAATAGTGGTGATGAAATTATCTATTCAAAGTAAAGTGCCTAGCTGGGTTCGAACCCACGACCTACAACTCGTAAGTCGGGACTGTCACCACTGGGCCACTGCTCTAGAATATCGCTTTTGAATTGTGCAAACCTTATGTATTTAAACTCGTGAATGTACAAATTATGGATATTACTAACAAACAAACAGATTAACATGTTGCGGGATACTAAACGCCTCCAGACAAATTAACAATACCTAATAGTAATTAAATTAAGCCATTTGATGTTCGCCTATTAGAAGCCGTTTGCTCATAACAGCTTAACGATTTATACGGTTATATTTAATTGTCGTTTCGACAGATATTTTCTTATGACCCTTTGGGGTTCATACGACATTTGAAGGGTACCGCATCATAATTACAGATCATACAACTGATAACAACAGACCCGATAAAACACTTGTTGATAAAGAAAAAAGTAATTACAAAAAAAAAAACTTTTTCCTTTCCTCGCTTTGCTGCGTCATATATTTTACATATGTTTGTCTGTCTTGCAAACTTGGCAGACATTTTTACGCACATAAATTCAATATAACGGCACCGTTCGTGCTACGAAGGCCCCGAAGGATATGACTTCAGAACTATAACAAAATGCTGTCTCTACAATATTACTATAGTCTGTTCCAAAAATATGTGTTGTAGCTGTATACAACAAATGCTCAGGCTCAACTCTTTTGAACTTTTACTCAATAAAGGAGATTAATAACACATTCATTGATGTATTTAGAAGGTTTCTATTTTATATCTAACAATTTTTCCAACAATTACTTTTTGAATAACATTATCAATTGTGATTGAAAAATCATCAACGAAAATTGAGGTTATAAAATTAACTTGAATTGTCAAATGAAGAACATTTTTCGAAAGAATTCACGGGCATTTACAAAGAAAATATAAAATGTGAAATTCGGGTTTAAGTACTCAAATAATCAAATCAAATCACCCGATTTTGTAAGTGACACTAAAAATTGACATTCGCATACACGTTCCTAGTCCATTTGTTTACATTTTCATCAATACGTTTGGAACAGACTATACGACTACGAGGTACGATGCAGGAATATATCCACGCCACCGAATTTATTTATATGTTCAACAGAGCGAACCTAAAATATCATAATTCGGCATAGAAGCGAAAAATGTAAAAACCCAAATGGTAGTCGGGTTTGAAGCTTGTAAAGTAATGGAAGAAAGAAAATAATAAAATGCCCGAAGAAATACGATAACACGGTCAACTACAGACATTGAAATGGCCGAAAACTGAAAGCTCTCTTAGTGTGAGCAGCTTCTGTCATCAGCTTTATGTTACGTAATCTTTTTGTAACTAATCAAATGATCTAAAGTTCTTCTTGGTAAGTTAACGATGTTTTTTTGGTTAAAGAGCAGATTAATCTATTCATTAACTTACTTTAAAAAGGAGGAGCTCGTGGCTAAGTACTAACAGCCGCACAGGTCGATCCACCAGGTTAAGCTACGCTTGCCGGGGTTGGCCGTGGATGGGTGACCATCTTTGCATACCGAGACTCCTTCATGCCTCGGAAAGCACGTTAAGCCGTCGTTCCCGGCTGTCATTTGTGCATCTTTGACAGTCGTTATGGGTCGTCCGAAGTCCGAAGTCCGAAAATCTGACAGCCAGTCTTACTAAGGGGGCGAATTGATTTTATTATTTAGTTTGTTTGTTTCTTTTTTAATTTGGGATTTTATTTTAACCTATTCATATTTATATGATTAACTAGCTGCACTCGCACGGTTTCACCCGCTGCTCGGCTCCTATTGGTCGTAGCGAGATGTTACATAGCCTATAGCCTTCCTCGATAAATGGACTATCCAATACAAAAATATTTTTTAATTCGGACCAGTAGTTCCAGAGATTAGCGCGTTCAAACAAACAAACTCTTCAGCTTTATAATATTAGTATAGATGAGCACTAGCCCTAACTATGTGTTAAATTAATTTCACCATTGTAGCGCCACGTTGTATATGGAATTATCGTCAATGGCTAGTTAGTAGGCATAGGACAACTTAGTCCATTGGTAAACACAGATTTCTTCTAAAATAATAATAAGGTAAATCTGTCTGTCTGTCACCTTTTCACGCCTCTACGACGAAATGGATTAGGATAAAATTAGGTTAGGGCATGGATTTTATCCCGACAGTACCTATGTTCCAGAGTTTCAAAATTTGCCAAAGATGTAAACAACAATGGCCGCTCGAAATTGTCCGTGGTTTAGTGGTACGGTTAAACGAATTTTAAAGGTGTCTTCCGTGATATAACTACCGACCTCCATGCAGGTGAAGGCGCTCTCAGAAGCTAGTTTTCTATTTTTTATCTTCGCCATCCCCCGTAGACACACCACGTTAACTCAACGTGAATAACAATGTGTACACGGCTGAATTTCAAAATGTTCTCCAATGTGCATATAGCATGCACGTTTCCGCGCCGACCTGGCGTACAGGGAGATCGTGCTCGATAACTTGTGAGTTGTGTGTATGTGCAACACCAGGATATCATACTTTGTAGAAGCAAAGAGGATTTTGTTTATCGAGTTTTCAGGTAAGAATACCGTAAAATGGGGTGAATAGGGATGCAGGGGTGAATCGAAGTTTATAAGCAAGCAAGCAGTTTGTGAGCAAAAAGGACTCTTATATGTTTACTGTAATAAATTGAACGATTAGGTGTCCTTGTTGTCAAATAACTATATTATTTCAACCCTTGCATATACACTCCGTTTTACTTCGTAGTTTGTTAGGTTAGAAAACGTAGTTTATGTCTTTTGTAGCAACTGAAGTGTTGAGCATCCTTCGAAATTCTTCTTCTTCTTAAATTTGTTTACATTCTGGGCTTGCTGAATACTAGGTCTTATAGAAATATCGACAGTTTCATACGAATTTTGATGTTGAAATGCACATACATGTGTCTTGGCATTTCCAACAAAATTTTGCATTATAGTACTTTAATTTACTTATTTGGTTTGGTCAACGAGATCTCCAAAATGATATCGTTGTTACCTTGGCCAGAGGCTAAGCATTGCCATACAACGTGGCAATGCCGCCAGTCTCTTCCGTACATTACCAGTCGACAGCGATGAGAAGAAATTTTTCGTCACCATATTTTAGTTTCATATTAGTTTAGGTTAGGATATTAATATTTTTGCATTTACAAATTTAATTCTTGTCCATTTCGTCCATAAAAAATAGACAGTAACATTCCTCCTTACGGAACTGAAATAATAGTTATCTGTTATGCAAGGCTGCAAAGTTGATTTTTGGCGCGAGTACTTGAATTGAAACCTGAGCAAGCGAAGGAGAAGGATTTTGGACTCAGATTTCGTATGACAAACAGACTCTTTCCGAGCCTGTGAGGTGAAAAATTTATTTATTGTAACTTCCAAGTACCGGAAACTTCAGCTGCGTTGTCATTCACTCACAATAATATCTTGAAAGCTACGTGCAACTAACTGCGATGGACATATTCCGACATACAGACAGATGCCTACACTGTAATATCAATTTAAATGCAGTTCATTAATTAAATAAAAATAGATAGAATCATTGCCATTCCATATATAGGGAGAAATTGAAATCTCGAAAAAAAATCAGCTGTTCCATACATTATGCTCGCATAACTCGTCAAAATGTAGATTACAGGTGTGTTCCCATAGTAAAAGTTGTTCATAATAATGAGTAAGTTATGACCCCTTAGAATATTGCCCATGATTTCAATTTCAGCCTGTAACGACTTTTTCCTATGGGGTAGGCAAGAAATTACAGAATGCCAGGTGCTACCAGCCTTCTGCTTCGTTGACAGTCGTAGTCATTTAGGTCTTACACGCACGGAAGAGGCAATAAGCAAAATAACATTAGGACCCGTTTATACCCGTCTCGAAGTAGCTGTTAAGAAGACTCATGGTTCCAGTTTTAATTCACGTAGTTTTCCGTTGTTTCCAAAGATATCAATGGCGCTGCTGTAGTATAGCAGTTGTAATGCAAACACAAAATATAGCTATAAGGTTGATCAAAGCCAAATCGGTAATTTGGCCATTATTCTAAATTTATTTGAGTACTTACCTATCTTGTTTAACAAACGTAGTCAGCGCTCGATCAATCAGCGTGATGGACATGTTCCGAGCGGTGGATAGGCATGCAATCGTATAATCAATCCACTTATACATAAATGTATAGACATATTACATTCTCTGCCTCGATTGATTACTGTTAGCTGTCGAAGAGCTATCCTAAAGGTGTCAGGTTTCATTGATGAAACGAGTTTATAGAATAACTTGGTTAGTTGTTAGTGTTGTAACTCCTTCTTTTATTCTATATATGAATTAAATATTTGTCTCGTAATAGGTTAAATGCTCTAAGTAATTAGGTCATCGACTTATACATTTTCGCGAAGACATGCAACCTCAATACTCAATATCTTTACCTAAACCTCCGCGAGATCGCGCTAGTAAAAAAAATATTTGTTTCCAGTTTTACCAAACACTAATTAACTGACAACTAACTTTAATACTATGTTAGGTTACAGTCTCTACTTTACATACGGTTTAGTAATGTGTGTGTAAGCCTGCCTCGTGGTCTCAAGCGTTACTACTGAGCATAAGGTCCTGGGTTCGACCCCAGGTCAAGCAAAGCGTTATTGCTATTGGATTTCTTCATTACGGATATCACAGTAGCCGCCCGAAGTTTGGATTTATACCGCGTGTATAATAGGCTCGCCCTCTATTTCATGGAACATAAACGGAACTGCGAAACGTGGGTGTCTATAGGTGTGTGGGTTGGTCACCTCTGCAAAACACCGATGTGTTTCCCGGACCCGCATACACCGATGCGAATGCGGGTCCGATGATATGTTTTTATGTAGTTGTAGAAAGTAGTGTGTTAGTAACTTATTAAAAAGCTTCTAGGTGCTAGGTAGCGGGCGCTGTCAGTAGGGACCGGTCATCTCTTAACGGCTATTAGTTTTTACAGATTTTATATCAGATGCTTTTAACGTTCTGCATCGTTCTCACTATATAATATTAATATGAACTATGTAACCAATATTTTGTAACCATATTTAATATTTTGTAACATTCGTCGTTCATACCTTGCTACGTGAGGACGTGTATTTGCCTTATTTGATTATTGTTTATTTACACAGTTTTAAATTTCCGACACTCAAGTTAACTAGTTCTATAATTTTATCGGCCCCTCTCGTTCCATCTTGTGGGATTGTCCATATAACCCGGCGGCCATATTTGATTTTGGTGCTGTGTCTCGCTCGTTCTGCCCGGGAGGGACCTAGTGGAGCTGTCAGCGGTCCTCCGAAATACTCGAAAAACTTGTGAGTAACACACAAATTGAAAATCATTTGGCGGGATTCGAACCCGCGACATTCAACGCAAGCGCTTCTGCATGACGGTAGCTCCAACCTGCGAGCCACCGCGACACGCGTGCGCCGTCTCGAAATTCGTCATAGGTAGCTTGAAGCCTAGTCACGTGACATCGGTCGCCTTGCACCAAGATACTTAGCGGAGGTAAAACGACACTTCGGTCGCCCCGTACCAAGATACTTGGCGATAGTAAATCGACACCTCGGTCGCCCCGTACCAAGACACTTGACGATAGTAAAGCGATACTTTGGAGTTGAATTTAATTATTCGCCGCTATCTAGCTTGTGCGATCAGGATTTAAAAAAAAAAAATTAACTATTCACTCAACGATGTTTCACTCATCTAAAACGGGATCCAGCCCTGATTTAAGAACAACGTCGGAGACCGAATCTGGAGTCACGGGAAGGAAACGTAAACAACCTGAATGTGGGTTTACTGAAGCGTTAAACTCACTCGCTTCCGAGCTCAGATCGACCCTGAAGTCATTTCGCGGTGACGTTGACGCCAGCCTGACCACTATCAACTCAAACATCTCTGGTATGAAAACTGACTTGGAACTTCTCACCGCGAACACTACTGAGATTCGCAACGACATCAATCTTTTGCGAGCTGAGCAGGAATCACTTAAGCAGCGGTTGGTTGCTATAGAATCTAGGAACGAGGACATTACTCCGCGTATCGACTCCATGGATGGTTTGCTTCAGTTTACGTCGAATCAATGTGAAGACGTCGTGAAGAGAATCTCAGCCCTTGAAAGTCGTGTCATCTCAGCGGAGCGTACTGACGATCTAGTTGGCGAACTTGAGGCCAAAATCGACGTATTGGAGCAGCAGGCCAGAGCCTGTAATATAGAAATATCGAATGTTCCGGAGAGGCGTGGGGAGAACTTGATCACTATTATTAAATCTATAGGGGACAAAATAAAATTTCCGATAACACAAAACGACATTATTTCCATACATCGCGTTCCACAGAAAATTTTAAATAATTCCAGACCCAAAAATATTGTGGTGAGGTTCTCCTCGGTGCCGTTTCGTGACAACGTAGTGAGCGCCTATCGCTTGGCAAAGGGATTAAAGTCGGATCAGGTCGGCATAGCTGGAACCTCGCATACAATATATTTAAATGAGCACTTAACTCTGAAGAAAAAGTTGTTCTTTCGTGAATGTCGTCTTGAGGCCAATAAGCACAAATTTAAACACTGCTGGGTCAAACATTCCACAATTCTGGTACGCCGAACTGATATTTCAAAGATATTTTCAATCCGTAATAGTAAGGATTTCCACAAATTTAATATTTCCGATGATATTACCGCTAAAGATAATAAGTAATTCTTTAATTTTCCGTATTTTTTCTAACTGTATAAATTCCCTTTTTCATTTTTATTTTGATGCTATAGACTACATAAGCTCAATTAATTACACATACGTTCTTTGGTTAAGCGAATCAGTAATACATTTTTGTCATATTTTTCTATATTCTCTGTTATCTGTGGTTCCAGGCTTACTGGTTGCATCTCTAATCATCAGTGCTTTCAACATACATTATATTATAACATATCTCCTTCCTAATGGCTGATTCACTATGTATTTATTATCAGAACTGCAGGGGCATTCGTGGCAAACTTCAGACGATTTTTATGAATGTCTTGGCTGACACGTATGATATAATCGTATTAACGGAGACTTGGTTAGTACCAGATATAGCAGACTGTGAGGTTGTAGATCAGCGCTACACCGTTTTTCGTTGTGACCGGGATCGCGCGGCAACTGGTAAACGCGAGGGTGGAGGAGTTCTTGTTGCCATTTTAAAAACACTTCAACCTTTGTATATGGCCAACGTATGCGGCGGTTCTTTACACACCCACTTAGAATTTCTACTTATTCAATTACCCAGTCGTGACCATTCGAAACGGCACTTTATCAGTGCGGTTTACATACCACCAAAAACACCCGATGACGTCTATATTACTTACTTGAGTATGCTTTCGAACATTTTAAGTGATCCCGTGATAGATTGTTTTTACATAATAGGTGACTTTAATTTACCGAAACTGGATTGGCCTTCCGGAGTTGGTGCATGTAACCAGCTCAGTGAGATCCATTCATTTATTGGTAGGAATCTCGAAAATTTTCTTTCAGAATTGAACGCCGCGCAGTATCATAACTTTCCAAACGCGAACAATCGAACGCTAGATTTATTAATATCCAATGAACACTGCCAGGTTTATCAGCCAAGTGATCATTTAGTACCCATGGACTCTCATCACCCCCCTTACTGTGCCGTGACCTCCCCTCACATGAATTATTCGCGCATGAACCAGTGCCCAGTTGTGAAATTCAATTATAATAAGTGTGATTACGATCAAATTAAAGCTGATTTGTCTGAAACAGATTGGAATAGCTTGCTCGATCACCTTTCCGCACAAGAGTCTGTACACACATTTTATGATTATTTATTTGAAGTTATTCGTAAGCATGTTCCCCTAAAATCCAACCGATGTTCTAACTTTCCAATTTGGTTTACTCGACCCCTTATAAGGCTATTCCGAAACAAAAACAAGGCTTGGATCAAATGGAAAGTTTGCAATAACATATCCGACTTCGAGCAATTTTCTCTTTACCGACGTAGATTCAATAGTGAATGCTACCAATGCTACTCCAACTACATAAAGTCTGTCGAAGATAATGTTCACAAAAATCTCAAACTTTTCTGGAGCTATGTATCTAGTAAACGTGCTAATTCAGGGATTCCATCTAATGTCAAATTGGGAAACACTTCCTGCTGTGAGCCGCGCGATATCTGTGAACTGTTTGCAACGTACTTTAAATCTGTGTATGAACCATCTACACTCGATATTCATAATTGGGTGCCTCCTTCTACCTTCCATAGCGATAGTGACCTTATTAGTAAAATTTATATAAATCATTCAAAAATTCACAAAGAGCTCATATCGCTAGACTCCACAAAAGGTCCTGGACCTGACGGCATCCCACCTTCGTTTTTCAAACGTGTTGCTGATCAACTGTGTGATCCTCTGCATTTGTTATTTAATAAATGTATTGAACACGGCGTTTTTCCGGATGTATGGAAACTAGCACATTTGACTCCAGTCTTCAAAAAGGGATCCAAGCATGACGTGGAAAATTACCGCCCGATCTCCATTCTGTCCACCTTGTCGAAGCTTTTTGAGAAGTTAGTTTACAACGAAATATATCCCACTTTACACAAGTCCATAATTAAACAACAGCACGGTTTTGTCCGACAACGATCCACCTATACAAATTTACTCATTTTTGTTGGGAATCTTTTCGAAAACATGGATAATCGTTTACAAACCGACGCTGTGTATACGGACTTTCAGAAGGCTTTTGACAAGGTGGACCACGAATTGCTATTACAAAAAATAGCTTTTAATGGTATTCGCGGAAATTTGCTGCGTTGGTTCACATCTTACATAACAAACCGTACTCAAAAAGTTGTGATCAATGGTTATCAATCCGAGCTAATTTCAGTCACCTTCGGAGTCCCGCAGGGATCAATTTTGGGTCCTTTATTATTCACTATTTTCATAAACGACATTATTTGTTGCTTTAAACACTCCAACTTTCTACTATACGCGGATGATTTAAAAATTTACAAAACTATAAATAGTTTTGAAGATTGTTTATTACTTCAAAGTGACTTAGATCGACTTTCTACATATTGTACCACAAATAAACTATTACTGAGTTTACCCAAATGTAACGCTATAACTTTTACAAAAAATAAAAAACAACATCTATGTAACTATTATTTATCTAATGCAAAACTAAATAGAGTCTATTCACTGCGGGACCTCGGGGTGATATTGGACTCAAAACTTCATTTCAGCACGCACATAGATACTATTATAAACAACGCGCTTAGAATGTACGGTTTTGTTATGCGTAACAGTAGAGATTTTAAACGCCCATCAACTTATAGATATTTGTTTATATCTTTAGTTAGGCCATGTCTGGAGTTTGCTACTATGATATGGAACCCTTACTATAGAAAGTATATTGAATCAATCGAAACAGTACAACGAAAGTTTCTGCGAGCCATGCATTGGAGATGTAGTCACAGCCAAGCCACGTATGATACATTGTTAAAGTATTACAACCTGCTTTCTTTAGAATCCAGAAGGCTGCTTCTTGGAGCAATGTTTGTTCACGGTATTATCCATAACAAATATGACTCCTCTGATATATCCAATAAACTGTGTTACCTTGTTCCGAGAACAGTAGTGCGTAGACGAGCGCGCCCATACCGTTTACTAGCAACTAATACCAGCCAAATATGTCACTCTAATGCTGGGTCTCGCGCTCCTCTGCGTCAACTGGTGGATTCTTACAACGACAGATTTGAGAGCATAGATATTTTTAACCTATCCGCTAACAAATTTAGGATACTTGTAGTAGAGTCTATAATGGCATCATAATTTTATTCTAACAAAAGAAAGATCTTTTATAATTTTAATAGTTTAATAATGTATTTAACTCGCGTAGCATAATTAATCATAAGTTAGTGATCAGTGGATAATAGTGTTGGTAGTGCAATAAGTGCCACTAGTTTAAGTTTATATTTTGTTTACGACATGTTTTGTACTGCTGTTTTTTATCCCTAAATAAATAAATAAATAAATAAATATTTTGTTTAAGAGAAGAACGGGCAAGAAACTCCATGGACACTCTCCATGAAGTTTCTTGCCCGTTCTTCTCCATAGGTACCTACTGCTTTGGAATGGGCAACTAGCTTCATCTCTCTGACTGACCGACCCTTTGACAATTCAAAAGTGCCTGTAATTGGTTTATTTGAAATAAATATTGAGTTTGAGTATTATTAAACTGGCTTTGTCTTTAATTTTTCTGCTGATGACTTATGTCAATACGAAGCCGTAAAGGTATGCAGTAAAAAAATAACAGCGAAAAAGGACCACTAAACCAAATACAATATATTTCGCCATTTAACTTATCTAATACTTCGATAGAAAATTAATATATTATTGGATCATTCCCCTCACGTACAACCAACCTCGGGCGGCGCTGCCTGCATACTAACAAGTTTGCGTATAAATATAAGTACATTTGTGTACAATAGGCCAATGGAGGGGAACTCCAAAACTGAACGAACTTTTGCCTGTTATGTTACGCTTCGACAGTTATTTTTTGGTGGAAAAAATGCGGGTTCCGGGTTGAAGAGTCGCTGTGGATCTTTTTTTCGAGTTACACATATACAATATATATATTCTCTATGGGGTTACAAGTACAGACACCAGCACATCAAGCTATCCCAAAGCTATCGTCTTTACTTAATTGAAAAGGAACCTTATGCTTTTGTAATATAGTTGAAAAACTATTGTCAGATTGGGGTAACTTGATGTGCTGTCTCTCGTTAGATAATATAAAACCAAAGGACCATCTAGGTGGACCTTAACTTATAACAGTGAGGCCTCCTTGCAGCACAAGTCACTAAACGCGTTTCACGCTAACGTTTTTTTTTATTTGCGATGTAAGCGGCCTTGGAATAGGCTGTAACAACTCCAGACTAAAAACAAAACAGTACATCAAATTAATTGTGTACTTAACTAGGTGTTGATTAACGAACAATTTCAAATGTGCCCATTGTGTATGCGTTAAAGCCAGGGCCACACATCTCACCACAGTTTACCATAAACTAAACGCACCTTGTTAATAATTAGTCTTCTAAATATAGCCGGCAGCGGGCACAGGAAGACGCACGTTATTCCTAACGCAAGTGACAGTAACCAGGCCCTTTGAGTTACTGACCTGCCTCAATTACTCTGTTGTTTTTTGGTTTGTTTTTTTATTTCGGGTAGAGGTGTCAAAAATTGATAATTTATGGTTAGGTTCTTCGAAGACTAAATCTATGAATGCTTTTATTTCTGTTTTCCACTTCCCGTGTTACTGTTATCTATTTCGAAAATGGATGCATTGGTTCAATATATCGTTGCATACACAGCTGCCTGTATGAATATATGCACTTAATAAAAAACTTAAATTCATTCATTCTTTTGTTGCTAACAGACTAACGCTCCGCCTAGATCGCTGGATCTAGAAACATAAAAAGTTTCACAACAGTTCCAAGTGAGCTGACGAGCAAAAACACGTTCTGCAAAGGATGGTTGATGACTAATAGTTGGTTATCCTCTTGGTATATTTCCTTTAACTCCTTTTCCACTCTTAAGATACCCAGAAATAATTCTATACTCTATATATGAGAACACGCCTGTTGCCCTGAAGTAAGACTCGGCAGGTACTTTTGTTTTTATTCGGCATAATTATGATACATGTCTGGTAACTAAATATTTTTATTCTCATTACAGCGCCGCCTGACTCAGAAGTTCAGCATCGCAGTAGGAGTCCCGACACTGGTAGTCCGCGGCCGGCACGTGCGGGATGCTCTCCTAGACGACGCTTTGGGAGAAAGGTTCCCCTGGCCCCCACCTCCCCTCACGGAAGTTCTGAGGGGCGTACAGCTGCAGGGAGACGGGGAGAGTCGGCTCTATGAGCAGCTACCTGCTGATGCCGTCAGGGTGTTCTACTTTGCAGCACATTGGGTAAACACTCTCTCAAACTCAAAGTATTTATTTCAAATAAACCAATTACAGGCACTTTTGTATTGTCAAGGGGTCGGTCAGTCAGAAAGATGAAGCTAGTTGCCAACGGGCAACTAGCTGGATCGGAATGCCCAAGCAGTAGGTAGCTATGGAGAAAACCGGCGAAGGACACTCTTTTAAACAAAATATGGTTACAAAGATTGGTTACATAATTCATATTATTATTATTATGTGAGAACGATACAGAACGTCAAAAGCGTCCGATATAAAATATGTAAAAAAATTAAAATAAGCCATAGCCACTAATAGATGACCAGTCTCTATTGACAGCGCCCGTTCACGAACGTGACGAAATTATGAAAGTTACTTGAAAAGTTAAGCATATTTGGAGTACCCTCATTTCTTTTCGTCTGCATCACTGTAGTTTATGGTTTTGGCCGTCTTATCTGAATCGTCTCCCTTTGTCATCGATGTTTGTTTTGTTCCAGTGCCCCCCCTGCCGATCGTTCTCACCAAGCTTATGTGCGGCGCTGTCGGCGGTGCGCAAGCGACGCACCAAGTACGCAAACACGCAGCTCATACTGGTCTCCAGCGACAGGTATGCAGTTATTTATTATAGAACTAGTTCTGGGGTCCATTTCGAAGGGCTGTGGGTCCAAATCCAGTGGAGTTGCCAAAGAACGCTCATTTAGACTAACGGAGTCGTCTGTCTGAAAATATAGGGTTTTCAAAACCAAGTGCCAACGGTTGCACCGTTGCACCTTTTTCAAGCTTTTGCAAATCTTTTCAATAAGCATGTACCCAACTTCCTAGTATTTTTATAGTTACAAAGTTTTAAAATAAAACGTAGATCTATATGTCATAACTACTCGGGCAACTTAGAAAGTGCTGGGAAAAATCTAAGTACAAATATATCAACAAGCCTTTACGATGCTACGTTAGAAACTTTCTTAAAACTGCGTTCAGTAAACTAACAAAACAAAGGAAATAAATCAGCAATCCAATCTAGTTGAAGCAAGTTCACTCAGTTATGATGAAACAACATGGCGCCGGTACCTCTGAGCCCCTGTTTCTACACTCAGGTCCCGGCAGGCTGCGGATTATAGTCGGGGTCCGACTGTAAGTGTTGATAACGAATACGGATGTGGTTTGAGTGGAATCGTAGGGAAAATTAATTATACAACTTACTATGGGGAAATGTTTTCAAACAACTGTACAAAGACGGACTATATTTTAAATTCAATCTCAATGTGGTGTAGAGACTAATCATGATGAAGGATAATAGCTCGAAGATAATTATAAATTACAAGACTAAATAGGTACTTAATACATAGAATAAACTTTATAAGGAATTGTGGTTGACCCCCTGAACGGTTTTGTGCTTCAATTCATGTGTAAATAGGAACTATATTTGAAAAGCATGGAAAAGGACGGTACAGTTTCATAGAGCGCAAAGTGCGTCTGACGAAATTTTTAAATATGGTACAAACTTTATGTGTGCAAAGAAAGATTTTTAATCCTTTTTAGACCAGCCCGGTCTATTTTTTGGTCAAAGAATCAGCATTGCCATACAACGTGGCAATGCTGCCAGACTTTTTGGGAACTTTTCCTGTTGACAGCGTTCTGGACGAATTTTTCATGCCCTTTGATGTTCCTCCCGTTTTATATTGGGTGACTGGTAATTAGTGACCGATATTTAAACACGTGATTGTACTCATGATTACAATCAACTTTCCCAAAGAAACTTTTTTTGTATACTCAATAGCTGCTAACAGCTGATCCAGTTGTATTGTTATTGTGATAAAAATAAAACTATTGTATAGCATTTTTAGTTGTATAAAGTTTCGTCTTCATCCATAGTTTTACGTAGAATATTTGCCACGAGACGTGTTCAAGTTAGTGTGATCGTAAAACAAATATGGCGCCTTGTCTGCTCAATTTAGAGCTCCTAATGAGTCTATTTGAGTTAGATCTCAATTGTCTGATCTCATTTATATATATCCCTTTGTCTATCTCTGAGATTAATGGCAGGGATAGTATTGTATGGTTAAAACTGGTATTGCATACGTATTTTTAGCAAATGCTATAACCGAAATCAGTTTTATATTTTGCTTTATAGTGTTACTGAGAGCTCTTCCACAATCATTTAAGATTATTATTAGTTTCGACACTTCTCAACATATTGTAATTGGTAAAAGTACTTAGTAGTGAGATAAATGGATTCCTCGCAAACTGTAACAACTGATGTTTGTAGACGTACCTAAATATGTATCAAATACAAAAAGCGTGTTTCTATAATCTACAAGATTTTAAAATTACAAAGCTGTAATCTCAGATCTCGAGCGCAATCTAAAATTTGTCCAGCCAGTTAATGGCTTTAACTAATTTAATATGTATTTTTCAAAGAAAGAAAATACAACTCCAGTAAAAGATAAACAGCTGCGCGTTCAATATTTTCTTCTTTTTCTTTTTTCTTTTACTCGGAATAAAGAGCGACGATTTCCTTTGTTACCAATCGGAATATTTTAATTAAATTATAGGAATGTTTTTTCAATTTGAGAACAATGAGATGGGAATTAATGTTTGTAGATTCTGAGTATTTTTATTAATCCCAGAGGTCTCCATTTTATTTTTAATCGTGCTCGAGGCTATAGTTGTTAGACCTTTAATTTTCCAGAATAAAAATTACTTCATTAATGATTTCATGGCAACTATCCACCTGTCAATGTTAGTTTTAAAATATTGAAGTGTAAATGTGTCTTAACATTACATTTCAATTCATTTCAATGGCTTTCAAACATTTTCACCTCTGGCAACTTTTGAACCCGAATAATGCTACTACAATGCTGCTTAGCGGCTGAAATAAATATCCTCCCCGACCCCTTTGCAAGGAGCGATACGTACTTCCTCCTCGTGAAACATAAATAAGCCACTTTATGTACTGGTAGTAGTATAAAGTTGTGCTTCCACCTCGAGAGTGAATATAAATAAACATTTGGGTATTATTTACTCCAATAAGACAGTTTGCATGCTGAATAATAAACGGAGGCTCGCCGCGCCTCGGGCTGCTCCCGAGTTAGATGTCGTCAGGGTTGCCTGTTTATTAAGACTTGGATTGTCAAAAATATTCCACTGTTCTCCAAATATTTAAACCTCTATTGTGTCAGACTTTCAGTTGCTCTCAGCGCATAACACTTGTATTCATATAATAATAATTGTATCATGTAATTTTGTTTTTGTACGTTGTGCTCCATCAAACCATATTTCAATGCAAATCATAATATTTTATTCTGTAAGGGGTCATAAGCACTTATAACTGAAAAGAGATATAAATTGCTTCCAAAAGTAAAATGGATAAGTAAATAGGTAAAATTACAGATGTCTGTTTAATTCGGTAAATGAACTAGCAAGCAAATTAAACTTATACTCACGAGGTAATAAAAAATACGTATAAAGCAAAAAAAAATACAGCGGTAAACTCTTCAAAATGAGTCTAGTCTTGATGAAAATTTCGATTTTCTCGTCATATAAATACTTTGTTATGGCAACCCTACTCGATACAGTATTCATAGGCAGGACAGTGTCGTTACAACAAATTGAATCCGTTTGCTTGCCGGCCGATCGATCGCGAATTTTTACACGAAACTTCTTGCGAATATTTTCACAAATTGATTAAGTTGGAGTTTTTCAGAAAAATACGGAGAATTTTTACGGTTTTTTTATAAAGGCAACTTTTTCCAGTTTTTCAAAAGCGTGTGTGCCTGTTTATAATGGACTTTATTGAGTACTAGCTTTTGCCAGCGGCTTCGCCCGAGTGTATGTAGGAAATTATCCCACGGCAACCTTACATTTTTCCGGGATGAAAAGGAATAGCTATATGCTATTTCAGACTATAATCTATCTTTGTGCCAAGTTTCATCCAGTACTTTTTGAGTTTATTCGTTACAAACATGCATACAAATCTTCCCTGTTTATAATATTAGTACAATTATAGATCTACAACGTTCAATATCCCGTAGCTTCAACTCCATTTCATTAAATCCAGTTTCCCCGCTGTAAATAAAACGGAATAGTTGAAATCTGTTTCAGTAGCAGGTCAAAGGAGTATGGTAATTAAAATTCAGGCTGGGACGAACGGTAGCTCTGAATAGTTCATAGAGACCCTTGCCCGCATCACCTCCGATATATTACTTATCGTTAGGCTCTTTTAGACCTAAACGGTGAATACGTTGTAAGCAATTCGAATTATAAGGCTATACAGGTCTTTCTTGGAATATGATAGGTACGCAAAATATACGCATGATACGAAAGTATTAGCTGAACCATTTTTTGTACAGGATGCACCTACATGAGCTGTTATTATTAGTTAATTGTTTGTTTGTGGCAATCAACTTACATTAAACAACTTACAGGTGGGTAACCATGATGTGTCAATATTTATAATGCTGGTGTGAGAGAGGGCTAGTGCTATACGCTCTGTATAGCTTTGTCTCTCTTTTACATCAAAAGTGATGGCTTTGGAACGTCATGGTTGCCCACCAGGGAACGATACTATGTTTCTTAGATATAACTTATTTTGTAAAATCCATACTATATACTTAATATTATAAATGCGAAAGTAACTCTGTCTGTCTGTCTGTTACCTTTTCACGCCTAAACCACCCAACCGATTTTGCTGAAATTTGGTATGTAGATAGTTTGCATTCATGAGAAGGACATAGGCGTATTATTATTATTTTTTTTTTAGGTAGGGTAGGTAGGGTAGGTAGGGTAGGTAGGGTAGGTAGGGTAGGTAGGGTAGGTAGGGTAGGTAGGGTAGGTAGGGTAGGTAGGGTAGGTAGGGTAGGTAGGGTAGGTAGGGTAGGTAGGGTAGGTAGGGTAGGTAGGGTAGGTAGGGTAGGTAGGGTAGGTAGGGTAGGTAGGGTAGGTAGGGTAGGTAGGGTAGGTAGGGTAGGTAGGGTAGGTAGGGTAGGTAGGGTAGGTAGGGTAGGTAGGGTAGGTAGGGTAGGTAGGGTAGGTAGGGTAGGTAGGGTAGGTAGGGTAGGTAGGGTAGGTAGGGTAGGTAGGGTAGGTAGGGTAGGTAGGGTAGGTAGGGTAGGTAGGGTAGGTAGGGTAGGTAGGGTAGGTAGGGTAGGTAGGGTAGGTAGGGTAGGTAGGGTAGGTAGGGTAGGTAGGGTAGGTAGGGTAGGTAGGGTAGGTAGGGTAGGTAGGGTAGGTAGGGTAGGTAGGGTAGGTAGGGTAGGTAGGGTAGGTAGGGTAGGTAGGGTAGGTAGGGTAGGTAGGGTAGGTAGGGTAGGTAGGGTAGGTAGGGTAGGTAGGGTAGGTAGGGTAGGTAGGGTAGGTAGGGTAGGTAGGGTAGGTAGGGTAGGTAGGGTAGGTAGGGTAGGTAGGGTAGGTAGGGTAGGTAGGGTAGGTAGGGTAGGTAGGGTAGGTAGGGTAGGTAGGGTAGGTAGGGTAGGTAGGGTAGGTAGGGTAGGTAGGGTAGGTAGGGTAGGTAGGGTAGGTAGGGTAGGTAGGGTAGGTAGGGTAGGTAGGGTAGGTAGGGTAGGTAGGGTAGGTAGGGTAGGTAGGGTAGGTAGGGTAGGTAGGGTAGGTAGGGTAGGTAGGGTAGGTAGGGTAGGTAGGGTAGGTAGGGTAGGTAGGGTAGGTAGGGTAGGTAGGGTAGGTAAGGTAGGTATCAAAGTTAAGACAGGACAACGTCTGTCGGGTCAGCTAGTATATTATATATCTTTGCGTTTATTTTATTTGTGTGGGCTTGTAATTAGCAACATAGTTATATATAATTTTGATTAGCTTGTTATTAGTCTGTAAGCCTTCCGAAAATAAATAAATAAATAAAATGGAAGGAGTAGTCACGTTTGTACTCTAAGTAACAGCCGCACGGGTCAATCGCCCGTCTTAAACGACACTTCCAGCGGTTAGTTCGTAGATGGGTTGTTCTGGATTTCATACGCTGGGTTTTGGAACTTAGTTAGGCAGTCGTTCCATGAGAAATATTGGTATCCAACTCTTTCCGGTTAGACGGGAAGCTGACCCCAACCCAGTTGGGAAATTACTAGGCAAATTGTTTGTACCTACTCATGAACCTATTTACCTACCTACAATACTGCAAAAGGTGAAATCCAACCCGCATTCCTTGGCACGCTTCCAAATAGTACGAAATCTGGTGATGGTGGCTTGTTTGTGTCTGGTGAAAGACAAACCACTTTTCCTACAATGTTGTTATTAATTAATTTAGATGAAAAGAAACTATTTACCAATTTCACAAAATAATGACATCAAAGTTCCCTTTTTAAAATTCCCTCCCATGCACAGACAGCATTTCAGAGCTCTAATTTCAAACATCGAACGTTGATTACTGGCATCTACGTCGAATATTTTACTGACATATCAATTTTAGGTCTCAAATCTATTTGAAACTGGATCTCATTATGTTGTCAAAGGGGTGTGATCGTGTCGCGATTGCACTGAGCTAAGCACGTGCTTCCATGCTCTTTGATGTCACTGAAGTGTCATTATGGCATGTGCAACTTGCAGTTTTTTTTTGAGGCATAGGATGTTGGAAGATTAGGATTTCTTTGGTACGGAATGGAAATAAAAGCCGTTTTGGGATTTACTGTCGTTTAAATACGGATTGGCTGGATTGGATGACTTTCTAGTTAGTTTGTATCAATGAAGACAGTTTTTTACTGCAGCGAGTGCCAGTCCTTTTTTTAAACCTACATGAATTACCTTCCTATCATCCCGTTAATGCAACACTGATTACCTATTTAAATATTATACGTTAAGTTCACTTTACTTAACCATTTTATGACTCTTGGATATTTTATTCTAACATAAACCGTTAAACCGTTAACTTATCTTAACGCTATCCATACTGTGGTCTAAGCGGGTTCTCATTAAACCCCTCAAAGGGACCTGACAGTCGCGTCATGATTACGTCATGCATTGTTGGATGTGGCCCTTTGATCTTGTAGTGAAGTCACATCACTATGCATGTGACAGTTTAACTTTTATTTCTTTTGTGGCGGGCACAGGCAATGTTTTTTTTTATCCATTATAAAAATTGCTGTTTTGACATGTTTCTTATTAAGCCTGGTTGAAAAATATATCCAAATAATTTTTTTTAATTAAGTTATTGTTTTTGGGATAAATTCACCCCAGCTGCTAGTTTTCCAATAAGAATCTTTAATCAACTTTATCCCAGTTTATTTTCAAGACAATACCATTTCTTCTAAGACCCTCCGAAGGGAAATATAAAGGTAAAATAATGAGTCTTAGAGATTTAAATATAACGAATAATATAGACTGTATTAGCTCCATTATCTCACAAATTGTACGGCACCTGAGGGAAATGAATTTGTTGTTGAAGATTGATTGGCTTATTTAAAAAGTCTACTTTTTAAAGTGCTATCCTGTAAAAATAATGTTAATTTTTGCTATAAGTAGTCATGTAGTCTTGGGGACCACCATTAGTCAGTTGGATTAAATACAGACATATCAACTATATTTTAAATGCGAAACATAATGCTCAAATTAAACCTTAGCCCTTAAAAAAGAATGCTTGTCCTTCTTTTAGTGTCGATGGTAGAATGCTAAGGACAATCAAGGGCAGACAGCTGTAGGCTGTTCCATGACAATGCTACCAACCAAACAGTTCTTTAAATAGGTACCAAGTCCAACTACAGCCGGGCTAGCTGGGACCTTTCGTTATAAACTCTAAGTCTTTGTATAGGTTATGCCAAGGAAATCATTAAAATTTAGCGTTTACCAATAGAAATAATACTAAGAGTCCCATTAACTAAACCACTCGCATACTGCAATTTTATTATAGACACAATTCTTCCATTCTTCCATTATATAGGTTCTCGCGAAGGTTCCCCAAACAACGGGTTGTCTCGACACCGCAAAATTGAAAGCCCACCATCTCTCAAATTCTCAGAGCACTGCTCATCAAATTAAATACCTAGCGTAATGTCTACTTATACGTAATACGTAAGTGCTTTTTTCCGTACCTAAATAAGGGTCAAGTTTAACCCCTTTACCCCAACAAATCTGTCAAATTCTCCATGCACCGCTGATAGAATTGCACAACAATAATTGCAAATATTCCACATAAACTCCCCCAGTAGTACGGTGGAGGGTGGCTGACGTCACAGACGGCAGTCGCGACAGGTAGCCAGACTAATGGAAGGGTGGCAATAGGGCTGTCGAGTTCGATCGATGCCAAATGTAACAAAGGATTTTATTTTTAAACTTATTATCAATTTTATTGTGGCTTCTGAGTTCTGGAGGTCGCTAATTGATATGATGTCAGGTATTTTGTTTTAAAACATATTATGGATATACTTAAGTAATTATTGAATTGACTGTTTAGCCTTTCGAGGGATACGGGAGTGATGTGGTTTTACAATTGAGTAGTACTTTAGGATATTGGATACTTGTGTGTCGCTTCTCCGCAGTATCACTTAGGGATCGATGATATCGGATGGCAGAATTGTCTGCAAACTAATCAATGTCATCGTTGTGTTCCATGTCGTATCTCTCAGTTAATACTATAAAATCTCTACAGCATGTATCAGAGCAATGTAGTTACTTTATATTTAAAGGCCATTGTTTTTTTTTTGTTTCCATATGTATAGGTACTTTTTTTAGATAATTTCGATGTTGTTTTGTGGTGAATGCTGTGTACACCTGTAATAAGCGTACATACCGGTACTTTTTTTTTTATATGTACATACTGCTGTTGGTATACCAAATAAATAAGGGTATCAACTAAACAACGTTCTCCACGAATCGTGAAAAAATTGTCAGCCGTCTCATACATTATGGTCGGGTAGGTTTTCAAATTGTTTAAGGGAAAGTGGATATTTTTTGCGACTACTATATTAGAGTATTAACTTAGCGCTCTATTATAATTTTTATTTTTTCAACAGCAAATTAAATAAAAAATTGTTGCAAGTAAAATAGAGCGCTCATAAAATATTTGTGCTTACTTGATAATCGAGTCATTACTGTAGTGTTGCCAACAGAGGCTATCTAGCACAACTAAGGCAGCACAGCCTACATTTCCCTTTTCTGTAACACAGGCAAAACGACAATGTACGTTAATTGAAAGTCGAACATTACGCAGGACACCTTTAATCCTTAAAAGCAATTCGCGCAAATTAATCGCTTTTGTTTCGACCCTCGCGACAGCCCTAATTAATAGGGTTGTCCGTGCGTAGATTATTGAGCTTGTAGAAAGGAAGTGCACGTTCAGCCTTGTAATTTTGTGTGGTTGGCAAAATTGTGAAGTTCAATTTTGAAAAAAAAACACTGACATCCGGAAAGGTGTTTTATGCCACGGCTTTAAATTACATAATGCCGTTACGTCCGTTTACGGCTTAAGTTGAAAGAGAGGTGGTTTTATTTGTTTTGAAATCTTGCTATCATTGATATATTTTATATATCAATGCTTGCTATAGTCCTGTTACATGAACGTAAAAAAAAAAATATTTACCATAACTTCATCACTTCATCAGTATGTTACCACGTAAAGTGCTCTATCAACTCTATATTTAATAGTATTATCAACCATTAGTCCAATTAAACAACGATATTAACGAAATTAAGAATTCTACCATAGAGAAAAAATGCAGCAAACCGTTTTCCAATTGGAATACGAAATTGGCTCGTGTTTGTTTTCCATCCCATTTATCTGTGAGTTGGCAGTACCGGTACAATAATGGCGGCAATTGGCAAATTTTGCATCTGTTTCCCGCCAATTTATGATGTCCTTTTTTCCGTAGTCATTTATTGTTGTATTTATATCATGTCGTAAAAATACGAATCCAATGCGGTTTTCGAATACCTATGCTGTATATTTCGAAATAAATGGGACATAAAATTTTTAATTAGACAAATAATACTTTTTTAGTTGGCCTCAGTAGAAACAGCACTATATGAAATCTAATTACATTGGAGATTGGACCTACTTGACTTGCTATTCACTTTAAAATTTTCGGAAGCCGCCAACCATGAACGGGCAAGATAATAAAATGAAAATGGCCATACCCAAACTAGTTACTTATAAACTTAAAATTATTTTTTATCCTGGTTCATAGACTTCCTATGAACTATGAAGTATAAGTAAGTAGTTTATTCTACCATATCTTACGAGATTTCGTCTAAAAAAACGGAAAAGTTGGAAGTTGGAGGAAAGCCTACTTAACTGTAAACGCAAAGAAATAAACTCTCCATAAAGCTAAACTAGCGACAACAACAAGACGTCTAAAAACTTGCACCAATTTTCTTACTTTGTAGTTGTACACCCTAAAAATGATTACCTTCATAAAACCTGTTTTTATCTCGCTGGGACCAAGCACAAAGTTTATACAGCCTTTTTCCCTCAGAAAGATAATTTTTACATAAAAGTGAATGTCTGTAATAAACTCCGAGGGTTTTCGGAGCCCGGGGACTTAACATTTTTCTTACTTGTAACTTTTCGAGAGTTCAAAATGTTTTGTAGAAGTTAAAATTTAATTTCAAACGAACTATTTATGTTTAAAAATAGGTAGGTAATAGGTATTTGTGTTTGAATACAAATGATTGCTGAGGAACAGTTAGATTTTTTTTGTTGGTAGCTGTAGGAACCTACCTGCTTTATCTACCGCAAAAGTAATCACTGAAAGAACTCGTGAAAACAATTTGCAATATTTATTAAGGACGTAGTTTACAAACAATACCTAATAAATCATTGTGAGTATTCGGATATTTTGAAAGTTTGGGTTCTTGATCTAAAAATCCTAATAAATGGCATAACCTATTCATCAAAGCCATAAAAATAAAAACCAACCCAGAATCTGTCCAGTTCTCTTTCAACAAAAACAGCTTACATTCGAAAGCGTATTCACGAAACTTTCTCACAGATCTTTATTACATTTCCATCATCCCACTCCATTGCATTGGCATAATAAGCCAGCAGACGTTTGCACTTAAAAAAAACAAACGTCATTCAGTGAAAAGGGCGGGAAGCGAGGTACTACGCACCGTCATCGCGACAAGGCCTTCTCTTCTCCCTACACAGTTATCGGCTTAATTTAATTGCGTAGCCCGTGCCCGTAGTGCCATTTTGAATGGCTTTCCGCCACCGCTTCATTTGTTTGTGTTGTAAATGGAATTTGTTGTAAATACAGGCTACGTATAAACGCAACGACGACATTTTGTTTGGGTACGAATGAATAGATGTTAAGTAGAGCCCTGGGGAATATGGCGTAAATTTCTGTAACAATTAAATTTTGGAAATGGGAAATTAGGCGTAAACTAAATAATAGTTGATCCTTCCTCGTCTCTCATTTTGACGTAGGGTCAAGTGGGGGACAGTGTAACAAGGGGCACAGTATAACATCAAGGTTAGCTCTGTCTTGTTCTTATTTGTCATGGCAACTCTTTCCGTGTTTTGACAACCTCATGTGCCGCCATCTTAATCAAGTGTCATCGGACTTCGAATTGCCGAGTTAACGGAATAGTCATAGAATTTATGTTTTGTGGAAAAAAAATGTGAAAAATTTAACTACTGAAGTTTTGTTCTTGTTGGAAAACTAATAATATCTGGTAAGTAAATATATGTTTCATTTAATCTTTAATTACTTGGTGTTTAAATAAAAAACAAAGTGAATTGCAATTTCTAACCTATACATTTTTATTCATTGTTACTTTTAAACAATAAGGTGTGGGGTACAGTGTAACGGGGTACAGTGTAACATGTTATAGTGTGCCCCTTTTAACATCTTTTTTTTTCGAGGTGTGCTCGGAGTAATATTATAAGATGGTTCGGAATCGGCAAAGGAAGACGGAAATTGGTCTACACGATGCTAATGATATGAAAGAAGCAATAGAGTTGGTTGAAAATGGATTACCCTTGAGAAAAGCAGCCGAAAGAAAGAACGTAAATTATGGCACTTTATATCGTTATGTTAAAAAAAAAGGCCTGTTCAGCCGAGGAAACTGAAAATCTGCGGTTGACTCCTAATTACGCGGTTAATAAAGTTTTTTCAAATGGTCGAGAATCAGCATTAAAAAAATATCTTATAACGAGCTCAAAAATGTGCTACGGTCTTGACACGACTGAAACTAGAAAACTAGCTTATGAAAAAATCCAGAAAGTTGATAATGTCTTTTATTTTCCTTTAGAACCGGATCTTGCTATTGTCAAACAGGATGATATTGAGCTTATATTGCCATTACCTAAAATGAAAAAACAAACGAAACGTCAGGCAGACTTCTATTCATTCCCAGAAAAAAATCTAAGGCAGTTTAATCTATGAGAAAAGATTTTTCATAATATTATATTTTTTTATGTTTGTTTTTGATTGCCAAAAATATGTTTAGATCATAATTGAAGTTAAAGGATGTTATATTTTTGTTGCTTTTCTTATTTGTATGTTTATTGATGTTGTTTAGTTCACTGTTATAGTGTACCCCATCTTGTTATACTGTACCTCTATAGCTGTTAAACTGTACCCCACCCCTGGGGCACACTATAACAAAATTGTGAACTCAGAAAACTAAAAAAAAAAATTGTTTCTATGTATAATTTTGATATTATTTCAAACCTAATATGGAGGTAAAGACTGTTGATTTTAAGGTAAAAAATAAGGAGACATTACAATAAACGGTTTTATTTCTAAAAAGAAAAATAACTTTTTTGTTACACTGTCCCCGACTTGACCCTATCCTGAAAGTGATAAGACTACAATCCGAGAGTTTTTAAGGTGGCGAGAGAGCTAATCTATTGCTGTATTGGTTTGAAAAATTTGCAGTAAGTATTTTAATGTTCTCAATTTAGCATACATTATTAAACTTAATATTTACATACCTAAAACATTATTAATAACTATATAAGTACAAACATCTTCCATCTTCCTTGCACGGAGGGTTGTGCTGGGGCAGCTGCTGCAGGTGCAGAAAACCTCAAACGGCGCAAGTATAACAACCTTATTGGAAGTTATATATTCGAGCCGTTTGGGGTTGAAACACTAGGGCCATGGGGTCCGAGTACCCACCATGTTTACCGAGACATCGCCAAGCGACTGGTCGACTCTTCACGTGACCAGAGGGCTGGCCTATTTTTCGGTCAAACAATCAGCATTGCCATACAACGTGGCAATGCTGCCAGCCTTTTGGAAACTTTTCCTGTTGACAGCGATGTGGACGAATTTTTGATGCCCTTTGATTTATTTAATTTTTTTCACTCCTGTTATATACTTCTTTGAAAAATTGGTATATTCAACGGCGTAAATAGTGCAATGAACGTGGGTGAACTGTCAAACTGAAATGTCATTTTATATGTTTTACACAATATTTACATGTTTACAGTTTTTCACAAGATGGCTATTTTATTAGGCATGGTAAAAATAACACAAGAATAATCGAGGTTGTCCCAAGGATACCACTAAAACAGTGATTTTATCCGAATAGAAGATTCTAACAATTTAATGACACGTAAATCTATTTTCGTCATTCTTGGACTTAAAAAGCGATGTTTGATTCCCGACTTCATTTCGGAAAACCTGTCAACAGCTGAACCACCCCTAGTTCAATAAACTCGTAACTGCAAACTATGCTAGCCAACAGCACGTGAGCATGCTAGATTTAAAATACAAATGATTGTACACAAAACGCCAACGGCATCAAACATCGTTCCCACGACCGAGTCGCACAAATTGCAAACGTGATATAATATCGGAATAGCACGGAAGTTATATTCCGTGATTAT
The DNA here is from genome assembly GCA_951799385.1 of Hyppa rectilinea. Classification (NCBI taxonomy): domain Eukaryota; kingdom Metazoa; phylum Arthropoda; class Insecta; order Lepidoptera; family Noctuidae; genus Hyppa; species Hyppa rectilinea. The sequence goes on along the minus strand of OX637321.1, from coordinate 16,618,013 downwards.
TATATGTATTGGCACGGTATGGTCTAGGCATCTACTGAGTTTAGAAAGAAAGAAAGAAAATGCTCGGGATTGGACAGTCTCAGCTTATTTTTATCTGGCAAGACCCACTCAATTCAGTCATATCATGATTAATGTCTGGGCATCATCTAAATAACAATTTATAGTTGAGTAGGTAGTCTAGGTATCTTAGTAAGTCACGGAAATTAATTGTTAAGCAACATAAATTATCTGTACATTCAAATAACTGGTACAAAATGACTAACGCGGCAAATTGACTGTACGTATTTACCTGGTAGTTAGCCCTAAGCTTTAAAACTGAAACTAATAAACTGCTTCAGTTTCGTTAATTTCACCAGCACACACAATATCACAATTTTTGAAACAATAATAACTTAATTAATATTCTGCCGATCTATTTTGAAATATCTCACCGCGAATACTGAGGTGAAGTTAGCGTAAAGTGGGCTGTCACCTGGGATTGACACAATTGACAGGTCATGTCAAACTAACTTTACTATAGTTTTCACGCTGAGATTTTTTCAGAATACACTAGTTGGAGTAGAGCCAAGCAATACGAAAACATCAATGACAGTCGCAAGCACTTTCACAAGTCGTTGTGAAAATGCTTGCATTAATTTGCAGTTTTCGACGAGCCTCGGGATATAAGAATTCTCATTGCTGGGTCAGTATTGTGCATTCTTTGTAGTTTCTCTGCAATAAATGCACGACAGAAACGCAACAAAAACTTGGCAACACGACAGATATTATTTGTAGAATGCGTGTTTGCAAACATGCTAGCTTGCAAACATGCTAGCTTGCGTAGTACCTCTATGTAGTGAGTGATGCTAATGAACAAGAAATCTATCGAACCATTCCTTTTTAGTTGGTTTGGTGAGTAAAAAGTTAAGTATTTATTTAGGCATTGGTTATTTTTTATCCTCAATAACAGAACTTTAGCATCGTCACACAGAGACTAAATCTTATTAACTTTTACTGCGCCCATATCATTCCTATAAAAAAAAAAATAAGTGATTGTTATTATTAACTTTCCGGTAAAAAAAAACAAGTACTTAAGTCTTTGATATAGACAGATATCCATAAGGTAAGTATTAAAAACGTAATAACACGAAATAAAACGGGACTTTAACCCGAAACGTATTATTTTACTTACTCAAGGAAACAGATACAGAAAAGTCAATTTCCCGCATTCTTATCTCCTCACAATATCAGAACAAGGTACCATTACTGTATTCAGCCAGCACTCGAAATGATCCTACTAAGTTTTTAATTAAAACAGGATTGGTAGAACAAACTAATGTAAATTAAACACTAACGGTAAGTATATACTTTGAGATATATCTCGACGTGTAATAAAGCCAAGGCGTTTATTATGACCCATTTCCCGGCTTTACGTTGCGGGGTAGTGTTTCAGATACAACGTAACGAGACAGACACGGAACGTGATCGTGCGCTATAAGGAAACAGCCGGAACATTCTGTAAAATTTCCCTGTGAAAACTTAGGTAAAATGAGACTGAAGTGAGCTGTGAATAGTGTCAATCCCCATCAGGCAATGACAGTAATACGATGAGATTTTACAGAATATTCCGGCGTTACCCCGCAACGTAACGCCGGGAAATGGGTCATAATAAACGCATTGGCTTGCAGAATAGACGTGCAGTTTTTCATTTATTCTTAAAAGGAAATGAACAGTCATACCTATAGGTTTTATTTTAAGCAATGTGTTCAGATAAAAACTTTTTTACAAAAAATAAAACCGACTTCCAAAACAAACACTACAAAGTGACAAATAATTTTGATTTCGGAAGTCGGTGTGTTCGGTTTTGTATTTTAATTTTTTGCCACCGACTTCCGAAATCAAAATTATTTGTCACTTTGTAGTGTTTGTTTTGGAAGTCGGTTTTATTTTTTGTAAAAAAGTTTTTATTTTTCACTTTTTAGTTGTGGTACCTACCTAGACACCCCCCCCCCCCCTCCCCCCCAAAATTTTAATACCACTACCTGGTATGTAAATTACAGTGACAGGAACTTATTAGAACATCGTCCACATATATTAAGTAGGTTATTTTTGTTGATTTTTCAAAAACCGCTTATTCGATTTCGATAAAATTTTTATGGGACCATTTGGGAAGTATACCCTTTCCAACAAAAAAAGAATTTTTCAAATCGGTTGGCAAGCAATGGAGTTATGCGCGAACAAACATAAAAAAAAAAAAATACAAACATCCGAATTGAGAACCTCCTCCTTTTTGAAGTCGGTTAAAAAGTAAATCTGCGTGAAAACGTAAGCCTATCACATCACATCATACACATCTACACCATACACATCTTTCCCTAAAGTGACGAATGAAACGAAATTCGGCGCTTTTATAATATTACTGTTTTCGGCGCAAGCAAAACTGTTTTTGCGTTGTTACAGCCGATTGGGGTTGAGGCCCTCCTCATTACAAAACGCCTGTGGGGAACCGATGAACCAAGGGTGGCTGGCAATTTAAGCTTCAACACAATTTAACAGTAGCAAATAAATCTGCTTGAAACGAACTACGCTTTTCCTACCCCTATATGGATGCATGTAATTGATACTATGCCTTGTGTTTGTGATTGTGAATTTTGATGCCATGATGTGTTTTGCCTACGTTGATTGATTTTTATAATTGTCAAATTGTCTGTTTATGGGGACTATATTCTTCTATCCACCCAGATACTTGAATATCTTGCCGTTACTTATCCGACACGACCAGAAACGTTTGCCCTTTAGAACCACACAGCAAATTGCCATTAAACAAAGTTGGCACTTAAGATTTATCACGGGCACAAGGTCCTAATAAACCCGGCACGCTTATTATACCCGGGTAACCCGTTACTGGGATACCCGATTCGGTTAAAACGGCGATTACTTGCCTGTGGGGTGCTGATAAACCACCCTGCCGTATAATGTGGACGTTAAGAAGGGCCACCCGTGCCGGGGACTGCGCTAATTGGCTTAGGTACGGATCAGACGGCGGTCGCTGGTGTTATAATACAGATATTTTGCTCATTTCGTTAGATTGGCATCTGACTCCATCATGAGGAAATGTTGAGGGAGTGTTTCCACTTACAGTTTTATTTCTTTCTCTACATATATAGAACTAAACAAAGTCGCTCGCCGCCGTCTGTCCCTCTGTACGCTTAGATCTTTTAAACTAAGCGAGTAATTCAAGAGGAAGGATAAGTACCTACGTATAGTTAATATAATCGGGCGGGGCGTGTCACTAGTAGTATAAGTATAACTATTAGCATCACAATCTGAGAGACGACATCTATATACAGGGTTATTTGTAAAACACCAGAAACCTCTTAAGAGGTCATTGTACTCATCATTATGAACAACTTTTACTATCGGAAAAAACCTGAAATCGCGGAAAAAATATCAGCTGTTTCTTACATTTATGTTCGTATAGCTCGTCAAAATGTAGGGAACAGCTGAGGTTTCTGGTGTTTTACAAATAACCCTATATATTGAAATACTTCTACGGGGGAGACTTTAATATCAAGCAAAGTTCATGTAGAGAAGTTCATCCCGAGCACAAAGATCACTATAGCTCCCTTGTACGGAGTGGAACTGCTCTATTTAACTTCATAATCCCCCTCTTTGAACGTTATCACAGTTTTATGGCGTTAGCCCGGACCGCTAGCGCCCCCTCGTGGCAGTTCATGGATATAATCCCGTAGAAAAGAGAATCAAATTCAATGGCTGCCACCGTGCTAGCTGACTACGTGACTATTGCAGTTTTCAACTGAGATTCAGCAAGATCGTCGTCGTTTTGTTGGATGAAGAGAGCATTTCAGGGCTACTGTTCATCGAAATTTCTTAAAAGTAAATATTTAGGAGGCTATCTCAAAATGTTTCGCGATTAAGGTTCTAACAGTTATAGGTAATAAGTTCAATATTGAAGGTAAAGAGGATTTTTAATTTCCAATATTTTTAAAGTACTTACGCTTAACTAATTTGAGGGATAAAAACTGGCGAATCTAGTACTCCAGAAATACTTACCTATTAGGCAATTTTACATTAGCGCACAAGCACAAAAATAAAATATTTTTAAATCAAACATTATTCTTTTTATTTCATTAGTCTTTGTAAAAACATAATTTTAAGATAACAATATCTTAAAAAAAATCTCGTTTTTCGCTCTGAGAGTTAAATACATCGATTCGTGCGAAATAAATTTCTATGAATCCACCATTGAGCCTACACCTCTGCCTGACACTTCGGGGAAAAGAGGCCTGAGGACACATTATATGTAAAACCTCTTTTAGCTTCTGGAAAAATAATAAACAGGAAAGCAAAGACAAGTTTAAACGTTTTTTAATTCAGTTATTCACACAGAAATAGCTAAAAACAAAAACAAAAACTTGAACACTCATACAATATTAAAGTTTTGTTTTCACGAAAATTCGAATCTCCCAGAAGATAGGTACCATTACCAGCCACAATTCCAATACCCCCTTTTATTGGTAAGAGAGAAAAATCCAATTACAGCTTATTCCCTGCAGTCGCTACATCAGCGAAGACCACACCAACCTTTCAATTTTAAATCAACTTCAATAAGTTCTAATATTAAAGCGAGATGGCGCTTTTAGCGCACACTCTGAAACCGCCATTTTGTCTGATATTGTACATTAGGGTACTGAACTTCGTAACCACACTTTCATGGTTTCTTACCTTTGTAGTCGAGCTATGGTGCAAAGGTCAGAAACCCGACATCGAGGAAGCCCCTTACCTAGCTCGACGAACGAAGAAGTTCGTTTTGTTGCCCAAAATACTGTAACCCTTTACTAATAAACGAATTAAATATAACAGGTGAATAGTTACACACCGATTATTTTGTTTCAGTCGTCAGAAATTTGCCATTCGACCGAAGAAGACAAAGCATTATGTAACTGTTCAGACGCTGTACAACATTTATTAGTAAAGCATTTAATATCACTACATAGTATAAATCAAAGTCGCTACCCGCGTCTGTCCTAATGTCTGTATGCTTAGATCTTTAAAACTACACAACGCCTTTGATGCAGTTTTTTTTTAATAGATGGAGCGATCCAAGAGGAAGGTTTAGGTGTATAATTTATTAAGGTTTGCGGACGAAGTCGCGGGCAGAAAGCTAGTTATAGATAAATGCACGATTTCTTAAGAACTCTGCATATTATATAACAACATCGAACAAAACTGGTCGTAACGCTACAAAATTAAACAACCATTTCCAAACGCAGTAAAACAATTTTAGACGTGGATAAAACTTAATTATCTGGTAACGTGCATGCACTGAGGTACTAACCACAGACCGTGGGGCAACCGCCACGAATTTACAATGGGTTGCTCTAGCCGAACATCAGGTATTCAGCCGAACATGATGGGCTCCGGGCTTACTGAAACATAAAACCTCTATTTGCAACTAGCTGTGCCCGCGACTTGTCCGCGTGAGACGTGACATTTTGGGCAGTATACCTTAACAAATGTTCGCCGTGATTCTTTAAATTGACATAACTTTTTAATTTATGAACCGATTGACATGAAATAAACATAAAATGTTAAGTGATGCTTACTGCAATATATTAGTGAAAACCGCATCCAAACCGAATAAGCCGTTTCTGATATTAGCGTGCACAAACACACAGACAAACAGATAAAAAAAAAAAAAAAAAAAATTCGGGTTCAGAATCGATATAATAACAACCCCCGCTACTTTTTCTTTATACTTATTTCCATAGTACAGACACCACTTTTCTACAAATTTATTTTTATATTTTTCGAAATCGGTTTGAAAAGGAGGTGTTTGAAAAATAGTTATTTGTTATGCAAGGCTGGAAAGTTGATTTTTGGCGCGAGTACTTCTATTGAAACCTGAGTAAGCGAAGGATTCTAGGGTTGAACCATGAGCGAAGCGAGTGGTTCAAATATAGAATCCTGAGCGTAACGAAGGTTTCAAAGGTACGAGACGCAGAAAAGCTTTGCTGCCGAGCGCAACACACAATTTTTCTCCTCACTACAGCGAGGAAACTGCTAGGTGCAAGAAAACAGGTGTTATATGTTGAGTTTTATTTTGTTCGAGCGTCTCAGATACATTGACTCATGTGAAGAAAATAACAGATACTTGGCAATGTATCTTATGAGATACATAGAATATCTCCAAAATCAGATACCCTGTATTTTATTCTGTATCCTACTTGTCCTCTAAGGAGAATGAAAGAAAAAAACTAGTTTAATACAAATAACTAACTAATTTAATTTAATATGTTTATTTTTGCCAAGCAAAGGATTAAATAACATATTATATTAGTATTTATTTTATTTAAAAAATTAAACTTAAATTACTACACAATTGGGTATTTGACAGGGTAGTATTTTTATGGCATATTTAAATGTGACGTCACAGATTTTTTTAATCAAATGGAATACTTATTAACATTAATTCCAATTTTACAATTATATCCTCGCAAAATATTTAATTTCTGTACTGTGATGGAAGTTTTTAAGGTGAGCGGTATTATTTAATATTTTATTTTAGACCGTGTCTTGCATTTTCAGTGGACTGGCAGTATAGAAAATTATTAAATAGAAAGGTTCGAATTTTAAAATTCTTTCCACGCTAGAGAGCAAAAAGCGATTTTGGGCTCAGATTTCGAATGACAAACAAACTCTTTCCGAGCCTGTGAGGTGAAAATAATATTCTCTCATGTTAAAAAGGAAACTTTTCCTTTTTTAACCGATTTCGAAAAAGGGGGACGTTCTTTTTTCGTCTGTATGCTGAATCAATATTTTCGTCAATTATGAACTGATTTTAAAAATTATTTTTTTATTACGTAGAAAAAACTAGCACGGTGGTATAAATTTTCATGGATAGTTTTCGAGTTAGCTGCAATAATCCGTATTTCTTCCCACTTAGTCTATTGATGACGTTATAATAACTTCCGATTACTATTATTTAAGTCAGGTATTTGAATTTGTGTGGGCCTGACCTACCGTTTGTACCTACTGGTCGAAATAAAAAACAATCAAAAAGTGAATTTAAAAAAACGCAGAAAAACCCACCACAAAGAAAAAAAAACGATAATTTCGGAATTCAGTGATAAAACGAAAATACAAAACCAAAGACTAACGACATCTGAAACTAAAGATATTTTTCACTTTGTGGTATCTTTTTTTTTAACTTTAAATCTAGTAATGGCAGCTCTATGTCCTATTAGCAGCTGTATCTTTTTATGTAAGTATTTGTAGAGCAAATTACTATTTTTGTTTATTGACTGCGACTCCCAGGCGTCTCCTTGTGACATCTTTATTCCTCTTCAGCTAAAACAAGTTCTCACAGTCACCTTCCATCACAACAAACAGGTCGGTTACTTATGTCACCATTAAATCATTAGGGCACAGGTGGACGCTCTGTCCATCCGTCTAGTAATAATCCCCTAGTCGAATTAGGGTAAGCCGTTTCGCAATGGAAACCCACCCTCATAATAAGTCACCCTTGGTCAATGTTAAATATATATGTCTAAACAACCATACATACACATACGTACATACTTAAAGGCTGATATTTCCATTCCATTAAACTACTAACATTAACCTGTTTTTTTACAAAAAGACTAGACTCTCCAATATCCTTCATTATGTATAATATATAAATCAACAACAAAAATACATACTTGGTAACCAATTCAAAATAAAACATTAAATACAACGTCTTTCTATGAGTACCTATACTATATTCCATAACTTTCTCAACCTACATCTCAAACAAAATTATATTCGAACAAAAGTTTAATCTAAAAGCTCCCATGGTTATGCTAATCTTCCTTTATTACGAAAAAGAAGTAAGCTGTCTACACAATGTTTTATTTTGTTATGCTTATTTTCGACGGGTGTCATGGCGCCGAAACGTAATGGCACGCAAGTGAATTATGGCGGGAAAATATCGTTGAGACATTCGCGTTGTGCGAGAATATGGCTTACTTATTTATGTATGATAGATACGGTTGCGAATAAACTCAATTTTGGAGGGATATGTTATTTTATTTGAAAGAAATAGGGTTAAGCTCGATCCGGGGTCGAATGTGACTTGAAAACAAAAGACAAACTCGTTGCATTATTTAGGGAATCTCTGCGCTCTATGATCTTCAGAAAATATACCTACTCTAGGTATTTATATATTTTAGTATTATAACTTAGTAATCCAAAGCCTGATCTAAGTTATTCTAGATTCTTCGTTATAGGATTGTCCGAAAGGGTTACCGCTACCCCGAAACATAAAGGGCTAAGGAAGGAACATGGATGAGTTTTAGTCAGTAAAAGTCTGATATTCCCTTTCGCTCCACCCAGAGCGAGAGGAGTCATTCGATGAATTCACACACTCAAAAAAAAAAAGATATTCTAGATTGAAATGTTTCTAGATTAATTAGGTACCTACCAAAATTAAGTAAGTATCTAGGTACTTGCTTCTTGCAACATCTTAGAAGGAATCTATCCTGTTTCCAAAGCTCAAAACCAATATATTCCAACTTAATAGCAACAACTTGAGCATTCAACTTTTTAATTGCAACCTCTTCTTGGTTAAGTTGGTGAAGGTATAAGACTGCCAGCGAATGACAAACATTTTAACTGTATATCAATAACATTTTTGACTGTTTCAAAACCGTGTCAGGCAGTCCGTAGTCTCTCCACACTCCATAACACGAAGATCAAGCAGATAAGCCGTCGCTCGTCAGGAAGTCGTTTGTCTGCTTGTACTGACAAACTTTTTACATTAAACTTGAGGGCAACAGCTGTTCAGTCATCTAGACTTTAGCTCCAACCCCACGTTATAAATGTGTTTTGTTTTAAAATATTGCTTTTTAAGGGTACTTTGAGAACCAGCGAATATAAATGGGTTATGAAATGTGTTTGTGTGAGCTAGACTTTCGGGAAATATGATGGGATCGACAATCTAAACCCTTGTTAGCTCTAAACAAGTTGCGATACTAAGACATCTTTTGCTAGTTTAATTCAAACTAATTTAGGGATTAGTTGTATCACTTTATTAAATTATTATTAGTTACATCACGACCTACAAGGTACTTTTTTTCATATGATTAGTCAGAGACGAGTTGACGACTGTGCGTAAAAGTAAGTCAAACTTATGGCGGCTCTGAAGTGCGCTACGCGATGCGCAGTACACCACCCCTTCCCCCCGCTGATACATGAATTAGTTACTGCGCAGCGACTAGCCTCATGTTCTGAGCCGCCATAAAGTTTGAATCGCGCTGTAACTAAGTATGTACGTACCTAACTAACTTTTACAAGCAACCCAGCAACCCATAGTGATAATATTACCTAGTGTATAGTGATTCAAACTCAACTCAAAGCACCAACCACAGGCAAATTGTACTGTCAACGAGTCCGTCAGTCAAAAAGGTTAAGTTAATACCTGATAAGTTAATACCTATTTAAGTATTTACCCAGTTTCGAAAACTGCTGCTGTCCATCTTAACACCTTTAATTCTCTTCTTCATCACCAGCGAGTGCAAGGTGAGGTCTATTCATCAACATAAAATGGCCACTTACCACCACCCACCCCACTGTCATCATAATAATAATGTGCAAAGTTACGCTCGTAAAAAAGTAATGTGATCGTTAACTGCGTTGCTGCTGACAAGTGACATCGAAGAAATAGGTTTATTGTCTTCCGTAACATAAATAACTCAATTTATTACTGTTATTAGCTAAGCTTTTAACTTGTTATTCTAACCTAACTAGTCGTTTGGTGATTACAATCGAAAAATGAACTTTAAAAAAGTTGGCAACATAACGGAAATCATCGTCACTACTTATATCGGTGGACTTATTGCCTATTCTTCTCCATACGAAATTACCCTTTGGAAGGGACAACTAAAATCAATTCAATTTTTGTTACGTTCAACAATCGAGAAGATTATATTACAGAGCTTTATAACCGACTTTTTGTAGGATGTGTGTGGTGGTCTCTACTGGTTCCCAGCTCCTAAACAAAAATTGCAGCCGGCAAACATTCGATGGCCGAATTTTCAAAGTTTTTGGCACAACACGGTTTGCGATACGAGATGCTCGAAATGTGCGTACAATACCTACGTTTGATACGAATAAACCTGGATACCAAATGCTTATAGAGTTATAGACGTATCCACGTGGATAATGTTTTATGCGGGCCTCGATCGCCCATTGATGATGGCTAGGTAGATGTTGGTGTGTAGCGTGTTTTAGGTGTTGGGTAACTGATGAGGTGCTGGTACGTTGGTGCCGGGGAAGATTAAATAAAATAAAGCAAGTACTTAGTAAATGTATGTCTGTATTGAACCAGTATCGCAGATGGAAGGGAATAGTATTGCCACTATTTACACGAGGATTTACATATGATATTGGTGTTGAAAAATAAGAATTTAAATCGCCAACAGTTGGTACACTTATGTAAAGCTTTGGTTAACAGTCGATGAGAAATGAAACACTAATTTGCTGTTTGCCACGAAGAAATAGTTGATGTATTCAGAAATGTCCTGCTTTATACTATTTAGAATTTACAAACTAACCAATAGCATTACAGATAAATTTACGTGCAGAGTGTGCTGTGATGAGTGGTAGCTTCAATTCATCAGCTATGAAAAAAGCCAAATAATTCTTCATCCTAGCAAATACGATAGAAATCACTATATTTTTAATCTCATTGTCGTAAAACAGCGATTTGATCGCTCCCGCCTCCGCTGACAGTGGCAGTGAGCGTAATTTATTGTTGCGCGAACTAACTTGATATTTGCGCGAATGCTATAATTTATATACAGGCGTTGGCACTTATATTCACCCTCTTCCATTCTCAATGATGTGTGACGATATAGAACGGAACTTAGGCGGAGTTTTTTTTTTGTTATTTAATCGCGATTGTGCCTGGCCAGAAGTGGTCACTCAAGAAAGGTCGGATGGCATTGGCTGGTAGCTATGGGACCAACTCCGAAATCGCAAAAAAAATCAGCTGTTCTATACATTTTTGGTCACGTGACTCGTCGAAATGTAGGGAACAGCTGATTTCTTTTTCAAGATTTCGGAGTTGGTCCCATAATAAAAGTTGTTCAGTTTGGTGGTCTGTAGCATATCCTTTTGTATGTATATATAAATACCCTTCCCGTTACACCCAGTATATCCGCAATACTAGAAACCTCCAGAAGCATCATAAACTGTGACGCTTAAATCTTTTATATGCCTGTCATTGCGACTTGCGATAATGCGATCTCAAATTCATCAAGACAGGGCCGATAATGCAAGAAAAACGTAGTAACTTGAAGAAAAAGCAAAACAGTATTTTTATTTTAATCCTAGATCAAGAATTCACTACTAGCAATCCTGTCCTAATCCGTATTCATTGCACCCAACTTGGCCCAGGATTTACAAACACAATCCCGCACTGGGGCGGACTCCAGAATAACAATTTATTTATGTATGTTGCAATCAAGTTTCTTGCTCGCCTCGCACTATTTTCTCGAGTGATAAAATACATTGCCTTTTTTTCTTAATATTGAGGAGAACTTCAATGTGCGGGCTTACATTATCGAGATCTAGGTATACCTACACATGAACATGGCCTTTTTTTTTTGAGGGGGGAAATCATCAAATGTCTCCTCCCGCTATTGGTGGAGCGGAAGGGAGCGTCAGACTTTTACTGACTAAAACCCATCTATGTTCCTTCCTTAGCCTTTTATGGTCCGGGGTAGCGGTAACATTTTCCCATTTTAGCAATATTGGAAAAGGTTACCGCTGATACATAAGCTACAAATCGGAATAGTTACGTTTGTTTATCACACTGTGACATATACACCGGCAGGTTACTTAAACAATAGACATACGATATTAAAAAAAATATTAGTGTGTGATGTAAAAAGAGTTCAATAGACACCACAGAATTATAACGCCAAAGAGAATCGTTGTATCATTTATTGGTCTCACCCAGTCTCACCATTCGATATTATGACGTCATATTTTATTTTAACGATGGAATCAAAATTTTATGGGTCGTGAATACTGAAAGGTAATGAATCCGTAATTAATTTAGAAGGCGTTATCGTAAATAACTTATTGCGAAGTAAGTAGCAGGTGAAAAGAAGAATATAAATCATAATTAACATCTACGGTAATTAAATAACTCGTTAATGAAACGGAACGGTATTTTCACAGCTCGGGACTGATTTAGGGCAGAAATGGTATTGTATTGTTAAGCGTTGTAAATAAACATAAACTATCGTACGCAATTGATGGATATTTGTAATTTAATTCCTTAAGCATAATTGGCCCCTTTGTCTGGTTCTTGACCACATCTTACCTAATGAGTACCTTTGCAGTTTTGTGAGCACAATGCAGGGTATAATATGTAAAGGGGCCTGTTAGGGCCGAAGCCTGCTGGGTAAGCGGGATTGTCCGAAAAGGTTACCACTACCCCGGAACATAATGGGCTAAGGAAGGAACATGAATGGGTTTTAGCCAGTAAGAGTCTGACACTCCCTTCCGCTCCACCCAGAGCGGGAGGAGACATTTGATGATTTCCAACCGTCAAAAAATAAAGGGTATAATACATACATTCATAGTTATGATAATAACATAATAGGTACATAGGTATAATATATACACATAATACATACAATACATAGCTATGTCTCTCTACCGACTGATGTCGATCATGAAACACTTTTCTTATAAATCTTGTAACTCTCTTATTTCAGGAGCGAACAGTCCTACAATCGCACCGTACAGTCAGTGTCCTCCGTGGGTGCCCTCTCCGTGCCCTGGTCAGCTACTGATGCGCGGCTCGCCATACCGGCTGCACTCGGGGTCGCCGGCATACCAGCCCTGGTCATCACGGACGGGACAGGGAAGATCCTCACTGCGAATGGGAGGCAACATCTGTCAGCTGACCCGCTTGCATTTGTGAGTATAAAGTATCTAATTAACTTCTTGTTGTGGCGCAACTTGGGAGTTGCCTGTGTCCAGCAATGAAGTCAGATAGATTATTAATAAAACTTCTATAGTATTCACATGTTTATATTACTATACCTACTAATCTATACTAATATTATAAAGAGGTTTGTAAGTTTGTATGTAGGGGGTAATCTCCGGAACTAATGATCCAATTTCAAAAAAATTTTCACTGATAGAAAGCTACATTATTCCTGAGTGCTATATGGCTATAAATTATATTAATATCATACATATTAGCCGAGCTATCGCAATTTTCGTCTAGCAAGTCGGAAAGAAATACCTCCGAAAACAGAATTATTTGCATGCGCTGCCTAAACAGTTGTTTAAAATTGAAAGCAATGTATGGCAACCCGGTTCACCTTAATTATTTCTACAAAAAAGTCCGCGACACCATATTCCTATCTTTTGTATTTTTAACCGACTTCTAAAAAAGGAGGAGGTTCTCAATTCGACTGTATGTATATATATTTTTTTTTTTTATGTTTGTTCGCGCATAACTCCGTTGCTTGCCAACCGATTTGAAAAATTCTGTTTTTGTTGGAAAGGGTATACTTCCCAATTGGTCCCATAAAAATTTTATTGAAATCGGATAAGCGGTTTTTGAAAATGAACAAAAATCTAAAAAAAATCCTACTTGATATATGTGGACGATGTTCTAATACTGTAATTTACATACCAGGTAGTTGTATTAAAATTATGGGGGGGGGGTGGGTTGTGTCGGTACCACAACTAAAAAGTGAAAAATAAAAACTTTTTTACAAAAAATAAAACCGACTTCCAAAAAAACACTACAAAGTCAAAAATAATTTTGATTTCGGAAGTCGGTGGCAAAAAATGAAAATACAAAACCCAAGACACCGACTTCCGAAATCAAAATTATTTTTCACTTTGTAGTGTTTTTTTTTTGGAAGTCGGTTTTATTTTTAACTTTTATATTTCGTGTTATGTTTTAAAAAAGTATTTTTCGACTTAAGACTTCTAATGTTAAGACAAGAAATTTTCCGCGGACGGAGTCGCGGGCAGAAGCTAGTATTATATAAAACAAATTTTTACTAGGCTGTTCTCCTCTTCGATTTGGGGTATTCGTGACTCCTACGCCGAAAATCGAGACGAGATTGTCCAGAAGCAGCGCACATCAGGACATCTTCGGCTTCTTTTGTCCTCAATTTAAAGGCACTTTGCACGTCTTCTGGGAAGTCCGGATATAGCTGGAAAAATATGTCCTTATTAATATCAATATCTCACTTAATTTTTGTGTGTTGCCAGAACTTCCCATGGGCACAGCGACCGGTATCGGTGCTGACTGAACAAGCGCTGCTGAAGATGGCGCGACACCCAGCAGTCGTCTTATTTATCGGTAAGATTTAAATGTTATACTGAAAAACTTAATCCAGCATACACTGGCCAGCAGCCCCACTAAGAACCTTGCTAAGTAACAGGCTGGCTAGTTTCGTTTCCATGCCATAGAGATGACATTAAGATCTTGTTCAATTTAAAAAAAATGGTTAAATCTGGACCCGCAATAGTCAGGTAGGTACCTACTTAAAGGTGAAACTGTATCACCAGTGAGTTGCGTCCTTTCTCTGCGTTGCGTCTGTTCTTATTTCTCAGAACCAGACTTTTTCTTACTTATTCAAAAAAATCTCATTCCTTTCTCCTTTCCAGATGACGAAGACTCAGAAATCGAATTCGCCGAGTCTGTGATAACACCTTCAGCGGAATCCTACTACGATGAATGCAGCATCCAGTTCCCTGGCTTCTGTCCCTACCAGAACTCTTCGGACGATGAGACCATGGACTTCGACTACCCAACGTCTCGGCACTCCAGAATGAAGAAGAAGCCTTTCAAACACGTTATGTTTTACATCGGCATCGATGGCACAGACAGCGCAGATATGCTGAGGGAACATATCGGTCTGGATGACGCGGTCCCTTTGCTCACCTCCATAGATTTCCCCAAACAGCGCATGGTGACCATGAAGAATGGTGATGAGATTACCACGGACTCTGTCCAGAATTTCGTTGACGCATACTTGAGCGGGAATGCTGATTTTAAACCGCTGAAGCCCTATAGTGAGAAGTGTTAGTTACCTTAGGTTTTTGATGGAGCGATGCGACTTGGACGGGGAAGTAGAGTCGGAACCCGACCAAAAAATAATTTATGGACTGGCGGCACTAGAGACATTTGAACTAAGAATTTCCGATTCATGCCTATAGCGTAATTGCAATTTGTCCAATTATCGATTTTAGAACAATTTATTAGGCTGGCCTAACTCCGTTTGTCAATCAAAATATTTAAAAAAAAGTAAAAATGAAAAATACGTTGTGATTTTTAACGATCTTATTTCTTTGAAATAATCATATTTTGTGGTAAATAAACCACAAAGAACTAATTGGTTTGGTTTGCAACAACTAACAACTATAGTTGTCGCGTTATAAAGTGGCAATAGCGATCATCGCGCTTTCCTCATATCTCTCCATAGGTACCCAAACACTAAGTGCGAATTTCACCAAAGCAATTGAACGCGATCAGCTCATAAACTCGTTCCAACCGAAACAGCGTTCAAGACCCTGGGTCAGTGTCAATATTCCACAGATAATAAAGATACAGTCAGATTTCAAACGGGGGTAACGCTGGTCGCGGTCAGTTTTATTGGTGAAATTTGCACTAAGTAAGAATTGACCTACAAGTAGGTAATTATAGTATATTTAAATAAATATTTTATATTTCGGGAATCATATTTTGATCTGATCAACATACAATCGAATACATAACTACCTATAGGTAAATTGCAAAAAACGTAAGAAAATTGGAATTTTGTGGGCTATCATGTAGCTTTCACCCAACAGCAGTTTATTTCAGTTTGTGAAATAAAACATGGTCCGCCAATAATCGCTATTGCCATACTATAACGCAAACTTCCTGTTCTTGATTGTTCTAATTATACCTACAGCCATTTAGTGCTGTAACGATGCAGTACAGTACTACAGTAGTACCATAAACCCCCTTTGCTGAGATATCGTAATGCGTGAGGGGTACCCTATAATGCAGCTGTGGACATCATACCTAGCACAACTACTTACATAGTGTTATTCATTGGCGATATTTTACAATTGCATAATATTTTGTAATGTTTTGCAATCCACCACAACGAAGGCTTAGTCCATACTTGTGTCACCACTTCAAGTCAGTTTCGGAACGTCAGTTTAAGCCTAGCATAACATAAATTTGTTATTCCAGTATTATTTCAATAGGTCTCGCCTTTAGAAATCATTGTAAAAAATTGTTTTCATGTAATCTCAGTAGTGATTAGTACGTAATTATGTATTGTTTTAGTATAATTAGTCATAGGTGATTTTTTGGTTGACAAAACCTTATACATTTATGTATGGGTGTTTAGGTTTCCAAACATTGTTACGAACAAAACACTGTTTGAATAAAATACAACATACAATTCATTGATGGAAACAAAGTATTCGTAGTATTGTGGGCACACCGTATGTTTAACTGATGGCCGCCCATGGGCCACGTATGGCCGTGTTGGTCCTTCTTATGAGAATAAGTAATCATTTAAAAAAATGATTATATAATTTAAAAAAATAACGTGACTTTCAATTATCTCCGTTCAACTTTTACAAAAATAAATATTGTAGCACATTTCAAATTGGTTCTGATTTATACCCTTTCTACCTAATAAAATAATAAGAAATAAAACTTATAGAAAACTCTCCTTTTTTGTTTTTGTCGCTTATTTCACCTCCTCTTTCTGACGCGGTATTTGACGAAGTGGGCCAAAGTAGTGATGGGCGACTCGAGTTATCTAACTCGAGTAACTCGGGTTAGACCTTAAGCGAGTCAGCCCGAGTCGAAATATCTGCAAACCGAGTTGACCCGAACGCGCGCGGCGGGTTGCGACGCGGTGGGTTAGCGGCCCGCGGGCGCCAAAGCCCAAATGTCAACCTCGATAAAGAGTAAGCGCTCTGGCGCTTCCTCGCGGCTTTTTGGGGCTACTCTGGTAGCCCGCGAAATTCATATTTTCATATGTTTTTTACAATTTGTTGGTCAGTCTAAGGTTGTATGTTGATCAAAATATGATTCGCGGCCGTAGTAATTACGTTTTTATGTAATTGTAATCATAAGAATCATCAACATATCTCATCATACAACTCTCTAAGTTAGAATATTGTCCTCAAGTAAAGTAGTCGTAGAGTAGATTTCATAAAATAGGCATTCTATAGATAATATAAACTTAGAAGATGGTATTGAAATTTTAATAATTATATTTCTATGAATGCCTGCTTTGGCAGCGAATTATATTTTGATCGACGTAGAACCTGCCTCTGATTGACTTTCCACTTAATCCCAAGCATCTAATAGATAAATATTATTATTTCCATTTCTAAGCCAAATCATAATATCAAATCAAAAGTCAACCATTATTTGCCATCCATCATTCACCACCATGGCCATTCCATTTGGTTTAGCTTCAATAGTGCTTGTAACTATTAAATGTTAATAAATTATCGTTATACTATAATTCACAAGCTGCTTTAGGATTTAATTTTGTACTTGAAAAAAAAAACTTCATTGTCAGTCAGTTTATATAGAATAAAAGTGACAGTAATAATGAAAGCAAAAAGCCTAGGTTTCAATATTCAGATTTTGCTTACTTAGCTTGCCAGTTATTAAAAAAACATTAAAATTGACGCCAAAACCATAGCCGCCATTATTGTGAAATAAAATTTTCAAAATAAATTTCACGTGCTCCAAAACGAGTGGAGCTCTTCTCTACTACTTATTTAAGTAAGAAATCTTTAAATCATGGCTGACAACGACGATCTTCTGGACTACGAAGACGAGGAGCAAGCAGATCAGCAGACCACTGAAGGGGCGCCAGAAGCGGTGCCAAAGAAAGAGGTTAAGGGATCCTACGTATCTATTCACAGTTCTGGCTTTAGAGATTTCCTGTTAAAGCCTGAGATATTGCGCGCTATCGTCGACTGCGGTTTTGAGCATCCATCAGAAGTTCAACATGAATGTATTCCGCAAGCCGTTCTCGGTATGGATATTCTGTGTCAAGCAAAGTCCGGCATGGGAAAAACCGCCGTATTTGTGTTGGCGACTCTACAGCAGCTGGAGCCCTCGGAAAACCACGTCTACGTTCTTGTTATGTGCCACACCAGAGAACTGGCTTTCCAGATAAGCAAGGAATACGAGCGTTTCTCAAAATACATGGCCGGCGTCAGAGTATCCGTGTTTTTCGGAGGAATGCCCGTGCAGAAAGACGAGGAGGTCCTCAAAACTGCATGCCCGCACATCGTCGTCGGCACGCCCGGCAGAATATTGGCGTTGGTCAACAGTAAGAAGCTGAATCTTAAACATTTGAAGCACTTCATACTCGACGAATGTGACAAGATGCTTGAATCTCTAGACATGAGACGCGACGTCCAGGAGATATTCAGAAACACCCCTCACGGTAAGCAAGTGATGATGTTTTCTGCCACATTGAGCAAAGATATCAGACCGGTGTGCAAGAAGTTTATGCAGGACCCCATGGAAGTGTATGTGGATGACGAAGCCAAGCTGACACTGCACGGCTTGCAGCAGCACTATGTTAAGCTTAAGGAGAATGAGAAGAATAAGAAGCTGTTTGAGCTCCTCGATGTACTGGAGTTTAACCAAGTAGTTATTTTTGTGAAGTCTGTCCAACGCTGCATAGCTTTAGCTCAACTGCTAACAGACCAAAACTTCCCCGCTATTGGTATACATAGGAACATGACTCAAGATGAGCGTCTCTCCCGTTACCAGCAGTTCAAGGAGTTCCAGAAGAGAATCCTGGTTGCTACTAACTTGTTTGGAAGAGGGATGGATATTGAAAGAGTGAATATTGTATTCAACTATGACATGCCTGAAGATTCAGACACATACCTGCATCGTGTGGCTCGTGCCGGCCGATTCGGTACCAAAGGCCTAGCTATAACAATGGTATCTGATGAAAATGATGCCAAAATCCTTAATGAAGTTCAAGACCGCTTTGATGTCAACATCACGGAGCTTCCAGAAGAAATTGAGCTATCAACCTATATAGAAGGACGATAAATTACTAGATTACTCCATTCCTTTTCTACCAGTGTTTGAACTTTTTGAATGCCATGCAACCTATTTCAACTTTGATTTACAATTGTTAGTCCAAAGCATTATTTGATTTACAATTTATATAAATGATTCAGATCATGCAAATACATTTTTTTTTTGACATTGTAACATGCCAGGCATTCAGAAAGTACTGTTATGTCAACACAAGTGTGTTTAAAATTATTTGACTAAGAAATGTTCACTTTCCTGGGATGTCGTGTTGTGTGGTTTGTTTGAACACAGATTGTTCATACCCAGATTTAAAGTAACTCTAGGTTAAAGATTAATTAAAGTAACATTTGATATTGTGATAAACTGGCTTTTATTTTTCTTGTTAGTAGTATTTTTTGACACCAGAGAAAATCTAAATATTATTCAAGTTGATGTAATCAGGAGCTGATATATGATCTATCACCATCATTATCCTTACTTTACCTACATAGAGGTAATTCAGTTGTACCTGTAGATACAAATAGATCAAGTAAGATTGATCAAGCTTAAAATGCATTCAAGAACTGAAACAGCCCACATGCACTATCCACAAGATTAATTTAGTATAGTGTAAAAGGATGCTCTAGAACTGCTACTTGCGCGGTAGCGTCCTGAGTAGAGTAAGTCGAACGTGCGTGTCCCAGCATCACGAAGGAAGCAAAATGTATCGAAACATGATTCTTTGGAATTTCTGTCCATGATAACGATGTAATGTAAAACTAAACAATTTATGAACGTCTATAATAATTTAAGGACGTTAGAAATAATAGTGCGCTACTAGGTATGATTTGTAACGTTGCATTAATTTCTTTCTGCTACACTGAGCTAATCTTTGATAGAACTTACTAGCATCATACATAAATAATAGGTACCTACTGACCTGCCATTGCCATCCATGTTCATAGTACCTACTATTATTGAAACATTCCCACTAAATTTAATTTTAGTTATCATATGTATACCTACACCGTGATGCTTACGCAATACCAATACGATGCCGGTTCGATTACGGACGACATTGAACTTGATCTTGTTTTGTAAACCATGCTAGAACATAAAGGTAATGAATACATAAAATGTGCAACGCATCAAGTTTTTCCTGACAAGAAATACCTATGCCTTACGAAATTGCATAGCTACTCCGATTAATAAAACGTTTTGATTAAAATAAACAGCAATGTTCCCCGATAACCCCCAGCGATGGATTATACCATTTAGGGATAACCGTTGCCCGGTACCATCAATCTAATCAATAAATCACACATCGATCGTACGTAAGGGGCGTCTTTCGGAAAATCAAAAGCTATTTAGCTTAGCGAAGAAACGACTGTCATTGTGGTATTATTGTTTATTTATTTATTTGTTTAATTTCTTAACACGTTTAGCACCGGTAGCGAAGCGGTTACACACGTACGTGTAACAGGAATGTTGCGGATATTCGCTCCCGCATCGGCAATTGCAGAGTTTCCACATTTATTTATATCTCTGCATCCACATATGCGTAGCTCATGCGGATGCAGATAAGGGTGTAAAAGCTTAATCTACTAAATGGTAATTAAAATCATGATTATAATTGCCATTAAGTACTGTGACTGTCTAAAGCTAAAATAAATAGTAACATTTTCACGAAATAGTCTAATAGCCGCCACTCCGCCGGCCCTTAGAAATTACTTCCAGTGGGAAAGTGATGGAGCTACGGTACCTATACATGACGTCTCATTCTCGCACTGAAATAATGTTAAGATCATAGGTACTGCTTAGTGCTGGGGGGTGGATCAGGTCCAGCCTGCATTCCTTAATGGGTTAGGAAGAGATTGAAAGGTGTAATGGTACAACCAAATTAATTCTTCAGAGGGTAATGTTGAGTCTCATGTAAGTGGGAGATAGCTTGTAGATACTGCCTGTAATACTTAAAAAGTGTAAAAACTGACAAAGCTGCCTTGCAAGTTTTTTCTACCAAAGGCAATCAAGGGCATTAGTTGACCGTGCTATCCTGTTTTAACATATAAAAACAAATAAATGAAACAGTCGCTATTAATATTAGGTATAAAAATATTTATTCTTATTATAACAAACTCCGGTAACCATAATAATTTGCTCGTATATGTATAATAAACAATGACGTAACATTTCTAACAACCTAGTAGATTTGAATGGACGCTTCGTACGGTATCGCACGACAGCTTACGAAACACAATAAGCAGAAAATACAGACATAATTAGATGATTGTCGGAAATACAATGATGTTTACGATTTGAGTAAAACATGAGTAGGTACAAAGACAATAGATTTGCATGCTTTTAGTTTAACATTCAGGAACAGGATGTACCTACATGTTTTGCCATTATAAAGCATCAAATAAAATTATTTTTTCCATACATAACAAAAAGAAAAGTAGTAACTTAGTACCTTTGGTTGCGCAGTCGGTTATAAAATTAATCTATGAAAAACACTATTATGTACTTTTGAAAACTATCATTGATTTTTATAAATAGATGAGAATATAACAGATACCTAATCATACCGAGTTATTCATTGTACATCATAATTACAAAAGGTCATACAATGCAAGATTAACGTGAATGAACCAAAAAGGAAGACAATATTCATAGAGGTCTGCACAATTTATGTGTTTAAAATGTATGCTTGGATTTAAACTTAACATGTTAGATTAAACATAATTACCAGCATCTTTTACATACACCATTTACAAGCAATAAATCCCTAACAACACTTAATTCAATCCCAAGTTCACAGCCTTTTTGGAGCCATCAAAAGTCTTCTCGTGAGTAAAACGAGTGATTAGATCTAGTGCCCATTTTGGCTGGTCTCCAGGCACCATATGTCCTGCATTCCTCACCAAGATCTCCACCAGTTTGCCAGCCTGTTTCACATAGCCAGCAACTTCCCCATCCACCTTCCAAACATACCTCTTTGCTGTCTTATACTCATCAGCACCAGTAAAGTTGAGGTTTCTGAGGTAGTTTACAGTTAAGGGGTACGCCACAATGATGTCTAATTGACCATTGTATATAACAATGTAGTAGTGATCAAGGAGTTCTGATATCCATGGTGCTACAGACTTCATCACATCTTGCTTAAGATGCTTCTCTACTTCTGTTCCATTGTTGAAAGGCAAGTTTCCAACGTGAATCATTTTGCGCACCTCAGTCCTCTGTAGTAATGGTCCAAAATCTTCATACTGAGTGTAGTCTTTTGTGTGTAAGTAATTGAAGTAGAAGTTAAAGCCTGTCAGGTTTGTGAAGATACTCTTACCGTCTATCATGTCACCATTCAACAATGAATCAAACGTGGCAAATGCATCATCCCATTTTCCTTGTTTGATAAAGTTTTTAGTTTTGTTCTCATATTGTTCAAATACTTTTGCTCCATTCGAATCTATGAGACCTATTTGGTACAAATATTTTCCATAAACTAACTGATGTTCTGGGTCACTCAAACCATTGCCAATAGCAATTCCTTTCATGTTAATTTTTAGTTTAGCAGTAGGATTCTTCTTATGTATGGTGTATGCTAGAGCAGGCACATACTTCCCTCCATAAGACTCACCGGTCACAAAGAACTTATTCTGCTGTAGTTCTGGGAAGAGCTGGAAGAACTGTATCAATGTGGTGTACAACTGCTCTCCAACCTGCGTCTCGTCCGTGCAGTAGCCGCGACTGTCGTTCGTGAAGCTGAAGCCAGTGCCGACAGGGTTGTCTATGTATATCATGTGATGACTCAAAGCCCAGTTGTACTTCCTCCTCTCGATTTTATTTCTACGAACTCTGATCGGACCATTCTCCGTGAACAGTCCATACAAGGAGGTCGCGCCGGGGCCTCCCTGCAGCCACACGACGACAGGAGCGTTCTTGTTATCAGGTACCATCGCAGGGAAGTACCAGAAGAACTGGTTCGAGTCGTATGTCTTGTTCACAGTGAAATAACCAGAGTAACTTTTAATACGAAGACTTTCCGTGAAGGGCACGCGGGCCAGTCGCCTGCCTTCCTCAATTTTCCCACTCTCTACGTACGGGGTCAGGAACAACGGAGACCCTGGATCACCTTCATTGCGCTCACCAAGGTTCAACTTCGGATATCGATGGAAAAAACCCTCGGCATTGAAAAATACTTGAAATATTAGCAGAGCCCACAATGTACGCGCCATCTCGACCCGAATACTGCTCCGATTAGTCGGCTTCACCTTTTTATCATGCTTTAGCGAATTATAATAATAATAAGTTGCTGTTTATCCGGCTTATCAATGTGGTTAGTGTGGTTACAACTGTGTTCGTTGTTTCATGTTTGTTTTCCTTTTTCTGACCGCATTACTGTTATTTTTAATCGTGCTCCAATGTTGCCAAGGTTTTGTGGTACTACTTAATAATTGATTCTATGGTAATCGAATATTCATCTCGCAGCAATTTTTTAAATGATTTTTCATCTTTGAATTTTTTTTTAAATTTTTTTTGTTGATCTTCGGTAACGTTGAAAATTTGATTCAAAATAAAAAACTCGAACATAAAAATGAAACAAGTAATTTTTTGGTTTCTTTATATTGCCTTGTTTGTCGGAGAGTGAATCCTTACTGAAACATAATAATTGAATCAAGTGAAGAATATTTGAGAAAATTAAAATATTACACATATGATTGAAATTCTAAAATATTTTTGAATTTATGTTGGTGACTATTAAGTCAGCTAACTCAACTGTGTTTATTGTAATTAATTTTACTATAGTTTTTTTCAAGAGGTGTGTTTCAGGATACATCCTTCTCAGGTTTTTGAATGAATTTTAGCGACTTCTCCGAATGACAGTAATGTCAAAGGGTCATCGACATCATACCCGATACCGACCGAAACCGAATACGAATACAAACAAAGTCTCTACGTCGATGTTGTAGATTTTTTAATTGTTACTTGTTATTATGTTAGTGTGACTTATGTTTGGCTGTATTATTTGAATACAATACCATGAGAACACAGCGTGGTTCTTGTAAAATGTGGACATTTTTACTCGTAGTTTTGAGTGTATTTTCTGTGGTTTATGCGAGTTTCTTTCCAAATGTGTACCCAAGGATAAAACTGGACGCTAAATCTGGGAAAAATGCTGGTTACCCTCTCATGATCACTCCGTATCTCAAAAAAGGTTCGATAATACTCGCACAAAATCTGTCGCGGGTATCTATTACGGATAAAATAGGATTCCGAAGTCACGCCGGTTTCTTTACGATCGACGAGATCCACAACTCTAATATGTATTTTTGGTATTTCCCGCCTTTTTCTAAGAAAGAAGAGGCTCCCGTCGTCGTTTGGCTACAAGGTGGACCGGGTGGAAGCTCGCTGTACGGACTGTTCACAGAGGTGGGTCCTCTGATAGCCAAAAAAGAAGGATTTGCTCTAAGGAAATATCACTGGGCTCTAAAATATCACGTTATATTCATTGATAACCCTGTTGGTACAGGATTTAGCTTCACAGATAATGAAGGTGCATATTGTGTGAATGAAGAATGTGTAGCCAAAGGAATTTACTCAACTTTAACACAGTTCTTCCAACTATTTCCACATTTGAAGACAAATGCCCTTTATTTAACAGGTGAATCTTATGCAGGGAAGTACATACCATCCATAGGTTTGTTAATACATAAAGAAAATGCTAATAGTTTAGAAAAAATCAATTTACAAGGTATGGCAATTGGCAATGGATACTGTGACCCAGCCAATCAATTAGACTATGGTAACTACCTGTACCAACTTGGATTAATAGACAACAATGAGTTAAAAGTATTTTTAAAGTATCAAAGTGAGATTGTGAAACAAATAGAGAAACAGAATTGGGAGCAAGCCGATATACTTGTAGACCGTCTGATGGACGGAGAGTTAACAAATTTCTCTTACTTCAAATATTACACAGGCTTTGATTACTACTATAACTACTTACAATCATCAGGAGGCCAAGATGATATGACAGTGCTCACAAACTTATTGCAGAATGACAATGTTCGGAAGAGTGTGCATGTTGGAGGATTACCATTCCATGATGGCCTACATGTTCAGTTGCTTTTAGCACTTGACATGTTAAAGTCTGTAGCTCCAGCTATATCAGAGCTGTTATCGCATTATAGAATGATGTTTTATAATGGGCAACTAGATATAGTTGTTGCTTACCCATTGACAGTAAACTTTTTACGTAATTTAAAGTTTTCTTCAGCTGATGAGTATAGAACAGCACTAAGGGCCATGTGGAAAGTCGATGGCGAGGTGGCAGGGTATGTGAAGAGAGCTGGCAATCTAACAGAGGCCCTGGTCCGAAATGCTGGCCACATGGTCCCACATGACCAACCAAAATGGGCCTTAGACTTGATTACAAGATTCATTGAGAATGACTTTCATACATAATAATAAAATTCATGTTCTTGTTACTATAAACTCTTTTTATTCTTAGTATCGAAATGTGATGTTAACGTTAAACACCATAGGTAACTATTGCTTTTGGTAATGTTCAATTCCGCCCCTAAGATGACCTGTTCATAATGTGTCCTTAGTATGTAACACAGCGTCCGAATCGAACGAAGATCTTCGAATTCTGTGATTTCAAGACGACATGAAATTAGCTAAAGGCTTCATTACATCCACATTAAATACTCTCTGCAACAAACTCTACGATCGACGTTATGATGTGGTCCCGATATATTACTTTCCTCTATGGATGTGGTTATGATCGACGTCAATATCGCTGTCACTTGCGAGTGGTCAAATTGTATCGGCTTTCAAGGCACAGTGTTTCAGCATGATATTTCAAGGAATTCCTCTTTGAATAGTGCTTCCATGCGTCTCATGACTGTTTAAGGATTATATATAAATTGAATAGAATCTGCACCTGTCAGAGGTAATCATTCTGATCATATGTTGTTACTCTCGTGCTCCGTACTCATCTTATTTCCGTTTGTAAACACTTTATTCTTACCCATTTATCCGAGGTTGAAACTGGATCCAAAACCAGCACGTGAGGCAGGCGAACCATTGTTTTTATCACCCTATATTAAAGATGGTTTAATATCAATCGCCCAGAATCTATCACGCGTGAATTTGAAAAATATATCAAATATCGAAAGTTACGCAGGTTTCTTAACAATCAACCCGAAGTACAACTCCAACCTGTATTTCTGGTACTTTCCGCCATTTTCTAAGAACAAGACAGCGCCTGTCCTCCTCTGGCTTCAAGGAGGACCTGGTTGTAGCTCTCTGTATGGACTATTCGCAGAAATAGGACCTCTCCAAGCCAAGCAAGGACAATTTGTTACAAGAAAATATCACTGGGCACTGAATTATCATCTAATTTTCATCGACAACCCAGTTGGGGCCGGATTCAGTTTTACTGAAAATACAAATGGTTTCTGCGCCAACCAAGAATGTGTTGCCAAGGGACTGTATCACAGTTTGCATCAGTATTTTCGACTATTTCCGCATTTGAAGAACAATGATTTCTATATAACCGGCGAATCTTATGCGGGGAAGTACATACCATCTCTAGGAATGGAAATCCACCGTGAAAATGCTAAAGGACAATTCAGAATTAATTTAAAAGGCATGGCGTTGGGAAACGCTTACTGCGATCCTTTAAATCAGTTGGGTTATGGTAATTACTTGTATGAACATGGTCTATTGGACGGTAATGAGTTAAAAGTATTTCTGAAAACTCAAATGGATATTTATGTTGCGATCAAAAGTCAACGTTGGGAACAAGCGAACATTCTAATGAACCGCCTGATGGACGGAAGTGAGACGCATTTCTCGCTCTTTAAATTCTACACGGGGTATGATTTCTACTACAATTATCTGCGTAGTACGAGGATAGATGATAAAGCACCGTTCCTAAGCGTGATACACACGAATGACGTCAGACGAAGTATTCACGTCGGGGGCCTAGCCTTCCACGATGGACAGACGGTGCGACTGATGCTAGCACTCGACTTCATGCAGTCCGTGGCGCCGGCTATCTCCGAGCTACTATCACATTACCGGATGCTGTTTTATAGTGGACAGCTGGATATCATTGTGGCATACCCCCTGACGGTTAACTTTTTAAATAATTTGAATTTTTCGGCTTCGGACGAGTACAGATTAGTGCGCAGAAGTATTTGGAGGGTGGATAATCAGGTAGCCGGGTATATAAAACGCGCGGGGAACCTTACCGAGGCGCTGGTACGTAATTCTGGACACATGGTGCCGAAAGATCAACCAAAATGGTCGCTGGATTTGATCACAAGATTTATAAATAATAGTTATGCGCAGAAAGGTGATTCTAAAAAATCCAAGCGAAAGCCAGAGAATCTGAAAAAAATATTGTGAATGATGAGCCGATTGGCCGTTGGAATTTCCCTCGTGATGTGCGCGTTTAACCATGCAAGACCAGTGAAACTCGTATTGAAAAGGAAATCTGAATTATTGCATTTTAATCGTTTTGTAGTGGACTTTGAAAGTATGTAGTGTTATGAACAGAAGTGACATGAAACCATTGACAATGCCTTCGTTGTTGCTTTTGCGTTCGAAAAAATCATGACTGCCTACTGAATCCCAGTATTTTTTGGAATTCATATTTTATATAAATTAACATTTTGAACGCTATTGTCACATATACGTGACAAGCAAGCGCTTGCCCTGTACAACGACACATGTGACAATGTGGTACACTATCAACACGAAATTAAAAACTAAATCATTACTTTTGTGTGTGTTTATATAGATATCTTAAAAATTGAAGCTCTCGTACGCATTTAGTGACGTAGTACTCGCAACTGGCGTGCGTGTATGATCAGATGTATGAAGCTAAACGAAGCATAAAGAGTAAGGATCGTAGCAGGTCGCGTTCTGTTGTTTCTGCCCACCCCTATAGGAGGAAGGCGTGAGTTTATAATATGTTTTAAATAAATATCAAGACTGCGATCGCTACTTAATTTGAACGAATGGAAAATAATGGCGAGGAGAAAGCACTGTTGTAAATCAATTATTTCTAGTGCACTGCAATATTGTAGGTATCATAACAAAAATGTGTTATTTTGATATCAAAGAAAATAAATTATTATATATTTTTCATCATCAATTGTTTTATTTCATATTGCAACTATTTCTAAATAAATACTACAACTAGAACTTATAATTAGGGACACAGACTTCAATTGACACAATTTAGAAAAAGACGGTAGTTTTACTTTTTTTTTAGTCCATCTGGACAGACTACACTTGCGAAAGTTTGGCCTGACCGGATACAAGTACACACATGAAACGGTAACTTTCAAGAGGTATGCCCCGTTCACAGCCTCAAGCGATGCGACTTGCGTCAAGCGAGCTGCGCGCGCGCCGCGTCGCGGTGTTGCGGCATATTCTTAACGACTTCTTTAATTATTTCCGCCGCAGTCGATGTCGCAAGACGCGTTGCTTTAGCGTGTTGGTCGTGGCCACGGGAGTAAGGCGGAACTGAATATATTGATCGTGTATGGTAGCCACAAGCTTTCTTTTTTCTTTTATGAACTTTTTTTTTGATAAAACTACAGTTTTTTTACATCTCACAACAACACACACGCTTAATAATTCTACAAAAAACATATGTATCATAACTGGAAACCGATTACAAATAATTGACATAACAAAATACAGGAAAATTACATTGATTATTATTACATTAAATCATTAGGAAAAATATTATTAGGATATTATTAATAGCATGTTGATAAGAATTAATATTAATTATTTCTTATGTATTTAGAGAACTAATTGATTATAATAATTAGTCCATTTGATAGGCATTTGGAATTATGATTAAAATTTACTTAGAGGCACTTTTACTAGATCTAAATGGTGATTTATGGCTTTAAACCATCGATCACTAATAAAGAACTAGATACACAATCAGCGTCAAAAAATGTCCTCACCGAATGACCACCCAATTGAACATTTGGGTGGTCTTTTCATCTAGTAGCATTCGAACGCTCCGACGGTAAACATGTCTCAGTGCTCGTTTAAAAACTGCAAAAATCACACGTCTAGGACGCTAAAAAAGGATGGAGTTTCTTATTTTTGCTAAGTATTAATATTATCATTATATAATTGTTAACATTGTATTGTAAATACTAATATTTTTTCAAGAAATCATCGTAAAAACTTTATTTTAAATTAAGTCGTAACAAATGGCAGGCGATATAATGCAGCTCAATTGTAAAGACTCTTACTAAACGTATTAATCATATTTACGCATGTCCACTTAAATTGTTTGGGTTATCCGCGTTGACTCTGTTCCATTTGTTGGAGACGCTATTATAGTTCTTATTTTTTTTAATGCGAGATTTGATTTTTGTTTTCATTTACCTGACTGCGCGATGCAAGGGAGGGTTATGTGTTTATTAGCCTATGTATGAATAATTGACCTAAAATAACTGCCACTAACTGCATAAGACTACTTGAAAAGTGACTTGTTTGGAACTTGTTAGTTGTTTTTTATCAGTCGGGTTTTTTGATATTCCCAATATTTTTTTGTGGTTGTTTAGTCGGGACTTTGAAAATATTCAATTATTTTTAGCTTTCCTCGTGATCCAGTGAGGTGTGGAGAATGGATATCAGTTACAGCACGTCAAAGATCCGAAGAATTCTTCGATCCGAAGTATTTCTTTTTATCGACATTTGTAATTTATTATGAACAATATGTCAAAAAATTAGGACAATAATATTCTTTGATTTTTGTATATTCTTCCTCACTAATTTATATTTTCTGAATGTAAAGTTCTGATTTATCTAAAAATACCAAAATCGCTAATTGCCTTTAATATTTAAGGCGTTGCCTAAATTCCTAGTAGATTCCATCATCAGAACGAGGATTAGATGTAAACAGGACAAACTTGGGAACAAACCTAATGTAATGAATCATCTCAATCGGTCGATTCGTCTTCGACTTATGGGTGGTGTGCAACATAAAAATAAAAAATAAATTATAAATACGCGACGCATTGAGTAACCTCCTCCTTTTTTTGAAGTATGTTAAAATACCATACATAATAATTTACAGTACAAACAAAAAATATTGTTCTGGTTCGTCTCCACTCGTTCCTTGTGCTAGTGGCGAGCCTCGGTTGTAAAATTTTATTACTTTTTTTTGACACTTAGTAATTGTTACTTTAAAGCATGCGTATAAGGTTGAAATTGTTTTGATGTATGTTGAGCAGCGAGTACCGGTCGTAAAATTTTATTGCTTTTTGCAATAGCTTTGTGAATACGGCTTTAAACCTTGCAGGTAAGGTTGAAATTACATTAATATAGATTTATTTTACCTAAACACAATTGGCGACATTTTTAAGAGAACTTTTGTATGAGATTGTGTATCTAGTTCTTTATTAGTGATCGATGCTTTAAACCTACTTATTCGAAACTACTTCATAGAAGTTACTTCCTGTTGTAAAATATCTGCATATCAAGAAGTTCATAATCAATATTAAGATTCCGGCTCATTTATTTGTTACTGTATGCGATGACTTAACTTATGAGATATAATATTTACAGTAAGGCCTTTTTTATTTGCTTGACTGATGCATAGCTTTCGCCGGGTACCAGATAACTAGCCAAAACCTGATTTGCATGATGCTATTTAGTTCCTGGTGACATGCCTAATGTTACCACTTTTTAGATGATGCAAGTCATCTATTACTTCAATTTTATTGTACACCACAGTTGAGAAACTCGCCTCATGTAAATGGGACCCTAGAAATCCGATTGAATTGTGCTGAAAGACTTCATAAAGATTACCGACGTATTGCAAAGCAACTCTACTCTGTGTCTTATATGACACGATATAAAGCTCATAATTCAATGCTTTACTTTGGGTCCAGACCATCGGTTTTCGGCACCGGCTATTATACAGTCATAACGTGTAAAAAGGCAGTGTCCTAGCTAGCAAAGCAGCGTCTCGCTTTAATTCATACGTTCACAAAATTCATATGTGTATTTCATGTCCTGCATTCATATACTTTAGGCATGTATCTTAACAATCAATACATTGTCTGTGATGCAATTCATTTGACGTTTTTGTCCAAATATTCTCGGTAACACAAATCATACTCTACTCGCATTCGAATAAAGTTTATTTTGTCTTAGTGAAATAACGAGAATATTTGCACAAATACGCCAAGTGCCAGCATATGTTGAAGTTATATTATTATCGTTGCGGTGGGTTAAATGCGAACGACTCCGCCACGCGTTGCTTGTAGAATAGAAAAATAACTATCTTGATATTTACATGGCTTTTGCTTATACATACTCACTATTCTATAGAATTAGAAATTAATCAAGCAAATAAATGTGTCAGTCAGCCTCAAATAGATACATAAACAAGAATTCGTTTGAATGTGTGGCAAAAGATTTTCAAGGTTTCATAAAAGTCCAGTCAAATACCCTAATAAATGAACTCTTGTTGATGAATAATATAAGGTGTTAAAAAATTAACTCTAAAAATTTCGTGGGAACAACTCTTATATGCACACTGCACACGTAACTCAATAAAATGTATGGAACAGCTCATTTTTTTTTACGATTTCCGGGTTCTTCCCGTAGTAAAAGTTGTTCGTAACGATGAGTACAATGCTCCCACAATTTTTTTTGAGTAAATTTTTTAACACCTATATTTGAGACAGACTGTAATATCAACGTCACAGTTATTTCCTAGCCAGTAGGCCACCGACTCATATCAGAACACTTCACTAAGCTAATAAGGCGGTCAAGGCGTCCAAGAACTGCGCGCGCTGCGCCAGCGGCAGCGTGATGACGGAGGAGTCGGCGTGCTGCAGCGACACCGACGCGCCGCACTGGGCGGCCGCCTGCTCGAAGGCCGCGCCGAACAGGCTGCGGGGAGATAACAGTATTACTTCAATGAGCCAATAAAAAAAATAAAAAATAAACGAAAAATAAACTTGGAACTACTTTGGGTGTCGATGGCAATCTAACTGGAATCAGCCCAGAAATCCACGTCATAAGATAGATTGTTTAGTTTGTAAATAAAAT
This sequence comes from Hyppa rectilinea, assembly GCA_951799385.1. Lineage (NCBI taxonomy): Eukaryota > Metazoa > Arthropoda > Insecta > Lepidoptera > Noctuidae > Hyppa > Hyppa rectilinea. The sequence continues at coordinate 16,585,816 of OX637321.1, read as the reverse complement.
AAAGTTAGTAATGAATTGTACGACATTATGGTTTATTCAAAAGTATCTGATAAAAGTTTATACAAACCCTGCTAAGGTTAACTTTTTACCCATTTATTCAGTTTATCTCTATTTAGAAGGTTTTAACTTTGTGTCTAACCTATAAATATATAATATTTCGAACAATTACGACACTCGTGAAGAAAATTTTCAATAGTTTCACAGCCGCCATCTTGGATTTTCAATTTGACCAAATGCACACTTTCTGTTTGGAAACTGATGGCATAACGTTTTCTGCATCACGCCAGCTTTTCTGCCAGTTTGCTCCTACCACGAGTCGTTAAATAAGTTCGTTCCAAAAGTAGGTACAGAAGGAGCCCTCACTTGCGCGGCTCGTGCATGTAGCGCGGCGGCACGCCCAGCAGCACGCAGCGCGCGGCGTCCAGCGGCGCGCTGGCCAGCACGGCGCGCGCGCCCGGCCCGGCCGCGGCCGCCCAGCGGGCCGCCACGCCCAGCCACAGCGGGCCGCGCACCAGCCGGGCCTCCGGGCTGCCCTGGAACACCACGCACTTCGGTTACTTACCACGAAACTTCCATATTCATATTTTAATATTTTACGTCTCTCTGTCACAATACCATTTATTTATTAACGTTTTAGGTAGTCAGTCGCCATTTTTTTACTGCGGTCGCGGTGTCTACAAAGCCAGCTTCGTAGACACCGCAGTAAAAAAATGACAGCACCTACGCATTATTTGAGCATACATAATTGCTGGAAACGCACGACTGAATTGACCGGTTTATGCAATAACTACCTCCAAAATTAATATATAATATCACCTCCTGCACTATGAAGTAGCTGAAGGGCCCGGCCAGGTGCAGCTGGCGCGCGCTGAGCGTGGCGTGCACGAGCTTGGCCACCGCCTCCAGGGCACTCTGCGCCGACAGGTACCCCAGCCGTCTGCTGTCGTTCTCTCCGCTCTCCGTGTCGAGGGCTGCGAGGGCGTGCTGGAACCCTTCCGCTTTTGGAATAGATTCCTGGAACAGAAAGTGACAGATGATTAGCATCAAAGTAATCTACTGAAAGTTAAAGTATTTTCTTCCTTTTCTACATAGGACTGGAAAAAATTCTATAAAAAAAAAGGAAAAGTTCTGTAAAAGTCAAGATTTTCGACAGTCTTCTTTGGATGTGTCGATATATTTGGATGAGTTGGTTGGTTACATCTGGTCCACAGAGGTGGTTCTTCTTCTTTTCGTGTGGTCAGTGACTAACCTGGTGGCAGAGTTTTTATGCTGCCCATGGGCCTCTGACTTAGCTTCACATGCTGTTGAGAAATATCTCTCAGACATGCTGGTTTCCTCACGATGTTTTCCTTCACCGATTTAAGTGAGGTGGTTAAGTAGAAGACAATAGAATGCAGGTATTTGTCAGCAGTGGACTACCGTTGATGATTAATTGATTTTGGTTTGTGTTAAGTACTTTGTCATATTTTCTCCATGTATATTGGAACAAAATAAATTTTTGGGATGTCACATAAGACTGGATTAGTGTCATTAGTGACATAGAGGAGCTCGTGGCTAAGTAATAACAGCCGCACGGATCGATCCATTAGGCTTCCCGGGGTTGGTCCGTGGTTGGGTACATATCGAGACTCCTCCGTGCCACGGAAAACACGTTAAACCGTAGGTCCCGGCTGTCATTCGTGGATCTTTGGCAGTCGTTACGGGTAATCAGAAGCTTGAAAGTCTGACAGCCAGTCTTACCAATGGGTATCATATTACCCAGTTACTGACTGGGTTGTGGAGGTCAGATAGTCGCTCCATGTAAAATAATGGTATTCAACTGCATCCGGTTAGACTGGAAGCCGACCCAAACATAGTTGGGAAAAGGCTAGGCAGATAGTGACATTAAATAAAAGGGTGTTATATTTATATATTTTGTTAATGTGTGGGCAGCCGGTGTTAGTATGTATGTTTAAGTTGTACGTTACATGTTCCACGAGCCCCATGATAGCGTACACGATGTCCATCGCAGCCAGCGTGGGCGAGTGCACCCGCTGCAACAAGAAGGTGGTGTGTGTGGGCGTGGGCAGCTTGTGCTTGGGCGCGGCGGCCTCCAGGGCGGGCAGCAGGGAGCGCCGGAGTTCCACGTCCATCGAGCGGAAGGCCTGGCGGGCTTGCTGGAGAGGTATTCTGAAAGAGAAACAGACAAAATGATAATTATTTAACACTAACAAACCGCCCTCTGCTACAAACAGTTTGAGCGACTTAGATAAACGTCGAGATTTCGTAATTATATACATTGTTATGTATACTTAGATAAAGATCAAGAAGTTCTTTAATCTTTTGAACGCCATTGTCACATACGTGACAAGCAAGCGCATGCCCTGTACGCCAACGACACAAATATGTCACACTGGCAACAATACCAGAACACGAAATAAACAATCAAATCATTACTTTTGTGAGTGTTTATATAGATCTTAAAAATTGAAGCTCGTGTACGTATTTAATGATATGACAAGACACCATGGATATTGGGAAATTCATGATAACAAGAAGAAATACATTTGTAGCTTGGCGTGGACGGCACGCGCGTGCGTTTAAGCCAGGTTAAAAAACGTTGAATATTGCAAACAGTCGCAGACATTTCAAATAATTAAACTTAGCTATCTAAAAACAATGCAGGGTTAAAGTTTATCTAGTAAATTAGTACGTGACATGATTGGAATTCGCATTTTTTGGGACAGTGTAATGACCCCGACAAGGTTAATTGGGTGACAAAGTGTGACCTTTGTGTACCTACATGTTTATGTATGTTAGATTATTATCTCCAGGTTACACTTCCTTGGTGGACGTGACCGGCTTATCGTTCATATCGTTCACGTAACCTTATTCATTTAAAAAGTTTGTTTAAATAAAAAATAATTTGTTTATCGTGTGGGGTCTCGTTGCATAGATCTTCCAAATATTGCGGGTTTGTGAAAACAATTTATTGATTATGGGATTCGATCAATCTTTAAAGCGCAATTTTTTTTAAGTCAAATGTCTCCCCAATATACCCAAGCTCGCAAGCTAATTGGTTGTTTTCGAATACGTGACAATTGTGTATTTGAATCGGTCAAAAATAAAATATGAAATCACATGGAAAAAAGCCCGCTCGTCATAAAAACTTCCATCACCGTGCAGAAATTAAATATAATGCGACGATATAATTGTTAAATTGCATTTAATGCTAATAAGTATTCCATTTGAGTCTAAAAATCTGTGACGTCAAAATGTTATATTTCATACAAATCACGTACAAATGCCGCGTTTTGACATTTCATTAAAAGTAACGTTATTGACTACCCTTTCAAATACCCCATTCACGGAAGTATATAATAATATGACGAAGTTAAAAGGAAAACTATCGCAGTAGGTTTTAAAAGCTTACGAATAATAGTATATGTATAGGAAAAATATATTCCAACTACGGAACTTTTTAATGTGCGTGGTCCGCCACGTAATAAGGTGGTTTAAAAATAATATATAATACTAGCTGACCCGACAAACGTTGTCCTGTCTTAACTACAGGGTTCGAAAATATCTGATATTTAGTATAAACTAGCTGACCCGACAGACGTTGTCCTGTCTTAACTCTGATTGACCCTACCTACCTACCTACCTGCCTACCTACCTACCCTACCTACCTACCCTACCTACCTACCCACCCTACCTACCTACCTACCCTACCTACCTACCTACCCTACCTACCTACCCACCCTACCTACCTACCTACCTACCCTACCTACCTACCCTACCTACCTACCCTACCTACCTACCTACCTACCTACCCTACCCTACCTACCTACCCTATAGGAGGAAAATCAGAAGCTGATCGAAAAAAAAAAAAAAAATGTATTCTGCTATTCAGGGCGGAGACAAATCCAACGAAACAAAAACCCTGAAAATTGGTCCAGCAGATCTCGAGTTATAACGAAGGGAACAAACCTGTCTTTCTTTTATAGGTATTATATAGATATCAAAATATCGGATATTTATGATATATATCAAGTTTGATATATCCATTTTGTATGAACCTCATGTTATTTTATAGTATTATTTATGTATATTTTTTTTGCATGTTATGTTTTATATAAACATAGTAATAAAAAATTAAAAAAAAAACTAATATGTTTGTAATCCTTTCCTTCTATAAGGTGTTAAAAAATTAACTCTAAGAATTTCGTGGGAGCATTGTACTCGTCGTTATGAACAACTTTTACTATGGGATGAACCCTGAAATCGCGAAAAAAATATGAGCTGTTCCATACATTTTATTGAGTTACGTGTGCCTAAATGTATGGAACAGCTCATATTTTTTTCGCGATTTCAGGGTTCATCCCATAGTAAAAGTTGTTCATAACGACGAGTACAATGCTCCCACGAAATTCTTAGAGTTAATTTTTTAACACCTTATATAGATAAGTACTTAAAATCAGACAAATAAATCAAAAACATAAAATCTTCTTCTAGATCAGGCAAAATCAACTAAAAACATAAAACTTTATTATAAAAAATTCTAATTAGTCAATAATCATACCTACACTTAGGTAACAAAACTATAATTATTATTATTTAATTGAATATTTGTAAAATATTGATATTTATCACAAAAAGTCATTGGATATATCTCATGATATATATCCTTCGAACCCTGCTTAACTATGATACTTACCCTACCTACCTACCTACCCTATGACCGTCTCCTGGTTCTAAGCTACCTCCCCACTAATTTTCAGCTAAATCGGTTCAGCCGTTTCTGAGTTATAGATAGTGTAACTAACACGACTTTCTTTTATATATATAGATTTTCCGAAACGAATTCACAAAACTATCGTAAAAATCAAATATATTTTGCATAGTTTAAAAGAACAACGCGGTAATTACAGACAGACACGAAAAGCGACTTTTTTAAGTGATGTACATACCCGGTGTCGGCCAGCAGCTGGCGCAGCCGCGCCTGCCCCGCCAGCGTGTGCAGGCGCAGCGCCGGCGCCAGCGCGGGCGCGTGGCACAGGGCCGCCTGCAGCGACCAGCGCCGGTACAGCGGCAGGCACACGTCCTTCTCCAGCGTCACGCGGGAGCTCTGCGAGGATATTTCATCATGATGCCCACATTGCCCACTGCCTGTCATCTTGTATTTTCATATGCATTTCTGTGACCATAAAACATTACAAGACACAGACAGCGGGATGTACGCACCGTGTGGTCGTGGCGCGGCGGCGCGTGCGCGTGCGCGGCGTGCGCGTCCAGCAGCGCGGCGGCGGGCGCGCGCGTGCACAGCGCGGCGGCGGCGGCGCAGGCCACGCTGGCGGCCCACACGCTGGCCACGCCGCAGCGGGACACGCGCCACGCCAGCTCCAGCGCCACGCACGCGCTCTGCGGAAGGTCAGGCTGGCGTTAGACAACAGCTGGTTCTGCATCTCAAGGGGTGTTAAGCAGGGCTGTGTAGTGTATATGCTATTTATCTAGCAGATTTGAAAGAGGATGAATGCAGATTGAGGAATTTAGTTACCATTCAAATGCATTATGTATGCAGAGGATCAAGTTCCAATTGCGTCATCAAAAGAACAGTTACAAGACATAGTAATTAAGATAAAAGATGATGAATGAAGCATAAATGATGACAGGGATGAATAAAGTATAATGAGAAAGGTAACAGTAGTACATCACACAAACTCACCGGCTTGCCATAATAAGAGAACTGTGTGTAGTTGAACATGAGGGTGTTCCTCCTCTCCTGCCAGGCGCGGCGCTCGCGTCTCCTCTCCACCATCGCCTCCAGGCCCTCACGGCCACTCTCTGACTCTTCGTTCTAACAGAAACAAATAAAACAATAACAGTTTATTGTTTCTGATGATAGTTATAATGAAGATTCTAGTAAATTTTAAAACATTGTTCTGCTAGTGGGTGTAAATTGGGAGTGAAAGTCTTTTATTTATTATTATTTCAGTCTAAATTTAACTAGAGCAATGTGTGATGTTACGATATAAAATGAAATTAGAATAGAACTCTTCATCTTTCTGACTGACGGATTCCTTGACATTTCAGGTGTCTTTATTATGGTTAAATTGAAATAAATGCTGCCTGGAGTTTTGCCATGAACATGGTTACTATGCAAACTAGATAGATTAGAGACTATTTTTTTCCACAAGGTCAAGCTATTTGGAAATGGTTTGTACGTAACTTAGGAAATTACCAGGGAAACATTTAGTGTTTAATTTGTATTAAGCAGTATTACAGTTGTTTACAAAAATATGAGAGTAGTTAACAGATAGAGAACAGGCTCACCTCTTCATCCTCTTCATCGTCTTGGAATATATCATCAAAGTTGGGAATGTTTTCTTCACTATCCTTATACACTAGTCTCACCTGAAAATTTTACATTACCAATAGCTTTATTCACAGATACAAGACTCTGAGCTTTCAGTGTCGCTAGACCCATGTTGAACAGCTTATATTTTTACTATGGTATGTGATACTCCTGTCTTTATTGCTAGTAAAGACAATTTTGTTACTTTATTACTTATAATTTAATCTGTAAAACAGCTAGTTTTAAAGTTTTTGCAGACGGCTATGTATGTAGGAAATTAAATCTTTTTTTCTACCTCACAAACAAACTTTATGAGCACATTGAGTGAAATGCACAACTAGAGCCAAAAACTCAAACATACCTGCCCATCACTATACACATTGCACACATCAGTTGGTTTGTGGGCATCCAGCACAAAGAACACAACCTCCTCCTCCGGCTGCAGGATGTCCACCAGGTCTACGGTGCCCCCACAGTTCACCAGCACCACGTACTTTATCTCCTCGTTGTTCTCTTCGTAAGCTTGCTTCAACTCACCGATACCCCCCACAGGGACCAGCGTATACGACACATTATCACATTTAAACAAACTCTGCAGTATTTTACAAGTACATATAGCGTCTACGTCGTAATTAACTAGTAATAACACTCTCTGAAACAAAATATTCAAAGTTTAATAACCAATTGATAACAAAGTTTGGTTGTAAACTAGTAAACAGCGCTTTCACAATACTCACGTTTCCCAGTAGTACGTTGTAAAAATCGTTTTTAATGTCTTCTATAAACATCTTGGCACGTCATAGACGTAAACATTCGTTATTTTTGATCATGAAACCATAATTTTAGCAAATTGAACTAGTTTTATCAAGAACGTAACAGCAAAACTCGAAAAAAAAACACCTGCAAATTCGAATTGTCAAAAATGTCATTCAGGCTATTCCCGCCAAATAGAACGGTGCGTTCAAAAATAACATCAGTCAGCTGATTTTTTAACAGTCCTTAATTATTTTAATGTTTCAAGCTTACAGCTCTTAGAGCATTTAACCTAATGCTCTAAGTTACAGCTACCAAAGACCAAAGAGTATAGTAAGTATTAACCTGAGAGTTACTAATGCCTTTGAGTGCGAGTAATCGGCGTCTGCTTTCTTCAATAAAATAAAAGTGGACTTCACTATCAGACAATTTTGTTTGACCGCTGGAAAAGCCACTTTACCTTCCAAAATGTTCAGCTATTTTCTGCTTTTTATTAGTTTTTATTCATTTCTATCTTGCAAAAACTATTGCTGTGTTTTAGAGCTTCTCGGCTTAAGGGGCTGCGCCAGGCCGCGAAATTTAAATTTTCATAGTTTTTTTGCAAATTGCAGGTTAGTGTCGGGTTATTTAAGAACTGACGAACTGTAAGAATTAAAATAACCGATACAACCTTCTTTTTTTATCCATGATTTTAAACCTGCAAAGAACTGACAGACCAAACAGCCGAACACGGCATAAAGATAGACTTCGCCTGCCACCTTAGAGCATTTAACCTATGGAGATGGCATAGCTAAGCGTACCCCTCTGCCATGACCGATTGGTCATACGGCCATACACGTTCTATAAAACTAGTTCATTCGCCAACCGTCGCCAAACCCCCCTAATCCGATCACCATGTACGGCAAGCCGATCCCTTGGGCGAAGCATGCCAAGTACCTGGGTGTCACTCTCGACCAACACCTCAGTTTCGCAGAGCACATAAAGCAGGTCCGTTCGCGGGCCGCTTTTGCTCTCGGTAGGCTCCAATTCATGCTTACAGAACGCAGCAAATTGTCACTCCGGTGCAAACTGCGTCTCTATAAGGCTGTAATCCGTCCCATTATGACATACGCTTGCGTCGTCTTCGCGCACGCCAAACCCAAGTATCTGCATCGAATGCAGACACTTCAAAACCGGTTCCTCCGTAGGGTCTCAGGAGCTCCCTTTTACGTCCGTAACATGGACCTTCATGTAGATTTTAAACTCCCCACAGTTCAGCAGTTCATGAAACGCCTCTCGAAGCGTTTCTTTGACACTGCCATAAAGCACCGCAATCCCCTGATTGCGGCCGCCTCCCGATACACCCCGTCCCGCATCAGTAAGGTTCGCCGTCCACGGCATACCCTCGTTGCCCCCGACGATGCCACCACTCTCCTCCAGGAGAGCAGCCCGGCTACTAGCACTGTTAGATCAGCATACAGACACAAATTTCCGTCGTTCCGTCCTCGCCGTCGAGGCCCGTCGCGACGACCCTGTCCATTACCATCCCCCCGACCCTTGCTCGAGCCAGCCCGCGTTGCCGCTGAGCCAGTAGTTTTAAAAAACCCCCGATCCAGCTGTCCCTTGCTGTCCCCCCCCAGCGACGCCCTAAGCCGAGGTCCGAACCCCGCAGGGGGTGCCCTTAGCGTGTAGTCGCTTAGTTTTGTAAGTTAGCTTTAGTTTTTATTAAGCCCTGGCTGGAGGCTACAATTCTTTTGTGGCAGCCACAGGCAAGCCCGGTTAAGCAGTAGACAACCCTTTGGTTGAACTGCGAGATGCCATTTCCAAAAAAAAAAAAAAACCGCCGCCATTATGTATCGTATTGTGTCGCAAGGAAGTCCTCCTAAGAAATGGTTAATTGTGCAGTATCCTCGTGCAAAAAGCGATCTGCCACTTCAAATTTTCGAAACCATGGTGTTTCCTATCACTTGTAAATATAAATTATACATTAAAACATTTTTAATTACGTACAATGTCGAAGTAATCGTTATTGACATAACGATAGAAAAAATACATTGGTACGTAGGTAGCGATAAAGTAGTACAGGGGTAGGATTTGCATAGTGCTGGGACAACGCGAATGAATGATTTGCCAATTAAATGATTTTTCAGTCAATAGGTTCAGTAACCAGTTTTTTGTGTATGCATCTGGACAAGTCAGCTTGAAATAAAAAAAAATAACTATAAAAGTTCTTTGGAAGTCGATTTAAATTATTTTCATTGTATGTTTAGGATAATAAAAGAATAATAGTTTGTTCGTTTCGTAGTGAGTTTTTGTAGCTCATGCAATTTGAAAAAGAAACAATAATTATAATAGATAGCTAAATATGACGTCGAAATCTAATAATGCACCGCGAACCGCGTAGGTACGCTGTTAAAAAAACGTAGTACAATCGCCAGCACTGCCTCAAATATTCGGAATGTAATATGTACATACGCGGACGATCTCAAATTCTCTAGAGTTTCGAGTCTAGTGACGATACTGAACTTCTTCAAAGCGATATCGATGCGTTTAGTCGATGGTGTAACGATAACAAAATGGTACTAAATATCAAAAAATGTTACTACGTGAAGTACACACGGAAAAACAAAATAACAGAATTGTATTGCAATTAAATGACAGAAAATTTTAAACTCATATTAAAAGTATACTTTGTAAACAAGCTTATAACAAATTAGAGGATTATATAAAGGATAAGGATGCTTAGAAACATACTGGTCCTGCTCCACAGGACAATCTAGTGTCCAGACAAAATCAAACTGGTTGCTTAGTAAATTAGGTAATAAATAATTTATAATGTTGTACCATACTACATATTTTAACATTTTGGAATAACTTTACCTCTCAAATTGATTGATTTATTATTATTAATTTTTAGAATGTTTGTAAATATGTGAGCATATTCAAAAGTGCCTTTCTTGTGCCTATTTGACATAACTGATGTGACTTTAACTTTGACATCATTCAGCTTTGCAAGTTTGCAACACCGGACTGCAAAACAATAAAACGGACGTGTAAAACTGTCATTCTTATCAAAATAATAAAAGTACGTCTGATTGATTGTCTTATTCTATTATTTACTAGCTTCCGCCCGCGGCTTCGCCCGCAAATTGCCGACCCTAAATGCAGAATGATACGCAATCAATATAATATTATTTAGAAATAGGAAAAAAAAACGACTATAAAAATAAATACAATCGTTCTTTTTCTATAGCACCTTTAAAATGTTTTGTGATTACTGGCGGCTACCTACGTAGCTTCGCAGGCACTAATCATTAAACGTATTTTTTCCAAGAATAGAAAACAGTTCATTCATTCATGCAATGAAATACTACTCATTCGTTGTGCCTCAACACTAGTATTTTGTGTTTGTTGTCGTAGGACAATTGCATAGATACGCACAAATTTGTCAATGTGTATGTGTTTTTTTACTGTGTGTCTACAATTTCTTTGTGAGCGTTTGTAGCAATAGGAAGCATGTCTCTGTGTGTGGTTGTCAAAGGAGATTGTTCTAGACCGCCCTATAACCAACAAACATTTGACGTGTACGTTAATTTTAATTATATTTTAATATGCTTTTCAAAAATAATAAATTCAAGCGGACACTATTTAATTCTTAATAGGTTTTCAAAAGTGACCTCATTGGTTTTATTACCAACTGAACTCGCCATCTTTCAAGGAATTGTCAATGTGAATGTCACAAAAGATTTGACAGTGTCGCTCTCGCTCATATTACATAAATATCGATATCGACGACGATGTCCATAATATCTAGTGATAAATAATGGATGTTCGATATTTATCACTTCCAAAACATTGAAAATGTGCAACATAAAAGTTTTTCATGCATATTTTTTTCATGGAATTAGTTCCGTGAACATTTTAATGGAACTTATGATGAATATGGCCTAGCACGATTAAGATGAAAATATAATGATCAAAACAAACTCACAAAATGTACAGGTAGTCGAATGAGGGATTTTCTCACAAGTGAGAAAATATTAGTTCAAAAGAGGCGTTGTTAAAAAATACGTCACACAGGTTTTTGACATCAAATAAGCTTTCTTATTTACGGATCTTATTTTTGTTATCAGTAGCCAGTAAAAAGTAGACGTATTTTTTACCCACGCCATCTATTGAACTATGTTTTTTCACTTGTCAGAAAATCTCTCACGATTGAAATATCATTTACGACGCAACTCTAGTGAATTGTTCTCATAACCATTTCACGACTTCAATAGCCATATTTATACTTTTTAAGTACTTAAACTCTATTTTTAAATGTCGCAAACTAAAACGTTACACATTGTTCGTCGGGAACAAAATATTTTATTTTACCATTAATTTAATTGGAGTAGAATCATAGCAACAACGTATTTATGTTTGAAACGGAACAAATTAATTTACATTTGACATATTGATCTTTCATTTTGGTCTACTAAATTAAAACCACAGATTAAATAGGTGGTCATTGATAATCGATATATGTACAATGATTGATCTTCAAGAGAGCATCTCTACGTCACTACGTCAGTCGGTGCCTGTGGCTGTGTTGTGTTGTTGTGAATACCTAACTATTTGGCGATTTCTTTTGGCGTTTTTGATTTTGTTTCTGTTTAACGGACTACAATTTGGATTGCTTTCAACGTGACCTGCTGGCTTCGAATAACTGATTCTGTGATCTGCTTAAACGACACCTTAGCATTTTGACAACGGATAACGGACATCGCTTAAAGTAAACTTCAACCAATAAATAATAACTGTACCTAAAAGGCATAATACAACTGTATGTACGGTAATATATTACTGTATTTGAAGTTTAATGCTTTGTAGAAACCAGAAATAGCGATTTTAGAAGGAATTACTTACGTTTTCTTTTATTAAAAATAACCTCAAAATCGGTTCCTTTTCTTTAAATAAATCTTTTCTCTAAAGTGTCCGTCAAGAAACTTTGTTCTTATGGGCTAATAAGGGCAGTTTACAAATAGAAAATGATTTTTTCTATGCTGTTGGCTCCAGGGCGAACAATGTATGGGCGTAGAACAATCTCCTTTAAGAAGTGTGCTGTATGTGTTTTCCTCGCCCCCCGCAAAAAGTGGCAGAAAAAGTTGTTCGATGATTCGCCGCTTGCCATCTCCATAGGTTAAATGCTCTAAGCCTGCCACCGATAAAACTAAAATTATGTATACTGCATGTCGATTATTATTTACAATCATTTACCAAATAGTTTTCAAGACTTACCACTGACCAAATTTAAAAATATACTTTTCAAACTATTGATATTTAAAAGACAAATCAATAGTACCTACCTATCTGTAAATTAGATTAATAATTGACATCGCTGAGTGTGAATACCCGTAGTACATATATATCGATGGTGAATACATTTGCACGCCATGTTATGGCAGGATATGCTGAAACAAATTTACTGTAACACCTTATGTACCGTATTCTAGCAAATAAATATTTTGATTTGATTTGAAATATTTGCTAAGGTCGTGAAACCTGACACTGACCTACGAATTGAAAGAAAACTTGAAAATTAGAATTTCGCATCTTGGCCATAGCTTACTCTTGGCAATTAGGTACCTACTGACTTAGATTTTTTAATTTTGACCATAAAGTCAAAGTCAAAGTCAAAGTCAAAACATTTATTTCAAATAGGCACAAGAATGGCACTTTTGAACGTCAAAATGAACAAGAAATAGAACTGATTCTAGTCGCCTATTTTCAAGACTTCATTATCCCACGACTTTTATCCCATTGAGGTAAGCAGAACTGTAAATCGCCACCTGGAATTGTACTTAGGTATTACAATAAAAAACAGAAACATTACTTAATATAAAAGCTTTATTTCTTGGATACAGATTTTTTTTTATAGTTTTCCGCGTGATGGGTTGCTATTGTGTGCGCTATCGTGCCCGGTCGCAGCAAATTCGTACACAACGCTTGGAAATAGGATTGTATTAGCGACTCGTCTGTTTCTTCAGGATGTAAATATTCTTTTATCTCATAACATAGATGCTCCTCGGGACAATGAAGAGCTCTTAGACATCCTGCATACTCTGACCACAAAAGTTTACGCCATTTTACGTTGTGCTTCTGCGCTAGCGGTACTAAAACGCAAGCAGCGAAAGCAGGGTCACCGTAACTCACTGATTGAAACTGTTCTAAGAACTGCGTAAAGAAATCTTGGAAATTATGTAATCCAACTAATTGTTTGTCGAAATTCAGCTTCGATTTCTTTTTGAACAAAATCCCTAAGCACTTCCTTAGTAATACTTTTATATCGGGATCCAAAAATAAGGCGTTGTCGCAAAGGAACACGCACATAATGCGGCACAGTCTGTCTGTTACATCAATGTCGTTCAAAAGGTCAGGGAAACATAGTTCATTGAATAATATCCACTCCAAGCTACATCTAATGATAAATTCTTTCTCAGCTGCAATTCTCTCTGCAACTTTCTTTGCATGTTCTCCTTCGATTCTGGGACTATTACCCACTTCTTGACTCCTGCTGTACAGTGTTAGTATCGGCAAATAGATCCAGTCTCGCGGCAATATCGGCTCTTGCCAACTCTTGAACCTTATATTAGGACCTGTATCTCTGTAATTGATATTCACTACTTTGCTATAGCATAATTTGATCTCCTCAATCGACGTTAAAACTTTAGAAAAGCCATCAGCATCAGTTAAGTTCACAAGATGTAATAATCTTTCAGCTGTGAACCAATGCTTGTTGAATACCACAAACCCGAACAGAAAATCTAATTCGTATTTCTTATCATTCCTCAAAATGTAACATAACTTGTTCGCCACAGTGTAAAGCAAGTCCTTGCTGCCTTCCGAGATATCATATTGTGTAGACAGTTTTATCAAACTGAAAACGAAATTTGTTTCCATTCTTGTGAACCAGTTATCACACAAACTTGGCACTTTATTGCTGATCTTGCTTAAATACATCGACAGGTGTCTTAAAAATGTTTCAGAGATTTCTTTATCATTCACATAAGTCAGTAGATTAAACAGTGAAGCCAAAAATGGCACCGGTGATGCAATATTCAAAATTGGTAAAACTTTCTGTTGTGAATCTATAACAGACCCGCCCAGAGACATTAAATTCTTGGTCAAATGTAGGTCTTTATTTTCTAACCCTGATAATAAATTCGAACTGGGTATAAGATTTTTAACAATCATTTCAAATCCTTGCGATTGAGACAGAGTCCTCAGAGAATCATTTAAGAACTTCATTGGAAGGTTTTCTATCAAGGTGACAGTCTTGCAGCAGTCTATAGCTGAACAAAGAAGGCGAAGATGTCCGCAAGTGTAACCGCTAGCATTTGACAGCTGTCCCATCCATTTTTGCACACCTTCTTTTAGTATGGGATAGATCTGGGTTTTGTAACTGTCCATGCCGCCCAAGATACACCTTAAAAGTCTATTGACTAGTTGCAGGACTACTGCAGCATGTGTTGCTGATAAAATTGAACACTCCAAATATATATCCGTCCCTTTCACATGCTTATGCAATGCAGTTACAATAACCGGAAACAGAGATATAGCCACCTCAGTTCCTTGTCCAAAACATAGCAAGTTTGAGAGAGTACAAAAGGCTTCAATCTGTATTTTCAGGCCATATGTCCTGTCTACGCCAGAACTGATGTACTCTGAGATGGGTTTCAAAATATCATATTTGCTCAGTAAAATCCTGGTGACATCAATAGACTGCAGAGACATGATTCTAATGAACTTCAGTGCAGCCAATATGGGTTTTCCATTGTACACAATTTTGGGATCAAACACAAAATTGGTGCTTGTAACTGGAACAAAGTTTCTTATGATTGTTTTCATCAAGTGTTCCATTTCAACAATCTTTTGTGCTGTTTCAGCTGAGTCTCTTGCTAATCTGGACAATATTTGCAATGAATATTGTACACAGTTAAAGTTGGGTTTTATTGTTTCCAAGATATAGTACAGTCTCTGAAAAATTTCTGTTCGCTGCAGTGCTGTCATTATATCAATTTCTGCCAAGTGGTAGTCAGTGAACTCTGATTCTTTTGACTGTAATTCTTCAATTTCTGATTTATCATTTTCCAAGCAAGGCTGCAGTGTGCCCTCCTCAAAGCCGATCAGAGCATCTAAACTTGCTTCATCAATTCTGTTGTAAAGTAAATTCCTCATGGCTCTTAAGGCAGGTTCTAGTATGATAACTTTGTTGTCATCCATAGCTATTCTGACGATAAAAAATAATTTGCTTATAGGTATTTCAATAACATTTTTATATGTGCCTGCACTGTAGTACTCTAGGATACCAGCAATTGTGTTCAGGGCCACAACTCTTTGTTGTGTGATTGTTGATCGAGTTAGCTCCACTAGTTCTGTGATTGAATACCCTGGTCTGTGGGGTTCATCACCGTGATGGAACAACGGTTTTGTTTTCTCATTGTAGTCCATTGTGTATGGTAAAAGATAGCCATTAAAATCAAATCTTGCCTCATATGGCTCATCAGCTTTGATTCTCTTGCTTTCCTCTATCCCTTTCATCCATTCTAGTTTGTCTTTCTCTAAGGAATCAAAATGAAGCCATTTATTTATTTCAGGATGTGTTAAGACATCATTTTCCCATAGGTTATTGTTTTCAGGTATTCCAACAGTAGTGTCCATGTTTTCTTCAACGGATGAATTGCCTGTAACTCTACTTACAAGTGCTTGTTCTACATTGTTACTTTCAGAATTAGTAGCTTGTTGTCTTTTAGTTTTCAAAAACTCTACCAGCTTAGGATCTATACCTGAAAGCAGTTTTTTCCTTTCCTCCAGAATATCTTGTTCTGTCATTCTACTTAGAAGCTTCATATTCTCACTATGAATGCCATCAGCATCTTTTGAAGATACTATGAAACTTTTTTCTGGCAAATTTATGTTTGATGACTTCTTATTGTCTCTACTAGTTGATGGTTCATCAACATCCATATTTACACACTCATTTTGTTTTGAATTTCTCTTACTAAAGACAGTTGATCTCTTAGTAGCTACAGGAAATCCTTGAGCAGGCATTTCTTTGGCATTCCATTCAACAAAATTGGAAACATTTTTTTCTACAATATTGCCTAATAATGAAGGAATAACTTTAGGATAGTAAACCTTATCATCTTCAACATCTGCCTCAGTTGTCTCTGGCTCTTCTATGTTCTTCTCCAAGACGTCTCCTATAACAGACGTGTCCTCAAATCGCGCCTTTTTCTCCTCACCTTGACCTTTGAGTCCTTTAGCCCGAGCATATTTTGATAGCTTTCTACCTGTCCCGTCATTGCTCGGTCTTTTTGTACGTTCTTGCGGACGTAAATTAGTCACTGCAGCTGCTGGCTGTAACTTCTGATTTTGTTTTTCTTTTAAGAATTCTTCTTGCATTCGGAGGATATCCTCTTCATCTTCACCGGGTTTTGGGCGTTTGAACATAATTTATTAAACGAGAAATAACGATTAACACAACCAATTGTGGCAGCGCACCATTTATCAACAATAAGAACTAAGGTTATTTGTTTTGACAACACTTTGACATTACTTTCATAATTTTGACGGGCATTAGTACTCTTTTGTAGAGTTCGTTACAGCCAAAAATACAGCTATCCACTCAAACGTCCAAGCGCGGAGCTGTCTTATTCTGAAAACTGTATGCCATTCTGTCTGGCTGATTTTTAAGTACTTCATATTTGAAGATGCAATTCTGATGATGCACAAAAAGGACAGTGTTATTGTGATCAATATCACGACTCGAGTTCATTATTTTGGTCATTATTAATGTTGCTGGAAAATTTAAGGAGCAGTTAGTTACCTGCGTAATTGTGTTTAGACGGTAAGGAGTATGTGGAATTAACCATGAAGACTGACATGAAAAAATAAGTAAGAAAGGTCTGTTTCTTCAGATATAACGGTATCTATAAACGGACCGTAATTATTTAATTAATAATTGAAAAATTGACATCTATTTGACATTTTACAATTGACATTAATGACATTTACAAACGAAAACACGTGTGTTGAGTACACAGAGTACGTTATTTTTACCAAAACAAACCTCAAAATGCCTAAATTTAAGAAAGATATTGATAAACTGAAGCATCCAAACAGTAGAAAAACAATTAAACTCATCAGTAAAACAAAGAAGCATGAGAAAAAGGATCAGAATAAAGTAGGTACACACATAAAGCAAAACCTCATTGGTGAGAAGATTCTATGGTTCAAAGAACGGATTCCGGAAGGGTGTGTAGTTTTAAACAAAGAACAAACTTTAGGGTTGATAGAGGAGTATTTAGCGCGTTTTGACGAAGAGTTGGAACAGATTGCTTTGAAGAACTCCATGGGGCAAAGGAGAAACCGCCAACATGCTAGTAGGGAAGACATGATAAATATGACCAAGAAACAAGAGAAAGAAGAATTTGAAACATGTGGCTTGGAGATGCCTGACCTCCTAGATCGTCAACAAATGGAAGTGTTGAAGAATTGGAATGGTGAACTAAGATTCTTACAGCATTTTAAGCTGAAAAGAATAGCTAGAAAACATTTAATATAACAATAAGAAAACTGAGCTTGTATTTTATTTTTACCCAATCTTATTTAAAACATAGTTCTATTTTAGCTCATCATAAATTATGATAGGTCCCCAGTCCCAGTCGAAAAAAGGATTCAGTATCAATCTGCCAAACTTTTTTCCAATTATATTGGAGTCAACTTCCACTGAAACCGAATGAAGCTGGGTATCAGTATTTTACATGGAGCTACTACCATCTGTCCTCCATATTTGTACTGTTAAGTTATATACCTACCTGTTACAAACCCCTCCAGATTTAGGCCATTTGTTAAGTTTGCACTCGGCCACCTGCTTAGTTCTTTTACAATATATTTAGTTGATGCGTTCTTCCATAGATGGCGTTGCGATCGACTAACAATAATTATATTAAAAGTAGGTACATTACCTTTGCCTTCAGTCACACGAACTTTGAAACCTCTCACTGCCTACAATATTGTACTTGTTGGGTTTTAGAACCGTAAAAACCTTTCTCAACCACTAAGGGCGCCCACACTTACAAGTAGCTGAATGAATATGTACTCGCGGTCCGTGCCAAGCAAATATCAACATTGCAATCGTTGAAAATAATTTCCGCCACAGGCGCAAACAGGTATATTAGACTTTGTGATAAGGTTTAGTGTCAGTTCTGGTTTTGGCTGCATGCTGTCTATCAATAATTTATGGAAATATACTCCTGTAAATATAGGTAAACCAACACAACATCATTCCTGTAGGTGTTCAACTGTAGGTACCTATATCCAAGTTTCCCATGTAGGTAATAGGGAAGTGTTATTGCCATGCACCGGGGACAAATCCAGGTTGGCCCGCTGCTGAAGAACTCCAGTTGGAAAGCCAATTACACTTGTACAGCAGTAGCGCTAGCAACCACTAGACAACGAGGCAGTCTGTATAGTGGGTACATTAACCAAATGAATCTCAAAATAAAACAAAGTTTGAAGAAAGATGACTAATTTATTAAGGACTATTTACAACTTCCATATGTATAGAAATAGGATAGTAAATGGAAACCAGCATTGAACACAACCAAATGAACAGTATATCAGCGCAAATACACACATTACAAGCCCCGATAGGTTGAGAATGCGTGAGGAAACCCTGCAGAGGCAATCGCTATTTATAGAGTTGACGTCGAGGACTTGCAGTTACTCACCGCATTTACGTAAATCAGTTTAACAATAGTGTGATTCATTCACACCGTTGTCAATTTACAGTTTAAAAGTTATAGTAAATACTACGAACATCTCTATGGTAAATAGGTACGGAACGTGCTTAATATTGTATGTGAGGATGACGAATCACCTACGTCAGCGATTTCTAAATGCGTCCGTCTTTCAAAAAGTGAGAAATAGATTCATAAAAATAAATGAGCAAAATGCGAATGCCAATCACGTAGCATTCTATAATGGTAACTTGGCTAGTTTGTGTAGGTATATACCTTTATGGTAGGCGTATACCTTTATGGTACAGTCAGCCTTAAATAGATGTAAGTAGGTATACAATATGTACCTACGTAGAAAAATCTTTTATTTAATTGTCTACGATTTTTATTCTGTATCAGTGTGTAACCACAAAACAGATTACACAATAGGTAAACACTTAGTTCTTACACACATTTATACAGCATTATGGAACGCAAATTGTAACCAATTAAATTAATTCATTATATAAACCTACATGTTTTTGAAAACGGCGTGATGTTCCGTGATTAAAAATTATTGCATCAAACCCGAAAGTTGTTCTATGATTTCCCCAACGCATGCTCAAAAATAAACATGATATGTCGTACAAAATCAGTCACTATATCACATACGAAGAACATCTTAAATTAATATTAAAATGATCATAATTCATGTTATTTTATGCTAAAATAATAAATTGCAAATTTCGCGTTTCGTTGTAGATAATAAAATTAATTTAAATCACAAATCATATTTCGAGTTCATTTATCAATTCATTTCAATTCAATCTTTGGAAAACAGGACGCAGGTAACAAAACTCGAAATTGTATACATTTTTTTTAAATAAAAGTACGCAGCTAAATTAAAGTAAGGTACAGGTTCACGACCGTCATTCATTCACAATCATAAGGTATACTACAACTCACAAGCAATAGGACTTAGATAAAATCTAATAAATAGTATAGATACGTCGTACAGACGCCAGCACAACAACCTATACCTAATTGTCAAATTTTCCCAATTGAAAATGAACGTTATTTCCTTGCAATAGAGTTGAAATACGATCAAAGAAATTTGACAGATTGGGGTAACTTGATATGCTGACCTCTATACCTACACACCAGAGGAGCGAGTATACCAATGGTTCAACTTTACCTTAGTATCAATGCATTTAAAAATGAAAATAAAATCCATTTAAAATTATTTCCAGTGATAAATTAGTTATTATATTTCCGATAGTATTTTCTAGGTTTCTTAGCGTAATATAATGGAGATCTAAGAAAGGACAGTTCCGTCAGTAGGCCTCCAATGGATTCTATTTAGAAGTACCGAAGTGCAATAAAAGTGCCAAAAAATGAATCCAATTTTTGAAGCGAAAACTTGTTGAGGCGCACTTCCCGCTATTTCTGAACCAGAGGCGAAATTGCAGCGTCACACTCGAGTCGGTGACGCTGAATGCCGTTTTTTTTTTTAAGCAAAAATCATTTACTAAAAGTTGTGGACGGTTTCCCATTAGCTGCAAAGCTGGTTTTGCTGCACCATCTGCAGTTTTCACCTTACGAATTCATAGACTACAGCGAAGCGGGACGGTTAGCAAAAACATAAGTAATACTAAAAACAAATGGACGGCTAATTAATTGATTTCGAAATAATGACACCGACAAAGAAAGATGTGTATAGAAATGCTAAGTGATTGTTACTTAGCATTTTTATACATATGTTTAAATAGATAGGTACATAAAATATTGCACTAAAAAGTTATTAACTGAACCAAGATAGACCTATTGGTTGACTAGTTGCCGAACCATAATAAATAATTTAAACGTGTTTTTAAGAACGCATAATAAATAACATAATTAAGCTGATTTCATTAATTGCGATTGGTGAAGGATGTCCTCCAATAATAATGTACCTATGGAAGGCGATTCTGTCTTTCAACAACTCGATCGAATAACAATTGGGTTTTCTATCAAAATATTAAATAAGCAATCTGTCTCAGTTGATGTTCTCAATTTGAGAGAAATAACAAAATACTTTCTCCCAGTGAAATGAACTCGATAAAAAAGTTTAAAATACAAATCCTGTTTCGGAAAGTAAAAGTTGTTCAAAACTTCACAAAAACAAATATAGAATATAAATTATATTACGTTGTATCACTCTTTCTTAATTGGCATGATAGAAAAAATTCCATTAATTCGACAATGATTCTAAATGGATAATATTTTCAAGTCTAGTGAAAATGTTTACATTAAAACATAATTTTATTTAGTCGTCATAGTCGTAATCATACCTTTGGGCCCACTTGCAACACAAAGATTCTAAATATGCCTAGCGCTAAACGCATTTTAGTCATTTGTGGTGCAACCGGCCTAAGTCTTTGTTCAGTAGTCTTTTATGAATTCGCATATAATATCTTGGCGGGAAATTCAAAACATAATGGAAGAGTGAATCTTTTTTTTAATTTATTGAAATTGGAGCTGTAAATGCAAGTCAATAACAGGAACTGGTTGGCAGCTTTACGTCATAATTGACGTCCAAGTTCATATAACTTCACAATACACATCATCTATTAATCTATAGATTAAATCGCTGTTTATGTTAGAATTTCTCCCAACATTCACAATAACAGTTGGGCATTCGTGAAAAAAGTTCGGATTAATAACTTACAAAGTCACTACTGTAATAAAAATCTCTACGTATCTATGCAACTAGGCACTTCAATAGTCTATTAAAATTATGTTTAAAATTAATATATCACTAGATATTTAGTTGTCAAACATTTAAGTAGTTTGCAGAAAATACATTTATTTCTTTCTTTCAACTGTTCAATACAATCTGTCAAATTGTAACATTTAAAATATTTAACGTGGTTTATATTTACATAGGTAATTCTGAAATATCGTAGGTCCCCTGTGTCCATATGCCAGGTCGTTTCTACCTCCATGGATACAGAGGACATTTATTTTTATTATCGGATATTATTATCTTTTATTTATTTAGGAGGACGATCTACGTAACATTCTAACACAATTTAAATGAAGTTTTTAATAAATAGTTCCTCAATATCATCCAACATCATATTCATCACATATACAGGAGAAGCATCTTTCGAATTAGATATATTTTTCTTATTTTTTTTTTAGTTTAACAAGAGAAGCAATGTTACAAAACTTTCTCTTATTATTCATTTTTTTGTCCACTATCTACTTACATACATCTGATCGATTTAACTTCTTTAGAGAGCAAAACAAAACAAACCGCGAAACAAACATCTCCAGACATGATATTCGGACTCCTCATATAATTTACACTCATTTTACAAGCTTACACAAACTTACAAAGTAAAATAAATCAGGTAAATAACGGGAGATGGTAGAAATCGTAACCTCTTTGGCCCCTCGCGGCGAGCCAGATGTAGACCACGTGATACGCGCCAGGGACAAAGCAGATCATGCCGGCTACGAAGAATACTGCACCTTGGAGGCCGTTCTCTGGCTCGGCGACGGCGAAGGCCCCCATGCCGAGGAGCCCCACTCCGACCAGCAGCAGCACGACCGCCGCACACACGGTCTTCCAGTTCTCTCTAACCTTGGGATGGTTCCAGCAGTACATGGACTGCGTCGCCTCCACATACTCGTGGATCAGTGAGTCTGAATCCCGTGAAGTGGTGTCCTCTGTGCATTTGTAGGTTTTGCTGCTGCAAATGGAACGGGATCGTTAGGACATAGCTTATCGAATGAAATGTTGCATGATGGGCGGTGGCCGTGACTAGCAACACTGATAAGGCTGGATGTTGTAAACAGTATTGGAAGTGGTGAGTACATTAAGATGATTAAGATTAGAAATGCGTGTACGGAGCGTGATTTGCAAGATGATAAATTGATAGTTATCAATTTGTTATCAACCTGAAAATATTAATGAATTCATCAAAGTTTTCAGGTTGTGTGAATGGTGCTAGCAGTTTCTCTGTGGAAAATATCTATCTACTGATATAAAAGTGTTCAATGTTTATCTACACCTTGATACGCTGCGAGGGACCCCAAAACTTTCGAAATGGCTAGGTGGCTGACGATCAGGGGCGTCTAGCTCTGGGCAACTCCGGTTTTTTGGAAGGCTGCATGTTCGGACAATTCGAGAGTAGTGAGTTAGAAACCAGAAATTCATCAATATAGACATCGCTCGAAAGTGCATATGCCATGAAACTGTCAGTTTAATTAATAAAACAGTAGGAATGGGAAGTATCTCATCCCACTTAAATTCCTTGCAGGGTCAGTTGTAGACGAAATAGACGATTAATGTCATGTGTATGTACCTAAGACGGTTAGCCAATTAGCTGACTATACTGAGATTAAGCTTAGCATTGAACATGACCTTGCTGTAACGTCGTAATTAATATTGATCACTTTCATATTTTTGTTGCGGATTTTATGTAACTATAACCAATAAAATGATGACTATTTCTACGTTTTTAATTATGTTACAATATTTCGGCAGAGCCTAGCTACCAAAAAATTATATTGGAGAAATTTTGAAAAAGTGATGTTCTATTTTACACTCGTGATAGAAATGGATGTCGATACTAATGGAATGTATACTTATTATAATTTTAAATCTCTTTTCGAGTTCGTCTGTGACCGCGTTGTTCTTCAAAAATACGCAACGGATTTTGATGAGGATTTTACCAGCATTTAGACAATTTATTCTGGATGACAAGGAATCTGGATTCTTTGACATGTCGCAACATTCGTAGATTGCACCTGGGCGAAGCTAGGGCGCGGTACTAATAAAATATACATCGTAGTTATTTAACTTATTTGTTTTTGTATCGAAAAACTGCAATAAAAATAATAACTAGGTACATTTCCTTTGGACCTTGATCCAGTTCATAACAGGCTGTTATCGTTATTTAGTTTATTTTATTTTTTATCAGGTAAAATTGTTATGAGACCGGTTATATTCATGCGTTTACGATTTTTTTAAGTGCATTCAGCGGTATTAATTATTGTAAAGCTACGGTTTCTTAGAATACCGGCATAACAGCTGTTGTAAGTGTAACGGCTGGCATAAAAAGGATACGGTTATTGACTGCCGCAGCCGGGAGTTCGTGGCTCCTTAAGTGCGCGGGCTTCCTAACACCTTCATATGTTCCGACTGGCTGGCGGCTGCCATAGCCTGGCTGCCTAGTGCACGCCTGCCCTAAGGGTGATCGCAAATAAGAGGTTCATTTGACTCCGAAACTAGTCGGACTATCCCGAAACAAGTGCAGTGTGTGAAGCAGGAAACAACCACTAAAATCTAAAAATTCTTGTTCTCTGTAAAGTACCTGATATACGCAAATGATTACAGTACTTATGTAAGATGTTTTAAAAGGAATGAACATTGGAGATTAATGAACTAGGAAAGAACAATACTGAAATGGTCTTAGTTAGAATTTAACTGAGAATTAACATTTCCTAGATAGGCGAACGTGTCTGGCAAATACGACGAATTTAATGTAAATAAACTGATAAATCGTAAGCAATTTGGTCATATTCAGTTGGCAAGCTTACACGGAATGTCTCTCATCTTGTAACTATATGGCAGATTAGAGTTAAACAAACATACGTGGTAAACAATACGACACTAATTACTGCTGAGAACTAAAGCGGATAAACAATTAGTAATAAATAACTCGTAATCACTTTTCACAAAGGTGCAAGGTCTCTCACAAAGCTGGCCAAATTATCAATTGCATTAAAAAGGATTTACTACAAGATAAGAAAACTCTATGCCCGATAAATAAAAAGAAACCTGTTGTTTTCCAGGCAGACATTTAAGAAGACGGTATCAAAAGTCCTTTCTTGAATACACTTCATTTCAACACGCCAAAACTACTTTTTAAACAATAAACAAGTGGCTTCTCCAAGGGGATATTCTCTACTGAGTAACATAAGTTAAAATGAATAAAAAGAAGACATATGCGATGTTATTACTCATAGCTTTAATTGATGAGTGGTCAGTACATTAATTAGGAGCAAGATGTGCAAAGAGGTCACAGGATCAGAACAGATGGGCCCACATTAATATCGAGTGAATCATTTGGTATTATTAACATTCCAGAGTTATTTCAGATGAATTACCCACTGACTGACACTGACTATAATTCAGCTGTAAAAAAGAACTGCCAGTAATCAGAAGCCCAAAAATCTGACAGCCAGTTTTACCAATGGGTATTGTATTACCCAATTACTGGTGGAGGTCAGAAAGGCTGTCGCTCCATATAAAATACTGGTATTCAGCTGCATCAGGTTAGACTGGGAGCCGACCCCAACATAGTTGGGAAAAGGCGAGGCAGATAGATGTTTCATAGTACCATAAGATCATGTTTGTATTTTCCTAGCTGCAGGCAGAGGTTTTATACAGGGTGGGCCATGAATTCGTTAACATTTGAAAAAATCATATAAAAAAAACAACTTGACATATAATGAAAAATATTTATTTATTAGATAGCTTATTCATTGTAATTTACTTTTTAAAAATAATATCATATAAATGACCACCGTCTCGATTTTTGCATTCTTCTAAGCGAGTACGGAAATTTTCGAATACTCGTCGACAAAGAGACCGTGAGATCGCTGACATTTCTTCGCTGATTTGTTCCTTCAGTTGTGTCAGTGTCTTTGGTTTATTGTTATAGACACTGCTTTTTAAATAACCCCACAAAAAGAAGTCTGCGGGAGACAAATCTGGACTCCTGGGTGGCCATGGGATGTCGCCTCTCCTTGAAATCAGCTTTTGCGGAAACATTTCTTTGACCACCGCACAGTGTTTTTTTGGACCTCAAAATCGGACATGCCCTTTTTATTCCAATTATGGATGCCGGAAATTATTTCAAATGCGAGAGTAGAATACCCGGAGTTCAAAAATATTTAGAACCAAAGTTACAGCCATTTTGATTTGTTTAGGTATTTTGATAAATTGGAAAAAAACACGGCTCAGGAAAAGCTTTTCTTATTTTTGTAACAATCGTCAATTAACGGTATATTTTAAGCATTTTATGACTATATTTTCAAGACTTTATCTCCGCAAGGAAACCAAGTATCGGTTTTTTTTTTATTTAGGTTTTTATTTTTTTTATGACATATCCAAACGAATATGGAAATTCTTTCTAGCTTATTATATTAAGCAAGATATAATGAAACCCCAAAAAAAATAACCATGTCCATAACTAGCAGGATCTCGGAGAAACATACTTCTAAAGTTCTCATAGAATTTCTATGGTTTTAGGGTTGTCTCTGTTACATTTATTTAATTGAAAAATAATAATATATCACCTCTTCACAATTAGGTATGATTTTAGAAAATATTTTGTCTTTTTGGATTTGTGTCAACCCTAGGTCGACTTTTTCAAAATACGATAACTTCGAGATCCTGCTAGATATGGATTAGATATTTTTAATTTAAATGGATAAATATATAATTAATAACTGTATTAAGAAATAAAATCCATATCCGAAAGGATATAAAAATTAAAAATAAATTACTAAATTAAGCTAAAAGTTCCATAACTCCCATTTGAATGCAGTTACAATTACAATTACTATCTTAAAATTAAGAGGAAGTGGTGTTTTATTATTATGTACAATAATATATAAGAATTATTGAATAGTTTTATTAATATTAATAATTTTGTGGTTTCTCTGGTTTCCATAGAAAAATCATAAAAACGACTATAACTTTAGTTCTAAATATAATTGAGCTCTGGGTGTTCTACTCTCGCATTTCAAATAGTTTTTAGCACCTATTATTGG
Organism: Hyppa rectilinea; assembly: GCA_951799385.1. Taxonomy (NCBI): domain Eukaryota; kingdom Metazoa; phylum Arthropoda; class Insecta; order Lepidoptera; family Noctuidae; genus Hyppa; species Hyppa rectilinea. The sequence continues at coordinate 16,559,155 of OX637321.1, read as the reverse complement.
CATAAAAAGGGCATGTCCGATTTTGAGGTCCAAAAAAACACTGTGCACCGGCAGGGACTCGTTAGATGTGTGACAGGTGGCTCCATCTTGCTGAAACCACGTGTTACGATTGTAGCCAGCAAATTCCAGCAGTTGTGGTGCCAAGAATTCCCGTAACATTTTCACATACTCAGCAGAGTTAACAGTGACTGTACGGCCGCGAGAATCTTCGAAAAAGTAGGGGCCAATGACTCCTTTTGCGGAAATTGCAGCCCATACAGTTACTTTTGGTGAATGAAGTGGCCTTTCATGTTTAGCTTTGGGATTTTCGCTGCTCCAATACCTGCAATTCTGTTTGTTAACGTGTCCGTTGAGGTGGAAATGGGCTTCGTCAGAAAACAAGACGTTGTCATAATTACTGAATCGATTCAACATTGTTTCGGCATACGATTTGCGTAAATTTAAGTCATTAGGTCTTAGTTCCTGCACTATTTGGATCTTATATGGATGTAATTTTAAATCAGCTTTCAAAATACGGCGTAGAGATGTGCGGGATAACCCTAATTCAGCCGAACGTTTGCGCGTCGATAAATCTGGATCACGTCGAACTGAAGCAGAGACTTTGTGCACGTTCTCTTCGCTTCGAGAAGTCCGTGGGCCGCCGGTTTGCTACACATTTAGTGTCGATCCCGTCTCTTCGAACTTCTTCACCCATTTCTTTATCAAAGGACCACTTGGACACTGATTCAAGTCGTGTAAATCGTATTTAACGCGAAATAAGCGTCTCACAGTAATGAGCGAACTATTGTTTAAATAAAATTGTTTTACACAAAAAGCACGCTGCGGTCCCGTAAAGCGATCCATTGCGACTAAATTTCCGAGAAACGAGCTAGCGATAAGACCTCTCCCCACGCCCCGCCCGGCTTGTGTTCGTACGGGATGTTAAAGTCAAATGTTAACAAATTCATGGCCCACCCTGTACATTAATATTTTGTCAGATTGATTCCTAATTTGGGTAATAAATAAAATTTTCTAAAAAAGAACCCTATCACTAGCAAGTCCAATCAATACATTATATCTCAGTATTAGAAAAATGGTTTACAAGGAAAGATTAATCACAGTAAAATTGGATGTGATGGGTAAATGACCCATAAAATATATGACATTCAAATTAATACGTGATTAACATAGTCATAATTTATTTCTGTAACAATTTCCTCATAATATTGCCTAAACTTAAAGTTAGTTACTGTTTTGTGGAGGTCAGATAGGCAGTTGCTCCATGTAAAATATGGTTAGACTGGAAGCCGACCCCAACATAGTTACATTGGGAAAAGGCTAGGCAGATATTGCCTATACCTAGAAATGTGTAACATGGTATATTATTTATTTTAAGCAAGAACATTGTAAACAATAGTCCAATTATTGATATGGACAGTCAATTCAATTATATGTTTTAATCTATATATTGTTGTGATTTAATTTGCACATCATTTGGGAACTGGGATACTAATATTATAAATGTGAAAGTTCAGATGGTTGTTTGTTACTCAATCATGGTAAAATGGCTAAACAGATTTGGATGAAATTTGGTACAAAGATAGATTGTAGTCTGGAGTAATACATATTTTTTTCCTCGAAATTTGTATGGTTCCCATAGGAGAATTTCTTATATACACACGGGCAACTGGCAGACGTTAGTGAAACATTTTGATTTTTAACTACAACTGTTATTAAAACATTTTAAAGGATGTTGAAAATTTGAAAACACAACAACATTCTAAACCAAATCAATGTGTAAATGCATCACACAACGGAGCACAACTCCGTGATCACACACCACAATATACACTAATATTTTTTTTAAATCAGAAATGGTGTGTAAAAAAAAAGGAACAGATTTCCATAAACCTGTTGCAAGATGTAACTGCACCATAAAATATTTAAGTTATTGACTTGTGACATTTCTCACATACTAAAGAGAGCATTCAAGGTAGACCAGTTTGCACAGGCTCCTTATTTTTTTGTCTTTGCCAATATTAGCAAAAAAAGGATGCATGCTGTTAAACTGGCTATGGCTAGTGCAATATTTTTGTATTACAGTTGAATGATTGAGTGTACCTATGTTTCATAATTGGCAGATATTAAAACATGGCCTTTGGCTTTAATTTATTAAGATCTGTTTCTGGGTTATTAGGTACATGATTTCTTGGTCTTTAGTATGGTCTTTAAAAATCCTTTTTTTAATAAAAAATTAAGCTGTATGAGAAACTAATTAGAAAGGCATTGGCATATGCCAAATTTAGGGACCTAATTAATTGCTTAGCTATTTATTTGCCCCCTATTATCTAAAGCGCAGTAACACTAATTCTTTACACCACATTTTTATCTCTCTAACAAGTCAACAATATTATGATCACTACAATACGGAATGGGTCAGCGTACACGATTAATTAGCGATCGCTAACAATTAATTAGCGCGGTCGTACATCGAACTATGTCTGTAAACCAAGTAACGGCTCCCAGGTTCAACTGGCTGTGGCCCAGTAAGGAAATATGACTCACATAAAGGTCACGAGCATACTGACATTTTAACACAAAGAAAAGCATTTTTATACATAAAACTATGAGCGTGGATGAGCATAATGTTGTTAGTAATCAAGTTAATTTTAGTTACCTGGCGATATATTCACTTCCATTTTTGTATTTGTTCTGTAAAGGCGATCTGTCTCCTGTGGCACCATAAACTTTGATGGCTTCATCGGTTTCCTCTTCGAACGCATCGTCAATTGAAAAACGCTTATCGCTGTTACCGAACGGCCTCGTCATGGTTAAATATTGTTGTTATCTGCCTGGAGATGTAAAATAAACATCACAGCGAGCGTACGGGACAAAACACAGCTGTCAATTTGTCATATCAACATGCGCCATATTGATTGCAATGCCATTACACGATTGGAAATCTGCTAGCAGTTTTGAAATTAAAATTTTGAATGTAACATAATTAAGAAAAAATTGAATGTAGGTGATTGTTCTAGATTATGGCTGGGCAGTGTACGGAAATCAGTAACATAGACTAGATCTTTAATAAATGATAGAACATGAAAAAGCAATATTTTGTTCATGAATTAAGTCTATTTGTTTTCGAACGAAAAAAACGAGAACATTTAAAGTACACTGTAGAACTTTCTCATTTGATTATTTTGTTGTAGATAATACAGGATTTACTAGACTTTACTTAACAACTATAAATATTTTTTCCAAGAGCAATGATATTCCAAGAGACTACCTTAAAAAACTACCTTGGGCTGTCCGGTTAAATTGTAGAATGACTGCTAAGAGTTTATTTTTTGTTTGTAACATTTGTTTTTTTTTCCTAAATGTCAATGGCTGTCATTTCATCATTTGTACACCACAGACCATACTCTGTGGTTATATGATTCAAACGTCAACTGTGAACGTCAAACCCACATGTGTTTTGGTGTTTATTTGGGCATTGGTGTTGAAAAAAACGATTTTAAAAATGGTTATCAAAGACTGGGCTAGAATTTCACCTGGGCTATCGAAGCCCGTGTTATCATGCATTGATAAACAGGGTTTTAAGGCCATGACTCCTATCCAGGCAGCAGTAATACCGCTGATCATGTCTTGTAAAGATGTGGTTGCTGAAGCAGTGACAGGGTCAGGCAAGACCCTAGCTTTCGTTGTGCCGATGATAGAAATGTTAATAAAGAAGCAAAAGGAGTCGCCGCTGAGAAAAGACTATGTTTATGCAGTTATTATATCGCCGACAAGAGAACTCGCTTCACAGATTCATAAGGTATTTATTTGTCGTACTGGTAATTCGAGATCTAACAATTTGACTAGAGTTAATAAAGTGTTCTTTCTACGGTTAAAGAATAATTTACTTGGACTGTTGCAAAACATGTGTGCAAGAAATAATAGTTAAAAAAATCTTATAGACAGACATAACTTATCTGTCAGTCAGACTTGTCTTACGACAAGGTGGGTTTTTAGACAGGTCAGTTATGTTAGGTAAATATCATAATCGTTGTATAATCTTTTCCTGTAGCCACAATGGTTAGCATACCTGATCTTATTGCCCTGTCTCAAAAATTCACTACATGTAGTAATAATATTGTGACCAACTAGGATTTAACTCCGATTTATTTGTATTGTATAAAAACTGTAAGTGTGTTGATTTTCATGAACTCCAACAGAAATGTATGTATTACCAACTCCCCATATCTGTATCATCTTTCATAAAAATATTTTAAGGTACTTTATGATCTATTTCATTGTTATTCCGTTAGTTCTTTTAAAGATCGCTACTATTTACTTATGTACGAGGGGCCCACGGGCCTGGATTGTTTAGGGCATCAAGTAGTCTTAATCCGATACTGCCTAAACCGCTGTCTAGAAGCACAAGAATTCCATCCAACATATTTTTTACCTAACTTTCAGGTAATAGAACAGTTTCTGCAAGAGCCAGAATTGACCCACATAACAATAGCCCTCCTCCTTGGTGGCAGGCCAGTGGAGGCTGACATAGAGACCATCCAGAAAGGAGCTCACATTGCCGTGTGCACTCCGGGCCGGCTCGGTGACTTGCTGGCTGAGAGGAAGCAGCTCAATCTTTCTGGGAGATTGAGGGAACTGGTTAGTCAATAGATACTTTAGAATGTCATACAGACACCATAGTATAAGGATATTGGGTGCATGGCCAATATTGGAACTAATTCAAGCATCATTTGAGCACCATAAAGATCTCATGTCGCAGTATACATTACAATATCATAGATAACTCTATTTGTACAGACGCACATCAAGTTACCCCAAACTGACAAATATTCCCCATTGAAATTGAATCTTATTCTTTGGTAATAAAGTTGAAAATCCACTAAAGAAATTTGACAGATTGGGGTAGCTTGATGTGCTGGCCTCTGTACACCAAGTCAGTTTTTTTTTGCGTACTCTATGTCATTCTTTGTCAGCGCCTGGTTTTTATACTAAGTCTATGTAACTCACAAGCTACAATACGATTTCAGTAGCATACCTATAATTACTATTAAATCCATACAAATATTGTAAATGCGATAGTTGTGTCTGTCTGAATCCTTTTTATTCCAGTAATACGTTCCCATGCGATAATTTCCGATTTCCATGCAGGCGAAGACGCGGTAAAAAGCTAGTATGATATAGATTTGATGTGTTTGTCCTACAAAAAATAGGTATTTCTACTGCTTCATCTTCTTGTCTCAATTTAATATGCAAACTTAATGACATATTTATTATTTAGCTCTGGTGGTATGCCCTTTCCCGCCAGGACTCTTCTTACTTATTTGTAAATTTCCAGGACATCTTAGTTCTCGATGAAGCAGACCGTCTCCTCGACCTGGGCTTTAGCTCAACCCTTACGACTATCCTCCAGTACCTACCACGACAGCGCCGCACCGGCCTCTTCTCAGCCACACAGACCAAAGAGCTGCAAGACCTTGTCAGAGCCGGCCTACGGAACCCTGTCGTAGTCAGCGTCAAAGAAAAATCAACCATCAGCACTCCAATACTCTTAGAAAATTATTACGTCATTGTTGAACCAGAAGACAAGTTCCTTTTCCTTCTAAACTTCTTACGGAACAGGAAGATAACAAAAGGATTATTCTTTCTGCCAACGTGCGCATGCGTCGATTATTGGGCGGATGTGTTGCCAGTGTTCTTGCCAGATATAAAGATCTTCGCGATTCACGGCAAGATGAAGTTGAAAAGGAGTAAGATTTTGGAGAAGTTTCGACAAGCGGATAATACTATTTTGTTGTGTACGGATTTATTGGCTAGGTGAGTTAAAGTTAAGCTTTTAAAAAGTCCTCTCTAGTTGTAACAAAACCAGTATAAAATGGCCTCTTATTCTATTGATACGCCGTCATACTCTAGACCAGCTCAACATCAAAATTTTAAGCACTGGTCTTCCGGAATCCCTGGCCCGATATTTTTCTTGCATTTCGTTTCTAGTAACAAAATTAAGAGCATTTCTATTTACACTTCTTTACAGAGGCCTCGACATCCCAGAAGTAGAATGGGTCCTCCAATGGGAGCCGCCCACGAGTCCAGCCGCCCTGGTGCACCGCGTGGGCCGCACGGCGCGCGGCGGGGCCGCCGGCTGCTCGCTGCTGCCGCTGCTGCCCAGCGAGGACACCTACGTGCCCTTCATCAAGACCAACCAGCTGGTGGAGCTCAAGGATTGGAGGCAGTCCAAAGATGAGATCAAGATTAGTCCTAAGTTGAAAGATAAGGTAGGCATAGTTTACAGTATTCACCTACTAAATATGTCGCACCTTGAATTTGTAGTGTTAAAGGCGATTTTCATAGTTCAAGTGTACTGATTAACTTTACATGCGGTTGATCGTACTTATTATAGCTTTCTTTCGCAAGATAATACAGGAATGAACACACTTCGAAATTTTCTAAGCCCTGGTGTCGTTATAATTTTTCAGGTACTATCAATGCTACACGAACAGCAGAAGCAAGACAGATCAGTTCTAGACAAAGGACAGCGCGCCTTCGTCTCTCACATGCGAGCATACACGAAACATGAATGCAACCTATTGCTACAATTTAAAGAACTTCCCTTAGGTCACATAGCTACCAGTTACGGACTTCTAAAGCTGCCCCTAATGCCCGAAATAAAGCAGGAACATAAGGATCAGTTTATAGGACCGAAGGAAAAGATAGATTTTAACAGTATACCATACAAAGATAAGCAGAAGGAAGTTAGTAGGCTTCAGAAGTTGGGCGAGTACAAGAAGACGGGCGTGTGGCCCTCGAAGAAGAAGAAGAAAATGGTAAGCTATGAAATGGCCTTTGATTCATTACTTACAAAAAAAAAATTAGAAGACCAAGGGCAGTGCGGTTTTCCCGGTCAAACAAATATCAACATTGTGGTTCTTATTATTAAGTTGAAAATTAACAACCTGTTATGTCGCGTCCTCGGATTAATGGAAGTTTATTTAGTTTCGACTTCATTGCAACAACGACCCTTATTATATCGTGATCGCAAACATTAGTGTCCGGTACATAAATACCCCTCAGCGGGGTTGTCCGAAAGGGTTACCGGTACCCCGGAACATAAAGGGCTTTCATGTTCATGCCCAAGGAAGGAACATGGACGGGTTTTAGTCACCCAGATCGCAATGGGTCATTTGGAGATTCGCACTCTCAAAAAAAAGTCCGTACATACTCTGTGTCATTAACTCATTACATTTTTTTAACTTTTTGATTCATTTATTACTTTCGATTTTAAACTTGCGGCGCGGTGGCGTTGTCAGAAGTTGAAATATTGAAACTGACCAAAAGCTTTTCAATTTTTAGATGCAATCTGAACCGTGGGATCAAGCGAAACAGAACAAAGAAGAGAGAAAACTGAAGCGGAAAAAGCGAAAAGAGCTGAAAAAGAGTGATCCAGAAAGCGGAAAGAAACGAAAACGTAAAGCAGTAACACAAGAAGAGTTGAATGAACTGGCAGCCGATATAGCGCTTATGAAGAAGCTGAAAAAGCGGAAAATTACTCAAGAACAGTTTGACCAGCAATTTGAAGTGTAATATACAATTTATATGATAGTTATTCTTTGTTTTATTAACTAAGCGTTTAAAGTAATAAAGATGTTAAAAAAAGAAATATTTAAAATGATTACATAATCATATGGAATATGGATACAACATTACAATTAATCGAAGGTGTTGTAAAGTAAAATTTCATCAAAACAATAATTATAATATTTATGGTTACACTGTTACGGACTATTGAGGGACTAAGTAACAACAGCCGCACGGAACGAGCGATCAGGTTAAGCTATGCTTGCCGAGGTTGACCCGTGGATGGGTGACCATCTTGTCATATCAAAACCTCTCCGTGCCTCGGCTAGCACGTTAAGCCGTTGATCTCAGCTGTCAATTGTAGATCTTTGACAGTTGTTAAGGGTCGACCGAAACCCGAAAGTCTGACAACCAGTTTTACCCAAGGGGTATGGTGTTACCATGGAGCAAATACAAAGAGGAGATGTCATAATGTGAATGTGCACTGTGACAATAAATGTGTCCTGACGTCATCACGGTGGGCGTGGCCTCGGTCAGTTGGCGGCACACGTTGCGTAGGTACTAACTACATGTTTACAGTCCAGTGTTCAGTCTATTTTATTATTTTCTATCTTATTTTAAAGAACAAGATGAAGTGTTGTGTGCTATCATGTAAAAACTATTCAGATAGACGTTCTGATGCCTTGGACGGCATAACATTTCACGTGTAAGTAATTTTATTTCATAAATTATTAGAAGCGTTCTAGAAAAATCTGTGCATTGTCTCTTAATAATAGTGTCACTGCTCGACAAAAGATGGCGCCACTTTGTATCACATCATGTCACCTATACACTAGTGACATCTAGCGAAATCTAGCTAAAACGACATTGTAACAATCGACAAAGCTTAATCTATTAATTGTCCTATTCACCGCTAGATGGAAAATAGAGAGGGGCGTGGTTTGTAACGTCCCTCGCTCCCCGTAAAGTGTCACGCATTATGTTAAAGGGAAATCCAGTTACGGCATCTCCTCTTTGTATTTGCTCCATGGGTGTTACTCAGTAACTGGGTTGTGGAGGTCAGATAGGCAGTCGTTCTATGTAAAGAACTGGTATTCAGCTGCATCCTGTTAGACTGGAAGCCGACCCCAACACAGTTGGGAAAAGGTAGGCAGATGTTAAGTTTTCTTAGATAACGACGGGGTCACTCAAATAATACGACCAATGAAAATAGTAAAATAAATATATATTTCTGTTCAACTTCCGTAGCAACATTAATGGTCTGAGTATTACTTATCAAAACACAACAAGGCACTTATCACCTATTTAATATTATATTGACAATTTTTATGTAAATGTTATACAATTTTTTAAATTAGCTCGAAGGCTTTTGGCACTGTAACGATAGCACCGTAAAAAGGCATAAGAATCTTAGATTGTATAAAAATAGATACATAATACAATTGAGCTTATATTTGTTACATTTTAAAGAGTTAGAATAACAATGCATAATATAGATTATATAAATTGAAAATGTTTATTTACTATACGACTTATTGTCAATAGTATGGCGACATTTATAGTTATGTGAAATTCGCCAGTCATTTTGCCAATAATACCGATCGACAGCGACTGAAAAATATAGGCTATAATATTGCAGAGCCCATGTCTTAACTGCGAGACGTTATTGAAACTAATAGTCAAAGTATTGATCAATAAATCGTAATCGTGACTTCTCATAATACTTATTTACTTAATTTCTTGATATTTATCTGCCCTACGGCAGGCTGTGGTCAGATATTAATTATGCAAAGTTTAATGTCAAGCCAAATTGAGCATTTACCCCTGTATTTATAAACGTTGCTTAAAGTAAGATATTTTTAACGTTTCAACGTCTCGTTACCTTAAAGTTTCGTTTATAAATAAACCTCTTAAGGCAATTTTCACCAAGGCGATCAGCCTTAAACGCGTTCAAGAGCTGTCAATGTCAATATTCCATAGAAATGACAGCTCTTGAACGTAGTTTATGCGCTGATGGCGATCAGTTTCATTGGTGAAATTGGCACTTAATCTATTGATTAAACACTCAAGATTGCACTCATGTCCAAATGATCCATATCTGGCCACACCCTCAAGAAGTCCTTGCAATAAACTACACATCATGACAAGTAACACTGTCATATCTAGCACCAAATTATTTTACATTCTACATACGTTTTCTGAGACATTACATTTCCATACTATTTTTCAATACAATTTTGAGTCTTAAGACCGTCCAGTCTTTATACATCCTAGGACAACGTGTAGACAAAATTGTGCGTCAAATATTTTACTATTTTCAGTTTTCAGTTGTCACATCACATTTTCTAATAAAAAAAGGAGTAGCTATTTACATTAACGTGAATATTGCGATTTAGTTTTAAACTCGTTCATTTTAAGACAGTTTTTTGAGTAACTTCATTGATGCATACTTATTTGAAAACTTGTATCTAAACTAGTATCCATTTAAAGACATAATTAAATATTTTTCATAGAGTTTACTCTTAAATTTAGTTTTTACTAAATTTTTCAGCGTTCCATCTTTAAACAAACAAGTCTAAAACGACATTACACATGAAATACATTATTATTAGGAAAGCGTCTAAAGCGGTGGTAAGAGAAAAAAAACACCATTAAAAATTATTTAACGTCAACATATTAACAGTCGAAATCCTAACATTAGGAGAAACGTCCAACGAATGTGACGTGACGAGGAACGAACCCTGTACTTTATTCGATTCTCTATCAGATTTGGTAACTGTTCAAGAAAACCTGACCAAGTTAATATGTGAGGAAAAAAGACCGTAAATTGCAGACATCTCGTGTTAGAGTAGTAAAAATAAGGCGATCAAATCAATTAACTAAACCTTTTGAACGCCAAACGCACGCGCGTGCCCTCCACGCCAAGCTACAAATTTATTTCTTTTTGTTATCTTGAATTTCCCAATATTCATGGTGTCTTTTAATTTGTTTCATGTCATTAAATATGTACGAGAGCTTCAATTTTTAAGATATCTATATAAACACTCACAAAAATAAAGATATTATTGTTTGTTTTGTGTTATTGCCATCGTCACATATTTGTGTCGTTGTCGTGCAGGGCATGCGCTTGCTTGTCACGTATATGTGATAATGGCTGAACGCCATTAGAGGTTATAATTAGATTTGAAATTACAAGGCTTGTTATATCTTACGTCCCATAAATAATTAACGAATATGTCAGAAGTAGTTCGTGACTATAAGAAAGTTTATGCGTTAGAAATCTAATCTGAATTAGTTCTCCCATGTTATTTCACAGGTTCGATATTTCTCTCACCACATTCGGAGGACAGTTCGCCGTCTTGTCGATTATAAAATTTACACTAAGTACATAAAAATAGCGCGTATTTATACACAAAAGGTTAAAAAAATGCTAAGAAGAACTCGATTATGAAAAAAAAATACAAAAGCGTCACGTACAAATTGGAGAAGTGTATGGTGAAAGGACCAATTCTGTACCATTCGAAAATTCATAGCTCAAAAATATTTACACTTTTTTAAATATTTCTAAAGGTGAAAATTTAAATATGATACAAAATAAGACCTCTACCATTTACACAAATATTCTATAAAGGTTAAATCAAGCATTTTTTTCATACAAATTCATACATTGCTTTGTCATGATACTAAAACGAACTTCTAAGTTTACGCCATCATAAATTACATAAGAAAAATAACTGTCGTAATAATACTATTTAAAATTTAAACTATAATACTAACTGCCGACGTGACAGCGCGACTTACTGTCAAATGTCAAATTTCATAACTGACATGACTAGCTGCCAAGGACCATAAAATGTATCCAATGATATGAAATTAATACTTTATAATGTGTTTATTAAAAACTGCGTCCTTTTGTTGACAATCCTATTAAATACCATTTTGTTTGTGAGAGAAGAAATACTAAAAACTCGAACGACCCGCTGGTGTTAAAATCCAAGATGGCGTCAGATTTCGGCGCCAAAAAATACGAAAAATCTTACAAAACATAATTAAACAGCAAACTTATATTAACTAGAATAGAATAATAGTAGAAAATAATTATTAATAATGCATTGAGCCAGCAATTTGTTTAGAAGCGTTGCGCCTTAAGTTATTTGAAAATATAAAAGATATACAAAAGCACCAAGTTACTGGCTGGACTCTTAAGCCTAACTTACAAAAACTTTTCGAATTGGACTTTTGGAATCAGAACAATTGTATCTAGGAGCGCGGACACTTTTCGTTGTATAAATAATATTACATAATTCATAAGCATTTGGAACTTCCAGTAACATACAAAGTACGTTTTTGTCGCGTCATACTCCTGAACGATTCCAACAGTCTAATTCGAATTTAAAGCCTTATCCACACGGGTTTTCATATTTTGTTGACAGTTCATAACATAGTACAATATAAAGATAGTGGTTACATGAGAAACATGTGTGAACTAGGATTAATTATAGTGTTATACGAATATGTAAACAAGTTACAAGTTCAGCTGGTCAGTTGTTTTTTTTTCTTAATGGTATCTCGCTATTGAACCATAGGGTTGTCTACTGCTTAACCGGACTTGTCTGTGGATGCCACAAAAGAATTGTAGCCTCCAGCCCGGGCTTTATAAAAACTTATTAACTAAGCCACAACACGCTAAGGGCACCCTCTGTGGGGTACGGACCTCGGCTTAGGGCGGCGCTGGGGGAGGACAGCAAGGGACAAGCCGGATCGGGGGTATTTAAAGCTACTGGCTCAGCGGCAACGCGAGCTGGCTCGAGCAAGGGTCGGGTGGACGGGGATCGTCAGTAGAATGATCAACTCGACTATTTATAGGAAATAGTCGAGTTACGAATTGGTCCTTTCATCCTTTGTTAATATCATAGGCCCAATTTTTTGTCTGACATAGACATTGAACATTGAAATAATATTAACATCGAGACATTTTCTTTCTCTTTTATGTAAAACCTACGTCTGTCACATCGCAAGAAACTTTACATTCGCATAATATTCTGTTCACAGTTCACATATTCGTATAACACGTAAAAAATAAATAAAAAGAGCTCACTGCTGCCAGCGATGTTTGCGTGCCCACGTTAAGACTATAATTGATTTGTTCCTACTATATTATTGTGAAATATAACATTTATATATATATTTAGTTATTACGTTTACATCTTATTATTTTCAGAATAGTTCTCTTTATTTTGGTAGTCATACACTGTGAATTTGTGACGATAGACTGGCAAGCCATTATTTGTAAACTTCACTGCCCAGCACCCGGCTCCCGGGTTCAACGATAATTTGTTTTCGTGCCCACAACACGGCTCCCGCGGCCTAAATAGATGTATGTATGTGGCTTATGACCATGCCCAGCACCCGCCTACCGGGTGCAAATCATAATGTGCTACTAGGGTTGCCAGAAATAAGTTGAGAATAGTTTTAACTGGGCAGTGAAAGTGTCAAGTTTCTCATAAAGACTAAGAAATTATTTGAAGAAAACACTGTACTATAGCTCGACCGCTTAACTGAGACCGTTACTTGCGCGGTGCGGGAGGGGGGCGGGTCAGTTGTCACAAGTTGATGAATCACACCCCGCCCCGCCGCGCACCGCACCGCTACCTGAAGTGAGCTGTAGGTCCAAATCATGCTAGGTATTGACACTATTGACAGCTCACTTTAAACTCACTTCACCTACACTTTCACGGTGAGATTTTTACACAATAGCACTACAGGAACGGTCTCAGTTAATCGGTCGGACTACAGCCCTGAATATAGCGTTTAGTTTTAGTATCAAAGAAAATACCTTATGAACATTGTAGAGCGATAAGAATACCAAGATTGCATCCATCTTAACATCCCCCCTTTACAAGTTGTCCAAGTAAAAGAACATTAGGTCGGGAGACAACCTGCCAGTACGCTTACGTTTCCTAGTCAGTATTTTATAACTAAAGACAGTGTTTTCAATTCCATCATTGCTCCGCTAAGCTACAACTTAGTCTAAACATTATGACAGCGCAAGCCTGTGGCTACACGGCTGCACGGCTAAAGGCTATCGTGCTAATATTGTCAAAGCCCACAAAAATGTACACCACCAATTAATAGCATATACAAATGACTTGTGACGGTAAATTATATAATTAAATGAGTTAAGGCACATAATTTTATTCCGCGTTTTTATCACTTCATTATACTTACTATTTACAAAATTATTTATATAAATAAATAGGGGGAGTGTACTGGCGGACAGGAACACACCTCTATCTGGTATAATCACTGCTGAACATACTTTATTATCTGTTTGACAATTCATAAACTTTTCATACATTATTATACCAAAATATCTCAATTCCTGTACCTATTTTAAGACTTATTAGATAATAAAAATTCTGGTGCCAATATTTCTGCACGCCAGTGTACTCCTATTACGAAACAATGAAAGTTCAAAACATTTATACTTCTACAAGCTCTTACTGCTTACCCGATCCTAATTACAGTATAATATTATTGTCAAGTTTCATTGTATTATATTCAAATGTAGTGACTTTTCATCATTCATTTAGTTCGTCGATATAAATTCTAAACTATTTTTATTTACTCTGCATATTTTTTTCAGAATTAATAATCTGTGGGAACAGATTCAAATTAATATCGACACGTCCACTTTGTGTTTTTAATCCAGTGTATTTTTAACTGAATTGTAATAGAAGACATTAGGTCTTTGAAAAATCGAAATATAAGAGACGGACCGCAAGTCGCTTTTTTTGTAACCAACATTTTTTTTATTTTATAAAGTTGCGATATTATTACCTCAAAACGTAATCGATGGTGGAACGAAGAAGATAATTCGTCTGTTACGAGCCTGCCTGGATCAAAAATCTGTCATCAAAAACTAGTTGCATCTAAGTTGTACTTTCAAAAATTCCACTCCCGTTAATGTAGTATTTTTACAAAAGTGATCCATATTAGGCTTTGTAAGCCGAGAAATATCACCATTAACAGTTAAAAACAATATTTCCCCCCCTCTGCCCCACCAGATTAAACAACACAAAGCGAGTTCCCTCCCCCTCAGACCTCGTCGGGCGCCATGGCGTCGTCGTCGTGGTTGTGCGGCGGGCTGGCGGGCGCGGGGGGGGCGGGCGAGGGCGCGGGGGAGGGGGCCGGCGCGGGCGCAGGCGCCTTCACGGTCGCTTCGAGCGCACGGATCCGATTCTCTTGTTTGACGATCACGGATTTCAGTTTGCGGATCTCGTCGACTAGGTCTGATAGTTGTTTTTCCTAGGTTGTGAGAAAATTTCGGTGTAGAAATTTTTGTTTGTTGTAAAAAATATTTTTGGTGTTACCTTCTTTAAAATGGTATTTTACCACATAATCAAACATATTACGTAGAGATCGGATATTCGGTTACATACACATTGACCCTAAGTAATTTTTTTGGCTACGGAATTTTGGAAGCGGGTTTTTAAAATATATTTTTTGAAATATAAATCCACGGTATACCAGAAAAGCCGAGATTACATTACTAATCGGTTGCTTGATATGGAAGGGACTTAAAAAAACCCGGTATTTCGATATTGCACCACTATTCGGATATATATTTATTGCAATAAAATACGTACGATAGCAGCAGTAACAGCAGGCGGCGGTGTAGCAGACGCCGGAGTGCCAGCATGACTGTCATCTCTCTTGTGCGCAGGAGTGGGTGACCTATCCTTGTCCTTCTCCCTCTCCTTGGCCCCGGCGAGCGCGTTGGCCTTCTTAGTGACGTGCAGGTTCTGCGTCGCGCGGCCGGACACGTATCCGCCCTGCACAACGAGAGCGCGCTCCTGTAGTTTGGTTAGGGGGGCCCTACCTTATAGCATCTGTCTTTGAATGAGGCTGTTGGCTTTGGTGGAGGAGTTGGTGTGGTGTCTTTGATTCTAAAAGTACTTTCTATTGAGATTTTTGATTTGATGTTAATGTAAAGAAAATACTAATAAAAAAACTTATTTGTGCTAAATCAAATTACTTTGTTTGCAAGGCCCACTTGCGCCACAAATCTAGCTTTAGTGTACTTTGAATAATACAGTCTCATTGTTGGTCTTAGGGACCTCAATGGACTTCGCGTGTCCAATACGCATCCTGTATTAGCCCGTTACGACTAACTGGCAGCTCAAAGCGCTGTCTAACCCAACTTTGGCACTTTATTCTAAACATCCCTTTTTTTTTCATTTTTACAAGCTCTTACGGCTTACACCGATTCTAATTACAATATAATATTATTGACAAATTTTATTGCATAATATTTAAATGCAGTGAATTTTCATCATTCATTAAGACCAACTATGCAGCATAGCGGATTTGGTCCTAACGACCAACTATGCATAGCGCATTTGGCCCTAACGACCAACTATGCATAGCAGATTTGGTCCTAACGACCAACTATGCATAGCGCATTTGGTCCTAACAACCAACTATGTATAGCGCATTTGGTCCTAACGACCAACTGGTAGGTCGAACTCCCATCCGAGTAGTTGCGGTCAAATGTTGTGCAGTTTATTAAATATGAACGTCCACATCTTGGTCGGAGTTTCTGCGACCAAGGTAACTGTGACTTTACGCATATGACCTTGAACCAAAATTGACGTATTTTCTTAGTTCAAATTAGTGTAAAGGCCGCTTCCCCAAAGACAAGCAGAAGAAAGTTATCAAGTTGCTATAGTTCGTTGATTAAGTTTATGCGATATTTGGTTGCGTTATTGAATGATAGAAGTAATTTGATAAAACACAAATAAATAATATTCTCTAAGATTAAAGAAGAATTGAAAAACCCAGTTCATTTTGTTTCAGTTTTCTGTTATAATGAATAGCAAATAGAAAATTAAATAAGTTTCCCATACATTAAATAATCCCCGTATTTATTAAAAACTTAAGATTAACATAAAAATGGTTAGTAACACGACAGAAAAACAAATCTCAAACTCGATTAAATATTCGCGGTTATTGAGACACAACACACAACAGACAAAATTAAACGCTAAATGGAAGTCGTTAGAGCAAGCCAACAGGTACATTCAAGACGACACTCAGTGGTCTTTACGACCGAGGGAGATAGACATTCATCTAAGAGGTTCAAGGGTGAATTTTGAAGGGTTAAGTTGCTTTATATACGTCATCGGTTGCTTATAGCGTCTTTTCGTACGCTGCCTCAAGATGAGCTCTACAGAGATACAGGGTCAAATTAAATAAGCTATCAAAATTCCGCAAACGTGATGGTTTTGGGTATGGAAAAATTAAATAAATATTTAAAAAAAAGATAGATTTTCTGTTTTTTTTTTTACCACAGCAATGGTCGTTGACATAAAAAATACCCCCTATTTTCTTGTTTAGATAGGTTTAGTTTCACTAGCTAATTTTGTCTGACCCTTTATAGATGTACTTTAAAACGGTCACTGCAGCGAAAAACTCCTGTGAAGTTTGCGCTTGCGATCACGTTTATAAGAGACTCTAGTCCAAGGTATTGTTAAAAATGTCTGGTCCTTCGATGCAACTCGTTAAATAACCTCATTAGGTTTTGAGCATTTTTGAAATTTCAAAAATACCTAATAAATTGTTTCAATTAGAAAAATACATTTTCTTTTATTCTGCCAGTTGTTGATGGCTTATTTAAATTTTTTGATACCCCAGTTTTTAGTGCACGAATGTATGGAAAAATACAGCATGCTAGTTTAATGAATAATGGATGTCATTAAATGTAAATAAGCCATTATAGAGTAACAGAGTTTATGAATCTCTACATAGTATAAAATAAGGTCGCTCTCCTCCGTCTGTCCCTCTGTACCTTTAGATCTTTTAAACTCCGCATTTCAATACGGTTTTCATCCATAGATAGAATGATTCAAGAAGAAGGTTTATACCTACGTATTGTTAAACTAGCTTTCGCCCGCTGCTGCGCCCGTGTGATAGTATGTACAGACAGCAGATCAAGGTATCAAATTAACCTTATGCATTCGTAATAAAGTGGAAAAAATATCAAAGAAATTTGACAGATTAGGGTAACTTGATGTGCTGTCCTCTGTACATTGCACCCGTGCGAAGCCGGGGCAATAAGCTAGTTGAATATAAAAAGCAAACTTACCTGTCTATAAAATTATTGCAAAAAACGTCAAACCCAGATTATACACAAGGCATGCCTATTGACAAGTTTCACAGTAGAATATTAAAGTACGACGCTACAAGGCTCTTTTGGCGGGCGGTCAAAATTGGAATTAACTTCGCGATCTTGTTTTGTCAATACAACTTCATAAATGTTCACCAACAACCCCCTGTCAATGTTATTCGGGCGCCAGAACAACCTTGTGGTGCTGTTCTTTTAATTATATAAAGTAGATGTTGGTCATTACACATGGCCGACCTATCACAGAATTTGTTCTAGAGTAAAAAGAACCGTCAATAATTAAAACAGGATAATTACTGCAGTTCTTTTTTTTGAAATCTAATTGGTGTAATAATACTGTCAGCTAAGTCAGTCTTGTTTGTTATGGGCAATTTACAAGCGTGCACTCTAAAAGTTGGCAATGTTGCCAGACTCCAACTGTTTTCAGCCAGTTTAAAAAAAACGAAATTTTCAGTGTTGCTTTATTACTTGTTGCAAGTGAAAAAAACTCGTGTCCGTCCCGAAAGGGGATTGTTCAGTGTCGTCTAAGAACACATATAAGTTAGATTACATACTGTAAAATCGATATTTTAGTTCACTATACAGCGATATTACATATTTCTTCCCAGTGCGGTTTGGTAAATGGCACATGTCTTCGAATTTTTTTATTCTAAGACACACCTGCTCAAGAAGTTTGCCTAGACAATTTTGCGAGCAGTGGTGATGAAATAATTTACACAAAGTGATTCACCAAACTGCATATTGACCAATTATTTTAAACAGGCAATTGTTTGACAGCTAGTTGAAATGTTGCCAACTTTCAGAATGCACAGCCTTAAGTAGTTGCACCCCTAGTTTGATATTTCTGCAAAAACTAAATGCACCAAGCAGTGGTTCCATTCTAGCAGAACCGTCCTAACTTACTTCCTTTCATTTGTCAAAACCAGCTCGTCACTTATCCATTCATTGTTTAGGGCGAACCATCAATGTAGCCGGTGGTATTCCACATTTCTTACGTTTTTCTCAAATTCTAGTCATTTTAATGTAAAAAATCAATAAAAGCTGTCGAAATTATATTTGCTTCAAATAAGATTTTTTTTTTAAATTTTCGATTTTCAGGATTTTTTTTTTACATATATATATGATTTAATATTCAAATGGTTCTAATTTAGTAATTAATTATTATAATTGCCGCATACTCAATCTACTGAGACTATCGCAGTCCACTGCTGGACATTTCCTTCTCCCAAACTGCCATTGATCAACATACAAGGTAAAAAATAAAACTGCACCGCAATTTGCAATAAACGTAAGAAATTTTGAACTTGGCGGGCTACATTGAAAGAGTCACCTTAAACATCTGCAACAACAACCTGCTACATAACCAGCCCTACACTTGACCGTGGCCCTATAGGGTACCTTGAGCGACATGGTGCAGGGCTCCGCGTCCTCTCCCGCGAGCCACTCATCAGCCGTGAGACTGGCTTCGTCGCTGAGCGTGTCCGGGTACAAGTCTTCCTGGAACAGTTCCGATTTGCGCGGAACTGTCATTGATACCACCTGTCAAAGGTAATACACGCATACATAACATCACGCCTGAAATACCCAAAAAGTTAGGCAGAGGTGTACCTATAGTATAGCAATATTAGAAAATGTACACTACAAATTCTTACGTGCCATGCACTATAGATGCCACAAATCCTACTTATCATATTCTCAATTGCTCAGCAAGTACAAGCTCCTCCCCCTTAGCTCTCGAAGAAATTACCTCGAAGCCACAGTATTGTACAAAATTGCCAGAAACAGGTTTAACTGTACAAATCTGAACAGCATGATTTGCTATGCTGTACCAAGAACCATTCACAGGCGGAAGGTACGCGCAGGTACTCTTTTCGCTTTGAACACTTGCCGAACTAATTCAGGCCTGCGCTCACCTGTCCGCCGTATGGTTGACACATATAACAGTACCTTTTTAAACATTGACATCTTCACTTGTACAATAAGCAAATTTAAAAGCCTCGTTCGCAGTACGTTATTAAATAAAACAATTGCCTCTATTTTTTTTAAAATTTTAGGCGAAACAAAGGCAGGCGTGCCATCGATGGCACGTAACAACATAATTTGGGCACGGCGTCACTTTAAGAATTGAAATACCTTATTCTAGTTTGCAACAACAAAGGTTGCACTAAATTTGTTCTTTCTTAGAAATAAATATAAAAGTGTTAATGCTGATATTACTGTAACATAAAAAAAAATATTATTGTGTTTTTTCCAGTACTCATTAAATACAAGATGGTTTTTGGCACGTCATGGTAACAATCAATATTTTTTTGCAAAAAAAATGGCACGTAGATGTGTAGAGGTTCGCCACCCCTGTCCTAGGGTGATAGGGTCCTAAATCTACTATCAGCTGCTAGATATGGCATGATCGAACTCACCTGACACAACCCAGAGTTGTTCAGTCGGTAGAACTTGGAGATCTCGCAGGTGGCCACGTCGCAGCCTCGCTTCGGCATCATGCCGATACCTGGAGGGAAACAGTTTTATTGTAAGACTAGCTTTTGCCAGCGGTTTCGCCCGCGTGTATGTAGGCAATTATTCCACGGGAACCGTACATTTTTTCGAGATAAAAAGTAGCTTAAATATGCTATTCCAGACTATAATCTATCTTTGTGCTAAGTTTCATCCAGATCCGTTAAGTAGTTTTTGAGTTTATTCTTTACAAACATACATAGTAGTTTATCAGACATCTCGTTACCATAACACAAGCATTAGGTTGCTTAGCTTGGGACGATATGGCGCTGTGTGAAATGTCCAAGGATATTATTATTCTTTTATTTATTCCATTTCTTATCTTATATATTTTTAAATATTTTTATAAAATGCAAAAATAAAAAAAACATTTAAAAATATAAAAAATAGTGGTCCGCCGATGTCGGGAGCAGAGTCCAAGGCACCGGTGGTTAGGGCTGCAGAGACAAGAACCTCCTCACAATGCGAGCCGTATCGAGGAGTACTGCCTTCTGAATCTGGCTCTTGATCCAACCGCCTAACGAGAGCCTCGAAAGATGTTGGTCGAGGCTTTTGGCTATCAGGCCATTGGCTGTTACGACAATCGGTACAATGACAGCCGAGCTCACATTCCACATGTCAACAACCTCGTGTGCTAAGTCGAGATATTTTATTTGTTTCTCTTTCTCAGCTTTCACAAGGTTCTCGTCATGCGGAATAGTAACATCGACTATCATTGCAAGCCGCGCTAATCGATCTATCACTACTATATCAGGCTTATTGGCGACAATAGTCCTGTCAGTAATGATAGACCGATCCCAGTACAACGTGACATGGTCATTCTCAAGAACTGGGTCGGGCACATACTTGTAATACGGTACCTCAGAGTCTACAAGTTTATATTTCAAAGCAAGTTGCTGGTGAATAATCCTGGCCACTTGGTTATGCCTGTGCAAGTACTCGCCGTTAGCTAAACGAGAACAACCAGAGATAATATGTCTGATGGACTCACCTGGACGATGGCATGCCCGACACACGTCAAGCGTCCCGTCCTTCATAATATGTCTCCGATAGTTATTCGTCAAGATAACTTCGTCCATAATTGCACAGACGAAACCTTCAGTTTCCCCAAAAAGGTCACCAAAACGTAACCAGGACACGGACGCTAAGAAGTCTACACCGGGCTCATGAAGAACCCGATAGAAGCGCCCGTGAAGCTCCTTGCCTTGCCATATCTCCTTGCGGTCATCGGTAGTCAGTACTGCAGGTTTGCGCCAGTTCTCTTTACCCATGGAAAGCGGGGTGAGGCCTATGTCCACTGCCACCACATCACGGTGCATACCCACATCGGCTTTTAAAAAATAATCCCTGAGACTGCAAATCTCGCGATTGTGGAGGGTCTTTGCATTTAAAAAGCCTCGACCCCCGCACTTCCGCGGGATATACAGTCTCATCACCGATGATCGTGGGTGATGCATCCGGTGTGCGGTCAGCAGTGTACGGACCCTCCTATCCAAGGCGTCAAGTTCGGTCTGAGTCCATTTGAGTATGCCGAAAGAGTACATCAAAACCGGCATGACCCAACCGTTAAAGGCGCGCACCTTGTTTCCGCCTGAAAGAAGACTAATCAAAACTTTATTCAGGCGACCAAAGAAGCGCTCCTTCAACGATTGCTTCATGTCAGTAACATTGATACCCAACGCTTCCGACATACCCAAATACTTATAGCTTTCGGATGAGGAGAGGGATCTAAGGTGTATGGAATCCGAGAGTTGGATTCCCTCGGATTCCACAATCTCCCCTCGCTTTACATGCATGACCGCACATTTATCCGCACCAAATTCCATCCTGATGGCGCTACTAAAAGTTTCAGTTACCTTCAGTAACTCCATCAGTCGCAATTTGTTGGGGGCAAAGAGTTTTAAATCATCCATGTAGAAGAGGTGAGATATGACCTGACCGCCTCTCTTCAACCGATAACCTAGACCTGAATCCTCCAGCAGAGTGCTAAGAGGATTCAGAGCTAAGCAGAACCAAAGTGGACTCAAACTGTCGCCCTGAAATATTCCCCGTTTAATCCATATAGGCTCATCATTCCCCTGGATCTGCGGACACCCTGGATAATGAAGAACCGTCCTCCATTGCCCCATACACGTCTCAAGGAAAATGCGTAGAGTTGCATCTATTTTGTACAACTCCAGCACTCTCTTCAGCCATGTATGT
The DNA here is from genome assembly GCA_951799385.1 of Hyppa rectilinea. Taxonomy (NCBI): domain Eukaryota; kingdom Metazoa; phylum Arthropoda; class Insecta; order Lepidoptera; family Noctuidae; genus Hyppa; species Hyppa rectilinea. The sequence goes on along the minus strand of OX637321.1, from coordinate 16,536,687 downwards.
GGCACCGAGTCATAGGCTTTCTTATAATCTATCCAGCATGTCGACAAATCCTTATGGGATCGACGAACCTGTTGGTTGATGGCCATGTCAATGAGGAGTAGCTCCTTAGTACCACGGGACCCATTCCTACACCCATTTTGAGAGGCAGACATAATCGAATGACTTTCTATGTGCGTATTAATTTTCACTCTCAAAATGGATGTAAGTAGTTTATAGACCGTCGATAAACATGTGATCGGTCTATAATTCTTAGGTTCCGTGGGACTGCCAGACTTATGGAGGAGGTGGGTAACGCCTGTTGTTAAAAACTGAGGTAGCGACCCAGACTCTAAAGATGACTGGAACTGAGATGCCAGGCAAGTGTGTGAACTAACTAGCCATTTCAACCAGAAGTTGTGCAGCCCGTCCGGTCCCGGTGATTTCCAGTTCGGTAACGGACGGACTGCTCTGGCTACGTCTAACGGTGTTATTAAGACGGCTTCCATTTCTGGTATAGTTTCACACACTCGCTCGACATCCCGAGTCCAGTCAGCTTCAGCGTGACAGACGGGCACCGACCAGATGCTGCGCCAGAATGCACTCGTGGTAGCATCATCCGGGTGGCATACGTCTGTCAAATTTTGTTCAGGTCGCTCCCAAGCTCTATATACCCACCTCTCGTCACTCTGGAACATGCGATTTTGCTTGTATCGATCCACCCGCCTCTTATACCGCCGAATACGGCTCGCCCATGCACAAACTTTCTGCTTCAGGAAGTCGATGCGCTCTGTAACTCGGGACATGTATTCTAGAGGACTGATTCCAGTCCCCGAGAATGCCCGCCTTACAAAGCGCATCACTCGTGGTCGAGTATTACCCTCCCTGAAGCAGTATAATTTGCCAATGAGTACCCTGGCTCCATCGATACGACGCTCGATTCTGTACTGCCAGGCTGGTACGACTGGTTTTGGTCGACTAGCTTCGTCACTGTTTGGAAACTTAACGTTAGCTAATCGACACGCCGCAACAGCCGCGCAATACAGGATCGAGTGTGTATCAACAAGATCCTCGCTGCTTTTGAAAAAATTCTCAAGCTGCGAGTCCAAGGCACACACCAGCGCCTTATTTTGTTTATGCATAGGTAGGCGTGGTAATCGAGGTCTAAGTCCGGTCGGAATGGATCTATACTCGCGGAATGCATCCTCCAGAGCGTTCCTCAATCTGTCGTTGCACTGGCTACTTACTGTGGCAACCCTATCATCCTCCTCTTCAACACCATGATTGGACCGCGGTAGAACTACATCAGTGGTTGACGCTGGTACCGCGGTTTGTGTCGGAGTTGGGACGATAATATGGTTGCTCAATACCTCTGAGCGCAGCCTATCAAGTGCGGCATCGTCCAACCTATGATTTCGTTGGATGACACGCACCTGATCCGACAGTCGCTGGGCCGATACGTTGACGGTTGGTTCCAGTACCTGAAACAGAGACAGCATCCTAACACGGTACGCAGTGAGGTTAGTTCCCCCCTCTGTAGCCCCGTAGTATGCGCGCATGACGTTCTCGTTTATACACTGAGTCCATTTCATGCGCTGCACACAACCACCGGCAGCGGGGACCCGACTCAGGGCCGGTTGGCCCCTAAGTCCCAAGCTCTTCGGTGGCCGGCCTCTCCCCGGCCGACGTACAGGTGTTGGCGACGTCGGCGGGGAAAAATACTCGTCACTCGAGCTCGACGCAACTGCCGCGGTCGGTGTCACATCGCTCACGGTGGGGCTGGGTACCGACGGCGACGAGGCGGAGCTGAGCGAAGAGTCCGGAGGTGGTAGGCGTGCGCGTCTCTTAGCTGCAGCACGAGTCAACATTTTTATATTTATAATAATAATAATAATATTATTATTATTATTATACAAATCTTTCCGTTTTATTATATCAGTATAGACTAGCGAGGCTGTCGCAACACCGTGCTGGGGTTTCGAGGCTTCGCATAATTTTCGCATTAATTTCTCTTAATGACGGTACGCACACAGTTCACCGTTCACAGATAAACGACGCGGTCACCCAGACAGACATTATTTTATTAACAGACTTCAAAAAGGAGGACGTTCTCAATTCGACTATTTTTTTTATGTTCGTTACCTCAGAACTTTCGACAGGGTGAACCGATTCTGATGATTCTTTTTGGAACGAAGTTCCTTATCGCGCGTTGTGAAAGGGGGCTAGACGGAAAAAAATCTTACGAAAAAGTTGTCACGACACTTTTTGTAAAACATTTTTTGCGGTAATGCTGGCGGCTTCTACAAAGGCAAGCAATTCGAACAGAAAAATGAATCGTTTCGTCGGTCGAATAGAGTTCATTATTATTTGGACGAGCTCTTCTCTATGAAAATATTGGACCGAATTAAGACCTTATTTTTATTAAGTTAACCGCGTAATTCGGTTGTGCATCTTTGTAAAGTCGGGTCCGACACGAGACAATAGGTTTCTCAGAATAATTTTAGTAAACTGCGTATTTAGGTACCTAAAGTACGCGCCACGAGAAGCTATAAATTATGTAAACAAACATCTTTTACTAAGTAAACATTTTATACTGCGAGATAATAATAAATTGACCATATTCAATCGACATGAAATATAGACGGGTTATATGAAAGTAACAACCTATTTAATTTAGTCGGGTCATATTTTAACGACGCAAAGCGCTATCGTTTGTGTTTCTTGGTACCGGAACGCGTCCGTCGCAGGGATTGTAAACTACCGGGACGCCATTTTGAAATAAGCGAGTTTCGAATGCGTACGAGTTTGTTTCACACAGAAATGGAAACATCTGAATCTGACGAATAATTATTCTTAAATAATATATGTTAATTAATATTTGTTACTCAATAATTTATTAAATCTTAAACAAATTCATTTTTTTGTTGGTCCAAATGTTGTGAACTCCTGAACACTTGTTTACAAAATTTATAGCTTCTCATGACGGTTACTTTAGTTTGGTATTTCTAAATTTTACCGTTTACTGTTAATAAATAAAGTCTGAATTCGCTTTTCGTGTTTTTATTTGTGTAGTTGTGTACCTAACCTATTTATCTTACGCGTAAAATCGCGTATGTATTTTTATTTATGTTTATGTATCTTGAACGCAGGGCGGCGGCATGCGGTGCGCGGCGTCGCCGTCGCGGCATTGTTTGTTTTCGTGACTGTGGTGTCGGATGAACTTATTAATTAAATACTTACATACCTACCTACCTATACGAGTGTAATTTAATGCGAGTTCCTTATCGCGCGTTGTGAAAGGGGGCTAGACGGAAAAAATTCTTACGAAATTACAATTCCTTCACTAATTAATTGAAAAGAACTTCGTTCCATCCGGGTGTCCCTTGACACCTCTCAAGTTTTTTTTTATTTGAAAGCCGGTGCTCCCCAGTTTTGACAATGGCATCCTTGAGAAAACCACATAAGTCTTAAATATTTATTTTGATTATATAGAGGTTCTTCGGGTCACTGTTGGTAAGTTAAGGTAAGTTGGTACCAAATATAGATATTGCTCACCTCTCTGAGGGTCCGGCGTTTGGAAAGTGTTGATGTAGTGGACAAACGGCGGCTCTGGTGTCACCTGAAATAATACAACAGTTTTAAATCATACTATTGGTCTTCTTATTACCAAGCTGAGCGATAGCTAGATTCTTTTTACCCTCCTCGGAGTATCCTGACAGCTGAATGGATTTAATACATCGCATCGACTCGTCTAGGTCGAGATGTTACAAAAAATAGCATTAGGAAGAAATAAAAAGATACACTTTGACTAGTGTCCGAATACCCCGATTCTCGTTTTTTTGATGATAATTGTAAAATAGTTAAAAAAAAACTTTTTTACACGTCAAAAATAAATCATGGTTTAATGCTAGACGAGATCGGTTTATCCTATCCGACTACTCTGAGAAGGAAGACAAACAAAATCACCGACAATCAATGTCAGAAATGTTGGTAAATTACGGGTACTTTTGACAGATCAAAACGAAGATTAGAATACGAAAATCATCATCATCATCATTCTCCTGCCCTTATCCCAATTTATTTGGGGGCGGCGCAACATGTCTTAGATTAGAATACGAACGTTCTTAAAAAATACACGAACCGCCGGTCAGTTCGCTGGCCTCACCTCAAAGTAGCGTATGACGGAGTCGCCCTTGCCGCACAGGTAGATCATGTTGGTGTCGGGGTCGTAGAGCGGGAACATGACGCCGTTGCTGGTGTCGATCTCCACCGTCACGATGGGCTCGGCCAGCGCGTCCGGCGTGCGCAGCGAGTACTGCCGCTCCGACATGCGGCTGAACCTGAGGACACCACACTCACGGTTTATTTCCTGGCTTTCATAAAGTCAATATATATTAGACTCCCTTGTATACGTTAATTCTATAACCTAATTTGCTACCCCGCACGGTAAGAACCCTAGTACAGACGCCAGCACATCAACCTATCCCTAACTGTCAAATTTTCTCAATTAAAAATGAACCTTATGTCTTTGCAATAAAGTTGAAATACTATCAAAGAAATTTTACAGATAGTGGTAACTTGATGAGCTGGCCTCTGTACCACGAAACCCGCCCTGATTGAGAAAGAAAGAAGGAAAGAAAAAAATGTTTATTCCGCACAAACAAAACGCTCATTTCTACAAAATAAACTTAGTCACTAAATACACCCGTGCAAAGCAGCTAACGAACATCGTATTCAGAGCCATGAAAACCATTGACAATCAGTATCACGGCCATGGACAATGGATGGACCACAGACACTACGACATGAAGGCGCTGTCGTTTTCAAATTGTTATCATTTAAGTGCGGTTGTCTGGGATTGTCAAGGGTTTAACGCACCGCATTGATAAGAACAAATGAAGTTCTCGTCTTTGCCAAGATAAAAAGAATGAGGTCTATCGCGCTTGAATTTGCCGCTAGAGTCGCTAGTGTAGGCCTCCAGAAATATCAAAAATCACTAAAAGAGCGAATTAGTTTTTTTTTTAATTATTATTCTAAATTGTTGTAAATATATTGCACTATAGCTGCTCTGATTAATTATGCCTTAAGATTTTAAGGAAACACTAATAATATATTTTGGTAGATCTTGGAGGAAGACTAATAACGTAAATAATAATTGGAAATGTCATCATCTGCCTAGCCTTTTCCTAACTATGTTGAGGTCGGCTTCTAGTCTAAGCGGATGCAGCTGAATACCAGTATTTACATGGAACGACTGTCTATCTGACCTCCACAACCCAGTAACTGGGCAATACGATACCCCTTAGTAAGACTGGCTGGTAATTTGAAATGTAATAAAATAAAATATATTATATGAAGTTATGGATTATGGGTTATATTACATGGGAAATAAAAGTAGTAACAGGTCTTTACTCGCCAGTGGCGCCAACTGGCGAGCAAAAAAGTCAAGTCAATATGCTGTGACTAGTACATACCCGGTAGTGAAAACGAGTCCATGCTTCAAGAAGATGGCGCGCGACGCCTTGCTGCCCTCGTGAGCGATAGCCTCCGACTCCACCTCGCCTTTGCGAGGATCGATGATCCTGAAAAACGTAAATATGTAATTTATCAGTCATCTCGTTACCATTACACAAGATAAGTTGCTTAGCTTGGGACTATATGGCGTTGTGTGAACTACCAAGGATATTATTTATTTATTTACTAGCTGACCCGGCAGACTTCGTCCTGCCATAACTATGATACCTACCTTCCTTTCCTACCTACCCTACATAACCTACCTACCCCACCTACCTTACCTACCTACCCTATCTACCCCACCTACCCTACCCTACCTTACCTACCCTTCCTACACGACCTACCCTACCTACCCTACGTACCCTACCTACCCTTTGGGTATGAAAAATAGATAGTAGCCGATTCTCAGACCTACTGAATATGCATATAAAATTTCTTAAAAATCGGTCAAGCCGTTTCGGAGGAGTATGGTAACTAACATAGTGACATGGAAATTTTATATATAAGAAGATTTAGTTAGGGTTTTATTATACCTTTCTTGGTTCAATTATAATTTTATCCGCGCTCCCAGCCTCTTGAGTCCTTAAATAATATTAAAACCATGCCTCACTACACAAAAACTATAAACATTTACCAGGAACTAGCTTCATCTTTATGACTGACCGACTTTGACAATTCAAAAGTGCCTGTAATTGGTTTGTTTGAAATAAATGCTTTTATGAGTTTATGGCATATTTCCTATTGTAAATAAGTATGTCTGTTGTTATTGAAATTTAACTGTTTGAGAACTTGGTTTTGCATGTTTTTCCTACATAAATAAGCCAAAAAACTTTTTGAGGCTAACTTTACTACAGATAAACACTGCTACAAAGATCTTTTGGCGCTCGACTGACATTAAGAGGGGGGCGCTGTTGGTAAGCGTTTGTAACGCAATTTTTATGTGAACTGTATTGAAAAACAAATGGCGGCATTAGTTCCAATTTTGGGCACGAGCCAGAAGAACTTTGTAGTGCTAAAGTACCTGATCTTCTTGTCGCGGCATGTGGTCAGCAGCTTGGAGCCGGTCCAGTTCCAGCAGGCGGAGTAGATGAGGTCGGGGTGGCAGTCCAGCGTGAGGAGCACCTCGCCCGTGCCCACGTTCCATATCGCTATCTGTCGACAGCAATGAAGAAGTTGTCAGTAATGAATAGAAGTTATAACGGGTGTCTAAAGACGAATAACGAAGCCGAGCGTCACTGACACTTCCAGTCATTGTCAGACTTTTTTGTACCAGATCATACCTCCTACAACCCCTTTACCGTTCTAAAAGCACTCTATAGCGCAAAGTCCTAACCTTTTGAACGCCAGAGCATAAAGGCACGCGCGTGCCCTCCACGCCAAGCTACAGATTAATTTGTTCTTGTTATCAAGAATATGAGAATTTCCCAGTATCCATGGTGTCTTTTAATTTTGTTTCATGTCATCAAATACGTACGAGAGCTTAAAATTTTAAGATATCTATATAAACACACACAACAAAAGTAATGATTAAATTGTTTATTTTGTTACAGTGTACCCGCATTGTCACATTTTTGTGTCTTTGGCGTACAGGGCATGCGCTTGCTTGTCACAATGGCGTCCAAAAGGTTAAATTGTTTATTTCGTGTTATATTGTACCCGCATTGTCATATATTTGTGTGGTTGGCGTACAGGGCCATGCGCTTGCTTGTCACGTATATGCGACAATGCTGTTCAAAAGGTTAACGTGCACAGTACCTGGTTGTCGGAGCCGGCCGTGAGCAGCACGTTCTGCGCGGTGGGGTGCCACAGCACCAGCCCCACGCGGCGCTGGTGGAACACCAGGTCCACCACCGGCTCTGTCAGGGTACGCGACAGGCCTCCGTCCGGGATCTGCCACACCTGCGCCACGGGGATGCGGACGTTAGAGAATGTTACGGTCCTTGGAGTCGGGCAGAAAAACCCACACCCAAGAAACGATGTATTAACTGAGAAATGATATGTCTAGAAAAGAAGCGACTAATAGAGAAGAATGGTAGAAAAAGACATGGTGCGCCGACCGCAAATAAATAGAGATGATGGCAGGAGAATGATGATGATGGAGTCAGGTAGTTAAAAAAGAATTTAAAAATTATAATCTTTCCCGCGGCTTCGTAATTTGTTTATTTTGAGCTTGTTTAAGGCTAAAACATGGAACAGGGTTACTGCACGCTAACAATAGATACAGGAACAAAGAAGTACCGACTCAGATACTCTGGTCTAAGATACTTCATAGACCAAATTTTCGAGCCCAAATTCGGCTTTGCTAGTTATCACGAAAGGAAAGAAATTAGTTTGGGTCACTACCGCAGCATACGGCTGTAAGCAGGATTGTCCAAAAGCGTGACACTCCCTTTCGCTCCACCCAGAGCGAGAGGAGTCATTTGATGATTTCCCATCATAAAAAAAGCATATGGCAAAGACCATACCAGAATCTTAGATATAGATCAGCATTTTATCTACTTCTAAATCGTTAGGGTTGCCTCATGCTGGTTCTTTTAATGACAGTCGAATATCTTATTTTTTTACTTTTCTGTATCCTTACCTTAACGACACAGTCCTCAGAGCCGCTAGCGATGACATTATCGTTGTGTGGGCACCACGAGATATCGAGGACGGGGCCCTTGTGCCCGCCGACAAGCGGATGGTCCGCTGGTATACGGCCAACCTGGAAAAACGAAATACATCGGTTAAAGCTTACAATATTTTCCTTGAGGAAATAACGTTTTACTGTGCAATTTGTAGCAATTAAGCTAATTAATAATCGATTATTCATGGGATAAAGCTGTATTATTAGGGATAAGCAGTCTTATATTACGGGCGCTATTTAGATGGCGAACGCAACGAAGGATTCTAGGGCTCCCGACCGCAGCTGGAGAGCTCTGAGTTAAAGAGTTTATTCAAACTCGACGAAGACAACTCTATCCCTGAGGAGAATTTTATACTTTTCGCAGCTACTGCGAGGTAATAAGAACCAATTGGATTTGCATTAGTAAGTTATTAACTGTTAAATCACCGGGGAATTCTTAGTTATGTGTATTTTTACTGACTTATCAAATCCATGTAATTTCATGAAAATGGAAATAATATCGTCCGACATTCTAACGCAGGGGTACACATCACCTCAGGGAGGTGCCCTAACAGGCGTTGCAAAGAGGGGACCCCGGAGTAGTCTTTTAAGAGGTAACGGGGCCCCTTCCCGGTGCTGATGGTGATCACAGCGGTGGTTTTAGTGAGGTGCGGTGGCTCACTAACCACCCCTGTGACCCTCCCTGGTCTTTTCCCCGAAAGTTTAGGCGCCTTTTGAAGGTTTCCCACTACAGCAAAAGAAGGGGATACACATCACAGCAACCGATCACCTGTTGCAATGACCTGCCGCCATTACCGCCACAGATAATGTAGAAACAGCGGTTGGGCGAGTAATGTTGGATTAGGCTTTATACAGAAAATAACTGTTTTTATTGTTGTAATTATTTTTGTTTGAATTTTTTGTTATGCTATTATTAATTATTTGAATAACCAATTTGGATTAGAGCAAGACAATGAAGATGAACCAATTTGCGTAGGTACATTATTATGATGTTTTGAAAAATATGATAAGATAAGATTTATTTCATAAAAACAGTACTTAGATTACATTCAATTAAACGTCTTAACTGCTATGAAAACAAAAGTACACAACAACAACACAACATAATTATTCATTTATTGAGACCAAAATTACAGCATCAATTTGGTCCTGAAGTTTAAATAAATACAAAAAATATACCGTGTTTTACTGGCTTAATTTTATCGCGATTTCGTCAAGGTTTAAATTGTTTAATTTCAGTCAAATTTTTCAGTAATTTAATTTAGACTGGAATTTTATATATTTAAAATTCCTAATTTCTCTTTCCCAACTCAAAAACACAATGTGAAAGTATTACCATAAAAGAATACACAATTTAATTATCTGTAAACTTGCGCGCCAATTAATTATTTCGCGTTGTCTCTGAAAATTATGGCCGCGAAAACTTTCACATGCACTAACGACCTAGTGAAAGTCGGCCATCTTATTTACGAAAACACGTAATTAAACATTTTTGGCGCCACAACTAGAGTATAAATCGCTAGTGTAGGTCGCTCACGACGACATTTGAAACTTAATACAAATAAATTACAATAAATACATACTAGCTGCAAGATGCATAGGAGTGTTTTATAATATTTATAGTTTATTTACGAGCACATATAATTATCTACTAAAAGCATCGTTTAGTAGATAATCTTAAGCTATCTCATAAACAGCAGTTTTGTATTTACGAGCATTAAAATAAAACATGGTTCCTATTTAATATCCAGAATGCAAGGACAAGCAGGTCCATCTAGATCTGAAACGGTTTAGATCACTTCTATTTCAAAGATTCTGAAGTAAAATACGTTCTTATCACCTATTTATTGCCGCATTAACTTCGTTTACTGTTACTCTAAATCAGGGGTTCCCAAACTTATTTTGTCTACGGCCCACTTTGAGAATAAAATATTTTTAGCGCCCCCATTTTTTTTTTATATGAAATTACAAACCACTATCTATATGAAACTACAAATCACCCCTTAGGCCTCTAAATAACGCCCCCATTTTTTTTCGGGGTCTGTTACGGTCTCTCCCTTTAGGGCTGCAACGCAAGGGGGCGTTATCACCCACTTTGGGAAAGGCTCCTCTAAATGAAGCTATGTCCCATGTGCCCGTTCACCTTCACCTTGGGTGAGCAAAAGCCACTGAGGACACGATCAATGCGGCCACTATAAAACATCGAAAAAGAGTGCTATCGATACGAAAAGATAAAGAAGAATTACCTATTTTACACGACATGCAACCTCCACAACTCAGGAGGAGCTTAAAATATATACTTAATAAATATACAGTCGCGGTCAACAGCAAACCTTACGCATGTCATATTTTCCTGTAACTGCATGAAAACTGAAGTAAATAGGACACGAATACGAATGTCGTTTGAAAACGTGAATCGCAAGTTTTCTGACCACAATATAAATAGGAATTCTTTACAACATTGTGGATAGCCGGCATAAATATAGGTTACGAAAGTGTGAATATTTTTAGGTTATTTCTAGACAAGAACAACTCGTTTGTATTTGAGATCATTTAGTTATTCAAGCAAGAGGTAGAGCATCAAACAGATACTGGTCTATCAAACCATAAATGTCAATAATATTGTCTCTGTGTTCTAAGCATTTTTGCAAACTAGTGCTAGGTTCCGCATTTCCGGAAAGAAAGGAATCACCGGCGAAAATAATTATTTCGTCACAATATAATGTTTCCGATAACTCTTATCAGAAACATTCATAAGAGATTATCAGGTGTGCGAGTCAAAACCAGAGCGTAACACTAGGTGCACCTTGTCTCGGGTTCTCAGGTTCGCGAGTTGTAAAAGAATGGGTAATGCTGTGGAAAGGATTGACCATTCAGCTAGATTCATAAAACGAGGGTGCACTGCACATTTCATGAAGGCTTTTTAATTACATTAAAATACCTACTAAAGATGAAGATGACAATCTTAAAGCAGTCTCGTGTTACTCTTCTAAACATTTTGTACAAATATCTGATCTCAACGCCACGTTTTCGTTCGAACGAAGCAAATCTTTCAACAAAATGATCTTAGCAACAGCTTCAAAGTATCCTAGCAACGCAAGATCGATATAATCTCAAAGTTTCAGTTTCAGGTGTACCAGATTACATCATACTGTAACATTTGATCAAATGTTTGTCCGAATATTTATGCGTTTCGCCGTGTTCGGAGTAGATGGCAGGACGCCAAACGGCCATTATTATTACAGTGCGAATTCCCGCCGTGTTCCGGACTGCCACAGTGCCACTGTGTCACACATTCTGGTACCAACACTCACTAATGGTACTGAATGAGCGGTCGGCACATTAAGCCGGTAATTATTCAGAACCGTGTCAATTTCGTGTTGTTTTGATATTTGTCGAACAACGTGATAATTTGAGTGCCAACACTCAACCGTGATGATCGATGTTTGAGGTTGTATTTACGAAGTTCACGACCGTGTCTCTGTGTAAATTCAGATTTACTTCAGAATATACCGTGAGGGATTCATCATCTTTTCCATACAATCCATGACTCGTTTGGATATCCATGCGTTAGAAAGAGTCGTCCGGTTCTATTCTAATTTGGCAACAGTCTGAGCAACTCCAGATATTCGATCCGGTGTTGTCCGGAGTTTAGGTCACAGACATTTTGGAGTTGAATCTCGCGTTTCTAGACACAAGACACCTAAACAAATTATAAATGGCTGAATAAGAATTTCGATCTCAAATATCCAGAGTCTTTTTATAGCTTCCAAACCGCTAAGAATGTATCCTATTAATAAATCATGTGCAAAACAATCAAACGGTTGATTTATCTTCAGCGGGAGCGCGGCGCACAGGCAGGTGCGATTGACACGTGTCATTGCAGATGTGCTGGTCGTGTGAACACGTGGGATTCTCGTGTCGTACTGACACTTGATGTTCATCTTTTAACTTCCACAAAGCGAAGGAAATGACCAGCACTCGGAAACGAGGTCAGCTTTTTGCAGTAGGTTAAGAAACTCAATAAAACTGAGATAGAAGCGGGAGACGAGATTTTTTTTTAACAGTGCTTGGGTGCACAGAAAATCTGATATTTTGCTAGGATTGGTCGCAAATCGGAGATCGAGTTAACAGACTTCCTACCTGTAACTGCTCGACACAGCTGACTGCTTCTCGTAAATAGGGTCCCGAAAAGCAGTGATCGATCTAAAACTGGAGACAAGTTGCCAAGATTATACTGAGGGCCGAATGTAAGCGCAGTGTTCAAATGCGCCGAAGTTGTTCGGCAACGAGTTTCTAGATTCTTTACTAATGTACAATCTTCTTAAGGCAACGCCTGACTGCAATAAAATATGAAATTTAAACCCCCATGCAATACCTGTGCATCAAAATGTTGCTAATCGCGTTACACACGCCGCGCATTGCACACGTCGCTACGCTTTTCTCGGCGTGCGTAGGCGGGCCCTCGATTTCCGTCTGCCGAATTATTACCCAATACATAAACATACATAAATAGATTCCTTAAATAATAACAGTTAATTATAGAACGTTTGAACAATGTTTTGCAGATGTATTGCGTGATTGTTAAGCGCGAGCTATGCTATTCTTTTGATATATCAAGGGCGATAAATTCATGTAAGGTGTTGGTTTCCACATTTTTTTCAGTATCGTCTTTGCTAGACTGCCAATGAAAGAAACATGAGTTAATACACGAGTCATTCGTTTGATTCAGTTTAAGGACATTCAGAATTTCTCTTGCTTAATATAATTAATTGTTCTAACAAAAAATGCAACGCCTGAGCTTTTAAAAATCGCAAGTTGAATAATTCACCAAGATTAATTCTCAGCACTTTCTTAAATTAATCGGGGGTTTAGATCGGGTATCATATTACCCAGTAACTGGGTTGTTGAGGTAAGATGATCCATGTAAAATACTGGTATTCAGCTGAATTCGGTTAGACTAGAAGTCGCAACATAGTCGGGAAAAGGCAGGCAAATGATGAAAACTTGCTTAAATGAATGCTACTACAAAAAATTCCTCAACTTTTTTAAAAAAGTTGTCAGTTTCTTCACACAACGCATTACAGTAACATTTTTGTACTGTTATATCGCTAATAACAAAATTCAGACGACACAATCGTCCCACACTTGCATCGCAATTGGAATCGTAAAGTTGGCCATTTCGACGACCAACATTGGATAATTCAACAAATTGATGTCTCGAATCATAATCTCCTAATATTAACTTGTAGTACGACGTTTGTAATACCTAAATATAGGAGAGGGTAGTCATAAACTTTGTGTGATAGCCAAAAATCACAAACATTAGTCATTATTATCGATGCGTCTTGTATGGGGTACGCATTGATTTGTACATGCGATGAATCTGAATCATCGATGCGTTGAGGAATATATTTTTGTATTGGCATGTTTAATGATTAATGCAACACTGAAAGTTTGCACGCCAACGCATCTACTGTTAATTTCTCTGTATGGGGATGGAATACAAATTAGAAGCAGATCTGAAGATAATCTCACGGGAGATCTTTTGCGACGATTAAAAACCACAAAAATTAGATCCTGTGTCTATTACAGGGAAGAATGAATGCGTAGCCTTCGTTGGGAGTTTAGGGGTGTTATTTTATTTTTTTATTTGTTTACTAGCTATTACCTACACTGAATATTACAATTATAGATGTTACACATCGTATATTAAATTCATTCACTCTTCTATTTAGAATTTTACTAAAAATATAGGCGATAATGTAAAGCATCCGCTGTTGGCCTATCGCCTTTCCGTCCACTGTCTCTCACAGTGACACAAGTTACAATGATAGCACAGAGCAGTCATTACTGAACGGAACAACTCATCAGAAAGCCGTCTGTCCACGTCCAGGCCTGACCTTGTGTAGCATGACCTAATGTGCGGGACTAGCCTTGATTGTGAATGAGATGATGTAAATGATATAACTGGGGATATAACGGAGATTTATTTGATCAGGCGTTACGTGACGGAAAGCTTTTTTGGAGACCTTTTTTTTTTTAAGGCTGCGAAATCATCCAATGACTGCTCCCGCTCTGGGTGGAGCGGAAGGAAGTGTCAGACTCTTACTGACTAAAACCCATCCATGTTCCTTCCGTAGCCCTTTATGTTCCGGGGAACATAAAGATACAGATTTTTGGAGACCTTAACGAATCGAATGTTGGGAAGTCTCTAGAGAAATAGAATTGGGATATCAGACTTTTTTTGCATAAAAGGGGACGCCGATTATTTTCTGCTTGCTTTTCTTTGCCGAAAGAAATTTGGAGGTTTGAAAAAGAGGTTTTAAGGTCTTTAAAATTTGCCAAAAGGTTGGTATAAGCAATAATAAGGATGTGGCAAGATTTTACTTTGATCACGCTAGAATAATCTCATTCCAGCGTATTCCTAGTTCCTCTCTGCTAACGGGAACGGGTCGAGAAGAGCAGTGGAAATGTTATACGCTGATTATGCTACGTTAGGATTACAAAGGTGGAGAGATTAATTGTGCTTATAAAAAAAAGGCAAAAGAGGATTCGAATTGGTTACCACTTAACAAGCCGTTCTAATCTGTGATAATCTCTTCGTGAAAACTTAGGTGAAGTGAGCTGTCATTCCTAATAGACATTCATCTGCCTTTTCCCAACTACACACATCAAAAGTGTCTAGGGATCAACATATATTTTTGCAATAACTTTTCTCTTGATTGATATTAATTTAAATTTTCTTTAAGGATTCATCAAATAAAGTGTTTTCGTTTGTCACAGTAACGATAAACCAAGTCACCTTTGCATTAATAAAGAAATTTGCCATTTTCCTAATAAAGGGATTTTTGACATTTGAACCACTAACATTAAAGTTCGAAAAAAAGACTGAAATAACAGTTTTCTTTAAAATTTTATTGGGTAACTTAAACAATTAATAATCCGTGTTTCTACCGCGAACACTAACAACACAAGAACATCGGTTTGGCATACTCAAAATGAGTTCATCCAAATCACGCTGTGGAATGGCCGCCCATGTTCGTTGCAACAACAAAAAAAGGTCTTCTTGCAACTGGATACCCTCCATATTCGGCAGAGCTCTTCTCTGTAGCATATCCCATGCATGCTCAATCGGGTTCAAGTCTGGCGACTGAGCAGGCCAGGGCAGGACATTGATGTTAGCTGCGGCGAGAGTCTGTCTTACAACTCTTGCGGTGTGCGGTCGTGCATTATCATGCATTAACTGAAATAAGGGACCGATTTGCACTTGTAGAGGAACGATGACGTCAGATACAATCGTCTCAGCATAAATTTGAGCGTTGAGGTTGCCTCTGATCCAAATCAACTCAGTTCTTCCGCCAATCCAAATACCCGCCCATACCATGATGGTTCCACCACTATAAGGATGGACTTCCTGGCAGGATTTTAATCGCTGTTGGCGTCCAGGGGTTCTCCAGTGTCGTATACGTCTTGTATCCGGTCTCATACCAAAACGAGACTCATCAGAAAAGCACACGAAACGCCATTGTTCTTCTGCCCAATTTCTGTGTTCAAGAGCCCATTGATATCGAATCCTACGATTGTGCATTGCTATAGGTGGTACCCGTAGCGGTCTTCGGGAATGAAGGTTCACTTCATTCGTTCCTCTACAAGTGCAAATCGGTCCCTTATTTCAGTTAATGCATGATAATGCACGACCGCACACCGCAAGAGTTGTAAGACAGACTCTCGCCGCAGCTAACATCAATGTCCTGCCCTGGCCTGCTCAGTCGCCAGACTTGAACCCGATTGAGCATGCATGGGATATGCTACAGAGAAGAGCTCTGCCGAATATGGAGGGTATCCAGTTGCAAGAAGACCTTTTTTTGTTGTTGCAACGAACATGGGCGGCCATTCCACAGCGTGATTTGGATGAACTCATTTTGAGTATGCCAAACCGATGTTCTTGTGTTGTTAGTGTTCGCGGTAGAAACACGGATTATTAATTGTTTAAGTTACCCAATAAAATTTTAAAGAAAACTGTTATTTCAGTCTTTTTTTCGAACTTTAATGTTAGTGGTTCAAATGTCAAAAATCCCTTTATTAGGAAAATGGCAAATTTCTTTATTAATGCAAAGGTGACTTGGTTTATCGTTACTGTGACAAACGAAAACACTTTATTTGATGAATCCTTAAAGAAAATTTAAATTAATATCAATCAAGAGAAAAGTTATTGCAAAAATATATGTTGATCCCTAGACACTTTTGATGTGTGTATGTTGGGGTCGGCTTCCAGTCTAACCGGATGCAGCTGAATACCAGTATTTTACATGGAGCGACTGCCTATCTGACCTCCACAACCCAGTAACTGAGAAATACGATACCCCTTGGTAAGACTGGCTGTCAGATTTTCGGGTTTCTGACGACCCGTAACGACTGTCAAAGATGCACAAATGACAGCCGGGACCAACGGCTTAACGTGCTTTCCGAGCCACGGAAGAGTCTCGGTATGTAAAGATGGTCACCCATCCACGACCAACCCCGGCAAGCGTAGCTTAACCCGGTGGATCGATTTTCGATTCCTAATAGAGATTGACAGTAATTATTGACAACTCACTTCACCTTTGAATTCACGCTGGAGTTTTAGTTTTACAGAATAGATCGGCTTTCTTTAAGACCGCGGCGTTACTAAACAGATCAATTAAAGTTACATAAAGTCAGCCACTTCATTTAGCGTCCCATCTAATTAATTAATGGCAATTAACTGAAATTTATAACAGTTTGCTGTAGAAACATTTAATTTAGTCAGCCGTTCCTATGAATACTATATTTAGGTCAACGTGTGATAATTAATTCTGAGAATATCTCTATCGGGTTCCAGAATAATTTTGAGACGCAGAATAAAGTTTATAGTGCAATAAATAAGTCCAGCTATGATTATTCTAATTTATGTGAGTTTTAAGAATATGTAATACTCGAAATATATGGTAGTCAAGGACGTGGCGGGGATAAAGAGGCAATGCCATCCTGGTTCAGACTCATACGGCGGGGGACAGAAAGACCATTTTTTTTAACGGAAATAAAAGGACAAGATTCTCAAGTATTCGTAAGTAAAGTATACGCGTATATTTTTTTGTATGGCCACGCTCTTTACAATGTAGTCCGATTTTGACGATTCTTTTTTGTTAAATCCCATTTTCGAGCCTAGAAGTGAGCGTAGTTGAAAGTAACGACACTGTTCTACCATTTTATCAGTAAGATTGCCTCCTTACTTACTTGAAGCAATCCTACCTCTCACCCAACCAAAAACGTGAGAACCAGAGAGCAGTGTGAGAAACTGCGTCGAATCTATTTTCCGTGCGCGTACGCAATGTGGGGCGCGTTAAATTTACGTGTTTCGTTTATAGACATGTCCAGCGGTTTCCACACGAACTTGACACGTTGGCCTACGGAGTACTGCGGATGCTCAGTTTATTGAGCTCCAAGCTTCAGGAACCACCATTGCTAGGCTCTTAGTTGGATATCCCAGCGACTAACACCTAACACCTAGTCTGTCTCGGCATCTATTGGTATAGTGTGTTACTGGGAGTCAGTAACACACTATACCAATAGATAGTTATATAGATACCAGTTTCTGGAGTCATTACTATTAAGCTTTGGGGCTGAAACTCGAAGAGGCGCGTTAGACGTTTTATATTTAATGAACTTTAATATTATTTACAATTGCGCTATTTAATATTAAAAAGGGCATTTTCAGATCCGTGGACTGTTTACCCAGTGCCTCACAACCGGGCTCCGGGAGCTTCTCAATATGGTATTCAGAAGCCTGTTTGTGATGACTCACACGCGCGGGAGGCCACTCTTTTAGCAAATAAACCTGATGAACTGCAAAAGCGAGGCAATAAAACCATTACTATAGAAAGCCGTAGGGCATTGAAAGTTCTACGCGTCGGATACACAGGCTGCAGGTACAAAATTCCTGAATCAATGACTTAAAAAGACCTATTTTGACCTATTTTAGGGACCGTGCAAACCTGTGCGTCAGCATATTGCACACATTTCACTGCCAACGCCCTACGTTCCGGGTAAATATCCAAAAAATCTAAAAGGTCGACCAAGTGTCCCCGGTGCTTGCAGTTGGTGACCCTACTTATAGGTTTTCCTCAAGTCTGACCGGTGGGTTAGTGTAGTGTAAACTACAAATCACCCCTTAGGCCTCTAAATAACGCCCCCATTTTTTTTCGGGGTCTGTTACGGTCTCTCCCTTTAGGGCTGCAACGCAAGGGGGCGTTATCACCCACTTTGGGAAAGGCTCCTCTAAATGAAGCTATGTCCCATGTGCCCGTTCACCTTCACCTTGGGTGAGCAAAAGCCACTGAGGACACGATCAATGCGGCCACTATAAAACATCGAAAAAGAGTGCTATCGATACGAAAAGATAAAGAAGAATTACCTATTTTACACGACATGCAACCTCCACAACTCAGGAGGAGCTTAAAATATATACTTAATAAATATACAGTCGCGGTCAACAGCAAACCTTACGCATGTCATATTTTCCTGTAACTGCATGAAAACTGAAGTAAATAGGACACGAATACGAATGTCGTTTGAAAACGTGAATCGCAAGTTTTCTGACCACAATATAAATAGGAATTCTTTACAACATTGTGGATAGCCGGCATAAATATAGGTTACGAAAGTGTGAATATTTTTAGGTTATTTCTAGACAAGAACAACTCGTTTGTATTTGAGATCATTTAGTTATTCAAGCAAGAGGTAGAGCATCAAACAGATACTGGTCTATCAAACCATAAATGTCAATAATATTGTCTCTGTGTTCTAAGCATTTTTGCAAACTAGTGCTAGGTTCCGCATTTCCGGAAAGAAAGGAATCACCGGCGAAAATAATTATTTCGTCACAATATAATGTTTCCGATAACTCTTATCAGAAACATTCATAAGAGATTATCAGGTGTGCGAGTCAAAACCAGAGCGTAACACTAGGTGCACCTTGTCTCGGGTTCTCAGGTTCGCGAGTTGTAAAAGAATGGGTAATGCTGTGGAAAGGATTGACCATTCAGCTAGATTCATAAAACGAGGGTGCACTGCACATTTCATGAAGGCTTTTTAATTACATTAAAATACCTACTAAAGATGAAGATGACAATCTTAAAGCAGTCTCGTGTTACTCTTCTAAACATTTTGTACAAATATCTGATCTCAACGCCACGTTTTCGTTCGAACGAAGCAAATCTTTCAACAAAATGATCTTAGCAACAGCTTCAAAGTATCCTAGCAACGCAAGATCGATATAATCTCAAAGTTTCAGTTTCAGGTGTACCAGATTACATCATACTGTAACATTTGATCAAATGTTTGTCCGAATATTTATGCGTTTCGCCGTGTTCGGAGTAGATGGCAGGACGCCAAACGGCCATTATTATTACAGTGCGAATTCCCGCCGTGTTCCGGACTGCCACAGTGCCACTGTGTCACACATTCTGGTACCAACACTCACTAATGGTACTGAATGAGCGGTCGGCACATTAAGCCGGTAATTATTCAGAACCGTGTCAATTTCGTGTTGTTTTGATATTTGTCGAACAACGTGATAATTTGAGTGCCAACACTCAACCGTGATGATCGATGTTTGAGGTTGTATTTACGAAGTTCACGACCGTGTCTCTGTGTAAATTCAGATTTACTTCAGAATATACCGTGAGGGATTCATCATCTTTTCCATACAATCCATGACTCGTTTGGATATCCATGCGTTAGAAAGAGTCGTCCGGTTCTATTCTAATTTGGCAACAGTCTGAGCAACTCCAGATATTCGATCCGGTGTTGTCCGGAGTTTAGGTCACAGACATTTTGGAGTTGAATCTCGCGTTTCTAGACACAAGACACCTAAACAAATTATAAATGGCTGAATAAGAATTTCGATCTCAAATATCCAGAGTCTTTTTATAGCTTCCAAACCGCTAAGAATGTATCCTATTAATAAATCATGTGCAAAACAATCAAACGGTTGATTTATCTTCAGCGGGAGCGCGGCGCACAGGCAGGTGCGATTGACACGTGTCATTGCAGATGTGCTGGTCGTGTGAACACGTGGGATTCTCGTGTCGTACTGACACTTGATGTTCATCTTTTAACTTCCACAAAGCGAAGGAAATGACCAGCACTCGGAAACGAGGTCAGCTTTTTGCAGTAGGTTAAGAAACTCAATAAAACTGAGATAGAAGCGGGAGACGAGATTTTTTTTTAACAGTGCTTGGGTGCACAGAAAATCTGATATTTTGCTAGGATTGGTCGCAAATCGGAGATCGAGTTAACAGACTTCCTACCTGTAACTGCTCGACACAGCTGACTGCTTCTCGTAAATAGGGTCCCGAAAAGCAGTGATCGATCTAAAACTGGAGACAAGTTGCCAAGATTATACTGAGGGCCGAATGTAAGCGCAGTGTTCAAATGCGCCGAAGTTGTTCGGCAACGAGTTTCTAGATTCTTTACTAATGTACAATCTTCTTAAGGCAACGCCTGACTGCAATAAAATATGAAATTTAAACCCCCATGCAATACCTGTGCATCAAAATGTTGCTAATCGCGTTACACACGCCGCGCATTGCACACGTCGCTACGCTTTTCTCGGCGTGCGTAGGCGGGCCCTCGATTTCCGTCTGCCGAATTATTACCCAATACATAAACATACATAAATAGATTCCTTAAATAATAACAGTTAATTATAGAACGTTTGAACAATGTTTTGCAGATGTATTGCGTGATTGTTAAGCGCGAGCTATGCTATTCTTTTGATATATCAAGGGCGATAAATTCATGTAAGGTGTTGGTTTCCACATTTTTTTCAGTATCGTCTTTGCTAGACTGCCAATGAAAGAAACATGAGTTAATACACGAGTCATTCGTTTGATTCAGTTTAAGGACATTCAGAATTTCTCTTGCTTAATATAATTAATTGTTCTAACAAAAAATGCAACGCCTGAGCTTTTAAAAATCGCAAGTTGAATAATTCACCAAGATTAATTCTCAGCACTTTCTTAAATTAATCGGGGGTTTAGATCGGGTATCATATTACCCAGTAACTGGGTTGTTGAGGTAAGATGATCCATGTAAAATACTGGTATTCAGCTGAATTCGGTTAGACTAGAAGTCGCAACATAGTCGGGAAAAGGCAGGCAAATGATGAAAACTTGCTTAAATGAATGCTACTACAAAAAATTCCTCAACTTTTTTAAAAAAGTTGTCAGTTTCTTCACACAACGCATTACAGTAACATTTTTGTACTGTTATATCGCTAATAACAAAATTCAGACGACACAATCGTCCCACACTTGCATCGCAATTGGAATCGTAAAGTTGGCCATTTCGACGACCAACATTGGATAATTCAACAAATTGATGTCTCGAATCATAATCTCCTAATATTAACTTGTAGTACGACGTTTGTAATACCTAAATATAGGAGAGGGTAGTCATAAACTTTGTGTGATAGCCAAAAATCACAAACATTAGTCATTATTATCGATGCGTCTTGTATGGGGTACGCATTGATTTGTACATGCGATGAATCTGAATCATCGATGCGTTGAGGAATATATTTTTGTATTGGCATGTTTAATGATTAATGCAACACTGAAAGTTTGCACGCCAACGCATCTACTGTTAATTTCTCTGTATGGGGATGGAATACAAATTAGAAGCAGATCTGAAGATAATCTCACGGGAGATCTTTTGCGACGATTAAAAACCACAAAAATTAGATCCTGTGTCTATTACAGGGAAGAATGAATGCGTAGCCTTCGTTGGGAGTTTAGGGGTGTTATTTTATTTTTTTATTTGTTTACTAGCTATTACCTACACTGAATATTACAATTATAGATGTTACACATCGTATATTAAATTCATTCACTCTTCTATTTAGAATTTTACTAAAAATATAGGCGATAATGTAAAGCATCCGCTGTTGGCCTATCGCCTTTCCGTCCACTGTCTCTCACAGTGACACAAGTTACAATGATAGCACAGAGCAGTCATTACTGAACGGAACAACTCATCAGAAAGCCGTCTGTCCACGTCCAGGCCTGACCTTGTGTAGCATGACCTAATGTGCGGGACTAGCCTTGATTGTGAATGAGATGATGTAAATGATATAACTGGGGATATAACGGAGATTTATTTGATCAGGCGTTACGTGACGGAAAGCTTTTTTGGAGACCTTTTTTTTTTTAAGGCTGCGAAATCATCCAATGACTGCTCCCGCTCTGGGTGGAGCGGAAGGAAGTGTCAGACTCTTACTGACTAAAACCCATCCATGTTCCTTCCGTAGCCCTTTATGTTCCGGGGAACATAAAGATACAGATTTTTGGAGACCTTAACGAATCGAATGTTGGGAAGTCTCTAGAGAAATAGAATTGGGATATCAGACTTTTTTTGCATAAAAGGGGACGCCGATTATTTTCTGCTTGCTTTTCTTTGCCGAAAGAAATTTGGAGGTTTGAAAAAGAGGTTTTAAGGTCTTTAAAATTTGCCAAAAGGTTGGTATAAGCAATAATAAGGATGTGGCAAGATTTTACTTTGATCACGCTAGAATAATCTCATTCCAGCGTATTCCTAGTTCCTCTCTGCTAACGGGAACGGGTCGAGAAGAGCAGTGGAAATGTTATACGCTGATTATGCTACGTTAGGATTACAAAGGTGGAGAGATTAATTGTGCTTATAAAAAAAAGGCAAAAGAGGATTCGAATTGGTTACCACTTAACAAGCCGTTCTAATCTGTGATAATCTCTTCGTGAAAACTTAGGTGAAGTGATCTGTCATTCCTAATAGACATTCATCTGCCTTTTCCCAACTACACACATCAAAAGTGTCTAGGGATCAACATATATTTTTGCAATAACTTTTCTCTTGATTGATATTAATTTAAATTTTCTTTAAGGATTCATCAAATAAAGTGTTTTCGTTTGTCACAGTAACGATAAACCAAGTCACCTTTGCATTAATAAAGAAATTTGCCATTTTCCTAATAAAGGGATTTTTGACATTTGAACCACTAACATTAAAGTTCGAAAAAAAGACTGAAATAACAGTTTTCTTTAAAATTTTATTGGGTAACTTAAACAATTAATAATCCGTGTTTCTACCGCGAACACTAACAACACAAGAACATCGGTTTGGCATACTCAAAATGAGTTCATCCAAATCACGCTGTGGAATGGCCGCCCATGTTCGTTGCAACAACAAAAAAAGGTCTTCTTGCAACTGGATACCCTCCATATTCGGCAGAGCTCTTCTCTGTAGCATATCCCATGCATGCTCAATCGGGTTCAAGTCTGGCGACTGAGCAGGCCAGGGCAGGACATTGATGTTAGCTGCGGCGAGAGTCTGTCTTACAACTCTTGCGGTGTGCGGTCGTGCATTATCATGCATTAACTGAAATAAGGGACCGATTTGCACTTGTAGAGGAACGATGACGTCAGATACAATCGTCTCAGCATAAATTTGAGCGTTGAGGTTGCCTCTGATCCAAATCAACTCAGTTCTTCCGCCAATCCAAATACCCGCCCATACCATGATGGTTCCACCACTATAAGGATGGACTTCCTGGCAGGATTTTAATCGCTGTTGGCGTCCAGGGGTTCTCCAGTGTCGTATACGTCTTGTATCCGGTCTCATACCAAAACGAGACTCATCAGAAAAGCACACGAAACGCCATTGTTCTTCTGCCCAATTTCTGTGTTCAAGAGCCCATTGATATCGAATCCTACGATTGTGCATTGCTATAGGTGGTACCCGTAGCGGTCTTCGGGAATGAAGGTTCACTTCATTCGTTCCTCTACAAGTGCAAATCGGTCCCTTATTTCAGTTAATGCATGATAATGCACGACCGCACACCGCAAGAGTTGTAAGACAGACTCTCGCCGCAGCTAACATCAATGTCCTGCCCTGGCCTGCTCAGTCGCCAGACTTGAACCCGATTGAGCATGCATGGGATATGCTACAGAGAAGAGCTCTGCCGAATATGGAGGGTATCCAGTTGCAAGAAGACCTTTTTTTGTTGTTGCAACGAACATGGGCGGCCATTCCACAGCGTGATTTGGATGAACTCATTTTGAGTATGCCAAACCGATGTTCTTGTGTTGTTAGTGTTCGCGGTAGAAACACGGATTATTAATTGTTTAAGTTACCCAATAAAATTTTAAAGAAAACTGTTATTTCAGTCTTTTTTTCGAACTTTAATGTTAGTGGTTCAAATGTCAAAAATCCCTTTATTAGGAAAATGGCAAATTTCTTTATTAATGCAAAGGTGACTTGGTTTATCGTTACTGTGACAAACGAAAACACTTTATTTGATGAATCCTTAAAGAAAATTTAAATTAATATCAATCAAGAGAAAAGTTATTGCAAAAATATATGTTGATCCCTAGACACTTTTGATGTGTGTATGTTGGGGTCGGCTTCCAGTCTAACCGGATGCAGCTGAATACCAGTATTTTACATGGAGCGACTGCCTATCTGACCTCCACAACCCAGTAACTGAGAAATACGATACCCCTTGGTAAGACTGGCTGTCAGATTTTCGGGTTTCTGACGACCCGTAACGACTGTCAAAGATGCACAAATGACAGCCGGGACCAACGGCTTAACGTGCTTTCCGAGCCACGGAAGAGTCTCGGTATGTAAAGATGGTCACCCATCCACGACCAACCCCGGCAAGCGTAGCTTAACCCGGTGGATCGATTTTCGATTCCTAATAGAGATTGACAGTAATTATTGACAACTCACTTCACCTTTGAATTCACGCTGGAGTTTTAGTTTTACAGAATAGATCGGCTTTCTTTAAGACCGCGGCGTTACTAAACAGATCAATTAAAGTTACATAAAGTCAGCCACTTCATTTAGCGTCCCATCTAATTAATTAATGGCAATTAACTGAAATTTATAACAGTTTGCTGTAGAAACATTTAATTTAGTCAGCCGTTCCTATGAATACTATATTTAGGTCAACGTGTGATAATTAATTCTGAGAATATCTCTATCGGGTTCCAGAATAATTTTGAGACGCAGAATAAAGTTTATAGTGCAATAAATAAGTCCAGCTATGATTATTCTAATTTATGTGAGTTTTAAGAATATGTAATACTCGAAATATATGGTAGTCAAGGACGTGGCGGGGATAAAGAGGCAATGCCATCCTGGTTCAGACTCATACGGCGGGGGACAGAAAGACCATTTTTTTTAACGGAAATAAAAGGACAAGATTCTCAAGTATTCGTAAGTAAAGTATACGCGTATATTTTTTTGTATGGCCACGCTCTTTACAATGTAGTCCGATTTTGACGATTCTTTTTTGTTAAATCCCATTTTCGAGCCTAGAAGTGAGCGTAGTTGAAAGTAACGACACTGTTCTACCATTTTATCAGTAAGATTGCCTCCTTACTTACTTGAAGCAATCCTACCTCTCACCCAACCAAAAACGTGAGAACCAGAGAGCAGTGTGAGAAACTGCGTCGAATCTATTTTCCGTGCGCGTACGCAATGTGGGGCGCGTTAAATTTACGTGTTTCGTTTATAGACATGTCCAGCGGTTTCCACACGAACTTGACACGTTGGCCTACGGAGTACTGCGGATGCTCAGTTTATTGAGCTCCAAGCTTCAGGAACCACCATTGCTAGGCTCTTAGTTGGATATCCCAGCGACTAACACCTAACACCTAGTCTGTCTCGGCATCTATTGGTATAGTGTGTTACTGGGAGTCAGTAACACACTATACCAATAGATAGTTATATAGATACCAGTTTCTGGAGTCATTACTATTAAGCTTTGGGGCTGAAACTCGAAGAGGCGCGTTAGACGTTTTATATTTAATGAACTTTAATATTATTTACAATTGCGCTATTTAATATTAAAAAGGGCATTTTCAGATCCGTGGACTGTTTACCCAGTGCCTCACAACCGGGCTCCGGGAGCTTCTCAATATGGTATTCAGAAGCCTGTTTGTGATGACTCACACGCGCGGGAGGCCACTCTTTTAGCAAATAAACCTGATGAACTGCAAAAGCGAGGCAATAAAACCATTACTATAGAAAGCCGTAGGGCATTGAAAGTTCTACGCGTCGGATACACAGGCTGCAGGTACAAAATTCCTGAATCAATGACTTAAAAAGACCTATTTTGACCTATTTTAGGGACCGTGCAAACCTGTGCGTCAGCATATTGCACACATTTCACTGCCAACGCCCTACGTTCCGGGTAAATATCCAAAAAATCTAAAAGGTCGACCAAGTGTCCCCGGTGCTTGCAGTTGGTGACCCTACTTATAGGTTTTCCTCAAGTCTGACCGGTGGGTTAGTGTTCGGACTCTTATTATCTTGAATATAATAAGCTTACATTGAGGCCGTGTGACTCCGCGTACCTCACACAGATGTGGGGGTGTTAAGGGCTCTGACAGATGGGCCCAGCAGTCTCATCTGATCGGCGTAACTAGTGTTATTCATACATAAACAGCATCCACTGAACAGCCGATGTCAGCCCCGCTGAGCTCAACGTACAGGTTGAGTCGTGGTGAGGTCAGGCCGTCCTATCTCATTCCACACCCCAAAATCAATCTGCCTAGCCTTCTCCTCAACTATGTTGGGGTCGGATTCAAGTCTTCAAAATACTGGTATTCCGGTTGAATACCAGTATTTTACATTGATTGCGACTGCCTATCTGACCTCCACAACCCAGTACCTATCTGGGTAATACGATACCCCTTGGTAAGACT
Source organism: Hyppa rectilinea (assembly GCA_951799385.1). Lineage (NCBI taxonomy): Eukaryota > Metazoa > Arthropoda > Insecta > Lepidoptera > Noctuidae > Hyppa > Hyppa rectilinea. Next base: position 16,509,801 of record OX637321.1, on the reverse strand, counting down.
GGCTGTCAGACTTTCGGGCTTCTGACGACCCGTAACGACTGTCAAAGATCCACGAATGACAGCCGGGACCAACAGCAAAACGTGCTTTTAGTCTCGATATGTAAAGATGGGCACCCATCCACGGACCAACCCCGGCAAGCGTAGCTTAACCAGATGGATCGATCCGTGCGACTGTTATTACTTAGCCACGAGCTCCTTTAACTCACTCACTTAATATTATTGGTTTGGTTGCCGTACCAATATCTTACACCATATCTCTGGGTCTGCGAATATTCTCAAATTTAGAGCATTATGCTTTCAAGTCGCCTTTGAAAGACGAACTGGCTAGAGTGGCCACGGTTGTTGTACATGGACCAAAAGACCACACAGACAAACAATATCTTAAACATGTTATTGTTGTTATAACAGCAGCATTGTTTAGGATATAGACTACCGGTGCTCCCACTGAAGGTTGAAGATTACGCCTTATCGGAAAGATAACAATGGTATGTAAAGTAGAGTGAAACGACGTTATGTAACGCTATTTATAATAGATAAAGGACGTTTGTAGGCTAAATTACAGCCTAGCTTTAGGAAACGATCACTGTGACTATTCTGTTCTACCTAGCTAAAATAATAGGGCATGAAGAAAGCAGGGCCTTTTGAAGCTACATTTTGGAAGGGGCGACTATAATCTATCTATATCACTACATAGTATAAAGCAATGTCGCTTCCCGCGTCCTAATGTCTGTATGTATGCTTAGATCTTTAAAACTACACAACGGATTTCGATGCAGTTTTTTTTATATAATAACATGCAATTTCCGTCATCCACGCGGGCGAAGCCGCGGGCAGAAGCTAGTTAATAGTATAGAGCTGAAGAGTTTGTTTGTTTGAAAGCGCTTATCTCTGGATCTACTGGTCTGATAAATTATTGTGTTGGATTGTCCATGTATCAAGGAAGGCTATAGGCTATGTAACATCACGCTACGACCTATAGGAGCCGACTACTTCATTTTGACGACTTGTACCTATTTGAAATAAATGATTTGACTGACTCTGGGTGCTGTCTTCGATAATTTTTGACGTTTAAAAAGTGCGGATTTTCAGCCTAATCTTATTAAATGAAATTTGATTGCTTCCGATGCGGAAAATATTCTTTTTTATAGCTGACTCATACTATGAATTTGCAGTCCATCTACCAATATAGGCAAAGTATGCGGCTCTCAAGTCTGCGAATCGGGAGGTTAACACTAAAGACAACGCCTCCTTTCATCGGAAACTAATGATTCTTGCCGTTTACTTCTCCGTAAATGGCGTGTAAAATTGATACTGTACCTTTAGTGTTGATGATTTCATTGATAAATGTGCATATTATTATGACAAGGCATTCTATGCTTATGACGTATTCGACACTATCGTATATACATCGTAAGTTCATGACGATATCGTATCTAAATACGTCTGTATCTATGAAAGGACCACATTTTTTTTCACGTGTTTAAATGTAACTCAAATATTTTTGTTTGAATTTCCTAGTTAGCTTAAGATAAGATACAGGAAATATCTACTTTCCAACCTCGTTCTCAAGTCCGAAAGGGTTACCGCTGCCCGGAACATAAAGGCCTTAGGAAGGAACAGTTTTGAGTTTTAGACACTTGCTGCCGCTCCACCCAGAGCGAGGAGTCATTTCATGATTTCTCACCATTAAAAAAAGCCCGTTCTCAACAAACCTTCGCATAATAGCTTGCATATTTTTGACCGATGTTTTTGTTAGTTACAGAAATCGAAAAAAAACGTATCCCCGAAATACTGCAGTTCTTTGCCCTATGAAGCGATCCTTACAATTTAAAATACTCAAAAACGTAAAATAAGGAAGCGACTCATAATACGTTGATATAATTTGATGACACAGCGACGAAGCATGCGTCAGTTAGTAAACATTCACGTCGCAAGTTTTCGTCAGGCCATTGTGGACGCCATTGTCTTGTCCTAACTATCTGTTGCGGTAGACTTATACATATTATGACAATATTATTATGTACGCTAAATGTCCCTTGCGCAGAAAAACTTGAAGGCGGACAATTAAACAAAGGCGCCGTTTTAAAATATTAGTCATCGTCGGAGAAATGCAAGGGATTAGTCATGGACCGTAAGGTACTTACTTAGGGACAGCATGAGAACTAATACTACCAACCTTTGGAAGGTTGGAAAGGAACAAAATTATTTAAAGTTGTGGATCTGTGTCTAATTTGCGAAATCTTTCATTCACCCTCAGTAGGTACATGTTGTATGCTGACAGGACACCTTTTTATCATAGGGATTTGAATCAGGCGTGGTGGTGTAAGACATATTTGAGACTCCATACTTGTCATCAACTTTTTAACATTCTTGTCATTAACTAGCTTCATCTTTCTGACTGACCGACCCCTTGACAATTCAAAAGTGCCTGTTATTGGTTTATTTAAAATAAATAATTTGAGTTTGAGTTTGTTAGTTACGTGATTTATATTAACCAATAACCGATTAACTTATTACACTACCTCAATAAACACTAGTCATTCCCATTCTCAATAGTTTTTGCTGTGATGCGTGTGCGCATTGTTGGGGGCCATTGTTTATCCGTATCTGTTGCACAATGAACGCTATCTGTCACCTCGGAGCATTGTTCGACTGATAAAAACGAGTCGCAAAGAAAGGGAAGGTTGTGGTTCAATTGATAAGGCTGTCTAGTAATGCTTGACAGGGTTCCGTAGTTTTGGAAGAATTCTGAGAAGACTTCGGCAAGCGTTTTATGAGTCAGTTCTTATATTCAGTTAAACGGTAGTCCTAAACACTAGTAATATACATAATATATGGAGGGCGTGTTTGAAGATAAGATTAGAAGGAAAGACAGATTAAAGTGTCAGGCTTTTTTTTTTCAGGCTGGGAAATCATCCAATGACTTCGCCCGCTCTAGGTGGAGCGGAAGGGAGTGTCAGACTCTTACTGACTAAAACCCATCCATGTTCCTTCCTTAGCCCTTTGTGTTCCGGGGTAGCGGTAACTCTTTCGGACAATCCCGCTTACCCGGCAGGCTTGGCCCTGAGGGGCTCCTAAAGTGTCAGGCTTGAACTGATATTCTATACAAAGGTTTCTGGATTTGGAGAACAATTCTACGACAGCAGTTTTGACTAGGATTGACTGGATTCTGAGCAATTTGTTGTACGTTTAGGGGCAGTATGCAAAGTGCAGAAGAAAGGACCAAACTTGATTTTAATCACACAAAACAATTGAATGTGTAGCTTAATATAAATACGTAGCAAAGGTACTTCTAGGGACATTATCAGTTACCATAAATACAAATAGAAATACATCATAGCTACAAGGAAAAATAACATGTATCTAATCCCTATGTACACAAGACGTAACATAATATTATGTACAAAACCACACAAATGTTTATATTGTGATAACTAAACAAACCACTTGTTCCTGCAGAGGAGATAATATTACATTGTGTGACAATTAAAAAAATAACCTTTAGAACTGCTTACTGGATAAAACAAGTATTTGTAAAATACACAAATACTTGTAAGTAATCTACTTATGAGTTTGTTCTTTACTTACTTAACATACTTAAAGATAAATCTCAAATTATGCTTCAAGTAACATATATTACGAACGGCTAAATAGCTAATATTCATGCAGCATTAATAAGATCTGGTGAGCTTGAAGTTGTGAGTTCAAGCCTTGCTTCTTGTACAGACGCCAGCACATCAAGCTATCCCAAACGGACAAATATTCCCAATTGAACATGAACCTTAAAGTTGTGTATTAAAGTTGGAAATCTAACAAACAAATTTGACAGATTGCGGTGTGTTGATGTACCGTAAAACGGGGTGACATTGATTAATTTTTAATTTGAAATGGATGCCACGCTTGCAGTTTCAACGATAAAAATGTAAAAAAAAAACTGCAGTGTAGACTCATTACGTAAATTAAGTATTGCAACAAAAAAGTTTCAATAAGTCCATACTTTTTTTGGAAAAAAATAAAAACCTGTTTATCATTTTAAATTGATAATGGGGCTACTTTGTCACCCCTTCTTTTTTTTTATTTCATTGCAAAGACACCCCGAAAACGACAAATCTTTTAGACCTTTTCGACACTAAACTTTAACAAATATTTTTTTAAAGTTCCGACAACGACTACTCGTTGACGCTTCGGCAAAATATGGCCGATCAGTCAGTCTGGCCATCAGAACAAACCAAATTTTGGCTGCGTTAAGTATCCCGCAATAAATCCGAAAAAACATATCAAGTTTAGCTATCATCAAAGTCACCCCAGCTCTCAAAGTAACCCCGTTTTACCGGTACTGGCTTCTGTATTTTAATGAAGAGGGGTAAATTTAGCTATAATATAGAAAAATAATTAAATTCACTCTATGATCATCTTCAAAATGAGAATAAATCTAACAAATCCCAGATAAATGGCAGCTCAATCATAAGTTTTAAACATCATTGTCCTGCCCTTTTTTCAATTTATTTAGGGTAACTACATGCAATAAATATTTTTACCCAACTTCAATCAATCAATCATACTTCTTAATTAGTTGTCATTGCAGTAGTTACCCCGTTTTCTAGACATTATCATCCTTCACTCAGTTCAAAATCAAAAATCAAAAGTCATTTATTCAAATTAGGCTGAAGATCAGCACTTTTTGAAGGTCAAAGTTACATAAGACAGTCCCCCAAAATGCCCACCCTTCACCACTTCCTAGTGCTTTAGCTGGGAAGAAGAAGTGGCGCAACAAACTCCCCAGCAGCACAGCTGTCTGTTTAGTTGGAAGAACTTGACTCTACACATTTATCGTATGAGAAGTAATTAACATTACGAAACAAATCACATTAAGTTCATCCTACATTTCATTTTCCTACCTCTACTCTTATACTAATCCACATTCATACTCAAAAATTAAGTATTAAACATCACAAAATAATAAAATCTTTTCCTCACATTCATATTTACAATCCTGAGTCATAGTAATAGACTTTCATCCGTCTATCTGCACTAACAGTTAAATACGAAACAATCTTTATTACGCTGATTATTATTTTACAAACATAGATAGACAGAGCAAATTACTGTAATTATCCACTAATTTGTGATCAATTAACATTCATAAGTATAATGAAATGCTAGAAATTAATTGTTTTAATGAAATTGAGTTTTTTTCACGCAGCAAGATGAGTAGAATGTTTTATGATATTATTTTAAAGGATAATTCATAAATCTATGGTCATGGTTAAAAATGTAATCCAATTTTAGACAGAGATAGGATACTATTTACTATGAAGGTACCTACATCATTTTTTCTTTTTTGATGTGGAGAATATGCATATCAGCCACAATTACCCAGTATAGTTATTATCGAAACAATATTTCAACTGACCCACGATATATTGTGACTAATGTATGCATTTAGAGTATTCAGGAAACACCCATACACTCAAAACTTGATAAGATAGTCCACTTCCTCTTCCACTCATAGAATTGTGACATACATCAGCCATTGATAAGGATACCGATATTTAGCCTGGTCTCTAGTCAGACTGACAACTGTCCATTGGGAACAGGACATTATGATGAAACATTTGAGGCGTGATTGAGAATATAGACTCAATAACTAGTTCAAGGAAGTATTATATTGCATAAAAGAAATGATTAAAATGTATATTATTTTGTTATCAATGCCTAATTACCCGATAATTACTATTTCAAATCTCCAATTTGTAACAGTAAAACCTTCTTTGCTGTGATATAGAATATTTTTAGAATCTTGAAACAAATATTTTAAAGGGACTTTAGACATAATATTACATTTAAACATAAATTCTTAAATAGAATTAGCATTACCAATTAAATACCAGTTGTTGGAATTATCAAGGGCTTGTGAGACAGAAAGGTAAAGAAATTGAGTCAACAGACAACTATAATAAAAAAAAATAACCTTGGCTTACAATTCAATGACTTCAGTGCAAATAAATTAAAAACTTGAAAACTTTTCAAATATATTTACGAGAGACAAGAAAATGACCGCAAGTACTACTGTCCGAAAGGGTTACCGCTACCCCGGAACATAAAAGGCTAAGGAAGGAACATGGAGGGGTTTAGTCAGTAAGAGTCTGACACACCCTTCCGCTCCACCCAGAGCGGGAGAAGACATTGGATGATTTCCCGGCCTTAAAAAAAAAAAAGTGTCTACTGCAGGACATATTCAACAGAAACATAACTATAAAGCAAGATTATTCGGACCAATTAATTGCACGGAATCTTTCTATTAGATAAATATACTTTGTAATGGATTAATAGGATAATTCATGAATTCTGTCAATATTAGAATGTTGTAGTACAAAGTCTGGTATTGTGTTACCTAGTAACTGAGTTTAAAATTGAGCTGCATCCCTTTAGACTGGAAACAGATTGATTGTAGCATAAAGTGAACTTGATCTGATATGAAAAAAAAATGTTCCCGGTTTCAGACGGCACCTTTCATATTTGACAAATATTTCACACGTAGTCTTTAATTATAATATAGGTAATACAGGCTGGTGTTCACACCTCCTCATCAATGCGCATATTTTGTATATGGAATTATAATATAACAATAATATTTATGAATTAAAATATAAGATTGTAAGTAGTATAATTAATTTTAATAAAACAGATTTAAACAGACGTAAGCAAGTAATATTCTATCTCTACTTTGAAGGAGATTAAGAATTTAATTTAGAGGATTTAAAATAGTTTTACAACTAATACAAACTGGCCTAAAACTTATAGACTTAATAATAGAGTTACTTTGACAGTTTCAAATATAATATCTTATCAAAAATATACTTTGTAGTTTGGATAACATCAAATAACTTGGGGATTATGGTTGATCTGATCATGTATGAGGTATTAATTCCAGTTTTGACACTTCAATTCATATTTAAAACTTTGTAGTGTCTTATTGTTTAACTTGTTAAGATTTTGGTGCAATGGTTTCTTTTATATTTTGTGTAATTTGAGATATCACAATAGTTGATTTATATTTAATTACTATACAATATACTAACAGACTACAAAGCTTGTATCTAAACTGGTTAAAAGAATTATTAACTGATTTTTCTCTTACAAAATCAATTTTGCTTTAAGTTAAGAGTGAAAAGATAGAGAAAAACCTCCATAATGCACTTTCTAGGCAGTAAATCTTGAATTATATTCCGAAGTAGTTATTTATAAATCAGCAAAGTGTGACTAAGCGTCCCAATATAATATTTCCAGTGTTAAATTAGAAGTAATTTAGCAAATATTTTTTACATTTCAATCTGTGAGAAATGAGTAAACTGTTCAATGAAATAAACTCACCTTATTGTGTGGCAGTACTATGAAGGCGCCTCCTCCGGCAGACTCGACGATTATAGCCAGAAACTTAGGATTCACCGCACAGAACGTAGAGTCCCAAGAACTTTTTGACACTCTTATATTATCATAACATTGCTCACGTTTCAGGGCCTGCCCGTAAACGTGGCGGAACTTAGAACTGCGCACCACCCTAAACGACATCTGTAACGCGAAAAGTAACCAGTTAACAACAATACAAACAACAACTATTCGATTATTTCACTTATAACATAACCTATACGCCACTGTGACCTATATTTTGACACTACAATTATTTAAGAACTCCAACTCACGTTTAATTAAATAGAAGAAATGATTATTATTACGCTAGAAAATGCAATGAAAACATTTGAATATAACACAATTGTTTAAAAGAAAATAAAACTGAGAGCTACTAAGGATCGAAGGGAGGACGGTTGGGAAAACGAGCAAACTCCATATTTGGTAATGCCTGCAGCCACTACTTTTAGTGATGATAAGCTCGGTTTAAAAGTAAAAAAAAATATGAAACGGCTATTTATATACTTAAAATTTTTAGAAGAATTATTTAAGTGCTACAAATAATTATTTTACTCAAATTTATAGTTAATATTTTAGTTTACTTTTTTAGGAGACGTTTCGTTATTTTTGAACGCAACTCTCAATTGTCAAACAACTGTCAAAATGTGTAACTTTTGGATGCATTCGCGGTTTTAGGTTTTTAATAGTTTTATTTTATTTCTTGCAATGTATTCAAACCTTTTAATAAAAAAGAGTTCCTTCTTAGATCCAATAATTATCATGTGCAGGGCACTTACTTTAGGGACATCCAATCGAGCTCTTTCGGTATATTTGGATGCCTTTGGTGTTTGGGCATGATAACTGTGGCAACGTTCTCTACCAACTCGTTTGGCCACAGGGGCTCTTTTGATATCGGGGCTTGTGAAACTGTTATGTCTTTTGACATTGTCCTTTAAAATAAAAAGAACAATAAATAAGATTACTGGAAACAGTACCTAAACAACAAATTAAATCACAACGCAAACAAATTACGAAATAGCACTCACCCTGTCCACGGAATCGACTTCCATCATAACAATAAAATACTTTCAAATTATGTAGAATGTGCAAATGATTCTCAAAACGTATGAAAACTAACGATTCTTTTAGAGGTAATTAATAATGATAAATGTAATGAAAGAGAAGGTAGTTGAAAATAAATTATTCAGATCAGCTTCCAACTTGAGACCACATTTTTAAATTACCAAACAGCTGTTAGTAAATTTGTAAATATATCTTATCCAATAAGAAGTTAGATTTTTATCATTTTAATTTTTTGTTGTTCAATATTTGTGTGTAAAAGGTGTATTTGGACCACATCTGCTTTTGACATTTAATTTGACAAAATATCTGTCTGAGTTTGACAGTGACATATTATTTTATCTGTGGTAGTTCTAGTAAATAGAAGAATCGTGGAATTCGACGATTGCCGAAATTTTGTGAAATAAATTACATTTTATTAATTTTCCGATTATAATACGCACAACATATAATGTTTTAATTCGATTCTGTTTTGTTTAGTGATATTTTAAAGGAATAATCATGGAAGCAGCAGTTTCAAAGGTAGGAAATCAAACAGATTTTCATGAGATTTTGAAATTTTATTCTTTTTAATATTTTTGGATTTTATTATGAACTCAGGTATTAAATGCAAGGATATCATAGCAAGAATTTGCTATTGGGTGTTTTTATCAAATTCAACATGTAAAAACCAGTCATTTTCACATAAATTCCAAAAATTGGGTTTTTTTTTTCATGTTTTATTTGTGCCGTATACCTATTTCTAGCGGTCCATTTCAATACCTTCTAAGTGTAATTTTCCTCATATTTTATAAACCTACTAAAACTATACTTAATTATTTGTTTACACTCAATTTTATCATTGCACCATAATTTATGTGGTAATAATATTTTATTACTTAACAAGTAGGTACTTAATTATTAATGAAAGTTCGACGTTAATTTTTAATTGCTCAAAACTGTGTCAAGCACTAGAAATGTTAAAATTAGGAAAGGTTAGACCCTTACATCTTCAGCTGGTTAATAGAATTTGGATCACTCATATTGAAAGTGTTGTATTTGTTAGTGATGTCACTCTACAGTTTCTCTTTTGCAATCTGCTTCATCTGATGTCTCTTATGTAAATAATTGAATGTGTGTCTCAATTTATTAAGTAATAGCTTCTGCCAGGGCTTTCCCTCGCGTGCATGACAAAAATTATCCCACAGGACCGTAATACAGGGATAAATAGTATCTGATGTGTTAATCCAGGTTATAAACTATCTGAGTGCCAAACTTCATCTAGATCCGTTCTGCCATGATTGAGTATTAAATATCTAAACATCATCACAAACTTTCACATTTAAGTATAATATTCATAGAATTTTGAACATGTTGATTATTGTTGACCTTTTGTTATGTAAACTTACATGATGGTGACTGCTACGTCTGTGACATTTTCATATTCATTATGTATATTTTTATTAACATTGGCATGCTCTTGCCCTTATTCCATTCTATTGAGAGACGGTGCAGTAGATCTTCTTCTGCTATACACCCCAGTAATTTAGATAAATAATGAAGTTAGCTCGAGGTTCTGGTGTCCCAACCACCAGGAGCTCGGACCCAGTGCCTGATACAGGTGAGCTACCATGTCTAAATGTTTTATATTCTAATATATAAAAGTATAATTTTGATATGTGTTTTTATAAAGTAAATCTATCTCTAAAATGCACTGAATCCTTGAATCATAAACAATTATTTTTTTCTAATTTAGTGCATCATTCTTTGATAAGGCCCATATTCTGACTGTTTTTGGACTGATGTAGTAACAATTTATTGTTATATTTATTGAATTCCTTTTTAATTGGAACATGTACAGACACCAGCTCATCAAGCTATCCCTAACTTACAAATTTTCTCATTTAAAAATTAACCTTGTCTTTGCAATAAAGTTGAAATACTATAAAAGAAATTTGACAGATTGTGGTAACTTGATGTGCTGGCCTCTGTACCTATTACTTATTCAATATTTACTTTTAAAAAAAATGTTGGTTCTTCAAACAGCTCTGATGCATAAGTTGTTATTGTTGGCTTCTTCCAATGTCAAGTTCATGATAACAAATACTCCACTTATCATCCAATCTTGTCAAAATATTGCCTTTATCAACATCATATTTTTAGCTCATTTTAGACGTAAGTACTTGAAATAAGATTGCTACATTTAGCCTTATTATTTAGCCCATTTAGCATGTCTGTCCCCAGAAGGTTCCCTAATAAAGTATGGAAAAATAAAACGCGTGTGGTCGGGGGACCCCGGTTCGGAACGAAGTTTCATACGCGATACTCGCACGCACGCACACACAAAACGTGTTTTTTTTTATATGTCATAACTCTAGGGTTATTCTATTAGTCAAACTAATACAAAAAAAAACCGGCCAAGTGCGAGTCGGACTCGCACACCGATGGTTCCGTACAAATCTGTAGGTATATAAGTAAAAGTTCACCCATCACGAGAATCGAGTCATAGTTATGGTATTTTTATATTTTGAAAAAAAAAACTATTTTTTTTTATTATATGATGTAACTAAAAATTTACGGTTTTCGCAATTTTTCCTTTATCTGCAATGTAAGACGTTACTTTGTACCAAATTTCAAGATTCTAAGTTCACGGGAAGTAGGTACCCTGTAGGTTTTGATTCCCGTGCGAGTTTCGAAAATTTGCGGCATAAACAGCTGTATCTTTTGATTGCTTTGGCTTAGAAGTAGACCTGAGTATTAGATATAAATTTCAGTTTGATACCTCCGCGCGTGCCTGAGAAAAACGGTCTTGACAGACGGACGGACGGACAACAAAGTGATCCTATAAGGGTTCCGTTTTTTCCTTTTGAGGTACGGAACCCTAAAAAGTCCTAGAGTAACGTAAATAAATGTGGTCCAAAAATGCATAGTTACGAAGATATCTTCAATCATACTTAATTAATTTATCTCGATGTATAGGTATTAAATTTGGTTCGTTAAATACGAGTACCTAATTCTTTTTCATTCGTACCAATCATTCGTAAAATTAAAGCTATAAAAAAAAGAAAGAAAACGCTAAGAAAAAAAAAAAGCGACGTTGTCATATTTCTCGTAAGGGTGTTTTACATTAATAATATTGTGACTTTGTGAGAAAGAAAAAGACTCTTGAATAAACATCATTATGCCAGTTGGTTTTTTAGTCTCATTCATAGCCCCTGAGCAGGGTTCCCAAACTTATTTTGTCCACTGCCCACTTTGAGAATAAATGATTTTTTAGCGCCCCCATTTTTTCACCTACCACCACTATCTAGATGAAATTACATATCGCCCCCTAAGCCTAGAGGCGAAAAAAATTGGTTGTGTAGAACAACGCCCCCATTTTTTTAATTATTGCCTAAAGCGGGCACCGCTTTAGGCCTACAGCGCCCACAAGGGGGCGTTATCGCTCACTTTGGGAAAGGCTGGCTTAGAGTAATAATGACATAAAAAAAACACCTCGCATAATAGAAGGAGACAGAGAGAGAGAGAAGCACAGAGGGGGCATAACGCTTATTTCTTACGTGATGATTTCTACCAGTTAAGTATCGCAACCTTCATTCCAAAAAACGACTACTATGACGACATGAACAAGGGACGGCTTTTTTATGCGTGTTTTAAATAAGAAATGTAGACTTCACTAATCAAGTCAGAATCACCCATATACCTAATGTTTTCAAAGAACTTTCCAATGTTAGTGTAGTAAAAAAGTCAGTTAATTACTTTCAGGGCCATCTGCAAGGCGCATCGCGTAGGTACTTGTGTTTATTTATCATTCAGCATAGTTTTGATGCCTGAAAAATGTTTTTCCATTATGTTTTAGTTTACCTTATCTGTACCTATAATCTTAATTGCTTCTGCCGTTTTTGGTATTTTTCCTGTCATTAATGATAAAAATCGAGTTCGTACCATGCATATGGCTAGGTTACGTTTTGATACATCAGAGAATAAGTCAGGAACTCTTTTATTACATCCCTAGTAATCACTAGCGACCTGTTAATCCCGCTTAGCAACGTTTTTATGAATTGACATCACCTTTGACATCCAGATTTCTTATTAATAGCAATGTGGAGGAGCTCGTGGCCAAGTAAAAACACTCGCACAGGTCGATCCATCAGGTTAAGCTACGCTTGCCGGGTTTGGCTTTGGATGGGTGACCATCTTTACATACCGTACCGAGACTCCTCCGTGCCTCAGAAAGCACGCTATGCCGCTGGTCCCGGCTGTCATTTGTGCATCTTTGACATTCGTTACGGGTTGTCAGAAGCTCGAAAATCTGATAGCCTTACCAAGGGGTATCATATTAGATACCCAGTAACTGGGTAGTGGAGGTCAGATAGGCAGTCGTATTATGTACTTAAAAGACTTTCGGAATAAATTCTCTATAATGATGGTGAAGTTTGCATCAAAATCCGTTGCGCAGTTTAAAAGAACAACACAAAAGATACAAAATGCGACTTTAATTTTATAACATGTAGGTATAGATTGGACCCAGATTAAACTGCGACGTAGTTTAGTCCTACATGTATCTTGGTGTTGGTGCTATGATCGCGAACAATGGCAGCTGCTTGGATGAGGTGACATTACTGATCTAGAAAAGAAAAAAGTAGAAGCTTTAGGAATGTGGTGTTGGAGAAGAATACTTGGGGTATCATGGACATCTACACAAACATCTCTATACAAGAACTCTCATTCAAAAAGCGTCTATCACTACTAGTACCGTCTCGAATACTGAAGTTCTTTGGTTATGTTCTGGCGGAGTAATTAATCCATAGATCGTATAGTGGATCGGGAGGTAAGACACCACACGAGAGGTCGCCGATGAGGTGACCTGTCCCACATACCCGTGTGGGAGTCCTTTACTCAATAATGAGCTCTGTTAGCTGCCGATGCTGGGTAGTGCAGCACGACCAGTAGCAGAAAAAGAATAACACTGTCACTTGTACATTGTGTTTTAATTAGAGTCAAAGTCAAAGTATTTATTAGCGTGTTTGGTGGGTAAATCCACAAATTTATGAGACGATTTTTGAAATTGAATTTATTATATCTTTAGTGGACTGTATTTGAGGTTGCTGATAATCGTCTCGGGGAATCTACTCGAGGAAGAACAAAACGACGATAAGGAATAGGAATTGTGCTCACGTACCTTTGTTCCTGGGCCGCGTGGCTTATTCCGCTGATGCAGCCGTATTTCGGGACGCAGTCGTCTTTCCTGGTGCACCACGGACGCGAATCGCGGATGGACCCCGGGGCCACTTGTTCAGGTAGATTCCGGCGGAAGCGGTTTGGCCTTCTAGCTGCGTTTACGCCGCGAGGCCGCGTTTTCGAGTTTGGAAGTCGTGCGGACGCAAGCATGTCCTGAGATGGAGTGAAGTTGCCCCCGTCATTCGCCACGTGACTTGACGTGAGCATAAAGGTGGGAGGGAAAAAGGAAAGATATATCTCGTCGCCTGTTCTAATTCTTCTAATCAACGTCATTTGAAGTAATCAGTTAATGAGTGATAGAATTTACAAAAGGGACGACTAGATGGCGTCACCATTTCCCCCCGGGGTTAAAGGGTTACCTTTAAAAAAAGGGAACAAATAATATAATAAGCTATGTTAAATATATCACCACATAACCTATCTTTAAATTAGCATTGCATTATGAATAAATAACCTATATTAACCAAAACGGAACACCCATAACGCAAGCTACTGGCTAAATACTTAAGCTAAAGAAGAGAGACCCAGCTCAGGCTAGATCTCATTGAGTTGGACCACAATGACCAGCGTACCCTCCTGTATAGGGGATGCAGGACTATTCCACTTGGATCTAGCCTGAAGCTGGTGAACGTATTCCGAGCGCCAACGCCGCCAGAACGACTGCACGAGCATGTCTAATAGAGAACAAGTGCCGTTGTACGTGTACAAGCATTGCACCGGGCCGCGCCGCGAGAGAAATCGTTTTAGGGCTGCTATAAACGACACCGCGCTTAGATCCGTTGCAACCTCAACATGCGTAGCGCGAGTCGTCAAGCACGTGAAAATGCATAACCAAGTTTTGCGACTCTTAACGCTTCGACCACGCACTGGCGTGTACTGCAGCGGCCCCGCATAATCACAACCGGTATGTGTGAACGCTGTATCTACTTGCCTGACGCGATGGCTATGAAGATCAGCCATTAGAGGATAGACCGGGCGAGGACGGGATTTAAAGCAGACGTTACATTTACGTGCTATGTGGCGAATTATTCGCCTTGCAGCAAAAATCCAATATTTATGCCTGAGTAAGGACATAAGTAACTCCGAACCGGCATGGAGATGTTTCCTGTGATAAAAATCAACAAGAAGGTCAACGACATGATCGTGACGCTGCAACACACAGGGGTGTATGTAATTGTAAGGTTCGTCTGAGTTATACAGACGACCGCCAACGCGAATGAGGCCGTGCTCATCGAGAAACGGCTTGAGCTTATGGAGGTCCCAGCGTGCACTGAGGACCTTATGCGGTATGGATCTCTCAAACTTAATGTCTGGAGAAGCTTTCTGAGGATCAGGCAAGTATGCGAGAACCTCTTTACAGTTGCTCGTCCACTTGACAAGATCAAACTGGCCTCGCTTGAAGAGCTGAATAAGCTCTTCACAAAGCGAAATGGCTTGCGGAGTGGATGTGACACTACAGGCGATGTCATCCATATATAAAGCGGAAGATTCTACAGCTGTGGCAGCAGGAAAGTTGTCGCCTTCGTCGGCTATCAACTTGTAAATAACGCGTAACGCGTGATATGGACTGGACTCGAATCCAAAACAAACTCCGTTAAATTGGTATACGGATAAAGGTTCACCGCTGTCAAAGCGATAGAAAATCCTTTGAAACTTACAGTCAGATTCACGAACGCCGATATTGAGAAACATCTGACGGCAGTCAGCTGACAGCGCGACTTTGAAAAGACGAAACTTTATCAAAATGTTAAATAAGTCGCCCTGCAAATTAGGGCCAGCATGCAGAATGTCGTTAATAGACTGACCCGATGTAGTTTTACAACTGGCATCTAGAACTACACGAAGTTTAGTAGAAGTTTCATCTTCGCGAACTACGCCGTGATGCGGGATGTAATACGCGGGAAGAGATTTATTCCCGCATCACGGATGACGTCATTGTAAGCGCCTCGCAACTTGAGCGACGCATCGAGTTTGCGTTCCAAACAATGAAAGCGTCTCAGTGCGGCGGCGCTGGAGTCGCCCAACGAATACGGATCGCCACAAAAGGGCAACGCCACAACATATCTGGCGGTGTCATCACGAACTGTGGTCGCGCAGAAGTGTTCCTCACATTCGAGTTCTTTGCGGCTCTGCGAGACCGGTGCGGTGATTTCTTCAAGCTCCTAAAATCGCCTGAGCAGAGTGTCAATCTTATTCTCTTGAATAACGGCACAACAGGACGTGGCGTGATTAGAAACGTGTGACGTAGGTACGGTACCCATAATCACATACCCCAATACCGTCTCAATAGCGGGAGGAATGTTCGCTTTATCACTACGCACAACGTTATGTAAGAATATATGCGGCAGTACCGCTGCGCCCAATAGAACATCGATCTTACCCGGCCGCGCGAAATCTGAGTCTGCTAACGGTAATTTCAACAAATGATTAAGTTGAGACACGTCTATATGAGCGTTCGGGAACGTCTCTGTAATACGATCAATTACTAGAGAAGAAATCTCAAAATTAATGTTTTTATTAAAACGCGAATATATTTTAAAGTCTACGGAACCCTTACAATATTTTTCCGAACCGCCGATCCCTCCGATTGTCAATCTCGATGTCTTATTATTATTTCGTAATCCGAGACGACGATAACAATCAGCTGTTGTTATAAAACTAGACTGCGAGGTTGGATCCAGTAAACAACTGACCACATGTTGCTCGTTATCAGTGTCGCGAATGATAACTTGAGCTGTCGCTAACAATATCGTTGTGGACACTATACGTTGCTGCTTCGCATCGCGCTGACCACAGCAAGCATTCGCGTGATGACTGTGTGCGCATGCAATGGACGTCGCACACAGGGCCACTTCGGTTTGCGCGGCGGGCGGCGGCGCGGCGTTCGGAATCGTCTCTAATGACGTAAGCGGAACCGGTTTATCCTCTGGCCGCTGGGAGTTTTTATCAAAGTGGAGTAAAGTGTGATGGCGTTGATTACAACACTGGCACTTGGTATTACTGGAGCAATTGCTAGTCTTATGTTTTATACTTAGGCAATTGACGCGCGCTTTGTTATCCTTTACACATTTGAAGCGATCAGACGGAGATAAGTTAATGAACGCTGGGCATTTGAAATAATGTTCGTGTTCAATATTGTCACACAAACATTTATGTCTTACAGTACCATTGTTCAGTTCAGTCATGAAGTTATCAATGGACAGCTGGAAATTCGAGACAGGAGCTGGACCGGTCAATTTAAGATTAAAAGCCTGGTCAAAGTACGTGGACGCGAGTGCGCGGGTGCCTTGGTATCTATCTATGAGCGACTGAAATATCAATTGGTAATTTTCAGCGCTGGGCGTGACCCCCGCGAATACAGACTGCGCTTTTGGTGACAGCTTGCCTATCAAATAGTATAACCTGTCCGCATCCGTCAACGAGTCATTGTCGTGCACTATTGACTTGAAGCTGGCGTAAAATATTGGCCAATTCCCTTATATCGCCGTCAAAAGACATAAGTTCCATTGGCGGCAGACGCGGCGACGCCTGCGCCGGAGACCTATTCGTACTCTCAAGCTGTATTTGTACATGCTTGACGATACAATATAAATCCTCGAACGATGTATATGCCTGGAAATTCGGCTTTGCGTCGGGATCTATAGCCAGCAACTTCTCATTATAAATGTCCAGCAGATGTTGGAAATCTGTTTTAAGACTATCCACAGTTATGCAGTAACTTAGAAACACCTCTTTATTAGCTTCGGAGGTGTTCGCTATTTTTGAACGCTCGTATATAGTTAGTATACGCTCAAATAAATCATTACGTTTAGCCTCTAGAATGGCTAATTCCCTTTCTTTTGACATGTTTCCGCTAGTATACGTACCTACCACCTAACAAGGTAATTAACCGATGTTCTCACTATATTTCTTACGAGGATACGATATTTTAATATGTATTTATTTACACACATCAAAAGTGTCTAGGGATCAACATATATTTTTGCAATAACTTTTCTCTTGATTGATATTAATTTAAATTTTCTTTAAGGATTCATCAAATAAAGTGTTTTCGTTTGTCACAGTAACGATAAACCAAGTCACCTTTGCATTAATAAAGAAATTTGCCATTTTCCTAATAAAGGGATTTTTGACATTTGAACCACTAACATTAAAGTTCGAAAAAAAGACTGAAATAACAGTTTTCTTTAAAATTTTATTGGGTAACTTAAACAATTAATAATCCGTGTTTCTACCGCGAACACTAACAACACAAGAACATCGGTTTGGCATACTCAAAATGAGTTCATCCAAATCACGCTGTGGAATGGCCGCCCATGTTCGTTGCAACAACAAAAAAAGGTCTTCTTGCAACTGGATACCCTCCATATTCGGCAGAGCTCTTCTCTGTAGCATATCCCATGCATGCTCAATCGGGTTCAAGTCTGGCGACTGAGCAGGCCAGGGCAGGACATTGATGTTAGCTGCGGCGAGAGTCTGTCTTACAACTCTTGCGGTGTGCGGTCGTGCATTATCATGCATTAACTGAAATAAGGGACCGATTTGCACTTGTAGAGGAACGATGACGTCAGATACAATCGTCTCAGCATAAATTTGAGCGTTGAGGTTGCCTCTGATCCAAATCAACTCAGTTCTTCCGCCGATCCAAATACCCGCCCATACCATGATGGTTCCACCACTATAAGGATGGACTTCCTGGCAGGATTTTAATCGCTGTTGGCGTCCAGGGGTTCTCCAGTGTCGTATACGTCTTGTATCCGGTCTCATACCAAAACGAGACTCATCAGAAAAGCACACGAAACGCCATTGTTCTTCTGCCCAATTTCTGTGTTCAAGAGCCCATTGATATCGAATCCTACGATTGTGCATTGCTATAGGTGGTACCCGTAGCGGTCTTCGGGAATGAAGGTTCACTTCATGCAAGCGGTTTCTGACTGTTTGGTCGCTAATTAAGTTCCCTGAAGAGTGATGAAGCCTCACGGCTAACATCATGGCGGTTATTGTTGGAGCTCTTCGAGTTAAGATTTGAATGTATCGGTCTTGTCTCCGTGTGGTGCAGCGATACCGTCCTTCATGGCGCTCAGCCACGGTACCAGTCGAATATGGAGGGTATCCAGTTGCAAGAAGACCTTTTTTTGTTGTTGCAACGAACATGGGCGGCCATTCCACAGCGTGATTTGGATGAACTCATTTTGAGTATGCCAAACCGATGTTCTTGTGTTGTTAGTGTTCGCGGTAGAAACACGGATTATTAATTGTTTAAGTTACCCAATAAAATTTTAAAGAAAACTGTTATTTCAGTCTTTTTTTCGAACTTTAATGTTAGTGGTTCAAATGTCAAAAATCCCTTTATTAGGAAAATGGCAAATTTCTTTATTAATGCAAAGGTGACTTGGTTTATCGTTACTGTGACAAACGAAAACACTTTATTTGATGAATCCTTAAAGAAAATTTAAATTAATATCAATCAAGAGAAAAGTTATTGCAAAAATATATGTTGATCCCTAGACACTTTTGATGTGTGTATTTATTTATTTATTTATTTAGGGATAAAAAACAGCAGTACAAAACATGTCATAAACTAAATATAAACTTAGACTAGTGGCACTTATTGCACTACCAACACTATTATCCACTGATCACTAACTTATGATTAATTATGCTACGCGAGTTAAATACATTATTAAACTATTAAAATTATAAAAGATCTTTCTTTTATTAGAATAAAATTATGATGCCATTATAGACTCGACTACAAGTATCCTAAATTTGTTAGCGGATAGGTTAAAAATATCTATGCTCTCAAATCTGTCGTTGTAAGAATCCACCAGTTGACGCAGAGGAGCGCGAGACCCAGCATTAGAGTGACATATTTGGCTGGTATTAGTTGCTAGTAAACGGTATGGGCGCGCTCGTCTACGCACTACTGTTCTCGGAACAAGGTAACACAGTTTATTGGATATATCAGAGGAGTCATATTTGTTATGGATAATACCGTGAGTAAACATTGCTCCAAGAAGCAGCTTTCTGGATTCTAAAGAAAGCAGGTTGTAATACTTTAACAATGTATCATACGTGGCTTGGCTGTGACTACATCTCCAATGCATGGCTCGCAGAAACTTTCGTTGTACTGTTTCGATTGATTCAATATACTTTCTATAGTAAGGGTTCCATATCATAGTAGCAAACTCCAGACATGGCCTAACTAAAGATATAAACAAATATCTATAAGTTGATGGACGTTTAAAATCTCTACTGTTACGCATAACAAAACCGTACATTCTAAGCGCGTTGTTTATAATAGTATCTATGTGCGTGCTGAAATGAAGTTTTGAGTCCAATATCACCCCGAGGTCCCGCAGTGAATAGACTCTATTTAGTTTTGCATTAGATAAATAATAGTTACATAGATGTTGTTTTTTATTTTTTGTAAAAGTTATAGCGTTACATTTGGGTAAACTCAGTAATAGTTTATTTGTGGTACAATATGTAGAAAGTCGATCTAAGTCACTTTGAAGTAATAAACAATCTTCAAAACTATTTATAGTTTTGTAAATTTTTAAATCATCCGCGTATAGTAGAAAGTTGGAGTGTTTAAAGCAACAAATAATGTCGTTTATGAAAATAGTGAATAATAAAGGACCCAAAATTGATCCCTGCGGGACTCCGGAGGTGACTGAAATTAGCTCGGATTGATAACCATTGATCACAACTTTTTGAGTACGGTTTGTTATGTAAGATGTGAACCAACGCAGCAAATTTCCGCGAATACCATTAAAAGCTATTTTTTGTAATAGCAATTCGTGGTCCACCTTGTCAAAAGCCTTCTGAAAGTCCGTATACACAGCGTCGGTTTGTAAACGATTATCCATGTTTTCGAAAAGATTCCCAACAAAAATGAGTAAATTTGTATAGGTGGATCGTTGTCGGACAAAACCGTGCTGTTGTTTAATTATGGACTTGTGTAAAGTGGGATATATTTCGTTGTAAACTAATTTCTCAAAAAGCTTTGACAAGGTGGACAGAATGGAGATCGGGCGGTAATTTTCCACGTCATGCTTGGATCCCTTTTTGAAGACTGGAGTCAAATGTGCCAGTTTCCATACATCCGGAAAAACGCCGTGTTCAATACATTTATTAAATAACAAATGCAGAGGATCACACAGTTGATCAGCAACACGTTTGAAAAACGAAGGAGGGATGCCGTCAGGTCCAGGACCTTTTGTGGAGTCTAGCGATATGAGCTCTTTGTGAATTTTTGAATGATTTATATAAATTTTACTAATAAGGTCACTATCGCTATGGAAGGTAGAAGGAGGCACCCAATTATGAATATCGAGTGTAGATGGTTCATACACAGATTTAAAGTACGTTGCAAACAGTTCACAGATATCGCGCGGCTCACAGCAGGAAGTGTTTCCCAATTTGACATTAGATGGAATCCCTGAATTAGCACGTTTACTAGATACATAGCTCCAGAAAAGTTTGAGATTTTTGTGAACATTATCTTCGACAGACTTTATATAGTTGGAGTAGCATTGGTAGCATTCACTATTGAATCTACGTCGGTAAAGAGAAAATTGCTCGAAGTCGGATATGTTATTGTAAACTTTCCATTTGATCCAAGCCTTGTTTTTGTTTCGGAATAGCCTTATAAGGGGTCGAGTAAACCAAATGGGAAAGTTAGAACATCGGTTGGATTTTAGAGGAACATGCTTACGAATAACTTCAAATAAATAATCATAAAATGTGTTTACAGATTCTTGTGCGGAAAGGTGATCGAACAAGCTATTCCAATCTGTTTCAGACAAATCAGCTTTAATTTGATCGTAATCACACTTATTATAATTGAATTTCACAACTGGGCACTGGTTCATGCGCGAATAATTCATGTGAGGGGAGGTCACGGCACAGTAAGGGGGGTGATGAGAGTCCATGGGTACTAAATGATCACTTGGCTGATAAACCTGGCAGTGTTCATTGGATATTAATAAATCTAGTGTTCGATTGTTCGCGTTTGGAAAGTTATGATACTGCGTGGCGTTCAATTCTGAAAGAAAATTTTCGAGATTCCTACCAATAAATGAATGGATCTCACTGAGCTGGTTACATGCACCAACTCCGGAAGGCCAATCCAGTTTCGGTAAATTAAAGTCACCTATTATGTAAAAACAATCTATCACGGGATCACTTAAAATGTTCGAAAGCATACTCAAGTAAGTAATATAGACGTCATCGGGTGTTTTTGGTGGTATGTAAACCGCACTGATAAAGTGCCGTTTCGAATGGTCACGACTGGGTAATTGAATAAGTAGAAATTCTAAGTGGGTGTGTAAAGAACCGCCGCATACGTTGGCCATATACAAAGGTTGAAGTGTTTTTAAAATGGCAACAAGAACTCCTCCACCCTCGCGTTTACCAGTTGCCGCGCGATCCCGGTCACAACGAAAAACGGTGTAGCGCTGATCTACAACCTCACAGTCTGCTATATCTGGTACTAACCAAGTCTCCGTTAATACGATTATATCATACGTGCCAGCCAAGACATTCATAAAAATCGTCTGAAGTTTGCCACGAATGCCCCTGCAATTCTGATAATAAATACATAGTGAATCAGCCATTAGGAAGGAGATATGTTATAATATAATGTATGTTGAAAGCACTGATGATTAGAGATGCAACCAGTAAGCCTGGAACCACAGATGACAGAGAATATAGAAAAATATGACAAAAATGTATTACTGATTCGCTTAACCAAAGAACGTATGTGTAATTAATTGAGCTTATGTAGTCTATAGCATCAAAATAAAAATGAAAAAGGGAATTTATACAGTTAGAAAAAATACGGAAAATTAAAGAATTACTTATTATCTTTAGCGGTAATATCATCGGAAATATTAAATTTGTGGAAATCCTTACTATTACGGATTGAAAATATCTTTGAAATATCAGTTCGGCGTACCAGAATTGTGGAATGTTTGACCCAGCAGTGTATAAATTTGTGCTTATTGGCCTCAAGACGACATTCACGAAAGAACAACTTTTTCTTCAGAGTTAAGTGCTCATTTAAATATATTGTATGCGAGGTTCCAGCTATGCCCACCTGATCCGACTTTAATCCCTTTGCCAAGCGATAGGCGCTCACTACGTTGTCACGAAACGGCACCGAGGAGAACCTCACCACAATAGTTTTGGGTCTGGAATTATTTAAAATTTTCTGTGGAACGCGATGTATGGAAATAATGTCGTTTTGTGTTATCGGAAATTTTATTTTGTCCCCTATAGATTTAATAATAGTGATCAAGTTCTCCCCACGCCTCTCCGGAACATTCGATATTTCTATATTACAGGCTCTGGCCTGCTGCTCCAATACGTCGATTTTGGCCTCAAGTTCGCCAACTAGATCGTCAGTACGCTCCGCTGAGATGACACGACTTTCAAGGGCTGAGATTCTCTTCACGACGTCTTCACATTGATTCGACGTAAACTCAAGCAAATCATCCATGGAGTCGATACGCGGAGTAATGTCCTCGTTCCTAGATTCTATAGCAACCAACCGCTGCTTAAGTGATTCCTGCTCAGCTCGCAAAAGATTGATGTCGTTGCGAATCTCAGTAGTGTTCGCGGTGAGAAGTTCCAAGTCATGTAAGGTAGATTGGTAGACGATTATGCGGTGATATTTATAACTCAGCGAAAACATTTTATAAAGTCGGGGGTATCTGTAAAGTTAGTCGAAATATGGAAGTTTCTAGACAACTATGTAGTTTTTTTATTAGGAGTATGTATGTAGGTAGCTACTTTGAGTATATTACCTGCGGAATGACCACGTAGTGGGTATGAAACGGAATAGGGGCCTAGTAATGTACTAATAACCTCCTATGTAGGTACTTGCCGAAGATACCTACGCGTTATATGGGAAGAATATGGATTATAAATCCTTTTCTTGCGGGTTAAGCTATATGTAGGTAGCTACTTTGAGTATATTACCTACTGGAATGACCACGTATTGGGTATGACACGGAATAGGGGGCCTAGTATTGTACTAATAACCTTCCTATGTAGGTACTTGTTGAAGATACCTACGCGTTATAAGGGGTGAGTATGGATTATAAATCCTTCTCTTGCGGGATAAGTTATGGTGACTCCAATCTCAATTCGACACGGATGTAAATCCGCTCTAATTGGACTATAAAATGTAATTTCGGTACGAAGTGACCAAAAATGCAAATCCGGCTCGAAGGACCAAAAATGGTGGGTAAATCCACAAATATATGAGACGATTTTTGAAATTGAATTTATTATATCTTTAGTGGACTGTATTTGAGGTTGCTGATAATCGTCTCGGGGAATCTACTCGAGGAAGAACAAAACGACGATAAGGAAGAGGAATTGTGCTCACGTACCTTTGTTCCTGGGCCGCGTGGCTTATTCCGCTGATGCAGCCGTATTTCGGGACGCAGTCGTCTTTCCTGGTGCACCACGGACGCGAATCGCGGATGGACCCCGGGGCCACTTGTTCAGGTAGATTCCGGCGGAAGCGGTTTGGCCTTCTAGCTGCGTTTACGCCGCGAGGCCGCGTTTTCGAGTTTGGAAGTCGTGCGGACGCAAGCATGTCCTGAGATGGAGTGAAGTTGCCCCCGTCATTCGCCACGTGACTTGACGTGAGCACAAAGGTGGGAGGGAAAAAGGAAAGATATCTCGTCGCCTGTTCTAATTCTTCTAATCAACGTCATTTGAAGTAATCAGTTAATGAGTGATAGAATTTACAAAAGGGACGACTAGATGGCGTCACCAGTGTTTTTTGGTGATACAATAGGTCTTATAATTCTTCTTCTTCGTGTGGTTAGTGACTAACCTGGTGTCCCTTATAATTAGGATATGGTAACTCAAAAAACTACCCATTAGGGTATACACTATTGAGTAATTTAAGAAAATAAAATCAATATTACATACAAATTAACATACATTTCAATAGGTACTTCGAATACAATCTATTTTTATAATAACCATTTTGAATACAAATAGACGCCTAAATTATTCATGCACTAATTTACAGCATTTCATGTCATCATTCTCCTGCCCTTATCCCAATTTATTTGGGGTCGGCGTAACATGTCTTTTTCTTCCATAGGTCTCTATTAGTCATTCCGTGTGGTGCCGGATAAAGAATAGCACCATCCCATTTCTTCCCGTGGGTGTCGTAAAAGGCGACTAAGGGAGTTTGAGACCTAGTGCATACAATTTAGCACCTTGGGTCACCCGCGCGGTGGCGGGTAAACCACCCATGAAAGCATTCCCAAGGAGGGTTGGTGTCAGGCAGGCGGCCGACTTTAAAACTATGCCAAAACCTATTGCAACATGGATAGTATGATTGGAATGCGCGATAGGGCTAGGGCGTACCCCACAGGCGACTCGCAGGGGCAGCACCCGGCTCCTGTGGGAAATGGACAAGGGTTGTCGCACCAGAACGGGCCGGTGCGACGTAAGACGCAAGCTCGGAGTGTGAGAGAAGTAAGATTAAGGTGCGCGAGCTAGAATGTAGGTACGATGACTGGAAGAGGAAGAGAAATAGCAGATGTTTTAAAAAGGCGACGACTGAATATTGCGTGTCTGCAAGAGACAAAATGGAAGGGTGCAAAGGCTAGAGAGATAGGGGAAGGGTATAAGTTTTATTACTGTGGATCTGATGGCAAGCGAAATGCTGTGGGTATAGTTTTGGATAGTGAGTTGAAAGAATGTGTGGTAGATGTTAAAAGAGTGAGTGATAGAGTGATAGCTGTTAAGCCATCCACATTCATACTCACACTTTCCTGACAACATTTTCCTTATTCCTCCGTATAACCTGCCCATACAATGACAACCGATTTTCACACAACGTTTCAGTCACCGGTGTCACTTTGTAAGAGTATTTATTATTTGTGTTTAATAACTGTTCCAATTTTATTTGAATATATTGCTGAGAAAATAATAGAGAGCTAAGAAAGCTGAAGTGCTGATTGATTTTAGTTTCTGACCGTTCAAAAGTACTCTAGCCCCACGTAGAGTTTAATTCTGAAAGATCTTAGTGTACAAACTAGGAAACTGAAAAGTACGTGTACAGACATTTACAGGTACCTAATTGTGCGACGTTAGTAAGTACGTTTATCAAACAGCGTTTACCTGAATCTGAAATTAGTTGCGTCACCTATGAAAAGTCGAGTTTCTAATCTTGGCTTACTCTAAACTACTAAAAGCAGTGATAGCCTAGTGGTATGACCGTCGACCTGCCAAGTCTTAGGTGTCGAGTTCGAACCCAAGACACGCACCTCTGAATTTTCAGATTCATGTGCGTATTGTATAATTATCACTTACTTAAAAATCGGTGAAGGAAAACATCGTGAGGAAACCGTCATGCCTGCGAGATATTTCTCAACAGTAGGTGATGCTAAGTCAGAGGCCCACGGGCAGCATTAAAACTCTGACACCAGGTTAGTCACTAGCGACACGAAAAGACTCGAAACTTTTCTCTTATCAGTAGAAATAACAAGAATAAATTATCTAGCCAGCCAAAAGGGCTTCAAGTAAGGACCTTTCGCCATCCTTGTCTCGTGGACGTGGCCCTTGATATTGGGCACACGTCTCAAATCCATAGATTAATTTAGTTACGTGGTTCAATACGTAATAGCGGAATTACTTACTATATCAGTATACAGTTGACACAGATTTAATCAATGCGCCTCAATTAAGTTTATAGCGTGAGATAAGCTAGTGATTTGAACGTTTATCATTGGTATAACTTTATCTATGCGCATATTGTATGTTTTATATAAAAAATAACAAGGTTCAATCATCTACCTGCCTTTTCTCGACCATGTTTGGGTCGGCTTCCAGTCGAATACTAGTATTTTTCATGGAGCAATTGCCTATATGTTGTTCACTACCCAGTTACTGGGTAATACGATAGATATTCCTTAGATACGATTCTTAAGACTGGCTATTAGATTTTGCGCTTCTGAGTGCAGTTTTATGTTGCAAAGTGAAAACTCTTCTTATATCGTAACTTGTTTAAAACTAGCGCATTGAAATTGAATCTAATATTAATAACAATAGAGTACAAGTAAATATTGATAAACAATGACCTATTAACAGGTCAGGCAGAGGTACGTGCATATATTGTTCAGCATCCCGCTGATAATATGCGAATTCTAGCGAAACGTGCATAAGTGACAACCAATAAAATGGCAATAACTACTAATTAATCAAGCTCATTCTTAATGCATTTTAATGTCTATAAAAAAATGTTGTAATCCTATTATAATATAGCTCGTAGCACCTTGCAAAAACACAAACATGACTACGTATCTGATATCTTAATAGTCACTTAAATCGTGTTTTGCCTAATATTTGGTTACGTAATTATAATTGCTGTTATTATCACAACTGCCTTGCTTTAGTCCAAGGTCCGTGCCGTCCGCGATTTTTTTTTGTCGCTCTGAACGGTTATGACTACAAAGAACCCACTTATTTTTTTAGTAACTTTTTTTGAGCGTGGGAAATCGTCAAATGCCCTCCCGCTCTGGGTGCATGGAGAGGAAGGGAGTGTCAGACTCTTACGGACTAAAACCCATCCATGTTCCTTCCTTAGCCCTTTATGCTCCGGGGCAGCGGTAACCCTTTTGGACAATCCCGCTGACTCGGCAGGCATCGGCTCTAGTCTGACGGGCCCTTTCTTTCATGCTGACATTTCTATCGTGTTACCGCTAGGCAGTGAATGTCTTGCTTCAGTCTATCTCACAATAGCTTTTACTACTTGGCAAGCATGCACCAACGTCGCTCACCATCAAGTAAGTAAGTGGGCAACCGAAAGCCTTTCAAACATAGATAAGAATATCATCTCTTGAAACCTACCTCAATGGACAAACCTTCGTTCGTCGTGTAAATGCTTTAATTAGCGCATATGTGTTACCACTCAGGTGGATGCTACCTGCAAGAATATGTGTGGCATTGTCATCGTAGCAAGATAAACAGATAGCGAAAAACTTTAGTTTTTAAGCGTTTAAATTAAATGATGATAAAAAAATCTGCTCATCTTGTTTTGAAGATCAACGAATAGGTAAAAATGTGGCTTATCGAGCTCAGTTCACACGCACTAACTTATCAGTAAGTTGTTTTTAGCTCCTCAGTAAAATAAAATACTATTTTATAACGTACGATAAACAATCAAATAGGTACCCCTTATCATGGAGTCGTAATATTAACAGGTCAAGGATTTATTCGGTAATATATTCTTAATGTTGTAACTTGCCAACTGTGTTATGTAAATGCAAAACTTGAATAAGATGCTTATAAATTCAAACAGGTTGTTGAAGAGTATTTGGAAGTCAAGTTCTTAATATAAAGACTGCCCGTTCCGGTTGTCCATTCAACATCCTTCTCCAGATATTTTAGCACTCTGGGGTCCCTAGTTGTATTGTTGCCTGAACGTATACGACAGGCCTTAGCTTTGGTTTCAAGAACATTCGAAGGTCCCTTGTGATGTAAATCCAGGCCGTCCAAACAATTGACCTACTTTCGGGCCTAATTTCAAGAAATAAATCTTGTGTGACTTGGGGAGGTAACTTCTAGGGAGAACTTTTGGTTGAACGAAATTGCTTTTTAGCTCCTGGCGTTTTCTGTAACTTATATTCTGGGAAAAGAGGCGTTACGCCGTTTTACGTATTCACCTGGAAAGTGTTCAATCTTTGAGTAATGAAAAATTATAAGCGTGCAAAGATCCCAACACGGTTGTATATATCAGAAACTGCTTGAACACAAATAGAACAATCAATTTCTGATCTAAATGAATCAACAAAATTGTTCCATATCTACTCTATTGAAGAATTGAGTGGTAGAATGTCAGCGCGATCACACTTCAATATATTCGGTTACAGTTGCTACTCAATTCGATGATAAAATCGAGTGAGTCACTCGGTCACACCATCGCATCGACCTGTCTGATTATTACGTCATGGCGTTGTTTGTTTCATGCGTTTAACTTTGAAGTTGACTTGCTATGAGTTCTTTGTGTTAATTTCATCATTTATATCTCTAGGTTTTGTTTAATTGTCGTGGGAGATTATGCAGATGGCTCATCTTACAAAGTTATTTAAAGATTCTTGGATTTGGTCTTCTCTGTTACGATCGAATCATCATTATTGGCCTGTACCATTTCATTACTAGATAAAGGTCTCTGTGATAACACGATATTCAACTCAACAACTAGCTAGCCAGACGTCCTTCTTTTCTAAGTTACTGTTAATTATTCTTAAAGGCGTCCGTCTCTAGGAGTACATACATCTGACACTTGATTGACAGTAGTGTTGCCCAAAATAGGTCTTGGTCTTGCAGTCTTGGTCTTGTTCTTGCAATTTCGCAAGACCAAGACCAAGACCAAGACCGCCTTATTGTAGCAAGACCAAGACCAAGACTGAACCCTGCAAGACTTGAGCAAGACAAGACTTAAGCCTGCAAGACTCTCGCGTCTTGCAGTTTAGACAAACTGAGATTTGAGTTATTAAGTAGGTATTTGGTTTCAATCCCGATTTTGATAGACGTTCCCCAGTATCAAAACCGTAGGCATCGACATAACTCTAAACTAAGGGCTGCAGTTGTATCTGCAGTTGGCAACGTGCCGCTCGTCTGAAAGAACCCTAAAAGGTTTTGTATTGAATAGGTAGGTACTTATTATATTTCAACTATTTATTAAGTAGGTAGCGTGTTAATATTCACAAATCTGTTCCCATCATCCCATGTGATAAAATGTACCTAGAATAACTTTCTAGCAAAGTTGGTAGGTATCTACCTATAATAATATATTATGCTTGTTTAAAAGTGTCTAATGTGCAGCAAACGTTAGTAGGTTGGTATGTGCTTAAAATTATAGCCAACAAATTATATAAACATTATGTAGGTACCTACTTATGTTTCAAAGTTTATATTATTCTTCTATTCAGCAAAATTTAAAACTAACAGCGAGTCGAGTAGGTCTAGTAACAGTTTTTACGGCAACCATGTTATGGTACAGACGCAGACGTCAACACATCAAGCTACCTACTACAATCTGTCAAATTTCTTTAACAGATTTTCAACTTTATTGCTAAAGAATTAAGGTCAAGGTTGATTGGGAAAATGTGACGTTCCGCGAATAAACTGTTGGTCGGTCGGTGTAATATAGGTATACCTACTTATTTGATAATTTACCGACAAAGACGCCGCAGTTTGCAACAAGTGTAGGTATCACAGCATTTGACACTGTTTGAGCGCCGCATTCGCCGACAAAGAGTACGGAAAGAGGCACACAAAATTGTTACCTATTTTGGTAGGGTTGGTACAGGAGCATAAAATTAAACGACATTGAAGATGTCTCGGCAGTAGGTAGGTATAAATTGAATGCTTGAATTGAGTTTCTTGTATAAATACATTCTCACACTGGCTCGAATTCGAACACTACAGCGTTTAAAGCTGTCGGGCGAGATGATAACTAATAACTAAGTAGGTATGGCATCTATTGAATTGCGAATATTTTGATTTCAAAATAATCATATGTTGTTAATATTGGTAAATTATAGATAGTGAGTGATATACCTAGGTACTAAAATGTAAGCAGCAGGATTGAAAATGGTATATGCCATGTCAGGGCTTTCCATAAGTATATTTTTAAAAAACTCTCAAGTAAGATTTAGAGTTTACCATTCAATTACACACAACAAATTATTGAAAAACAAAAATCATGAAAAATATTTTTAGACTGAGTACTTAGGAAATTAGTAGAAAAAATATTCTATCGTGATCGTGGATACCTAGTTATTAAAAAGTAGACAAACGTTGTATTTACTTAATTTTATTTTTCTGTGCTAATGCCAACATTGACAACCCTACCAAAATAGGTAAAAATTTAGTCCGCTCCTAGACTTTGTGTCGCCGCCCATGTTCCAAAGAATAAAATAAGTTTTCGGGTGCTCAGAACGGACACAAATAGATTAAGTTGTCCTCGCAAGGAAGATTGTAGTCGTAAGGATAGGTAGATATTATAAGAATTGTAGTAAGTAATAATAATATACCTAGTTTATATTATTATTACCTATTATACCTTTTTAAAGGACATTGCACTGCAAATTTGGAAGTGGGTGATTTTAACAAATTTGAAACGTGGAAAAGCTACAAATATGAGCGACGTTATATTGCTTTACGCATTTTGTTTTAAAATCACACACTTCCAAAAATCGAGATTTGCAGTGTCGGTTTATCAACTACTATAGTAGCGAGTAACCTCCATAAAAACAGCAGGCAACGTAGTGGAACGGAACTTGCCTAGTTCCAATAAAATAGGAACATTATAAACAATATTATTTGCATAATTATCTACACTTTATTGTTGCGTAGGCACAAAACCTATCTGATTCTGATACTTCTGTTTTTTAATCTTTCAAAGATTTATTCTATCTATCAAAGAATGCCGCATTTTCCTTTGTCGGCTTGTGCTTATAAATATGAGTTTTTATTTCAATTTCACTCATTTCCAATTGAGCTTCGCTTCGAGTCTATCTTATTTATTGTTCTCGCCCATTTACTTACTCTAAATCCTTATTACTTTCTGAGTGAATGTTTACAATTTGACATGAGTGACGAAGATTCAAATAGCTCTAGTCGGAGTAGTGAGAGTTGCAGAAATAGATCTAAAAGACCTAAAAGCAAATTTGACGAGTTTTTCGAAATAATTCATGCGTCCCAAATTGGTATGTGTAAATTGTGCCAACATAAGAAAGTTGAAATAAAAATGAAAAACAGAAACACTTCAGGCTTAAGGAAGCATCTACTATCTTTTCACGAGAAGGAATCGCAAATATTTCTTCCTGTAAGAAAACCAACACTAAGTCAAAGTCAAAGTGGAGATATCACAAGCTTTTTTACAACCACTGCAAAAAGTAGACAGGTAAGAAAAAAATATGTTACGTAAATACTACGTAGGTACTCAATTAATAATTAAGTCAGTGGGTAGCCTTAGGGGCGGTTACAGTAATTTACCAAAGTAAAGTAGGTACCTAGCTGTTTCTCGTAGGTACTTTATTTTTGTAAATTGATGAAAAAAACAATGCAAATAAGGGTGTTTCATAAATACCTACATTAAAATTTATGAGTTTACTTAGGTCTGACTTTACTTTTTTTTAAATAACTTATTTAGTAGTATGTACAGACGCCAGCACATCAAGTTATCCCTAACTATCAAATTTTCTCAATTATAAATGAACCTTATGTCTTTGCAATAAAGTTGAAATACTATCAAAGAAATTTGACAGATTGTGGTAACTTGATGTGCTGGCCTCTGTACGTAGTCCTCCGATTGCCGCCAAACCTGCCCAGCGTGGCAATTAAGGCAACTACCTACCCCCCGAGTGGGAAGGCCTTTGTCCAGCAGTGGACGTTGTAGTACGTAGTTATTAAATTGTTTTACGATTTTAATTTCTATTTCTACCAACGGGTGTTTGTAGTATCCTTTGTAGGTATTACGTGTTACAGAAAGGGTAGGTAGGTATATCCATTCAAACGGGGTTCACCCTCTTCAGAGTGTTGATAGGTAGGTATCTGGCTTATAATCTGCATTCATTTGAACCGTCAGCTAAATAAAGTACTCTACTTAAGTAGGTACATAGTTACTTAATTACTGAGGCAGCCGCGGCAGTTCTTGAGTTTTTTTTACTACAAACAAAAAGCAATTTCCCAAGCTACAATACCTACTTAGATTTTGTACTAAATAATTTGTGTTCAAGTATTTGCATCGATCACTAATAAAGAACTAGATACACAATCTCATACAAAAGTTCTCTTAAAAATGTCGCCAATTGTGTTTAGGTAAAATAAATCTATATTAATGTAATTTCAACCTTACCTGCAAGGTTTAAAGCCGTATTCACAAAGCTATTGCAAAAAGCAATAAAATTTTACGACCGGTACTCGCTGCTCAACATACATCAAAACAATTTCAACCTTATACGCATGCTTTAAAGTAACAATTACTAAGTGTCAAAAAAAAGTAATAAAATTTTACAACCGAGGCTCGCCACTAGCACAAGGAACGAGTGGAGACGAACCAGAACAATATTTTTTGTTTGTACTGTAAATTATTATGTATGGTATTTTAACATACTTCAAAAAAAGGAGGAGGTTACTCAATGCGTCGCGTATTTATAATTTTTTTTTTATTTTTATGTTGCACACCACCCATAAGTCGAAGACGAATCGACCGATTGAGATGATTCATTACATTAGGTTTGTTCCCAAGTTGGTCCTGTTTACATCTAATCCTCGTTCTGATGATGGAATCTATTAGGAATTTAGGCAACGCCTTAAATATTAAAGGCATACAATTAGCGATTTTGGTATTTTTAGATAAATCAGAACTTTACATTCAGAAAATATAAATTAGTGAGGAAGAATATACAAAAATCAAAGAATATTATTGTCCCAATTTTTTGACATATTGTTCATAATAAATTACAAATGTCGATAAAAAGAAATACTTCGGATCGAAGAATTCTTCGGATCTTTGACGTGCTGTAACTGATATCCATTCTCCACACCTCACCGGATCACGAGGAAAGCTAAAAATAATTGAATATTTTCAAAGTCCCGACTAAACAACCACAAAAAAATATTGGGAATATCAAAAAACCCGACTGATAAAAAACAACTAACAAGTTCCAAACAAGTCACTTTTCAAGTAGTCTTATGCAGTTAGTGGCAGTTATTTTAGGTCAATTATTCATACATAGGCTAATAAACACATAACCCTCCCTTGCATCGCGCAGTCAGGTAAATGAAAACAAAAATAAAATCTCGCATTAAAAAAAATAAGAACTATAATAGCGTCTCCAACAAATGGAACAGAGTCAACGCGGATAACCCAAACAATTTAAGTGGACATGCGTAAGTATGATTAATACGTTTAGTAAGAGTCTTTACAATTGAGCTGCATTATATCGCCTGCTATTTGTTACGACTTAATTTAAAATAAAGTTTTTACGATGATTTCTTGAAAAAATATTAGTATTTACAATACAATGTTAACAATTATATAATGATAATATTAATACTTAGCAAAAATAAGAAACTCCATCCTTTTTTAGCGTCCTAGACGTGTGATTTTTGCAGTTTTTAAACGAGCACTGAGACATGTTTACCGTCGGAGCGTTCGAATGCTACTAGATGAAAAGACCACCCAAATGTTCAATTGGGTGGTCATTCGGTGAGGACATTTTTTGACGCTGATTGTGTATCTAGTTCTTTATTAGTGATCGATGAGTATTTGTTATTTTGTGGCATAAAGCTATCAATATAATAATAAAAATACCAGAAAAACAAATCTTTTACGGAGTTGTTTCTTGGATGAATAATTGATTGACACTATTTGACACCGATCAGCTGACGTAGGTACCTATGTAATGAATGATTTGTGTAGAATTCACTTACAAACATTTATAATTATATAGGTATTAAAAAATGTTGCCTTATTGGTTTGTTACCTATCACTTATCACCATAGGAATCCGTGCCCTTGATATGTATGTACATTAAGTATATCCTTTCTGTAACACGATTTTTATCTGTACCTATACCTAGGTAATTTATTCAAATACGAAGCTAGTTTAGGTATTGATTTATAGAAACGCATGCATGCCGTTATTTACGACAGTAAAGCCGCCGCAGGTTTGCTAGTACCTATAGTATATTTTTATAGTTATCATGCTATGCTCATAGTTTTAAAATCTAATAGGTACCTATTATTACTATTATTAACACATGTTTTAATATTTTATTTCAGTCTGACAACTTCATGACAGCTACAGTTGATTGGATTGTAAAAAAATATCTTCCTTTCTCATTTTTCGATGATGAAGATACACAGGAATATTTTCGATCGATTTGCCCGAATACGATATTTCCTAAAAGGTCGACACTAAGAAGGAAAGTCAAAGAGCGATTTGAAGAGCTACAATCGAATGTTAAAAATCGACTACAACAATATTCATGTAAAATGTCATTTACCATTGATGGATGGACGTCCATTGCTGGTAGGAGTTACTACGGGATCACTATTCATTATATAGACAATGAATGGAAGTATCGATCTGTAGTCCTTGATTTTATACCATCGCGCGGTCGACATACTGGGTTAGATATTGCAACGATTTTCCACGAATGTTTATTGGAATATGGCATAATTGATAAAATACAGGGTATCACGGTGGACAACGCAACTGCAAATACCAAATTTATGTATGAACTTGGCAAACAACTGCTGCATTTTGATTCAGACAATCAACATTTCCGGTGCTTTGCTCACATTTTGAACCTTGGTGTACAAGATTTACTAAAGACCTTAGCATTACACAGTGAAACTGACAATAAAGAACAAGAACAGCAGTATGAAGACTATGAAGACGAAACTGAGGAAGATGAAGAATATGCGCCAAATATTGCTGACTCTCGTACAGGTATTACAAAATTACGCAGTATTTGCAGTAAAATAAAAAGAAGCGAGATATTGAAGAGGAAGTTCCAGTCTGCCTGTGAAGCAGTTGGCGTGCCATCAAATCTGAATCCTATACTCGACTGTCCAACAAGATGGAATTCCACACATGATATGATTGGATTTGGTTTAAAAGTGAGAACTGGCATTAACATATTATGCGTTTCAGTTACCGAATTGAATGATTTTCAAATCACAGAAACTGAATGGCAAATACTAGAAAAAATACATAAGTTTTTAATAAACTTTAAACTTTTATCAACGAAACTTGGTGGAGAAAAATATGTTACATTACCGCTAGTCATTGTATCATTCAATCTTTTGCTTGATAAAATAGAATCCATGGTAAAACAATTAGATGAGAAACCTAATCGAACTGAAGTGGATGAAAGGCTCATTCTAGGTTTCCAAGCAGCCCGAGATAAAATGCTGAAACATTATAAGAAGAGCAACTGGATTTACTGTACCACTTTAATTTTAGACCCAAGGCACAAAGCTCAGACTTTTGATATGACATTATGGGGGAAGCAAATTAAAACAGAAAGCCTGCGCAAATTTAATGAACTTTATAAAGAATATAAAAGTCTACACGTACAACAACACTCGGTGTCTAAATCTCCAGAATTACCAAGAAATGAAAAAGTATGTGAGGATGAAGAATATGAAGATGTAATTGACTTTGAGAAATTGTATGCATGTCCCTCTACGTCGTCATCTGGATCTGGATCTTGTCTTCAAGGCTTAGTTATTGACGAGTTGGAGGAGTACCTAAGTAAACCGAGAGCCGCCAGCTCAGAAGACATTTTAGAGTGGTGGAGAACGCATGAGACGGAATATCCGATTTTATCTAAGATGGCTCGTGATTTTCTTTCGATACCTGCAACTTCAGTACCTGCTGAGAGATTATTTTCTAAAGCATCGTTAGTAATTAGAAAACATAGAAATAGATTAAGTGATGAGTCAGCCAGGTGGTTACTTTGTATTAATTCTTGGTCAAAAGAATTATTATAAAGTAAGCCATTTTTTTTTTTTTAATTGGGTACTCATTTATTTCAAGAGATTACATATATACTTATATAAAAATTTTAATAATAATATTAATAATTTTTTTTTATTCTAAAACAACCATATTCACATTTAGTTTTAGCCACACAACGAAAACCTCCCGGGGTTTATATCTGCATATTGGCGAGCCGTTCATATAATTTTTTTACCAATTTATAGGTAGATACAATAATACATTTGTACATAGGTACAAGGAGAATTTTTGTGAAAGGAAACGCTTTGATTTGTACTTATAACTTTTCGAACTCGTTTTGTATAACGTTTGCAAGTCTACTGGAAGTTAATTATGTCAAGGCTATTGTGTAGGTACTGTACTGCAATTTTTTTATCTGTGTTCAATTTTTTATTTAAATAAATTTTAAATTGCATAGATTCTTTATTCTACTACTCTTCCATCCAATTCCATTAAACAAACTAATTATTATTAGTTTCTAAATCATCGCTGAAGACAATAGTCTTCAGCGATGATTTAGTAAAGTATAGTTTACTAAATAAATAAAAATAATCGTCGTGTAGGTACGACGATTATTTTTCTTAGGAATACAATTTTGTTGTAGTAGGCGTACTCGTGACTGGCGCGCTTTGCTACGTAGGTACTGTCGTAAGTATGTGTAAGTAAGAAACGATGTAGGTACAGAGGCCAGCACATCAAGTTACCACAATCTGTTAAATTTCTTTGATAGTATTTCAACTTTATTGCAAAGACATAAGGTTCATTTTTAATTGAGAAAATTTGACAGTTAGGGATAGCTTGATGTGCTGGCGTCTGTACCTACATCGTTT
Source organism: Hyppa rectilinea (assembly GCA_951799385.1). Lineage (NCBI taxonomy): Eukaryota > Metazoa > Arthropoda > Insecta > Lepidoptera > Noctuidae > Hyppa > Hyppa rectilinea. Next base: position 16,472,700 of record OX637321.1, on the reverse strand, counting down.
CTTACTTACACATACTTACGACAGTACCTACGTAGCAAAGCGCGCCAGTCACGAGTACGCCAAATTGCCTAAAAAATGTACCTACGCCACTGTAATGAAATCTGCTAATCGCAACACACACGCACTTCCTTATTTTGGCCGCATAGGTAGGCTTTGCCTGTAGTCTTCTATTAAAAGATGATATGGCTAGAAAGGCAGTGACTATCGAGATGACGACTAATAGAGAAGTATGGAAGAAGAAGACATGTTGCGCCGACCCCAAATAAATTGGGATAAGGGCAGGAGAATGATGATGTGATAACATTGTTCATAGGTGAATGCTCCAGGATAGCCCGCGAAATTCAATTTTTTTTTGCAATTTGCAGGCCAGTGCTATATTGTTTGTTGATTAAAATATTATTCGCGCTGTAAGACGTATGTAGTTACAGAATCATAATCATCAAAATCATCATATTTATCATTTTGATGATTATAATTCTGTAACTACATACGTCTTACAGCGCGAATCATAATCTAAAATAACGTGTTCAATAAATAGCAATAGGCTAATAGGTACTTGCAAGACTTGCAAGACTTGCGAGACTCTTGCTGCAAGACCAAGACCAAGACCAAGACTGAGAGCGCAATACCAAGACCAAGACCAAGACCAGGTGTATTGACGCAAGACCAAGACCAAGACTGGCCTGAGTCTCGTCTTGGTCTTGCATTTGGGCAACACTAATTGACAGTGATCTACGAAGTTCTAGTGTACTAAGATCTAATAAGAATATGTTAGGACTAGCTTCTGCCCTTGGCTTCGCCTGCGTGTATGTCGGTTTGCCCAAGGGAACGTACTAACGGGACAAAAAGTATCCTATGTGTTAAGCCAGGTTGTTATCTATCTCTGTGCTAAATTTCATCTAGCTCCGTTCAGTAGTCATTGCGTGAAGAATTAACAAACATACAAGGTCACACACACACACTCAAAAACTTTCGCCTTGATAATATTAGCGTGATAACAAACTTTATGCCCGGACATAACAGACCGGCAGGTATCAAAACATATCCATGTTCAGACGCCAGCACATCAAGCTATCCCTAACTGTCAAATTTTCTCAATTAAAAGTGAACCTTATGTCTTCGCAATAAAGTTGAAATACTATCAAAGAAATTTGACAGATTGTGGTAACTTGATGTGCTGGCCTCTGTACATATCTACCTTATTTTCATTAGGTTCTTGTTTAAGTTTACCTTCATACTTTATATCTGTGATTCATCTGCGCTAAGTTGCGTTCTGCTTATTTCCAAAAGGCAAATAGCGTGGTTACTGTAATATGGCGTGCGTAATAATTATAGCGGCGTCACTTCTTGTATACTGTGTTAATCTGTTATTTAAAGCTATACAGTGTGTTAGGTTAAACGAGGGTCATACTTTCAGGTTGTATAGTAGGTACTCATGAAAATCGAAAACTTTTTCCATCGGACCAACTCTGAAATGTGAAAAGAAATATCAGCTGTTCCATAAATTTCGACGAATTATGCGAACTTAAATGTGCTGAACAGCTGATTTTTTTCGTGATTTGAGGTACAGTTCCATAGTCAAAGTTGTTCATTTTCATGAGAATAGTACCCCCTGAAAGTATGTCCCTCGTTTAACCTAACACACTGTATACTAGTACGGAAAACAGAAGCTGTAAAACGATACTAATTATAATTATTATAAGTAGTGACGCTTGTCTCAGTCATAATGATTATGTCTGAAGTGTTCCACGAAGTACTCAAGTACTGATTAAATAACAGCGGCTGTCTTAGACTAGAGTACTCTTTCTAATGCGTTGTAAAAGAACGCATTAAGATTATGCATACAGGAAGGACAATGTCCAAGGATTCTAAATTTCCCAAAGATATGAACAAAAATGGCTACTCAAAATTGTCTATGGTTTAGTGATGCGGTAGTATACATTTTAACTTCAGGGGTAATCGATGTTATTTAAAAATAGGTAAAATAGTAATCCGTTATACAATCTAAGAATTTATTACATCTTTCTCTTTATATAACATCATCACACCATCGCATCGCATATTTCAAAAACAAAAATAAATGACGACGAGACGAAAAGGATTCGTCGTTTGTCGTTGTGTATTAATTCAAAAATCGTCGCAGGTGTTCGTTAATATTGATGAGCATACTTACAAGGAGTTTTTTTATATACCATAACTCTAGCTAGGGGTATAAATGAGACCATATCAAAGAATCAACTGGCATATAAATTATTTTTCAAATAATTTTCTTAGCTTTTAATATGAATAATCTATTTGAATGAAAATTAATTAGGTACTCGTATTTATCAATGAAACTAATATACCAACACACATCGAGATACTTAAATTTATAATATGTTGGATGATATCTTCGAAACTATGAATAACTAACCTAACTATATACCTTTTTAGTATGTTAGTTATATGGTAACTAGTATCTGCTGCGAATCATATGACTAAAATATAACTTAACGACTCTACGCACTACTGATTACATCAAAAAACTTAAAAAAAATAAGTTCCATCAGCTTTGTATTTATTGTTAAACTAGTGTTGTTGTTACAGACAAAACATCGCACAGCGATGGCGATCCTGGCGGTGTGCAACGCTGGCTCGTTGGCAGCAGCCACCAACCTGGTGATCACCCTCAATCCTGAAGACAAGTAAGTTAAAGGCTCCATTCACGGCGTCGAGCCATGCGACTTGCGTCCAAGCCACACGAGCGCGACACCTGTCTTTTGTATCAACTTCTTTGATTTACTTCGTACACAGTCGCTTGAGCCTGTAGCTGGTGGCCACGGAGTTACTCTATTATTATGCCTTACTTCTTTTAACTGACAGGGTCTTCTAGTGTAACTGATGCTCAATGGACCCCTTTATGTTGGTAGATAATCAAGCCAACAATGTAACTGCCCAGTTTATACTGCTCTTATAGGGTTTATCTGTGTGTGGCAGTATTACTGATTTACTTAACATCGGAATCAAATCAATTTCAAAAGTTCGGTGGACCTGAGACGTGCTCCCGGATCCTTTTTCTTTTTTGATGTTGCGAAATCGTCCAATGACTTCTCCTGCTCTGGGTGGAGCGGAAGGGAGTGTCAGACTTTTACTGACTAAAACCCATTCATGTTCCTTCCTTAGCCCTTTATGTTCCTTGGTAGCGGTAACCCTTTCGGGCAATCCTGCTTACCCGGCAGGCTCGGCCCTAACGGGCCCCTTCAAATGCTGACATCTCATTAAGGCGCGAGTGGAATAAGTACGCGCCGTTCGGCATGGGCCTGGTCCTGATCGGATGGTGAGCTATCCATTACTCACCGTCCGCAGGCCCGCGTCTACGGTGGCCTTGAGTCGTCACGCAGCTCCCGACGCCCGGGGCGTCTCCCGCGGCGGCTGGGCCTGGAGGACCTTTCCCTCTCCCATCCCGAGCTCCTGGATACTAAACCAATAGTTTTGGTTGTTAAAGCGTAGACAGTGCACAGTGCTAAAAGGGATTCTTCTCGAAACCAAAACTCATTTGTAACTCCACTGTCGATGTCGTACAGTCATACAACATTATCTTGTACCATGTGTTCAAGCATTAAAATAACTCTGTATAATGACATATAACTTTGTTATACTATACTGTACTGCTATACATAACAGCCCGGAAGTTAACTGTCAGGCAGGCGTGACTGCGTCGCATGCGTAAGTAAGGTTATAAGGGTCACGCAAATGACGTCATTGACAGACAGACGGGCAGTTCCGGAAGGGAAGACAGAGAACATAATAATCATATTACTGTGACGTTGTAAGGGGACCCGACAGTCATGCGAATTATTGAGGATAATGGGGACTATAAGAGGTGCTACACATTCTTCGGACGGCATTTGGTATTGATCATGCTGACCCGAACAAGTGTGTGACACGCTTTACGCTTGACTGTCTCGTTAGCCCGCATCAGTTATCCATCCATCTTGATAACCGATGCGGGACTTGTATCCCGCATTCGGACACTCGACACGTTATTTGCTCAGACAGGCTTGACAATTTCGTAACTATGTCTTTGGGATTAGACGACGAAGCTGGCTGAAAGAACGTGTCTGAGAAGCGTAGCCACTCTTATTATTTTGATAGAATTTCTAATGAAGGACAAGCGAAATTGAAACGGATACCTATGTGTGTGAATTGAGTGAAACTGAAATATTTTTGGCTTAGCAACTAAATACATACACACATACTTCTCTCATAATTGTAGTAAGTAAGTACATCTCGCATGTGCCAACCCCCCTTCCCACCAACGAACGAACGAACTCCCCAAGCAATCGAATCGAAAGCAATCTAGCTGTGTCAACAGTTTTATAAACTTTGAAGTAAGTTTCCTTTTCGCCTCAGACGTCTAACTTTTGGTTTCAATCAATCGATACAAACGCCGCTCCTAATATCAATAAATGATTCCATTTTCGAAACGAAAGTCTACGGTGGAGCGGAATTGAGACTAGTAAGTCAACCCAGTCAGACCCAGTCAGGTCAGTAGACTAAAACCCATCCAAATCCAAGTACCTTCCTTAGCCCTTTATGTTCCGGGGTAGCGGTAACTCTTTCGGAAGTCTATTTGCTGTTGCCAAACAAAATTACAGAGCTAGCAGATAACTAACTACAGGAGGTACCCGGGCGTTACTATGGCACATCCATGTGTTTGTACAAGGATAATTTTGGCGCACGGCCAAGATCGGAACTAACCCCGCCATCTGGTTTTTTAACCGATTTCAATCAGAGGTTTTTGATTGTATTTTTAATGTTTGTTACCTCAAAACTCCGTCATTTATTAACTGATTTAATAGTTCTTTTTTGGTATGAAAGTATATACTCTTGAGGGACAAAACTGTACAAAGCTGAACTTTTTCTAAAATTCGATATACCATATTAAGTCGGGTAGTGAAACACACTTGCTCAACGTACATATATACAAATTAGCTGCACCGCGGCTTTTCCCGCGTGGGCCCTACTTTTATTCTAAAATAAAACCCAAGTTACTCATATACATACCATACCTACCTAACATACCTACTTATTATAACATAGCTAATTGCCAGTGAATTTCGGTCTGCCAAAATCGGTCCAGCCGTTTCGGAGATTAGCCGAACAGACGGACAAAATGTTTCAAAATTGATGTTTTGTTAGGTATAGGTGCCGTATATATTATATATTATATATATTATACTTTCATATTCATTTAGCATTTAGTAAAAAGTTATTATTTTGTTTGTATTAATTTCAAACAAATACTTAAATTGTATTTATTTGTATAGATTTAAGTCGCTTGTCGTGTCTATCTGCGTGATCGCGTTGTTTTTCTAAACTATGCAACGGATTTTGATGCAGTTTCTATAAATATTTAGAGAATTAATTCCGGAAGGTGTTTTTACCAAATTAAATTATGTATTACTAGCACTTTGCCCGCGGCTTCGCTCCCGTGGTCTTTCCCGTGGGACCCGTTATTTTTCCCGGGATAAAAAGTAGCCTATGTTACTTCTAGAAAACTAAGCTTTCCAACGGTGAAAGAATTTTTAAAATCGGTCCAGTAGTTTTTGAGCCTATTCATTACAACCAAACAAACAAACAAACAAAGTTTTCCTCTTTATAATATTATTATTAAGTATAGAAGTATAGATAACAAAATATTCTGTGTATAATAAGTTATTTAGAATTAAAATATCACTTTGCCTGACTGTAGAAATGGCACTGAATTGGTAGTAGGTAAAACATCTGGTATTATTCTTTGGGCCGAGCGGGCCCGGACCCCTTAGATACTGCAAATATTGTTAATACTGATCACTAATAAGTTCTTATTAGTGATCGATGGCTGCCTCAGAGCCTTCTCATTTCACAGTCCAGTACACACGGCAATCTGACCATACATTCGAACAATTAAACGTTTTCCAATGAACCTCGTAATACATCAGTACTCGAATCGTTTTTCAGTTCAGTGCCTTTATATCGTAACATTGTCGAAACTTCATTCTGCATCGAGAGTCTGTTCGCTTGAATTTGAACTTTATAACGTATGTGTAAGAGAGGTTTTTGCATGTGAAAATGCATGGTAAATACTAACCACGGCTAAACTTTCCATTACTGGACTGGGATTTGAAAGTTCCTTATGTTGTTTGTAGATAATACTCACAAATAAAAAGCAAGCACACAGTTTTTTTTGATGCGAAAATTCACGGTTTACGAGATATAATTATTCAAAGTTTCCATACAAATTCAATTTTTAGGTTAGATAAATTACGATGGTAGACGTCAATTTGTCATTTCACGTTCCGTTTACAGTAAAGGTGTATTTTATTTGACCAAATGTCATTTTTTTTAAATAATATTATGCAATTACATAGACTTTTTTACACAAAAAATAACGAATTTTTGTTTACACTTGGAACGGAACGCAAAGTTGCCTCTTGTTTACCGCGTTTTTTTGTGTTGCTGTCAGTGTCAGTCATCGTTTGTTGCACTTGCAGTTGAGATCGTTTTACGTACTCCTGTAAGCCTTACGTTTGACTACCATGGCGTCTCCGAAGCCCTATGCTTCTGTGTCTGAAGAGTGTAGTGAAGTGCAAGTGTTGTGAATATCCGAAAAATATCCAAAACCGCCTTGCCCTACCCCGACTCGGACAGGTTAGGTTAGAAGGGGATGGCGGGGTCTAAAAGACCCCGCCATCCCCTTCGTGGTTATTTTTTTTTAAACCATTGAGCCCCGCGAAGCAGGGCTCGCGCTCTACGCTTTTTGAGCAACTTTTGAGTGTTTTGAAGTTAAGTTAGGAAAAGTAATTTTTCTCGGAAATGGTGAGTTACCTTATCATGGGAGTGGTGCCAGAGTGGAGGGGGGCACCCCCCACAGGTACAAGGGGGGCCCCGGACATCCCCGCACCATAAATCGATGGAAATTTATGGATTTTGTTTTTCTAACCTCAAAAACTTTAACCATGGATATCTCCATAACCATGGGGTTTCGCGGTGTGGGGATGGTACAGGGGGATAGCCCTCCTCCCCCCCTTTCCCCCCCTCACCCTCCCACCCCATAAATGCCAGTCCAGTAAAGGAAAGTTTAACCCTAACCACAATTAAGGTAAAGGATATTTCATATGTATGAAGTCTTAATCAACGTTGATAACCAAATACATGGTTGACAATAGGGAGTGCAATCTCGGTATTGCGAGATCTCGCACTAATTTTGCAAGATTAATCTTGCACCCAAAATCGCGCGCGATCTCGCAAGATTTGCAAGATTGGATAGCAACGCGTTCCATGACCATTCAAGAGCGCGGCCGCGCTCAATCAAACTGAATTGCCGCGATCGGTTCATCCCGCCGTCCGGCGCTAGAGTGAAAGGGGTGTATGCGCGGGCGGGGTGAGGAGAAGCGGGATTGTCACGTGCGGCGGCGGCGGCGCCGCGCCGGCGACATTATGCCTATTTTTTTGCCAGTATGCAAATTGTTTTCGTGATTGTGACGTATTATTTGTTTACGCAAAGTTTTCAGATTGTTATTAATAGTTAAAAAGACAGTTTCTAGCCAAAATTAGTTATTAGAATTAGTGAACTAGTGCCATCATGTCATCGACAGTAATTTATAAGGCAGATGATGGATTGACAGCTCAATGCAAACTATGTAAGTCCATTTTGAAAACATCCGCACGTTCTCCTTAAGGTTTACATGTACATATGAAGTTTTTTCCAAAATAACCATTGATTTTATTTAATAAATGTTTAAGTTTTTTCTAATATATATCTTGTTTCATTGATTCGCTCTTATAATAATAAATTTAACAAGTTTCAATAGAATATTTCTAAAATTAAATCAAAAACTTGTAAATTTGCGAGATCTTGCAAAATACCGAGATCTTGCAAGATTAGACGTCTGCAATCTTGCAAATACCGAGATTGAAGATTTTGCTGCAAGATTGCACTCCCTAGTTGACAATCTTCTTGTAAAACAAGTACCTAATGGTACATATTTTTTAAAATTATATTAATATATTTATATTAATATAATTTAAAAAAAAATATTTATATTATATTAATATAATTTAAAAAAATATATTTATATTATATTAATATTATTCCAGACTACAATCTATTTTTGTGTCAAGTTTCATCCAGATCCATTGAGTAGTTTTTGAGTTTATTCGTTACAAACATACAAATGTTTCCTCTTAATAATTATTTAATTAGTAAAATTCAGACAAATTCTTTCAAAATTTCACCGTTTACATATTTCTTTGTTAAGATAAAAGTCAATAATTTATGAAATTGCTGGCTGTTAATAAAACTTATTTTTTTAAATATAGATAGTAAATAAACTTCTCCCAAGTCAACAATACTATATGATGAAAATGTTCATTAAAAGTTTTGCTGTGTTAGATTGTACTAACCTTTTTAATTACTAGTTAGGCGTTAATATATTATTTAATTATTGCAAGGCTTCCATTAGACCATTAACAACCTAAGTTTAATGATGCTGGGTTGTAAAGCCATCTAATTATCAGGTTCGCGCTCATACTTACAGCGTCCTTTTATTGTGTCTGGGTGATGTTTGGCCGCTACGATTGGTCTGGCTACTTACATAATATATCTGTATATATAAAACGTATTATTATGTAAGACGACGTAATTTTCTTTGCAACCTTTTTAAAGCGTCTAGCCCGAAAATACCGCCGCGCCGCGTTCCGGCGGGAAGTGCTCAAATGCCTGGCCGTATTGAGTATTACCAATATTGTATAAAATATACCGTACATAAAATTCAGCACTCAGACTTTAAGTGAGCAGTATTTTTACGTAGGTACCTTTAGCACCTGATACCTGTAAATTGGCCGTCGGCAAAGTTAGCAGGTATGCATGCGTACGCGTAAAGGCCATATCGATGTAGCGCTGTGACCTACGGAGGACGGACAGACGGACATGACGTAATTATAAGGGTTCTGTTTTTGCCACTTGGCTACAGAACCTTAAAAAAATGGCTAGAAAACTTAAGTTTAGTATGAAGTTAGAGTTCGTTTCTCGAAATATGTCAGCCGGTGTATTCTGTATATTTTAGAATTCACCGTGATTACTTAGGTGAGTAGGTAGGTGAGCTGTAATTCCACCTGATGCTAGGGATTGTCACTACTGATAGCTCACTTCGTGTTCACTTCACCTATGTCTTCACGGTCAGATTTTTACAAAATAGCACTACTTACTGATTTCTTTAGCTGTATTTCTAATCAACGCAAAATGTAACTTACAGCAAAGACGGCTCTGCAATAACATAAAACTACATTAAACCCCGAAAGAATATTAGCTACTTCATACCACCAATGCATATTACCCTATTTCACCGTTAATAAAATCTTCCATGTTTGTTTTTCCTACAATGTGGGTCGTCCGTCGAAGATCCGACCTTGGCACACTCTTACAGCGTCAATATTTGCACTGATACACGTGAGATTAACGCGTTTGATACAACATGCGATGTTTTAGGAGAGCTCTGACGTCACTTTCTGAATTCCGTTGTTTAAATTGATAATATGATTATACCGGATGTTGCTGGTACTTTGAGAACGTTGTATTGTTTCACCTTGTCGGGTAACATTGGGGGCACTTCTCGCGGATGAATAATATTCCGTTAAAGGGGGGCTTTGATAAACAAAGGTTGTGTAATCTTGTTAGTAACCTATGATTTTTAGTTAGTGTAGTTTTAGTGTTAAGTGTGGTTGTATTAATTCTCATGCAATGTGACAGAATGTATTACTTATTTGAATGTGAGTATACTTAAATGAATTGTAATCTAAAATACTGGTATTCAGCTGCATCCGGTTAGGCTGGACCACAGAACAGTTAAAGAGGTTAGAAGGGCCTTGTGGGCGGGACAGGCGCGCCACACATTTGCGCGGGCGCTCCAAACCCAACCGAAATTAGAATCACCGGTCAACAGTCACGCTCTTATTGTGAAAGCGTTCAATTCTCCGCGGAAAAAAAGAATTATGCCGTCTTGCCCAATTATAACGTGTCGGAAAAGAAGTCAGGAGTGTAATGTGGCCCGAGGAGGGATTTCTTTTCACCGGTAACTCCAAAATCCTTAAAATACGAGTGATATTTGTAATTATTACAAAAGTATTATGTAGTTTGTAGACAAAAACGATAAAATCGCATTCAGATGCAAAATTATACATTGCTTGCATTACATTGGTACGATCTTGCACGGCGTGAGCGGTCGCGCAATGTATTGCGTTCACTGCGAACGTCGCGTGCGTCGATCCAAAGCTTCAATTCTGGGAAATCTATGCGCGTCGATAATGTTGTACCAAATTGTAAACAATGTCGATATTAAGATGTGTATACGAATGATTATTGTCAGTAATATAACAATGAAAATAACTTTGTTTATATTAACACCAATTATTGTATAATGTGGATTATTAATTTAGTTTCTTAGTTGGTGTTTCGTCTAAAATCTAATTTACGATGCAAACACTTTTTTTTTAATTGTCCATAAGATCCTGTTACAAGAAAACTGTGGTTTGAAGCAACTGGTAGAATTGAATGGATAGGTACTAAATGTAGCACAATTTATGATCGCAACATTTTGCAGAAAATGATTATGTAACGCGGGTGAAACCGGCGGGCACAGATATTATTCATAAATTAACATGATAAAATTAATAAATACTTTTTCACGGAGTACACAATAAATTAATTAGATTATATTATGTTAATTCGACTTAGCATTCGATATGGACGTGAAATTTGAAAATTTCTTTATAGTTTTTTTGCATATTGTAGCATTGTTTTACGTTTTATGTTATTAAAAATGCTATTTTTCTTTCTTTCTTTTATTATGCCGTAAAACAGAGCTGCAACTAGCATAAAACTAAAGAAAATTTAAATTTCCCGGCAGTATCGGTTGTTCCCCCTTAATTTGTCTTTGATATAAGTTTATTTATATGTAATTAGGAAGTTATTCGTATCCGCAACTTGAAAAAATGCAAAACTTTAATTAACTAAACTACAGTAATTTTATCGATATGATTAATCGACCTTTTGGTGGCCGTAACATATATGAGAAATAAATTGCTTTTACACGTGTGTGAGTGTACGTCCAGAGCAGTATTTGCGTTAGTGTGACAACCAATAGTAAACACGCGATGTAAGTGCGTGTGGTTTATTTGTGTGCGTAATGCGCGTACGTATTATCTCTTGCTTGTAGTGGAGAGACAAGAGTGGGAGACATGCGGCGACACGCGTTCTAATACAAATCAGGAACTACTTCCATTCTAACCTCTTTATCTGTTCTGTGGGCTGGACCGACCCTAACATACCTAGTTGGGAAAAGGCTAGACAGATAGATTGATATGCTGTAATCTTGTCTTAATAAGACTAGATTACATGTATGAAATTAATATTATAAATTCAAATTCTTCTACTATTATTACTGCTAGTATTGTGATGTTACAAAAGAAAAGGATATTTACTCACTTTCCACAAGAATGTTGTGCATGCCTGATGATAAGTGAGTGCCCACAGTATTGAAGACTAATTTAATGACAAAGTTACTATTTTTGTAAATATGTCGTTGGTGTGCCTTGTTCAATAAATAAATTAATAAAAGTCTAATGCCTGTGACACAATAGAGGCGGGCCCAGTCTTTTTCTGAGAGTACCGATAAACACCTAACTATAATCATATGGCCCCGAAATCGCCACACTCCGAAATATTCTTATCATCAGCAAAATCTTGGTCCAACCTTCTGAAAAACTTAGAGGGGGAGGGGGGGAATTAGAGTCAAGGCTCTCAACGATTCGAGTGCGATCTTCTACGCAGGCCCGTATCGGGAGCCTTGATCTCAGTCTAGCTCGTGGCATAAGAATAATCTATACTAATATTATAAAGCTGAAGAGTTTGTTTGTTTGAACGCGCTAATCTCTGAAAGTACTGGTCCGAATTGAAAAATTATTTTTGTGTTGGATAGTCCATTTATCGAGGAAGGCTATAGGCTATGTGACATTGCGCTACGACAAATAGGAGCCGCGCAGCGGGTGAGACCGCGCGGGAGCAGCTAGTAAATTATACACTTCGTGGTTCGCAAGACCAAGACGTACAGATTTTGAAGATATAGCCTGATATAAGTGTGCCAATTTCTTTCTGTGTTGCAGAGCTTACAATGCGGTAGAAAGACAAGTTATTTGTCATAACACGGAAATGTTTTTAGCTTATCTTATCGGAATGAAGTTAGAAAACTGATTTCGATTTCAGTTACTTTGTCCGCTTTACATTACTTTCTTGCGGGCGTTACTGGGAGTTTTAACCAACTTCAGTGTCGTCTGTTAATATTAAGAAGGAAATTTCCGTGTATTCCCGTTCGTCCCCTCGACTTCGTCCCCCGAGGGGGACGAACGGGAATTCGTTATTTATTTTCCCGATGGTCCCTCTAAATTTTTTGGGGGGACGAATGGGAATAATCTATTAATTCTTTTTGAAAGTTTGGGATAGTTTGATGTGCTGGCATCTGTACATGAGATAGGGTAACTAATAAATAGTTAGGTTAGCTGTTCGCCAGTTAAGCTAAATCGATGGTAACCTGGCTACCGTCGCCCACCTGCATAATCAAGGTATTTGCTGATGCCTTAAGTACTGATCATAGAAAGTTGAATGTCAATTTCCTGCAATTTCACCCGAGCCGTTTAAGCACAGGAACGTCTTTGATTCACTCACTTGAAATATGGTGAACTTTCCAAACAAGGTTTTCATAAAGAGCTCTGCGCCTACTTTATTTTTTCGCCGGAGGCTGGCCCAACTTTATGATAACACAAGCCGTGCGCCCGCTGGGATTTCCCATCGACAAAAATTATAAACTTCTATTTTAAAGAATTAAAAAAAATAACCTTTCTTTATGCTCACCGTCGTTATTAAAACTTGTGCAAAATTTCATGCTTCTAAACCCAGCTATTTATAGGCCATGCGTAGTCTGTCAGAGATTGTAACTGACTTCAAAAAAGAGGAGGTTATGCATTCGGCGAGGTTTAATTTTTAAGTATGGTTCGTCATTATTGTTTAACCGGTTTCGTCTCTTCTTTCCAGGATAACAGCGAAGCGTGGTGGTGCGCTCACAGCCCTCGGCTTCGTCTACTTCATGACATTGTTCGAGCTCTTGAACGCATTAGCGCTGTCCACCGGCGCCGGCGCGCGCTTCCGACACAAGTACCGGCTCAGCTGCGGCGACGTGCTCGACATTACGAATAAGTACGTATGAATGGAAGGTGGATGGCATCCCCGTCATCCCCGTCATCTCCGTCAAGTCCGGCAAGCATTCATGTTGAACAAAATTTCGTTACGCCAGTTTGTTGTAGTAACATTTGTGTTGCGGGAAACATGTTTCCGACCCGAAACGTATTGAAATGTTGCCAGGCACATGGTTCCAATAAACTAAAACCTGTTGCTGTAACAAAGTTGTGCAACTTTTGTTTGTACAATGTACTAACTGGCCAGGTCTATGTTGACTTCAACTGTGTGAGTCATAGATTAACAGGTGCTTCTTCCACCTATCCAAAATCTAATCTGACTTTCTTTTTATTGTGTTTTTGGAAGTGTTCCGTTTGACACCCCCGTGCCTCGGTGCGCACGTTAAGCCGTTGGACCTGTGCTTGATCTTTCGCCGCGATTGTTAGATTACCGTCTCATTGGACTAAGAGAGTGAGGGTAGAAGTAGTGCACCTGTCTCTGCGCCCACAATTGTGCACCATAGTATCACCCGGGCCGATGGCTAGTCTACGCTGAGATTGGTCACCTTGCCCGATATGGTCTGGAGGACTCATCATCTAGCCTAGCCTTTTCCCAACTATGTTGGGGTCGGCATCCAGTCTAACCGGATGGATGCAGCTGAATACCAGTATTTTACATGGAGCTACCGCCTATCTGACCTCCACAACCCAGTAACTGGGCAATACGATACTCCTTGGTAAGACTGGCTGTCAGATTTTCGGGCTTCTGACGACCCGTAACGACTGTCAAAGATTCACAAATGACAGCCGGGACCAACGGCTTAACGTGCTTTCCGAGGCACGGAGGAGTCTCGTTATGTAAAGATGGTCACCCATCCACGGCCAACCCCGGAAAGCGTAGCTTAGCCTGTGCGGATGTTAGTACTTAGCCACGAGCTCTAATCTGGAGGACCTATTATTATTATTATTACAATATTACCTCGTCTTCAGGCTGGTGTCGGCAGTGCAAGCGGCCCTGTCGTGCGTGACGGGCGCCATCGTGTGCCTGTGGTCGTGCACGCGCGACTTCATGCGCTCCTCGCACTACATGTCGGAGGCCTACGCGTGGTTCGGAGCCGCCTACTTTTTCTATGACATATGGAGCATGTATATGGTGAGTGCTCAGAGTATTTCTAGTTTTGACGTTTGAAGAGTGTATCACGGATAGTAGCAAGTCGGTAAATGACTTTGTTTATACACAATTTATTATCTTTGGTTTACAAGAAAGAAAGAAAATACGTTACTGTATCGTACCGTTACTGTAGACAGTAAACGGCTCTGAGCAGTGAGTTGAAAATCCAGTGCGTATAGGTGTTTATTCTGGATATTTTAATAAAGCCTTGTTGATTAAGTTCTGTGAATTGTGATCTTATGTATATTCACTGGATCTCAAATTGTATAGATAGTTAGAATATTCTTTATTGTCCAGTTTTTTTTGTGGGTGGGAAATGTCAAATGACTCCTCCCGCTCTGGGTGCCCCATTACACGATAAGCCCCATTTACACGATAAAACTATCTTGTCTGTGGCTTACCTACAGTAATGTATCGCATCGCTTTAACGCTAATTAGGCCCTGCAACTTTTATTGTTGTTTCAACTTGCCACTGGCAATTAAATCGCACCGTGTAAACCAGGCTTTAATCGAATATTACAGGTACACGTCCAAATGAACTCAGGCGCAGACGTGGCTGCCCTCAAGCGTCGCCCCTCCAAGAACGGCTCAGCGCCCCTATCGTCAGGAGATGTCGCGGTAGTCAAGAAGCCACAAGGCACCTCATTCCTGGACTACTGCAGACACGAGCCTGTCATCCTGATGCACCATCTCTTCATCGGAGGCTTCGGCTTTTTGGTCATTGTGGTGAGTGTAGCTATAGGAGTACCTCACTGGAAGTACACACATTAAAAAACAACATTCTAATGAATATTGAGGTTAGACAGGGCGGTTAGGTTACCTTAATATTTGTCAAATGAAAAACATCTTTAAATTGAGGTGGCTAAAATTTAAATTTCGCTATTCTAATAATCAAATCAAAGCATTCAATTTGTTACTGGCATTATAATTTAGTAGCCACAGGTACGTTTTCTGGTCCATTTGTTAACATCACGCTTTACACTAATATTATAAAGGCGAAAGTTTGTGAGTGTGTGTGTGTTTGTGATTGTATGTTGGTCCGTCCTTCACTTTCTCTTTATTAGTACTTTCTCTTAAACTAAATATTATTTAAATATTTTTCTTATTTGCCGAGCCCTGACAGAGTTCATGTTAGGTGCTGGACCCCTTGAATGTAACATCTACTTTATGTGTAATATTTTTATATTGATAAAGCCATGTCTCTCCCCCCACAGTACCTGCGCGGCAACCTGGGCGACTGTACCTTCGGCTTCGTATACCTGATGGAACTGTCCACCCCGTTCGTATCGTTCCGCGCCATCCTCTCGCGGATGAAGCTCAAGTCCTCGCGCCTGTACGTCATCAACGGTGTGCTCATGCTGCTCACGTTCTTCGTGTGCCGGGTCATCAGCTTGCCTTACGTGTGTCTTATCTACAGCAGGGTTATGGGACTGTCCTATGTTGATGTGAGTAGCTTTTTGTTTTTATTTTTACGATGCACTCTTTATACTAGAAGAGGGGAAATTCCGGTAGTTTTTAAGAACACTCTCATTTTAATCTTAATCTGTAGAAAAATACAATCAATATTCAAACCTGTACAAGGAACGTCTGGTGCGTGGCTAAATTCGGAACTAACGCCGCCATCTTGGTTTTATTTGCGACAGTTTATAATAATGTTACCAACAACGCTCAGCTGTCAATGTCATTTTGTTGTCAAAAGATCCTTGTAGAACTTTATTTCTCTATTGTAGCACATTTATTAAGCGTGAACACAAATGTATGGAACAGCTTATTTACTTTCGAGATTTCAGGTTTTGTCCTATAGTAAGAGTTGTTCATAATGATAAGTACGGTAAAACGAGAACAATTGATCATTATTTTTTATACAGTAAATTATATTACGAGTCCTTTTGGCCACAAACTATATTATTTAATTCTGAAATCGCTTAAGTTTCGTTCCGATTCACCCCTGCATCCCTATTCACCCCGTTTAACGGTACCCTTTTCGGCTTTTGCTTAACTGCTCAACTGTTGAAATAGCAAATATGTTTACAAACGGCAAAACAATCCTAGTGGAACATAACACAAAATAAAACAAAACTGTTACTTAATTTTCTTCACAGGCATTAAAATCCCTCCCAACGGGCTGCAAAATCTCCATCTGCATACTCCTGCTGCCTCAACTGTACTGGTTCTACCTAATGTCCACGGGTGCCCTGAAGATGTTGGTGGGCTCTATCACTTCGCCAGCCCTGAACGTGGAACAGGTGAAGAGTAAGCGCAGCTGATGCCAGCCCAGGCGGCGAGGCCACAGGCACGTCACGCACTAGGGGGGCGGCTGGCTGGGTAGCGACTGGGACAACGACAGGTATATTTTAGTTGTGTATTCATATGAGTAGATTTCCGTGACAAATGCAGCGATTTTGATCGCTGACGACTAATCTGAGAGTGGCCGTGAAAATATGAAATCGTCAGGGAGTCAAGTCGTGCGTAAGGCTAATTATATTAGTCAATGTGAAGTAAGCTTTGGATCTGCCCCTCGGTTACGAACAATGTCAGATTCTGCGATAATTCAAGCCATAGCTTCGTATGTGCGCGATAATTGATGCTTGAATAATTCACACACAAAACCATGCTACAATATTAAATACATCGTATGTAAGCGAGTTAGGTTATAAAGCGATTTTAAACGCTTATAGTTTACTGTTTTCGGATATCTACTCATATAATATACCGTTACATTATGGCATTGTAACCTTTATATATAGCTAAGTCGCGTATGAAATAATCTTCGTACAAAACATCATACGTTTATAATAAATATTCCCCAAATATCCTTTGCCGCTGCCCAGCTGGGAAGAAATGGTTACACTGTTATTTATAGCTCTTTTTGGAGCCTATATTGGTACCAAAATGATACAAAGGGCCGTGTACTAGAAATGTCGAGAGATGGCGTTAGTAGAGTATAACAAGGTCGGTAGAACGGGTTTCTATATAAGATTTAACGCCAAACTGTATTCATTACTGACGCGAGTTTGGTATCGCTTGTTGTCGGCCACCAATCAATGGTCAACGTGCGGCAATTTGTTCTCGGCCTAAAACCCGAATTTTGGCTCCAACATTGGCCCCAATCAAAGCGTAGAGATTGCCAGCTTTGTTGGTGGCTCCATCTGTTGATGGTTAATGTAGTTGATGTTGTGTGTATCTGACGATAGATGGCACTGTTATAATAATTTTGGTTTATCGCCAATATTAAATCAGGCTCATCGAGTAGTCATTTTAGGTAGATATATAATTATAAATTGATATGGCCACGTTAAAAAAATATAATTTCTAAGTCATTATTGTATACAATACAGAGTTCGCAAACTAATATCTCGAATAAAAATATGTTTTGACTTCGAATAGTTACCGATAATCTCGAATGTTGCCTCAATTTTGTCTAGAATTTGACGTTTGAATTATAATTGACGTTTTACGGCCTAGCCGATGTTGTTGCAAAAATTTTAGAGATTCATTATGCGACGTCAAAAATGTATAAATCTTTATTTTCTACATTACTTTTCGAATAATTTCGAGTAATTTAAGTTATTACGAATGATTAATAACCTAAATAGCTTGAATATATTTGATCGCAATAATCATAGTCTTATGCCTAACAATTTCTTCCATTTTAAAAACTTCTTGCATTTAAATTTATTGTGACAACTGATTTGACATTACATTGCTTCCTATCAAGTCTTCTAACTGATTAGAATACGAATATCCAATTTTTATAACATTTGCATTCATTACGCATTTACTAACTTCATCTCTGTATCTTTTTTTTATTATCTTCTATATACAATTATTAATTGGAATGTGCAGGTTATTCTATAAGTGTAAAAACTATCAAGTATCAGGATACTTAATTGAAGTATCATGATACTAGGATATTGCAAAAACATGGGCATTTTATTGTAATATCTCAAAGAGCTATTAAATTTTGTAAAGTACGAGTATATGTGGCTTATATACAAAATATGTGTGTACTAATAAGTTTGACAGCACAATATATGTCATAGATGTAGCTTACTGCTAGTTATTGATTGTTTACTCGGCACTCGCTAGATGTCTCTAGGTAATACACGTTTCATTTTGACAGTAAGGTACGATAATGCATTCTCTTTTTCCCGTTCGCTCAGAAAACAGTTTCATAAGTCCACTATATGAATCTATTTGACACTAAACTTTTGCAGACGAGAAGTTGATCAGTTCAGGTGGGTTACACTCATAGCAGATCGAATCACAGACATACCTATGCAATATTGGAAAAATTATGGTGTCTTACTTTTTTAATAAATAAATAAAATAATAATCATTTTAATATTATCAGGCAACTAAAGCCCATACACAATAATCTTATATAATATTAAACTAATACATATTAATGGCTTAGTTATTATTTTAAAAAGATAACTGCGAAATTTCTTGCTGGTTCTTCTCCTTAGGTAACCAGTGATTCGAACCATGCAACCAGTTGACATTTCATAAGTGCCCATGTAGGTTTATGTGCTAAAAATATTTTAAATTTGAATGTAGAGTTAAACTATAACATATAAATCGTTGAGTTCTCATAAGCAAACGGCCTCTATTTAGCGAACACCTAATGGGTTAAATTGTCTTGCAAATGATTCTGTTACGGGCAAAGAACGGCGCAACTGTCTTACTATCAAAAGAAGCCTAACTTAAATATGGGATGTACACTTAAGGGATACATGCACAAAATTACCTGTCTGTCTTTGTAATTGAAAAGCAATGTAAGGGCATAACACCAACTTGTAGGTAGTTCATAAAAAGGATTTATTTTTGTAAAAAAAACTCAGATTCGTCAGGCCTATTGTCGTATAAATAAAAACTGGCTGTTTAAACCGACTGGTCTATGTAAAAAGGTAATGAGTGGAAAACTAGTATATTTTTTTAAGTAGGTAATAAACTGTATTTCTTGAATTTTTCTCAAAAAAAATCTATTCAAAACCTAATCTTTCTGTAGAAGCTCGTCAAAATCATGTAGTGCTGTTTTACTTATTACCTTTTTGCGTATTATTTTTATATCTGAAGTTATCGAATCATCCACAACTTTTAAAGCCTATTCAAATAAATCAGTTTCTACGTCTTATTTTATCTTAATGTGCGATAAATAATGATGATAGAACTGACTGAGGCCCCATTGCGAAGTTTCAGAACCTTGACGGTTCCATTGCGAAAATGAGATGGAGCTTCACAGGGCCTAGGGGCGTAGCTACCGCTGTATCAATGATAGCCCCCAAGTAACAGGGACCCCGACGTGTGTAAGCAACAATACGTATAATGTTATCCAACAGCACAAAGTCTTATTGATGAGCATATTAGAGGCGGCAATGAATGAATAACTAATGATAATATGAAAAGTAACGTAATTTAAGAAGGCTCCAAGCTACAGACGCCAATTCATATGCTTTTATATTTATGTAGTAAAATCACACAGAAAATCTAACTTATCCGAGTCAAATGCTATTTTATTAATTTTGAAAAATGTAAAACAATAGATACTATCCTTTTGAGCTTCGCCACAGTCGGGTAAAAAGGGCTCCAACAAATTTTGATACAGAGCCCCGATTGATTCAGGACTAAAGTAAGAGTCATGAGAAGCTATAAATTTTGTAAACAAGTGTTCAGGAGTTCACAACATTTGGACCAACAAAAAAAATGAATTTGTTTAAGATTTAATAAATTATTAAGTAACAAATATTAATTAACATGTATTATTTAAGAATAATTATTCGTCATATTCAGATGTTTCCATTTCTGTGTGAAACAAACTTGTACGCATTCGAAACTCGAATGACGCGTTTATTTCAAAATGGCGTCCCGATAGTTTACAATCCCTGCGACGGACGCGTTCCGGTACCAAGAAACACAAACGATAGCGCTTTGCGTCGTTAAAATATGATCTGACTAAATTAAATAGGTTGTTACTTTCATATAACCCGTCTATATTTCATGTCGATTGAAAATGGTCAATTTATTATTATCTCGCAGTATAAAATGTTTACTTAGTAAAAGATGTTTGTTTACATAATTTATAGCTTCTCGTGGCGTTCACTTTAGCTACGCCACTGACAGGACGAATAGCGCGATCTCTTTCTCGCATCGAAGCGTTGACAGATTTTGAAGATTTTAACACTTCACAATACCGGCCCCTGATGACTTGAATGACTTTAAAAAAACTGAGGTAAGTTCGACAAAATATACTTAGTATTCACTGTTAATCGTAACTAATATCTGTGTCATTATTATATTATAGTTATATGTGTAAGAAGTAGACGCGCAAAGATTTAGCGCCAAAAATATATTGTCAAAAATATGAAAAAAAAAGAATCTCTCTTTTATTAAAATTATGTTTGAATTGATTGCGTGGAGGCTAATTTTATTAACTTAATTTATACGTTTCTAGTCTGTATAACCCGATGCGAACTTTATGGCGGCTCGGAACATGAGGCGAGTCGCTGCGCAGTAACTAATTCATGTGTCAGCGGGGGGAGGGGCGGGGTACTGCACATCGCGTAGCGCACTTCAGAGCCGTCATAAAGTTTGACGCATAAGAGCGCGCGTTTTGTTTTTGGTTTATAAATTGACTATTTGAAACGGTCAAAAATAAAATATGAAATCACATAGAAAAATTACCGCTCTTCTTAAAAACTTCCATCACCGTACAGAAATTAAATATTATGCGAAGATATAGTTGTAAAATTGTATTTAATGCTAATAAGTACTCCATTTGATTCACATGGTTATATTTCATACAAATTCCGCGTTTTGACAGTTCATAAAAAGTAACGTTATTGACTACCCTTTCAAATGGCCAATTGTATCTTGTAAGAACAAAATTGGTTGCTAACATAATTTGATTTACGCACGCAATCTACTAAAGACTGGAGACGTGTAAATAGAGCTTTAGGGTTGTTACTAAATTGTTTATTTGCTGGGTTTTCGGTTTATTCTTAAACAAATTAATTCGTTTTACGGTGCGTTGTGGCTTTCTTTTCATTGTTTTCTAGCTATAGCGTATTAATTTATTTGTTATGTCTGTGGATGTGTGTGGATGCGAACTGAATTCTTCCGACACTACCTTACTTCCGGTATGCCAAATTAAATTCATTCCAATATACTCTGCAACACGTTCAATACAGAGGAATTTAATAAACGCATTTTATAATAGAGAAAATACCTCTTATGTAATATTTTGATGTGTTTTTACTTAGATTGCGGAGTAACAAAGTTTCTAGAACATGCCGCCGATATTTTTTCTAATCATTGTTTATACTTGACATAAATTACTTAGCAAACAAAATGCCGCAAATCATTTAAATAATACGATACTTATATTGAATTCATTTATTTTTATAACATTATTTAACCAGCATTTATTACTTGTATACTAATTAATGATAATAATTGTAAATTGCAGCGTAGATATACCGATCGTAACTGTAACGTCTATCTGTAAATGGATCTTAGAACATTTTACTTATTAATTCGGGTTGCACTAAACTTCTTGGTCGCAGAGTTAGTATGTACAGTCACGAGCACCAATATGTATACACTTAGAAACATTCAAAAGCGGGTTTCTCGTGGAATAACGATAACTTTGTAATAATAGAACCTATTTCATATTAGTATACGTTCCCAAACACTATGTCCGCAACGACATAAAATTAAAACAAAAGCTGAAGGAGAAAATCACTTTTTAACGTTGCTCAGTGTATACATATTGGTGCTCGTGACTGTATACATGAGGCACACACCTCAACTATAGTCCTTATCTCAAGTGCACTAACGTTCACTTTGTATCGTTCTTAGCTTCCAAAAAGTTGAATGTGACCCAAACTAGATTACGGTTTTTATATTAAAATAAATGAGCTTAAATGTAATAGGGTTTGATGCACTTAGTGGAATATTTGAAGTTTTTGTGATGTTTAAGTCTGAATGTTATGTTCCTATAGAGGCCTATGAAATAGGTTCTGTGGCCTAATTTTAGAGAAGGAGTAAATTATTGTTTTAGGGTAATCTAGATGGTGGTTGAGGGTTTCACACGGCCTACTGCATCGAAATACGGTTTGGGACTTACTCTGTGGATCTGAGTCGCTTTCATCTTAAAATTACTAATTTCATTAACAGTATAGACGAATGTATAAATAAAATATTTATGGTGTGAATAGGTCAAGAAAAGGTGCTTATTTGGGTCTCGTTTTATAGATTGATTGAATTTAAACTGCGTTGAACCTAATCGATTATTTTAAAGATCGAATCGGGTAGGATTATTTAGTACTGACGATTTGAAGCAATATCTGTATTGCAAAAAAGTCTTTGTTCTCTTTAAAACTATAACAATAAAGTATTGATGCAACAGGCCGTCAATATTAACCATTGCTTTTTATAAATATGAATATATTGCAGCTAAAATAATGTAACAACACTAATTGTAAATGGTGACTCGACGTTATTGGAATTTGTTTTGTTTCTAGCAATGCGTGTGGTGTTGTGTGTACAATATGTACGAAACTAGTGTTACCAGTGTTAAATAATCTAATTATGTAGTTTATCGTTTAGGCTGGCAAGCTGGGCGAGTGACGGATTCTTTCTAAGTTATAAACAACAAGGTATTAATGTTTTTAGACGAGTAGACATTATTAATATTGTAGTAACTTTAATGTGTAATAGTAACAAACAATTTGGAGAAGAATTATTTATAATGAATTCTCGAATAGTTGCGGCCATTTTACTAATTACAAGTGTAACGTATTATTTTCATTATACTTTAATGCTACGGCTACATTATCAATTTCTGATGACTAAGTATGCGTTAAAGACTAAAATACAATTAATAAATACGATCTGGACAAATCTCATCCTTAGATTATTCAAAAAGTTGTATAAAAACCTTTTTTTAAATTTAAATTTTACTGGACGTGAACTGATCGTGATGGTTCGATAGTGTAGCACAAGCATATTTTATCGATCCTCAAAAGGGCTGCGTAGGAGCCATTAAGTGAATATTATTTACGCCTTTCAGCCTCAAGTTAGGATAATTTAAGAATGTAATAGACTCACGCGCCGCCCAGTTTACAGCTAGTCAATGTGACGGTATATGTGATAACTTGTTGCAATGACTGTTTTATATTAAATGTATCCGATATTGATTCCATGTTTTATTTATATTCCTATTCCTGTGCCCTTTGTCCTTAGTCCAATTCTATGCATCTCACTGGGCTGCATAGAATTCTGATCCAATGGAAAGCTATTGATAAGCGGCGATCACGTACCTATGAAACGTAAAAGGTATTGCTGGTGTATTCTGTAAAAATCTGACCGTGATTACTTAGGATAAGTGAGAAGTCCCATTTTAAAGAGTAACGGTGAAGTTTCTTGCCCATTCTTCTCCATCTGAAACCACCTTTTGGAAGGGACGACTAAAATCAATTCTATTTCTTGTCAATTTTGGCGTTCAAGTGCCTTTCTTGTGCCTATTTGAAATAAATGACTTTGAAGTTATTTCATCTGATGCTAGGGAATAACACTACTGACAGATCACTATGAGTTATGATTTTTACACTACCTGATTTTTACGCAATACACTACCTGATTCTTACAGAATACACTACCTGATTTTTACGGAATACACTACCCGATTTTTAGTGAATGTCACGTCTGTCGTGAACGTGGGACCAAGTCATATTTTGTCAACTCAACTCAAAGCATTTATTTCAAATTGTTTCTTGAATAGCTTGAAATAAATAGTACGTACCTTATTTTGTACTGATGGGGTAGGTATTTGACAACTATCAATTAATTTATTCTTGTATATATTTATGACATGGAAAACCAACAGCTATACGTAAATACAATAAAATACTGGAGAAATAAGAAACATGACGCCAATGACAGGTTCATATGTATTTTGAGTTACTTTTCGAAACAAAAAAGCTACTCTCATAAAAACAGAGCTAAGTATCTACGCCTAGACTTCAAAAGCTACATGCTTTAAGTCACGTACGGCTGCGGTTACCTACTATAGTTTTGTCACGAAAGTAGTGAGTCAGAGCGACACGGCTTGTTTTGTCGCTACATAGGTAAGCAATACGTGTGTAATAACGTTGACGACATCTTGTTGACGTGACGTTGGAAAATTGTAAACGTATTTTGAAATAATAAGCTTATGTACGTAGCGTCACGCTTGTGTGGCGATGAAGCTAAGATATTGATATTTACACTAAGAGCAAGCTTCTCCAATTAAACTGAACGCGATGAGTAGATACATAAACCCCGTTTTTGTGGAATATTGACTTTGAAAGGTCTTGAAATTGGTTAGATGTGGTTGATCACCACATCTAACCTTGTTCAGTTTCAGTGGTGAAATTCGCCAAGTGTATTATCTCAGTTCAATCTGCCTAGCCTTTTTTCCAACTATGTCGGGGTCCGCTTCGTCTAACCGGATGCAGCTGAATACCAGTATTTTATATGAAGCGACTGCTTATTTGACCACAACACAGCAACTGAGTAGGTACCACGATTTCCCTTGGTAAGACTGGTTGTCAGACCAGACCTCTTGGCTTCTGACTACCCATAACGACTGTCGAAGATCTATGAATGAAAACCGCCGGGACCCTTTTTTTGCGCGATTTCAGATATGTTCCCATAGTGAAAGTTGTTCATAATTATGAGAACAATGACACCTTAAAATAATGCCCATTTTTAGGGGTAATAATTTTGTACTCAATATGAACAACTTTCACTATGAATTCAATTTCACCCTGTATAATAGCACGAGCTCCATTGAAGAAATGGCACGAGTTGATCTCTACTATGGACTACTGAACCTGAACTGTGAGTCCTGGTTTCCTCACGATGTTTCGGTCTTGTTTTCCTTCGATGTCAGAAATATCCCACTGAGGGTCCGTAATAATCTCATTACATTATTAAACAAGTAGGTAACCAAACTAAGTAGGTACCTATACGTGACCTATACACATTGAGGAATGCAAAAAATAATTGATTATTAAGTATTGGTCGCAGGATGACGAATGAACTCAATACCTACTGACGTAGTTACCTGGTTCATGGCTTGTGGGTGCAGGTAAGTACCTACTATACTACCTATGTGTTGCTACCTTGCTACTATAGGTACACCTCTGCTTAACCCTTCAGGGAATACAGGCGTGATATTATGTTGTATTATTGGTTTATTTTCCATCTCGTTCAGTCAGTATGTCAGTATAGCTATGTCTCGAGTCCTGTGAGATGAGTGTCTGAATGTTTTGTCTCGTAACTGGCGGATAGACAGATCATATTGAAGTAAAAAAAAATACGGGACTTCATTTACAAAACCTCACATGCGAAATCTTCAAGGGCTTAAACAAGTGTTTTGCTTTTCTTTTTTTACGCAGAACCCAATTTCGTTGGCATTATTGCCTACCTAAACTACTTCAGTCAATACGCCAAACGAAAATGGTAAATAGGAATGGTCAGCAAAAACATTATTTTTTAAAAAAAACAAGCAAGTTTTTTGAGGTAAGAATAGTTATTTGTTATGCAAGGCTGGAAAGTTGATTTTTGGCGCGAGTACTTCTATTGAAACCTGAGTAAGCGAAGGATTCTAGGGTTGAACCATGAGCGAAGCGAGTGGTTCAAATATAGAATCCTGAGCGTAACGAAGGTTTCAAAGGTACGAGACGCAGAAAAGCTTTGCTGCCGAGCGCAACACACAATTTTTCACCTCACTACAGCGAGGAAACTGTTAGGTGCAAGAAAACAGGTGTTGTTGAGTTTTATTTTGTTCGAGCGTCTCAGATACATTGACTCATGTGAAGAAGATAACAAATACTTGGCAATGTATCTTATGAGTTACATAGAATATCTCCAAAATTAAATACCCTGAATTTTGTTCTATATCCTACTTGTCCTTTATGGAGAATGAAAGAAAAAACTAATTTAATACAAATAACTAACTAATTTAATTTAATACATATTTATTTTTGCCAAGCAAAGGATTAATAACATATTATATTAGTATTTATTTTATTTAAAAAATTAAACTTAAATTACTACACAATTGGGTATTTGACAGGATAGTATTTTTATGGCATAATCAAATATGACGTCACAGATTTTTTTAATCAAATGGAATACTTATTAACATTAATTCCAATTTTACAATTATATCCTCGCAAAATACTTAATTTCTTTACTGTGATGGAAGTTTTTAAGGTGAGCGGTATTAAAAAATATTTTATTTTAGACCATGTCATGCATTTTCAGTGGACTGGCAGTAGAGAAAATTATTAAATAGAAAGGTTCGAATTTTAAAAACTCTTTCCACGCTAGAGAGCAAAAATCGATTTTCGGCTCAGATTTCGAATGACAAACAGACTCTTTCCGAGCCTGTGAGGTGAAAAAACCATTGTTTCCAGCCTTACTAGTTGCCTGACCTGGTAGGTGGGTACACTGTATAGGTACCTACAAAACGTCATAAAATAACTCTTAAAGCAGGGATCTTCTCCTTCTTCTTCTTCTTTAAGAAGAAGAAGCAGGGATTAAAATCACGATTATACTGAGTGTTAGGTTAAACGACGGACATACTTTCAGGGGTTACTATACTCATGAAAATGAACAACTTTGACTATGCAACTATACCTGAAATGACGAAAAAGAATCAGCTGTTCAGTACATTATGTTCGCATAATTCGTCTAAATCTTTGGAACAGCTGTTTTTTTTTATATTTCAGAGTTGGTCCCATGGAAAAAGTTGTTGATTTCCATGAGTACTATACAACCTGAAACAGTCTGTATAGATCTATCTATATCTGTGGTATAGATGGTAGTTATAGCCTGTAGGTAGGATACTAATCTCTATGGTCATACCCGAATAGCAATCATCTTGCAATCATTGATAGTAATCATAGATTATGTTTTGACTACAAAATAACAACTTACCTCATTTTTCGTTAGTTTTCCCTGTTATTATTTATATCCACGTTATTTTCAACTACTAACTAATCAGGGCGGTGATGAAATACAAAAAATATCTGCACAACTGGAAACTACGGAAATATTGAAGATCTTTTTTGGTGATTGTAAAGATAATGATCTTCATTAGGGTCACTGATTGCTAACGACTTATAGGGACATTCCCGAAAGGTAATCGTAAAAATATTAAAATTATTTTCATTAATGAAATATGTGCGCTCATATTAGGTATGGGCCTAGATTAATATATGCTACTGAACCCATGTACACTTTTTGTAAACTTATTATTAAAATAAATTTAATTTATTTATATAAATAATTCTCACCGGCACGGAAACTTGGCCACATGTACCTAAATTTCACGATATTCTGCATTTATTTATATTTTTGACACCGAAATAAGGGTAGATGCACTCAGGTAAGTGTTTCTTATGCTTTTAGAACTTGAAATTGAAAACGTCACTATACCAATAACTTTGTTTTATTAAATTGGGCACTTTTGCGAAATTAAGGAATTTTACACTATCAATTTTAAAACACTATAAAATAAAAATATACCTAAAGTGGTCTATTGTCTCTACGTTTTAGTATCTGGTGTGTCCTCCTCTAGCCCTAATAACGGCCTGAATTAGATCTGGCATGCTTTGAATGATGTTTCTGACATCAACTTGCGGTATGCTCTCCCAAGCAGTAAGTGCTGCATTGCTTGTATCTTACGAGGTTTTGTGGGAAAAGCTGCGGGAGAGAAAAGTGCCAGCGGAGCTGTTGCGTATCTTCCAGTACTGGTACTATAACCAGACGAACAGAGTGAGATGGGCCGATGGACTGTCTGTGTCATATGGGCTAGAGTGTGGGGTGAGACAGGGAGGGATTACATCACCAAAACTGTTTAACCTCTATATAAACGATCTAATCGTTGAGCTGAGCAGCATGAAAATCGGATGTCGCATTGATGACGTTAGTGTCAACAACATCAGCTCCGCTGACAACATGGTGCTGCTGAGCCCTACGGTTAGGGCGCTTAGAGAACTGCTTATTTGTTGTGAGGGCTATGCTCGAGAGCATGGCCTAGTTTATAATGTCAAAAAAAGCGAATACTTGGTCTTTAAGGCAGGTGGTAAATGTCCTGAGTACGTGCCCCCGATTAAACTAAATGGGAATGACATATTACGAGTTCATCAGTTCAAGTACTTGGGACATTATGTAACTGACGACCTTAGTGACGTATATTGAAAGGGAACGTAGGGCGCTGGCAGTTCGATGTAACATGTTGGCTCGCAGGTTTGCACGCTGTAGTCGTGAAGTTAAAATAACGCTTTTTAAAGCTTATTGTCAAGTATTTTACACGTGCAGCCTGTGGACTAACTATACTCAGCGGGCTATCAGCGCCTTACGGGTCCAATATAATAATGGGTTTAGGATGTTGATGGGGCTGCCCCGTTTCTGCAGTGCATCGGGTATGTTTGCACAAGCACACGTCGATGGCTTCCACGCCATCGTCAGACAGAAATCTGCCTCTTTGCTCTGCAGAGTGCGGGGAGCTCCAACTCCATCCTGAAGACCATAGCGGGGAGGTACGACTCTCCTTTGCTAGGTGATGTTGTGCAAAGATGCATTTTGAACAACAGCCTAGTTTTAAAATAATAGATTATAAGTTTACTAACACAGATATAAGTTATCTTTTTGTTTACTAACTGATATGGATGCTGCTTATCTGAATTAAAGATTATTATTTTTTTATTTTTTTTATTTATTTCGAAGTTGGTTAAGAGTTTCTGGCGGGTCGGAGGTGTACTTTATCTTTCTTTTGAGCATGTCCCAGATATGCTCAATCTAACGACTACGAGCTGGCCACTGCAATTTTTGAATACCAACTTCTTGAAGATATTCTTCAACACAGTGTGCAACGTGTGGGCGTGCATTATCGTGCATTAGGAGGAATTGGTCGTGTCCAATATATCCCGAATAGGATCGGAACTTATTCCTCCCCAAACCATTATAGAGCCTCCATGGAAACTCACAGTTTGTGTAGTGGTAATTGGTAGAAATCTCTCTCCTCTTCTTCTCCACACTCGTTCTCGACCGTCTGGAGCACGTAAAGCTATTCGGCACTCATCTGTGAACAGCACTCGATCCCATTGCTCGTGGGTCCAGCTGGCGTGTTCACGTGCGAATTGAAATCGAGCTACTCAGTGATGTCTGAGGAGTTCGCTACCTGACCGCGTGCTGGTCTACGAGCTTTTAAATTCACTTCCTCCATTCGTCTTCTCACTGTACGCTCACTAACATTCGTCTCTTGCAATTTGGAGCCGCTGGCGTATATCAACAGCGGTCAGGTAGCGGTTTCTTAAAATTTTCAGGACAATAAAACGGTCGTCTCGGGCCGATGTGCATCTGACGCCTCCACTGCCTGGTGTACGGGAATAGTGGCCAGTCTGCTGGTATCGTTTTAAGGCATACTGCATTTTCTGTTTATTAAAAACCGTGTGTTTGCCTTAATTGTTTCCTGCAGATTTTCGCTAAGACTTTGTGGTGACTTTATTCTCAAAACGTTTAAAAAAAATAACTTGATTAGATAAGCATGACAAGGTTCGAATTGTCGGCAAATGTTAACAAGAGTCCAATTAATTAATCCACATATAATCGTGATAATTAATTGATACTAATCTGAATAATTACCGTGATTGGAGCTCTTATCCTAAGCAGAATTTAATATGGTAGCCGCGTTTACGGCAATCATCAGTAGTATCTAAGATGTTAATGAAATCGGGCTTGTTTTTGCTACTGGTTACTGTTCTTCAGGTAAAGTTATCACCGTACTCAGAAGATCCTTTTTTTAAATTCCCGGTTAAAT
Source organism: Hyppa rectilinea (assembly GCA_951799385.1). Taxonomy (NCBI): domain Eukaryota; kingdom Metazoa; phylum Arthropoda; class Insecta; order Lepidoptera; family Noctuidae; genus Hyppa; species Hyppa rectilinea. The sequence goes on along the minus strand of OX637321.1, from coordinate 16,442,404 downwards.
TTTAATGTTTATTTACTTACTTCTTTATTAAAAAAGGTTAACCTACCAACGATCCCAAGTTGTTGTAGTCCCAACACGTTTAGATACATCAAATTGTTCTAAAAGATAAAATGGCAACAAGCCTCTGAATATCTTGAGGTAAATAAAGAACTGAGTTCTGGTATCTAATCATACCTTCCTACTTTTCAGGTATCCGGACGTTTCAAACACGTGGAACCAGACTTCATTGAGAATGTAATCAAGCGCGGTAAGTCGCTAGTCTCTCTGGACATTCAATCCACTGATTTTCATCGTACCCTGCAGTTAACATAAATTATATTATGGATATATTTAGACTACTTCCTGCCATTTTTCTATTTGAGAACCAATTAATATCCCAGTTTTGACCCCCCAGAGTCCGAGTCGCAAGAATCGTCACCGTCGGGGTCGCGTATAGTGTCAGGTTGGGAGGCACAGCCGGGCCAGCACCCTCACCATGCTGCCCTCCGTATGGTGAGCCCTATCGGTGGCGTGAGCGGCTGTGGCGGCTCCGTCGTGTCTAAAGAATGGATCATCTCTGCTGCGCATTGTACTGCTGGGTAAGGACCAATGAATACGTTATAAATATTCTTGCTTTCTACATAACAGTGTAATGTTTAACGCAAGGCACATTGTTTAAATGAAGGTGGCAAGCTTAAAAAACATATTACATCGTTGGGATTTGGGAACTAGGAAAGGTGGTGCATAGAACACTCTTCTAATGAATTAAAGATATACAGCTAAGAAAAGTTGCTACCTGTTACAGGCGCTAAATCTCTAATTATTACATTAGTGCGTTCTAATCAATGCCTTATTTTGTCCTCAGCCGTGTAACTATAGTAGTCCGCGCAGGAGTGGTGTCCCTCACGGACCCGGAGTACATTTTCGAGACCACGGAGTACTACAACCATCCTCAGTACAACGACGATCTTCCAACCGTGGTGCAGCCACATGATATCGCGCTTGTGAAGGTGCCACGCCCCTTCGTTTATAGCAGTGAGTATTCTCCTTTAGTTTCTTCATCCTAATCATACAGCCAACAGACTTTCCATTTTAGACATAGACCTCCCAGAACCTTAAGTGTCGCCACAGTGACTATTCCAATGCTTTTCGCATTGATTCATATCCTGGTGCCATTTACCGATGGTGCATTTAGTTTGACACTACTTTGATGCACTTTTTATTAAACAAACAAAAAAGACATGGACCTCACTGGCAACTAGTCCTATTGCTAATGCACTGCTTATGTCTTTGCAGATGTTAATAGATTTCAGTAAACAGTCACCACCAGGTGGACCGTCTGCTTGTTCTTGATTGTTCGAAACAGTTTGTTCGCCTGATGCTTGCTGCTTCAGTCAGCAGTAGTCAGCAGTCTTCTGTGTTTAATTCTGACGTGATGAATTCTCCCAGGGTTGCTGAAGGCGATCCGCGTGCAATCGCGTGCTGACGCGTACCGCAACTATGACAACGAACAGGTCTACGCCAGCGGACATGGCAGGACATGGACATTGGGTCAGTATCTCTTATGACAACAATATGTAGAGTTTTCCTGGGGCCTTTACCATCATCTGCCTTTGAGATAGAAGACGGATTTAAGTAAGTACCGGTCGATTGTAGTATCTAGGTACTGTCTGATCTAATGGAAGCTAGCAATTACTAAGTATAATTCTGAGACAGGACGTCTGGAAGGAGGTAGCGGGGTGATTAGGTAGGTATACTACCTACTCTGTTAACTGGTTTTTATGACTTTAACACGTCACCGAGGAGGGAAATTACATCAAATGCTATCAGTGACTACCATGCGATTATAATCTCCCGCCTCACACGATAATAATCACAATAATTTCGGTAGGAAAAATAAAGATAGGTTTTAAATTCAATTAAAATCTGATTGTGATAATACGAAAACAAATAATCTAGATCTAGATCGAAAATTCAGTAGCAATAGTTTTTACAGATAGGAAAAGCAGGAGCTAATCACCGCAGATTTTCCTAATATCGTTATAGTTATTTAAACGAATGTATTGAACCAAGCTATTTTTTGAACATCGCTATAATTCTCCTACCACTTTAGGAGACGTAACCGAGGTGCTGAGATGGACATACCTACGCGCAATCTCCAACCCTTCGTGTGCTGCGACATTTGGGACCAACCTCATCATCGACACCGCCATCTGCGCTCGATTCTATAATGTCACCTCACAGTCGACTTGCCAGGTAAGACTTACGCAATGTCTTGGTAACATTTTCTGAATGCTGTTTGATAATGCGTGCTACAAATCTGTTCAGGGTAGCAATTGAACTAATTCGAATTGCCGCCCGGCTGTGCCTGATCATGCCGACCCGAATAAGTTTAGTTAAAACATTTGAATAAGTGAAAGAGAAAGGTAGTGTATCAACTGATTCTGAAAATTGTAGGTGATCCAGGTATCTACGCGACGGCTTTCTTTATCTTGTTTAATTACTTACTTATTTTCTTGTTACCAGGGTGACAGCGGTGGCCCACTAGTGCATGTTGGCTCCGATGGCGTTCCGATCCTCATCGGAGTAACCTCCTTCGTAGCAGGTGGAAACTTCGGATGCCACTCTGGCTTGCCTGCTGGTAATTTTTATGTATATTTTAACCGTGATTGATTTGATTTCCCATACATCCCGTATTCCCGTACACTTATCCCTGATGCCGGTTATCTGTATTAAAACATTTGTTTCTAACAGGTTTCATTCGTCCGGGACCTTACCTATCATGGTTCGAAGGAATAACGGGTATTGACTTCGAAAACCTTCAAGAAGAGGATGACAGCGTAGAAGATGATACCCCAGCACCACCTGAGGATTCGGAAGAAGTTGACGATAGTGTAGAAGATACTCCAGCACCTCCAGAGGATTCTGAAGAAGAAGGGCCTGCCTCACCGGAGGACTCATCTCCTGAACCTGAAGACTCGGAAGAAAAAGAAGAGGACAAAGAAGAAGACTCAGACAGTTCAGAATCTAATGATGACGAAATGTCGGAACTTCTGAAACGCCTCGAAGTGAAAGTCAAAGTCAAGGTCAGGTTCAATAAATACAAGGTCAAGAAGGAATTACAAAAGGAAAAAGAGATAAAGAAACATCATCATTAAATAAATAAAAAATTGTAAACGTTTATTTATAGTTTTTGTTTATTTACTTTTAAATGTTTACTTGACCTTTGTTTGCGTAATGAAACGTAATCGAAGTAGTGGCAGTGTTACCATATTATACTTGTTCTACAAATAAGAGGATGATGGAAAGGACCAAAACATTCAAATTTAATAAAAGTACCTCTATTACAAAGTTGTCGCTTCATAATATAATTGTTAAGTTTTACAGCACCATTTTTCTATTAATCATATTAGAACTGCAATAAACAGATCAAAATTCCACCTAAATCGTTTTTTTTCTTACCTTTGTGTGATCTGTTTCAAAAGCTAGCAACATCTACCCGTTGTGTCATATAATCATCTCTGCTCTTTTACGTCATTCTTAAGTATTGGAATTTCAAGCATGTAACTTTTGCGATTTATCATACAATTTCTGAATAAACATTTCTTTTTGAAATGAAATGGAGGGACCGAATACTAAAGGTAAGTTTTGGTGCCCGTTATAACTAGTATTGAAGTGTTTATAGTAATTATTTAGTTATGTTTTGGGTGCAGAACCTGTCATGAGATTGTGTGGGCGATTCTTTTAAGTTATCATGAATTATCTTTTGTTTGTCCTGCGCTTCGCCTTTTGTTACTTAACTCGAACTTGCTGTTAATCCGTTTAGGATGAATTTATTTCGAAAAACCCTACGTATAGGACTTTAAAACCATTGTGAAATAGCTTCAACTAGTTTTCACCAGCTTGTTTACTTCCGCGTCGTAGGTTCTAAGTTGAAGGATAAATCGTAATTTATATTTTGCCTCATTCTAACTAATATAATAGAAAGGTATTTGACACTCAACTTTAACCGTTTACGAAAAGATAAAGATTTAAAATAGTCCAATAGATTAATTAAGATGTTTGATTCAGATAGCTTATTTAATTTATTCAGTAAACCACAAATAACAATTAACGTGACTATTAAACTGGTTATTTGCATCAACAAAGCTGAGCCTGGCCTCTAAAATGTAATATTCAAATGTTTAAAAAACATTGATCTTAATTTGATATACCTAGTGGTTCCGAATTCCTTATAAGCAATTTTTATGCAAAAGAATACCCTACTTCTTCCATTGTTAATTTATTGCATACAAAACAGTTTATTTGGTGTTGAGTGTTATTTGCAGTCTATTCTCATTAACCCATATACTTCCATGAACACAGCTGTGTGTTTTCTGTTCTATATCACAGTGCCCCACACATGCATACATGCTCAATACATTTTGATCCATTTTAACACAAATATGTGTTTATTATCCATACATTGCTATGCATGTTAAAGGCACTCAGTAGTGATTTGGCGACACATAATGCATGTTGAAGGCACTAAGCTTAGAATAGCAACTGACAAAAATTGTAGCACTGTTTGCGTATTGCATTATAATCTTTAATCACTCAGGTGAAAACTTACCTTCTGTTAAAATCCCTGAGAGGCTTGAGCCTTGGTTCAACGAAACAAACTGAAACATTTTAAACAATGAATCCTTTTTACAAACTACTAATTGAATAGTTATACAAGAGTTATTGTGGTAACTAACAGGAAAATGTATGATCCAAAAATAAAAAAATTATAATAAAATTGCCTACAAAATATTGTATACTTTTGAATGATTTTTTAAATAAAGGTGTCTTCAGTTGTACTTATCAATAGTTAACACTATCACTGCCCAGTTAAAACTATTCTCAACTTATTTCTGGCAACCCTAGTAGCACGTTTTGATTTGCACCCGGTAGGCGGGTGCTGGGCATGGTCACAAGCCACATACATACATCTATTTATATGTAGGACGCGAGAGCCGCGTTGTGGGCACGGAAACAAATTATTGTCAACCCGTGAGCCGAGTGCTGGGCACTAAAAGTGTTAATTGTGATTTTTCTCTATTTTCGGTTGATTTGTATCATCCCTTTGAACGTTTTCTTGATAATAATGATAACTTTCAGAGTCCCTCAGCTGTGCGGGGTGCTTGAACGACATCGGTGATCACGACTATGTGTCCGCACTCAACCAGGATTGGCATCAAGACTGCTTTCGGTACGTTCTCAATAATTGTGATGAAATTGGTGTGTTTCAGAACTAGACCTTCTTTGAGTCCATGATTTCTGACATAATGTAACTTCGCCATAATAATGCGAAGGTATAGGCAGAAGTCGACCAAATTTAATCAGTTATGTTTAAGTGGCGTGTAATCTAGCATAACATGGGGTCGCGCCTATTGCGAGCAGCGGGTTGTTTTGGTCAATATGCTAAATATTGAGCTTCCTATCTTATCTGCACCAGCGATGTTATGGATATGAAATTTCGGATATGGATTGGATACGGATATAGGAATGATTATTATACCGGATATGGATACGGCTATGAAATTATTTCGGATTATCCGTTAGTTTCGGATAATTTCGGTTACGGATATTAGATTTTTAAGGAATTTGAAAAATAAAACACAAATTGCAATTAAAAGGGTTATACAAATAGCAAATTAACCGCGGAACTTGCCTATTGCTTCATATTCTAGTTACGAGAGGTTGTCTCGACTCTACCTCTGATGTTCTTAAAACCTTTTGGGTAGTCTCAATAATAGGCTCCGCCCCTATCCGATGTTATCCGGACCTATAATTTCGGATTCGGTTACGGTTACGGATATTTTTATATCGGATATCTGAAAGTTTGGGTTACAGTTACGGAGTTCCCTAACATCCTTGATCTGCACCCAATTACTATTGAGTGTGATCAAAGAAAGATTGTTCTTTTTAACAAAAATAAGTAAATACAAACCCATTAAAGTGCTTATTTTCCAGGAAAAAAAATACTTTTTTAAAGGATTGTTTTTCAAAAGATTGAACATTATAAATGTGTCATCATAATTTTAGTTTGATTCCGTAACATTAATATGATAAACAGCTAATATTAGTAATGAAAATAACAGGAAAATTGAATCACAATTTATTTATCTAAGAACTTTATATTTATAACAGTCTCTGGAAATAATGTAGGTTTTTATTTAACTAAAGATTCTGGATTTACTCCTTACACATTCACACTAATACAATTTTCTTTGTGATTGGCCGGTTATACATACAAATTATTTACATTAGTTGTAATCTATACATATAAATAAAATTGGAGTGTCCGGTTGTAATATTGAAATAACCGTTTTTTACTACATGTATATGAATATAATACGGTACATTGACCAAAATAACATTTTTTTTAAAAATTGTCTGTCTGTTTGTTCCGGCTAATCTCGAAATGGCTGGACCGATTTTGACGGGACTTTTATTGGCAGGTAGCTGATGTAATAAGGAGTAACTTAGGCTACGTTTATTTTAGAAAAAATCTTTTATTTTAGAAAAATAACTGTTAGGCGGAACGAAGTTCGCTGGGTCAGCTAGTCTTTGGTAAAAATGTTTATATAGCAGTCAGTTGTCAGTCATAATATGTCAGTCTGCCAGACATCCAAAATAGCATAACAAGGACTAAACCCAATCCAATTTGATTTAGGACGAATTTCACCGATAAAAAACGCGATCAGCGCATAAACCACGCATAAGAGCTTTAAGTGTCATTATTTTTTATGGAATATTGTGACTTATAGCTCTTGAACGCGTTTTGGATGGGCTTAGACATAGCTAATCACCACGTCTGCAGCGTTTCGCTAGCTAGTATAATTTAACCGTGTACATGAAAAGCAAGTCAGTTGAAAATGATGTCGAAGTGCCAATTGCATCAATATTCTTCTTTTCGTGTGGTTAGTGACCACCCTGGTGTCAGAGTTTTAATGCTGCCCATGGGCCTCTGCCTTAGCATCACATACTGTTGAGAAATATCTCTCAGGCAGGCATTGATGGTTTCCTCACGAAATTGCATCAATGAAACAGAACTTTTCACGAGTAACGAGCTGTCAGTGTCAGTTTTCCCGAATAATGTTAACACTAACAGCTCTTAAACGGGGTTTACATGTACTGATCACGTTCAGTTTGAATGTACTGATCACGTTCAGTTTCATTGGTGAAAATCACCATTAACCTAATCAATGTCCGAAATGCCTAAAGCTATGCTACACACGTACATGCTCAAGTTATAAATAGGTAATTATGAGTAATTTGATAACACATAACAGCATGCAATACTTCAAGGGGGTTCCCCTACAAAAGGTTATAGGCGTCCACTGTGCCCTTTTACTACCGTACGTGTTTTTCGCACGCATAGTTACGTGATTACGTCATGCTCCAGAAAGTTATGGGGTCGCACCATTATGGCTTCCCATAAACTTAATGCCTAAAGACTAGTTATTGATCGATTGACTCTCTAGACAATATTAACGGAATTCCAAGGCAAGGCTAGCTTGTGCTCCACCGTGTCCTCTGGGCGATCCTTACAGTGGTGACACCCAGGCGTTTCCTCCCGCCTGATGATGTGCAGGAACCTCCCGAAACATCCATGTCCGTACAGGACCTGCGTCAGGCAGTAAGTCAGGGCGCCGTGATGCCTCTCTAGCCACTCCTCAAAGAAGGGCCTTACCGCCACTATCGTGAGGTGCCCAAAAAAAAAGGCTAGCTAAATGAAGTATTTTTAGTTAAAATTGCCTCCATTTTGAAGAAAAACTCGATGTTTGGGTTTACAAACAGGGTTTAAAGCAACTCGGGAGTCCCAGGTTTGTGCCCGGATAAAAACCTTCTTGTGTGAGAGTAAAGAATGACTGACGAAATGTGGATGTAAAATACCTCTCTGCAGGCACTGCCATACTTTCGAGAAATTCTGGAGCGATGTCATGTTATGAACCGGTCATTCACCCGTCGATTCGTATAATATTATCTTCTTCATCTAGCACGAGACAAACAAACTTTAAGTACTTTTGGCAGCCTCCTCGCTTCATGAACTTGAACATGGCGCCAATAAAATAAGTTTCCCAAGCTATTCGATATTTTCTCGCCACGAATACTTGCCAATTTTTTTTCGCAGTTCTGAACTTAGCAAAGGTCATACTTTCTTGCCTTGAACGACAAATAAGGTGCCAAGTTTACAAAATAAAATCTCGCTTCTAAATACTTAGGTACTTCGATTGTTATATTGATCTGTGTGGTAGACATAGTGAAAATTAAAAACTATTCATTGATTTTGCCTGCGGGAATGTTTATTTTCACGCATAGATCTTATTTGAATTAAAGATAATAGTTAAAGGATGGGGAATCATCAAATGACTTCGCCCGCTCTGTGTGCAGCGGAAGGGAGTGTTAGCATCTTACTGACTTAAACTCATCTTCCATCCTTAGCCCTTTCTGTTCTGGGGCAGCGGTAACCCTTTCGGACATCTGATTCAATCCCGCTGAGACCAGCCACTCTTAGGGCAAAAGCATTGCCAATGAAACTGAATCTACTGATCACATTTAAACTGAATCTACTGATCACATTTAAACTGAATCTACTGATCACATTTAAACTGAATCTACTGATCACATTTAAACTGAATCTACTGATCACATTTAAACTGAATCTACTGATCACATTTAAACTGAATCTACTGATCACATTTAAACTGAATCTACTGATCACATTTAAACTGAATCTACTGATCACATATAAACGGCGCGATTCTCTAAGGGAACGGTTTAAGGTTATTAACATCATGACTGTACCTTGTCAATATATCTATGAAAACATCATGTACGCACGGAAAAATCTGCATCTTTTTAGTAAAAGAGGTGAAAGACACAACTATTTCACTAGAAATAGGGACCAATTAGTTCAACCAGGTTTCAGGCTGGCTAAAGTAGATTCATCTTTCATGGGGTACTGTTTAAAATGTTACAATAAAATACCTCCCCACATTCTTGAACTTAATGAAACAAAATTTAAAACTTGTATAAAACGCACACTATGCAGCCAAGCGTATTATAAATTGGGAGATTACATTGCTGATAAAAATGCTTGGGTCAATGCTAGTCCAGCTCCACAAGGGCGCATCAACTAATTTATTAGACTACTGAAAACTGTTGGAGCTGCGGAAGATCAACAACAACAAAAAAACATCTTTGCATTGTATAAATTCAATCTCTTAATATTGTATAACTGCTTAGCACATATGTGAGTACTATGTACCTACTATAAAGCGACCAATCTCTGGGTGCGTCTTTCATTGACTTGAATATGCCCTGGCGGCTGAGAGTATGCCATGCTCACTTTAATTTCTCGCTGATGGTGGCGTGTGTGTTGGATCATTTAGCTCCCTTCAAAATGGTTGAGCTGAATGGTGCTAATATATGCGTCATGTTCGTGAACGGGCGCTGTCAGTAGGGACTGGTCATCTCTTAGCGGCTAAGGCTTGTTTTAATTTAATTATTGATTAGGTTTTACATATTTTATATCTGATGCTTTTAACGTTCTGCATCGTTCTCACATGTATAATATTAATATGAACTATGTAACAAATATTTTGTAACCATATTTTGTTTAAAAGAGTGTCCATGGAGTTTCTTGCCCGTTCTTCTCCATAGGTACCTACTCCTTTGGAATGGGCAACTAGCTTCATTTCTCGGACTGACCGACACCTTGACAATTCAAAAGTGCCTGTAATTGGTTTATTTGAAATAAATACTTTGAGTTTGAGTTTTGAGTTTGAAACTGAATCTACTGATCACATTTAAACCCCGTTTAAGAGCTGTTAGTGTTAACATTATTCGGGAAAACTGACACTGACAGCTCGTTACTCGTGAAAAGTTCTGTTTCATTGATGCAATTTCGTGAGGAAACCATCAATGCCTGCCTGAGAGATATTTCTCAACAGTATGTGATGCTAAGGCAGAGGCCCATGGGCAGCATTAAAACTCTGACACCAGGGTGGTCACTAACCACACGAAAAGAAGAATATTGATGCAATTGGCACTTCGACATCATTTTCAACTGACTTGCTTTTTACCCGACTTCAAAAAAAGGAGGAGGTTCTCAATTCGGTTGTATTTTTTTTTTTTTTTTTTTATGTTTGTTACCTCAGAACTCCGTTGTTTATGGATGGATTTGCAAATTTTTTTTAAACTTTAAAGGATATGCTTCCAGATTGGACCCATTTTTTTCAAAATCCAGTTCTGATGATGGGATCCATGAGGAATCGAGGGAACTCCTCAAATATTATAGGCAACTATATAGTAATTTTAATATTTTCATCGAGAAATCAAGCGTTTACAGTCAAAAAGTAACATTTGATGAAGTGGAACTGCTGAAGAAGATCAGTTATGGCTAACGGAACTTGACACTCGCATAGATATCACAATCAAGATAGTTAAGCAACTATGACAATACAAATAAACATACAATCCTGAATAGTTTTGTTGAAAATTTTATCATTGAACTTATCTGGTGATGATGATGGAGCCGGAAGACAGGCACCGGAACTCCGTAATTAATCAATGTATTCTAGCCGTGTTTGGGCTTATTAGAATTGTCATGAAATGCACTTTGGCTATAAGGTACTATCGAACTGATCTGATGATGGAGCCGGAAGGTGCAAGGTTGGCATGAGAACTTCAAAATAAAACAATGTATCCTAGCAGTATTTGGGTTTATTAGAACTGTCATAAGATACATTCTGAATGAAAGGTGCCATTGAAAATTTAGTTCTGATGTTATCATCAATGTGTCCACAAAACAACTTCTGAAATATTAAAGGCATTTTTACATACCAGGTAGTGGTATTCAAATTTTGGGGGGGAGGGGGGGGTGCATAGGTACCACAACTAAAAAGTGAAAAATAAAAACTTTTTTACAAAAAATAAATCGACTTCCAAAAAAAACACTACAAAGTGAAAAATAATTTTGATTTCGGAAGTCGGTGGCAAAAAATGAAAATACAAAACCGAAGACACCGACTTCCGAAATCAAAATTATTTTTCACTTTGTAGTGTTTTTTTTGGAAGTCGGTTTTATTTTTTGTAAAAAAGTTTTTTCATATACACGGTTAAATTATACTAGCTAGCGAAACGCTGCAGACGTGGTGATTATCGATGTCTAACAATGATAGAAGAAAAAACAAATACATTAATATTTTCATGGGACTAAAGATCGTAGGTAAAGTAGTTACTTCAGTTTTGACACTATTTTAAGTTGATCCTGTATATGCAATAAGTTTTTTACTATATTGGATAGGCTGCAATAGATAGACCCCAGGTCTGTAAGTTGTAAGTCACCCAGTTGGTAAACGGTTTTGAGCAAGTGAAGCTATTTTCATTGTGATGTCTAGGTGCTCGGTATGCGATGCTCAGCTGTCGACGTGGTACTTCGAGAAGGCGGGCCTGCTGTTCTGTCAGAACGACTACTGGGCGCGCTTCGGCGAGAGTTGCCAGCAATGTGCACAGGTAATAGAAACTTAACTACATTGTGCGCATGCACATCTATACTAATATAATAAAGAGGAAAGATTTGTATGTCTGTTTGTAACGAATAAACTACTTAACGGATCCGGGTGAAACTTGTCACAAAGATGGATTATAGTCTGGAATAGCATATAAGCTGATTTGTGATATATTATCCCGGAAAAATGTACGGTTCCCGTGGGATAATTTCCTACATGCACGCGGGCGAAGCCGCTGGCAAAAGCTAGTGTGCCATAAGCTTGTGCCTTATCCCCTTGTTTCTATGTCATCATATCAGAACCAAACAAGCCAGAATCAAGCTAGGCCAGCCTAGCCTTTCTCCAACTATGTTGGAGTTGGGCTCCAGTCTAATCCAAAAATAATAGCAGCTTTTTACATGGAGCGTCTGCCCATCTGACCTCCACACCACAGCCCAAGTTTGTAACACAATACCCCTTGGTAAGACTTGGCTTGGCTTGAGAGATATTTCTCAACAGCATGTGAAGCTAAGTCAGAGGCCCATCGGCAGCATAAAAACTCTGACACCAGGTTACTCAACTAACCACGAAAAAAAGAAGAAGACTTGGCTTTCTGACTAACCGTAACTACAGCCAATGACCAAAAAACGACGAGGCATCTCGTGCTTTCTTATAATAGGCACGGAGGGGTCGCAGTAGGCAATCCACCGCCTGCCCTTATAATATGCTTTTTTTTGTAGTTAGCGCAGCTGGTTATATTCCCCCTCACATCTCTTTTCAGCCGTCTACAATATTCACTCATCACCTAACGTTTTTGGTAAAAGCTTTACTATATTATGTCTATCAATACAGTTCATATTGTTATGAGCTCATAGTTTATCGTAACATCTTTCGTTAGTCATCTTCTTTGTACATGTAGGTAAACCAGAATAGGTATAGGCACTTCGGGTTTCTTCGTGTTTCCGAATTGATCCGAACATCGTGCTAGGAAATAATCCCGACAAAGTAACCCTCAAAGAGGTAAAGCTTCTAAGTTTTCTACTGTCGCACTTTAGAGTATATTGTGCGATAATTCACGCGCATCTACCAATGCGCGTTTGAATAAAGCTTTCTCTCCGTCGGGTTACCTGCTCCAGTCGCAGATCATCATGTGCCATTAAACATCACCAGTTTACACCAGGTTAGTCACTAACCACACGAAAAGAAGAAGATTTAAATAGTTTTTTTTTTTGTAATTTCATAGAGTAGTTTTTTTTTTTAATCAAGTTAATACAAAATAGGAAAATAAAAGAAAAAAAAAAAGAAAAGTGGGAGGAGTGGAAAGTATTTCCATGGTTTTAATAGCTCTATATTACATCGCTCGTTTCAAGTGTTTTGATTTTTTTTCCCGAAGCGCATATTTTTGTCTGGAATGCTGTATTTTGAGTACATAAGATGATATATCTATATTTGTCGGACCAGGTGATAACAGGCCCGGTGATGGCGGCCGGCGAGCACCGCTTCCACCCGGAGTGCTTCGCGTGCGTGGCGTGCGCCGCGCACATCGAGGACGGCGAGCCCTACGCGCTGCTGGAGCGCTCCAACCTGTACTGGTGAGTTTGTTACAGCAGGCGGCGCTTACACACACTTTTCATCATCATCTGCCTAGCTCGGCTGACTTCCACAACATAGTTGTTCGACAAATGGAGTATCCATTTGTACGGTCAAAAAGTACTAAGTATCCTCTCCACATAACGCATAGATGCACTAAACTGTTACAACTAAGTTCTTCTTGGTCAAATAAAATTTTTAAATATAAAAAAGTAAAAACATTTATTTCAGACGTAGTCGAATACTGTTAGTAACACAAGAAACTTATAAAACTATTGTTAGTATATACAAAACAAAACTACACAATAAAAAAAATAACAAATTGGCACCGCACAGGAGAGCCAGATAGTAAGCCAGACCGTTCAATAAACATTATAAAGAAGGTATTTGTCCTCGCAGCGGCAGTTGCTACGGCAGCTGCGCGCGCGCCGCGTCGCACTGCATCCGCGCCGTGAGCGTGCCGCCCGCCAGTCTGCGGCTCGCGGGCGGGGCCGCGCACACCATCACTGTCAAGGAGTAAGTGCACTGCATTAGTACTGTCAAGGAGTAATGCCACTTTCACTGATGGTTCTCTTAGGAGGCGACAGCGCCAAGATCACCCGCGACATTCAATTTACTCTTTCATATTTTTTACAGATCAATTTCAAGTTGTATGTTGAGCAAAATATAATTCGCGATCATAACAAATACGTATTAACAGAATTATAATTATTAGAATCATCAAAACAATTCTGGTTAGCGCACATCCACATTAACAAAAATTATTTCGTTTCGCTGACGGGTAAATTTCAGTACAGTGTCACAAGGATATATTGGGGATTTAATGTCATTATGGGTAGCTGGTAAACAGTTGTGGAAACGAATTATAAAACAAGATGGCGGCGTTAGTTCCGATTTTGGCCACGTGCGAAAGATAAAATAAATAAATAAAATTAAGTTTATTAACACAAAAACCTTAATATACAAAGTTCATACAATGCAAATAGGAACATAGCTTTGGGGTTTCCCAAGGTTGCATAAATAGTAAAAACCCTGCCACCTAAACTAGGGGGGACCCTGTGACTTGGGAGTCAGTAAAGATCCTTTTAGAACTATTTACAATGCAACATGCTCTATTCAGTGCCGGATTAATCAAGCGCGGGGCCCGTAGCAAATTATATCCAATTATACCCTTGAACTAGTGTTGCCCAAATGCAAGACCAAGACGAGACTCAGGCCAGTCTTGGTCTTGGTCTTGCGTCAATACACCTGGTCTTGGTCTTGGTCTTGGTATTGCGCTCTCAGTCTTGGTCTTGGTCTTGGTCTTGCAGCAAGAGTCTCGCAAGTCTTGCAAGTCTTGCAAGTACCTATTAGCCTATTGCTATTTATTGAACACGTTATTTTAGATTATGATTCGCGCTGTAAGACGTATGTAGTTACAGAATTATAATCATCAAAATGATAAATATGATGATTTTGATGATTATGATTCTGTAACTACATACGTCTTACAGCGCGAATAATATTTTAATCAACAAACAATATAGCACTGGCCTGCAAATTGCAAAAAAAAATTGAATTTCGCGGGCTATCCTGGAGCATTCACCTATGAACAATGTTATCACATCATCATTCTCCTGCCCTTATCCCAATTTATTTGGGGTCGGCGCAACATGTCTTCTTCTTCCATACTTCTCTATTAGTCGTCATCTCGATAGTCACTGCCTTTCTAGCCATATCATCTTTTAATAGAAGACTACAGGCAAAGCCTACCTATGCGGCCAAAATAAGGAAGTGCGTGTGTGTTGCGATTAGCAGATTTCATTACAGTGGCGTAGGTACATTTTTTAGGCAATTTGGCGTACTCGTGACTGGCGCGCTTTGCTACGTAGGTACTGTCGTAAGTATGTGTAAGTAAGAAACGATGTAGGTACAGACGCCAGCACATCAAGCTATCCCTAACTGTCAAATTTTCTCAATTAAAAATGAACCTTATGTCTTTGCAATAAAGTTGAAATACTATCAAAGAAATTTAACAGATTGTGGTAACTTGATGTGCTGGCCTCTGTACCTACATCGTTTCTTACTTACACATACTTACGACAGTACCTACGTAGCAAAGCGCGCCAGTCACGAGTACGCCTACTACAACAAAATTGTATTCCTAAGAAAAATAATCGTCGTACCTACACGACGATTATTTTTATTTATTTAGTAAACTATACTTTACTAAATCATCGCTGAAGACTATTGTCTTCAGCGATGATTTAGAAACTAATAATAATTAGTTTGTTTAATGGAATTGGATGGAAGAGTAGTAGAATAAAGAATCTATGCAATTTAAAATTTATTTAAATAAAAAATTGAACACAGATAAAAAAATTGCAGTACAGTACCTACACAATAGCCTTGACATAATTAACTTCCAGTAGACTTGCAAACGTTATACAAAACGAGTTCGAAAAGTTATAAGTACAAATCAAAGCGTTTCCTTTCACAAAAATTCTCCTTGTACCTATGTACAAATGTATTATTGTATCTACCTATAAATTGGTAAAAAAATTATATGAACGGCTCGCCAATATGCAGATATAAACCCCGGGAGGTTTTCGTTGTGTGGCTAAAACTAAATGTGAATATGGTTGTTTTAGAATAAAAAAAAATTATTAATATTATTATTAAAATTTTTATATAAGTATATATGTAATCTCTTGAAATAAATGAGTACCCAATTAAAAAAAAAAAAATGGCTTACTTTATAATAATTCTTTTGACCAAGAATTAATACAAAGTAACCACCTGGCTGACTCATCACTTAATCTATTTCTATGTTTTCTAATTACTAACGATGCTTTAGAAAATAATCTCTCAGCAGGTACTGAAGTTGCAGGTATCGAAAGAAAATCACGAGCCATCTTAGATAAAATCGGATATTCCGTCTCATGCGTTCTCCACCACTCTAAAATGTCTTCTGAGCTGGCGGCTCTCGGTTTACTTAGGTACTCCTCCAACTCGTCAATAACTAAGCCTTGAAGACAAGATCCAGATCCAGATGACGACGTAGAGGGACATGCATACAATTTCTCAAAGTCAATTACATCTTCATATTCTTCATCCTCACATACTTTTTCATTTCTTGGTAATTCTGGAGATTTAGACACCGAGTGTTGTTGTACGTGTAGACTTTTATATTCTTTATAAAGTTCATTAAATTTGCGCAGGCTTTCTGTTTTAATTTGCTTCCCCCATAATGTCATATCAAAAGTCTGAGCTTTGTGCCTTGGGTCTAAAATTAAAGTGGTACAGTAAATCCAGTTGCTCTTCTTATAATGTTTCAGCATTTTATCTCGGGCTGCTTGGAAACCTAGAATGAGCCTTTCATCCACTTCAGTTCGATTAGGTTTCTCATCTAATTGTTTTACCATGGATTCTATTTTATCAAGCAAAAGATTGAATGATACAATGACTAGCGGTAATGTAACATATTTTTCTCCACCAAGTTTCGTTGATAAAAGTTTAAAGTTTATTAAAAACTTATGTATTTTTTCTAGTATTTGCCATTCAGTTTCTGTGATTTGAAAATCATTCAATTCGGTAACTGAAACGCATAATATGTTAATGCCAGTTCTCACTTTTAAACCAAATCCAATCATATCATGTGTGGAATTCCATCTTGTTGGACAGTCGAGTATAGGATTCAGATTTGATGGCACGCCAACTGCTTCACAGGCAGACTGGAACTTCCTCTTCAATATCTCGCTTCTTTTTATTTTACTGCAAATACTGCGTAATTTTGTAATACCTGTACGAGAGTCAGCAATATTTGGCGCATATTCTTCATCTTCCTCAGTTTCGTCTTCATAGTCTTCATACTGCTGTTCTTGTTCTTTATTGTCAGTTTCACTGTGTAATGCTAAGGTCTTTAGTAAATCTTGTACACCAAGGTTCAAAATGTGAGCAAAGCACCGGAAATGTTGATTGTCTGAATCAAAATGCAGCAGTTGTTTGCCAAGTTCATACATAAATTTGGTATTTGCAGTTGCGTTGTCCACCGTGATACCCTGTATTTTATCAATTATGCCATATTCCAATAAACATTCGTGGAAAATCGTTGCAATATCTAACCCAGTATGTCGACCGCGCGATGGTATAAAATCAAGGACTACAGATCGATACTTCCATTCATTGTCTATATAATGAATAGTGATCCCGTAGTAACTCCTACCAGCAATGGACGTCCATCCATCAATGGTAAATGACATTTTACATGAATATTGTTGTAGTCGATTTTTAACATTCGATTGTAGCTCTTCAAATCGCTCTTTGACTTTCCTTCTTAGTGTCGACCTTTTAGGAAATATCGTATTCGGGCAAATCGATCGAAAATATTCCTGTGTATCTTCATCATCGAAAAATGAGAAAGGAAGATATTTTTTTACAATCCAATCAACTGTAGCTGTCATGAAGTTGTCAGACTGAAATAAAATATTAAAACATGTGTTAATAATAGTAATAATAGGTACCTATTAGATTTTAAAACTATGAGCATAGCATGATAACTATAAAAATATACTATAGGTACTAGCAAACCTGCGGCGGCTTTACTGTCGTAAATAACGGCATGCATGCGTTTCTATAAATCAATACCTAAACTAGCTTCGTATTTGAATAAATTACCTAGGTATAGGTACAGATAAAAATCGTGTTACAGAAAGGATATACTTAATGTACATACATATCAAGGGCACGGATTCCTATGGTGATAAGTGATAGGTAACAAACCAATAAGGCAACATTTTTTAATACCTATATAATTATAAATGTTTGTAAGTGAATTCTACACAAATCATTCATTACATAGGTACCTACGTCAGCTGATCGGTGTCAAATAGTGTCAATCAATTATTCATCCAAGAAACAACTCCGTAAAAGATTTGTTTTTCTGGTATTTTTATTATTATATTGATAGCTTTATGCCACAAAATAACAAATACTCATCGATCACTAATAAAGAACTAGATACACAATCAGCGTCAAAAAATGTCCTCACCGAATGACCACCCAATTGAACATTTGGGTGGTCTTTTCATCTAGTAGCATTCGAACGCTCCGACGGTAAACATGTCTCAGTGCTCGTTTAAAAACTGCAAAAATCACACGTCTAGGACGCTAAAAAAGGATGGAGTTTCTTATTTTTGCTAAGTATTAATATTATCATTATATAATTGTTAACATTGTATTGTAAATACTAATATTTTTTCAAGAAATCATCGTAAAAACTTTATTTTAAATTAAGTCGTAACAAATAGCAGGCGATATAATGCAGCTCAATTGTAAAGACTCTTACTAAACGTATTAATCATACTTACGCATGTCCACTTAAATTGTTTGGGTTATCCGCGTTGACTCTGTTCCATTTGTTGGAGACGCTATTATAGTTCTTATTTTTTTTAATGCGAGATTTTATTTTTGTTTTCATTTACCTGACTGCGCGATGCAAGGGAGGGTTATGTGTTTATTAGCCTATGTATGAATAATTGACCTAAAATAACTGCCACTAACTGCATAAGACTACTTGAAAAGTGACTTGTTTGGAACTTGTTAGTTGTTTTTTATCAGTCGGGTTTTTTGATATTCCCAATATTTTTTTGTGGTTGTTTAGTCGGGACTTTGAAAATATTCAATTATTTTTAGCTTTCCTCGTGATCCGGTGAGGTGTGGAGAATGGATATCAGTTACAGCACGTCAAAGATCCGAAGAATTCTTCGATCCGAAGTATTTCTTTTTATCGACATTTGTAATTTATTATGAACAATATGTCAAAAAATTGGGACAATAATATTCTTTGATTTTTGTATATTCTTCCTCACTAATTTATATTTTCTGAATGTAAAGTTCTGATTTATCTAAAAATACCAAAATCGCTAATTGTATGCCTTTAATATTTAAGGCGTTGCCTAAATTCCTAATAGATTCCATCATCAGAACGAGGATTAGATGTAAACAGGACCAACTTGGGAACAAACCTAATGTAATGAATCATCTCAATCGGTCGATTCGTCTTCGACTTATGGGTGGTGTGCAACATAAAAATAAAAAAAAAATTATAAATACGCGACGCATTGAGTAACCTCCTCCTTTTTTTGAAGTATGTTAAAATACCATACATAATAATTTACAGTACAAACAAAAAATATTGTTCTGGTTCGTCTCCACTCGTTCCTTGTGCTAGTGGCGAGCCTCGGTTGTAAAATTTTATTACTTTTTTTTGACACTTAGTAATTGTTACTTTAAAGCATGCGTATAAGGTTGAAATTGTTTTGATGTATGTTGAGCAGCGAGTACCGGTCGTAAAATTTTATTGCTTTTTGCAATAGCTTTGTGAATACGGCTTTAAACCTTGCAGGTAAGGTTGAAATTACATTAATATAGATTTATTTTACCTAAACACAATTGGCGACATTTTTAAGAGAACTTTTGTATGAGATTGTGTATCTAGTTCTTTATTAGTGATCGATGCAAATACTTGAACACAAATTATTTAGTACAAAATCTAAGTAGGTATTGTAGCTTGGGAAATTGCTTTTTGTTTGTAGTAAAAAAAACTCAAGAACTGCCGCGGCTGCCTCAGTAATTAAGTAACTATGTACCTACTTAAGTAGAGTACTTTATTTAGCTGACGGTTCAAATGAATGCAGATTATAAGCCAGATACCTACCTATCAACACTCTGAAGAGGGTGAACCCCGTTTGAATGGATATACCTACCTACCCTTTCTGTAACACGTAATACCTACAAAGGATACTACAAACACCCGTTGGTAGAAATAGAAATTAAAATCGTAAAACAATTTAATAACTACGTACTACAACGTCCACTGCTGGACAAAGGCCTTCCCACTCGGGGGGTAGGTAGTTGCCTTAATTGCCACGCTGGGCAGGTTTGGCGGCAATCGGAGGACTACGTACAGAGGCCAGCACATCAAGTTACCACAATCTGTCAAATTTCTTTGATAGTATTTCAACTTTATTGCAAAGACATAAGGTTCATTTATAATTGAGAAAATTTGATAGTTAGGGATAACTTGATGTGCTGGCGTCTGTACATACTACTAAATAAGTTATTTAAAAAAAAGTAAAGTCAGACCTAAGTAAACTCATAAATTTTAATGTAGGTATTTATGAAACACCCTTATTTGCATTGTTTTTTTCATCAATTTACAAAAATAAAGTACCTACGAGAAACAGCTAGGTACCTACTTTACTTTGGTAAATTACTGTAACCGCCCCTAAGGCTACCCACTGACTTAATTATTAATTGAGTACCTACGTAGTATTTACGTAACATATTTTTTTCTTACCTGTCTACTTTTTGCAGTGGTTGTAAAAAAGCTTGTGATATCTCCACTTTGACTTTGACTTAGTGTTGGTTTTCTTACAGGAAGAAATATTTGCGATTCCTTCTCGTGAAAAGATAGTAGATGCTTCCTTAAGCCTGAAGTGTTTCTGTTTTTCATTTTTATTTCAACTTTCTTATGTTGGCACAATTTACACATACCAATTTGGGACGCATGAATTATTTCGAAAAACTCGTCAAATTTGCTTTTAGGTCTTTTAGATCTATTTCTGCAACTCTCACTACTCCGACTAGAGCTATTTGAATCTTCGTCACTCATGTCAAATTGTAAACATTCACTCAGAAAGTAATAAGGATTTAGAGTAAGTAAATGGGCGAGAACAATAAATAAGATAGACTCGAAGCGAAGCTCAATTGGAAATGAGTGAAATTGAAATAAAAACTCATATTTATAAGCACAAGCCGACAAAGGAAAATGCGGCATTCTTTGATAGATAGAATAAATCTTTGAAAGATTAAAAAACAGAAGTATCAGAATCAGATAGGTTTTGTGCCTACGCAACAATAAAGTGTAGATAATTATGCAAATAATATTGTTTATAATGTTCCTATTTTATTGGAACTAGGCAAGTTCCGTTCCACTACGTTGCCTGCTGTTTTTATGGAGGTTACTCGCTACTATAGTAGTTGATAAACCGACACTGCAAATCTCGATTTTTGGAAGTGTGTGATTTTAAAACAAAATGCGTAAAGCAATATAACGTCGCTCATATTTGTAGCTTTTCCACGTTTCAAATTTGTTAAAATCACCCACTTCCAAATTTGCAGTGCAATGTCCTTTAAAAAGGTATAATAGGTAATAATAATATAAACTAGGTATATTATTATTACTTACTACAATTCTTATAATATCTACCTATCCTTACGACTACAATCTTCCTTGCGAGGACAACTTAATCTATTTGTGTCCGTTCTGAGCACCCGAAAACTTATTTTATTCTTTGGAACATGGGCGGCGACACAAAGTCTAGGAGCGGACTAAATTTTTACCTATTTTGGTAGGGTTGTCAATGTTGGCATTAGCACAGAAAAATAAAATTAAGTAAATACAACGTTTGTCTACTTTTTAATAACTAGGTATCCACGATCACGATAGAATATTTTTTCTACTAATTTCCTAAGTACTCAGTCTAAAAATATTTTTCATGATTTTTGTTTTTCAATAATTTGTTGTGTGTAATTGAATGGTAAACTCTAAATCTTACTTGAGAGTTTTTTAAAAATATACTTATGGAAAGCCCTGACATGGCATATACCATTTTCAATCCTGCTGCTTACATTTTAGTACCTAGGTATATCACTCACTATCTATAATTTACCAATATTAACAACATATGATTATTTTGAAATCAAAATATTCGCAATTCAATAGATGCCATACCTACTTAGTTATTAGTTATCATCTCGCCCGACAGCTTTAAACGCTGTAGTGTTCGAATTCGAGCCAGTGTGAGAATGTATTTATACAAGAAACTCAATTCAAGCATTCAATTTATACCTACCTACTGCCGAGACATCTTCAATGTCGTTTAATTTTATGCTCCTGTACCAACCCTACCAAAATAGGTAACAATTTTGTGTGCCTCTTTCCGTACTCTTTGTCGGCGAATGCGGCGCTCAAACAGTGTCAAATGCTGTGATACCTACACTTGTTGCAAACTGCGGCGTCTTTGTCGGTAAATTATCAAATAAGTAGGTATACCTATATTACACCGACCGACCAACAGTTTATTCGCGGAACGTCACATTTTCCCAATCAACCTTGACCTTAATTCTTTAGCAATAAAGTTGAAAATCTGTTAAAGAAATTTGACAGATTGTAGTAGGTAGCTTGATGTGTTGACGTCTGCGTCTGTACCATAACATGGTTGCCGTAAAAACTGTTACTAGACCTACTCGACTCGCTGTTAGTTTTAAATTTTGCTGAATAGAAGAATAATATAAACTTTGAAACATAAGTAGGTACCTACATAATGTTTATATAATTTGTTGGCTATAATTTTAAGCACATACCAACCTACTAACGTTTGCTGCACATTAGACACTTTTAAACAAGCATAATATATTATTATAGGTAGATACCTACCAACTTTGCTAGAAAGTTATTCTAGGTACATTTTATCACATGGGATGATGGGAACAGATTTGTGAATATTAACACGCTACCTACTTAATAAATAGTTGAAATATAATAAGTACCTACCTATTCAATACAAAACCTTTTAGGGTTCTTTCAGACGAGCGGCACGTTGCCAACTGCAGATACAACTGCAGCCCTTAGTTTAGAGTTATGTCGATGCCTACGGTTTTGATACTGGGGAACGTCTATCAAAATCGGGATTGAAACCAAATACCTACTTAATAACTCAAATCTCAGTTTGTCTAAACTGCAAGACGCGAGAGTCTTGCAGGCTTAAGTCTTGTCTTGCTCAAGTCTTGCAGGGTTCAGTCTTGGTCTTGGTCTTGCTACAATAAGGCGGTCTTGGTCTTGGTCTTGGTCTTGCGAAATTGCAAGAACAAGACCAAGACTGCAAGACCAAGACCTATTTTGGGCAACACTACCTTGAACTACTATGGGTTCACTTCTTATGTACAAAAAGTTCAACTCTCAATACGCTTAATTGTTATTTAAAGGTTCTGTTCTATGTATCGGTTCTCCACGTAGAAGTGCCTTCGTAGCATCAGCTCTAGCGGACCACCTAGTCTCCGACTATCTTTTAACCTTTTGACCGCCACAGTCGTGTATAGATGACAAACCAAAATGTGCCCAGCACGCCACGGTCGCGACTGGGTGACAGAATTTTAAACGTAAAAATAAATAATAATAATAATAATTTCGACCTCACTACTATTGAAAATGCGCTACTATTTTTTTGCACAAAAATGAAAAAGCGTGCCCTCAGCGCCAAGCTCCGAATTCATCCTTTAATACCTACATATTAAAGGATGAATTCGGAGCTTGGCGCTGAGGGCACGCTTTTTCATTTTTGACGTGGCGGTCAAAAGGTTAAGTAAAAGCTTAAGTAAGGAAACCCCAACGATGAGTAGCACCGGAAACAAAAAATGCATTTCAACAACAGTCGCTAAGTGTGCTGCACGCACTCGCTAAGTGCAGTCGCTAAGTGCGCTGCACGCACTTAGCGACTAACTTTAATGAATGTGACATCAAGTAAATTCATTACACCTCGTCTTACATAGTGTCACTCAAAAAAATTACGCTCAGGTGGAGATAGGTGCCGGGTAAGCGGGATTGTCCGAAAGGGTTACCGCTACCCCGGAACATAAAGGGCTAAGGAAAGAACATGGATGGGTTTTAGTCAGTAAGAGTCTGACACTCCCTTCCGCTCCACCCAGAGCGGGAGAAGTCATTGGATGATTTCCCAGCCTTAAAAAAAAAAAAAGGTGGAGATTGGTTTGGTTACGCGGGGCCCCCTTCTGCGCGGGACCCGTAGCAATTGCTACTCTTGCTGTATGATTAATCCGGCACTGGCTCTATTGTATTAGCTCTTAATTTACACCATGTCCGGGTAATTTCCTTCATGAACAAGTCAAGTCTCCAGCCCCGCAACTAACCGCACTAACCCGTAGCGCGCGGTGCGGCGGCAAGCTGTCGGCGGCGGCGCGGGCCGTGCTGCGCGCCGTGCTGTCCGTGTGCATACAGCTCACTTGCCATAGGTACCAGCCTCGCTTCATGTACCGCGATGTGATGGCATGTATACTTTACTTCAGAATCTTACATAATTTACTCCCCATCGTCACTTACTCAACTATCTACAGATCTCCAGGGAAATGTATTCGGGAATAAACGGCCATTTTCGTAAATATGAACGCGCGGTGATGAGATGTAATATAGAGCGCTGTTAAAACTTTTACTATTTGTACTTATACCATACAATTTAATGAGTTACGTGTGCATAAATGTATGGAAAAGCTCTTTTTTTTTTGCGATTTCAGGGTTCATCCCATAGTAAAAAGTGTTCGAAACGATGAGTGCAATGCTCCCACAAAATTCTTAGAGTTAATTTTTTAACACCTTCAACTGCATGCAATTCCAAATAACTTTGTAAAACTTTTGAGTATCAGCTTTAGGGCTTTGATTTCACCTGAACGCGATCAAAACATTTAAACTACGTTCAAGAGCTGTCAGTGTCAATCTTCTCCAACAATGTTGACAGTGACAGTTCTTAAACGCGGTTTAGATGTGCAGATCGCGTTCAGTTAGAATTTATTGGTGAAACTGGCACTTAGTTGATATTTGAGTGGCATGGAGTTAGTGATTCTTAAACATTATAATTATTATGTAAGATTCTGACTTCAAGTTAAGCTTGTTGTAATGTGGTGTGCAGGCATGGTGTAGTAGGTTGTGTGTAGCTTGTGACTTGACGGATGTGTAGTTACTATTACTAGTTTCTGAAAGCTTCGTAAAGTCATTTGTGTTGGATGTGTGCAATTCTGCGTTGTTGTTGCTGCCGATGTTTGAAAGCTTTAAGGTAAGTACATCGGCTTCACATATAATTGTAATTGAGTATTGAAAGGGTAGACAATAACGTTACTTTTTATGAATTGTCAAAACGCGAAATTTGTACGTGATTTGTATGAAATTTAACAATGTGACGTCATAGATTTTTAGAATCAAATGGAATACTTATTAGAATTAAATGCAATTTTAAAGTGATATCTTCGCATAATATTTAATTTGATGTGATATCTGTACGGTGATGGAAGTTTTTAACACGAGCGGTCTCTCATCTACCATGTGATTTTATATTTTATTTTTGACCGTTTCAAATAGTCAAATAACTAGCGACCCGAGCGACGCCGTGGCTTCGCACGGTTGCGATGTAGATACTATTGCGCGCACGAAAGCTCCTTCCTCTTGAATCACTGCATAATTGAATTTTCAAAATAGACCGCGTTGTTTTTGTGAGTACGTAAACATATACTCACGCCATTTTTTAAGGGGATAGCCACACTATAGAACGCCATCTGTTACTATTTGCATAGGTACACCTTTTTCTTCGTTTGTGTTCATAAATCTGATCAAGCACGAATTAATATTCGTGATTGATCAGATTTAAAAAAAACCGGCTAAGTGCGAGTCGGACTCGCGCACCGAGGGTTCCGTACAAACCGTAGGTATATAATTAAAAGTTCACCCATCACGACAATCGAGTCATAGTTATGGTATTTTTATATTTTGAAAAAAAAAAAGTTTTTTTTGTTTATTGTATGATGTAACTAAAAATTTACGGTTTTCGCAATTTTTCCTTTATCTGTACTATACTATAAGACGTCACTTCGTACCAAATTTAAAGATTCTAAGTTCACGGGAAGTACCCTGTAGGTTTTGATTCCCGTGAGAGTTTCAAAAATTTGCGGCATAAACGGCTGTATCTTTTCTGATTGCTTTGGCTTAGAAGTTTGATTTTATCAGAGCTCCAAGGGACAGTAGACCTGAGTATTAGATATAGTTATCAGTTTGATACCTCCACGCGTTCCTGAGAAAAACGGTCTTGACAGACGGACGGACGGACAACAAAGTGATCCTATAAGGGTTCCGTTTTTTCCTTTTGAGGTACGGAACCCTAAAAATATAAAAATAAAAAGTAATAGGCGGTTCGTCACCATACACGCTTAAAAAGCTAGTATACAGACACACTCTCCAGAGACACCTCTTATATCCATAGCTCCATAGCTTCGTGTACACGAGCCTTTATGTGCGTGTAGTGAGCGACCGTTGAGTCACTCGCAGTGATTAATAAGTATCTACCTACTTGTTAATGTTTATAAATAAGTACTTGACGATAAAACAGTCACGTTCGCCTAAGTGAGGGAAAGTGACAGTGTTTTGGTGTAAATGTGAGTACGGAGGTTTAATTCGAATTTTCTCCATAACTGAGATTGTCCGAAAAGGTTACCGACCCCGGAACATAAAGGGCTACGGAAGGAACATGGATGTGTTTTAGTCAGTAAGAGTCTGACACTCCCTTCCGCTCCACCCAGAGAAAAGGCCTGTAATATTCGCCTGTTCTCATCTGACTTTTCAGCGATATTAAGACATTTATTTGTTTATTGTTTTGTGACACTACATCGCAAAAGGCACGTCGTAAATGGCGACCGCCACCTCTTAAAGTATGGGGCTATACCTACGTCCTGTAAAGCATTATTTTATACATTAACTAGCTGACCCGACAAACGTTGGCCTGCCTTAACTATGATACCAACCTACCTTACCTACCTACCCTTCCTACCTACCCTACCTACCTTAATCACTTAGGGGTATGAAAAATAGATAGCAGCCGAATCTCAGACCGACATAAAAATCAGTGAAGCCGTTTTGAAGGAGTATGGTAACTAACATTGTGATACGAGAATTTTATGTATAAGAAAGATTGTATGTAGAGATGATGCAATTAGAATAAAATTACTATACCACGTATAAAGGGAAAAACATAGAAATATACAGGACAGGTAAATTCATTATGTGATAGAGGCATGGTGCTCTACATACCTACATTTAAAAAGTGGACGATTTTCTTAAAATTTCAACAAGCAAAGTCAACGTGTGAGTTAAAGTAATCTCGTAATGTTAAATCAATCCAATTCTACGTTCAGTAAAGGCGCTTGCGTTATTATTAATTATTATTATTACAATCAACAGTTGGATCATAGCATTGGTACATCTATCTATATATATAAAAGAAAGACGGGTTTGTTCCCTCCATTATAACTCGAGATCTGCTGGACCAATTTTCATGGTTTTTGTTTCGTTGGATTTGTCTCCGCCCTGAATAGCAGAATACATTTTTTTTATTTATTTTTAGGTAGGGTAAGGAGGTGGGTAGGGTAGGTAGGTAGGTAGGGTAGGTAGGTAGGTAGGTAGGTATGGTAGGTAGGTACAATTAATAATCCGTGTTTCTACCGCGAACACTAACAACACAAGAACATCGGTTTGGCATACTCAAAATGAGTTCATCCAAATCACGCTGTGGAATGGCCGCCCATGTTCGTTGCAACAACAAAAAAAGTAGCTAGGTAGGGTAGGTAGGTAGGGTAGGTAGGTAGGTAGGGTAGGTAGGTAGGTAGGTAGGTAGGGTAGGTAGGTAGGTAGGTAGGTAGGTAGGGTAGGTAGGGTGGGTAGGTAGGGTAGGTAGCTAGGTAGGTAGGGTAGGTAGGCAGGTAGGTAGGTATCACAGTTAAGACAGGACAACGTCTGTCGGGTCAGCTAGTCAATAATAAATAAGACAAAACACAGCACACAATTTCACTATTACTTATAAATTCAATCGGAAAAGTCATTAGAAATTAGGAATAACAACAAATTAACGATATAACTCATATAAAAATTATTTAGTTCTTACCATTTATTCAGAATTTTAATACTTATAGAAAAGAGGAACAGATGATGAATTATAATGTGTTATGATTATTTCTTTATATTTGTTATGTCACTACATTAAGCATACAGCTTTTAATGTGACGAATCCCGGCCACCGTAGGCGCGGGCCTGCGGGCGGTGAGTAATGGGTAGCTCACCGTCCGATCAGGACCAGGCCCGTGCCGGGGGGGCGGAGTGTTCCACGCGTGTTCCAAACAGATGTCAGCATTTGAAGGGGCCCGTTAGGGCCGAAGTCTGCTGGGTAAACGGGATTGTCCGAAAGGATTACCGCTACCCCGGAACATAAAAGGGCTACGGAAGGAACATGGTTGGGTAGTAAGAGTCTGACACTCCCTTCCCCTCCACCCAGAGCGGGAGAAATGATTTGATGATTTCCCACCCTCAAAAAAAATAATCGAATTATGTAGTGCTATTCCTTGCTCCTGAAATTCTAAAAGGTGTCAGCCCTGAAACATATAAATGTTTATGTGTCTATGTGCACATCACATTGCCTGTCATACGAACGCATTGCGTATGTACGCATCATTTCATATTATTTCACACCGATTGGTCGATAACTACATTTGTTAGTCATTAATATAGTTTCCTGGTGCAAGTCTGTTTAATTCGTCCCTATTACAATATTGTGGAGTTATAAATGTGTTTTTCGGCGTTTTAATAATGGTTTAAACATGGTGGCTGTTAATTTAAGGTAATTTTTGACTTTGTTTAATATTACATCGGGATCACAAGCAGCAGGGAAAGTCTTAAAAATATCAACTATATTGTTTATATTAACGTTTATATGTATTAGCTAGAGCTTTGCAGGTTACTTGTTTTGTGTTTAGCATGTGGCATTTCCGAACCTTTATATTCACACTAGATAA
Source organism: Hyppa rectilinea (assembly GCA_951799385.1). NCBI lineage: Eukaryota > Metazoa > Arthropoda > Insecta > Lepidoptera > Noctuidae > Hyppa > Hyppa rectilinea. The sequence goes on along the minus strand of OX637321.1, from coordinate 16,413,653 downwards.
TGAATAGGTATGCATACTAATATTATAAATTCGAAAGTAACTCTGTCTTTCTGTATGTAACCTTTTCACACCTAAACCACTGAACGGATTTCGATAAAATTTGGCAGAGAGATAGATTGCATCCCGTGAAAGGACATATACTTTTTGTCTCAAAAATATCTCACGGTATTGCGTTATTAAAAAACTCCGCGCGGACGAAGTCGTGGGCAAAAGCCAGTGTTATTATAAGGCGACAAAAAACTTACTTAAAACTTTTATATGAGTTAAGAAACACTTTAGCAGACAACGTTCAACGATCAAAGATCAAAGTTGTAATATGTAATTTATTTTCGAACTTACTTCTACCAGCGGCTTTGTTCGCATGGATGTCGGAAATTATCCAACACGGGAACGTACAGAGGCCAGCACATCAAGTTACCACAATCTGTCAAATTTCTTTGATAGTATTTCAACTTTATTGCAAAGACATAAGGTTCATTTTTAATTGAGAAAATTTGACAGTTAGGGATAGCTTGATGTGCTGGCGTCTGTACTACCGGGATGAAATAGTATCCTATGTGTTAATCTAGGATATAATCTATCTCTGTGCCACATTTCATCCAAATCCGTTCATCGGTTCTGGCGTGTTTGGATAGCAAACATCCAAATATCTGAACATTTTCACAAACTTTCACATTTATTATAGGTACTAGCTTCTGCCCGTGGTTTCGCCCGCGTAGATGACGGAAATTGCATGTTATTATACATATAAACCTTCCTCTTGAATCACTCTTATCTATTAAAAAACTGCATCAAAATCCGTTGTGTAGTTTTAAAGATCTAAGCATGCATACATACAGACGCAGACGCGGGAGGCGACTTAGCTTTATACTATGTAGTGATAGTGATTAGTAGGTGGTCTCACAGGATTGTTACTTTATGACACAAATGATGATGAGTAATGATGACCTAAATCAAGAACATCCTCGATACACATAATAATGTCTGTCGACAAGGAAAAGTATCACGTATATGTATGTGATTTTACATAATACTTTCAATTAGTTCCTAAATCGCCTTTTGTCTAGTGAAATTACTATTTATTACCGTTTTATTTTGTTTTGTATTCTTTTCTAATAAGTCTCAATATTGTATTAAATAAGGTATGTAGCGAGTCAACCCCAACACAAGTGTTTCTGACTACTTACTGGGGCTGTCTCAACTCATGTATAACATGTAACATTTGAGACACAATAAACAATTTTTTATTTTTATTACCATTTTTACATACTTACTTTTTTGCACGACGACGTCTTGTGGCTGTCTCGCTACACTTTAGCAGCAATTGTCTGGCAATCGTAGCAGTGATAACACTCACACTTGACTCTTGCACGGAGTTAAATGCTTACAGCTGCACAAAGTGATACAGTTAGTACTGTGCTTATTGTATCACCGCATGCATCAGTGTACAGGTCTCCAAAAGTGATAATGCGCATAGAAATCTTCGCCACTGTTCGGCGACGGTCGTATTCCCCGAGCGTCGGTAGACGATATGTATATAGAGTGGTTAAGTGCATTTTCTTCATGCATAATTTAGTAGAATTATGTGTTTTGTCCTAAAAGAGATACATATTGATTTATCAGTAACGAAATTTGATTCAATAATTCCATGTAAGTAAATAGCGAGCTATAATTTATATAAGCCTAAATCTGATTTTTAAAATGTTTTTTCTAGTACTTAATATGTATTTTACGTATGTATTTTTAATTTTTTAATATTGAAAAAACGGGAAAATGTTACTATATTTACATATTTTACAAAATTAACTATTTAAATTTTAATAAGATAATTAAAGTTGAAATTAAATTCACCTTTGAAAACAAAACTAAGAAGGGTGTGTAACAGCAGCTCTATATAATTACAGACAGAGAGAACACGTGCAGTCACCACCAATATAACAAGACGACTGACAGATTTTTGACTGACCGCCGACCGCCCGAATTGTTTTCGATTGTGTACACATGATTTTGACTCCTACTTCTTTCGAACAAGGTGCAAAATGCAAGTGCATTGTTTAGGACTGGAACGATTCAATGATTCGGGTGTTTCCGGGAATACGAGAATTAGCGAAGATCTGCATGTGCATTATTAATTTGGGAGTACTGTACAGACGCCAGCACATCAAGCTATCCCTAACTGTCAAATATTCTCAATTAAAAATGAACCTTATGTCTTTGCAATAACGTTCAAATACTATCAAATAAATTTGACAGATTGTGGTAACTTGATGTGCTGGCCTCTGTACAGCCGGTCGATTCTGTAAAAATCTCACGGTGATAACTTAGATGAAGTCAGCTGTCGTTCCACCTAACACTAGGGACTGACACTATTGACATCTCACTTTAAACTCACTTCACCTACATATTCACGGTGAGTATTTTCAGAATAGCACTACTGTGCAGGTCCTCCTCGTAATTGCTTTACGAAATATTGCATCACGCTTGGAATCCCCGAAGGCTTATGCAGAGGTGTATCTATAATTTGCCACTCATTGCTTGTTTACTAATTAATTTACCAATAAAATATGATGCCCAGTAAATTGAAACTTCACACAGCACTCGGAATTTCCGTAGCGTAATAATTGTCGGCTGGTGAGTCGTGACGCTAAGGTTTTGATTATCTAAGGTCACTTAAACAAATAGACTTCGTCGTTTCATGACTTGCATGTGACATATACCTTTAGAGTGGTAAAGCAATTCTTTGGTTGACTATATAAGCTAAGACTAAGGTAAGCATTAGTGATCAGCACTTCGACTTCGACTTGTTTGTTTCGTTTCTTCCACTTTTGTTTCTCGCACGATGCTACGCTAAGCATGCACAATCAAAACATAGTTATGTCAAGATCTAAGGTCACATGTCATTACAGCCACCCGGCACCCACTCCGCACCGCCTCGCCTCCTGCGGCTAGTATTATTTAAGGTGAATCCTCCAACCAGCCCGCGAAATTCAAATTTTCTTAAGTTTTTTGCATTTGAATTTCGCGGGCTACCCTGGAACATCAACCTTAAGTGGACGCCGTGCGACGAGGCGGTACGGGGTGGGTGCTGGGTGGCTTTAATGAGCTGTGACCTTTATACTAGACAAGCCGTGTCAATCCCGATAGGATTTTCCATAGACAAAAAAGATGAACTTCATATAAAATTTCATCTCCTATTTAATCCTCTTTATTTATGGGATGAATTTTCAAAAATCCTTCTTTGTATCTTAGCATCATTAAGATTTCTCTTTTTTCATCATTTAAGATTCATCCCCTAAAGAGGTTAAATAGGGGTAGGTAGTTTTATGAAAAGTAGTTTTTTCGCCGATAGGAAACCTCATCGGACGTGGCTTGCCGTGTGGACGGCCGCTTAGTGTCCTGTAAGTAAATATATGTCACATATCCATAATGTAGTGTATTTCAGGATCGATTCATCATGCGGTGTACTGACACTTCACATCGGCGACAGGATCCTCGAGATAAACGGCACTCCGGTTAGGAACAGACCGCTGGATGAGATTGAAAGGGCGCTCGGCAGACCAGACGCGGTCATACAGGTAGGACATATAAATAACTGATTATATTAATTCAAACTTCAACAATAGACACTAGCTCAAGATAGAGTGGAGTAGAAAGGAAAAGGGAGGCTTTTGACTAAAAATAATAATAATATTTCGTATTTTATGGTTCAGTAACGCAAAAAATAAAACCAACCAATAATTTATTATTGTTTTATCATATTTAGATGTTCATAATCATGACGACAACGGCGTTTTGCTTACTTATTTAATTTGACCCTATGTAGCTAATAAATCTTATTTTTTAAGTAAGTATGCAAATCTACAGAATCCAGAGAGGAAACTTTACTTTTGCTTTAAGTTAGAATAATCTTTTGGTTCTATAGAGTAAGCGCTCAGAATGTCTTCAACTATTTACTAAATAACTGGCAGCATATCTTCAACCAATCAGCAACGTTTAGACTTGCCTCGTCCAACCTTCAAACAACCACTACAGGTTTAATAACCTAGGCTTGACGAAAAAACAACAAATAATCATAACGATAAAACTTCTCCATTCCAGCTAACCATCGAACACACCGCAGAACCAAACACAAAACGCACACAAGCAAACACGACACACACACAAACGCAAACAGACGAACCCAAACCCAAACCTAAACCTGACATATCTCCGGTTGAAAGGAAAACCGACACCAAAGATGACAAACAGAGACATTCGGGCGAGAATGAGAGGAGAGATGTGGAGGGGAGGAAAGAGAGACTGTTCAATAAGAGGAAAGGGGGGGAGGATGGGGGAAAGTGGGTGAACAAGAGGAGACAGACGCCGTCGTCACCCTTACTGGGGGACAAGGAGAAGAGTAGCAGCATGTCCAAGTTACTGGATGCGTAAGTAGTGTTATACCTTTTTTTATCTGTGGATGTTTTTATTTAGAGTGCTTCGTTGGTCTAGAGGTCGCAAGTGCCACTGCTGAGCATTCGGTCTTTCGATTTCGATTCCCAGTTCGTCAATTGTTTATTGGGTTCATTCATCTTCAATGTCTCAATGACAGCTTTTTGTTTGACCTATCCATATCTAATGACGAATGCGTACAGTGACTGGACAGGTCCACTCAATCTGTGTAGTTCTTTCTTCAAAAGACCATTTTAGATACCAATCTAATCTTCACAAGATCTGACCAAGATTATGTCTGGATTTTGAATACACTGACCTCTGAGGTTGTTTTGGCCTTACTTCTCGAGTAGTGAGATGGGAAAAACCGACCTTATCTAGTTCCAAAAATATTATGAACGTGTACCTTTGTAAAAACCATTATCATTTATTCCCAGCGTGGACGGCGACGAGCCAAGCGGTGTGCTGTGTGACCTGAGCCGCGCGCGCTCCTTCCGAGCCGAGCCCGCGCCCGGACAAAAAGTTTTCAGAGCTTGCGACCTTCTACAGGTAAACAGTATTAGATTGATCACCTACAACTTCATCCTATTAACCACTTTTTATATCGCCCTCGGGAAGGCGGCAGCATTTAAGTTTGAGTCCCTCAAGCATCTTACCACGTTGTAGGCCTTGTAGACACAGATTCTTCGACTTGTTGATCATTTTTATCCTGTTAACTTCCCTTTCAACATATTTTAGATAGTAAATAGTTGTATGTACTTCTACATAGTACCTATATATTTAGTTTTAGAATGTAGAATACATTGCGTATAACATTTTTTTCTGTAAATATATTAAAATTACCATTGTAATTGCAAAATATTGTCAAAGCTAATATGAGTATCCGTGGAGTTTCTTGCCGGCTCCACTAGAATAGAATCTTTATTTCGGACACAAATATCCATATCGTCTAATACATAGAAAACTGCTAATTGCAACCGTGCACCTTGCTTTTGACTTTACTACCGTAAGATGCGGGGCAAGGTGGCAGGCAGGCCATTAACTGTGAGGAGACGCTGCATACGCACTTGTGATCTGCCGGCCGTGAGGCGGGAGTGTTGTCGATGATTAAGTGTGCCAGAGAGGGGTGGTGTCGGTGGTGCTTATGTTTAATTTATATTATGTATAGATGATTCATAATGGGTTTTCGCCAAACAATTACTACACTCCTATGTCGTCACAGGGCGAGCTGCTGGGCTCTGGATTTTTCGGCGAGGTGTACAAGGTGACACACCGCGATACCAACGAGGTGATGGTGCTCAAACAGCTGTACCGAGTGGATGAAGACGCGCAGAGGAACTTCTTGAAAGAGGTGAGTTACATGCAAAATTTTGGATAGCAGAAGAAAATGAAACAAGAAAGTAAGTTGTTAAAAGGGAATTTCGACTGTAGGTAGGTACACACATGTTTGTACTCGTATTTGAAAAATGTAGACGTTTAGCCCTCGCGTTTTTCTATTTTAGTGGGGACTGTAAAATTGTTACATACACATTAGACACCTCCATCCGGAAATCACGCTAAGCCGTTGGTCCCGGCTGTCATTCGTGGATTTTTGACAGTCGTTACGGGTAGTCAGAAGCCCGAAAGTCTGACAGCCAGTCTTACCAAGGGGTATCGTGGTTTTGGAGGTCAGATAGGCAGTCGCTCGTAAAATACTGGTATTCAGCTGCATCCGGTTAGACTGGAAGCCGACCCCAATATAGTTGGGAAAAGGCTCGGCAGATTGATTGATTATGATGATGACCGTCTGTCCCCCAGGTAGCGGTGCTCCGTTCCCTGAAGCACCCCAACGTGCTGCGCTTCGTGGGCGTGCTGTACAAGGACAAGCGGCTGCACCTCGTCACCGAGTACGTGGCGGGCGGCACGCTGTACCAACTGCTGCAGGTAACCTATAACATTACCCTACCGACGGACTGCCAAGTCTTAGGTCTCGAGTTCGAACCCAAAGCACGCACCTCTGACTTTTCAGATTCATGTGCGTATTGTATAATTATCACTTGACTAAAAATCGGTGAAGGAAAACATCGTGAGGAAACCAGCATGTCTGCGACATATTTCTCAACAGTATGTGTTGCTAAGTCAGAGGCCCATGGGCAGCATGAAAACTCTGACACCAGGTAACTCGCTAACCACACGAAAAGAAGAAGATTACCACTCGTTCTTTTGACAAGATCGACTACAGATCCAGAGCGGTCGATTTTGTCCTAATCTCACCGGGAAAACTTAGATGAAGTGAGCTGTCGTTTCACCTAATGCTAGGGATTGACACTATTGATAGTTAATTTATAATTCACTTCACTTACATTTTCACGTTGATATTTTGAAAGAATAGCTCTTTAAATGTCCGTATTCACTCTCTTTTGGTCGGCATACTTGCGTGATTTAGTTTTTCGGTGATGTTCACAAAAGTATAATTTTGTTTCGAAAAACACAAAAACATACAAATACACGGTTACAAGTTCGTGACTTTCTCATAAACAATTGAATTATTAAGTTTGCCGTATGCCATCACTTCCCAGATTTCGATTTCGCAGATCTTTATCAGCGACACTATCGAATGGTGTAGTTATTCGAGTTTTTTTTTATAGAGGATTTGAACATCCACACCCTCTTGAAAAATTCACTCTATACATTCGGAAATAATGGACCCCCCCCCCCCCCGCAGGACCCGCACGTGGCGCTGTGCTGGCGCGTGCGCGTGCGGCTGGCGCGCGACGTGGCGTGCGGCGTGGGCTACCTGCACAGGATGAACGTCATCCACAGGGACCTCAACTCGCACAACTGTCTCGTCAGAGAGGTACCGTGTGACTGGCTAAGGACACTACTTACATACCGATATTATTCGATGTCATGATTCTAACAAATTATCTCCAAAATATTTTGTAATTTTTCGACTCCACAATGATTTGGCTTGTGCTGAACCTGGCTGTGCGCCATCTATGCACCTCGTTCACGCACACTGTTTCATTCTCCTGTTATTTTCTGTGTACAATGAAGTGCGTGCCGTGTGTGCAGGACAAGACAGTGATCGTGGCCGACTTCGGGCTGGCGCGCATCGTGCAGCGCACGGCCAGCAGCTCGCTGGAGCGCAGCCCGCACGCCACGCTGCGCAGGAAGCGATACACGGTAGGGCGCACTGGCCGCACGGGAACTCAGCACCCAGAAACTTTAATAACAGCTAGTCTTACCAAGTGGTATCGTATTTCCCAGTAACTGGATTGTGACCCACAACCCTACTCAGCTTCTTTCTTTTTCGTGTGGCTAGTGACTGACCTGGTGTCAGAGTTTTAATGCTGCCCATGGGCCTCTGACTTAGCATCACATACTGTTGAGAAATATCTCTCAGGCATGCCGGTTTCCTCACGATGTTTTCCTTCACCGATTCTTAAGCAAGTGATAATTATACAATACGCACATGAATCTGAAAAGTCAGAGGTGCGTGTCGTGGGTTCGAACTCGAGACCTAAGACAGTCCGATGGATCAGATCCATACCACAAGGCTAACTCAAGTTACTGCCTCGCAGTCGCTCCATGTCTAATACTGATATTCAGCTGATGCCGGTTAGACTGGAAGCTGACCTCAATATAATTGGGAAAAGATTAGGCAGATGCTGAACAATATCCGTGGCGTTATTCATTCGTAATACTAATATCGATACAGGTGGTTGGCAACCCGTACTGGATGGCGCCGGAGATGATGAACGGCAACGTGTATGATGAGAAGGTGGACGTGTTCTCCTTCGGGATCATACTGTGCGAGGTGAGTCCACACGTCGAAGCTAACAGACAATACTTGCATTATATGAACTCAAATCTGCTTTGTGCCAAAATTGAATCTATTTTGGGGTTTGCGAAGAGGATATATAACTACTTTTGACTATGACATCTACGTTATTTAGGGTCCTTGCATACTACGCGGCCACGACCTCGATTGGTCGCATAAATGGCCGCAGAAACTACGACCAAGACTCCGAAAATTACGAAGTTTCATACAAACTTTAAGAGGTTGAATTTTCAATAATCATTCCTTAGTACTCGCCTGTGTTATATAATAAACTCTTGTGCAAAATTTCATGCTCGTAGACCCAGCCGTTTAGGTTCTCTATCAGTAAGTAAAAGATACTAAAATACTTGTGTCCCACAGATAATAGGGCGCGTATCAGCCGACCCGGACTTCCTGCCGCGCCGCTCAGACTTCGGGCTGAACGAGCCTCTGTTCGTGGACAAGTTCTGTCGCGTCCAAAACTGTCCGGAGCCGTTCTACAGGATCGCATTCCTGGCCTGCCATCTGGATCCTGACTCTAGGTATTGGGTCATATTTTTAACTACGGAGGAATAGACGGTGGAATAGCCCACACATAATCAGCCTATAACGTTCCCACTGCTGGCAGGCCTCCTGGCCAAGAGAGGGAGTGGAACGCAATCCACCGCGCGGCCCAGTGCGGGTTGGTGGATGTCACATGACTTCGAATTTGTGGTTCAAGAATCTAGGACATGCCGGTTTCCTCACGATGTTTTCCTTCACCGTGTTGAGAGCAGTGGCGTTGCGGTTGATTTTAAAGTCTTATGTGCATTATAACTACTACTCGTACACGCTCACGCGCACGCTCTTATACGCGTTTATTTCGTTCCTTCATTCTTTTCGCTTTGTTGCTCGTTCCGTTTAAAATTTACGCCATATTGAAGCATAAACGTTGATAAATGACTGTTGTGTGCTCCACAGGCCGCCGTTTGAGGTGATCGAGATCTGGTTGGAGAGCATGCTGATGTACCTGTCCCAGCCTGGCCCACTGCCGGCCACGCTGCTGGCCGACATCGTTCAGTACTCGCGTGGCTCGGCGCAGCGCGGACAGGGCTCGCCCGACTGCTGCCAGCACAGGTACGCATGTCACGAGTGTGATGTACTGGCCCAGCCTGGCCCACTGCCGGCCACGCTGCTGGCCGACATCGTGCAGCACTCGCGCGTTACACAACCAGGCAGCAAACTAGTAGGTTCCGCGTGTCAAAACCACCTCTCTGACGTCACAGTGCGAGGAAACTTGAAAAACAATTTTACTGAAAAACATTTTTTTGACGAAAAAGAAAACCAAAAAAGAATCCACTTTAAAAAAGATAATCCAATTGTTTTCTAGTTAATAATTGAATTTCGCCTTTTTTTTAAGGCTGGGAAATCATCTAATGACTTCTCCCGCTCTGGGTGGAGCGGAAAGGAGTGTCAGACTCTTATTGACTAAAACCCATCCATGTTCCTTCCGTAGCCCTTTATGTTCCGAGGTAGCGGTAACCCTTTCGAACAATCCCGCTTACCCGGCAGGCTTGGCCCTGAGGGGCCCCTTCATATGCTGACATCTCTTTGAGGCGCGCGTGGAACATATACGCGCCGTCCGGCACGGGTCTGGTGCTGATCGGACGGTGAGTCACCCATTACTCACCGTCCGCAGGCCCGCGCAGGAGGTGGCCGGGAGTCGTCAGGTGGCTCCCGACGCCCGGGGCGTCTCCCGCGGCGGCTGGGACGGGAGGACCTTTCTCTCTCCCATCCCGCCACCTCTTTCGTATGCTCGCAGAAGTGGGTGACAGCTTCCCATCCCTCTCGCTTCGGACCAAAGCTTCCATCAGGGCCGGGCGCGAGAGGTCGCCGCCAATCGTCTCTACGAGGACACGGCGGTGCTCCGCCCAAGTGGATCAGATTTCCACCGTGTGCTCCACCGTGTCCTCTGGGCGACCCTCGCAATTGAATTTTGCCTTGCTTCTGGTTCACAGGAAAGACAGTTGCTGCTCACGGCTCAGCAAAGCGGAGAGTGAGGTCAGCGTGCCGGACGCGGGAGTACTTAAGGTAACACGAATTGGCCATTTAGAACCAGATTTAATCGTTTCGAGGTTATCCGCTGTTTCGTTAGCTGCGGTAGGGATCTTAGACGTATCAACACAAAAAAAAAACAGAAATAACACCTATCGTTGAGTGTTAAAAATTCGATTGACTAATACCAATATATATTTTAACTAGCTTCCGCCCGCGGCTTCGCCCGCATAATATGTACACATAAACCTTCCTCTTAGATCACTATCTATTAAAAAAATCCGCATCAAAATCCGTTGTGCAGTTTTAAAGATTTAAGCATACATAGGGATATAGGGACAGAAAAAGCTACTTTGTTTTACTACTCTGTCAAGAAAGTACCGGGAAAAGATCAATAATACACAAAATGTATGTTATTCATCCAAATTTATTTTATCACCTTCAAAGTATGCTCCTTTAGAAACGATACACTTGCGCCAACGAATAATCCATTCATCAAAACATTTTTTAAACGCTGCTTCCGGAATTGAGTTCAGTTCTCGCCGCGAATTCTCCTTTATGTCTTCTATCGATTGAAAACGGGTGCCACGAAGTGGTAATTTGAGTTTAGGAAAAAGAAAGAAGTCAGCAGGAGCCATATCTGGTGAATATGGTGGTTGCTGGATGGTATTTGTTGAGTGTTTGGTCAAAAATTCGTTCACAATGATAGCTTTGTGCGAAGGCGCATTGTCGTGGTGCAAAATCCAAGAATTTTCTTTCCACAAATCTGGCCTTTTTCGTCGAATTTGCACTCTTAAACGCCGCATAACGCTCAAATAATATTCTTTATTTACCGTTAGACCTTTCGGTAAGAATTCAGAGTGCACAACACCGCGATAGTCAAAGAAAACAGTCAACATGACTTTGACTTTTGATCGACTTTGGCGTGGTTTTTTCGGTTTCGGTTCAGTTGGAAGGCGCCACTCCGAAGTTTGTTGACTAGTTTGCATGTCAAACTCGTAAACCCACGTCTCGTCACCAGTAACAATGCGTTTCATGAATGTTGGGTCCGAACTGACTCGTTCTAGCATGTCCTCAGCGACTTTCATGCGATTGAGTTTTTGGAGAAAATTCAGATCTTTTGGGACTAGCCGAGCAGCAACATGTTTCATACCCAAATGATTAGTTAAAATGGTACGGATCGACTCGTGAGATACAGAAAGTTCGGCGGCTATCTCTCTCAGAGTTGAATGGGGATTTTCAGTCACTATTTTCTTCACTTTTGCGATGTTAACTTCAGTTGCAGACGTTGACGGCCTACCAGAGGCAAATCTTCCATCACATCTCGACCGCTTTTGAACGCTTTGAACCACTCATAAGCACGAGTTTTTGATAAAGTCGATTCACCGTAAGCCTTCTGTAACATTTTCAGTGACTCCGAACACGAAATTCCATTGGCGATGCAAAATTTAAGACAAACTCTTTGTTCCATATTTTTGTCCATTATGAAATTCGCAATACACACTATATATGATATTACTAAAACCAGCACTGTATTTAATATAAATAACAGATGCAACTCAAACTCCGCGCCAAAATGGAAAACAGTTGTGCCAATCTAACAACTACAAAAAAACAAAAATTTGAATTTGGAACCATAAACAAATCATCCATTCCCGATACTTTTTTGACTGAATGTATACTATGTAGTGATTACTGAAATATGACAAGGTTTGGTCATTGAAATGGCGCTATAATGTCGCGGAGGGTACCGTATATGCAGATAGTCAATCAAATGAAGGGTCATTTCGGGTCGGGTCGGTCTGGGGTCGGGAATGACAATGGGCGTTCCTCAAGGTTCGATATTGGGTCCATTCCTCTTTTTAGTTTACATTTACGATTTACCCCAATTACTTCAAAATCAACCAAAGATGGTGTTATTTGCAGATGACACATCATTAATCTCTAAAATTGTTCGACGCGCACAAAATCTTGATGACGTGAATAACTCTATTCTTCAGGTCCAAGATTGGTTTACGGTAAATAATTTGGTACTAAATGAAAAAAAGAACGAAATGCATTAGATTTAGATTACCTAATGTTAGAAGTACGAGACAAGCTGGAATTTATTAAGCAGACGGTTTTCCTGGGAATCACGCTAGACGACAAGTTACCCACATAACAACTCTTGCGGGACGGCTAAGCTCGGCCGCTTATGCTGTTAGAAAGATAAGGCAGCTGACAGACGTAGAAACAGCGCGTTTGGTCTACTTTAGTTACTTCCACAGCATTATGGCATTTTACTGTGGGGTCGGGCTGCTGACATTGAATCCATTTTTATTTTGCAAAAGCTCAAAGCTATTTACAATTTACGTCGCCGGGAATCGCTTAGGGAACTATTTAAAAGGATTAATATTATGACGGTACCTTGCCAATTCATTTATGAAAATATTATGTATGTAAGAAACAATAGATATTTTTTTAACAAAATAAGTGATAGGCATAACTTTAATACTAGAAATAAAGATAAAATAGTTCAACCATTTTTCAGATTGTCAAAAGTACATACATCTTTTATGGGGTTCTGTGTTAAATGTTACAACAAAATACCTTGTGACATACTGCAATTAAGGTGGATGTACCGCCCCTCCGTCCATACATTTTTGAATACCTTTATACACTAAACACAGACACTCTTTCATTAAAACTAATCATTTTATCACTTCTCTACAATGAAATGTGTCCGCGATCGACCTTTTTAATCAATAACTTACATTATTTACTTAGAAAAACAACAGTGAAATACCGGCAAAATTTGACACTTCTACAGTAGTGTGCGTGACTTTTGACAAGCAAACGAAAGGCGATGTTTAAACATTGACGCGCTAGATGTCGTGCGCGTTCGCGTTCGTTATCTTATAATTCTAATAAATCAAAGTTCTAACTGCAATAATTGAGTAATTTCATTTCCAATCGTTAAAAAAAAAATTACAATAAAATAAAATAAAACTAATGATCTTAGAAATTTTTGTAAACAATTTTATTACTCATTATTGTTGTGTGGCAACTCGTAGCGTGGTCGTAGGTCTGTCTGTACCTATTGTATGTATGTAGGTACCTGACCAGTGACCTCTATTAGTCTAGAGGTCAATGTATTGTCTAGGTACTTTTACTTTGGTCGACTCGATATAAAATTACATTCTTGATTTTCATTGCTACGCGCTATGATTTGCGCGCGGAGTTTCTTGTGTTGAGAATTTATTTTTGTATGCTGTGCATTTTAATTGATTCAAATTGCAATATTTCTCTAGTATGCATTTGAGACTATATTGTAATTTATCGTAGGTATAGTAATTAATTATTCTAATAACGCAATTATATTTTCGGTGGGATTAAAAACAACAAACTGGCCCGTGATTTTTCTGAAATATCACCACATTGCTAATCACATCAATCATACACACGTATGACGAAAGTGATTAGTATTGTGGCTAACATTGACATCAGTTCATCACTGAAACCAGTGATAAATCAGTGTATCATATTTTAATGTGTTTGAATATTTTTTAAACAACGATATATACAATTATTATAAATCGGTAAACTACCAAAGTAGTCACAAAATTAAACTTGCAAACATTGGCAAAATATGCTTTTCCGAATTTTCAGACAGACACACAATATTATTAGTTTGTTTTATCAAAGTAGGTAGGTATCTACTCCGTGCACCGCGCGACTCGGTGCGTTCAGAAACAAACATAATTCAGTTACTTACAATCCTTTTTTTTTGTTCCGTAATTTATTGTTTAAAAATAAATCGCTTAATCTAATATATATCTATATTCGTCGGCCAGTTCTACCAGGTGTATAAAGATAACATTGAAATATAAAGATAAGTAAATTTTAGTGTTATATTTTATTTTCTTAGATTTTATTTCAGAACGCAACTCAATCATAAAAGATTGATAGATCTTTCAATGCATGTGCCTTACGATATTTATTTTATTCAAATACTGAGTGTCTAAAAGGAACTTATTCTTTCGTTTTTCATTTGTTTTTCTATATTTCTGATTTAGATTACGTCTACAATGTCTGTTCGAGCAAGCAAGGCGTCGTACAGACAACACGAATATTCGGGGTCGCGCAAATCTTTGAAACGAGTTCGAAGTGGAAGAAGGAGATATTATGCTGAAGGGAGGTAAGTGAACCTGCATAATACAACTAATTCTGTATCCGACTTCTTCGTAAACACGAGAAATCGTCTTAGATAACTCTATAATGTATGTATCAACATGGTTTATTGTTGATCGTAAAAGGAACACTACGTGTATGTAGGGTCAGTAGGTCGTCTTGTGGGCTGCTTTAGTCTAAAACCATAAGATGACGTACAAAAAACCTACGAAATATTAAGGAGAAAATAGATCTAGGATATAGGTATTATACTTTTATTATGGTTATCACAATTTGTTTTTTTTTCTTTCAGTACCCAGAATACACAACCAAGAACATATTATTATATTCGTGTAAAACCGAAAATCCTTCATGTATTCGGAGTACATGAAAACTGCAAGAATTATTACTGCAATGTCAATAAAACATTAACAGATGAAAGTGAAAAGAAGGAAGAAAATCATGTAGAAAGTCTGAAAAATAATGCTCCAGAGCTGTGGGCTCTGATTTATGCAGCCAATGAAAAAATTGCTTTGAAGGCAGGTCGTTTGTCTAATGAGACAACAAATGTGGCAGAAAACTTTATAAGCGTAATAAACAAATTCAACTGTGGAAAACGAATAAGTTTAGGAAAAGGGGGTTCTTACCAGCGGCGTGTTCATGTGGCAGGTAAATATACAGTAATAACAGTCAGAAATTATTAGAACCAGTAAGAAATTCTTTGATTGTGATGGAATATCATCATTCTCCAGCCCTTATTTATTCCAATTTATATGCAATAATGCAACATTTCTTTTTTTAAATATAACATTTAAATATGTTTTCAGGCCTATCACTTGCTAAAGGACACAAATGGCATGAAACTGCATGGAAAAAGCAGACCACACAGAGCCCAGGGACACATTTTAAAAAGTACATAAAACGGAAGGTACAGACCAGAATACGACAGCAATCTTTGACACGCAAACGATTATTTGCTCCAAGAGAGAAAACCGGATAAGCACTATGGACCCGAAGCTTGTGATCCTATTGATATTGACGAAGCACAGTTGAAAATACAGTGTGAAGAACGGCTAACAGAATTCCAAAAGTCACCAGAAGACATTGCTTTGATTGAAATCTCCACTGTAGGACAGCATGATAATGATTTATATATGTAATACTCATAGGAGTGACTGTTTGACTGCTAGTTTCAAGGCAGAGGGTGAAATCAACAAGTCAAATGATTTTTGTTCTAATTGTATTTTGGTAGTAGTTTGTTTAGAATCTGAAATCAACAAGTCAAATGATTTTTGTTCTAATTGTATTTTGGTGGTAGTTTGTTTAGAATCTACATAACCACTGTATATTTCTTTTTATTTTGTATTTACTGTAAAATCAGAAGGTGAAATAATACTTCATTAGGCATACATGCTTACCTATGTTTTACTAAAAGCTTTTGAGTGCGTCGAAATCGGAAAAATGTTTTTCACCTTCCTGGTTATTATCATTATCACATAATAAAGTGTTTTAGATTTGTTGTTGTATCTTGTTTATGAATTATTCTTACGTGTTGGTTATGAAATGTTTAAAATAATATTGAAATAATTGTTACTGTTACAAATCATTAGTGTTATTAGTTTTGAGTGAATAGGCATGGATCAGCATATTATATGCTACTTCAAATACATGTTTTGATAAAAAAACATGTAATAAAATAAAACTGCGTTTTATTGTAATCAATTTTGACATTATTTATTTCCCAAAATTATTGATCAATAAAATAGTTTCCGCCAACAAATATAAGTTTTATTTTTATAACAATCTTTTAGAATATAAAACATAGCAGGTGGTGTTTTGAAGTTCTGTCTACCCATACAGAAAAATGGAAAACTTGTTTTTTACATTCACGCCATCTAGTGTTCAATTTTAGTAAACATTTTTGTATACGTCTGTGTGTGTAAACGACCCTGTATGCAATGGCAGATGTTAAAATACATCTATTTACCGAATTGGGTGGATTTTAAGGCAATGATATGACATATTTCAATAAATTATAATATTTAGTAACCGCAAACACTATTCCTACGACATAATAGTTTTCCAATTACGCAAAAACTCAAATAAACTAGAAATGTAGCCTTCAGCGCCATCTAGCGGGACATTGGCTGGGAACAGCCCGTAGCAATCGCCTTAAATGAAAGAAAATTTAAAACTCATATTAAAAATACACTTTGTAAACAAGCTTATTAGTTTACAAATTGGAGGATTATATAAAGGATAAGGATCCTTGGAAACACGCTGGTCCTGCTCCACAGGACAATCTAGTGTCTAGACAAAATCAAACTGGTTGCTAAGTAAATTAGGTAATAATTTGTAATTTGTACCATATTACACACATCAAAAGTGTCTAGGGATCAACATATATTTTTGCAATAACTTTTCTCTTGATTGATATTAATTTAAATTTTCTTTAAGGATTCATCAAATAAAGTGTTTTCGTTTGTCACAGTAACGATAAACCAAGTCACCTTTGCATTAATAAAGAAATTTGCCATTTTCCTAATAAAGGGATTTTTGACATTTGAACCACTAACATTAAAGTTCGAAAAAAAGACTGAAATAACAGTTTTCTTTAAAATTTTATTGGGTAACTTAAACAATTAATAATCCGTGTTTCTACCGCGAACACTAACAACACAAGAACATCGGTTTGGCATACTCAAAATGAGTTCATCCAAATCACGCTGTGGAATGGCCGCCCATGTTCGTTGCAACAACAAAAAAAGGTCTTCTTGCAACTGGATACCCTCCATATTCGGCAGAGCTCTTCTCTGTAGCATATCCCATGCATGCTCAATCGGGTTCAAGTCTGGCGACTGAGCAGGCCAGGGCAGGACATTGATGTTAGCTGCGGCGAGAGTCTGTCTTACAACTCTTGCGGTGTGCGGTCGTGCATTATCATGCATTAACTGAAATAAGGGACCGATTTGCACTTGTAGAGGAACGAATGAAGTGAACCTTCATTCCCGAAGACCGCTACGGGTACCACCTATAGCAATGCACAATCGTAGGATTCGATATCAATGGGCTCTTGAACACAGAAATTGGGCAGAAGAACAATGGCGTTTCGTGTGCTTTTCTGATGAGTCTCGTTTTGGTATGAGACCGGATACAAGACGTATACGACACTGGAGAACCCCTGGACGCCAACAGCGATTAAAATCCTGCCAGGAAGTCCATCCTTATAGTGGTGGAACCATCATGGTATGGGCGGGTATTTGGATCGGCGGAAGAACTGAGTTGATTTGGATCAGAGGCAACCTCAACGCTCAAATTTATGCTGAGACGATTGTATCTGACGTCATCGTTCCTCTACAAGTGCAAATCGGTCCCTTATTTCAGTTAATGCATGATAATGCACGACCGCACACCGCAAGAGTTGTAAGACAGACTCTCGCCGCAGCTAACATCAATGTCCTGCCCTGGCCTGCTCAGTCGCCAGACTTGAACCCGATTGAGCATGCATGGGATATGCTACAGAGAAGAGCTCTGCCGAATATGGAGGGTATCCAGTTGCAAGAAGACCTTTTTTTGTTGTTGCAACGAACATGGGCGGCCATTCCACAGCGTGATTTGGATGAACTCATTTTGAGTATGCCAAACCGATGTTCTTGTGTTGTTAGTGTTCGCGGTAGAAACACGGATTATTAATTGTTTAAGTTACCCAATAAAATTTTAAAGAAAACTGTTATTTCAGTCTTTTTTTCGAACTTTAATGTTAGTGGTTCAAATGTCAAAAATCCCTTTATTAGGAAAATGGCAAATTTCTTTATTAATGCAAAGGTGACTTGGTTTATCGTTACTGTGACAAACGAAAACACTTTATTTGATGAATCCTTAAAGAAAATTTAAATTAATATCAATCAAGAGAAAAGTTATTGCAAAAATATATGTTGATCCCTAGACACTTTTGATGTGTGTATTTTATTATATTGGAATAACTTCTCACACATTGATTAATTTATTATTATTTACTTTTAGAACGTTTATAAATATGTGAGCACCATGTACTTATGACATAATTAAGTTTACCTGCCATTGCTATTATGTGTTTTTATTTTCACCTTTTGGTGTATTGTTCTTATTCTGGGTGCATCGTCTTCACATAATATAATGTTATAATTTGATGTATACAAAACATTGTAAAACATTTTAAAAGAGTAACGATGGAGTTTCTGGCGCATTCTTCTCCACACGAAATTATCTTTTGGAAGGGGCGACTAGCATCAATTCTATTTCTTGTTCATTTTTGACGTTCTAAAGTGGCTTTCTTGTGCCTAGTTGAAATAAATGATTTGACTTTGACATTAAGACGTTTAACCCTTCACTCCAGTCCAACTCGCACGCGGGGCTGGCGGCCCCTTTGCCGCTGGGCAAGTGCCAGTCGGCCAGCCAGCTGGGCGCGCGCGGGCCGGCGGCGGGCCCGGCCGGCCCGCGCCTGAGCCGCAGCCAGCTCGCGCTGCACACGGCCGGCTACATCCTGCGGGCCGCCGGGAACACCATCAACATCACTAAGGTAGCGTAACATGCGTCCACCAGACGTTGCATCGCCTTTTTCTATGCATTATCCTAAGGTTGGCTGGTCAAAATATTTTCTTCAAAGTTATCTAATCGCTTTTCCTAGGTGGACGACATAACAAAATGGCTGGATCCTCTCCCCCTCAAGCGCACGTCCCCGGACACGCACCTCAACCAGCTGCAAGAGAACAAATCGCGCAAGGTGGAGCCCTGCGAGTTCGACGGAGCCCTGCCCGCCTTCCTGCGCAACCAGTCCGTGGAGGGGCTGGAGTCGGAGTTCAAACACGAGGTAAAGATGAAGGAAGGAAGATAGAAAAATGCCATCTATCATGAATAGAAGGCATTAGAAACATATTTGCACGTTTGTTATTATTATGCATTCCTGGTCATTACCGCGTAGTGAGCGATGTTCCTTATACAGCACAAACTACACAAAATATGTGGTAAAATAAAAACAAATATATTTAATTACAGGTAGACAACCCTTTACCCTTCTGTAGACACATCAGCATCCCCAACAGCACCGCTGTGCTCGACGACGCGGACACTGACTCCTCAGATGATGATGATGAGACCATCAGCACGTGGCATCGAAACGTGAAAATATTCGACAAAATGGAGGTCGACCCCAAAAAGACCATAGCAACTATCGTGAAGAAAGGAGAGAATCTACTATCCAAGAAGTCCAGCTATGATGTCACTGATGTAGTGCTAAGAAACCCAGAATGTTTGACTCATGAAAGAAAAATACCCGAAGATGATTGCAGAAGGTTTAATATCGATTATTTAACTAAGAGCCCGGTCATGGCTGCGGGGGTCAAGAATATACCTAAGACTGCCGAGAAGGATAAACTTCCGGAAAAAACGGGTTTTTTCCAAAAGACACTGATGTCACCGAAGCTCAGTAGACTGTTCAAGCCAAATACTGCCGAAGTGGATAGGAACAAAGACGTGGAGGACAAAGATAAGTCTAGGAGTAAGTTTTTTGTTCAAAGACCTTCATCGCCGAGTAACATGGGACGCTCCCACAGGGTCAGACCTTCGGAGTCCGACAAACCAGTCCACCACGACGTTCTGAAGTCAGACATCAAACTAGCCAGCATGGGCAAGCCAATGACGCCGATATTCCGGCGACATTTAGCTGAAAAACCCGACTTTGCAGACGGTAGGTTCAGTTACAGAGACCGCAGAACAAAATACGAGCCGAAATCTACCGAAGATTCGAAATTCATAGACTTAGGACGCAATAGAATTAAGACCCCGCTTAGTGCGTTAGAACAGACCACAAAACTGACGCCTTTGATACGAAGTTCACAAATCAAAAATATAGCGGCCCTAGCCACTGTGCCTGAGAAGAAGCAGGGAGACAAGAGAGTTACAGACGACCCCGGCTTGCCCAAGCGCAGGGAGCCGGGCATCTCGCGGAGCAACTACGTGAGCCTGGCCAACCTGAAGATCAACGGCAAAGCGAAGGAGATCGACGACAAGTGTAGACGGGGCTTGAACGAGGACTCGCCCGTTGAACGAGTTATATAGAGCAGTTAACTTCTAACGGCTGGTTATGATGAACGAATGGGCGCTTTTCTACTGGCACACGACAATCGTGAATGCCTAATTTGGGGTCAATTCATACAATCTATGCCTCCATCTTAGTGTTCTGTAGCTGTTGCCATGCCTTTAGAAAAACGCCCATACTTTGGCCAAACGTTAGATTAATACTGGTACGTCACTTGGCGTATTTGACCAAATATTCGCGTTATATGATCATTACAAAATGTTCTCTATGGCCATTGTGATAAAGTTAATTTTATATTAATATAAAATCGCGTATATTTGGCACAAATACGCCGAGTAACAGCATAAAACAGTGTGCCCATCTACAAATATATTTCAAGTCTTGCCACGTTACAGTAGTTATACAATTGTTGATTCGTTGTACTTACCGCGAATGCTTTTCTATGGACATTTGTAAACGCTTATGAGTGAGTCGTGTTTTTGCAGTGAAAGTGACAAATTACTTGTTAAAATGCCTATTTTTAATTTTAAAATCAGACAATATTGATCTACACATTCTGATAGCTTATTTTTACAATAACGTGACTCGTTAAAAATGTATATTTAAACTTGATTTTGTAAAGATTTTCAATTTTTTATCTTTTACCTGAAAATTTAATGCAATTATTTAAGGTTATAGAGTTTGAATGATGCGTAGAGATGCGTGAATGCTTGTGCTCCATATATTGGTCCTATCCAGTTGTGGTAGCGCCTCCGAAAAGACTGTACTGTAAGACATTTATTTTTCAACAATTGATGCGAAATACTCTACCTAATGAAATGGATCGGTAAAATCACCTGAAATCACGTAGTTTTCAAATAATAAAACAGTGATTAATGATCAATTTTATAATATTTTCTTGTTTACACCACAGGAAACGATTTAAATACATTTTGTACAAAATTTTGATACAATATAATATGCTTTTAATAATTAATTATCCATTATCTTTTATACATATTGAAAAAAAAAACAATTTTACAATAGTTGTTCTTGTTGAAATTTTGATTTAAACCGCTTACTGGACTGATATTAAATGTACCATGTATAATGAAAAAACCAAACTTAAGACCTTGGTATGAAAGATTAATTCCTGCATTGAGCTTTGCATATAGTGTCAATTAGTGAAAATATTAAAAGTTTTCTACAAGATGGCGCTGTATTTTGGTATAATATAGTATAAATATATTAATAATATATAGTTTTGAACCTCTGTGTTTGAAATACATACACTTTTGATCGCTTCCATTCTATATAGTGGCCATTGAAAGGCTGATTTCGAACTAACATTATCTTGGCACGGGATTTTGAAGAAGTGAGTCTACATTGTAAATAAAATTTGGTTTCAAATTCTGCTGTTACAATTTATTTAATTTACAAAATAAATTGTTTTGCAAGCAGGCGCGGCA